>OY282512.1:142746912-144138162 GCA_958296145.1 Hydrotaea cyrtoneurina
GACAAATTCACAAATACATGCATAGAGTAGGACTTTTTATGATATTGCTTAGCAACGAATGTCCCCTTCGCTGGCCACAAACAAGACAAACACGAAAGAGTAGCATCTTTTGTCGCACTTGTTGACTGGCACATTCTAGGTCACCTCTCACTCACTGAGCTCAGAATAATCGCATGCAAATTGTTGTACTTTCTTTTATTTTGCATTTCAAAGAATCCTTATCATTGATGGAATACATATGTACGCTTTCTTCTCGACTATCCGGGGAGTTGTATGTCATGATCTCTGATACAGAAAAATCTATTCAGTTCGTTTAACCTCATTCCAAGGCATTCGTTTGCTTCACATGGCTCACAAGAGATGGACAATTTAAAATATATTATTATTTTGTGTGTATGTATGCCGCTTGAGATACAAACAGACGGACACACTGTGCGTGAAATGAACAAGGAACCGATGTGTAAGTAGTATTTTAAATAAAGTCGTGATGAACAGAAGGTCAGATCAGGTATTTTGGACTTAAGCTATTCATTTTGGATTATAGAAGTGAGTAACAGAAATAGTCGAAGGGGACGATTAAGGTATTTTTGATCAAATTTTGGTGTACTGATCCAACTTTTGGCCTTTTGCAAATTCCATTATGGTGTTTAGACTATTGACCTTAAACATGTACCTCACTAAATTTATGTTTTCATAAATCATGTTTCTTGGTGAATTTCTGGAGCGTCCAGAGATGTCAACACTATTCACACATTCTGCGAAGAGCTTGTACATACAAATTATTCTCTAACTAGTAAGTTGTAATGCGCCTATGGCGCCCGTTAATTTGCTTGAGATAGTATTTGTTACTTAATTTTAAAAATTCAAAAAAACAATTTTTGTTCAAAAAAAAATTTCTGTTAAAAAAAAAATTTTTGTTGGGAAAAAAAATTATGTAAAAAAAAAAATTTTTGTAAAAAAAAAAATTTGTAAAAAAAAAATTTGGGGAAAACACAATTTCTGTACAAAAAAAAATATTATTTTTTTTATTATTATTATTTATAGAATTATAGAATGCCTATTTAAATTCCTACGTACTGCGTGACAGAGTCAGTGAATCAGTGTCGAGGGTAAATATATATTAAGAAGATATCCTTCTGAAATAACACCTTATGGGTCATTGTGATGCCAGACTTTTAAGTAAAGATACATCTCTGTTATTTACAAGACTTCTAAACGGTATTGGGTATTTTAAACGGTGACCCAAATACAAGTTTTTTTCTTTAAATGCAAAAAAATTATCATAGACCCATAATTTTCGGCATATTTTTGGATTCGAGAGAAGTTTCCCGTCGGTTCCTCCATGGAATGTTAAGGTAAATAAGTAACCATTTCCAAATGTTAAGGGAACACCATTTCATTTACGGGGCTACCTCATCTGGCTTCTGTCTAACCCATTTTCCATGATCTGTTTGAGGGTTTCTTGATTTATCTCACGCCTGGCTTGCGTCCAAGTTCAACTGAGGTATCTGCCTGAAATTCAGTATCCCGCAATTTCCACAGTCAACATATCTGAGGAGTTTTGACAAACAACCTATTTCAAAGACAACAACTTTGTTGGAGGGCAACAACAATTTTTTTTTTTTTTTGAACATTTTCAAAGAGCTTTTAAAACTCGTTTAGTTTTATTATGTTTTTCTCTTGGGGTTGTTCTGTCGAAACTCCACAGATACAAACATCAATCCTTGTAGGCTTTAGACCGGTGATCCGACATGTTCTGATCCCTAGGCATGCATCTTAATGATAGCTTTGCATCTGAAATTGAGCTTGCCAACGCCTCGCAGCATGTCCTGGCACTAAATCAAAAACTCTATAAAACCTATACAAAATACTGCCCGCGGTATGAGCTGATTCCTAACAACCCACGTATTTACATGAATGCGGCACATTTAAATACAAAACAAAAGGTATCCCTAAGGGTACAATAAAGACTGTCGTAAGTGCGTTATTCGCAGTTAAAAAACGCAAAATCGATGCCACATTTAAGTGATTTGCTGTACGTGTATTTACGCGTATAAACCCCTTCCCCCCAAACCTTTCTTCCTTTAAACTCATTTTATTCTTCCAATAACTCAAACATTTCGTTCACTTTTGTATTTTCGTATGTCAACACCAAACGGAGGATGCCAAACATCGGCGATGGCACACTCGGAAGGAGGAGGGGAAATGTTAAAAATGGCATTGCTCAGCATGTCGTAACTTATAACCACCGATTACTTGGTGCCAACTCTTTTTTTTTTCTCGTTCGCACACACACACACACTAGCATTCGCACATAAAAGCGCAATCGGTGTGTCATGTTTGCTGGTGTCTGTGAAATTTCCTCTTGTCGCATCACATGAAAAATGGCAGTATCTGTTGCAAGCAAGAATTGGCAAAAGAAGAAGAAAAAAAACAGAAACGAAACGAAAAGGATTGTGCTTCGACATATTGAAAAGTACCTCAAAACAAAGTTCTTTCCATTTCCTTTCCCACTGGGGACCTGCCAGATGTGTGCAAGCAAACATCATTCATTCATTGCCGTTTTCTTTTTGTCTTTTCACCCTTCATTATTCGTTCTTTTTTTTCTGCGCCTTAAGGCACTGTAAGAACAACACTTGCCACCACCGATGTGTTCATATGAATTTGCTTTACCTGAACATATTCATTTTGTTTGGCGTTGTCTTCGAAGGGAGACCAAAAGCTAGTTCGAATAAATCTAAGTACGAATTAGTTACAAGACTAAACCCACAATTGGATTTTGGCTCCATCTCCATATCAAATGAGAAACTTCTGCTAGAAGGGTTGATTAATTGGTGGGATTATCATCCGAAAGAAACCTGTTCTTATTGAAGTAGTGGATTTGTAACACTGTGCATCAGCCAGTGTGTACCAGAGATATTTGACAATATTTTCTGTTTTATTTTGGCGTCCTGAACGCCAGCAAAATATGAACGAAAAATATTATGTATAATTTTTTAATTATTTTTTATTGGTCAAAATGCTTAAAACAGTATCAGAACATTTTGATTTTTTTTTATACACAATCAGTAACGTATACACACACCAATACTACTGTTTATGCATTTGGATCATGTATTTTGTCTACAACTTCGAAAGGAGTCGTCTGACCAAACAATACAATATATCAAATTAATGATAAGATATTGATGTTATTTGACCTTTAGATAAAAACTATGGTTAGGAGCATTGAGCAAAGAATGTGGTACTTTTATATAAAGGTACATAACTTCTATATTAATTAATTTATATAATTAAAATATGGCTTGTTTCCTCAAAAGGTTGCTAAATATAGGGTGTTTTTTATTGAGGTATAGAACTTCGAATTGAAATAAAACACAAGAAAATCGTTTTAATGTCCATCAGTTTGGCTTTATTGGAAGGATAATTTTATGCCATTAATGTTTAAATATGATTTCGGGCATGTGGCCGCCGCGGCTGGCTCGAATAAAGCCAATTATACAGGTCCAATTTTCCAATTGTGATGAAAATCAGCATCGAGATGAATCTCATTTTCGGCCCATACACCAAAATCACGACGCATTGCATGGTCTCGCGGCTTTAATTCTTGCACAAGCTGGATCTTGTAAGGTCGCAAGCCAAGATCTTTGCGCAAAATCTTCCATAAAGTTGATGGACAAAGCTCCAATTGCTGTGCACGGTGGCGAATCGATTCATTCGGACGGAGCTTGCGGTGAACTTCGCGAACTGAACCATTACTTTCGAAATAAATTTGCACGATTTGCAAGCGTTGTTCTTTTGTCAACCTGTTCATGATGAAATGGCAAACCAAACTAAATATTAATCACTTGACAGCTGACAAAATGGCCGCCAGTTAAAAAAGTGATGCCAACTTAAAGTTCTATACCCCAATAAAAAAAACCCTTTACTTGGAAAATTTTTTTTTTAAATTTTTTTCCCCATAAGAAGTATGGTTGAAGAACAGTTTTTTTTTTAAAAAAGTTTTTTTAAAGAAAAAACATTTTTTTTTGTGTAAAAAAAAAGTTTTTACAAAAAAATAAAAAAAAAACAATTTCTTTTTAGTTTTCTTTCAGACAATTTTGTTTTTTAAAAGAAAAAAAAGATTTTTTAAAAAAAAAGATTTATTTTAATTTTTTGTCCACTGTTCTTCAACCAAACTTTTTAGGTAAAAAAAAAGTTTTTACAAAAAAATAAAAAAAAACAATATCCTTTTAGTTTTCTTTCTGAAATAAAAAAATTTTGTTTAAAAAAAAAAAAGATTTTTAAAATTTTTTTATGTAAAAAAAAGTTTTTACAAAAAAAAATTTAAAAAAAAGTGGTTTATTTTTTCTTTTTATTGAACATTTCTGTTTCAAATAAACCTCAAAACCAAACAAGGATGAGCCAGCCTTTATACCAACAACTTACATACTTCTACCGAGTTTCATAACAATTTTCTATATTAATAAAACACAGAATATTTAAGATTTAAGATTTATTTTAGGAATGAACTTCGATTTCGGTCATATGGCCACAACTAGCCCGTCTCCCACACGGCAAAAAATGAGCTTCATCGCTGAAAATGATATTTCGATGAAATCTGTATTTTCAAGAAAACTTCCCAATCGGAGAAGTTTTGGCGTTTCATTCTTGAGTCAGTTTCATACTATATGGATGAAGGCCAAGTTCTTTTTGCAAAATACGCCACAGTGTGGTTTGAGAGATGCCCCATTGCTGAGAACGACGTGGAGTCGACTGATTTGGCTCATTTTGAACGGATACACTTACGGCTGCGATATTTTCGTCGTTTCGAGTGGTACGGCATCTCTTTGGCGTCGGAACATCCACAAGTGAACATTTGGATTAAAAATGTATCCACTATAGCACGCACAGCCTGTCGGGTGGGACGGTTATAACGACCAAAAATTGGAGTAAGCGCTTTAAAAGTTTCGACCGCCGACCCAGAATTTCAATAGTAATTTGTAATGACTTTCAAACGTTGCTCGTAAATGAACTTTACCATGATGAAAAGACTAGGGACATAAACATGTTTAATGAATGTTTATGTCCCTAGTGGAAACCCCGGTAAAAGTAGCCTTCGAAATCATAGACAAATCGTTTATCGTAACGAACGGCAGGTCAGTACTACTACAGCACGATGTTAATGATAAGTCGCTTAACCACGACGAAATTCTTCTACCTTGGGTTATGGATAGTGCACTTTCGCTGACTCTTCATTTCTCTTCATTTGACAAAAAAATAACCCTAACCATTTAATTTGCATTCGAGTATGACACACTCTTAACATAACTCACAAAGAAAAACATATGATCATAACAAAAACCCAACAACCTAAGGTTTAATTCCAGGGAATTACATCTAGATCTTGACGGCACTCGCCTTCGCCTACTTCGTTGTCCTTTCCAATTTTACTCAGACCACAAATTTTTTCCGTTTTCTCCACACTACACGGTTTCAACTGTTTTTGTAATCACTTTGTACCTGAACTTTTAACATCAACTGTGGCCAATTATACTCCCTCACCAACTGAATCTCACATATCATTGATGTGGCTTTTCCTCTTCCTGTTTTCTCCCCCCATTCTTTGTCACCCCCACAGGTATTATATGGAGCGCAAGATCTTCCAGCATTTGCTTGAACTGAAATCACTGCAAATACGTTCGAACAAACTTAATGAGGCCGTACTGGTTAAACGCGCCGTAGACGATTACCACAAATCATGTGCCGCCTTGGGCGGTGAGACGGGAACTCGATTGCGACGTTATAATTTCAGCGAATATACGTTTAAGAATTTTGAGCTATTCCTGTATGAGACACTGAAGGCATTGCAGAAACCGGGAACATATAATTTTCAGAATATCAATCAGGTTTATGAAGAGGTAGGGTGAACATTTTACAATAATTTCCTCCATATGTCCTTAATGTATTTGTCAATCCACAGGCGGAGCGTCGTCTAAGTCCCGATTACAATTCGTACGAGAAGGCGCTGCAGTGCACGACAAGGACACATCGCTGCCTACATGCTGCCCACGCCTATACGGGCATTCCCTGTGCCGCATACAGTAAGTATTTGTTTGTAATTGTTGCGGGATGTAAATGGGAATACATATATCTGTGGTCACAACCCTTAACAGCCTAACTCGAGTTAGGACACAATTGAGTTATTAGCACCATCGTATTCAGCGTATCTAAATTTATTTGCTCTAAATTTTTCATGTTTGTATCTCTTCTAGGAAGGCAATTAATCCTAAAAAACCTAATAGCTTAAGTTATTTTTCTAAATTACTGTTTTGGCATAACTGCCTAAGTCAATTTAGGATTACAACATTATTTTTTCATTATTGCCTAAATCAACTTAAGTCGTTAATCCAAAAAAACAAAGAAACAATTTTATTTTCCTAACATGAGTTAAGCTCTTATTCCGAATTACAATTTCGTTTTTTGATAAACATAAATTGAGTTAAAATATAAATTCTCCAAACAAAAAGTTTTTTATTTAATCTGGAATAATAGCCTAACTCAACTTGAACTTTTTGACTTTCTTTCGTTCAACAATTCATAAGAGCCTAAGTGTCTTTTTCGATAATATCTTTTGACTGCGAGAATAAACAATTATTTTTTGTTAACAACTAAGTAAAGAAATTCGTTTCCTTGGAATCTGTAGCAAAGTTTTCCAAAAAACACCTTCTCCTGATTTTCAGTGAAGATTCAAAACTTTAAACTCCTGTACTGAAAATATTGAAAAACAGACTTAGGCTGTTATGGGTTGTGACCACAGATATATTGGGAACCTGTAGCATTCAATTTAGAATATTGAATGTTTTTATTGGATCGTTATTGAAAGTCAAACTCGACACTGAACTGATATCGAAATCGAATTGCCAATAACTACATGTCACAGGTTTGCCTTCGGACCTTTTCTGCCGTCTTTGCTAACAGGGAATGCTCAGGAAAAGCTCTAAGCCATTGTCACTTACATAGTTGTGGTGCATAATAGCCTTTATGTAAATCCTGTATATCTCTTAAGTCATACGGGAGGGAATTTATCCCGTTGTTAAGCAACACTGCCGCTGATAAATAACTTTGACGAATACCACCTAAACTATACCTTTGACTGATCCTTTTGCATGGTGTCGACAGCACCGGTGGTAACCAAATATTATCATGGCAAGAAGTCTTTCCGAGAATTTATAATTAGTCTAGATGGTGGGTGCTACCAACCCTTAACTAGCGATGATGACCTCGTTGTCGTTGTTGTCATTGTGATGGAATGAACTGAGTTCATAAACGCATCCCCATGCACCATGAATGTCAATAGCAATGATCTATGTGATGGAATGATACGCGCATACTTCTTAGCTAGAAGGGGTGGATGCATCATTGTTGCAACATCATACCTATGGAAAGTGTAGCAAGCTAGTCCATGCATCTATATGGTTTCCGGCTGGTGGTGGGTTGGTTTAGTGCTGTGGACTCGCGTTGCTGGTTTAAGACATCAAGTAGTGGCTGCGGTGGATGTGGTGCGTTTGATGCATGTGAGGCATGTGGCCCGACGTTGATGGCGTTCTTGCACTGTGTTGTCTTTGGAGATAAATGACAATTTTGCAAAATGAAAGTGGAATTTAATTTGTGACGTTTATTGTTGTATGGGTGCGTGTGTGTGTGTGCATGATATGTTGCATTGTTGTTGCCGATCTGTTGTTAAGTGATGTTGTTTTTGGCTGTGTGTGTCTTGCCTTTAGTAATAATAATAATAAAACAAAAAACCGGAGAAAAAGGGACACAAACATTTTATCATTGTCATTACTGCGAGTGAGCTGAAGTAAGCCAGCGTGAGCTTGTTGTGCATTCCATATTTATGGTTGTGCATTTTGGCGACACTGCACAGTGGTTCGAAGAAATCCAAAGGCCTGGCAGTTATTTTACAGCTTCTACTGTCGAAATACAATTGCTTTGTTTGCAGGGGTAAAGTGGACTTCCGGATAAAAACAAAGGTACCTACATGGTCCATCCGCTAGACTAAAATAAATATATTAATGATCCATTCAGAGGGTGATGACCAGAGAAGACGAAAATGATTTTTTTTTGCCTTTTTTACTTTTTTGTGTTTGCTTTTTTACTAGGTTTTGCTTTTTGTCTATAAAATTTTATTTTTCCCATTTTGAAAACTTTGAATTGATTTTTGTACCATTTTCCCGTAAAATAGTTAAAGGATCCCTTTTTATTCAAACTTTTTATACAAATTAAAAAATCAATAAAAAAATAAACCGTAAAAAAGCAGAAGAAGCAATGGCGAAAAAAAAATATTTTTTTTTTTAAGCACAGATGTACAATTTTGTTTTAAAAGTCAAAGAAAAGTGTCTTTTTTGTAAAAGTTAGGTAACATTCATCTAATGAAATTTTAAAACTCACGTCCTCATATAAAGGGTGTTTTTTATTGGGGTATAGAACTTTAAGTTGGCATAACTTTTTTAACTGGCGGACATTTTGTCAGCTGTCAAGTGATTAATATTTAGTTTGGTTTGCCATTTCATCATGAACAGGTTGACAAAAGAACAACGCTTGCAAATCGTGCAAATTTATTTCGAAAGTAATGGTTCGCGAAGTTCACCGCAAGCTCCGTCCATTTTATGCCATTACATCCACAAAAACTGACTGTTTGGTGTGCTCTATGGGCTGGTGGAGTCATTGGGCCATACTTCTTCCGAAATAATGCTGGAGAGTCAGTTACGGTTAAGGATACCGGTATAGAGCCATGATAACCGACTATTTTGTTCCCGAATTGGATGGCATGAATGTGGATGAGTTGTGGTTCCAACAAGTGGTTGAAAATTGGACCTGTAGAATTGGCTTTATTCGAGCCAGCCGCGGCGGCTACATGCCCGAAATCATATTTAAACATTAATGGCATAACATTATCCTTCCAATAAAGCCAAATTGATGGACATTAAAACGATTTTCTTGTGTTTTATTTCAATTCGAAGTTCTATACCTCAATAAAAAACACCCTATAGAAAGATATAAAAAACTAAAATTTAAAAAACACTCATAACAGTGTATTTATTATAAACGTTTGTTTTTATTTAAATTTTCCCAATAAGAAAAAGTGCTTATTTTGAATTTAAAAAAAAATAGTTTTTTTTCATTTTTTTTCTATATTGTATGCATTTGCACTTTTTTCTCTAAAATGTACTGCCATATTTTTTCTTCAAATTTTATCCTTTTTTTTGCTTTTTATTTATACCGTATTTGCCGGACGATAAGACGCACCCCAAAATTTTATCTATACATTTTTAGAAATAAGTATGGTTTGGACGATAAGACGAATCGGACCATAAGACGCACCCTGATTTTAGGTCAAATTTTCAGAGTAAAAAGGTGCGTCTTATCGTCCGGCAAATACGGTAGTTTTTTGTGTCATTTCTTCTGTTTGTTTTTTGCTTAAAGATTAGCCTTTTTCTTCTTCTTTGGTGATGAGCTATACTACAGGGTCTCGCTGGCTCTCTAAAAAAATTTAAAATAACTCTCACGTATGGGTAGTGGCTCCAAAGACATCTTTACCTCGGAAAGCGGTGGCGATGATAGGGGATAGTAGGCTATCCAACCCTATTGTTTCCATTCAGCATCGCCGGCATACGGTGTGTGAATCGTTGTCCTATAGATATTTCAACGGCATCTCTATGCTAGATATCCGACGTGCGGTCACTGATGTCAGTTGATTTTGCCGAGATACGCGGCTATTCAGGCACTCTGATCCTTTAATTTTTAAATGGACGACTATTCGTATGAGAAACACTCTTCCAGCGAATGTCGTTCTTGACATCTCAAATTCAAGATAAATGTCAACAAACAGTACTCTTACCTCCTTCTAATACCCGAATTTCCTATCTCAAACACAGTGCTTTGCATTTATAGAGGGCATCCCCTAAGTGTTAGTGAAATAAAAAAAGTGAAGTCATAACTATCCCGGTATTTGCCTTTCAAGTTTCAAAAGAAATTTCCAAAAACATTTTTTGTTGGCCTTTTTCTTGGTCAAAAATGTTTAAAACAAAATCGAAACCTTTTGATTTGTTTTCCCTGCACCATCAGTGTCGGTGTGACGCATACACACAAATGTACACTAATACTATTGTACAACTGATCATGCATTTCAACCGTGTAAAATGAAATGAATTAGAAGAAATTTTTTCTTCTAAATTCATTACAACGAAATCGGATGAGTCGATTTCGAAATTTTTAAAATAAAATCTAACCATAGAAAAAAAAAGTCGACCATTATTGAACTCAGGGACCATAAGACATAAGAATTGTATAGCGGTTATTCATTACATATAACATTTCTTTTGTTGCCCTGTGTAATTGGGTGGATTAAATTAAAAATTAAAATCAACACCACAAATTATGAGCACACAAAACAACTTCTATAACCCCTTGGAATTTAGTTTAAGTAATGGCATCATTTGGTTTAGAGCCCTCAACCTCTCTAGCTGTATTGTATTAGAATCACACCAAGTGGATTGACTCTGGCGCCTTATGTCGTATAGGTTGACCACATATTTTGATTTTCGCAGATCCTTAATTCGATTTTAGTTTCATACCACTGTTCCCCGATGCCATGGATGGAGGGACAATCGTTGACGTTGATGCAAATGATCCCTTGATGCCAGCACCATCTGTTGTTGTTCATTGTTGTGCTGCTCGCCTTAGCCTTCTCGTTCCCAGTTTGGGTAACCAGCAGAGCATTTTGGTGGCACTCATGCTGTGTTTGTTGTTCCTTTTGGTTTGTGTAGCGCTGACTGAATGATGCAATTTTGCGATGCGTCGCTTGAGGGGACATCAAAAACTGAGTGAGCGCGCGCGTGTCTGTGTGTAGCGATAGTGGAGAACAATTCACAAAACCGTCTAAAGAATGTCGCTGTGCTGTGTGACACAGAGTTTTATGTTTTATGCTCTCTCTCCCTGTGTGTGTGTGTGTGTGTGTGCGTAAGCGTGCATTAGTGAGTGTCTTTTTTTATTGTTTCCATTTTATTTCATCTCATGTGGCGATGTTTGGAAGCGAAAAATACTTAAAAGCGTCACAGCCAATGGTGTCGTCGTCATTCCTTATGTTTATTTACTGTTATTCGCTTGTGACCGACCCCCGTCTTCCTCGGCCTGCATCTTTGTCAGACTTCACTCCTCCATGTCTCATACATTCATGCAGAGAGCAGTAAAACTAAACCCGCCGGAATTAAAAATACTTGTACCACTACACGCCACCACCACAGCCGCCGATGCCGCCAAGCCAGTTGATACTTGTTTTCATTTCAGCTGCGTTGGAATACTCGCACTGAAAGCATAAAACAAAACCACATTCAGCCGTCATGACTCTGAACGTAATTTATTTCCTAGTTTCAGTCACTTTGAACCAACGCAAGAAATTCCGGTGGCTAGTGGCAAAAATATTCGCAGTTGCGGAAAGTTGTATAAAATACCTTAATACTCGATGTTAGCAGATGAACAATGTTGCAGTGAGAGGGGACTGGGGACAGGGCAGCAACACCTTTTCAGCATCTGTTGTTCATCGCAACAATTCCAATACGGCGATGCTTCTTGCCAAATTTAGCAGCATTCCCCATCCGACTTTTGGGGAGGGAATGGATGTCGCATGAGTGATATGAATAGTAAATTATTGCGCATACGCTCCGGTGTATTTTGTCTTTGTTATTTATGATTAAGTCTCGCATACACCAGTTGAATTTCATTAATTAAACCGTTCTCAAGAATGAATATACACATACGTGTACACATACCCATGTACATTCCAATGTCAAAACACAATTTGTGTCAATTATATGAGTATGAGAGTTCAGTGTCACCTTACGCGAAATGTTATTAAGATGTTTAATGTTTATATGGGGAAACATAAATGTTTGGATAGAAAATAACCAAATAAAATAAAAACGATTCAAGGGTATCTAAATTCCAGATGTGATGTTTGAGGAGTGTACCGAAAGCCCTGATCCAAAACAAAGTCAATACAGTATACCATTTTTCATCCGTTGTGTTAGGTATTGATGTTCGTTTAATTTTTTTTAAATGGGCTTTGCCGGCGAGACGCAACCCTGAAATATTTTCGCTCTATTTGGCTACTTGAATATTTATTTTGAAGGAATTTATTATACAAAGAACTCATTGTAAGAAAGTCTTATAATTGCAACCCCTATTTGTTGTGCTGTGTCAATCGTTTATAAAATGTTTGCACAATCAAATGTTTGGCCAACCAAATCACAACTCACTGACAGTTATATAGTTAAAAAAAATCCAGAAAACGTAGTCTGTACTTTTCATCCTCTCCGATTTTACTGAAATTCTGCTGATATATTCTACTAGTTCTAGAGGGTAATACAGGATTTTCCAACAAAAGATGTTATTTTGGTATTAAAAAAAAAGACATTTTTTTAGATAAATTATCGGATGTTTATTTCATAATAAAGAGGTAGGTATGCCGTTAATAATGAAGAACAACACCGGCCAAATGGCCACCACGACCACGCTTACAGGACCATATCCTTTTCATCAACCAAGTGTTTGCACAGCAATACGCCGATCATTTTCATAGTATTTAATGTTTACCGATAGTCCACTCTCAAAATATTTTTTTTTTTACGATATATCTGTTTTGGAAAATGTTATGTAACCAATATGTGGTTGTTATTACATCATTTTGAATGCAGAATAGGAAAAATAGGAAAAGATGTGGAAATTCGAAAAAAAAAAATTTTGACCAAAAAAAAAAACAAAGGGGTTAACCCATCAAAATTACGGATTTTTTTGAAAAAAATAGATGTATTTCAAATTTTGCTCATGTATAGCGGACCTTAATCTCAACAAGATAAAGTTTTCATTATTTGGACTGACCAAACAGTTTGGTGGAAATTGTGCTCAGAAAACTTTTTTTTCTGAGTATTTGAAAGATTTGAAAGTACCTTGATAACATACTAATACTAATACTAATACTAATACTAATACTAATACTAATACTAATACTAATACTAATACTAATACTAATACTAATACTAATACTAATACTAATACTAATACTAATACTAATACTAATACTAATACTAATACTAATACTAATACTAATACTAATACTAATACTAATACTAATACTAATACTAATACTAATACTAATACTAATACTAATACTAATACTAATACTAATACTAATACTAATACTAATACTAATACTAATACTAATACTAATACTAATACTAATACTAATACTAATACTAATACTAATACTAATACTAATACTAATACTAATACTAATACTAATACTAATACTAATACTAATACTAATACTAATACTAATACTAATACTAATACTAATACTAATACTAATACTAATACTAATACTAATACTAATACTAATACTAATACTAATACTAATACTAATACTAATACTAATACTAATACTAATACTAATACTAATACTAATACTAATACTAATACTAATACTAATACTAATACTAATACTAATACTAATACTAATACTAATACTAATACTAATACTAATACTAATACTAATACTAATACTAATACTAATACTAATACTAATACTAATACTAATACTAATACTAATACTAATACTAATACTAATACTAATACTAATACTAATACTAATACTAATACTAATACTAATACTAATACTAATACTAATACTAATACTAATACTAATACTAATACTAATACTAATACTAATACTAATACTAATACTAATACTAATACTAATACTAATACTAATACTAATACTAATACTAATACTAATACTAATACTAATACTAATACTAATACTAATACTAATACTAATACTAATACTAATACTAATACTAATACTAATACTAATACTAATACTAATACTAATACTAATACTAATACTAATACTAATACTAATACTAATACTAATACTAATACTAATACTAATACTAATACTAATACTAATACTAATACTAATACTAATACTAATACTAATACTAATACTAATACTAATACTAATACTAATACTAATACTAATACTAATACTAATACTAATACTAATACTAATACTAATACTAATACTAATACTAATACTAATACTAATACTAATACTAATACTAATACTAATACTAATACTAATACTAATACTAATACTAATACTAATACTAATACTAATACTAATACTAATACTAATACTAATACTAATACTAATACTAATACTAATACTAATACTAATACTAATACTAATACTAATACTAATACTAATACTAATACTAATACTAATACTAATACTAATACTAATACTAATACTAATACTAATACTAATACTAATACTAATACTAATACTAATACTAATACTAATACTAATACTAATACTAATACTAATACTAATACTAATACTAATACTAATACTAATACTAATACTAATACTAATACTAATACTAATACTAATACTAATACTAATACTAATACTAATACTAATACTAATACTAATACTAATACTAATACTAATACTAATACTAATACTAATACTAATACTAATACTAATACTAATACTAATACTAATACTAAATCTTAAAATCATATTTGTGCGATAATCAAGACTCTAATGAATTGTAATAAAAACCACTGACCAATCCTCCAATTTCCTAAACTATATTTACAACTTTTAGAATTATTTTATATTAATCGTCAAGCCAGAGCTAACACATGTATCCCTTCTTTTGCGTGCATTACAGTTCCCATGATGAATCATCACACCATGCCGAAATTTGGATTTGGCCCCTACAAAAAGACCGGTGTGGGCAGTTTCTATTTACCAAAAATCCTAACCACCGGCACCGGCTGTGGCAGCAAGGTGGCCTTGGAACTATCGCACGGCAAGAGTAAACAGTTGATATCACTGCCATCGGATAAATTGGATTCGAACAAACGTTACTTTGTGACATTCACTGTCAAGGAAACGGATAAAGCGGCAGCCGGAAATTGTGAAGGAAAGACGACTGGTGACGATGACAATGTCGGTGCAACGAAGTCTGCGGCGGGTCCGTCTACATCCCAGTGAAGACAAAAACTAAATAATGTAGATACTAGTAGTATGTGTTATGATGTTGTATGGCCAAGTGCCTCAGTGATTCCGTGGTTGAAGGATGCAAATAGATGTCTAATTGATGATAAATTTGTTAATGAGTAATTGTACACTTCCGTTGCGTCGTCGTCTTTCGCCCAGATTGAGTGCGGAAGGAGTCAGCAATATTAAAATAAGCTTTCCGGTATGTTCGTTTACTGTTTTCTTCAGCTTTCAATGGAATGGCAACAATAGAATTATCCTTCATGGGGAAGCGTTTATAATGCGTCCGGGTGATAAAAGTGTCTGTTTCTTCTGCTTGTTCGTTAAATTGAATTGCCAGGAGTTGTGCGTGGTTGCTCGGCTTGTAGAACAACATGTTGTTCGACGCCGGTGCAGTGTTTGCCGTCGTTGTTGTTGTTGGTGCAGCAGCAGCTGCTGCTGCTGCTGATGTGGTTCTGGTATCTCGTGTAGCTCGTAATCCATGTTTCTGCGAAAGATGTCATTGTTATTGCTTGTAAATTCTTTGGCAACAGATAAGCGCTGTCGCTGTGCTATTATTAACGCTTCTTGTACTGCAGCGAGACGTATTCATGTCAGACACTTTTGCATACTTGCGAGTATTTCAGCCAAGCGGGTTGAAGGACTGGGACAGAGAAAAAAAGGAAATGAAAATGCTTAAATTCTTTAGCATTATTCAAAGAACAGCAGAGCGGAGAACAACCAAAAATACAATGGGAGATTTACAGTGTCTTAGGACAAACAAAGAAGTGGTCTCAAGTGATGTTAGAATAGGACTAGGAGTTGACAAAACAAACGGCACACAATTTTTTCAGTAGAAACGCCGTTCAGTTCGGACGAGGCCGAATTAGCTGCACACTTTTCCTTGGAATGCTTTCAAAATGTCAGGTGGAGTATATGCGGAGAGGATTGTCACTAAAGAGTACTAGTTTTTGGTTAAGTTATTTTTTCTTTCAAATATCCGGAATGAATGCATACAAACGGATTGCCGATTCATCCCCGTGCTTGATGCAGTGACACCACAGGGATGTTTTGCAAAAAAAAAAGAAAAATAAACAAAAAATAATATCGTAATATATATAAACGTATGCATGATACGTTTGTCCGAGCATCAGACCTTTACGTAAGAGCTACAAAAGCAATATTTACTCCATAGGTTCGGTTGATGGCCGATTAGGTGTATATGTAGTTTGCCACAGGTAGGTGGTGCTGAGGTGGATTTATATCGAACATTTAAACGTATGGACCCATTTAATTGAAATGCAGAATGTATGGGTGTTTGTTCATGAGCCAGCCCTGTAGTTGGCGCAAGGGTGGAGTTATTTTGATTCGTTTTTTGTCAAATTAAAAATATATGCATGTTTGGACATGAGAAAGCTATGTATGTATATTTGAATTCGTTAGGCAAAGCAAGGTGTACCAGGTCAGCTGATTAACTACAAAAATATACAGCCTTGACGCCAAGGACACTTCTTTTTTTGTTTTGAATTAATTACTCTTTTTCACCAGCATATCCATCTGACATTTAAATTTCTAACGGGCAAGTGTTTAGGAATTGAATTTTTTCACAAACTAATAATAATGCCGAATCATTTGTCATTAGATTTATGTTTGTAATCACAGTGCGATAGATACGTCGTATTGGCGGAAGGGGAGGACATAATAATCATCGTGTATGTTCATGTACTACAGGCACATTCTTCGTTGTAAGCGTGCATGCGTGTTTGTGTGGCATTATTCTCTGTGCAACGTTGTCGTTTTATTATTTGCCATTCGAGTATTTCCTGTTCAGCTCGACTAACCGGCCCTCTCGTCCCATCAAAGTACTATTCCAGCTCCAGCTCCTGCTACGGCTCATGTTCCTTCTGTTGGTCTCTGGCATGCTTGTTGTGTTGTTGCTGTTGTTCCTTGTTCCTTTGTGATTAATAACTGCATATCTGAAGTACTGAGTCACAGCCAAAGAAGTAGAGGCAGCCGAACGGAGGGTAACAAAAACACAAATGAACGCAAAATGAAGTACACACTACTCTCTCTCTCTCTCGTCGTTGGCTGCTCAGCATCAACATCAAAGTGATGGAGCTCGTTCCTGAAAGCATCCCAGTAATACAATTTACATAATGCTAAGTATGATGCGAGTAGATGTGAGTACTTGCATCCTTACATACTTAGGCCGAGACGTCGGCCTTTCTGTCTGAACGTCGTACTTGCTATCCCTGGTGGGTCCGTATGCCCGATTTATATTTGCCGTACACTTGTACGCTCTCTCCATCTTCAGTTCCGTCGAGTTATGTATGCCAGCCATTCCGTCCCGCATGTAACAGCATTTTAATGTGTACAAATTAAAGCAAAGAAGAAAAAGCTGAAGCTGACGAAGAAGAAGAAAAAAAAACGAGAAATTAAATAAAATAAAATTGAATAAAATAAACATTTCATCTTATCTCCATCATTCTGTCTGTGTGTATGTTGGCGTGTGTGTGTGTGTTTAAGTTAACATTTGTTTTATGTTATTCTATACACCCACACACATACTTGACTAAAAGACCATCCGTAATGATGACTTATTATGTGTATGTGCATTCCGGACCGGGCAACATGGAGGGCACCGGCAAATTCACTTACATACACCAACTGGACTTGTGTTTTTTCCTTTTCTTTTCTTTTCTTTTTGTTTTGTGTTTTTTTTTTGTTAGGGAGCAAAAGACGCATTCTTAAATTGTAAACACACTCGTGTCTCCCACTTGGCTCGAGATGGCTTTAAACAAAACATAAAAATCCTATTTTCTTTCCTTAACTGTAGTTCGGAGAAAGGATACTCAGGTGACGTTATTGTTGTTGTTGTAGCTGTAGCTGTTGCAGTTGGTGTATTGTTTCTTGTTCTTGCCGAGAAACCATATGTCAGTGCCTGGCGATGTAAACAAAGTATCCCTTTACATGACACATAAGATTCAGCAAGAACAAGACGCTCATTGTTGAGTGCATATGTGTGTAAACAAGCCATCCCATCAAGGAATTGTACAGGTGTCATTGTGTCACTCTACGCCAGGTGAGTTAATGTATATGGAAATGACAAGGACAAATATACAAGTGGAAGTATTATAGGTCGGTCCATACCCTTTATTACACAATCATTTGCTCAATAAAAAAAACGCATTGGAATATTGAAGTAGGTGTCAAATAGTTGTAAGTATTTGCCTAACCTAATGTTTGTGGAAACAAATTTGCGCAACTATAGTTTCAAACAATATTGCTAGGTGCACTAATCAAATATTTCTATCGTTGCCAATATATCTGTAGTGTCAATTGTCATGTTAACAATATATGGTTATATTACATCATTTTAAATGCAGAATAAATCTTAGCCCAAAAATAATTGGAAATTCCAAAAAAAAAAATTTTTTGACCAAAAAAAAAACAAAATTTTAGATTTTTTTGAAAAAAAAAAAATAGATTTTCTTGAAATTTTGCTCATGCATACCGGACCTTAATCTGAACGAGGCTACGTTTTCTTTTTTTTGATTGAACAACTAGTTTGGGAGAAATTTGATTCAGAAAATGGGGAACTATTCAAACGATTTCTCTGCAACGGACTAAGGTATCGAAACGATTGTGGTATAAATTACATGTAGAATTTATGAGAGTTGTATGCTACAATAATTTTTATCAGGGTTTGTTGTGCATTCAAATGTTAGCGGAAACAAATAGTAGTGCAACCAAGTGATTACGCAATAAAAAATTTAAGCCCCTATAGTTTTAAACCATACCAAACAATATTTTTGGGTTTAGCAATTTAATATTTGTGCAACCATATGTTTGCATAACCTTATATTTGTGCAACCAATTATTTACGCAACCAAGTGTTTGCACAACAAAACGCCAATCATTTTAATATGATTCACTGTATACCGAATGGATGAAATTTAACATTATTTCTGTTTTGGAAAATGTTATGCAATTAATATTTGATTATAATTACATCATTTTGAATGCAGAATACCCCAAAGTGCAAAAGATGAGGAAATTCCAAAAAAAAATGTTGACCAAAAAAAAAACAAAGGGGTTAACCCATCAAAAATTTTTATTTCTTTTAAAGAAATAGATTTCTTTGAAATTTTGCTCATGTATAGGACTTTGTATGTATAGGACTTTATTTTGAACAAGATAATACTATCATTTTTTGGACTGACCAAATATTTGGGAAAAAATTGGATTCAGAAACTGGGGTTTCTCGAAATAAGAGACTCGAAAAATCTTGTTGAAGTTAGACTTCAGGACTATTAGTAACCCACAGAGTTTTGTGCTTTGATCATTTTCTCAGGATTTATTGTGTATCCAAATGTTTGCGGAACCAAATATTGGTGCAACCAAGTGATTGCGCAACAAAAAATTTGAGCCCCTACAGTTTTAAACCATACCAAACAATATTACAAAGTGTAACAATCAAATACATGTGCAACCATATGTTTGTGCTACTTTATATTTGCGCAACCAATACTTTGTGCAACCAAGTGATTGCACAACAAAATGTCAATCATTTTCATAGGAATTACTATATACCTATAGTGCACTCTCAAAATACTTTTTTTTGACGATATATCTGTTTTGGAAAATTTTATGTAATTAATATTTGGTTATAATTACATCATTTTGAATGCAGAACACACCAAAGTATAAGAGATTTGGAAATTCGAAAAAAAAAAAATTCGACAAAAAAAAAACAAAGGGGTTAACCCATCAAAATTTTAGATTTTTTTCAAAAAAATAGATTTATTTGAAATTTTGCTCATGTATAGCGGACCTTGATCTGAACTAGGCTACGTTTTATTTTTTTTGATTGAACAACTAGTTTGGGAGAAATTTGATTCAGAAAATGGGGTTTTTCAAAATAACAAACGCAACAACAAATTTGAGCCCCTATAGTTTTAAACCATACCAAACAATATTACAGTGTAACAATCAAATATTTGTGCAACCATATGTTTGTGCTACTTTATATTTGTGCAACAAATTCTTTGCGCAACCAAGTGTTTGCACAACAAAATGCCAATAATTTTCATATGATTTACTGTTTACCGACAGTGCAATCCAGAAATATTTTTTTTACGATACATATATCTGTTTTGGAAAATGTTATGTAAACAATATGTGAATTTTTCGAATTTCCAAATCTTTTGTATATATTTTAAGAGTGCACAATCGGTACACAGTAAATCCTGTGAAAGTTATCCGTATTTTGTTGTGCAAACACTTGGTTGCACAAATATAAAGTTGCACAAATATTTGATGGGTAACCCTAGTAATTTCCTTTGGTATGGTTTGTTTCTGCAAACATTTGGATACACAGAAAATCCTCTGAAAATGATCATAGCACAAAACAAATATTCCTAAATTCAACATGTAAATTGATTTTATTATTATTATTATTTAGTATTAGTATTAGTATTAGTATTAGTATTAGTATTAGTATTAGTATTAGTATTAGTATTAGTATTAGTATTAGTATTAGTATTAGTATTAGTATTAGTATTAGTATTAGTATTAGTATTAGTATTAGTATTAGTATTAGTATTAGTATTAGTATTAGTATTAGTATTAGTATTAGTATTAGTATTAGTATTAGTATTAGTATTAGTATTAGTATTAGTATTAGTATTAGTATTAGTATTAGTATTAGTATTAGTATTAGTATTAGTATTAGTATTAGTATTAGTATTAGTATTAGTATTAGTATTAGTATTAGTATTAGTATTAGTATTAGTATTAGTATTAGTATTAGTATTAGTATTAGTATTAGTATTAGTATTAGTATTAGTATTAGTATTAGTATTAGTATTAGTATTAGTATTAGTATTAGTATTAGTATTAGTATTAGTATTAGTATTAGTATTAGTATTAGTATTAGTATTAGTATTAGTATTAGTATTAGTATTAGTATTAGTATTAGTATTAGTATTAGTATTAGTATTAGTATTAGTATTAGTATTAGTATTAGTATTAGTATTAGTATTAGTATTAGTATTAGTATTAGTATTAGTATTAGTATTAGTATTAGTATTAGTATTAGTATTAGTATTAGTATTAGTATTAGTATTAGTATTAGTATTAGTATTAGTATTAGTATTAGTATTAGTATTAGTATTAGTATTAGTATTAGTATTAGTATTAGTATTAGTATTAGTATTAGTATTAGTATTAGTATTAGTATTAGTATTAGTATTAGTATTAGTATTAGTATTAGTATTAGTATTAGTATTAGTATTAGTATTAGTATTAGTATTAGTATTAGTATTAGTATTAGTATTAGTATTAGTATTAGTATTAGTATTAGTATTAGTATTAGTATTAGTATTAGTATTAGTATTAGTATTAGTATTAGTATTAGTATTAGTATTAGTATTAGTATTAGTATTAGTATTAGTATTAGTATTAGTATTAGTATTAGTATTAGTATTAGTATTAGTATTAGTATTAGTATTAGTATTAGTAGATTTATGAAATGGTATCAAGGTACTTTCAAATTTCTAATGCTCAAAAAAACCCATTTTCTGAATCCAATTTCTTCCAAAATATTTGATCAGTCCAAAAAATGAAAACATTGTCTTGTTCAGATCAAGGTCCGCTATACATGAGCAAAATTTCAAATAAATCTATTTTTTTGAAAAAAATCTAAAATTTTGATGGGTTAACCCCTTTGTTTTTTTTTGTCGAATTTTTTTTTTCGAATTTCCAAATCTCTTATACTTTGGTGTGTTCTGCATTCAAAATGATGTAATTATAGCCACATATTGTTTACATAAAGTTTTCCAAAACAGATATATCGTCAAAAAAAAAAATATTGGTATACAGTAATTCCTATGAAAATGATTGACATTTTGTTGTGCAAACACTTGGTGGCGTAAAGAATTGGTTGCACAAATATAAGGTTACGTACACATATGGTTGCACAAATATTTGATACACCCAGTAATATTGTTTGGTATGGTTTGAAACTATAGTGGCTCAAATTTTTTGTTGCGCAATCATTTGGTTGCACTAATATTCGTTTCCGCAAACATTTGAATACACAATAAATCCTGAGAAAATGATTGTAGCATACAACTCTCTATGTGTTACTGACAGTCATAAATTCTACATGTAATTTATACCACAATCGTTTCGATATGATAGTCCGTTGCAGAGAAATCGTTTGAAATAGTTTCAAGACATTTTTCGCGTTTCCTATTGTGAGAAAACCCTTTTTCTGAATCCAATTTCTTCCAAAATATTTGATCAGTCCAAAAAATGAAAACATTGTCTTATTCAGATTACGGCCCGCTATGCATGAGCAAAATGTCAAAGAAATCTATTTTTTTTTCAAAAAATCTAAAATTTTGATGGGTTTTTTTTGGTCAAATTTTTTTTTTTCCAATTTCCACGTCTTTTGCAATTTGGTGTATTCTGCACTCAAAATGATGTAATTATATCCACATATTGTTTACATAAAATTTTCCAAAACAGATATATCGTCAAAAAAAGTATTTTGAGAGTGCACTATCGGTATACAGTAATTCCTACGAAACTGATTGACATTTTGTAGTGCAAACACTTGGTTGCGCAAAGAATTGGTTGCACAAATATAAGGTTACGCAAACACATGATTGCACAAATAGTGTTACACTTTGTAATATTGTTTGGTATGGTTTGAAACTATAGTGGCTCAAGTTGTTTGTTGCGCAATAACTTGGTTGCACAACAATTTGGTTTCGCAAACATTTGGATACACATTAAATCCTAAGAAAATTATTATACCACACAACTCTATGTGGGTTACTGACAGTCCTAAAGTCTAACTTCAATTTGATACCACAATCGTTTCGATACCTTAGTAGAAAAATCAAGAGATTTTTCGAGTCTCTTATTGTGATAAATCCCATTTTCTGAATCCAATTTCTCCCAAACTAGTTGTTCAATCAAAAAAAGAAAACGTAGCCTAGTTCAGATTAAGGTCCGGTATGCATGAGCAAAATTTCTAAGAAATCTATTTTTTCAAAAAAATCTAAAATTTTGATGGGTTAACCCCTTTGTTTTTTTTTTGGGTCAACATTTTTTTTTTCCAATTTCCACATCTTTTGCACTTTGGTGTATTCTGCACTCAAAATTATGTAATTATAACCAAATATTGTTTACATAACATTTTCCAAAACATATATATAGTCAAACAAAATATTTGGAGAGTGCACTGTCGGTACACAGTAACTCCTATGAAAATGATCGGCATCGGCGCAAATATTTGATAGGTACACCTTGTAATATTGATTGGTATGGTTTGTTTCCGCAAACATTTGGATACACAATACATCCTAAGAAAATGATCATAGCACACAACTCTATGTGGGTTACCAATAGTCCTTTTGATTTGATCCTACAATCGTTTCGATACCTTAGTCCATTGCATAGAAATCGGTTGTAAAAGTCGGTAGGACTACCAGCACATTTGAAAATCAGACATGGAATGAAAGACCAAATTCATACCATTCGTTCCATAACTTTGAAACGGGGCAACATATCAGAGCACATGAGGTACCGTATGAAGGGAATCGCATAAATCTCATGGTTTAATTCTTCACATATAACCGGAAATTAACGGAGAGAGAGTACCTTCATACCATTCGTTTGCGCTATGAAGCGTTTAAATCCATTAAGCCGTTTATGAGATATGGGCCTCCAAACATTGGTCTGATTCACAATCAACCTCCTGTTACTTTCTGATTGCCTGGTGTAAATTCAAAAAAACTACGAAGGGTTTTAATTTCATAACTATGGAATATTGAAATATATCAGAACACATGAGGTACCATATGAAAGGGTAGTGAATAGACTAATATCACTCTCTTATTTTCCACTGACGGAGCAATGTGTAGAAAGTGTCTGTATGTTTTTTTCAAAAAAATTAAATAAAAACACGTACATTCCACAGAATAGTGGACTTTTTTCAATTATCCTCAAGCAGGACTGGCATTGCCACATTCATTTTGAAATTACAATTATTGTGCTTCTATTTGTATAACAAGGCCTCCTTTTCATGGGTGTGGAGAGACTTTAACGTTTTCATAAAATGAAACGACTGAGTGGCTTTGCATTATTTGCCATTTTCCCTGCATCGCCTTCCCATTCCGTCCAGTCTATCATGTAAGCGGTTGTAATCAAAAGAACAAATAAAATGATTTGTCAAAAGCAACAATTATGTACTTGAAATGCTTCAAAGTAATTTCACATACAGATGCACTCACACATACACACTTGCAAGAGGACAATATATCTCAAGATGTCTGCTTCCGCCTACAGTACAAAGACTGCCGGATAACAGCTATACTGTTTGTGTATCCTGTTGGATTTTCTTTGAAAATTTACCACTACATTACCACATACACACTTACCTGGTACCCGCACACTTGTGCGCCCTCTAATGCAAATGTAATTGAAACAACTTTGGGCGAATTGATATTCTCAAATTATGTTTATTTGAATTGGTTTTCCATTTGACGTTGTTGTTTTTATTTTGTTTGGTTTTTATTTTATTATTATTCAATAATTATTATTAATCTTAGTACTTTTATTTGGTATCGAGCACTGACTGTAACATTGCGAGCATACTTCGCTTAGCAAACGGCATACAGTGCCGCACAAAAGTCTACACACACACACACTTACTGTAAGAGGCCTTCGGTGGCCAATTGTGAGGGTAAGGATGGCAAATAAAATACAAAACAAAAATAAAATCTGTACAATGAACCCTGCCATGGATACGCAAGTGAACAGCAGCAACAGCCTTCAATCTATTTTTCTATTGCCTTGTGGGGTTTCGAGTTTCTTAATCAACTTTAGTTAATATTGAAATTATGTTCAATTGTTTTCTTCACAAGGATAGCTGTCCTCTGTGGTAACTCTGTATGTGTATGTGCGTGCGTGTGTGTTTATGTTTCTTTTGTGCGGTAACTTTATTGGCATCTGGTTCTATGTTTTGTATGTACATATATGTATATGTTTATACATACGACCTAATGCAGGAGTATGTGTTTCTATACATACAAATACATACATATACATATCTTATGTATATGAGTCATTCCATGTCGAAGAGATTTTTAGGAATTTCATTCTTGTTAATATTTCAAAACGTCGCACAAATCTATTTCCGAATAATATGGGGGATTTTTTTTTAAATTAGAATTTGTAAATTTTATGTGGTTTTTTTGGAAAAGAAAAAAATTCTAAAAACTCTTTGATAGATTTCAGAGAATACAAAGTTCCTTTTTGAGGTACTTTCTAAAGGCATTATTTGTTTTATGGTTTCATATCAAAACCGAATATCGTTTTAAAGTCTATAACATTGGAACGGGCAACCACCCTTTTAGTAGAGGATCATTTTTAAGCAAAAAAACTTGCTGTAATAGTCGACAAGCCAAACAGAAAATGAGGAAAACAGATATGGATAGAAAGATAACATTCATACCATTTCTTTGAGTCATTCAGCGTTAAAATCCCTTAAGCCGTTACCGAGATATGGGACTCCACAGATCGGCCCAGTTTATTTTAGTTTTATTTAATTTCTATACAAAGTAATCTATACAAAGTGGATCCAAGTGTAAACAGGGTTACACAGACCATATGGCTTGATTGTTGCAGCGATAGACCAAAGCCTCCGGTTGGATTTGAAACCACAATCCCAAAGCTGATCGGCAAGCACGCTATCAACTCGCCTACCGGTGCCCTTATTGGCCTAATTCACAATCGGCAATTTCAGATGAAAATCTGGTGAAATAAACTAGGAACCGTTTAAAGCCCATAACTTTGGAACAGAGAAGCATCCCAGGACACATAAGGTACCATATGAAAGGTCTTGAACTAACGATTACAATTCAAAAGTTTGAAATAATTTTCCCAACTATTTCTACAATTCGCATGGCCATTGTTGGACTTGTCCTTGGGGAGAGAAATCCCCACATAATCTTAAAAAATTTAATTTATTTAGTTTGTGTATACTTTGACCTGATAAACCCAATTATAGTATGGGGTTTCTTGGTTAACACTATCCATTGATCTTGCCTCGGATATCGTAATATTAATATTTCATGTACTACAAGTAGGTTTCTTCAATCGAGTAACAGAGGTAACCCCTAATATGTTGGCTGTTTGTAAAGAAATATATTTAAAAAAGAAAAAAATCCAATCTGGTTGTCCTTTGGGTTGAACAAAATTCTACGAAAACTTTAAATGGGGCGCTTATTTTGCGTGACGATAATAATTCGGAAGATGTGTGAAGACACCGATTTAGGCTTTAACTCGGGGTTTATGCAGGGTCTTTTGACGGTGTCCAGTTGTTGGTAACTGCCAAATTGAACTGCTTTTGAATTGGTCGACTATGGCATTCTTTTCTCGTGGAGTTATGTTCGTATGACCGCTCGTCCATGTATTCACGATACAGGTAGCAAATATAAAATCCCAGCAAACATGAACCGACTAAACTATTCACATTGTTTGAGTTCAGGAGGAGAACAAACCCTATTAAAAGTGGCCACATCCCATAAAAATCGTCTTCCCTATTAAAGGTCTGGCCGACTTAAAACCGCAAAAATACAACACATTTTTTAAAAAAAAGGCCGGTGATTCGATGAAAGCAACATAAAGACAGTGTGTTTGATGTTTCTACGTTCTCTCTTAGTCCCTCTCTCTATTTAAATCAGTGTTCGGGAAATTATAATGTAGACAGAGAAGTACTTGTTAATTTAGTGTGCAGACAATTCTAATTGTCTCTTGGCAAGTCAGGTCTTCAAATTACCTCTTGTCTACTTATACCCAATGTTCGCGTGAATAAGGTTTGCTTCGAGTTTCTGTAATAGGCAACACGATTCGCTAGGTAGGCCATGAGTAGTACTGTGAGAGGGTTCATTTATTAATTACCCGGTTGTACAACAAAAAACCTCCTTTAAACGAAACCAATTGATCCTTATTTACATAATGATCAACTGAATGCGAATTGTCCCATCACATATAGTTTTCGAGATATGGGGAAAATGAAAAATTTCTCACTTTTTTCATTCATTTGCCTAAAACTTCGGTAACTGTGAAGTAATGCAGCTTTCATATAAATCATAATTTACATCATTTATACTATACGTGGCCCAACACGCATTCAGGGGATCATTTTACATAACGATCAATTGGTTTCGTCCAAAGGAGGTTTTTGTTGTACAACCGGGTAATGAATAAATGAACCCTGTTTTGTCTAAAGAAGGACTCAAATGTTACATTTTGCTCGAGAACAATTTGTAAATCGATTTTTTGAAAACCAATTTTTATTTCTTTTACGACATCTATACACTCCTACAGCTCAAGCTCAATGTTCTCAAAAAATTTAGAGTATTTATTGTTTTTTTCTTTTTTTTAAATGCCTGTAAAAGGTTTCAAAGAGTTTAACAAATAATACACATGAAATCCACCTAGAATTTCCCCAAAAATTCACTGGCTTTGAAATGGAATAACCCATACATGTGCTTCGTGGCCATTTGCTGGAAGTAGCTCCAATGTTTTTCTTCCCTTTGTTTCTTATTGATTATTTCTTTTTGTTTTTGTTTTTGTTTTATTTTTTGGTTTTGTTCTTTACTTTTGTTTTGTGGTTTTGATTATATGATTACGTAAACAAAATTATGTCTATGCTTAAGAGATATTCAGTTAGTTCTTAGAGAATTCGGCTTTTGTACCTTAAAAAACTAAATTTGTTACTAAACATTAAAAAGAAACATATTAATCGGTATTTTGTTTTGTTGTTGTTTACTCAGAACATGTGTGTTCTCAATCTCTAAATATTAGTTATGTACAAACTTTCAGCTTCACTTTCACATTTTATTTCAACTAGATTCTGTTTTTCGGTTTTTTTACTTATGCTAAGGGGTTTTTTTTCTTCTTTAGTTTTAGTTTATTCTCTTCTTCTGTGTTTTAAATCGTTCGTTTGTTTTTTTTTTGGGGGGGGGGTTTTTTTTTAACAAGAAACACTTAAAACTTAATTTGGTTTAAACTTGTTCTAATCTATTAAGAGCTAAATATTATGTTTTAGTAATCAGAACTGAGAGATGTCCCCGTCGCCGGACGGTCGACGACATCGAGCAGTTGCTTGGTTTTATAAGTATTTTACTTTTTATTTGGTTTAATTAGGTTGTTACTCTTTTAAATTTACTTTTATAGTTGAAATAGTTACTTAGGCTAATTATACAATTCAGTTTTGGTTTTTTTTTGTTTTGTTTTGATTTTGAAATACAAACAGTTTCATTTCATTCGTAATATTTTCGTCTTCTTCTTTTTGTTCAAGATTTCTTTGTGTGTGTGTGTGTGTGTGTGTAATCTCTAGATATTAAGCTAAAGTCGTAGACGTCTCTCAAATCGTCGACGTACTAAATTCGTTATTTACAGAATATGTTTTTTGTACAGAGAATTTTTTCGAGTTCGGATTGATTTTTAATTTTTGGTTTCATTTCAAACATTTATAAACTTTTGTCTAAGAACAAATCAGTAGTTGTCAGTTGGTTTTCCAGCTTCGGTAATTGTTTTTTTTTATTTTCAACATTATTTACATTTAACGCTAAAAAAAAGGCCGGCAATAGGGAGTGAGGCTTTTCTTTTCATTTGTAGTTATTTTAATTATTCTTCGGTAAGTATTTAAGTATGTTTTAAGACTCCAAGAACATTGTAGTAGTTAAGGTGTGGATACATTTTGGAACAGTTGAAAACTTCAATTGGAAACATTTTCGATACATAACTCATAATGAATATGAATATTTTAAATAACTTCCGGTAGCGGGCAGATATGGAGTTGGATTTTGGGAAACAGCATTTTGGGAGTAATTTAAAAAAAAAAGGTATGGAGAGATATTGAGCCAATTACAAATATGAATTATGAATGAAAAGGAATTTTGAAGTCGTTAAACAAATATTAATCGGCTTTAAGTTCTTCGAAAGTTTAAAAAATTCTTCGAAAGTTTAAAAAAATCATTACAATATTAATCGCCTTTAAAATGTTGTCCTTTAATTAACTAACATAAACTAATAGGAGATGTTCTATCGAAAATTCGCCAACTCCACCTGAAATTGCTATGATTTTTCTTGTGTTCTAATAATAAAGACAAAGAGAGTAACTTGTGTTTGTTTCGTATTTTTTGTATTTTTTTTTGTAAAATAAAGCCTCTTAACTTTATTTTGATTACATTTTTTAGAGTTATAATTGAAGTATTGCTATGAGAGATGTATTGTGGCTATGATCAAAACAAAATTGCACCTACTTCATTTATAAAGGGTGGGCCATTTAAAATTTTAAATTTGAATCGACAATAAAAAAAATACTGATAATTTCTATAAATTTCTGGTTTTATTGGAACACACGATTTGTTGGTAAATGGGTTCATCTACTGCCAAGCCATTAAATGGTATTCCGCCATATTTATAAAAATTTAAAAAATTGTTAACAAAATGTGTGAAAATTGTTTTTGTATTTCCATACAGTTTTATTAATAAAGCACCTTCGTCAATATCTATGGGTGGTGCGGATATCTACGTATCAGATACTCTTGATGTTCCGGGCATGAAGATACAGGATGATGCTCGTTGGGCAAGCCATATATTCCAAGTGTCGAAAGAGGCGTTCAAGTGTTTAGGCTTTTTAAAGGTATGCAAGAAATACATCACCCCATCTGATCTCGTAAATATTTACACCAGCTACATCCGGCCTAAAATGGCATATAACTCCCATATAGAAAGGAGGAGCTCCAGGGATCTGGACCGTGTTCAGAGGAGAGCGAGGGTGATGATAGGGGATGGTAGGGTGTCCAACTCTATTGTCTCCCTACAACATCGCCGGAATGTGGCTTGTGTATCGCTATTCTATAGATATTTTAATGGTATCTGTTCACAAGATATGCGTCGTCTTGTCCCTGATGTTAGAACATTTAGCCGAAATACGCGGCTATCGAGGGTCTCTCATCCGTTCATTGTCAAATAACCGGTTGACCGGACGACGCACAATAGAGAAAATTCGTTCTTCAGCCGGACTGTTCGCATGTGGAATAATCTTCCAGCAAGTGTTTTTCCTTCCCGCTATGACATTATCAAATTCAAGGCAAACATCTACAAACACTACTCCCTCTTTTCTCCCTCCAATACCCTTCGCTAACACAGTGTATTGCATTTATAGCGGGCATCCCCTGAGTGTTAGTCAAAAGAATACGCGGATTGTCTTCCATTACTAACTGACAAAGTTCGACCTTTCCAATAAAACCAAAAATTTTACTTTTTATATAGGCGATTTAAATTTTAACTGTCCCATCTTGAACGAAAAACTCCTCCACTTCCAAATGCACACTTGCTTTCCAAATTTGTGTTTTTCTAAAAGAAGCCAAACTCTAAGGTTACTTTGCGGCCTTCCGGTGCCTTTATGGTGTAAAATAAAAAAAAATATTGATCCTGTACCTTTTACAAAGGTGAACTGATTACTATGAAATATATTTTTAATTCTATCGATCTTTTAGACGGTATTTAAATTGGATAAGGCATCACAAATGACAAAAATATTGAAAGCAATAAGAGAACCCCGGGTCGAAATTTCTTATTTAACTTTGACAATCGTATTTTTTTTTGGTCTGACAACCAACATAATTTTTGGCTTTTAAATATTTTAATGATAACAATTAACACGGCATTAAAATGACTATTTTTAAAAAAACATATTCTCAAAGGCAACAACCAGAAAGATCTAACTGATATGCTGGAACTCTCAAATGTGATTCATGTATACCAGATCCCCTAATTTACCTATGAAAGATGTCAAAAGTCCACAAAAGTGACCGAGTTTGCGCGAACTGAACCATTGGAAGCAGATGATTTATTTCGAAAGGAATCGGCAGACGACATCAAATGATGCCACAGCGAGTTGATTAAAAATGCAGTTCTATGCAAAATATTTCATAAAAATGTAAAAAAACTTTGTTTAGAAAAATGTGCGAAAATTGTTTTTGTATTTTCATACATTTTTCTTAACAAAGGGTTTTTAAATTTTTATGAATACGGGGGTTTACCTTTCACAATTCTTTAAACATTTAACAAATTGTATGGATATTCTATCGGATATTTGGGTGTAAAGTTTTCGAATTTACAACTGTTACTATCAAAACAGTTGTATGACGGAGTGCTAAACAGAAATGGACAGTAATTCTATTAGTTTATGCTGAAATTACACCTTTTCACGCCTTCAAATACCAATATGACTCCAATTAATATTTTTAATATTATTATTAGCTTCATTAAACTCAGAATTAAAGCAATTAATCAAATTAAAATCTTTAATAACCGATAGAAAATGATTAACAACTATATAATTGATAATTATCATAATTGGCCAATATGTTTCTCTGATAGTTTTTTCACTTTTCATCTCCATTCATATTTTAGTTGATTTTCACTAATTTAACAAGTTTCCTTAAATCCGTCCATACATTCAGCTCTTGCCGGAAGTTTAGTTGATGTCATTCTTATAATAGTACACATGTATGTAGGCATATATTTATGTAAATATAAAGAATTAAATAACAGACAACAGGGGAAAATAATGATGACTGACTGACTGACCGACAGACTGATAGACCGATGCTGATGACGATGATATAGTTGTAGGTAGATACGACTTTAATAGAAATGAGTTCAATTCTCGTCAACGTTTATGTTATATTTGGCTTGTGTTAGTACTTGTAGTTGTAGTAGTAGTGGTGTTGGTATACGGATTGTTGTTCTTGTTGTTGTATTATTTGAGCGTTGGATCCAATGTGGTAAACTCCAATTCACCTCGGGGCAATATCAGATCCGGGTCTGTAATATACACTATATATGTTGTTATATGTTGCATACAAATTGTGTGTAGGAGTGCGTGTGTGTATTAGTGAGAGGGTTTTTTTTATTTCAAGGAAGTTAATTCAAGTGGATGTTGTTTTTTAATTAATTTGTATGTGTGTGTGTGTGTGTGTGTTTATAACATTCCAGGTATAAGTGTTTGTATTGGTTGGTGCAAATGTTGAACATGGGTTATTGCAGTGGTGTACAGTTTGTGAGGGTGGGGGTGGTGGTGGTGGAAAAAAGAGTATGGAAAAAAGTAGAGGGAAACATATTTGAAAATTAAAGTAATTAGTACAAGTACGAGCATTTGTTTTTTTCATTTTTTTTCATGAAAACTGCAGCCACAGATAATATATTCACTTAGACACATACATTCAGACAAGCACACACACACGCACACAGAACATACAGCCAAACGTAAACTCAAGTGATAAAGGATATTTGTATACATGTATAGAAAAATTAAAAACTAAAAACCGAAATAAAAAAATTTTAATTAATCTACTCAGCTTTCTAGGATATAAAGAAGCCCGAATGCGAATTAAAAAAGTCAATTATAAATTATCTTTGTTGGTGGGAAAAACAAGGGGGGAAGGTAATGCCAATTAAATCATTCACAGCTCACTGATTTGAGAGAAGTTTATGGGACATATCGATGGCTACATTCCAGAGAATGTTTAGTCGACATAGCATGTTTTTGGGGAGATTGTGTTTTTGAGTTTGGATAAATTCAACTTAAATCCTGTCAAAATCTGGAATTTATCCGAGAATCCTAATAAAAGTAATGCTTAAAATTATACTTAGCATACAGCTGAAGTTTGAACAAAAAAATCGGGCTAACTAGCACTTAGATTTAATTTTTTTTAAAATTTTTATTCAATTGCAATACAAATAATTATGGGTCCAAGCGTAAACCGGCTGACATAGACCATTTGGCTTGATTTTTGCAGCGACAGACCAAAGCCTCTGGTGCGAATCGAACCCACAACCTCCACGCTGATAGGCAACCACGCTACCAACTCGCCTACCGGGGCGCTTTAGAATTCTTTAAAAGGGACATTTATGTTTGTCTACTTTGGCACCTGGCCCACTTGGTCTACGTTGAATATTTTTCAATGTAGCTAAGTGCTCCTAACATGTTATTCTCCGAATAAATAAATGCAGGTTAGTATATAAAACAATGCTAAGTCCACTGACATTCTTGTTCATTTTGTAGTGGTCCATGTTCCAAGTTCGGGTAAAAAATATTTTTAAAAAATGTTTACGATAATTCTGATACCGAACAAATCGAGTTCCCCACTCATACGGCCTTTGAGGAATTCGACAAAAAAAAACGTTGAAGCGTCTTTTGTCATTATTTTGTTGGAGCGGGTTTTATGTCCCAGCGGACCTTGAGGCTAAATGACATTTAGTATATCTGTGCACACGACTAACGAATTTTCTCAAAAATTAGTTTTGTGGAACTATTCGAAAGGGATATCTGTATATGGATTTGTAAAGAAAACCAGATACTTTTGTGGCTCATTATAGTTGAGAAGCTCCTATGTTGTGCCACAAAGGACTGTGGGGGTTTTGTGCTTCAAGTGACGGCGGGCAAATAGTCTTGGACTTTACTATTACGTTGAATACGTTTATGGCCATGACATCAGAACTAATTTTACTCCAAAAATAAATATTAAAAAAAAGACCAGTTCGGTACCATTTGCCACATTTTCCAGCCCACCCAATCTAATATTACAAGAAATGCAGGCGGATCAACAGACTGCCAGAAAGACGCAGCTAGTTCGAATATTACACTGATCGAGAATAATTCGAAGAGGTGCAAACGGAATGACAACCTGATCGGGTACTACATGCTATTTTGTAGGGTAAGAAATAAATGTGTTATTACAATTTAAAGGATCAGACAGTATTGTCTGAACAATGAGGGTCGATACAATACCACAAGTGCTTGGTCATATCTGATACAAATACTCTTTGTATTTCTAAGGACTAAAAGCAATCACTTTACTAGAGAAATTCCATGTCTTTGGATCTACACTTGTAACCGAGACAAAGGTCTCTATCAAATTGTATTTCTGGCAGTCTAGTACCACTTTACAAAGGAATATCCCGACTTGAGGTTGTACGGCATCTGACAATGTCATCGTAACTAATATCTGAAGATGGACGACTTGTCTTTAACTCGCGAAAACGTGAGGGTGTTCATTGAATTGATTTCGAATACTGAAATTTTGAAACAAGACTATGCTATTTAGGCTTTATGAAAAATATCCCGAATGAAAAATGCCCAAAAAAAAAATGAAGAATGTCGCAAATGAAGAATTCCCCAAAAAAGCCTAATATAAAAATGTTCCCAAAAATTCTGAAAAATCTCTTAAATAATATATGAAAATTACCCAATACACAATCCCCAAATATTATAAAAAATAACCCGAAAATACAAAAAATCATTTCCGTGGATTTTTTTATCAAAGTATTTTTTCAATCAAAAGTATGAAGAAAAACCACAAAGAACAACAACAAATGTTAAAAATCAAATTGTTTTTTTTTTTTTTTTTTTTTTTTTTTTTAGAAAATACACTTTTTCCAGTTTACGAAAAATCTATTGTGATTCTATTAATGATACCCATTTGTTTTGAAAATATCGCCAAAAAATAAACGAAAATTCCCCAAAATTAAAAAAAAAAAAAATCATTGTTCAAAAACGAACAATTAAATACAGTTAAAGGCGTCCGCTTATCCGAATTCGACTGTATTACTTACAAATTATGAAAAACTCCTCAATTTGTATATGGAATTTTTCATAATGAGATTTTTTTTGGGGACTTTTTAATGTTTTTGGGCATTTTTCATAGATCAATTCAATACCCAGTATCTCAAAAACCAAAGTGTTATTGATTAACAAAAATAGTGGATATGTCCAAATTATGTACGAGTATAATTTCAATAAAAGTCAATTATCTTTTATTAGAATTCTGTGTGTAGACCATATGGTGTTCACATTTCTGGGTTGTTCATGTTTTCAAATGCTTACGCCTCCGCGCGTTGAAAGATTACCTCTTAGGGCTGAGCTAATTATTTACCGCTTTAAAGATTTCTCTCGAATAGTTTAACGATTCCACCATTACACAATCAATTTACATAACACTTTTAAATACCATATGCACATGGACGAACATTACTGTGGCCGGGAAGGTTTTTAAAGTATTTCGTTTTCAAGTGAAATCAGAAAACACCCCATGAATCATTTTTTCGTTTTTTTTTTTTGGTTACCAAACTAAAAAGGAAAGTTGACAAAGTTTCGACAAAGTTTAATGTCTCACTTTGACAACTTGCCTTACGAAAGGGGGCGGTGTGATGAGCCTTTAACAACCGCACACAAATACAATTGTAAGATTTGCGTTATTTCGCTGGCTAGAGTTAATTAAAATTCATGCCACGCATTGATATTAATTATCGGAATCGCCTTATGAATAATTGAAGACTTAAGAAACCGTTGTAATCACTTAAGTGTGTCTGTATGTCCGTCCGCGGGGCAGACGTCGTTGTAGTTGAGCTGCAAGCATTAGTTGCCTGCACCTTGGCCACACTTGCCACTGGCAGTGTGCAATGTGCAGCTGCAGCAGTTTACTCTTTAGTTTTTTGTGTGTGCGAGTGTGTGTAGAAGTTTCAGCTGTTGACTCTTGCAATGCGAATTGTCAACAATGTTGTATTTGTATTAGTATGAAGTGGCCCTCTTGCCACCTTTACTTCCCTGACTGTTCTTGTTGCTGTCGACAATGACGATGATGATGATGATGATATTGTGCAATGGTGCAACACAAAGAATAACAAGAGCTTCAGATATACTCGTTCGTCGTACTTGAGGACATGTGCGTCGGATGGGTATATATGTGTGTGTGTGTGTGTGCGCCTTTGTACATCCGTAGGGGACATTTATGCACTTGACAAACACCGTAGTGGCACAGCAGCAGCATCATATTGTGCCGAGTACTTTTGCTACAGTGCTTGTGGGTGAGTGCGTTTAACAAGTTTCGTCATGTATGTCGGCATGGTGTGGGTGTGCGTGAGTGTGTGGGTGTGCGTTTATCAACAATTGCTGTCTACTTGACAATTGCTACCACTTGCGAAAAGAGAGCAGACCAACTTTGTTGCTGGAAAAAGTGCAACTCTTTTAAACTTGTTTTGAGATTAACCAAGCCCCAGACGGACGGACGGACAGAAGGACTGGCGAATGGACTGGGAACTGGAACAAATTCATAATCATCATGTGTGTGTGTGAGGATATTGATGGTGGCGAGTGGCTCTCATCGTCCGTATCTTTATTTAGATGTGTGTGAGTGTGTTAATATGTGCGTGTGTTTATTATTTTGTCGTAAAGAATATTAACATGTTCATCAAATGGCACCTATACGTATACAGCATCACACCTTGATGTTGAACAAATACACACGCACATGTGCACACTCCAATCCCCCATACCACATAAACACACACATGCAGGCACACGTACATAGAAATTTTTATAGAGTTTGTATGGATTCATAAAAGTTAAAAGCATTTTGCAATTATGGCCAATTAAAGCCACAAGAGTGCTCTGGGCCAACAACAGCAACAAACATCAAATACGAGCAGCAGCCACAGCATCATCAACAACTGCAAATACAACAATCACAGCTACACTGAGCAAAGCCAGCATAAGGCAAACGATTTAAAACATAAGAAATTGCGAGGCCAATTTCTTTTAAATTCGATTTATATGAGCTGCAGTTCATAAGCCGACTGGGAAGTATTAAAAAACGGCAACAGAATGGTGAGACATCAAAATATGTATTTTTCTGTGAAGTGCGGGCGTCCTTGTCGTCCATTTGAATTTAGGTAAAAAAATGCTGCAGCACAGACCCTTTTTGGACGTATACTCAAGAGCTCCTTGGCTAGAACTATAATAGATTTAATTTCGTCACCTCAAATAAAGAGGAAGTTAATTGTGTCCCTATTATTAGTATTTCCAATTACTGTACAAGTACCAGTAACTGGGCCAGTAATTTGCCTCGAACGGAAAGCTTTTCTGTCCAACAGATGTATACGTAATATAAGGGGGGACGAAAGGGGGACATATGCACACACTTTGTCCCCAAGGTTGTTGTGGCGGAAATCCTTTAACAAAGTAAAAAAGAAATATACATGAGTACGAAATGTCGAAAGTCGTCTGATGCTGACATCCCCTTTTTTACGGATATTCAATTTGTTTCTTCTTGAAGGGTTTTCAATTTAACGGATGTGTGTCCTCGTATAATACAAAAAAATATCCAAAAAAAGGTGAAGTACACATCAGTATCACGACTTTAGCATAAACACTTTGCGTCCTTTGGCAACCGCTACAAAAGAAGGACAAGAAACACTGTATTCAATAAACTTTCTTTGACAGACATTCGGGAGTCTTAAGTGAATCAAAAAATAAAATGAAAAATGCTACCACGCTACTGCAAGGACTAAAAGTTGGAATAATAGAATACATTTTTTGGAAGTTTGGTATAAATCTCTCTAATCTGGTCTATCGATGGGGGAGAATTCCTTCTGAAGAGGCAGGTTGCTAATCTGCAGCCAATTCATGTAATTCCCTCCATATTTTTCCCAATAGTGAGACCTTTCACGGATCTTTTATTCAGTCTGTCTGAGCTTTCTTCTATGGAGTTTCTTGACTGATTATTTCCATATTGATAAAATTGTACATCCGTGTCCTTATTCAAATGACTGGCAGTATGGCAATTCTAACATACAAGTACTAGTGCTTAAATAATCGTTCATATAAATTTAGGTAAAATACAACAACACACAAATTAACAAGTAATAGAAAAGCAGCAGCAGCAGCAGTCGGACCACAAAACGGAAAGACGAACCATGATGAAAGACATTTTGAGGTGGTCCTGCACAGGACACACAATAACACAAACAGAGAAAATAAAAACCAGTAAAATCCTCCAATTGGGGCAAACAATTCGGGACTGGCTGGGGCTGCTGAGATATGGGAGTACACTTCATCTTGTTCTTCTTCATTTTCCCCCCCACAAATGCGATGATGCTGATGCAGATGATGGGAAATGGATGTAATTGAGGCAACAACAAGAAAGGAATAACACAAAAGGCCGGATATAATGAATAACTGCAAATAGTTGTAATTGTAGACACACACACACACACACAAATACACATCAGCACACACACTTGCCCATACCCAGTAAAAAACAAAATAGAAGTGGATGGAGACAGTGACAGAGACAGAGAGAAAGATCGAAAGACAGCAAGAAAATAAACACAAGGATAAAAGGTTTTAATGGCTTTACACAACCCAAAAATTAGAAATATTTCAGGTTTTGAATTCGGTCATAAAAACATAAAACACCAACACAAAAAAAAAACAGCAACAACACGCACACAAACACTCCAAAGATGAACACCAGAAAGCGAACAGCCATGAAATTTTAGTGAAAATGGGTTAAAAATTTAAATTTAAATCATGAAACTGTGTGTTTAGGGTATAGCAACTAAGAGAAGCTCAATTCTACAGAGAGGTGGATAGAGGCGGTATCTGGGTTGTTATACATGACAGTCTAGGGGGAGGGGGTAAGGGGTAATGTTCAATTTAATAATTTTACAATGCCCACATTCTAAACATCACTGCCATTGATCCAGAGGCTTAGACCACCGTTCGCCGATTTTATGGGCACATATCGCTTGGACCAGGAGGTGGCGGCATTCAAAGCGTTTGGGGTGATGCTGGTGCCCGTTGTACTCTTGTTGCATGCACTCGCGCCGGTACTTCGATTGGGGCGACCATTCAATACGGCGCCGCCACGGTATGCGGAAGGAGGATAAGGATACAAGGCATAGCAATTCACGGATGAAGCATGACATTCGAGCAAGGGCAATAGTACATCGCCTGGTAGGAAATTATCAAAACATATTTTCTTTATTATCAATTTTTAGTTGATGATCAACAACAACAAAAAAAAAACAAACCACTAATTTATGTAGTTACAGCTTAGGTGAAAGATAGTGATAGGAAGAGACAAGGAAAGTGGAATAGGAGAGAGGAGTGGCAACAGGAAGAAATGTTCTACATAGAAAAGTACAATTTCGCCCAACACATTCCATCCGTTTTATTTGGAAGGAGATGACTGGGTCAAGTCTTCTACATTACTACGAAATATACATACATATGTGGTCTAACTACAAGAGAGATGTATAGATAGGATATGCTTATTGTTGCACAAAGAACACTCGGTCGATTGGCAAAAGTATGTGGGGTCATTACTTTTAAAAATTTATTGCCAAAATATGTCACATATAAATATTTTCATTTAGTAAGGTTGTACTGGATCTGAAACAGGCGTATTCAGAAAATATTTGAGATTTTTCATTAGCATTCCGAGTTCTGGGGCAAATGAGAGTAAATGCCAAAATTGTATAATTACTCCAATAGCATTGTGTGTTGTTTTTTTGAAGTCATGAAAATATCACCATATTCGGAGAACACGACGTGATAAAAGACCACAAAAAACCAGCCCTCTGCCTGCCAGTTTTGCCCAAAGTCATGCACTTTTTTTATGGGCCCCCAAACAATTTGGAACCTCGGTGTTATTTTTGCAAAAAAAAAAAGTGATCATTTTCTCAGGCTCATATCTTGCAAACCGTTTCGAATTTTGATTTACTTTGTGAGGCAAAGTAGTGAACATATAAAATCAAAAAAAACAACATTTTCAAGGTCAAAATGGCAAAAAAAAACCGAATTTTTAAAACCTTTTTTCCCCTGTTCCGGTACATAGGTAGCAAACCGTTCAAAATTCAAGGAAACAAAAAAAAAACAACAAAAATCTACCTAAGATCTCAGTAAACAAGTCAGTAGAAAACAATGCCCCTTAATATAATAATAGTGTATAATATACTATAAACTATATACTGTATTGTTTTATTGAGGGGATGACATGATCTTCCTAAAAGTGAATCGATTCACATTTGCTTTCTGGAATAGCATTAGCCAATTTTTGCACCGCATGAGTAATATTAATTGGAAAGCCTGGCACTCATGCGTACAGGTGGTTAATAAAATTTAAATGATTTTATATGTGTTTTTTTCATTATGACAAGAGCAACAACTTTGCCTCAGAGAGTAAATTTTGAAAATGATGACTTTTTTGAAAAAATTACACCGAGGACCCAAATCTTTGGGTCCCTATAAAAAAAAGTGCATGACTTTAGGCAAAGCTGAGTATTTTGTTGGTATTTTATCCGTATATGGTTATATTTTTTCCACAATGTGCACAGATGCGTTGTTGGAAATATTATTGTAGCGGGGATTTCTAGCAATCGCCAAATGAACTTGCACTTACATTAGTAGTGGCCCAACAAGTTCACTCACATCGTTAGAAAAGCAATGTCTTGTGACAGTCAATTGCTCGGTTCATCCACCATGTCTTGGTCCTTTGATGAACGATATAAAGTATTTTACACTCTCCCTCATGGGACTTTTCAATTTCTGTCCGCCTACACGATAGTCTGTTTCAGTTGCTGTCCTTTCTGTCAGCATCTTTGTTGATGACTTTTGATGGGATACCATTTGTTTATCATTTCAATATCCTGACTGTTATTTTGTGGGACAGACTTAATGGAAAACTACGCAGCACGTAAGTCTTACGAATTGTTTGGTGTTTGCAGCACAGGCCAGACCTAAACGAAGAGTCTCTTATGTGGAAATTTATGAAAGTTATTTATGCCTTCACCATATACCGAATATATCGATGGGTCCAACATACATTAGGCTACGACAGATGACACGCCAACTTGCCTTTCAGAAAACCCTGGTAAAATGTTTCATGACAAAATTCCCGTCCCAGACATGGCCTGTTTATTTGTACTTCTATTTTCTCAGGGAGCGTTTCATTTCTGCCTTTGCCTGCTTATTGGTACAACTGTGCTCTGTACTTCAGGATAAACTTCCCTAAGAGGATGACTGAGGCAGAGATTCCTTCCATGCATATGCTTCTTTAGTTCTGACTTCTGACTGCAGGATATATATTTGGCTGTGATCTGTTAATTTCCCTATTCCACATAGAGTTTGTTGCTTTAATCATCTGTGCGTTTTTTTTAATCTATTTTTAATTACGTTCGCTCTACATCGTGTTGTTCGTCTTGACCTTTATCTGATCGTCTTACTTATTCTTTTATCACAAAGACCATTACCTCGTTTGCTTATAAGGCTGTCAATTTGGTAGAGCTGTCCCTGCTACGTCGGTCGTGATGTTTATGTGGGGCATGAAAGTCGTACTCATCTTTGGCATATGCAAGTCTGACGACGTAGTTTGCGTCTTATAAACGTAACGGTTTAACAACAACTTGGGCGGAGTATTTAGAGTCGACCAAAAAGAAAGCTCCTAATGAAGAACAAGCCTATGTGGAAGACTGTCCTTTAATTTTTCTGTGTTTAATTTATCTGTAAGTCGTTCTCTTAAATCTCAGTTTCTACTCTGTATTGGTTCCATGAGTTGTGTGCGGATTATTTTATTCGCTCACATTTCAAGACTTTAAATAGATGTTCTTAATAGATGCTCCATTATGCTGTCTTTTATCTGGCTCTATCCCATCAACTGTCTCCATAAGAGAGACTTTTTCAGATCACCAGTTTTCCATTCCATGAAAGTGTTCGGAATCGGTCTGTCTGCCTTCTTAGATGTTTAGAACCGAACTGTGTCTCTGTCATTACGTCCTCCTCCAGTTGATTTAAATGTGAATTATGACTTTATTTGTTGGTCTATCAGTTGCCAAGTTATAAGTTCATAAGTACTAGGTCTGTATGTCCTCCTGGGATTGGTTCAAAAGCACGTTATGGTTCAATTTCTATGTCGACCTGTAAATCCCTTTGTTATTCGGTTAATAAAACTTTCAGGTTTCTTTGTGAATATCTCGGGCTTTTTCCAAATTGATTCCATTCGACTTGTCATTGGAAATAATCAATTTATTTCCGATATTTTATGTGGTGAGTCTGTTCGTTCTTCTGTATCTGGGTATGTCTTCCATCAGCTAGCGTTTAGCAACCTCTGTACAACCTACTTATGCATGAGTATACTCTCCGTTTGACCCATATTTGTTTGAAGCATATGAAACAATCATAAATCTTCGTGTCACTCCATGTTTATCTGAATATTTGCCCACCCATATTCTTTTGGTTGCGGTTTATTCGTCTTCCGTTGTCTATTTTTAATTGCGTGTGTCTTTCTCTCAGTCGATTGACTGGGTCTATTAATTTATCTTTGCTTCTGTCGTTGCCTCCTTTGTCTTCACTTGCCCTTTATCAGTTCATTCTTATCTCTGTCTGTGGCATTGCTAAATATTTGTCCGCCCATGCTAATGTCCGTCCACCATGGCGTGTCTATCTTTGCATTCATCTGTCTGTCTGTCCGTCTGTCTGTTTATCTGCCCGTCTGTTTATCCACCCAGATACAGGTTGTCAATCATCCGACTTAACCAATTTACTTTTCTTGTTGGTATCAATTGAAGCCAGGCTATTTGACTTCTGGAGCATGAGGTCAAGAAATCTATTAATCAAAGAATGCCTTACATTCGGTGCAGGGCAAAAGTATGGCCCACAGTTAATTAGTGAAATGAAGCTGCCCCCACCCACTTTGCCCTTATTTGTTCTCACGAAATATAACGATTCCTCAAATATGTACCCAACTAATGTAGCAGCAGCATCTCTTCCATCTCTTCTTATACGTAGGTATTAAAACTATCGTCCGAACAGTGTATCCTGCCGTAAATCCATTCAATATATCTGTTAATTGAAAGATAAAACCGATTCGAATGGCTATTATCGAAATGGCCTTCGTTCGGTCATCTGGCCAACTCAAATACCTGAGAAACCATTTCAGCTTCATACGACATATTGGAAATATCCAAAAGTACAATATACATTTGCGGAAATTCATTACACACTCGAACATTGTAAAAGGACATACAATCGGCCACGGATACAATTTCATTCATGGTCGAGGGTGACTTCAATGGCAGACAAGAGACTATTTGGAAATGAAAATGTGCATATTCTAAAAACTAAATGCGAAATTATAAACACTCTAACACTCAGGATACAAGACACACACGCACACATAGACACAGATACAGACACACATGTACATTAATGCAGATAAGGACATTACAGAGTAAGTAAAAAATTGAAAGCACAATAAAACCAAAGTCGAAATTGAAAATGAAAATGAAAAGTGCAAAAGTAATAATGCAAAACCAAGTGTAGCATCTGTAACAGGGCCATGCTATTATTGGAATGGTGGCTGGTTGATTACTTGCAAAGAAATTACCTCCTGAGATCCGAGATCCCCTCGACCATCCACCATTCAAATAATATCCGGACATTTCTAAATCAATACTATGTTGAACTAAAACTACCACTACGGTTACTACGATTACTACCACTACTACAAAATTATCATGGCGTTTGTATGACAACAACCAACACTACAATTTATTAAGTATAGACTTTGGAATAGTACCGTTCAGACTGGGCTGGGCATACTGGATGAAACCTTCGGATATATAATGGTGCTGACTACTCGTTGTACTCGTACTGCAACGCGGCACCATATTGATGGGGGCCACGCGAGCCCGTATATCGGCCGCTCGTGCTCCGCCCATGGCCGCCTCTTCGTCGTTCAGCTCCTCCTCTTCGATGTACATGGAGGGGACATCATTGCGGGCGGGCCTGTAATGAAAAGGAAAACCGATTATTTAAGAAATTGAAATTATTAAGAAATGTTAAATTCAGAGAGCATTCAGATTTATAGTTTTATTATTTATAGAGGAATATAAAAATATGCCAAGCGCCCCAGTAGACGAGTTGGTAGCATGCTTGCCTATCAACATAGGAGTTGTGGGTTCGATTCCCACCAGACGCTTTGCTCTGTTGCCGCAAAAAACTAGCCCTATGGTCTGTGCCTCAGTTGTGGAGTTCTACGTTTAAAAACCAATTAATTGAAATATATATAAATAAATAAATCTTAATATATATTTACCCTCGACACTGATTCACTGATACACTGATACACTGATACACTGATACACTGATACACTGATACACTGATACACTGATACACTGACTCTGTCACGCAGTACGTAGGAATTTAAATATGCATTCAATAATAATTCTATAAATAATAATAATAAAAAAAATAATATTTTTTTTTGTACAGAAATTGTGTTTTTACCAAAGTTTTTTTTTTCCAAAATTTTTTTTTACAATTTTTTTTTTCCAAAAAAATTTTTTTTTCAACAAAAAATTTTTTTTTCAACAAAATTTTTTTTTTCAACAAAAATTTTTTTTTTAACAAAAATTTTTTTTTTCAAGAAAATTTTTTTTTTCAACAAAATTTTTTTTTTCCACAAAATTTTTTTTTTTTCAACAACATTTTTTTTCCGTGTTTCAACGGGCGCCATAGGCGCATTACAACTTACTAGTATATAAATAAGTAACATATACCTTTAGGTTGACGCTAAGAAAAATATTTGCAAATGAGATTGGATAAGAAATTTAGAATGACCCACTTATTTTTTAAACTCAATTGTACAACCAGTTGTAACGTCGAAGGACCGCATACAATTATTCAAGGTTTTACTAAATTTTCAATGTTTTGCTATGATCAGTGATAACTCTGTGGCCACAAGTCACAACAGCCTAAGACTAGTTTTAAATTGTATTAGCGGGATGCTTGGCATATTTTTATATTCCTCTATAAAATCAATGACATTTTCCACGCATTCTTTCATTTACACACATTCTTTACGACGTTCATGTCGGGCACTTATTGTTTTGTGTTGTCCTGAATTTATCAAACATCGATGGGCAACAAATAAATTATAAAACTATAATATAAATGCTCTCTGAAATTAATGATTCAAATCCTCGCTGCAAATCAGCAGTCGCTTTTTTCTGGTCTAACTTTCCAAAGAATTCTAAGGAGACGTATTATTTTACTTGTGTCCGAAATAGAAAAGAGTTGTTTACATAGACACGATGAATATACTAATACAAAAATCTGAATTTTGTTCTTACTAGAGTTAGGTGGTTATGGTTTGTGACCACTGAACTAAAAAACTGTTTTATCGGGATACAACAACAAATAGTACTCTACTGACGTATTTGGTTTTCCACGGAAGCAAATAAATAATAGCGGAAAACCCTTGTTATCGGACGAAAGAGAGATGGGCAGAGTGCTAGAGATGATTCCATACTCGTTGCTTTCAAAGTGAATCGAGCTGAAATATAATTCCTTACAAATATTAGCGGGCAAGCCCTTGTTTGAGGAAGAAAACAGAGAGAGAGAGAGAGAGTCAGAGTGCTGTAAATAATCCCATACTCGTTCCTCTCATAGTGAAATAAAACTCCATATTTATTTACAGGTAACATCTCTTAGCTGACGCCGCGGCGTAACCTTCATCACCGGCAGCAGCCTTCTGATTAATAACTACACCGCTTTCGTCTAAACTATAAAATGTAAATCATAGCCCTGGCATTCTTTAATTGGAATTTATTCCTTCATTCATTTGATTAACAATCGCTCCGTGGTCCCGTGTCATTATTCACAGCATGACCAATAAATAACGAGTATTTTAATCTGAGACACCGAACCGCCGCCCAGCCGTTACTTTTGTTTTTGTTTTTTTTTTCACATTCCCCCCTTGCCCGCCAGGTTTTTACTCCTTTGGCGCGCGTCGTGCTTTTGTTATTCTTGTGTCATCGCTAATTGGATTTACTTATCGGCTGAGCTCAATCTCAATTTCACATTAAATGAGTTGTGTGTGAGAGAGCGCGCGCGTTGCGGTGCGAAACAAAGAAAACAAAACGATGCACGAGAAGGTATACATTTCTGCGATCTATTTTTGGTTCCTTTTTTCCCTTTTGGTCCTTCTCTTCATACAGCTTGTTCTCATTCGGAGCTTCCTACGGCGAAAGGTATTGTTTTGTATGTTTGTGTGTGTGTGTGTGTGTGCCGTGAATCCGCCATAAAACACAATATTGTTAGTTTTTCCACAACACATCCTTGTAACTAACTGCCACATATTGACACACACATGAATAGGGATAACATGTGTGCTTCTGCGTGTGTGTGTGTATGGTGAGGTATACGCCATTCATTGTGTGTATGTGTGTGCTTGTTTTTTTTGTATCTGTGTCCTTTGTTTGTGTTCGCATTTACTACTTGTTATTTTACTTTTGTTTTGTTAGGCAGCGGCGTTGTTTAAGTTAACTCTGAAAAGATTAGTTTTTGTTTTCCCAACAGCGATGCTCAACATACACACACACACATAGGGAGACATACATACATGTGTGTGTGTGTGTGTTAGTTGGCTTCTGTTTTCTCTAAGCCAATGATAATTCAAGGCGTATGTGGATAGACGTTAGGATATAGCCCAGCGTTTAAGAGGGATTAGATGTGGGAGTCGGCAATCGTCGTCTCAATATCAGGCCACAAATCATGCAATTTTATGGACTTGCGGTATTGTAACTATTTCCCTAATTGGTCTTCATTATTTATAACCAATTTGAGCCGGAATCGAACATAACATGACGTTATTAATTAATACATACATACGTTGTATCTGTAATATAATCACTGAGAAATTGTTTATTATTCCAAATCGTCATCATCATCATCGCCGTCGTTGTCGTTGTCATGGCCATTGACGTCATCTTCAGTGATGCATAGTGGTATTGGTGGGGACAACCAAACAGAAAGCAGAAATTAGAAAGATAATAAAGAAGCGTTGACAATTTGTGTTCAACTGCTGGGAAATTAATTTCACAAGAAATTTGATAATCATTTTTGAAGAAAAGAAGTTCTGAAGTTTGGAATTTGAATTATTTAGTTTTTTTTTTAAACTATCGTGGGAGTTACTTGACGATTTGCGTCTTCCAGAAGATCTTATTGAGAGAAAGCGGATATACCTTTATAGTGATGAAAAAGTTCCCAGTCTGCTCCTTCATGGGATATTTGGGAAAAATCCAACCCAAATAACTGACAATTTCATTGAAATTAAGAGGCGAGTCATAAGATGATCTAGAGCCAGAGGCCGAAAATAGTGGACTGGTCAGAAGTGGTCCTAGCCTGACCAACAAGGAACGGGGCTTCAAAGTTTCCTGGTAGCTGTGGTTTACCGACTGAATTGCTGGGAGAGTTCAACTTGGCGCGGAGTTGCCATCCCAACTAGATGCCAGGATCCACAAACTAGTAGAAGCGGGATGCGGCAAGAAGGAGGATTCGCCCACACAAAGAAATCTCGAATTGACACTATATGCTCATGAGTTTACGAAGAGGTTTCAAAAGAAAATGTCAAGAAAAACTCTGGGGAAAAAGACGTCTTATAAATTGGGACGTAGTCATCCATAGAGGCAAATAATGAATACCAGACATATGATTGGCTTGGTGTGTTGTGCGAAAAACTCATGGCTCCGAGCAGTTGGAACCATTTTCACGAACATATCGACAGTATTTACTTGATACGACAAAATATCGTTTTCAAGCCTAGCTGTCGCTTGCGTGATAGTCGGGTAGCAACCGACTACCAATAACATCATGACCGGTGGGATCGAAATGTATTCAATCTATTGCCGTCTGTAACCACTGTGTGATCGTTATGATGACAGCGATGGCGATGATGATGAACAACAGCAAGCCACTGATTCGCAATTACATTATCGTCGAAATAAATCGAATCAAGCTTGCAGTTCCATAATAGAATTGTCAACTGCGAGCGACTCACTTCACTGACATGATGGTACTAATTGTTTGCCATCCATGCATGTGTGAGTGGTGTACTCGATGAAGGAGGCAACACAGACACACATATTGTAACACCCACACCCACTCACACACAATGTCCTCACAAGTGTGTACGTATGTGTGTATATGTTTTAAAGGAAGCAAGGAAGGAAGGAAGGGGTCGCACTCACTGTTTGAGCGAGTGAGTGGTTAAACCACACATATGTCTGTATGTCTGTGCAGCCCAACACAAATGCCAGTATGCCCATTATGTGCCCGCATTTACCGACATTCACACACATTTCTGAGTTCTGAAAATAAAATGAAATAAAAAGATGTCTGCTGCTCCGGTTTATTTGAGTGTGTGTAACCGCAAAACAGATTATGTTTATTGTACTTTTGTGACTCATTTCCGTAGACAATTTTCAAATTATTTGCAACGCCGTAAAGTATGCATTAATTTTAATGATTTGTGTGAGTATGCCGGCACCGAGAACATTTGGCTGTGTGTGCGCGTGCAAGTGACAGTGTGACAGTTTAACGCTCACACTTTCATGTCTATTATAATACGAACTATGTACTGGCACACTAATACATACACACGTACCGTATGTGGGTGGTTTAGGTGTGATAATTATTGCATATGCGTTGAAAGGCATACATATGTCGTCGGTACAAAGACAATGCTCTCACATTATGTATACTTAAATATGTACTCGACTGGGTCGATAAATATACACGTACTGGTTAGTTCCACTTATCGGGCAATGCGGCTCATAATGAGCTAAGGCGACAATAAAGGACAGAACTTTGTCATAGCTTCAGTCGCTGATTAATGCTAAACTGAAAAGCTGCAGTTATGTTCCTGGCCAGATGTGGTACTTCGTTTTTAATTTATTAAATCTTTGGTTGACGATTTGTCAGGAACGGAGGTGTGATGATAATCTGTTAATCTTATTGGTTCGACTCTGCCGGTGACTTTACGAGTGGGAGAGTAATGTCGAATTCATGTAAAATTTCCATAGAAACTACAGTAAACTTTCGCGGTCGACTTATGTTTAGGTCCCGGTCACTAAATACACAAATTACACCGTACACGGGTCACTGATTTGGGAAAAGAGGGCGGGACATATTAAGGGAAATACGAGTGCGTCTTCTCGATCTACACCTTTTTCTCGATGCAGGCAATAACCGTTTAATTTTCTAACTAATTTCAGACAGTTCATGGTCCACTTGCCAATAATACATCTTAGTCGATGGACTTAATCGATGCTCCAAGCATTTCTTGACAGTCCAGACAATTTGATCACAGTCTTGTAATGGAATTATACCATAATCCGTTTTTCTTTTGGAAAGTTAATACAAACGTAAAAACTGAACGTTATTTATTACCCACTTGTAACTGCAATCAAAAAGTCAAATTATGTGGAATTCCTTTTTTCGCCGAACGCGTACACCACCACATATTTCACTTGTAATGTAAGTGAATAACTTACATTTCATAAGTAGTGCGAGAACGCCGTCTGCCGCCGCTAGCGGGACGATATCCAGTCAGTGACTGATAAATGGTCGGTCATCAGTTAATGCCGTCGACTTTGGTTGGATGCAACGAATCACATATACCATTGATTCGTTATTGTTTTAAATCTGCTTGAAATTACAGACGACTTAGATTTATGGAGGCTAATCCGGATAATTTGGTCATTTATTTATGAAACAATACCTTAATTGAACGTTCATACTACTGAGCAAGGATAGAGGCACGAACAGCAGCAGCAAGGACACATCCAACAACTTGGATATCTTAGTAAGCATAGACACACACACACACACATTCACAGACACCAGCCCAGATACACATTAACACGCATCGTATGGCGTGTGGAATGTCTTCGCCTTTCCAGCGCCGGACCTCGTCGCAGGTCTTGTTATTGGCAAATTGATGTTGTTCTTTGTTCTTTGTTTCTTGTTTTACTTTATTTTACCTATGCTTCGTACGTAGATTGTGATGAGCCTAATTAAATTAATTACTCAATCGCAGATACAATGTTGTTAGAACAACCGGCAGCCATGGGACTAGGTAAGTGTAGGAGTTCGTTCTTCCTTTACTGTCAAGATGGATGTAGATGGGGGAATAACTACATGAAGAAAAATGTTCAATTGGCTTCTGAAGTTCGTTTGTTGTTTGTTGTTTTGGTGGAAATTGATTACATCCTGCCAACATACACAAAGAACCACGCACACTTGCACACACACACTTCTACACTTCTACACATAATGTTCAGCATACATATAATATGAATAGTACGTGGGCTGATTAAAAAGTAAACGGCTGTAACAATTGTTATAAACTAAATGTTTTAAAATCGATAAAAATCAACGAAATACCAAAAAAAAAAAAAACAGTTTATTAAATCCTGGTGATCTTTCCATATACGCCACGTTCACCATTCTTATTGTTAGTCCCGGGGCTGTAGAGTCCAGCCGAAATTGCTCGACTACGACTCCAGCGTTTTTAAATAGCTCGACTCCGACTTAAGTTGTTCAATAACAAAATTTCAAACTAACGACTATCCTGTATTCTACAGTGCACTGAAGTGCGTTTGTAGCTTAAAGATAAACAAGTTCATATAGTTAAAAATATTTAAAACTAGTAAATTGTAATGCGCCTATGGCGCCCGTTGAAATACGGAAAAAAAATTGTGTTGAAAAAAAAAAATTTCGTGTAAAAAAAATTTTTTTTGTAGAAAAAAAAAAATTTTGTTGGAAAAAAATTTTTTCTTGAAAAAAAATAAATTTTTGTTGAAAAAAAATTTTTTTCTTGAGAAAAAAAAATTTTTGATGGAAAAAAAAGTTTTTGTTGTAAATTTGTAAAAACAAAATTTTTGTTGAAAAAAAAAATTTGTAAAAAAAAAAATTTTTGTAAAAAAAAAAATTGGAAACAAAAAATGTTGGAAAAATAAAATTTGGTAAAAAAAAATTTGGGGAAAACACAATTTCTGTACAAAAAAAAATATTATTTTTTTTATTATTATTATTTATAGAAAATTATAGAATGCCTATTTAAATTCCTACGTACTGCTTGACAGAGTCAGTGAATCAGTGAATCAGTGTCGAGGGTAAATATATATTTAAAATTTTATAAAATATTAAGAGATTAACTGGTTGTCAATATGGAAAATGTACGTACATAAAACTCGAAGCCAAAGTCGAGCAAATTTTTCGACTCCGACTCCGGACAATTTGCCAGACTTTGACTCCAAGGCCTCGACTCCTACTCTGACTCCACAGCTCTGATTACTGCGCAGCAGTTTGAGGATTCGGCAAGCAGTATACGATCCAAAGAATTTGTATTATCATTAAGACTAGAATCAACTTAAGGTTTCAGAAATATGAAGCGACCTTAAAATATGTTAATTGAATTGATCAAGTAGATTTCTGATGCCAGCATAATGTGTCCTTGGAATGATGTCTATATTCCAGCTTCAAGTACAATCAATAATGATATATCCAGAAAAGTCTTGACTGTAAGATAGTTATCGGCAAAATGTAAATTGTCCGAGCTGACATTAGAAATATTGACAAAGATCTCGTAAGTATTCCGAAGTTTTAGTGACCCCCACCGTCTTCTATTACACTGACGCTGTAAAGTAAAATCCATAGCTCACAGATAGTATCGGCTCGAGACGTTATGGTGATTTTATAAAAAAAATACGCTGAACTTGTATCAGCCAATTACGTAGAAAGTCATAATGAAATGGATTTCATCGTTTTAATGTCCATCAATTTGGCTTTATTGGAAGGATAATTTTATGCCATTAATGTTTAAATATGATTTCGGGCGTGTGGCCGCCGCGGCTGGCTCGAATAAAGCCAATTCTACAGGTCCAATTTTCAACCACTTGTTGGAACCACAACTCATCCACATTCATGCCATCCAATTCGGGAACAAAATAGTCGGTTATCATGGCTCTATACCGGTCTCCATTAACGGTAACTGACTCTCCAGCATTATTTCGGAAGAAGTATGGCCCAATGACTCCACCAGCCCATAGAGCACACCAAACAGTCAGTTTTTGTGGATGTAATGGACGGAGCTTGCGGTGAACTTCCCGAACTGAACCATTACTTTCGAAATAAATTTGCACGATTTGCAAGCGTTGTTCTTTTGTCAACCTGTTCATGATGAAATGGCAAACCAAACTAAATATTAATCACTTGACAGCTGACAAAATGGCCGCCAGTTAAAAAAGTGATGCCAACTTAAAGTTCTATACCCCAATAAAAAACACCCTTTATATGATAATTCAGTCAGACAATGAGTCAGTGACCATGAGTAGTAAACCGACATCTTTGTTTGTGCCTGGCGTTCTTAGCAATCATGTATGAAGGACCTCATGACGTTTTTTATTAGTTGAAGAAACACATTTGTCTATTCTTTCCAACCGGCCCTCGCATATACTTATGTATCGCATATCTATTATTTGTACTGTAGATACATACACATATTTAGTCCCAAGTTGGCATTTGCGGTATATATTTCAACTGAAAAAGTTCATTACAAGTTTCTCGTGAAGACGCATAATTAAGAGGTCCTTCGTTCATAAGAAGATTTCTATTTACATAGATTTCATCCGTAGAAGACACCGTAGACGTCCTTACTATCCCCCTATCTCCCACTAATTTGTCGAGACATTACAAAAACAACCGGACTGAAAGAGAACGGAAAGCACTGCGACGACATTCATTTGCTTGCCAACACTCTCCAAAGTCTCATAATTTTCAATCACCATAAAATGTAGTTGTTGCCAAGCCCGGTTTAGTTTAAAGTTACTGCTGCACTGTACAACTGAGAAGTCAACAAATGTGGACCGAAGATATTCCCCAGAGACCACAACGACTTTGTCGTCGGCTGACGATGACAGAGACGAACACCGATTTGCTGTTGTTGTAACTGCTGCCGTGCATACGGATTGTACATTTTGTGTTGAATGTACGAGTAATAATGGTCATGATCATGAAATTGTGTGTTCGGTCTGTTGCAAATAAAACTATTACCGTCTATTTATTGCCCTGTACTATTTGGCCCGGAGTACACGAACTACAAGTAGACATTCATATTTGCTCTGTTGCTACGTTGCCTGGCTGCCGGTTGCCGTTGACTTTTCTGTCTGCCACTCTGAGCAAATTAAAAAGGAAGTTCCGAAAAAGTTGCTTTGCCAAGTCTTTGCCAAAAAAAAAAACGAAAAGGGAAATGAATTAAAATAAAGGAAATTATGCCACACTTTTATATTTGAACGAATGATCAACTTTTTCGCAGTGAAATCGTAAAACGTTTTTGGTAACGGATAATAAAGTTGTAATTAAGATGTACTCCATATTCAGGGTACACAAGGACACCGAGTTGTTGTTAATGTTAAACGGGCACATTTTGGCAGTGGCTGGTAAAATTGTCGTCTGGTCGAATGGAAGAGAAAGATGACATGATTTAAATGGCAGAAATTGTAGAGGGTGGGTGGCAGTGATTGTGTGGATGTGGGACAAACTTGAAATAAGAGAACCCATTAGCAAACAAAAATGTAGTCGATCTGTTGAAGTGGTATAAACAATTACACTATGCAACAGCCATTTTGTCCAAGGGCTGTTTATAAAATGTTATGGCGTATTTCGGTGTCCCAAAATTCGAAAACAATATTTAAACGAATTTTATGTATACACATAATTGTTATAGACATTTCATTATTTTAAAATTGTTCTTTGACCATAATTTTGGAAGGAGTTGTCCAATTTAGAGACAATACAATCTATTACATTAAATAAATTAGGTGCGCTAATAATATTGTTAGAAATAACATCTGGCTGGCTGCAACAGCACCTAATCCATAATCATCGTTTAAGGATGACTTCAAGATTTCTCACGAAAGAAAACCACTAACATTGTCAGGTCATCGCGTGGACGAGTTCATTCATATTTTTCGGTTTCCAAGAATTCACCTGATTCTAAACAATAATCGAACTGGTTCTATGTATTGACTAAGAGCTATTCATTCAGTACCAATCTCTACGATAGAACTTGACATTTTCAATCGTTTACAAATCCTTGCGAGTAATAATATAGGGTTACTCATTTCGTGGTTTCAAAAGTATAGGGCTGGAATTCGATATCTGTCAAACTGAGTTGTTAAACCAATTTTTTTTCATTTCAGTTGGAAGTCTGACATTAACGAAAATGGATCGCTTAACTATCACACAAAAAGTAAAAATTTTTAAAACCCGTAAGAGGAGATTATGGTTTATGTTTATGAAGCACATTTCTCACTCGGTGGGTATGTTAATAAACAAAATTGTCGTGTTTGGGGTTCTGAGAATCCTCAAGTAATTGAAGAGAGGCCATTACATCCACCAAAAGTCACTGTTTGGTGCGCTCTTTGGTCCGAAGGAGTGATTGGACATTACGTCTTCGAAAACGACGAGAGAATGACAGTCACCGTCAATTCGAAGCGTTATGGTCGTATGATAACAGACTTTTTTTGCCTGCCATTGAAGAATACGACTTAGAGAATATGTGGTTTGAACAAGAAGGTGCCACATGCCACACAACTCGAGCGAATATGTTTTTATTGCAAGAGACATTTTCTGTCCGCGTAATTTCTCGTCGTGGCCACCAAGATTATGCAATTTGACACCATTAGACTGTTTTTTTTTGTGGGTCTAATTTGTGAAATAACGTGTTTATGCAGATACAAGTTTAAGTCTTGAGCACTTAAGAACCAACATTCGTCAAGAGAGATACCGCCCAATATGTGTCAAAAAGTGGTCCAAAATTACCTCAAAAGAATCAATATTTTATATGTGTTTTATTTTCTTTTACTTTTAAGAACCAAATCGATAACCCTTTATAAAGATGGATTGAAATTCCGTTCCATTCAGCCGGAATAAAATCGAGTAGCACAAGGCCCCAATCTTCATCTCCCCATTCTAAAGTTTTCCTAGGAATGAAACCAAATCATTTGGTTGGTCATCTGAAAACGTATGCAATTTTAGTAGTATTTTTTGGTTTCCAAGAATTGAGCTGATTCTATACAGAGTTTGATTACTCAGTTTGGGGATATCCAGCTCAATATTAATCGCAGCAGTTTGTATTTTACACATAACAGTTTCCTCGACCTTTGCACTTCCCTGGTGAAATAATAATCTTAATATATATTTACCCTCGACACTGATTCACTGATACACTGATTCACTGACTCTGTCACGCAGTACGTAGGAATTTAAATAGGCATTCTATATTTTATAATTCTATATAAATTCTATAAATAATAATAATAAAAAAAATAATATTTTTTTTTGTACAGAAATTGTGTTTTCCCCAAATTTTTTTTTCCAAAATTTTTTTTTACACATTTTTTTTTTTTACAAAAATTTTTTTTTTACAAAATTTTTTTTTCAACAAAAATTTTTTTTTTTACAATATTTTTTTTTTTACAAATTTTTTTTTTACAAATTTTTCTTTTTTTCAACAAAATTTTTTTTTTCAAGAAAAAATTTTTTTTCCCACACAATTTTTTTTTTAAACAAAATTTTTTTTTTCTACAAAATTTTTTTTCCATATTTCAACGGGCGCCATAGGCGCATTACAACTTACTAGTATAATATAAATTAAGTTTTAGTTCTAGCCAGCTGGCATATAACTTTGCCAGTTCCATATTCTTCATCATCCCCTTCAAGATTTCTAGGTTCTTTACGAACGAAGCCAAATAACATTGCGTTTGTAATTATTCCACAAAACAAATCTCTCTCTAATTCACTTTTATGGTCTCGAAAATACACAAAACCAACAGCATAAAATATGACCATTATTCTAACCTTGACTTAAAGAAGGCGAAGTACACATTAGTATCAAACTAGTAGTGTCGTTCCCAGAAATATTCACAAGCACACACGTGCATTGAAGGATACTGTGAAATTATGAAAATAAAAATTCTTTCCATGTACAAGCCGGGCCATAAATGATTCTCGAGAAAATATTTTAATTTCCAGTTGGGTTTCTTTATATTTCTTGATATTAAAACTGACTGACATTTTGTAGTGTTTGTTTGGGCCTGTCCGTCTGTCCGTCCATTCGACCATTCCTCAATTTCTGCCAAAGCCAATCATCATTTCGTGCCAATGTATTCAGAAAGGGATAATTAATGTGGCATATTCATATGGACGTGTAGTGTTTGGTGAGCATGTTTAAGTGGGACGTATTGATGGTGCTGGAGCCGGTGCCGTTCTTGTAATTTTTGGTCCATTTCGCCATACCACCAAGTGCGTTGGAACAAATGAATTTTTTTGGCGTTTTTTTTTTTTGGTTAATGAATTAAATGAAGTTGTGTCTTATCTGCGGCACCCATACACACTGAAGAGCCCCGACTGGGCTCTGACAGACATTTCTTCTTGTAATCACGACAACAGCACAGACAGCCATACACATGTATATGAACGTATCAGAATACACATTCATTTGCAGAGCATAAAATTTATAACAAAATTTGAATTGCAAATTTTGGCCCCCGTAAAAATGTACTCGTGAATACGTACCGGCAGACATATGTACGACTGAGCGTAGATATGTGTGGAAACTTGGAAAGTCCTACATTATCATACATTAGAGGGAGACGACGGTTGACGACGACTCACTTCCGAGAAAGGGCCATTAACTACAATCAACCGAAAATGGAAATTGCCTCAATTCAAGAGGCAATTATAAAAAAGGGTCATAAATAACTACAAAACACACACAAGGCACACCGAAAAAATTATGCAAAACAAAACAGAAAAGAAGAAGAAAAGCAAATCTCAATCACCAGCCTAAAAACAAGCGACCTCGGCAAGTATGCCCTTAGCACGCCCACATTTCAACACTTACAACAAACAAAGCCCACCACAACCGGCGCCCGTCGTCGCCCTCGCCACCACCAGCCACACATTTCGAATCCGATAAAAGGCATAAAGAGTCATAAGTGGCTGTTTTCTATGCTAAGTTCGTCGGTGAACTGCATACGTGTGTTGTTAAACATACTCGTAAATTCATACACACATATGTATGTATGTATGTGTATGATATAGGAAAGAATATATAGATTTGCATATGTATTGTAGTTACCTCATACTCTTGCGAACATCCTGAGGTTGCGGTGGTCGTGGCCGATGTTTACAAACGACCACAATGCCGGCCACAATAATCGATGTCACAATGACCGCTCCAATGGCCACCACGGCCGCCAATAGCAATAGCGTCGACTGTTTCTCGGGGCCACCGCCAATACTGGCCCCCGTACCGCTCGCCGATACACCCACATTACTGCTGACATGATGTGTAGTTTCGGCCGGAGTTGGATCCTCCGAAAGTATCGATTCATCTGAAAGTAGTGAAAAAAAGGTTGTCAGAAAAACGAAAACCAATTATTTTAATGTTATCATTAATTTTTCAACAGAGCTGACGTATGAGTGATCTAGGCAACAAATTACATATAAATCATACGCCACCTATTACATGAATATACGTTGGCTTCCATTTATCTCTCTACTATGCACAATGAACATTTTCCAAAAGTCTTTGTGCTAAAATGTGAAATTAAGATTTATTTCCACAATTTGCAATAGCCATTTGTGCTGTTTATTTTAACGTTTTGTTGTTGTTCTTCTTCTATGTCAGGCATTCATTATATACATACATACAATTGTTTAAGAAAAACAAAAAAAAAAGTATTCACTGAAAATGCCAGGTTTTGATTTTCTGTTGTTGGTGTGTGTGTGTTTCTGTTTTTTTGTTTTTTTGTTTTGACTTTAATATTTATAAAGTTGTTGGCCTCTGTGTTGTAAAAATTATAAATTCTTCGAAAAAAGAATTATAAACTTTTTGTTATATGTAAGAGAAGAAAACTTTGTATGTTTCCCCCCGGCATTCTCCTCATATTTCAGGATAAGTTCTTGACACTGTTTAGTACACGGAATTCGTTTTAACAATAACACACTGCCAGCAAAAAAAATATCAGGTAAAAACAAACATATCTCATCGTCCTGTGGTGTAATTTTCTTTTGGCAGACTCCGGAGAACGGGATTGAAATGTGAAAAACAAGTTTGTTTCTCTTCACTTGTTGATGACTTTAATTGTTTTCAAAGTTCGTAAGGCATGAAGCGGTCTGGGGTTTTTTTGAGCGGGCTATAAAGTACACCTACTCAGCTTTGGCTAAACTTTTGTATAAATATATTAACTATTAACTTTATCATTTGCTGGTCACAATGTGCAAAGGAGTGCATTAGAGGAGGGAGGTTGTAACATATTTATCAATAAGTTTATAAATAAATGATCAACCGTAGATTAGGATGAGCTAATATAGATGTTTTAATAGAGATCGTCTACAAAATTCTTCCCATCGGCATATCTGTCCATCCAAAAGGGTTAAGAAATTGATCGTATGAGTTTCAACTAGAGAATTAAATGATGACCAATAGGGTGGAGTGAAAACATGCTTTTTTTTAATTTGAAAAAGTTAACCTCGGAAAGAGATGTAGTCTGGGGTCCTAATGAGGGGAAAAATAAAGAAAAAATTTTAAAAAATTTTTAGGGTTCGCGCCACTCTCTCGAAATTTGGAAATTATCGCTATTTTGGCGTTGATTTTAGAAAAATCCTAAAAATTAACGACTTAACTTATTCGAAATTTAAAAGTTTGAGCTCAGTGCCCAAACAAAAGTATTTGAGGAAAATATGAGGATAATCGACTAATATTTGTAGCTTTGGTGGCGATTTCATTGTTCAGTCAATTTTCTGAAGAAGGGACGATTTGACTTATTTTACTTTTTGAAATTGTTGAACAATGAGAAATTTTTTTTTAAATTTTTTCATGCCCTTATTTCGTTGTTTACGCTATTGCAAACATTTATTAACATAAAACTTTTTAGGATTTTTCTAAAATCAACGCCAAAATAGCGATAATTTCCAAATTTCGAGGGAGAGGCGCGACCCCTAAAATTTTTTTTAAAATTTTTTCCTTTATTTTTCCCCTCATTAGGACCCCAGACTACATCTCTTTCCGAGGTTAACTTTTTTTTTTGAATTTCACTCCACCCTAATGACCAACCTTCGTCTATTGTTTTTAAGATCAAATCAAATATCTTGTCTAAATAACATTAATAGTGACTAATGCTGATCTGCTCTGGATGATAACATGTGACCTCCGGAATTTGACGATAATTTGCTCAATTTGTGTTAGCGGCTCTGATCTACCTAAAAAACCAGAAAAGGGTCTCTCCCGGGAGTTTACAGGATATAAATCTAAACAGTGTTAAATATCACTCAGATTTCATGTAGTGATTCTGGACCATCTACAACAGAGGTTTAAGAAGGTAGTGGTTGGTAAAGAAGATATGAGAATACTTGAGAGTACAAGGACTGTGGAGTCTGACAAATATGCGGGAGTCCGAATAGAAAAATGTCTTCCACTTTGAATTTTATTTACATACATCTCCCATAAAATAAATAAAATGTCTGACAAATATGCCGGGAGTTGGAATCGAAAAATGTCCTCGACTTTGAATTTTATTTACATACATCTCCCATAAAATAAATAAAAAAGTTAATCTGTTAATATTTTTTTAAATTTTAAATATTTTCGATAATTTGAACTTTTGTTATCTTTAAGAAATAAACCCAAACATCGGATTCCAGCTATGTAAAAATGCCGGAGACGAAGTCAAGCAATTTTGGCACGACTTTACAATCCTGGAGAGTAAACCCAACATTAAAACATTTGTTAATCAGACTGAGATAACTGAACCACATATCTAGAACTCGTCGGATCATGACAAACGATTCAAAAAAAAAAAAAACTAAAGGACTTGTGTACTAATTAAAAAGCGCTTAAAGGCAAAAGATAAAAAAAAAATGAAAATCTATTATAGGAAAGAACGTTTCTCTTAGGAAAAAAAGGTAACCTTTTTGGAGCAGAATTAGAATTTTTTAAAATTTTAAAGTATCATCGTCTAAACTTTTTTCTTTCTAATTCTGTTTATACGATAATAAAAAATAATAAGAGCAATGAAGTGTGTTATTAACAATATAACGTCAAATAGTTTGTCGTAAAAAATTTACAAATTGTAACATTTGTCGCACTCATAAGGCTGATTTTCTGAAGATATCTCGTGTGTCTTCGTATTGGTTTCCTAGTTTTGAAATCTTCGTCGTACTAAAATGTTATCACGTATCTGTTAATGAATTTTCATAGAATCTATAGATCGGTCTCTTATAAAGGCACTATAAATTCTAAAAGATTCCTATCATTCCTTCAGCGTCTTCCTTTCCTTCAATAGTTGTGCCCAAAATCGTTGACATTCTCAGAAAACACCGCCGCAAATGTTTTTGCCATTACACGGATCAAACAGATTCTGTAAATATGTATAAATCCTAACAACATATTCGATTTGTTATGACTTGAGAGTAACACTAAAAGCTCTATATCTGCCAACGAATATAAACATACGCTGGCCGTAAGCCACCCGCATTAATTAGACGTAAGAGGATCTTTTGGGGCGTTCGGAACAGAAAGACTTTCTGGGGCATTATGAACATATGGCGGATAATTTGTGTCGCTGACTGTAGTTGAGCCCTAAACTCCTTCCACTTACACTATAATCATCCTACTTTCAATTAGCTTTGCCCCATTCCCCGACCCCAACCGACGGCAAAGATAAAAAGAACAATAGCGAAAAACCAGAAGCAAATCATCGTGCGAAACACATAATTCATAGCACACGGAAGTAATACCAAAGAAATTTACGCCTCAGTGGAAATACGCCGCAACAACAAAACCACAACGCCTTGTGCACCAACACCAATGTTGAGCGCGAAACACACAAACAGAAAAAATAGAAATAAAAAACTTACAATAAAAGCGAGTGGTAAAGAGCGTTAGGGATTCAGGACCAAAGGACGAGTAAAGATGTTGCAAATCTTCTACATGGCTCAACTCATGCCGGTGTCAGTGAGGGGGCCGGGATGGGAAATGTATGTATGTTTGTTGTAACAAAGAACAAATGAAATAAAATGTAATATGAATTATTTGCCGGAAATGTGCCTGTAGTATAGGTACACAAACACACCTACTCACACACACACACACACACACACACACTCATTCATCAAGGCAGAGTGTTAAAGCGAAAAGTCTTTCACCTGAGGCAATTGCTAAAATAAAGAAGAAAAAAAACGAAAAGCTGAAAATCAGCAAGAATTTATTACATTTCTGTGTGTCCCACTTACGTATGAACTAATAGCAAACTATGAAAGCGCAGGAGGGCAAAAGAGATGAAGTAGCCCTGGTTTGTAATGAAATGATTACTCTCCCACCCATTGGCTTGGCCATAACTTGCATGTTACAAGACCCAAAATTCCATGAAAGAAAACATTTTTTGGCACCAATATATGTATGAGGCTAACCCACACACACACACCAGCCATGCGTTCATGTAAGGCACCAACAACAACTTCCTGTGACTTCTGCACTTATTTGTTGCGGAAGTTCTATAATTCGAGAGATTAGATGTTGTTTCTGGTGCATTTCGCTTACATCCCTTTTGGTCGGGCGTTGGCTATAAAAATGTGCAAGAAGGTTAAAATGTTGTTAAAATTTACCATAAATTGTGTATTGTGGCACATGGGTGTGTGTGTGTGCGGGTAGTGTGTTGCCAAACGAATACAGAACTATTGGTGCACTTTACGGGTGAATGCTGAATGTTCGTTAGCAGTCGAACTGTGGAACGATTTCGTGAAAATTTGGATAAAGATAATGGGAAGTAAAAACCCGTGCACGTCGCTCAAGAACAACTGAGAATATTTCTGATGTAGCCCAAAGTGTTGAAGGAAACCCAGGTTGGTCCATTCCTTGTTGTTTTTCGGAATTGGGCAATCCACAAACGTCATTACACCGTACTTTGCATAAAGACTTGGGTCTTAAGGCTTATAAAGTTCAGTTAACACAAGATCTGCAGCCGGCCGATCATCAACAACCTCGTGTCGAAATTCCATCGAAAAATCCTCTTGGCTGATCTGTCCCATTTCCACCTCGGTGGCTACGTCAACAATCAGAATTCTCGCATCTGGGGGTTGGAATACCCAAGACTTATTGTTGATAAGCTTCTCGGTTATTGGACCTTATTTTTTCGAAAATGAGGTTGAATCAACAGGTACGGTGAATGGGTTACGCTATCGAGAGATGATCAATGATTTTTTAGGATCGGAGTTGGATCATATTGATTTGGACAATGCTTACTTTCAACAAGACGGCCCTACGTGCCACAAAAGCAACGAAACCATTGCTATTTTACCGGAAAAGTTTCCGGACCGTGTTATCTCTCGAAGAGGTGATCACCGAGATCTTGTGTATAAGATGAGATCTACGCCAACAGCCCAGCATCGATTCAAGACCTCAAACATAGAATTCGTGAGGCTATCGAGGACTCAGGGCAACGACTTTGCGATTTGGTGATGGAAAATTTCATAAAAAAAAAAATGGTCCTGCAAGCGTGGTGGCCATTTGGCTGATGTGGGTTTTCATTATTAATGGCATATCTTCCTCCTTATTATGAAACTAGTAAGTTGTAATGCGCCTATGGCGCCCGTTAATTTGCTTGAGAAAGTATTTGTTACTTAATTTTAAAAATTTTGTAAAAAATATTTTCAGAAAACTATTTTGTAAAAAAAAATTTCGAAAAAAAATAAATTTGGGAACAAAATATTTGTGGAAAAAAAAGTTTTTGTTGAAAAAAAAATATTTGCGGAAAAAAAAATTTTGTTGAAAAAAAAAAATTTGTGGAAAAAAAAAATTTGTTGAAAAAAAAATTTTGTTGAAAAAAAAAAAATTGTGGAAAAAAAAATATCGTTGAAAAAAAAAAATTTGGAAAAAAAATTTTGGAGAAAAAAAAAATTTATGTTGAAAAAAATGTTTGTTGAAAAAAAAAATTTTTGTTGAAAAAAAAAATTTTGTGGAAAAAAAAAATTTTGTTGAAAAAAAAAATTATTGTTGAAAAAAAAATGTTGTAAAAAAAAAATTTTGTAAAAAAAAAAATTTTAAAAAAAAAAAATTGGGGAAAACACAATTTCTGTACAAAAAAAATATTATTTTTTTTATTATTATTATTTTTAGAATTATAGAATGCCTATTTAAATTCCTACGTACTGCGTGACAGAGTCAGTGAATCAGTGAATCAGTGTATCAGTGAATCAGTGTCGAGGGTAAATATATATTAAGATAAACATCATTTATCTCAAACAATTTCATTTTTCTTTAAATACCAAAATAACACCTCCTGTTGGAAACCCCTGTACAAGTCCTGAGCACAATTCATTGCAGTTCATTAGGCAACATGGAGAAAAACGTAAAGAGATTTCATCTGGCAAAGGCAAGAGCCGATAAACATATGGATGTCGCCATTACACGACTTTGAACTGCAGTCCGTAACGGATCACATTCATTTACCTAAAGCATAATATTCTACAAATCACCGCGACACTGCTAATCAGGATTTTCCTTTTAAAAATCAAAATTCCTATTATGATCAAAAAAACCAAATTATACAAATAAATTTGCTAATAAATAAAACCTGTCATTCATTTTTGGCAATTCTTCGTAGAAATTCTTACCGTTCTAGAAAATTCTCAATCCAGACCAGAATTTTTTCACGTTGGGCGCCATCTACTTTTGCTGTGATGTTAATTCCCCAATTTAAACAATTTAGATTTGTGCCGATCACTGCTTAGCATTATTAAGACTAATTCCTATCGGCTATATGTTGGGTGAGAAGACAAATTGTTTTAACTACTAAATTCAAGGCGAATTTTCTCGAAAATACTGAATATATTGCAGTTACAATATAAACTTGCCCAAAATATTAACCCATTCAAAATAATTGGTTACGTCTTTTGGAAGTTATCGTGGGCACAAGTCCGGCAGACAGACGGACATGGCTCAAACAACTTAAAAAGTTATGAATCGAATTTGGTTCAAAGAAACCTCGAGTCTAAAGTGACTTCTGATATGTGTTACAACTTTGGGTCGAATCAAAACAAATATATATCCTCCTAGCTGTAGGGTGAGGGAATCAAATGAGGGTATAGAAATAGTCGGTTTATTTCTCTGGGGTGTTATCTTTTCTCTACACAGGATACAATTATTCCCCTCCACATTCATTAGTCTCTGCACTTCTCCTTCCTCTACAGATCCTAGGTAAATGGTCGGCTTGTTTGTTTATATTACGCAAGACCCTTCCCTACTTCATTTGATGGGGGGTGGGTGCATTGATTTGGGAGAGTGTCTTGTTGTACCTGTGCTATTACCTACAATTTATGAACTCCCTACACAAGCATATGTCAAGATGTGTGTGTGTGTGCGCGCGCGTAAATATATGTTGGTATATTCATATTCAATTCCTTTCCAGTATCCCACCAAACTCGCACAGCCGATTTTCGCTTCTAATGTTCAGTAAACAGAATTTTGGCCCGGAATATGCGGTGTTGTTCCTAAGCATTGTTGTTACTGCTGCTGCAGTTATTATTGGTGTTGTTGTTGTCGTTCATGTTTCAGAGGCAATCTAAGCCATTGTTGTATGCCCGAGGTCAAAACATTGTGAATTTATGTTACAGGAACGTGTTTTTTCTGTTGTGTTCGGTTTTGGGCCCTCATAAAATCCATACAGTGGATGACTAGACGCTGGCGTCTACCAGCTCATAGATTGGATACCACCATGCAGACAATCTTAGGCCATTTCGATTGCAAAGTAAAATTAATTTTTTTGGTTTTGTTTAAAAATTAAAATTTTAATACACGTTGAGATAAAACTTTGAAATTGCATAACTTTCCATGCCAGTTGAGTCCACTGAGACCAGACGGTGTTAGTGGATGTTTCGAACAGACTGTAGCTGTACTGTACCCTGTCACGCAGGCGAATGGGATGCAATATCCAGCATACGCTTTCAAAAACATAAACCAACAGCAATCCCACTCATCGGCAAATAACAGCCCATGCCAAAAAGTACACACCCTATCTGTTGGCCTTACTACGTGGTGAAGCAAAAGTTTTGGAGAGGTGTGCTCGGCTGCGTGTATCACCAAAAGACCGACAACAATTCAGTTCACAGGAAAAATGGCATTACTTGGGATTTCCGGCCGCTGACAAACATCCCCCCCACCACCACCATACATTTCTTTGTGTGTGTGTGTGCGTGTGTGTTTGGTTGGGTGCGAGCCCGCGAGTGTGAGTATAAAAGACAAAGATTATGTTTTATAATAAAGCAGAGCTTTTTATTATTTCGTTGTTGTTGTGATTAAAAAATTATTTCAAAATTTTAGTTTTATTCGCACACGTGTTCAGGTACACGCTCACACAATGCCACCCAAACGCACACATATCTACATGTACAGCCAACACCTTTGGACGTGTGTGTTTGTGTTGGATGTTTGTCAGCCGGTATACGTGTGTGTGTGTGTGCTGGCTGGTTGGTGCTCTTTGTTTAACGTTGGGATTTTTCATTTGGCCGGAATGGAGTTGGGCTTAATAGTGTCAGCGGTAGTGGCGGTGGTTGGGGGTAATGTTGGCGGTATTAGTCGTGGACTATTGTATCCGAGCTTGTTATAATTTTACCTTTTCTGTTGTATACAAATCTACTTTCATTTAATGAATACAAACACTCTTACGCATATATATGTATGTTGTATATATATATATATACTATATATATATTAGACAGGGTCATGATTAAGGGTAAGAACAACAACTTCTCCCCAATTGTATCTGGAAATCTACTTTGGTTTGTTTTATGAATAGTCCCTTATATCATACGCATTATCCTGAGGATTAGAAGAGATTTTAAGCCATTACAAAGTAAGACAGTTATATAAAGGGTGTTTTTTATTGGGGTATAGAACTTTAAGTTGGCATCACTTTTTTAACTGGCGGCCATTTTGTCAGCTGTCAAGTGATTAATATTTAGTTTGGTTTGCCATTTCATCATGAACAGGTTGGCAAAAGAACAACGCTTGCAAATCGTGCAAATTTATTTCGAAAGTAATGGTTCAGTTCGCGATGTTGCTTGCGGTGCTCCGTCCATTTTATGCCATTACATCCACAAAAACTGACTGTTTGGTGTGCTCTATGGGCTGGTGGAGTCATTGGGCCATACTTCTTCCGAAATAATGCTGGAGAGCCAGTTACCGTTAATGGAGACCGGTATAGAGCCATGATAACCGACTATTTTGTTCCCGAATTGGATGGCATGAATGTGGATGAGTTGTGGTTCCAACAAGTGGTTGAAAATTGGACCTGTAGAATTGGCTTTATTCGAGCCAGCCGCGGCGGCCACATGCCCGAAATCATATTTAAACATTAATGGCATAAAATTATCCTTCCAATAAAGCCAAATTGATGGACATTAAAACGATTTTCTTGTGTTTTATTTCAATTCGAAGTTCTATACCTCAATAAAAAAAACACCCTTTAGGTGGCCATATTAGACTTCAGATTATTGTCTTGAATGGTTTCCTAATAAAACAATTAGCATACATTCCAACGAAGGTGGTATCCAACTATTTAACAATGGGATGCAGCCCAGATGGTTATCTTAAAACTTAAGTTCCCCGTCTGTTTCTTCATGGAATGTTAAGGGAAATAATTCAGTAAAGTTTCTTCAAAGCAGTTAAGCACCCCGGTAGGCGAGTTGATAGCGTGCTTGCCTATCAGCGTGGGGGTGGGGGTTAAATTTCCACAAGAGGCTTTGGAAATACCGCCCACCTCCCCCCAATATTTTGACAATAAAAAAATAAAAAATCTATTATAAAAAATATTGTATGCAACCCACCTTAATGTATGTATGCCTCACATTATGGGTACATATTGAAATATACATACATACGTATGTATCTAACCAAATGTGTTCTTGTTGAATCATATTTAAATCATTTTTCATTGAAATGAAAAATTATATGATGAATTTATTTGTATACGCCAATACATTCAGACCCTCTCAACTGAGTCATTCCACTTTAAAATGAACGCTTTTTGCACAACATTGACGTTAATGAACCTGATTTGCAATTTTTTTTTTTGTATATATTTTCCAACAGGTATGGAAACGAATATTATATGTGTATGCCACGGACAGTAGCACTTGTTTGAGTATGGAAATGCATGCATCATTTAACAACGGTGGTATATTCAAGATAACCCGTGGGCCCATGCCAAACAAAAGGCAGCCTTGTCGGGCCGGTTATTCAATTTAAATGAAGTATACGATTTTGAGAATTTGGCCAAAATTGTGAAAATAAATCTGACATTGATTCCATTTTAATGAGATAGCTAGCTAATGTTCTTGCGTTTCGTTCATTTACTTTAATGGAGTCACAACTGAAAATACGATATTTCAGGAGAGCCTTTCAAAGTTTTACTGAGGAAATATAGGAATATAGGAATCATAGGTTTGCCGAATAAACTAGACCCCTGTTATAGTTATCTATACGACAGGCAGAACAAAAGTCAACTCAAATAAGAGATTTAGAGCTTTTTCTTGAGAAACAAAAAGTGTATTTTTAATTGTGAGACTATTGAAGTGAATGAGCGTTTTTTTCGAGTTTTCTCAGAGATCGCCCTATAGGAGTTGTTATAGATGGGTTCTCATCCAACGATCATAGGTTGACGGCAGAAGTGTCACAAGGGTCTATCCTCTCTCCTCCTTGACCACCTGTTGGGTCTGACTGTAAACCCGATCTACTCTTTTGCGAATGACAGCAATCTCCGCCATTCATAAGCATTTGGGCATCGGCCAAGTCCTCTGGAGGTCGAGGACAAAAGGCGAACGGTAAATGACTCCCTTAACCGAGATCTGGCGACGATTTCTGAATGGGATCAAATTAACACAGAAGAATACGCGGCTATCCAGGGAATCTCAACTTATTCGTTCTTCAGCCGAACAGTTCACATGTGGAATAATCGTCCATTAAGTGTTTTTCCTGCCTGCTATGATATTATCAAATTCAAGCCAAACATCAACAAACACTACTCCCTCTTTCCTCCCTCCAATACCATTCGTTCCTCCCGCTAACACAGTGCATTGCATTCATAGGGAGCATCCCCTGAGGTTTAGTAAAAAAAATCGTAAAGCCAGAATTGCGGAAACTAAATAAATAAATATTTCCCAATTTTGGCTACTAACCAAACACTGCCAATGGCCGGCAAATTGTCAATACAGAAAAAACGAACCTGGTACCTGAATAACAAAATTTGTGGCATTGATACGAGAACGCTAAATTTATTTAAACTGATGGTTGACAAAGACAACCGAAATATGGAGAAAAAAAATAATAAATAATATATTTAAAAAAAATTAATAAATAATAAATAAAAATACATGATGAACAACAACATCGTTTTATATGATCTCATGTCGAACTAGAAAAAAAAATATTCCAAAAATTTTAATATCTAGAAAATATACATGTTTTTTTTTTCAAAAAAACATTTTTGATTTGGAAACTGCCTGCTTCTGGAGTGAATTTGACTTTTATTTGTTTTTGTAAGTTTTTCTAGTTTTCATTATTTATCATTTCAAGGCAATGACTGAAAACTTGCCTTGGAATGAACTACAAACACTAATGTAGGCATTCGGAGGGCCAAGGAAGCAAATATGTTTCTACCTTTGAAATTTCTATACAGTGGCATGTGATTCACCTGAATTCCAACATTGTTCCATTGTGGGTGTGGAATGCATTTCTGGAATTGTGTGCTTACAGCATTAGTAAGATTTCTTTACACTGGCACTCCGAGGTGTGAAATTCATGAATGGCAGGTAAACAATCGAACTTGTATGAAACTTACATAGAAGAAGTACGATTCACCCAGGGAAATTGGATGTTTTTTTTTTTAATTTCATCTGGTAACTTCAATACAGATGGATTAAATAGAGTAAATTGAAAAATACACTAACACCAAACTATGTTAATCAAACATTCTACGATCTAGTGTATTTTTTTAATTTTTACTTAGATATGAAATTAGTTTGTATTGGAGCCATGTCCTCTGATGTGTCGGAAAATGTCAGACCCAATTGATTTTTTGTAGTTGATAATATTTAAAAAAAAAGTGACCATTGAAGGCACTCAAACCTCTCTACCTTTCGGGAGGATGCAAAATTTTAAAATTCTTATGAAAAAATCTCCTCCAGACTGCACCAAAAATTGTAAAAGCTATTTACAAAATGGGAAACAATTGTAGACTAGAAAGAACTTCTATAAGTTCGACGAAAAGCCATGTCTACCACTTCCTTTAAGTTAGGACAGTCAAACTTCAAGAAAACATCCGGTGGCCCAAGAAACGTTTGTGGACTTTTAAAGATTTATCTTCACGGGTAGTCAGTATTAGATTTGTCTCATAGCTGCAAAAATTATAGACCGACTAAGGGTCTCCTATGCTGGGTGGTCAGAATATGTGTAGTCCGTGCTGTTGGCATAAGTTCAATTTGTCTCAGAGGAACAACTCTGTAAGTCTCACCGAATGTCCGCTAAGCAAGAAGGATTTTTTAAGTGATGTCCGTGTTGTTGTCCGAATGCTATCTAATTGGGAAGTGTTATCACATGTAGCGTTTGTCGGAATTCTACCGCAGAAAAAAATCTTTAAATCCGCCCATGTTCTCTTTTAAAAAAAAATATAAGAAGTTCATTAAACAAATAAATTCGAAACAACTAAAATTATGTGGTTTATTTTTAAGCCCTACGTATGCACGTCAATTTTCTTGTGCCTGGGAAGCTCGAAACAATCCGACTATGCAGTAAGGCTTCACTAGAACCACCTAAAATTAGGGTGGACAGGAATAGGATGCGATTACAAAATATCTATAGGCGAAGACAAAACAAGACTTTATTGCACATCGACGTGGTTGAACTTCTCTTAAATGGAAAACAATCGTTAAATCTGTCCGAAGATCATCCACCTAATATGCCTTTAGGTAAGACACTTCATAAAATATGTTCACTTCTTTTGACATTCAAAAATATAAAAAAAATCAAGGGTCGACTTTTATGGCACCCTCAAACTTGTCTGGTCACTGGCACAATTGACCTGTTTTTCCAATAATTTAGGCCGTGTGAATGATTTCCTCAGATCTTGTTAACCTAGGAAATGCATGTCTTCTTGATAACTCGATCTTTATTGACGGCGGCTTCCGTGCCTTTGTGGCTGGATTTGGATTCAATCGATCGAGTTCTTTGAGTTTGGCCATCAATCTGTCTCACATTGTATGGCTTTGGAATGCGATAGTTGACGCAAACTGTTGGGTATTTTGTAAATCGTTAATAGTTCGCTGAGGTTTCAATCGGGCTTGCTTTTATTCTTTTAAATGGTTCGGGTTATCTCCTCTGTTATTTAACAGATCTACCGGTAGTTGGTCGACAACTGATTTTTTTTGTTGTTCTTAAGCCTGCTTCGACTTCATATACACATGTCAGGGAGTAGACCTGCCGACAAAATAGTTGTTCCATGTTGAAGAACTACTCTTCTATTTATTCTCATATCGCCTAGCCAAAGGTCGATGTTTAAAGAAGGCCCCAGCAAAACGCAAACAAACGTTAAGTCGTTTAAAATGTGTTTTCGTTTTTTAAATTATTATTTATATTTCCAGCAAAATAATTGATTCGAGGAAATTCTTTTAACAGACTGAAGTGTCATACGAATTTAACAACCATGAAAACTCATATTCTTTGTTCAGGAAAAAAAATGTTTTCAATCTAAAATGGTGGCCCATGTTGTATTTTTGTAGGTATATAACCTTGGTAATTTTTTTAAAAAAAAAAAACATATTTAAAAAACATATGTATATCTTAAAAATCATTTAGAATTTTTGCCTATTTATCAGATTTTTTTTTACTCATAATAAATTCTGGAGTTTAACCTACAGAAACATCGGAAAATGACTGTTGGTCATCAAAATATCGAGCCCTTACCGCGAAACATACGTAAGTGATATTTTTTCCGGAATTCGTCTTTTAATGAAATTGGATAGAAAAGTGTCCAACGCTCATAATCGCAAAATATAAAAAAAATTAAAATATTATATGTAATATTATATATAAAATATATAAATTTATATGCGTCTTTGCTTCAACACAAAAGAAACCCTCTGCTGTAAAATGTTCTTTTCGGCGCATACGTTTTTTTTCGCGTTTAGGGCTCGATATGCTGATTTCTTAATTCATGCAGTTATTTAACTACACATAAAACATTTCCAATATTGTCCAAAAATCAAAAATCAATGTTCCCAATCATTCCTCAGTTAAAACAAAGCTCCACCACTTCAAACATCACACCCCGCTGTAATCTAGTCCCAAATCTGTCTGCCCATTACACCGGCATGTCCTTCTAGTAAATCTCCTTTAAATCTTAAGTCATAATGTTCAAATAATCAACTCCCTGCCTCCTGTCGTCGAATCGCCCAGCTTTTGCTTATGTTTTTTTTTTTGGGGAAATGACACTAAACAATAAAGGGATTTCGTCTTACTTTAAAAAAGAAAAGAAATACTTGTTGTAGGTACTTACATAACTTACCGTATGGCCCCAGTTGAGCTGCCACGCGAACATGTTCCATGACCACGGGCGGATCACTGCGTCCTTTGGCATTGACAGCGTATACATGGAAATGATATTCTCGACCGGGTTCCAGGTTATTCAAACGAAATTGTGGATTAGGCTCTTGTATGCGGAAAATGGGTGCGGAGGTGGCCTGCAAATAATAACAACAACAACAACAGAACAAAAAATAAGCAAACAACAAGTAAACGATGTATACATATTTCACGTCACTTCCAAAATGTAGCACAACTACGTTGTCCTTGTCGGACGGTCTCAATCCCTAAGCTACTCTGAGCAGATACGAAACAATCACAAAGCACACACGCACACACTTAGGCAAAGAGCCAGGGCTCTCCATTAGGCCGACAGAGCTCCGTCGAGCATCAAACGGAAAGAAGAAGAAAATAAAACAATTTCTATCCCAAACTCACAGCAGAAAAAAAAAACGGAAAAACTTCCAAATCGGAATTATGAAAATAAACCCCAACTTGGAGAGGTGGCACAAACGAACAGGAATTCAAGGATAGGGTGAGTTATGATGCCGTTGATACAGTTTTAGACTATTATCCATCCATACCAAAGACATGCATTCCATTCTGGTTGTGAGGCAAAAGGACCTGAACATTTCCAAATAATTATTCATGCCTGAAAATGTTATTAGAAAGTTTTTTTTTTTTGCTCTCTCTCTCCCCATCTCTCTAACTTCTGGTTCCCTTTGTGATGTTATTAAAGAAAATATTTGATAACTTACATATAAACATGGGTTGTTTGATGCATTGGGACTGCTGTGGCAGTTTCGAGGATTGTATCGGGCAGTGTGTGCTGCTGCTCATATGCAAACACCCACTGGATGATGTTACACTGGCAACAGACTGGCAACAGACAGACAGACACACACACGATGCCCATAGCCAAGCAACTGACCGGAAATAATTTATAGGCAACCCTAATGAAGTTTGTTGCTTCGAGAGCAACCAGAATGATATCCTTCCATATGGATATTATGGAGAAATACACTTTCAAATGTGAATAACTATAAGTGTGGGCGAGCGATGCGGCCCATCTTCAGTTTAGAAGTAGAAACTTTTAAACGTGCCCATAACTCAAGTTAAAAGAAATCCAAAATAAATGAGTTCATTGGATGAAGGATCATCCCCTGGACGACAACGACGATGTTGATGTGCTGAAATTATAGTTGGTGCGTAAACAATTCAGTTAATATGCGAAAATATTTCACTTCAAATGATAGCCATTCATTTTTTTTTTGTTTTTTTCTCTTTTCATATTTCCCCTGAATCGAATTGTTTGGTATCTGTTGAACCCAACGAGTTCGAGCCGGCCCATCCTTTTCACCCAAAGGACTTTATGTGTGGCTTCAAAGGAATGGCTGCTTTACATCTGTTATTAATTTGACCATTTCGTTGCCGCATATGCGTTGCGATGAATAAATACATCAGAGCCGGAAAAAAGGCAAAAACAAAAATAAAATCCTATAAATATTAAAGGGCATTCACTCAGCCACATCGCTTTCGGCAACATTTGAAGATTTTTGAATAATTCAAAACGAAAACTTTTCAAACTTATTTTGTTTTTCTTTTCATTTGACGAATGTATCTGCAAATGAAACATTATTCCAAAGTACACAGCTGGCTAAAGCAATGGGCAGGGTGAAGGGCATAACATCATCCAACTCTCCCATGCATTTATAAATTCCATTTAAATCATATAACTACCTGGTCATTCATTGTGGAAATTTCATTATCTCCGGGAATGGCATCACCAAAGCTGCGCGTTGAATCGCTGCCATACAGCGGATCACCGCCCACCACTTCCAGGATAAAGTATTGCGATAGGCCGCCATCACTGCCGGCCACACATACCACCTCCAAGACGGTGTCATTGCGTATTTCACATGATCGCGGTGCTTCGGGTGGATCTGCGGAAACAAAAAGTGTAGACAATATGTGCGGTGTTAAATTTAAATTATTTCAATAATTCCACTTACTGGCTGGCAGTATATGGACGAGACAGGGCACGGTTTGTCGACCGACAGCATTGCTGGCCCAACATGCCAAGGTGATGAGTTCGGAGTCGGTTTGTGGCAGGTACGTTACTGTGCTCACCAGACCATTCGATTGGATTCTCGAATTAAGGACCTAGAATGCAATACAAAGAATTAAATTAAATAAAATCGTAAAAAAAAGAACTTTATTGGGCATTTAATTTTACAATTCAGCTATTAACGAAATTGTAAAAGCAAAGAGCTTTAATAAATTTTGTTAAAGATTTTTAGCAAACGAAAAAATGAAACCCCAGCATACACCGTGATGGGTGGCTAACATCGCCACATTCAAGCATACCAAACCTGTATGAGCGGAGAGCCCATTCTTCCTTTTAGTTAGGGATAGAAGCCCACCTAACAGCTGTATCACCATTTGAGTCATATCACCCGTCTGATATTGAAACAATGTCGAGCTCTGCTCTATCTGCGATTTAGGTGGTAAACCACGGCCAAAAGAAATTCCACCCCGAGAGAATAGCACTTTTTGGTGAGAATAGCACTTCTCAGTAAAATTAAGTCTGATATTTCGGAGTGAGAGAACATCGTGTCAGCAAGATGGATAACCGAAGATGAACTTTGATAATCCATCAGATTTTTTTTTATGCTCCCAAAGTTAATGTTCCTGTTGTTCTACATAAATAATACTGAGTGTAATTTTTTAAGTCATGGAAATATAACCATATACGGTGATCACTACGTATATGATTATACCAAAAAAAAAAAAAAACACCCAACGATTTGGTAACTCGGTTCGTATCCTGGTAAAACCATACAAATTGGTCTTGGACGCTACATGGATGATTTCGGCAAGAATTTTTGTCTTTAGCTCATCAATAGTGTGCTGACGTAAACTTTTCTTTTCGAATCACCCATAAAAGGGTCAATTCTAGAAATCTGGGGACATTTGACATCACACGCCCAGGAAAATATTCCAGCAGAAACTGCAGTCTTTGCTTTCAGTGTGGGTCCCAATGCAGCGTGCTGTGATGGTCAAACGATGACCCCATAATGGATGAAGAAGATTATGAAGATGTCTTGGGAGTAGTATAATTTGGAGGCCCCAGTGTCCAGAGTCTCTCTCAGATCAATTTAATAAACACATAACATGTATACTGATTTTAGTTGATTTGGAGAATAATCGTATCATTGCGACTTTTGAGTCTTTGGATAACAATTAAATAGGACCTCGAGCAATCAAGATTGCATGGGGAGGGGTCCACAATCTCCATGACTATGAAATTGTAAAATACTTGTTACATGTTAAATACATGTTGTGAAAAGCTACTATTTTTCCAAAAACCTACGGAGAAAGTTACAAACTTAGAGCTACCTCAGAGAATCCATTGAAAGATTCGACAAAACTTTATAATTCTTCATAAAAACATTTTGAAATTATGCCCATCGACAACCAATTGGAAAGCAAGGATTTAAAAAATTTCTAGGCAATCCGATGAAACAAAATAGTAAACAAATATTATGATTAATTCAACAGCCCACACTCTAGTCGGAAAACTCTTGGCAAGACTAAAACAATAACACTGAAAGGCCAACAGACAGACGTCATTCAAACTCCATTGTGTATTGTCTGTTTTTCTAAGGACCATCCATAAAATCATTTCCATGTGTCATACAAATACACATGCATGGAGTTTCTTCTGCCATGAGGCACATACAAAGCCAAATGTCTCTTAGCAAATATTGATAGACAAATATTTGCACAAGTGGTTAGCATTGTTGCAAACGTTGCAATGATGATTTACTAGACATTAACAATAAATTACGACGAACTTTGTTCCAAACAATTCTAGCCAACCCATGCATACAAGTGTGTGTGTAATTACACAAACACAAAAGGATACACACGCACAACTGTAGGTATTCCGACCTGTATATGGGCCCACAAAAAAACTCACATAGCTGTGTGTGTCAGTTGTCAGCTAAATTATAGTTGTATGTATTGAAAGCTAACTATGAATGACAAACAGACAATGGCACACAGACACACACACATATATGTTCCTATCCATTCAATCGAGATGCATTCAAGTGCTGCACATACACACAGACAGACGCACAGACTCACATGAAGGCAGGAGACAGTTGCAAGTCCTTCAAAACCTAAATAGCAACAGCACATACAAAGAGAGGGAGAAAGACTCACACACACACAGATACTTGATCATATTTGGAAGACCATTTTCAATAGATTATAAATAATTTATAAAATTCGATTAGGTTTCGAGCCAAGTCACGTACTTGAATCCTGTCTCTGGTGGCTGACTGTCTCTTTGTTCAGTTTTTTTTTGTGTGTTACAAACTTTTGTTTACGAATGTGTTCTTCTTTTCATTGCTTTGTTGAGGACCTATGGGGTCGACGAAAAGGAAGTAAAAACAACTGACACAAGCAAATACCAGAAAGTTCTCTGTGGTGAAGTTCATTCAAGTACAGTAGTTCAGATCGTAAAATTCACAAACATTGTTAGAATAAATGTCCGGAGCTGATTCTATAGCGGGAGGAAATTATACAGTAAAATGTCCATAACTCAAACCACCAATACGCTCTAGAAAAGTTTGACTTATGGAGATTTTTGAGTTATGGAATTACTTATGAAACTGGTTAAGGGAATTTGTCTCCTTAAGTGCCACTAAAGGGCTTCGACTTATGGAAGTTTCCCCGTATGTATCTGGGCCAGGGTACAGTGCAAAATATCTTGCGGATGCTTACAAGTATTGGCTATATAATGAGAATAGGCACGTAGCCAATCCAATGTAATTTAATGGGGAATCCATATATACAAACTTTTTCAGATTTGTCTTAAATAAGGGCCCGTGGGTTCACATTTTCTCAGCGTAGAAATACAAATCAGTGTATCCGATTTTCCGAACATTACATTTTGACTGTGTTTTTGTCCATTTGATCCCCATTTTCAAATGTCTAATCAGTCTAATCATACCAATTATATATTTTTCTGAGCCACTGTCTGCTTTTTGCGGAGCGGACCACTGCTGCTAACCTTGTGCTCATAGGCGGTGACAGTATAGACCCTGCTATGTACATAAGCATGCATGTGTGTGCTTATAAGCACATACATATGTATGTGTGGATGTATGTTGCTTCTGCCATATAAGTACACATTTAAACTTTCATTTGATATTAAAGTCATCCCACTTGATTTCGTTTCAATTTTTGAAAAGTACGAACCATCGGTAATGCAACAAAGTACACGCTCTAGCAGAGAGATGAAAATGTAGGAGTCGGAACCGAAACAGTAGGGACAGTGGCCACGTCATCAATATTTTCATTAAATATTTAGAAAACTTAATAACTGTTACTAAGAATCCCTAAACCTACATCGGCAGTGTCCTTCCAACGAGGGGGACATATGAGGAACTATTCCCCCTGTTCCGCCCTCCTTCTTCTCCAGTGAATGGGACTCAACAGTACTCTGGGGGTTTTCGTATGTCGAATGTTTGTCCAGGCTCTTTGATTGCTTATTGATTTGCAATTGTTCCTGTGTGGTCGGTGTGTATGTGTATGCCACACACACACATACATATGCTATTCGAAGGGCCAAGACGTTACAGTGTGTATACGAACCAGCAAATGGAAAAAGAAAATAATTTTTTCCATTTTTAATATACTAAAACCCTCTGGGTAGAATTTATGGTAAACGGTCATGTTCTCAAGGGTCATACACAATTTCTTAAGAGTTCAAAAGATGCTTGCTTACAAATGAATTGAAGAGGTCAATTATAAGAATTTTATAATAGCTGAAGATGGCCTGAATCATTGTCCGTTTTGTGGCATGCTGTCTTTTTTTTTTGTTGGTATTCTTCTTCATAAATATCCTTCTAGGACATTAACATATATGTGAGTGTGCACACATACATATATATAAGGTGGGGGCTTTTATGCCATATTGAGGTTGCTGTATACTTACGGGTGACACATTTCTCGTATTGTTGTATGTCCAACTAAATTTCACCGAATCCGGCGGATCAGCATCCACTTCGCATTTGACCGGTATTGAATGCATATTTATGGCGCCAATGGATGTTTGCTCGGTGCCCGGTTTACAGCGGGGTGAATCTGTAATAAAAGAAAAAAAAATGCGAACACATAAAAAGACTGTAGAACAGGGGCGGGAGGGTTGGAAATGACGATGTTTATTTTATGATGCATGTGTGAGCACATATCCTTTGGTTAGAGCTTCTTTTGAGATCAGATGGCTTTCTTTGCCGGCTTTTGTGTGTATGCGTGGATGTGTGAGTGTGTGTGTTTGTGTGTAAAGGAACAATTGTTATAGCCTTGAGCGTAGTAATTAACATGGTCTACTTCAAAACTTAAAATACATAATGGCCTACAAATGTTGGGTTCTACAATGAATACTAAACACTCGTAGAACATGGCACAGCAGAGTCATGTCGTCGAACGTTATACTTTAAAGGTTATTCTGAAAAAACCCGAAGGGTTCTGGCAACAATAATCTAATTCAATTAGAAGTGAAGAGTTGTTGGTCAGTTGGTGTCTGTAAACCAGGATCTAAAATCTGCGAAGATTTTAGGAACATCTTCCGAAGGGTCTTAAGGGAATCCTTTATTCTATCAATACCGAGTTAAAGAGCTCGCCGCGCTCTTGAACGTCGTAATATGAATGGTGTGAATGGTATCTATAGATACAATTAAAATATCAAGAGAACATGGATATACAACCGACCTTCTGACGATGATGATGGGATACAATTAGGTTGGATATCCTACTACCTACTATCATTACCATCCCACTTCTCTGTACACTACCAGAAGCTGCAAGGATGTTTCTGAAGCCCCTGTCCATACATCGTCGCCATAGTGCGGATGACTGAGTCATTGTTATCATTTTGTATCTGGCTAATGGAACTCATTTAAATACACAGCCACTCTAACTGGAAATAGGAAAGTGAACTCAAGAAAACAGAATATCTGATCACTAAAATGTATGAAATATATAACGCGTCATTCAGTTGCAGTGCTGGTTAACTGGTTAACATCCGTAAAGCATAATCGACAGTCATACAGAGATCCCAGAAGATTGACGAGGTACAGATTCATAATTGGACATAAATCGGGCATCAGACAAGAGGAAGAAGCAAAACACTGGGGCCGACTTCTACACAAGAAAAATCAGTATTGAAAAGTACTTCTGATAATGAACTCTATTGTAGAGTAGGGTAGACAAAAGTTGGCCCGGTCGAATTTTGTGCCCCGAGTCGCTTTGAGCCTATGCCTTCTATTAATTCACAGCTATGTGTTACTTGGTTTCTTTTTGCTATTCTATGGGGGTGAGAATCCGAGAGTTTGAACACTTTACTGCACTCCTTAAACATTTCCTCCGAATCATCGGAGGTTTACCTGTACCTGCACCTTCCACTCGCCCGGTAACCATGCATTCATGATGAATGATGCTGGTCCTAATACCGACCGTATGTTCATACTTAGTTTTTAATATGTGAGTGTATCTCTTACAAGCTGAAAGTATATTTAGTATCAGAGCAGGACGAGCACACACACATACACTAAAAGCAGAACTTTATCATAATAATATGAGCCTGGATTTCATTTCATTTTTATTCCTCAATCTCGTTCTTACTTTGTTTTGTTTCTCTGACTATTTTCTTCTTTTTTTTTCTAGTTTTGCATATGTACAGCGTAGGGAAAGCAACCTGCCATGCCTGAATTCTGGGTACGGCAACAATACGGAAGGAAGTCTGTTTAGCCCGAAGTCAGTTGTGAGCTCTGCTCAATGTTCTCGTTTCAATTCAAGTACTTTGTACAGATGGATGACAGGGCTATGATGCGCTGGACGGGCTGGGGCGAAGGTAGCAGGGTATAATAGTAGAAAAAAAAAACAGGAAAATAGCAGATTTGTTTGTTATTTTCTTTAGAGTTGCTACTGTTGGATTTTTGTTTTATTACGTTTTGCTCTTTAGAAAAATATTAAAGTTTTGATCGAATCGAACGAAAACATCAGAAGAAACAAGCAAAATATTTGAACAGCTCGGATTTGTTGTTCTCTCTCTCTCATAAAACCAACAAAAAGAAAATATAAAAGTTTTGCGTAAAGGTTTCCATCGTTTTTCTTTTCATACACACGGTTTTGTTTCGCATATCCATCACTGTTGCCTATATACTGCATTATATATATAAATACATACATATAGATTCGATATATATGTTTTTTGAATACTTTATGTTATTGTTATTATTATTATTATTATTCCAAACATGAAAATTCACTTTGCAATAATATCATTAAGAATTGTTGTTTGTGTATGCTGCTGCCAAAGTTTGTTTTGTGGAAACACTTATACGTTCTCCCTCGATACCGACAGACAGAGAGACACGCACACACACACACAGACAGAGAGAGACAGACACAACCGACTTGTTGCAATAAAACACATCGTAGGTACAAGTCGACGATGAGAGAATCGAGTTTGCCAACTATTTATTCGGGCTTTTAAAGTTTTCCAAAGAAATTGCAGAAACTCAAATAGAATCTGAACAAGAAGCAAAAGTAGCATCCGAAGTAGCCGAACCTGATATGGCCAGTTGGTCCAAAGAAGCGCTAATACAGTACAAGCAAAACATAACAATTATTAAAGTTCGCCAAGTATGCAATGTAATTGGTCATCGGCGATCGGAAATTACTCTATAAACGCCGCCCCTATGCTAAAAATATGCTATAAAACTAGGAAAGCCTTGTTAACTTTTAAATACTTGCCATACACACACAGAGAGAGAGAGAGAGAGAGATAGGGAGGGGAAAAAGGTATATGGACCAGAAATTCATTGGTTTGCTTATGATATTAATTAATAGTATTACTGGTCCGACTACCAGTTAATTTCCAGTTATTTTCTACTGTAAGTAACCTTGAATTCGTATGATTTTTTCGTGAGACCCGAAGTGTTTCGACGGCTGAAAGTTGCCCTTGATGACGCGAAATCGTCATATTTACCATAGACTTCTATTGGAGCTGCAGTTGATACAGCTCCGGACCGAAAATTTCTGTTAAAGCTTAAAGCTCCCTTTAATTGTATATTAGGACATCAATTTGTGACATTTGTCATAGTATGTCGCACAGACCGGTGTACGGTATCAGGCGAAAGTGTTCACAAAATAAACATTTGAAACAGCATGAATGCATGGACAACACCTGCTGTTGCTGCTGCTGCTGCTGCTGCTACTGGTGCTTTAGCAAACGAATGAAATCGAAATATCGCAAAACGAACAATGATTATAACTTTTCAAAGAGTTGTGGATTGTTCCATTTTTGGATGTTTCAATTGTGTCAGAAATTCCTGTGACATTCCAATCTAGTGATGCCACAGCTCTGCCTGGGTGTCTGTCAATGGAATATGGGCGCTGGCATGTGCAAGGGTGTATGAGCGTCTGTCTGACAAACATGGAATGCAATAAATGCTTGTCAAAAATGCACAGATGGAAGGACATGCTCCGAGTACAGCTCAGGAGCACTTGTACACACAACGTGGCACACGCTCGCAACGCAAAGACAAAAGGAATCGTTGTCAAGGACTCTCGCTATGGAACAATGAAAACAATCAATGAATTCAAATTTGTGTTATTTTATGTCTTCTTCCCCCACACACACACCCCCTCAAATCGCTGCACACACTAACACACATTTACACACACATCTACGTATATTTATATATGTGATTTTGTGTTTGTACTCGTATGTATGGCTGAGTTCAGATCCGTATAAATTTGTGTTGCTTTATTGTTCATATCGCACCCATTTCCGATTTCCTCGTTGTCATGTCTTATTGTTGTGCGATTGTTCGGTACTGTCGGTACATGTGTGTATGTGATTTTCGGTGTAATTTGTTTGTTTGTCACCAAAATAAGGACTATTCGGGGATGGTGGAGTTTACGTCAATGCACAGTAGCTCACAACGGGGAAAACATTATTAAAAAACAAAAAAACAGGTACGTGTGTTAAAAAAAGCTACAACGATCAACATAGAAGATAACGGGATTTCCCCGCAAACAGTTAACGTTGCCGGCACTCAACATGGCCGCGGTGAACAAAGTACTTTGTAAAATTGAAAAAAGCCAGCTCGAGCTCGAACTCACTCATTAAAAATCAGTCCAACATATCGAAAAAAAACCATTAATAAAGTACTCTATGGAAGTTTTAAAAATATGTCTCTAGTCACGATAAGCAGTTTGAACCGCTTTATTTATTTTTATTTAATTGCAATACAAAGTAAATTGATATTCTAATTTTGGGTCCAACGGTAAACCGGGTGACGCACAGACCATAGATTTAAATTTTTTGCAGCGACAGACAAAAGTCTCTGCTGGGAATCCAACTCACAACCCCCACGCTGATAGGAATGCTCGCTACAAACTCGCCTGCACAGGGTGCTCTTTGGAGCACTTTAAATTTAGAAACATGTAGCAATGTTAGGGAGTCATAGGTAATTGTTTGAAATGTCTGACAATTAATTTTAATTAATTACAGAAAGTAAATTTATATTAAAATTTTGGTTCCAATGAAAAACCGGATGACTCAGAACATTTTTGCAGCGACCAAACCAAACACTTTATTGGGAAACGAACCCACAACCACCCGGGGCGCTTAATTTTTTTTATTCTGGTGATCATTTCTTCAATAGACTATCCTAATGTTAACTTAAAAACAAAGGAATTCACACACAAATCGTGCTATATTTCTCACACTTGTCCCGGGACAGGATTGTTTTCACGGCTCATCCCAGAAGTTACGGAGTTCCCTTAACATGCCATGTAGGAACAGACGGTGAACTTCTCTGAAATCAGTAAGCTATGTACACGTAATTTGTATGCCCACTGAACGGGGCCTAATGCGAAGTTTTACAAGTCTTAGTGATTACTCACTTAAGCGTAAAGTTAAATTTTCATTTTCGAAGTGGCCGTTGAAATATAGTTGTCCATGTTCATACCAGGGTACGAAACTGGGTTTGTGGGGCGATAGTCGTACACACACTACCTAGAAATGGGTTAATCAAGTAACCGGCATCTGTGTCGGCGACTGTTCAACCCTTCTTTTGTGTGAAGTTTGTACAATTTCTTGATTTAAAAAAAAGCACAACTACAACAATTTGTATGATTAATTTTACTTTTTGTTGTACCTAAATAAAGGGTGTTTTTTATTGGGGTATAGAACTTTAAGTTGGCATCACTTTTTTAACTGGCGGCCATTTTGTCCGCTGTCAAGTGATTAATATTTAGTTTGGTTTGCCATTTCATCATGAACAGGTTGACAAAAGAACAACGCTTGCAAATCGTGCAAATTTATTTCGAAAGTAATGGTTCAGTTCGCGAAGTTCACCGCAAGCTCCGTCCATTTTATGCAATTACATCCACAAAAACTGACTGTTTGGTGTGCTCTATGGGCTGGTGGAGTCATTGGGCCATACTTCTTCCGAAATAATGCTGGAGAGTCAGTTACCGTTAATGGAGACCGGTATAGAGCCATGATAACCGACTATTTTGTTCCCGAATTGGATGGCATGAATGTGGATGAGTTGTGGTTCCAACATGTGGTTGAAAATTGGACCTGTAGAATTGGCTTTATTCGAGCCAGCCGCGGCGGCCACATTCCCAAAATCATATTTAAACATTTATGGCATAAAATTATCCTTCCAATAAAGCCAAATTGATGGACATTAAAACGATTTTCTTGTATTTTATTTCAATTCGAAGTTCTATACCTCAATAAAAAACACCCTTTACATTTGTATGAATTTGATGTACTACTCATGAATTTATGTACAATTGTTTTTAATAAACAGTCGCTGTTGTCTTGTTATAAACAAAAAAAAAGTCCTTTTGAGTATATGAGGATTTTTTTTTAAGTTTTGACGATAATTTTTTTCTAAATTAGATTTTTCCAAAAAGTTGTCTGGCAGCACTGTCCACTACGATCCCTTCTTAAAGGGTGTATTTTGCCCAGTGAGGTGAAACAATGAAAATGTCTTTATTTTCTATAATTTAAATTTCTTTTGTTACTGATACCACTGTGCAACCTTTACCTTCTTCGGTGGGTATTATTCACACAAGTATGTGTTTGTTAAGCGACTTCTTTATGATTGTCTTGATGTCCCCGGTCTCCACTATCATGTCACACCCTCTCCACACGAAACCAACGAACGGCACATCGGACTCACACTTTGTAGTCAATGTGAGCGTTTGACGTCGTGTTGTTTTTGGTTTTGTTGTTCTGGTTTCGGTGTCGCCCATTAAATATTCATGAAAACTCGGCAATTTCATGCAGAAGCGTTGTAGTGTCATCGTCATCGTCGTCGTCGTCTACAACGAGTTTTATGCTTATTTTTTCTGCTTTAAACAATTTATAATAAATTGTTTTCCTTTCCAGCAGAGTGTCAATAAATTTGCAAATAAATGTATCATCTAGTATGTCGGTGTGTGTGTGTGTGCGTGTATGTATGTATGCATGTGTGTATATTTTGCTCTTTATATGAACATCAAAATCACAAATAGCGCCATAGCAAATGTTTTATTACGTCGTCAGTATGTTTGTGTTGCTGGGTGAGCAGAGCAGAGTAGTTGGGTCTTATACAACATTTACGATTAGAGAGTGGATACCAGTTGGGGAAAACCCCCCTATCTGCGACACAGGGTTATCTTAAGTTAATCGTGTTGTTGGTAATCTCTGCAAGGGATTTCGGGTTTTAAATGTAACGTGTTCTTTTTTATTTTGTATTTGGTAAAGGAAAACTAAAGATATGTCTCTGTTCGCCGAGAAAGTAACATTGGGAAGAATTTCTACCATTGGATTAGAAAAAGGGCTTGGGCAGATTCGCTTGCACGTTTGAATTACCCATATATTTTCAAACGAAAGCTAATGCCTGCCTTCAATACCAACGAGATATCTGTAGTAAAATATATATTTGCAAAATTCCATACATCCATTCCCTAGCAAATGTCTATCTATGTTAATACAAATTTACTACCAGTTTTGTATAAAATGGAATAGCACGAAACTGTTAATGGCCCGATAGCTCTGTAAAGAAACTTTATTATGTTTAACCTTTGTATTGTCTGTTTACATGGAATTCACATAAAATATACAACCAAACAACAACAATATTTTATGTGTCTGAGAATTATATTTGAAATGTTACTGATGTCATAATACTTTTATGCCTTGGCATAGTTTAATTAATTTGAAGAATAAACTATAATTTGCTTCCGAAAACTGTAAACGTAATTGTTGGTATATGGAAAATGGTATTTAGGGGGAATTTGTAAGATGCATAAAGCGAAGACCACAAACTTTTTAATTTTCAGCTAATGAAATATGAACGTGAACTTTGAAATACACCCATATGAATGAAAAATACACCCATAAGTCCAATATGAAAATTTCCCCAAAAACTCTCAAAAATCCCCCCAAATAATTTATGAAAAATTATCCAATGCAAAACCCCCCAAATATTATGAAAAATACCCCCCCCCCAAAAAAAAAAAACAACATTATAAAAAATCGAGCCCGTGGTCAATATATGATTGACTTCAGTTAAAAAATAATCCCAAAAAAAATGAAAAAATTTCCCAAAAATAAAAAATTGGAAATTTTTGCATTTTCCATATGAACATATGGGACATTTTCCATATGAAAAATGCAAAAAAAAATAATAATTAAATGTTACCTAAAAATTATGAAAAACTCCACAATTTTTTTGAGGAGTTTTTTCAAAATAGTCCCAAAAAATTAAAAAAAATTTCCAAAAATAAAAAATTGGAAATTTTTCAATTGCCAATTTCTTGGGACATTTTTCATATGAAAAATGCCAAAAAAAAAATTTTTAAATGTTACCTAAAAATTATGAAAAACTCCAAAAATATTTTAAGGAGTTTTTTCATTTTTTAAAAATAGTCCCAAAAAAAAATAAAAAAAAATTCCAAAAAAAAATGGAAATTTTTCAATTGCCAATTTCTTGGGACATTATTCATATGAAAAATGCCAAAAAAAAATAATTAAATGTTACCTAAAAATTATGAAAAACTCCAAAATTTGTTTAAGGAGTTTTTTCATTTTTTAAAAATAGACCCAAAAAAAAAAATTAAAAAAATTCCAAAAATAAAAAATTGGAAAATTTTTCATTCTCCATTTATTGGTAAATTTTTCTTATGAAAAAATTAAATGTTACCTAAAAATTATGAAAAACTCCCCAAATTTTATTAAGGAGTTTTCTCATTTTCAAAAATTCCCCAATTTGTATGAGATTTTTTTTGTAGAATACTTTTACTTTTTTTTTTTGGGGGGATTTTTCATAAATTAAAATACACAAGACAGTTTTTTTTTTAAATTTTGAATAATCTAAGTCATTAAGATTGAGTTGGTCAGCTATTCAATGTAAACTCGTGAATCATTGCACAACCCGGTTTTATGGTTTGCCGTACAAGTGACACTTCTTCAAAGACTCTAAGGTGATACAAAAACGACTCTTCGAAGGCAATATTCTTGATTTTTTAACCAACTGAAGTCAAGGGCAATCTTGATGTAGACCCACTTGTCGGCTACACTTGTAGTCAAAGCTCTTGGTGCAGTCTTCTAATTAAATATTTCGCAAAACACTTTAAATAAAAAGCCGCTGAAAATCACTTTGATCCGCATACATCGACGCACTTATATTGGGTCTAAACACGCGGCTGACATTGTTTAAACCGGTGTCGTCAATGGCGACACTTATGGAAATCGACAAATAACAAATCAGCGTCAAACACACGCTTCAATTGCTCGCACTCGCACCTTTTGCCATCTCTCAGATGCGAATACCAATAACAAAAAGAGGCAAGAAACGCAAAAAAACGGGGGGAACAAGCAGCACAAACGAGTACTAATAACCGTGATTTATGGCAAAACAACACAGCCCCACACGAAAGCCAAACAAAACGTTACCAAATATGTGAATGTTTGAGACAGAGCGAGTGTGAGTTTACAAAAGGAAACAAACAAACAACAGCATTTTCTTCACCATCCCATCTTCATGCGAACGACAAATACGACCACCGCCGCCACCATCTCTGGCAATTGGCGTTCCCAATACAAGCAGGGCTCAAATGGGTACAAGGTTGGCGGCGCTCAAGAACCCACAGTGTGCTTAGGACATTAATCACGAAGCCAGCCCCAGTTCAATGTGCCTATGGATGTCTCAATGTGCGAGTATGTGTGTAACGTATGTGTCCACACTCTCACGCATGCAAGTCAAAAAGAAGACGGCATCGTCGACCAAGAAGAAGAAGAACACCAAGAAGTAAGCGAATCACAATCGATAAGATAAGTACACAAATCAAACGAATTCGAAATGCTCGACGGTGGTGGAAAGAATCATTTGAATCGTCTGATAGCAAAAGAAACGAAGGTATGGGCTAGGGGATGGGTCGAGCTGGTATGGATGGATGGATTAGAATGATTTCTGAGCTAGATAAACTACGAATAGAATACAAATACACAAACATTCAAATATCACAAGCTAACACAGTGGAGGACATTTTGTGAAATTATTCATTTGTGTGGCAGAGAGATGTGCATTTACTCAATCGACAGAATAATGGATAACACGTGCCAAGGGCATATTGAGGGATGAAATATCATGTTGTCGAAATGAATCGGAGATCTGCCGTGAATGTCTATGTAAACAAGTCATAGAGGATGTAAAACAAAAAAAAAAAAAAAAAAATATTTTTCTACTAAGATTTGTGATCTAGTATTGGGTATTATTTATGACTGCACCATGTGGCCAAACTACCAGGGTAGTTTGGTTTCAGCCCATTGATTATTTTGAAGATTCTAAGTCAGTGGAACGTGTATAAGAATATTAACTGACCATTTTAATGTTCTCTAAGGTTTTGGTTATAAAGTGCAATTAACGCAGAGAGTCGCTTGGAATACGGCTGAACAGTAGTTCAAATTGCTAACACTGAACCTGATTATTGCAATACTATTTTATTTTGACCAGACACTTTCTATCAACATTAACTGGCTAACTTGCCGCATTTGGGAAGAGAGAAACCCACACGAGACCTTGAATCATTGCATGACCAAAAAGAAACGGACGCATGCCTTTACTCCAAAACCCTTCTTGGGTCGTTTGGCTTCAGATAATGGAAAACCGGGATATAGTCTTTGGAAACTGATACTGAGGGATGTTGATCCATTATATTTGGCGGCAAAAGCGTGAAAAATGTGTAAATGGTTACTGCCTTCAACAAGACCACACAATGAAGTTTCTACAACGGAATTTCCATGGTCGTGTGATGTCAACAAATTGCTACAATAACGGACTAATCTTAATATATATTTACCCTCGACACTGATTCACTGACACTGTCACGCAGTACGTAGGAATTTAAATAGGCATTCTATAATTCTATAAATAATAAAAAAAAAAAAATATTATTTTTTTTTGTACAGAAATTGTGTTTTCCCAAATTTTTTTTTACCAACATTTTTTTTTTCCAAAATTTTTTTTTACAAATTTTTTTTTTTACAAAATTTTTTTTCCACAAATTTTTTTTTTTCCACAAAATTTTTTTTTCCACAAAATTTTTTTTTTTTCGACAAATTTTTTTTTTTTCAACAAATATTTTTTTTTTTACAAAATTTTTTTTTACAAATTTTTTTTTTTAAACAAAATTTTTTTTTCCACAAAATTTTTTTTTCAACAAAATATTTTTTTTCCAAATTTATTTTTTTTCGAAATTTTTTTTTACAAAATAGTTTTTTCAAAATATTTTTTACAACATTTTTAAAATTAAGTAACAAATACTTTCTCAAGCAAATTAACGGGCGCCATAGGCGCATTACAACTTACTAGTTGGATATATAGTAATATAACTGATATTACTAAAATATCAGCATAACAACGATACAGATTAATCAACACTTACAGTGAAGTGCCAGTTTGCAACACACAGGCTGAATATCTGCTCTGAATCTTAACTAGCATCAGTTCCGTAAAGAAAAACGTATTCTATTTTATTGCGACCGATATACCAGCTATCATATGTATAAGGTATATTTCTGTATTTGAAAAAAAAAAGTTATCGTGGCATGAACAAAATGTCCCTTCACTTTGTATACGTTCAACTTATATCCCTTAACATTCCCAGTAGAAACTGACGTGAAACTTCTCTTGAAACAGTGGGATGTGCGCAATAGAATTTGTATACTGACTGACCGGGACCTACTGTTCAAAGTCGGCTCCGAACGACTAATACTTTTCCAGAGAAGCTTTACGTTACCCTCTTACTCGTAAAGTCACCACCAACTACGAGGTGGAAACAGCCGCTGGAAAAAACGTTGATGGTCTCAGCTGGTTTGTTTACTTTGCAACCAATAGGAAATTCTTAAGGGAAATTTCGTATAATTTTAGCCCACTGTGTCGGGTCTGATAGATTAATAGGCACACGGATAACTAGATGTATGTATGTATGCATGGCTGATAAAGACAGGGCGAAATTTTTGCAGATATTTTATTTTTGGGGCGATATGAAGAATCTGCTGCCTGCCACAAAGGCATGCAGTCGAAGCGGCACAAAGACAAAGACAGACAGACATTGAAAGGAGAACCAAAAATACGAACTGAAATAATACCGAAATCCCTTTGGTATATGTCGTGATGCTTATCTAAATGTCAGCCAAATTTCCATATAGACTCGGTCGAGTCGACATGTTGTTCGTGTTGCTGAAATATGTAGTAGTTGTTGTTGCTGTAGTGGAGTATGTATTTATTATTATTTGTCGTTGTTGTGCTTTCTTTCGTTGGTTGCTTGATTGTTCCCACTTTAGACGATTTTCGAATGTCGTATTTCAATCGAATTGGGGAATACAATTTACTACAAAGACATTTGTTGTTGTTGGATGTGTGTGTGTGTTTGTGAGTTATGCAAACGAATTGAACATGATAAGATTTCGCTTTTCGTTTCGTTAAAAAGGAAAACCTAATCTGTAATTGATTCGCATAGAGTTTCAAAATCAGTTTGTATTCGAATTTGAATTTGAATCGAAACACAAGTACTTGAGGCTATGAGTGCGAATTCTCTGTGTCTGCATATGCTGGCGGGCTCTAAAGCACAATGTATGCGTGTCTGTGTCTGTTTATATCATATTCACATTCACATACATGCCATGAAACATATAACGCACATTTTTAAAGTGAATACGAACATGTAACTATGCACGAATGAATTTGTTTTGCATTGTAAAGTTTTATTAATAAAGTTCATGGGAATGACGACAACGAATACTTGTAGAGGAATCTTTCCCCCATCCCCCACCACAAAACTCACTGTTCCTTACTTGTCGTTTTCAGGTTGCCCACACCCCTCGTCGCGCCACCCACCCGAAATACTGAAAGATGAGTTTTTGTTTTTCAGAAAAATCCGCCAACCGCCACCCTTCATCATTATCATATGCAAATGCATTTGATACGTTACGAACGTACGTATGTACGTACGCGTTCGCAAAATACGCGGAATATTTGTACGCTTCAACGTTCAGAATCTGCCGTTGTCGTCGCACTTGTTGTTACCAACACAACGCCTCAATAGAACGACTACACAGAACATCATCAACAACTGATATCGTATTTTTTGTTGTCAAAGACTTTCTGTGTAATTCATCACTTCCATGCAATTTCATTTAAATTGAGAGAGGGAGAGCGAGTGGAAAAAAATATGCATTTTATTCATATTATGTCGTCAGGAGAACAATGGCGAATAACGTATTTCGCCATCAAAACTATCCACAGATTGCATGCGTATATTGTTGGCATGGCTTGGCTGTATTCGAGTCTTACTTAGCGGTAATAACTTAAAATGTGATAGCGAATTGAAAGGATGTTTACATGTGTTCACATCGACCAAATAAATCATGTTAAATATACATTTGGAAAATATATTCTGTACTCCCTCTTCAAAACCAGAATGAGCACAACAGCTGGAAGGATAATACTGAAATACAAAAAAAATAAAAATAGCAAACGACAGTGGAAAAGCATTCATTCGTAGCCCAGAAGTGCTCTAACGAGAAAATGCGGATGCTTCCCAGCAAAATGGGGTTTCAAATGCAAAGAAAAAAAAAGGAAACAACACAGATTTGTGGTGCTTGTTCATGGTGGAAAAAAAATACTTTTTGAGTACTTGTTTTCTCAAATTTCCAACTGTTCATTAATTAAGAAATTACTGGAAAAGAATTGTCAATGTTATTACTGGAGTTTATAAATAACGTTTTTTTGGCTTAAAATCTGAAAATGTCAATTTGACGATTTTAGCACTTTAAATAAGGATTTTTAAAAATGTCATATATATATTTTTTTTTTGGTCTAACCTGAGTGTTATATGCCCCCTATAAATGCAATGCACTGTGTTAGCGATAGGAAGGAAGGTTATTGGAGGGGGGAAAGAGGGAGAAGTGTTTGTTGATGTTTGCCTTGAATTTGAAAATGTCATAGCAGGCAGGAAAAACACTTGCTGGAAGATTACTCCACATACGAACGGTTCGGCTGAAGAACGAATTATGTCTATAGTGCGTCGTCCGCACCAAACTGCGAGCTTTTTATTTTTTTTAAGAAACTCTGTCGCTGATTAAATTTTGTTACTAATTTTTCTTTGCATTTTTCAACGTTTCCCGTTATTTTTAAGGGACGGTGGTGCCAAGTGGGTTAACTACAGAGAGAGGCTATTGAAGAACTTTTCTATTGTAAACATTATTTAAAACTAAATAAATCGAATTGTTTTGAGACCGAATGCCACGATTTTGTAAAACGAAACTTAAAAAAAAAACGTTTCAACAGTTCACTATTTTGTATTTCGTATGGAATTTTTACAGAAATTTCGTTTCATACAAACAAAAGCACATTTTATAAAATAATAAAAAAACGTTTTCAAATGCAAAAATTGTGTAAACAATGACAATTACGATATTTCGTTTTCCATAGAAACGAAGGTTTTTAATTTTTGACGATTACAAAAAGAGTTTTTACGATTATGACGATTTTTGCTCACCAATATGACGAGTTATAGGCATATTTATCTGGCAACACTGTTCCTAGGATTGTGCGAAAGATTGAAGCCGAAACACAACGAACTGATTCAACCCTATCAGATTGACCGAACACATAAACTATCGATCAGTACTTAACACTACACGACAAACATTGGCGTAGGAAATGGGGTGCTGGGGGGTGCTGGGGGGTGCTAAGCACCCCCAGAAAAATTTTAGCCCCCCCCACATTTAGTAAGTGATACAGTTGCTACATAGAAGAAATTGTCATATTACACTATATGTGTTTCGTGGGGGGGGGGGGCTTTAGCCACCCCAAAGAAAATTGGCTGGATACGCCAATGACGACAAACGTCCCATGATAAGCAAAAAACATGGATATTGTATTTTTATAAATTATGTATTAAGCCGCCTTCAACATTCCGATAAAAGAAAACTTGCTACTATGAGATCAATGGAAAACTTGTATGAACCTGAGTGACACTAGCTCCTCCGTACACTTAAGTCAGCCCTAAGTTTTTTTTTTCGAATACTGCGATTATCGAAATAGCTGAGAACTCTGCCCAGATAACACAGTTCAATCGTCTTCAGTGCTTTTCCATACAGATCTAGTGTTTTTATGTGTTGTACCGAGACAGTCGATTCAAAATTTTAACACTATTAATCCAATCTCTGTTGTAAAGTTATGACGAGCAGAAACATCCAAAATTTTGCAAAATGTGATTTTCATTAAACTTTAAGGTTTTCTCAATTAATAGCAAAGTAGAGGTGATAAAAGGAATGGTACGCCCTAACATTTGAAGGATTTCTCCTGGCCATCACACACAGACTTGCCAAAAACTTTGCCAGGTCCTACATTTGAATGAATGTCAGGCATCTGATAAGAACTGTTGAGGGTTTTTGGCAAGGATTCCCTTCTTCTAAAGCCCATTGATAGGAATATTAGTTTCCGATTTTAATTTAAGCTGGAATTAGACCATTCCGTGGACGGCTGTGATGTGGTAGGTAGTGTCTGTGATTGGCACTGAGTAAACCTAGATTCGAAATCTGGACGGACCATCAAAGACTAGGTCCTGGCCAGGGAGTACACAAATTATATCGTGCACAGCTCACTGATTGGAGAGAATTTCACAATTGTATAGCGTCTCGGATCGGGACCTCTATCTACACAATCTTGATACGGAGATGTATTGCGCCATTTTTCTGATAGAACGATGTCTAAAAAAGGTCAGTTATTTGGATATTTCTTTGTAGCTTTCCATATTGTGTAATATTTCCCCGATTGATTGTTCCTCACCCCACACGATCAGTTGACTTACAATATTATGTAACTAGTAAGTTGTAATGCGCCTACGGCTCCCGTTGAAATATGGAAAAAAAAATTTTGTGGAAAAAAAAAAAAATTCGTTAAAAAACAATTTTTGCCTAAAAAAAAAATTTTGTTGAAAAAAAAAATTTTTGTGGAAAAAAAAAAAAAAGTTTTGAAATACGGAAAAAAAAATTTTTGTGGAAAAAAAAAATTTGTTGAAAAAAAAAATTGGAAAAAAAAATTTCTAAACAAAAAATTTTTTAAAAAAAAATTTTGGAAAAAAAAAATTTCTGTACAAAAAAAAATATTATTTTTTTTATTATTATTATTTATAGAAAATATATATTTACCCTCGACACTGATTCACTGATACACTGATTCACTGACTCTGTCACGCTGTACGTAGGAATTTAAATAGGCATTCTATAATAATTCTATAAATAATAATAATAAAAAAAAAAATATTTTTTTTTTGTACAAAAATTGTGTTTTCCCCATTTTTTTTTTACAAAATTTTTTTTTTCAACAAAATTTTTTTTTTCCACAAAATTTTTTTTTTCAACAAAATTTTTTTTTTCCACAAAATTTTTTTTTTCAACAAAATTTTTTTTTTTCCACAAAAATTTTTTTTTTCAACAAAATTTTTTTTTTCAGAAAACATTTTTTTTTTCAACAAAATTTTTTTTTTCAGAAAACATTTTTTTTTTCAAAAAAATTTTTTTTTTCCACAAAAATTTTTTTTTTCAACAAAATTTTTTTTTTTAACAAAAATTTTTTTTTCTACAGAAATAATTTTTCAGCAGAAATTTTTTTTCCACAAATTTTTTTTTTCCAATTTTATTTTTTTTCGAAATTTTTTTTTACAAAATAGTTTTCTCAAAATATTTTTTACAAAATTTTTAAAATTAAGTAACAAATACTTTCTCAAGCAAATTAACGGGCGCCATAGGCGCATTACAACTTACTAGTTATTTATAGAAAATTATAGAATGCCTATTTAAATTCCTACGTACTGCATGACAGAGTCAGTGAATCAGTGTCGAGGGTAAATATATATTAAAAGAATACAATATATATTAGTATTTCTAGTTTTCGATGTACTTACATTGAACTCGTAACGTTATGCTGGAACTTCTCGTTTCGCCCTCCGTGTTCGTTGCACCGCACGCATAGGCACCGGCACTTTCACGCTCCAGTTGGGTCAGATGCATTATCTCCGAACTTTCACCGGACATACGCATACCCTGAAATTACAAATGAGAAATTAGAGATGTATTAGTTGGATGGTGACAATGATGGAAATTCGACAAAACAAAATACTTAAGACGAGGCAAGCGACTCTCTGCCTAATTATGCATAAATCTGTTCATCATTTGTAATGAATGCGGAGCAGCCCCGGTGTCTCCAAAGCACTGTGGTGTTGACAATGTTTTAATTAACATTATTTTTATTTGAAAAAGTTAATCTTAGATATAACAGAGACATTATTAAGTCAAAGTTCGCACAGTATTGTCGCATTGTCGGATATAAGAACTCGAAAAGCTAAAGCCACACCCACAGCTTCGGCTTCAGCTACACAGCTACACTTGCTATGGTGATGTATGTGTTTGTGTGTGTGAGTACCGCTGGCGCTGTGCTCGGTTCGTGTGTTTGGGGCGGGGAAGGATGGGGACGCAACAGGAAAAAGCCATCTTGTTTAATGGAACCGAAATTAAAGTCGTGTTAGGAGGATACTTACAGAATGTAAATTGTATGTACGAGGACTACGACTGTGAGTACGGTATGATGTCATGACTTCACGTTCATTTCGCACCAGACAAACAAGCGATTGTTTATGTAACAACAACAGCAGCAGAAGCAGCCACAGCCGCAGTCGCCGCCGCAGCAGCAGTAGCTCGTCAGTCATTCGATAGCGATGGAGCTGTATAAAGTCCTTGCATATTTAGTCGTCATCGTTGGCGTCTTCCTCTTATTCTTGGAGGTTTTACAGGAGCAGGTTGACTTGTTTCCATAATTATCCCCTGAGTGCAAAGTAAATCCTGTGAACGTGTTTGTGTGCGTTTTCCTCTCGAAGACATTCATTCAGTCAGTCAGTCATTGCTTGTTCGGTCGTTTGGGGTGGCAGGTAGGTCGGTTAGGGCATTTGGTGGAATAGGACAGGCTATGTCCCGTTGCAGACGCTGTATGCTGAGATATTTTAATGAGTTTTTCTTGTTTGTCATTTACTTTGTTTTATTTCTTTTTTGGATTTTCAGCTTAGACTTGTTGTTGTGTTTACTTCAACAGCAACAGCAACAAGAATAACATAAAACAGTACAAATAATACAAAGTATTACATGACGTGAGTACGATGTACCACTACAAATACAAGTGAACCCCCACGTATCATTCTGTTCGGCACCTTGTGTGCTGCGGTACACTGCACAGTGTTTGGAAATCGAATTCGGATTATTGCTTTTGCCTGTAGAATAGGACTCTATGAATAAGACGCCTGGGAGTTGTACAAATATGTACGCGGATCACCCTTGAAGTTTAGGGATCCGATCACCAGGGCAAAATCATCATGTTTAGCTACTTAGGATGAATGGTTTTTCGAGTGGGAGAAATTGATTATGCTGTAATGACAACCCAGTTGCCAAGACTGTCGATGATCGAAATGGCAGAGAAAGTACTCCAGCAACAGATAGACTGGCCTAATCTAAATTTTGGTAGTCACAATTTCCGGTACCTCATGTACTTCTTATTTTTATAAATTTACGTTCTCATTTTAAATGTTTGGAGATTTTAAAAAGCTCTATCTCAGATAAGAAAATGAAACTAAGACTTCGCGAAAGCCAACTAAGGATGAGTGAAGTCTGAAAGCTTATGAAGACTGTCCTTTTCCAACCACTGTGCCCCGCCTAAGCAGGAGTCAGCATTATTTGCATGTGTATGCGTGAATATACAACACACAAAAGAAAACATAAACATAATAAACACTACCACAGATTCATGCCCCATATTCATACCCATAAAACACGGACAGACAGACAGTCAGGCAAACACGCACTCTCATCTTTTGTTGTTGGTCTTGACTCACTCACTCACACAAACACACACACTCAAGCAGCACATCATCATAATACTGATTATTTGTGATATGTCATAAGACATCTTTGTAGAGTATTATTGAGGTAAGATGGAAATTATTTGGCAACGTTAGGTGTGCCACCATGCCCATCCCTCCTGACACGGGGATCCAACACCAATGGATCTTACCACACACGAACCACTTTTTCATAAACGTAACAAAGTGAGCCACCCGAACGGGCTGAAGACGGAACATCGATGTTTTACCAAGGGAAATATTTTATCGCGGATTTATTTAGTCGGAAATCTGTATTTTCTTAAGAGGCGGCTGTAAATACTTATATGCAAACATACATACATACATTCATCCAACACGTATGTCTATATACTTAATATTGTATATGGTACTCGTATAATGAAATAAACAAACAAACAAAAAAGTCAGCACTCACAAACACACACACACACAGAGAGAGAGAGAGAGGAACAAACGAAATATTATCAATGATTTATTGTCGTTCATTAAAATACAAACATGCTGAAATTAAGTAATAATTTCACTTCTTTGTCTGGGATTTTCCATTTTTCTTTTCTTTTTTTGTTGCTCCGTAATGAAAAATGAACGAAGAAACCTTTTGGGAAATTCCCCTTATTACATAATGTGACTTCTTATTATTATTATTATTTTTAGGGTAGTTAAGACATGTCACGTGCCTTTAAAATCCAAAAAAAAAAACGATAATTAAGAGTCTTAATCTGACACTAATGGCAAACTTTATGAATTCACTGCAAAAGAGCAAAAATAATATCTCATACCCCTCAACATCCGTGTCCATATTGAAATGTCAAAGGATTTCATAGGAAATCAATGAAATTTATATACAATTGCTGGAAAAAGAAGTCGTCATAAGGATTATGGCGAAAAAGTATTTTTAAAATGAAAATGCAATTAAAAGAACGAGTCGTGCTTGAAAACTTCCTCAGGAATTTGGATGTCGGCGATATCGTGGGTTACAAACGAAATGCAAACTTTATAAAGTTGAATCGCAGACGTCCTCGTCGAATGCATGACAATCCACATACTTAAGTTTTGCTCAAAAATTCGTTGTTTTCTCTCTCCACCTGTCGATTGAGGAACAATTGATTGCATACTACGGCATTCGTGCAAAATGTTTATCAAGGGCAAAGCAGTTCGTTTTGGAGACAAGTATTTGTGTTTGGCTTCGGTAGAAGACTATTTGCTCGTTTCGGAGAAAGGGTAGTCCTATCGATGTTGTCACATGTGGAGGATCGCTCCAAGCACACGGTTATATTTGACAACTGACTAATGACTCGTTTCGAACGCTTTAGGAACTGTTCGTGATAATCGGACCGATTTAATGGGGTCAGGGAAATAAAAAAGAAGCCCAGCGGGACGTCTGCGTTGGAATGATAATGCGGTAAGTTATTCATAGAAAACAAGCCACAATTCGATTTTCGAGTGGAAGTGAGCGAATCAATTATGATCAAGTCCAACTATCACCAGGCGGGAAGAACTCCGGCACAACCGGCAATGCGTTACAACCGTATCGATCATTTTACCGGAAAACTAAACCCTGTAACCGACAATACCTCCAATTCCAATACTCTGAGGATGGGTTCCTTAATTGTGTTTAAGTTCGTAAAAAATCCAGGTTGTTGAAGACCGCCTTGAGCTGATTTCAAGGCCAGCTGCCGGAGTTGTTTCCATTGTGTAGTGGACAACGTTAGCTATCCGGTAAAAGTCAACGTTTTACATTTTTACCATGGTCCTACTTGACACAATGACTTTTGGCTTGACTTTTACTTTCTAAATTCTTTCTTGGATTTGTTGCCATTTAGTCTCTTTTCAAGCCTATAAGGCGCGGAGACGCTGAATTCATTGTAATATATTACTTTTTTTATGAAATACAATTTTGAAAAAAAAGGCACATGAATTTATACGTTGAATTTTTGATTGCGACTCCGTTTGATTTTCTTTTGACATTTATACTAGAATCTTGTTGATACGTAAAATTGTGTGAAGTCAAAAAGAAATTTCAGAAAAAAACTTTTTAAGTGTGAAGTCAAAAAGAAATTAAAAAAAAAAAAAAAAAAAAAAAAACAACAATTTGTAATTTGTGACTTTTTTTTCCTAACCCGCAATTTTCTCTAAACCGTTCGCTTACAAACTTGAAAATCATGATTTTAAAAGAAAAAATATTAGATTTTTGTCTGTTAAAAACAGAAGGTAAACAAAGTGGTGTGGTCGGTCGGTATGTGCGACTATCACACAGGCGAACCCGAGTTCGAAACCGGGTAAGACCATCAAACATTTTTCAGCGGCCGTTTCCGCCTCGTAAATGTTGGCGACTTTACGAGTAAGCCATGTAAAAATTCTCTAGAAAAACATTAGCCGTTCGGAGTCGGCTTTAAGCAGTAGGTGCCGGTCAGTGAGTATACAAAATTATATCGTACACAGCTCACTGATTCGAGAGAAGTTCCCCGCCTCTTTCTTCATGGAATGTTAAGGGAAATAAGTAAGTTAACAGAGTAAAATGTTTTATTTTAGACCAATCTTTCCTCTTTTCCATAAAGGAATATTCCGTGATGTCTCTCACCTGGCCTGCGTAAAAATTGTTATGTATGAACACTTTCTGGGGGTATTTAAATGACCATAAGGCTGGAATGGGTTAAAAACCAGACATTGCGTAATTTTTTGTAACCAGAATACCCGGCTGTTTTTTTTTTTAAATATAATTTGGACTTTACTCTGTGTTCGATTCCTTGACCACAATGTAAAATTGACCCAAAGGAAAAATGAAAAATGGACGAAAATTTTGCTATTGAGAAAAACAACACAATTTGTCCAACTCAAACGGCGTTTTTTTTCTACTCCAATTAGGGCCAGTTTTCTGGAATAAAATTCACCAAAATTTTTGAAATTTTGAGTTCGTCCCCCGTTTTTGTTTTTTAAGGCAATTTGCATAGCAAAAAGTTAATAAATCTTACTTTTAATGGTGTTGTTTTTCATACGAAACGTTTGTTTTTCTTATTGTGGGACACTTTTTCATGTGGCAAATTCCGTTTTGGGGCCTTTGATCACTTTTGTTTGGGGTTAAATCTGATATTTTACGGTGAGGTGATTTTTCATAATCAAAACTAACCCAACATTGTCATTTATTGGATTGGTGTGATATCTTAGCTGACCTGTGACTGATGTTACTGAAAGTCAAATGAATATTAAATGTACCTGACTTTAGTTCATATTTACTTGAATTTAGTTCAGTTTGTTCTTCGGCCTAAGCAACGGAAATAATGTGAACAGTTGTATCTCGGTTGTAATTTTGATTGTATAATTTTTTTTTTTGTATTGCTGTTGCAAATCCACTGAGATTTCAATACAGCTCTGGGTAAAGGTTTCTTTTAGAGAGTTCTACTCTTGTTCTTGTGACGCTTAATGCAGTTTTGTTTTTCTACCATGTGACTTATTGAATTTCCTCAATCAGTTTCACTGCGAGTAATGCTACATTTTGTGCGTGTATGCTTTCGAGTCTGGAATAAATCGTGATTGAAGTTAATGAAGTTTCCTTGACACGTCTTGATGTCCTGTAAAACTACGTCACTACTTTGTATATCCGGTGGAAACATCTAGTGTTGCCTCAGAAATTGCCAAAACATGTCACATAGTTGTGTTTTTTTTCACCGTTGAGGTTTTTCATTTTCTTACTTCCCGTGGAGATATAATAAAAAATAGTTTATGCTCTAAAGAGCTGAGTTGTTAGAATGGTGTTCACATAAACATCTAGGCACACATACATACACATTAGACGCTGCTGGTGTACAACTAAATACATGACGAATACTTTTGTAAGTTAACGTATATAAATACACCTACACAAACGTACAGGGCATAACCAACTTATTTTGTGCCTGTGTATATATGTGTGTGTGTGTGTGTGTGTAAAGGATCGCTTGGTTGGGCCTTTGTGCTAAGGCTACCCATACACACAGGGACGTGGGGAAAAAAAGAACTGACACGTACACAAATGCACATAAATTTACATATACAAACAACTTTAAGCTGATTTAAAAACGAGTGTGATAAAATTTCAATTGCATATTGAAAAGAGTGTACACAGATTTAATACGGAAATCATTTTCGCATCCTCCCCATACACCTACACCTACACAAACACATGTACATGCGGGATGGATGTAGTGGTAGGAAACAAACGCCCATACACACCTTTGTGTGATATTTACCCATAAGGATATATACAAATATATATATATATATTCATATATTATATTCCAACCACACTCATACATATGGAGGCAGTTATGAACGTATGTGTAGGTGTGTGTGTCTGTGTGTTAGCATATAAACGAAATGTATTTCGATCATCGCAACAGATGTGCCATATGAATCAGTTAGGCCTTCTGCTTCAAATTCTGAAAATCATAAACAAGCTTTCAAACGTCCATAGAATCCCAATATATGTGTGTGTGTATGTTTGTACATTCAGAGGACCCTCTACACACGCATACGCAACCTCACCCCTCACACACCCATACATTCGTACATGAGAAATGTGATTGGAGACGAGTTCCCACATGTTAAAAACCATATTTCATTTCGTTGTTGTTATTTTTAAGGGTATTCTAAGTTCAATTCAATTATTTTAGTAAGTGATTTCACAATGAATATTTCCTCCCCTCTTTCTCCGCGAAATATAAAAAAAAAATGATACGAGAGCGGATTCAGCACCTGTGCTTCATTGTAATTTTTTTCTTGTGCCATTTCAACAAATGTGTTTCCCCACTAAAATCGAAAAATACCAAAAGTAGTCAACATTAGAAATATTTCTAAAATATATCCAGTTAATATTCTTTTCATTTCTTACCAACAGAATTCAAAAATCTTTACTGGATCAAAAATTACAGACTTTTGGCCGATGGAATTGGATTCTGGACCACTGTGCAGCGCTTGACAATGGTAGCTCCAATCAGAATTTTACATTCTTTGCACTTATGCAAACATGCAATATCTTCAGCAGGTTTCAAGCGTTGGGAAAAGTGGGTGATAGACAATTTAAACAGAAGACACGCCCTCCGTGTGGTACCGCCCACACAAATGGGCCTCTTCGCCCTTTGTTATTTTCTGTTATTGTTATTTCATAGTTGTTTTTTCATTTAGTTACTAATTTATGAAAATATTGCTTTGACTATAACTTTTTTCCGTGAGGTAAACCTTGTTGCATTTTTTCACGGTTAGTAAATTTATCCTCCAATCTACTCTCGTATATGTACGAGTGGGAATTGTACGGCTGACTGTATGTTAGTGTATACACACAAGTATGCGAATATTTGTGAATGAAATGAAAATGTTGGTGAAAGGTGCACAAAAATCAATGAATTTTAAATCAATATCAGTTTTTTATTTCCAATTCTTCTCTTTTTTTTGTTTGTGTGGCAATGTTTTTGCTCTGTTTTTGTCAGTTGCTGATGGCTAAATAAATAAAATATAATATCAAGCAGAAACGAGCCACAACAGGACAAAAGGACGAGGGGAAAGGAGTGCGAGAGTGTAGAGTGAACAGTGAAAGAAATCCCCAATGTTTATATAGAAACCAACAAATCATTGAAAGTAGAAACACAAACGTAAACACAGACACAAACACCAACCGACACACACACACACACGCGCTCGCACAGCAAAGCCACATGAAAACAAACAGAGAAAAAAAAACATAAAACTGATGATGATGTTGTTGATGGCTTTGCCAAAGGTTTCATAAAAAACAAACGAATCTAGGATGCGTGTGTTGCATACATTTATGAAAATCAACAGCAGAAAAAAACAACAACCGGGCCAAAAACCCCCGAAAATAAAACAACACGAAAAATTGAGTCTCAGATGGGCAAACGAACATGAAGAGAACAATTTAGTCTGGGTAACGACCAAGCCACGGACGCCACATGTGTGCTACAGGATATTATCACTCATACACACACACACACACACAAATGCAGACTTCTCTATACATGCATACATAATTTCATCGCATTGAAGGATGATACATTAATATTATAATATCTGCTCGTACTTGCAGGCCACACAGATCTTGTGGCAGGGAGGCTGCTCACGTATGTGTGGCCAGGCCGGTTGTCGGCCGGGCGTGCATATGAAGTTAAGCCATTCCGACGCATTCAAAGTTGACGCATAGACAAATGTATGCGTACGTCTACATCCAATGAATGTGACCCGACTGAAGGCTAAGCGTCATTTGTTGAGAGTTGTGTCGCCAATAAAGTGTATTCGCCGTGTGGAAATGCCAGCGACATAGCACATACTGCAGAGACTTCCTGGGTTCCATGGATGTGTGACAGTTGTGTCTTTTGCAATAGCAAATAGTTTTTTTTTTGTATTTATAAGAAACTCCCGTTCCACGGACAATTTGAAGCGGTAAATTCGATGTGATTCGATTGCTGTACATTTAGTGAGGTATTCCAAAATAAATGTCATGACAGGTTTCAACAGCCACACCGTTTGAGCAGCAGCTCCAGCATCCTTAACTGATTTCAGATTTAATCCTCGAATTATTCCGCCTTGCAGAAGCTCCGGCATCCTCAACTGATTCTAGATTTATAAGAAACTCCCGTTCCACGGACAATTTGAAGCGGTAAACTCGATGTGATTTGATTCCTTTACATTTTGTGAGGTATTCCAAAATAAATGTCATGACAAGTTTCAACAGCCACACCGTTTGAGCAGAAGCTCCAGCATCCTCAACTGATTTCAGATTTAATCCTAGAATTATTCCGCCTTGCAGAAGCTCCGGCATCCTCAACTGATTCTAGATTTATAAGAAACTCCCGTTCCACGGACAATTTGAAGCGGTAAACTCGATGTGATTTGATTCCTTTACATTTTGTGAGGTATTCCAAAATAAATGTCATGACAAGTTTCAACAGCCACACCGTTGAGCAGAAGCTCCAGCATCCTTAACTGATTTCAGATTTAATCCTCGAATTATTCCGCCTTGCAGAAGCTCCGGCATCCTCAACTGATTCTAGATTTAATGCCAGAATTATTTGCCCTTAGAGATTTTCTTCGAAATATTTGAGACTTTTAACTTTTCCCCACCCCCCCATACAATTGTACACAGCTGGAAAGTGGCAAATAATCAAAAGACATTGCTATTTTATATACACTGAACTGTGTATCCCTATTTGTCTGAATGTACGATATATCCGATGGAATTCATAGAACGCACGTTGCGCGTGGCGTATTTGATGTCGGGGATGTTCTTGTTGTACACGTTCGGCAACTAAACACGCACAGTCAATAAGTCAAACATAATGGCGTAACAAACAACAGATCGAGAGCATTTACAACAATATAGCAACAGCAATTGCCACTGGTGTTGGTGTTGCTGTTGCTTTTGCCTTTGTTACAATAAGCGACAGGCAAACAAACAAATCTCGAATTTATACCATTTCAATGTCACATTTATCAACACAATTCCTGTTCATAATCGCCAAGGATTTGTGTCAAATTTTTTTTTCCAAGCCACTCCGACGATACAGAAGAAGAAAGCTGAGCAAACACACACACACACACCTACAAATAGGCACGCATCTAAAACACCCTGCGGTTCTCCTAGATTTTTTTTTTTTTTTTTGGCGAGATACACTCTCGTCAACAAACATACATACATGCGAATCTATATGTATGGGTGTTTCAACTTATACAGTATAGAAATTTATATACATGCATAAGTGTGTATGTGTGTATACAAACTGAAACTCACACAAAACGCTAATGGTTATTTATGCCGACATTTACAAATAACGAAAGTTACGACTTTATGCCGTTTCGCTTGTGTTGTTTGTAGGCATCGATTGATTTTTGCCAGAACGCTAGAAACTCCCGACCAACATTGGCATTCCATTCCTCCCAGTTGGCCATAACTTGTGCTCTTTGTGCCGAATGTTTCCTTCTGGTACAGTAACTTACAATTATTATGTTTGCTCTATAAAATAAACAAAACTCGCATACACTTACTCACTCACACATGCACACAATACATTTGGACTGGGCAAAGCCGACAAGGCCGACATCGTCCTCGACATCTCGATATCCTTGTTGGCCTCTATGAACTCGTTATGAAACAATTACGTACATGAGTGACTAATAAAAATGATATACGACACTTGGTTATGGTTGTATATGTGAGCACATGCGTGAGTTCATATGCGTGTGTATGTATTTGTCTTTTGGCGGAAATGAAAAATAACAATTTTCATATTTCGTAAGGTAAACAATGTCGGCATTTCATGCGCGCACACACACACACACGCACACAAACAAACATAAAGCAAACACAAGTGCTCCTTGTCACACACAAAAATGTGGCCATCATCAATTTCGATGGAAAGGACATTAATACAGGTCTACAGGATTATAGATTTCGAATGACTGACATGTCGGAGTCGAGACGTTTTATGAATGTGGCAGAACATGAACTATTTGCCAGTACAAAATTCTATGTTTATCCGAATCGAAAACTCGGCAGGGGTTTTGGGAGGGAAGGCTATTCCAAACTTTTATTAATGATGATGGGTCTGTTGGAAGGCTATTCCAAACTTTTATTAATGATGATGGGTCTATTTTCTGTTAGCTTAGCGTACCGAGCTGTAATTCGTGATCGAATTTACTATCATTGGGGCACTCAAAAACGGTAGATAGACCGGTTTCTACAGAGTCAAGGCTCTAAATCATAATTATGATGTAATTCCAGATTCAACTTTTTAACACCTGAGACCAATGAAGGCGGTATCTTTTTCTAGACTTCCTCATAAAAGTCCACGCAGACTTTCTCGTACAGCGCCAAAGGAAAACCTAAACCAATCAAGGCAACCTTTAATATTATGGATTCTATAAGTGACGAGTGGGCTTTGTAGCAGAGTTTTGGACTGTTCAGGTGGCAGGCAGTTCCGAAAATTGTTCATAGGGCCACAGTTGCTGTGCATGCCAGATAAAGGGTGTTTTTTATTGAGGTATAGAACTTCGAATTGAAATAAAACACAAGAAAATCGTTTTAATGTCCATCAATTTGGCTTTATTGGAAGGATAATTTTATGCCATTAATGTTTAAATATGATTTCGGGCATGTGGCCGCCGCGGCTGGCTCGAATAAAGCCAATTCTACAGGTCCAATTTTCAACCACTTGTTGGAACCACAACTCATCCACATTCATGCCATCCAATTCGGGAACAAAATAGTCGGTTATCATGGCTCTATACCGGTCTCCATTAACGGTAACTGACTCTCCAGCATTATTTCGGAAGAAGTATGGCCCAATGACTCCACCAGCCCATAGAGCACACCAAACAGTCAGTTTTTGTGGATGTAATGGCATAAAATGGACGGAGCTTGCGGTGAACTTCGCGAACTGAACCATTACTTTCGAAATAAATTTGCACGATTTGCAAGCGTTGTTCTTTTGTCAACCTGTTCATGATGAAATGGCAAACCAAACTAAATATTAATCACTTGACAGCTGACAAAATGGCCGCCAGTTAAAAAAGTGATGCCAACTTAAAGTTCTCTACCCCAATAAAAAACACCCTATAGAATATAACAACTGAATTTGTCTCACCAAGCCATCCAAAGACTACTCTGTTGACACCAGATGGCGACTGAAGAAAGCCAACCACTTTGTCATGTGAATGACAGCAACATGTCAGCTTCATGAGGTACTTCCACTACTGTGTCGTTCAAACTGTTGGTTCCCTGCTCTCAGTAGAGAAGCTGTCTGACTCATGATCAAGCTCTCCTGAATTGAATGAGATATCTCAGGTCGTAGCCGGTAGAACCAAAAGACTTTTACAGGTAAACTATACACTTCACGTTCACTCTGGGAAGATGTACATTAGGGTGCCAAAAAAAAATATTTTTTTACTCAACCTGATTTCGATAGCTTATGGTGTAAAATATTTCTGAGATTTTTTTTGAAAAGGTTTTCTGCCTGTTTCCATAAAACGATCGAACCGTTATAAAATGAGTTTCAAACATTATTCAATTCTGGTTTTAAAATATATGTTAGATAACGACATATGGAAGACTATCTCAAAAGAATTACTGTCTGTTTCCATAAAACGAATTTATTCATTCGTTACATATCGTCAATATTGGAAGCGTTATAAAATGGGCTTCAAACATTTTTCAATTCTGGTTTTCGGATATATGTTAGATGTGGACATTTGGAACACAATCTGAAAAGAATGAGCTCTCACTACTGACAAACATTCATTTTATTGCGCATTCAATTTTGACAATTTGTAACGAACGAACAAATTCGTTTTATGGAAACTGGCAGTAAGTTCTCACTACTGATAAAACTCCATTTTATTGTGCCTTCAATTTTGACAATTTGTAACGAACGAACAAATTCGTTTTATGGAATCGTTTTTTCGGGTTTTCTGAGTTTTTCCGTGTTTACTGCACAAGTTTTTTTTTTGACTAACACTCCCTATAAATGCAATGCACTGTGTTAGCGATGGGAAAGAAGGGTATTGGAGGGAGGAAAGAGGGAGTAGTGTTTGTTGACGTTGGCCTTGAATTTGGTAATGTCATAGCAGGAAGGAAAAACACTTGCAGGAAGATTATTCCACAAACGAACAGTCCAGCTGAAGAACGAATTTTCTCTATAGTGCGTCGTCCGGTCAACCGGCCATTTGACAACGAACGGATGAGAGACCCTGGATAGCCGAGTATTCCGGCTAAATGTTCTAACGTCAGGGACCAGACGACGGATATCTTCTGAACAGATACCATTAAAATATCTATAGAATAGCTATATACAACCCACATTTCGGCGATGCTGTAGGGAGACAATAGAGCAGGATACCCTACTATCCCCAATCATCACCACCGATCTCCTTTGTGCACCGTCCACAAGCTGCAAAGATGTCTTTGGAGTTCCTGCCCATATATGGGATATACTCCACTCCATTTTCAAAAGAAAAATGTTCGAGCTTTAATTTGATGGATATAAATCATAAGTTTTGTAATTTATTTTGTTTGTTTAGCTGTCAGCTATAATTTTTTTTTTGGGAAATTTTAAATAAACCAAAAAAGAAACATGACGTAACTTTTGAAAATTTCATGAAAGTGTAAAAAACTAATGATGCAGTTTTAAAGCTGGAAAAATTCTAAGTAATTTCAAAACAAAAATTATCGATTTTACTGTTGGCTTTTCAATGTTATGGTCTTCAAACCTTTGTAGCCACAGATTCGATGCAGTTATGGCAATTCATAAAAAAAAATTCATAACTTTTGAAAATATCATGAAAGTGTACAAAACTAATAATGCAGTTTTAAAGCTGCAAAAATCCTAAGTAATTTGGAAAAACAAAACTGTAATTTTACTCTTGTCGTTTCAAAGTTATGAGTGTGAAACCATTGTAACAAATGATTCGTTGGTTGGTTTTCAACGTATTCAGGGGCTGCATGGTTAAAGAATTTAAGTAAGGGTTTCATAATTTACTGCACATGACCAGCTAGGAATTTGGATCGCATTCACGAAACCACAACCGTTGGTATTACAAACGAGATTCAAATGCACACCTGGGCAACACCACCTGTTATTTTTCACATTTATATTTGTTTTATCAATGATTTACTATCACATTTAGAAAGGAGCAATAGCCAAAAACTCTTGAATAGAACCTATGACAAAATACGCACCAGAGATTATGCCTTGATTTACACGTTGACAGGGGTTTTCTTGAAACCTTTTAAAACTCCGAATAAGCTTGTCGATTTCTCATGTATAATAACCTTTTGTAAAGGATTATAAAAATTGCCAATGTGAAACAAAAATTCAGTTTTTGAAATGATATTTTTCGGCAAGCCATAAAAATATGGAGATTTATTTCATATATGTATCTTGATTTCCTGATAGATCCTGTGGTTGCAGAAGCAGAAATGCACATTTTTTTAAGAAACAAGTGAAAGTATGCTCTTCTGTTCAAGGTGTGTGATGATTAACGAATCACAGATATATTCGTTCACTATGTCCTCCAAGTCTTCTTTATTCATTTATTAATTCTTCAGGATTTTACTTGGGATATGGAGCCCTTTGGATTATGGTCAGCACAGCTTTTTCACAGATTCTCTTCACACACAGATTGTCACTTTGCAGGACTGTGTAACGTAATGAAATTAACAACCTCTTGTGGTTGTGTACATAGAGACGGAAATAAGGGCGCGGGGGGATACTAGCACATCGTCTCTACCAACATGACCGGCTGACCTGAAATGGATTTCTTTTTCATCTTTGCTGCGGTTGATTCATCGATTCACTTAATGAATTGTATATGTGTGTGTATAGAAGATTGGGAGTGTGTGTGTGTGTGTGTGTGCGTTGGTGGGCGGAAATTCAAATAAGGAAACATCCGCTGTTGTTGTCTTTTAACGTTAATCAAATAAAGCGGACGGAATCAATCAAATAACATGGCACACGATTCCGTGTGACACATGCCACTGGTGTGTCATTGACGTCTGTCTCTCTGGCTGTCTTTCGGTGTGTCAGTAGCATATCCTACGACACGTGCAGCCAACACATTTTTGTGCAAATGTTTAAACAATTCCCTGTGTATTTTTATTTTTAAATACACACACACACACACACACACACTTATATATACATACAGTAACTGCATATTTAAAGTATACAGTTTTGTATGTACATAATGGCTTCTACCCAAAAGTGTCCTTATTTATCAGTTAACGTATAATTATTCCTCTTGCATTTGGGTCATGGGAGCACAACGCGGGGTGGTGACACAGTTCGTATTCCGATATGCAAATATGTAATTGCATTTCGCCAGAATCACCGCAACAACAAACAACCAGCAGGATATTAAGGATGAGCACATTATGTAGAGATGCTTGTGAGTTTGCTTTGTATGTGTGGTGGTGGCGGAGAAAATAAACAGCGACAAAAATAATTCGCCTTCATTGGCCAGGTCTTTTGATAAATTAATTTGAAGAGAAAGTCTAAACTTTGTGGTGAAAGAAGTTATAAAGGTGAAGTCGGTTCTTTTTTCGTGTACATTAGCTACAGTTGTACACATATATTTGTAAACATAAATGCCTTTAATTCCAAGGACGATATATGTATGTTGATGACAGCTCTGTTTTGCTTCCTGTCGACCATTGTCCTCGTTTATACAGTTGTCAATCTGTCATTTGTATTAATGAATAAATGTCCCACATGCGTAAGATTAAATTAGACAGGATTTCCAGTGACAACATAATAATAATACTGCCAGCCGAGGTGTTGTGGGTACGATGTCCACTAGAGTGTCCAAAACAAAAGTTTGATTTTTATAGCTTTTATTGTAAAGTATTTTTGATTTTTTTGAGAAGGTTTAGAGGTGCCACAAACGGGATTTTTTGTGAAACATTCGGATTTTCTGAGTTTTTCCGTATTTAGAGCACAAGTTGATCAATACAAAGCATTTTCAAAATCGTTGAGTCATCATTTCAAAAGAAAAATGTTCGAGCTTTCATTTGTTGTGTATAAATCAGAAATTTTGTAATTTGTTTTGCTCGTTTCTCTGTCACATACAATTTTTTTGTGGAAATTTTACATAAACTAAAAAAAAAGTTACATAATTTTTAAAAATGATATGAAAGTGTAAAATACTAATGATGGAGTTTTAAAGCTGCAAAAATTCTAAGTAATTTCAAAACAAAAGTTATCGATTTTCCTGTTGGCTTTTCAAAGTTATGGTCTTCGATTTATAAAAAAAAACATTTCATAACTTTTAAAATTATCATGAAAGTGTAAAAAATGATTCAGTTATAAAGTGAAAAATTTAAAAAAAAAAAAATGGGTTGGGCTTTCAAAGTTATGGACTCTAAACCTTTGTACCCACAGATAAAAAACATTTCATAACTTTTAAAAATGTAATGAAAATGTAAAAAACTAATGATGATGAAGGCGGTAAAATTGTAAGTAATTTAAAAAAAAAATTAATTTTACTCTTGTCGTTTCAAAGTTAAGAGTGTCAAACCATTGTAACAACTGATTCCTTGTTTGCAGTATCGGGTAATTGGTTACATTGTGTATCGATTGCGAAGTTTCTGCAATACGTTGAAAACCAACCAACGAATTAAATACGGAAAAAACTCAGAAAACCCGGTTTATGGCATCTGTAAATATTTTCCAAAAAAAATCTGAAAAAACAAAAAACTTAACCTACAAACGGATGAGCCCCTGTCCGTCTTCGAAAAAAACATTTTTTTTGGACATCCTAATGTCCAGGCAAATAAACATTTCCTGGAACATTTACAGAAACATTTGTGTCATAATATCACCCCCCCTTCCCGTTTACCACGACCATTTTCAGTAAGTTTAACCCATTCAGATTGTAAAGTTAAAAATTTTAGTTTTGTAAAGTTAAAAATGTCAAGGGATTCGAACTCCGAATTTTGTAAAGTTAAAAATTTCAAGGCATTCAAACTCAGGACCCCTTGTTTTATACAATATACAACTTTTTTGTAAAAAAGGTCTTGGTCATGCATGGGTTAAAGTGACTTCACTGGTAGAATTCCAGGAGAAAGTAAAGTGTAGACGATTTTCTACTTGAGAGCCCCATTACAGGTGAAAATAACTTGTGGGGGATTGTCTACATTTTTATATAATTTGTTCTATTTTCCATGGGCTAAGATCATGAGTTTTTTGAAGATTCGACAGTTGCTTAAGGTATTTATTAAATAAAAAAAATATTTCGTAAAAAACTATGATTTTAGGCAAACAGAAAACAGTTGATTCCATAAAAACCCCCTCATACACATCACCCTCTAAGGACATTTACCTGTCCCAATAAACTCACCAAACCACACACAAAAATAAAATCACTGCCTATGGCAAACTTAATCCGGCTCAATGTGCAAACGCATAAATCAACTCAAACAATAATTCACATAATGATGGCTCATCCTGGACAAAGACCTTAATCTGAAGCCCCAATCAGGGCATGAAAAAACTCACATGTAGACGAAAAAAAATATTTTAAATTGTCGATTTCCAATGTGTCAATTCTTTACGATTTAGGTTGTCGACCCGAGGATTCTGGCTAACTATTTATTTGAATATCGACCGCTCAGTTCAGCCTTACATGAAATACAAACATTCGACATTTGCTAAAATACAAATATTTTTTGAAAACTATGAAGAAGGACCTCCACTTAAGCAAAAAAAAAAAACACAATTTTAATCCACAAAAATCCCCCTCATACACATCACCCTCTAAGGATGTCAAGAAACTGTGTTTATTTTATTTGCGGTGGGGGGGTTATTTTTCCGACTCCCATTGCCAGCAGGATGTTGTCCCAACCGCTCGGAAATGTATGTTTCAAGAGGTCTTAACCGAATAGAAATTGAAGTCATTGGCGTGAAAAATAAAATAAAAATAAACACACATGCAATATTTTGTAAACGTTAAAAATACGCTACGAGAAGCCAAACACAAAAAAACGCACACAATATTTCTACGCGCCAACTGATGATTATCCTACAGAAAGGCTATTTCTCGCATACGCAATTTTATGCCATAATGCGTGCCTGTGTGTGTATGCGCCAGTGTGTGATTGTATGCGAATGTGTGTAATGAAACATAAATTGTGTGGAATGGCCTTTTACGATAATCAACTTTCTGATAGACGGACAAAGGGAAAAAAGAACGTAAACGAAAACCAAAGCAGAAGAAAAAGGATTGTGAATTTCACTCACATAGCCATAATGCAGCAAACGACAATATGCTCGAGAACCAGCCAGGCCAGGATGAGGGAACAAAAGGCTCTACAAGCGAAACGTCCGATATATCGTAAAAGTGTACACTGAGGAAGGTCCAAAATGCGGCAACAGCTCCAGCAACTCATGCTGCGACAGCAATGGCGCTGGCGACGTCGTAGACTGTTTGTAAGCGATTGTGTTTGGCTGTTGCCATTTGTTTCTTTCAGCACGGGACTGGGGCCGCATCTCGTTTTGGTAACCCAAACATGTTTACGCAATAAAAAGGCAAACTGTTTGCCATTGAATGAATGAAATTTTACGCACCGAACTTACAAATGAATTCCTGTTAGCAGCAGCAGCAGCAGCAGTGTCATTTTGACGTATGACACACTGGCCAACTTAGCAACCAGGCTGACGGAGTGCTTGACTGGCTGACTCTCTATCGTTTTTCTTTTTTCTTTTTGATGGAAGGGGTAGTTTAGTGGATGCCGGGTAAAAGTAATAAATGAAAAAAACTGCCCTTTCCAATCTATATCCCTGTGTATATGTGAACATGAAGCATATCGCCAATAGCATCAGCGTTACCACCAGCCACCCCTCTGCCCACATCCACACCATCAGCTTTTGTCATAAAAGTTATGGTTAAATGTGCTCAACATTGTCAAAATCAAATTGACATTTTTGTTAACAAAAAAAAAAAAACGGAACGAAACGAAACGGAAACTGTAGTCCGAACCAACGACAACAGTCAAGGCAGCAGGAGCAGCATCAATACACCCAACAACAACAGCACTACATATTTGTCCGGTCATTATGGGCGTATGATTAATGTTGTGTGGCTCCCCCTTGGACGGATGGCTTCTAAACGACGCATCACATCTATAACTGATGACATTTATTATGAACATTCCACAGCGGACACAAGAAAGATGTTATATCCGGCTGGGGATGGATGAATGGTTAGACGAACGGTTGGGTAGTTTGGTGGTGGCAAATGTTATTAATTTGCCATAATTTGCTTTAAAAGTGTATCCTTTTACTCCTTTAAAAATGTATACGTTGTCCATCCGATTTATGTCATGTATTTTAATAATGCATCCTCCAAGACTTCATTGTCTTTTTCAGTTGGCTTGGACCATTAGTTGAAGTGCAATTTATAATTAAATAGCTGCAGCTTCATGGGATGCTTTCAAGTTTTCTTTCGAATCCATTCATCCGTCTCTTATGTTCTTTGAAGCAGAAAATCCACACCGGGGATAAACGCCTAATATCGGACGTTATCGCCAGTTTGCACAGTGGTTGGCGAGATATTAAGGGAATAATATTTGCAAATTAGTAAGGGGAAGTGTTTAGGACGATATAAGCATACTAAAGACAGTGATTGGTGAAAGAGAAAATACCAACTGAAGAGTACAAAGATAGACCTCAAGGGATTCAGAGATACGGGGGCAAGTTTGGGCACATGTGTGCATGGAGGTGAGAGACCAGCATCTCCCCGTAACGAGTAACAAGTAGGACTAAAAGGCAATCAGATTTACAAACTGATCACAAGAGGAAAGGTTGGTGCAAGAGCACGTCCTATTGCAGTTATTAAAGTTGGGGACTAAAGTTGGTCCTGGTGGAGGCACAGTGAATACGGCAAAGGCGGTATGCATGTGGCAAAGGTGGAGAAGGAGTCGTGTCCACCAAAGGTATTGAAGGTGGGACTTAAAGAAAATCAGGTCTAAAGGTCAAGGCCGGACATAATACGGACTAAGAATCTCAGTAATACAATTGTATAAAAAAAAGATTCCTACAGTGGCCATGGGGAATTATGTGTGATAAGCTTTCTTTGGACAATTGTAAAATGCATGTCAATGAGCTGGACTTGCAGATCGTATGGTCCATTTTTAGAAATAGCAATGACATTGCAGGTAAAGGTGACTTGACTGGTAGTTGAATTCCTGGAGAAAGTACAGTGTAGACGATTTTCTACTTGAGGGCCTCATTCTAGGAGAAAATAACTTGTGGGGGATTGTCTACATTTTCATATTATTTGTTCTATTTTCCATGGGCTCGTATGCTGAGTGTTTGGAAAATTCGCTAAAGCTATTTAATAAATAAAACAAATATTTCGTAAAAAACTATGATTTTAGGCAAACAAAAGAAATCCTTCTCACAAATACCACCTCTAAGGACCTCAATTAAAATGTGTTTATTTTACACGGTGGGGAGGGGGGGGGGGGGGGGGTTATCTGTCCGTTACATTAGAGTTCCGTTCCTGAAAGAAGTGAAATATGGGGGAGTGGCTGCATTGGGTGTGAAATGACTGAACAGAAATGACATTCTGCTATCTGGAATACAATTGCACATCATAACATGGACGGATGACCAAGGTTCAAAGGAGTGTCCAAAAGGCGCTCGAATTACGGTTTTTGGAAGCACATGGGATTAAGTATTTTAGATTTTTTTTTTTTCAGATTTTTTGGAAAAGTTTGAGAGGTCTCACGAACCGGTTTATCCGCATTTAATTTGTGGGTTGGTTTTTTAACGTATTGCAGAAACTTCGTAATCGATACAAAAAGTAACGAATTACCCGATACTGCAAACAAGGAATCAGTTGTTACAATGGTTTGACACTGATAACTATGAAATGACAAGAGTAAAATTAACAATTTTTTTGTAAATTACTTAGAATTTTACCGCGTTTCAAACGGCATCATTACTTTTTTACAATTTCATTACATTTTTAAAAGTTATGAAATGTTTTTTTATAAATTCCCATAACTTCTGTCGAATCTGTGGCTACAAAGGTTTGACGACCATAACTTTGAAAAGCCAATAGTAAAATCGATATTTTTTTTAAAATTACTTAAAATGTTTCTTAAAATATTTCCTCCATCATTAGTTTTTTACACTTTCATGCAATTTTTAAAAGTTATGTAACTTTTTTTTTCTTGTTTATTTAAAATTTCCCCAAAAAATTTTATAAGTGCTAAACGAGCAAAAAAATATAAAAACCTTATGATTTATGTACATCAAATTAAAGCTCGAATATTTTTCTTTTGAAATGATTACTCAACGGCTTTGAAAATGCTTTGTAATGACCAACTTTTGCTTTAAATACGGAAAAACTCAGAAAATCCGAATGTTTCGCCAAAAACCCATTTGTGGCACTTCTGAATCTTTTCCAAAAAAATCTCAAAAATCTCAAAATAAAAAAGTTGGCATCACTTTTTTAACTGGCGGCCATTTTGTCAGCTGTCAAGTGATTAATATTTAGTTTGGTTTGCCATTAATCATGAACAGGTTGACAAAAGAACAACGCTTGCAAATCGTGCAAATTTATTTCGACAGTAATGGTTCAGTTCGCGAAGTTCACCGCAAGCTCCGTCCATTTTATGCCATTACATCCACCAAAACTGACTGTTTGGTGTGCTCTATGGGCTGGTGGAGTCATTGGGCCATACTTCTTCCGAAATAATGCTGGAGAGTCAGTTACCGTTAATGGAGACCGGTATAGAGCCATGATAACCGACTATTTTGTTCCCGAATTGGATGGCATGAATGTGGATGAGTTGTGGTTCCAACAAGTGGTTGAAAATGGGACCTGTAGAATTGGCTTTATTCGAGCCAGCCGCGGCGGCCACATGCCCGAAATCATATTTAAACATTAATGGCATAAAATTATCCTTCCAATAAAGCCAAATTGATGGACATTAAAACGATTTTCTTGTGTTTTATTTCAATTCGAAGTTCTTTTCCCCCAAAAAAGAACACCCTTTAGAAGGAAAGGGATAACTTCCTCCAAATCACTAAGCTAGGCGCCATCTACAAGTTTACGGCAGACTGAAGAAAACCTAGCAGATATTTTTAACCGAAGCTGACAAATTGCACATAGCAACTAGGTTCGAACCTTGGTTTAATAATCGCACACACTACCAACAGGGCTTCTTTAGTACGAGTTTTTAAGTCCGGTATCCACAAGCCAATTAGCACCCATCAATGTCAACCGAAAACAGAGCAATTTTTTAAATTTTGAGACCTAAGTGGGAAATATATTGACAGTCATAGGGAAAAGACCGATGATATTTTCCATCTCATAAGGGAAGCGGCTGCAGAAGTATAGACAGACACAACAATATCCCACCAAAAAAAGAGTCTATTGATTAAAATTATTCTATTTGCTGTCAACTGCTTCTGTCTTTGATGGGCTCAGCATACACACACCTTATCCAAATGTCTTATCCAAAGTTCTACACTTCGCTCTTGCTATCAACGGACTACACTTCAGATAGCTGTTAGTCGAGCTGGGCCAGCCTAGTAAGAGTTACCTTCAATTCCAATATTTGAAATACAAATTACAAAACAAAACAGTTGGAGTATTTCCATATATATGGGATTAAGACCTTTTTACGCGACCATAACGTATGAATAATCTATCTTATTACAATAGACATTCCCCAACAACAAGTATTTGCCGATGAATCCCAAGAATTCTGCGCTACGCGAAGACCCCGAAGGATGAAAACTCAATCGTAAGACCTGACAACCAATTCAGACAAGGGTCAGCAACCATGCAGAATTGTAGTAGAAGCATCAGCAGTAAGTAATTGTTGCTGCTGTTGTTGTTGTTGTTGCTGTTGTTGTTGTCTTATATCCGAACCCACAGTGCAACTTGGCGTATGATGCATTGCACGTCATTGTAAATGTTTCACATTTTAATTCACCAACAAAAGGATTTATACTTTTGCAACACAGTCAGTCCATACAGATTCCGGCAGGAGTAGGAGGTCTATTGCCCAAGATCCTTACGGCTGTGTAGTAGATGTCTGTTGTGCTGTTATGTTTGCAATTGCAAACAACTCACTTGCCATGTTGCCTGCATACACCACCAACTTACCCGTGTATTGGTGATGTACTACTACTACTACTACTGCTGCTGCTGCTGCCACTCTCGTACTCGTACCAGGTCATAACGTACCCATGAAGGCTGCTGTGGAGTGTATGCATGTTACAATTTAATGGAGAGAATGAATCCGGCGAAAGAAGCACAAGTAAGCCACCTACTGTGTGTAAAGCAGCGTGCATTTAATCCTGTATCGTATAATCGTATGTATGTGTATACATACAAACATATATGGACATGTGTGCATAAGTTTGTAATATCATTGGCAGCACTGGTTAGGGTACCACTGCATGTGTGTATGTGTTGGCTTTGTTTTGTTTTCTGTTGCGTAGAATAACAACAAAATGAACGCAATCCGGGGAGAGATGGCGGGCGAGGGCGGTGGAAGCGGAAGTCAGAGCTCCCATATCCGCTTTTAATCTCATTCGTTAAAATATTGAAAGAAACCAAAGATGAAGGAACAAATTCAGACACACACATACACAAACTCGCTTGCATATCCTCCCTACACATACACACACACACACACTCACTCTCAACTCACAACAAATAAATGCACGAATGAATACATCAGTGGGGGCTGGGCTTGGCAATACTGAATTATGACTTTGACTATCTCCCGCTCACCACCACCCTCACAGTTTGGCAGGGGATACATAAAACCCACAATGTAATCGTTAGTTCTTATGGGGAATTTAAATTTTACAATAAAGAACGCCAGAGAGTAAACAAAAATAAAAATAAAAGAAGAAGAACAACAACAACAAAAACTTTTAAATCCTGATCTATGATCTCTTCCGTTGTAATTAGAGCAACATTCTGTAGATAATATGTAACAATATGTGGAAGGAAACGGAAAAAATGGCAAGATAACGAACGCATTTTCCGGTATGCACGCAATACAACGGATAAATTGCATTACAGTGTAGGGGCATAGAAATAATGCACAAGAGCCGGAGACCAGATACGGCTAACGATAAAGCTGAATGAGATAGGCGAGGCTAAAAATGGTAAATAAGTCCAACAAAAATGAACTGAAACTAAAAACTTTTGTACGAAGTTTGAATTCATAAGATGCTCCGAAATCCATGTACATCAATCAGTTTAATCTGATGAATGCATGAAGGACTACATCAAGTAGAATATGACTAGAGATTGGTCCAGCAAACGTATGCAATCAACTTATCGGTCAGGCAAACAAAATAATACGGGACTAGAGCAAATATATACAAAGCAAAAGGAATGTGTATTAGGGTGGAGTGAAAACATGCTTTTTTTTTAATTTGAAAAAGTTAACCTCGGAAGGAGATGTAGTCTGGGGTCCTAATGAGGGGAAAAATAAAGAAAAAAATTTTAATAAATTTTTAGGGGTCGCGCCACTCCCTCGAAATTTGGAAATTATCGCTATTTTGGCGTTGATTTTAGAAAAATCCTAAAAATTAACGACTTAACTTATTCGACATTTAAAAGTTTGAGCTTGTTCAGTGCCCAAACAAAAGTATTTGAGGCAAATATGAGGATAATCGACTAATATTTGTAGCTTTGGTGGCGATTTCATTGTTCAGTCAATTTTCTGAAGAAGGGACGATTTGACTTATTTTACTTTTTGACATTTTTGAACAATGAGAAAAAAATTTTTAAATTTTTTCATGACCTTATTGCATTGTTTACGCTATTGCAAACATTTATTGACATAAAACTTTTTTGGATTTTTCTAAAATCAACGCCAAAAAAGCGATTATTTCCAAATTTCGAGGGAGTGGCGCGACCCCTAAACATTTTTTAAAATTTTTTTCTTTATTTTTTCCCTCATTAGGACCCCAGACTACATCTCTTTCCGAGGTTAACTTTTTTTTTTTTGAATTTCACTCCACCCTAATGTGTATTCATTGAAAAAAAAACTCTTTTTTAAAAGTAACGAATAACGAAAGTGCTGGTGAAACAGATTTTTGGATGATTTTATGCGCGAAATACATTTGTGTCGACTGTAAAAACTGAAACAGATTTAAGTTAGAGAATTTTATAAGAATAAACGGAGGTCCTTTTTAACATTTCATATACAAATTTGCAAAAAAAAATGTATCAATACATTTTGGCTGTGGTCTGCGTAATATTTAGCCGGGTGGATCATTCGAACAATAGAATTGAACTATATTTAATTCGGACTGAAATGGCAGGTCTTTAGATAATATCTATTGAAAAATGTGCATCATTTTTTTGGGCATGAAATGTTGTTGTTTCTTCGGAATTTGTATGGAAATTAGATGGGTTTCACAGCTCTGAAACCCAATAAAAAACGGCTATAAACTTCATGATTGGACACAGACTTGAGAACAATCTTTTGAGTATTTAGCAGTAAACAACATTTTGCAGTATTAAGCAGTAATATATCGGATATTCCATCGAGTGGTTGCTTTTTTAATAACATACTATTTTGGGATTGGAAATCTTGACAGAAAGTCAGTATCATACAGTCGTGGAACGAAATTAAACTTATGTTAAAACTTATTTCCAAAAACTGAGCGTTTGTTGAAATATAAAAAATACTGTCATATCCTAGATTTTAACATGAAGTTGCTGCCGCATGGAATGCACAACCACCTGCTACCTGGAATGGAGTGGTTGGCCATAAGACATAAGACATTCTCCATATTAGCAACAATAACATGATATTGGCAAGACAAACACATCCTGTAGCCGGAATGTCTACGCCACTCAAGGACAACAGCCAACAATGCCACGTTATGGGAACGTCTGTTTGGTTGGTTGGATCATATCATTCTTCATCATTTGTGCACCCAGTCATATATCCACCTTTTTAAAGTGGCGACAGAAATTCATTGGCAATTCTCCTAACCTGTCATCTAATTCTCATTCACGGAAAGTAGGCTAAGTGCCAAATAACTTTTCAAATAATGCCCTACAGACAATGTAACACATTCAATATATGTCTCTAGCAGAGAGAGAGAGAGAGAGAGTTAGAAGGATTGGGGGTTGGAGGTGCAGGAGGCTGGGGATTAAGGATTTGTGTTATGTTCAAATGTCGCTGACCGCCTGGCAGCCAGTAGGCAATAACTAGGCATTGAAAGAGTATAATGGCAACTGAATTGATAATAAAAATCAAGTCAAGGATAACGGTGATGATATAGACCACAGCTGGCAAAGAAATCATATAGCCAGTACCACATTAGTTCGACAAAAAAAAAAGCACACTGGCTCGTACGCAACAAATACTCGTAAATAAGTGTACTTGGGCGCGCGTGTATGTATGACAATAAGAAAAAAAACACACAAGACTGGGGATGGAAAGCTATCTCCATGCCGCGGTGGTAGCCTGACCTGGCCTGTGGCCGCATTAAATCCGTTTAAAACAGATTGCGTCATTCCAACCAAAGCGCAGGGCAGGGCTCAGCAACTACATTTTGAGCCATAAAGTACACCCGTAGTATTGGCGGGGATGGCTGTGAACAAGAACTTTTCAAACGGCGATAATGTGGTGGCAACATATTGCGCCTTAACGAGATAAATGTCAGCCTGGAAGGCATTTAATGCTTTCTTCAATACCAAACGAAGCCGAACGACCGAAGAAAACAGCCTTATCAAATGTGACTGCATTGCAAATTAACTAATATGGCTGTCGTCGTTGTTGTTGTTGTTGTTGCTTTCTTTGTCCATTTTCTGGTGCGAGTCAGGATATGGCTCTGCCAAAGGTCATGTGATGTTAAGGTCACCGTTGTTGCTCATTTCAGGCACAGGGAGACAACTTACGATTATAGATGCAAAGAAGATGTACTTACATTTTTAAACCATGAATATGAAGTCACGGGTGGTCTGGCATCGGCACGACATTTGAATGTTACATTTTGACCCTCGGCCCTGGTTACCACCCGGCTGGGATCTTCGTTGGCCAAATGCACCGAAACCGTTGGAGGATCTGGAAGAGAGGAGAACGGCCAAAAAGCGAAAATATGTTATTTTTTGTTTTCATTTCATAGTAAATAAGCTCAATGTTTAGCTACTAAACAAAATAAATTGGGTAATTGGAAGGCGAGTTTAATGAGCGTTCACAAATTGAATCATAAAAAGCTAAATAATAAATTGAAATGGCTTCGTGAAGGTGCTCATACTCACGCACCGACACACACACACACACAGGCACTGACAACAAATACTAGCACAACACTAATATCACGGCCCATGCACAGTGGGACAAAGTGTTCATAGATTTTTTTTTTCAATATTAAATTTTTTTTCCTTCTTTTTTTAAATTATATTTAAAATGGCCCTGGAATGGATTTTAGAGTTTTTGTCAACCCAACACAATTATTTTACATATTTTCCTCATGCCACACAGCCCGCCCCACAATCGATATTTTACGCCTCATTTTTGTTAGTGGTCGGCCGTCTTGACGATGTCAATGGGCTGCCTGTGACGCAGGCTTCAGGACCTTCAGGCATATCGATATATAACGAATAAACCATTTATGAGTGCCAGTAACAGCCATCAAAGTCTTGGGAAATTGGGTAGAAGATATTGCAATTACCCTTAGGGTGGAGCAGACCCATTCAAATATAAAGACGCCGTTGTTAAGACAAACTACGGATGGCTCGTACAACATGACTGATTGTTAGCACGAATAAGGACAACTGTTGTTGTGGCCCTAGTAATACGTTGGAAAACCAACTGCAACTCCTAACGATTCCTTTGCCTAAAAATTTATATATTCTGCATTAGGTATTCGTTAAAGAAAATAATTAAGGACACTTTGGGCCACATGACCCTCATACATGACCCCCACAGTCTCGAAATAAGACAACAACATATAAATATTTTGATTAATATGGAAAACAAATCGTAGATAGGTTGATTGCACTAAGGACACTTATTAGGCTCAATTCAAGTCCTTATTAGAAGTCCCCCTACCAAACAGTCTCGTTATTTTGCCGGCTACAGCCCAAAATGTCATTAAGATAGAATCTGCAATTAAGAAATGTCGGAATAATTTGCCAGATTTTCCACTGTGCTGTAATGGTAATTTTCGTTCACTCTCTCTCTCTCTCTCTATGTGTGTGTCCAGGCTTGTATTTGTGTTTGTATGTCTGCATCCACTACAATTAGATTGCTTTTGTTGCTTTTGACTGAATACTGAGTGGGTATCCATCCATTCTAAGCCATTAGTTACGGTTGTGTTCGCATTCATCCGTTGCTTTTCATGCTGTTTCCCCCCCCCCCCCATCCACCAACACGGCCAATGTGCACCTCCTGTGAGTTTTCTTGCTCCCTCATCTTTGGTACACATTGAATTGCTACAATTGACTATTATGTGGCTTTACGTAAAGAATTCTAAGAGAAAACTGCTGACGCTTCTTGTGAATTATTAAAATGCTTTCTTGTTACTTGGCCCACCATATCGGCCCAACTAACAGCCAGCCAGCCGGGCCGTCCGATACACAGACAGGCCAACATTTTAGAAACAGTGATATCCGACCATATAGCATCACTACCGAAAATGAATGTACTCTTCGGACACAACTCCTACACTCAACACTTTGTGGCCCGCATGATGGGGTTCCTGTGTTGATGACGATGCGAGCAGTTGTCATTGTGTGGTCATGGTGTGCCAACGGAAACAACGGTAATTGTCTGCTTCCCAAGACCAAGGAAAACCCATCAGGGACATTGTGGGTGCCACCACTCAAATACAATATTTAATAGACTAGAACCAAATAAATGTCAATGTCTCGATGTGAATACGCTCGGCGTTGTTGCGGTTGTCGTTGTCCTCGCTGTCGTTATTCGTCGACCAGTACAAAGGCCAAATACGTTGAAGAACTCATAAAAGAGCTTAAACACGCACATTTCTTTGAATTCCAAGTAATAAAATCAAATAGGAAATTGTGTATTTTCCATAAATTACCAAGTAATTACTAAAGTATCTGTGGCCAATCATTATAACAACGTTTTCGGAAATGTAACCCAAAACAATCGATACGACAATTGTCGCCGTGGACCTCGGAAGGAGTAGGCAATCTATTGATGGCTTGTCAGATCTTTTACTCCTACTTCCTACACATGGCTCGGCTATCTAACCGCCTCATACACTCTGCCCCCTGTCAATTCATTTAATCAAGTTTGCAATAACGATGCCAATGCGCCCGTGTATGTGTGTCGTTGTATTTGTAAGAGTGTTGGTAAAGGGAAACGGAAACTAAGCAAAACGCCATGTGGATGTAGAAAAGAAACAAAGTTGGGCCAACTTACATGCTACACGTATGACTCGTTTATCTTCGATGGCGCCACCAGAAAACCGTATATTCGATGCACGACATGTTAGCTCAGCGTTATCATTCTCCGAAGTTACCTTTAATGTCAAAATGCTGGTTGTTTTGTTCGAATCCTAAAAGATAAAAAGCACAAAAAGAACGAGAGAAAGAGAAATAAGAACACATTGATTCACACGAATAATAAGAAAAGTTTTTAGATGGCAACATATGGCCAGACACTAAAAACAAAAATTGCTTTACTTTCATTTATTCCCCCGCTTACCTCTCTGACGGTAACTTCAGGGTTACGAATTGGCTCACCATCCAATAGCCAAGTGATTTTGGCCGGCGGATGCGAACCCATCGATTCACAACGCAAAGGCACTGGATGTCCTGCAGTCAGCAAATCATTTGGTGTTACTATTTTCACTTTTAACGGTTTTACTACAACAACGAGAAAGGAGAAATGTATTAACAGTTTTGTTAGTTTCATATGTGACGAGCATACTTACGATAGACTTGGAGGGCTACTTCTTTGGTCACCGGCTCTATAAGCTTGGTGCCTTGTGCTCGACACTGAATTTTGGAGCCATAGTATTCTCTTGATGTTGTGCCGACTAACAGTTGATTTACAATGACTGTAGCACCTTCTTCCACGGATGTGTGACTGGTACCGATGAGTTCGGTGTCACCTTTCCACCAGGTGACTTTCGGCGGAGGGCGACCTGCAAGGCAAATGGAAATGGATGGAAACCGAATCAGCCACATGGAAAAGTCGATAATGTTCGCAGACGAAACGAAACGGTCCATTTTAAGTTTTATTTTGACACAATAAAGCGATAAAATGTAATGAATTTATAATCTTGAATTTATGCTGTTTGCCATTTAATTGAATTTTAATTGTGGTAAATAATTAAGTAATTGTCGTTGTCGGTTTTTTTCAGTATTTCTATCCCAAAATCAATTCCCAGTGATAATTTCGCTTCTGTAAACAGCTGAATTGTGTGCTAGATGGCCAACTGCCGTTTGGGATCGATGATGTAAAACTTTACGGGAATAGACAATCATAAAGACAAACGTTTTTCGTACATATGCCACTGAACACAAACTGATGCAAATGTCCAAATCGTAAAGAAAGAGCATACTGGAAAATAATGACTTAGAAAATAGAGTTCATATTCGAAAGAGAATAAAAAACCTAAAATTCAAAAAAAAATGTTTTCTCCCCAAAAATCGAAAAATAAACTTTGGAAATATTGAAAAATTCATTCAATAGTTTGATATTGAATGCTATTACCTTAAAACAGAAATTTTACAGAACTCAAAAATGTGTACTATCTCAAAAGTTGCAGACTTATGGCCGAGACGACATGGGTACTTCGTAAGTGACAACTAAAAGTCCCATCCTAGAGCATGCAGCCCTCATTTCATAGGATATTTGTCAAACATACACTAGGAGAAACAAATATGTTTGCAATATGATAACATACAATCATATATTTGTTTGTGTTTTAAATCATTACAATCACAATATGTTTGGGACACACTTCCAGCATAATGGCTAAATAATATGATAGAACATGTTTTTTTTTTAAATTTTTTGAGAATATAACTCTCAGAGGGCGTAATTATATGACTGTTGTCGTTTTGCGTAAATGAGGATAATACCGTGTTACACACATTCTGTCCTATGAACCAAATTTACTTTTTCGGAAAGGGGATAAAAAATAAAAATACACGTGTATCGGCGATTTTCATGTACACGTCAGAATTTTTTTTTAAGTTTGAAGTATGAAGCTCGTAGTGGCCTGTGTGAAAGCCTTTGGACCGATTTTTAACCCTTTTTCAGTGATCCAATCGAGCTGATTTTTTGCAGGCAGAGTCGTGGAAATGTCTGTATCACGTCAAATTTTTTAAAAAATAGATTTTTATCAGTTCTCAACTTAAACTTAAAAAAAAAAAATCTGACATGTACATGAAAATCGCCGATACACGTGTATTTTTATTTTTTCCCCTCTTTCCGAATATGTGTATTTGGTTCATAGGACAGAAAAAAATCTATTTTTTGTAACACGGTGTAATATGTGGTAGCCCTGCGTAGAAGAGAAGTGTATAGTGAAAACAAAATATTTCTGCGGTCACGCATTTGCCTTAATTAAGGAACTTCTCTTAGTACTTCTTCTTCTCAGTACGATTTCAGTTGTATCCTCACAGATGGGAATCTGCTCTTTTTTCGGCCGACTAATGCCCATTCATTTAAATTGCAGTCTCGCCTTATCTCTATTTCCATCTCCACAGGAGTTAAAGCCAGTCATAAATTTGATCTTGTCGGCCGGCTAATGTCGGTTAATTTAAATTGCTGTCCTGACATCCGACACCGATGGTTTGGAACCCGTTCCCTTTCAATAATCGCCTTATCGATAGGAGTTAAAGCCAGTGCTTGGCTCATATATTTGATCTTTGAACTTTTGAGAGAATTTTTCAATTCTACACGTGTAGGTGTACATTTTTTTCTCGATGCTGGGTCCTCAGAGATCATTCTGAAGTTTGCATTTCTTACAGAAATGTCGTAAATCATTTCTCACTTTTCAATCACTTTTTTCTCCTTCCACTATCTATCGCTTGTTGATTTAAGCATTCGATATAACCGACTGCGTTGTGTTATGGGCAGCATTATTTGCTGGAACTGTTTAACACTCGTGGTTATTTCATGGAAATTCTTCTTCTACTTATTATTTGGTGGCTGTCGATATTGAGGAGAAATATCGACAGAAATATATTGAGGAAAATATGCCTTCACTACACACTAATAACATGGGCAGAGTTCTGTTCTTTCCATGGAATTCGTAGAGATAAATGGAATTGTGAGCGGCTGTCTGTTGTGCTTGTCTAGCTTTGTCCGTGTTTCGTTATATAATACCATGTTTACACCTACTTTGGTGAGTATCTGGCCTTCAACTGGACATTGCTCGACTCGACTAACTTCCTAGAAATCAATAAACATTGATATCCTGTAACACCGATTCTCCCTTTATGTTGTGAGGAAGGACCTCTTATTCTTTAATATTTAATATTATAAATAAACCCTGCAGAAAAACCATGGAATTAATGGATTTTATATTCAGGTACCAGTATATGCCTAAGGATAACACACACACCCCCACATCATCGCAATACAAGATTAAAATATGTGATTCTTCGGGGAAGTCTTTAAATTAATATTTAAAATTGTTGGAATAATTCTTCTGTCCATCACATAATGAAGAGCGCTTCCAGATATCACCTAAATGATATTCTGCAAATGTATACAGATTGACTGCACAGTTCACAGTCAATATGACGAAATCAATGGAAACCATTTCCCTAAATCCCCCACCACTCACCGTTGTAAACACACTCCGACTACATAAAGTGATTACAATTGAAAATATCCTTGTTAACCACTCACTCCTTTATTGGCCCTAGGCAAAAAAAAAACAACAACAACAAAAATGTTGGATGCAACAGTTTTCGGGGAAAACAACAACTCTAACAACTCTAACAACTCCAACGGATTGTAGGACGTTAATTCGAAGGGGAAAAAAACTTAACGGCTGTTCGGGGGAAAAAAAACAACCTCGTCATTATTGCCAAACCAGACGAGATGGGGGCAAAGGCAAGAACAAGCGGCATTCAGAATTTATGTTTATCATCGCAAGCATACAAAAGGACACACTGTGAGTGTAAGTGAGTGTGCGTCTATGTGAGTGTGATCCAACGATTCCAGCAATGTTGGAGAATTTATGCACATATTCATACACATTATGTCGTGGATAAACAAGATTGATGGGTGTGTGCAAAAGTACAAATGAATACATATGTCCTATGCATGTGTATGTGCAAGTGTTTCTCGTGCCACGTTTAAGTGTATGTGTGTGCGTATTCTTCTGAAAGGGGTTATTTGTTTGGCTCTTTGTTTCGCTGTTCTTGTTGTTGCCCATAAAGAAGCGCGCAAACTATTAAAACAGATGTTCGTTCCTTCGTTGATTCTCTCGTATTGTCAGCGGGCACACCGAGGCACATGTACATGCATACATATCTGGCAAAAGTAAACACTGTCATGTCCAGGTTTGAAACCCTTACTCGTCCAGTTGCCACATTATAGTAAACTAGTAAGTTGTAATGCGCCTATGGCGCCCGTTAATTTGCTTGAGAAAGTATTTGTTACTTAATTTGTTAATGAGAAAACTATTTTGTAAAAAAAATTTCGAAAAAAAATAAAATTGGAAAAAAAAATTTGTGAAAAAAAAAATTGTGAAAACAAATTTTTGTTGAAAAAAAAAATGTTTGCTGAAAAAAAAAAATTTTGTTGAAAAAAAAATTTTTTGTTGAAAAAAAAAATTTTTTTTAAAAAAAAAATTTTGAATAAAAAAATTTTGTAAAAAAAAAAAAATTGGGAAAAACAAATTTTGCAAAAAAAAAATTTTGGTAAAAAAAAAAATTGGGGCAAACACAATTTCTGTACAAAAAAAAAATATTATTTTTTTTTATTATTATTATTTATAGAATTATTATAGAATGCCTATTTAAATTCCTACGTACTGCGTGACAGAGTCAGTGAATCAGTGTATCAGTGAATCAGTGTCGAGGGTATAAATATATATTAAGATTCATATCAAAACTCTGCGAGAGTGCGTTCAAGGGAATGTTGGTTACAAGACTATAATCTGATCTGATCTGAGCTTGGAAAACCCGAATAAACGTTGGCCATTCTGGTCAGGTGACAGCTGGAGTTTATATACACAGAACGTTTAAAAAATTGCTGAGACTGCAGTCGTCCTGTACGAAACAACCACCAAACTCAATGTCGACAGTAACCAAAAGGGTCCAGAATACCGAACCCAGTGAAGCCGTGGCATGACGACGACATAGTTAAAGCGACAGGAGCGAATAAACTGCCCTTAAAGCAACACTGCAACATAACTTTACCAATGGGGTGTCCGTTGCTTAATCTGCGGAATCATCGTTAGTTTTGCTTCGATTCATCTCGAATTTTTACACAACATTCTTGAAAGATTCTCCATACAGAAAATCAAATAAAAAAAATGACGCATCTGGAAGGCGTCCTACGAGGAGCATGAAGTCTTTGGAGTAATTTTTCCCTCAAGCCACAGCTTCGTGAGGGATGAGACTCGAATATATTCATAAGAAAAAATTGCCCATACAAATAAGGGATATCCTATTCAACAAGTTGCTTCAGCGTTGCTCTCATAAATCGCCAACTCCCGCTCACACTTAATGTGGACACCGGGCAAAAAAAAATAGGTTGCCGAACAATACTTCTACGGAAGCCATGATAACACTGCTGTAGTATGAAACCTGCATAATGGAGAAAGCTGCCCACAACGCATTGCTGCTGGGTGTGGCAACAATACTGTATGGCATAGATATTAGATTCAACACAAGGACATCGAAATGGATTTCAATCGAGATATACTGACCTAACTTCTGATAAAAAAAAAAACGAAAATATGATCAATAGCATGTACAGAGAATGTAGTTTTCCAATCGACCTCAAGACTATAAAATATATTAAATACTAGTAAGTTGTAATGCGCCTATGGCGCCCGTTAATTTGCTTGAGAAAGTATTTGTTACTTAATTTTAAAAATTTTGTAAAACATATTTTGAGAAAACTATTTTGTAAAAAAAAATAAAATTGGAAAAAAAAAATGTGTGGAAAAAAAATTTTTGCTGAAAAAAAAATTTTTGTTGAAAAAAAAAATTTTTGTTGAAAAAAAAAATTTTGTTGAAAAAAAAAAAATTTTGTGGAAAAAAAAAATTTGTGGAAAAAAATTTTTGCTGAAAAAAAAAATTGTTGAAAAAAAAAATTTTTTTTAAAAAAAAAATTGTGGAAAAAAAAATTTTGTTGAAAAAAAAAATTTGGGAAAAAAAATTTTTGTAAAAAAAAAAAATTTGGGAAAAAAAAATTTTTGTAAAAAAAAAAATTTTGGAAAACACAATTTCAGTACAAAAAAAAAATATTATTTTTTTTATTATTATTATTTATAGAATTATTATAGAATGCCTATTTAAATTCCTACGTACTGCGTGACAGAGTCAGTGAATCAGTGAATCAGTGTATCAGTGAATCAGTGAATCAGTGTCGAGGGTAAATATATATTAAGAAAATAGTATGGCCACCAATCTATCGCCTAAGCAGTTTAAGCCCAAAGGCGACAAATTAGTTGGGAGCATGAAAAACGTATGTAGGCGAATCCAGTTCCAGTTAAAGCGAATAAATCAAAAAAAGGCTCCACACAACGTGTGTTGAACCTGGACCGTTCTGCATTTGCTACATGTCTATACGTTCATAGATTGCATACATACAAATGATATATCATAATGAATACCATGGCTGTAGGTATGTATACATACATACATACATACACATACATTCTTTATGACATGATAACATTTTCACATACTTTATTATTCCCAAGGATCCTGGCGGGTTCCCCTTTGTCCTGGCCAGAGATGAACGAACCGGGCGCGGCGTACAAACCAGCGCATGAGAAATGAAAACATGTCACTTTATGACATGATGGTTGATGCTTCAACGAAACCAGGCACAAACCATATCAACCCGAGCATGCCTTTTCTCCACGCATCCGTAAAAGTGATGACGCGAAAATTGTGCGAGTGGGGGGGCTGCGGCCCAGCGCCAGCGCCAGCTATTGTCATGGTCATGGCTAACACACCACGGTTTGGCAAATAATCGAAAAATGTGCGCGAATCAACTCGACTCGTATGAGTTTTCCCTCATTGTCAAAGTATTGTCATGGCAAATGTTACGTTGGCATATCAACAAGCTTTTGTTCGTTATCACATGTGATAAGGTCCACGCGTTCACACAGTCCTTGGCAAAATTCAAGGCGTACGGTTTTATATCCGATGATGTCCTTCACAACAATTCAGTTTCGTTTCGTTCCATTCCGTTCACATTACAGTTTATCAACTTACCGCCTTTGACTTGACAGCATAAGAACATCTCATAGCCTTCGCGGAATGGTCCGGCCTGGGCAATCTCATTACCTTGGGCATCGAATATACGAGGCTCTTCGGGAGGAACTATATAAATACAAACAAACGGAGAAAAACAAACAGATAAAAGTTATTACGGACATATGAAAGTTAAGTATACATAAATTTATCCACGTGATTTTTTACGGCAGCTGGAGACACAGACGTGAGATGCATTGCGATGTATTCATTAAGGTATATGGGTATGGGTGTGTGTGTGTGTGTGTGTCTACGTGAATGTATGCGGCATGTCAGATGCGCTGTGGTCTGTGTGTGTGTGTGTGGCATGTTCGTCCATGTGCGTAATCATATCTCGCACATTCACTCCACCAACGCCATGCCACGTCCAACTTTATCGCGTTGCGAATAATGGAGAAAGCGTAAAACTCGATGTTGTCCAACCGGGAAAACGAATGAATGAACGTAAAAAGTTTTCAACAACAACTTTTTGCCAGAAACGTGATAGCGAAAAGTGTCTCTTCTAATTTTCGACATGTTTACATTTAAAACGTAAACACCGATACACATACACACACACTCACGCTCCACTCGCTACCACTCACGTAAGTTTCTGGGATCGTATACGTCGTATACACGTCGCACAGAAGAACATTTGCCAAAAAGTTATTGAAATAGTTCCACCATTTCTTACCAGCTGGTGGGAATTAAATGATTTTTTTCAGGAAAGACAGCCGGGTCGGTTCGGTATATACATTTGGAGGTCGTCTCCGAGACAGGCCTACAGTGGCGCATTGGGGTTAGAACTGTGATTTGTAGCTCAAGAATATTAGGGAACTGAGTGCTAAAAAAAAACTCATGGTGGCGATTGAAACATTTGGATCTCTGTTTACTAGCCGAACGTTCTAGGAAATAATAGAACTGGGAAGAGCACACACAAAACCGAAGTGCATGGGAGCTGATTTTTTAACCCGACCAAAGTAGATATTTGTTCTTCAGAAGGTTAAGAAATCGTGGAGACTTCGGTAACCCCATGGAGAATTACCCGAATAGCGATTATCGCCCGGAAACTTAACCTTAGTTCGTGCATATAACGAACGTATATGACTGATTGGGTCATAATTGTTTAAAGCCGGCTCCGTATGGAAGCGTTTTAGAGATTAATATTTTACTAGGGAACACTGTAGCTGAAAAACTGTCTGATGGTCCAATCCGAATGTTAATCTGGGTTTGCACTATAATTGTTTAACATACTTCCTATCACACTACGACCGGTCGTAGAACCGTGTCATTACATGATGTTAGTTTAAGCCCAGGAAGTGCCATACGGTGATGAGGTCTGCTTGGACACTTAAAACTAAAACCAAGAGCTCTGTTTAAAATCCAAACTGACAACAGACAATCGGCCACAACACCATAATTGGTCCCACTGTCTGCCATCGACTTCATTAGTCTGTCATCTCTGTCTGTTGTTGATTTCGGCTGTGCGAGTATCGCGCACGGTTTGTTTGCATGCGTGTACATATTTGATAAGTGTGGGAGGGAATATTTACTTACCAACCAAAGTTAAATTTATCCTATAGTTACGCGTGGGAAAATTGAAGAAATCTATCCTACACCGATATACACCGCCATCCGTTGGCTTTACATCGCGTATCTGCAGACGTGAGTCCTTGGGATTATCGCCGATGGAAAAGAACAATCGTTGGCCCAAATCGCTAGCTATGGCTGAGTGGGGTGCTAGTTTTACATTTCCTCCGCGTGAGTCCAAGCTGCAAAAAAAAAAACAAAAATGAAAATAATTGAGAACTTAATTAATTGCCATTTATGCATGAATGTTATTTACAGTTAATCAGAAAAGTATACGCCAGGCGTTACATTTTTATTGCCATACAGTTCAGGGAAATAATAAATTAATAAATGAATTTCATAATATCAAATTTATGTGTAATTTTTGAGAAATCGAAAATCAGGGGATTTTAGTGAATTTATGAGGGCTTATACTGGCTGGCCGGTAATATAGTTTGAGCGAGTATTTCATAAATGTTAATCGATTTTCTGAGAGAACAGATGTCTTCAAATAGACGATGGTCTACATAGACTATCTGGAGCAGGTGTTCGCAAACGGTGGGGCGCACCCCCTCATCCCATACTGATTTACAGGGGGGCGCGAATACATGTACGTTACTTACAATCCACATGTATGATTATGTTTTTGTTTCAGTACTTTTATAATATTGTACTGCTTTCTCATCCCTGCTCAAGATTACCATTGTTTGCTTTAATAATTTAATAATGTTTAGTTTGAGTTTGTGTGCAGTCGTTTTTTATAAAAATTACACCAAAAAACAAACGTAATAAGGTGTATGTAAAATTGGGATTCTCATTTATAATCAGGAATGAAGAACAAAGATCCTTCAAAGGATACAAATTAATATTCATAAACAATATTTTATTTGGTTTGGTTGGTCTGAAGGGGGGCGTGGTAATTTTCACTTGACTTTGGTGGGGCGTTGAGATTCTATAGATATTTTAATGGTATCTGTTCAGAAGATATCCGTCGTCTGGTCCCTGACGTTAGAACATTTAGCCGGAATACTCGGCTATCCGGGGTCTCTCATCCGTTCATTGTCAAATGGCCGGTTGACCGGACGACGCACTATAGAGGAAATTCGTTCTTCAGTCGGACTGTTCGCATGTGGAATAATCTTCCTGCAAGTGTTTTTCCTGCCTGCTATGACATTACCAAATTCAAGGCCAACGTCAACAAACACTACTCCCTCTTTCCTCCCTCCAATACCCTTATTTCCCATCGCTAACACAGTGCATTACATTTATAGGGGGCATCCCCTGAGTGTTAGTCAAAAAAAAAAAAGACGACATAAATTTAGTAGCACAATTTATAGTACGTCCCCCAAAGGAAATATATTACCCGTTTTGTAGGAAAAGTTTTGGCGGCCCCTGTCATGGAACCAGGCATCACCAACCCAACCGAAGGATATACACGACATTCTTTTTCAAAATTCTATTGATCTGAAGCATTCAGAGGGGAAATCCAAAAATTGAGTTTTTTAAAAATCTGTAAAATCAAATTACCATTCAGGTGCCATATCACCGCCATTTTCGAAATTTTAAAAAATTAATGTTGTGCTGAATTGTTTGTGTTGATTAACAAAATTTCTAAAAATTGATATTTTGAAAATACAAAAAAAAAATACAACAAATTTTATAAAAAAAAAGTAGTTGCTACGTTTGTCTAGGTGAGTATATGCCTGTAAAGTCTACGAATGAATACGCAGCGTTTTTCGAAAAAAAAAAACCAGTGGAAAAGTTGCAGTCGGGTAAACCGACTTATATACCCTCACCCTCAGTAAAAACATAAAGTCTCATATTCCAAAGTATCAGAAAGTAAAAAGTGAGCGTGGCTACACCATTGGATGTAAGATCTGATGAAATGTGATAATAGCAACCTCAAAATACAGAAAAATATTGTATTACATGTTTTTACAAAATGGATGGAATATAAAGCAGAGTTTTTACTAGAAAATTTTATGTAGTTAAAGCTATACTAAATATAGAATTTCGGAAAGATTCCTTGAGCGGGTTTATATAATTACACGATTTCGAAGGTAGGCGGAATGGTACATTTGTATGGCAGGTACCAGAAGGGGAGTTGCCAGACTTCCAAGTTTTTGTCCAAAACATTGTCTAACTATACGTTTACTAAATACAAAATTTGGGCAAGATCGCGTTGGTCATATTGATAGTATTACAGGATTTCTAAAGTGGGAGAAATAGACGATTTGTATGGCGGTAGTGTGAGGGTATAAAAACTTCTATTTCCAGCCTCCACTAGATTGTGCTTACACGTATAAGATATTTAGTGTATTTTTTTTCTATTTTGGCGATTTTTGAAAAGGCACCAAAAAAACAAAAAATCCCCCTTAAGAAATTGTGTAATTAGTCATAATATTTGGGGAATTTTTCATTGGATGATCTGTTTGGGAGATTTTTCAGAATTTTTGGGTGGATTTTTTCATTTATTTTTGGGAATTTTGGGTTATTCTTAATTTTTTTTTTTTTTGAAGTATTTTGCTTTTGGTGTATTTTTCATAGGGCCATCTCGAAAACCTTATTGTAAAGGGTGTTTTTTATTGAGGTATAGAACTTCGAATTGAAATAAATCACAAGAAAATCGTTTTAATGTCCATCAATTTGGCTTTATTGGAAGGATAATTTTATGCCATTAATGTTTAAATATGATTTCGGGCATGTGGCCACCGCGGCTGGCTCGAATAAAGCCAATTCTACAGGTCCAATTATCAACCACTTGTTGGAACCACAACTCATCCACATTCATGCCATCCAATTCGGGAACAAAATAGTCGGTCAGTTATTGTGGATGTTATGGCATAAAATGGACGTAGCTTGCGGTGAACTTCGCGAACTGAACCATTACTTTCGAAATAAATTTGCACGATTTGCAAGCGTTGTTCTTTTGTCAACCTGTTCATGATGAAATGGCAAACCTAACCTAAATATTAATCACATGACAGCTGACAAAATGGCCGCCAGTTAAAAATGTGATGTCAACTTAAAGTTATATACCCCAATAAAAAACACCCTTTATGTGCATGGTGGGTCATTTTAAATTTAAATATAAATAAATTTAAATTTAAATATTTATAAATTTACAAGTTCCACCTTTAAAAATATTTTAAAAATAAAAAAATTAAAAAAAAAATTTTTTTTGAAAATTCTATAAAAAAAACTACTGAATATTTTCTCAAATTTCAAATGGCTGCCTCGGCTGGCCATGCAGTAGCCTAACGACATCAGCTCTGTGGCTGATAATGCGATCTTCGCAAACAGGGCGCAAAACATCGAGTGTAGCTTCGGCGCCGCCCTGTTGAAATCAAATGTTGCTAATATCCTCCTCTTAAATTTTTGTAAACAAAAATTCGTTCAACATGGCCCGATAACGAAAATAACGAAAACGAAATAAACACTAGTTGGAAAAATAAAACGTTAGATGGAGGAACCTTTACTATCGGTTTTTGAGGATGAACAAAATTCAACAAGGTCGAACATGTGGAACTTGTATTAAGTTTTCATTTTATTCGATCATCATTGAAATTTACAATTCAATAATGCTACCAATAAAATTGTCAATATTTTCCCGTTCGCTAATTAAGGAAATACTTCTCTCCTGGGCATGGCGTTATATCTATTTTTCTTTTTCTCTATTGAAATCATAGTACAGCTCATATTTAAAATATTTACGGAGAATTTGTTGAAGCATTAATTTGAAACAGAAAAATAATAACACAAAAAATTACTTTAATTATAAATTGAAGTGGAATTTCAAACAAATATGTGCATTTTTATTGCGAAACTACTACTCGTGCCATAAAAAACACACAGTCATACATACAAACTTCTCCCCCCTGGTTATTCGTTGTGTGCGTGCGTGTGTTTTACTATAAATTACAGCAATTTGTTCTGTTGCTGCAGTTTGATAAACACTTGAGCGTTTTTCAGTTTTTCTGTTCTTTATACTTTTTTTTCATTTTTTTTTTGTTGGTTTCTGTATTACTTTGGTGTTCGTTTTTGCTGAAATTAATGTTTATGTCGTGTTTTCCTTGCAGCAGCATATTATTAAACTACTAATGTTTCAAAGGAGAATAGACGAACAAAAACAACAAACACCAAAGTATAGAATTCTCAACACTCCACCACATGGCTGACAAGGGCGGCGAGGAGAGATGTGGCCAGGTTGCAATATCCCTTTCATTCAGCGTCCACCAAAAAGTGCCAGTTTGTGCCGGCATTGAGGTCTTTGGCGGCACGAATCACGATAAGGCCAAAAACTGGAGTAAATATTGGCTGTGAAGTGTTTAAATATTGCATGGCATACATTCATTGTCCAAATGTCCATTGTCCCGCCGCGTGTCTTTCCAGTCGGGCGGACACATTGCTGCCCTTAAATGGTGGGCATAACGCTTTTCTCACATCTCATACTGGCGTTTTAGTGGCAAATAAATGGCACTTCTGTCCCATTGCTCTCTCTCTCTTCAAATCAAGTGGTTAAATTCTAACTAACCGCCTTTCTGCTAATAGCCGATAATTAAATATTTTCCATTTTCACATTTTTAATGAGCCACAGTGGCGTGGTGGTGGCAGCGACATGCAATGCAGGAAAGGCACACATACACCCACCCGTGCACGATAAACTACATGTTGCCACTTTAGTGGCGGTAATGGCGACAACAGGTACGTGTTTTGACGCCATACATCACAAATCCATAAAGAATGAAATAAAAGCTTTGGCATAAATTGTTGTTGGTTATTAATTTAGAGCGACAACCGTGGCCACAATAACAAAAGTCAAGGACCTAAGGGCAGAGGTTTGGCAGGAGCCAAGGTGAGCAAAAACAATCGGCTGCCACTAAAAATGAGAACCTGTGGACACAAATCAAAGGATATTTTCATAACCATTTAGTTTCGTTACAAGTTTGAAATTGTTCAATGGAGATCTAGAATCTCAAAATGGAATCAAATTAAAGGGAATTTCCTACAGATTTATTTATAAGTTTTATCGTAAAATGTGCTGACAAATTAATTTAATAATTTGTATTTGAATAATCAAACCAACGTTTCAATGTGGATATGAAAGAGAGTATAGAACACTTATAATCCAACAAAATTAGTTCACAATTGACAGTATAAAATTGTGACTTTCCCCCAGGAAATAAATTGGCAACAGGGATCCAGCGAAAGGAAATTTCCTAAAAACTGCAAACACCTGACTCCTGTGTTTAAAGTTTTTAGGAAAATTTCTTTCGCTGGATCCGTAATGCCAATTTAGTTCCTGGGGGAAATTCACAATTGTGTACTGTCAAATGTGAAGTAATTTTTTTGGATTATTTGACAAAAAAAAAGGATCTTTAGATCACTAAAAGCCCTAGAAAATGGTTGATTGGTTCTCAAATGACAGATACTTTTCCGAAGAACCTAAGTAAAAAGCATGAAGCGAATCAGAATCGGCCACTAACCGAATAATTAATGAAATTTTTGAGAGCCTATCCTTGCAACATGTCTAAAAGTCAAGGTTTGTCATTTCTGCTTATCTAAATAAATTTGTTGGTAGGAGAAATTCCGGGAAATCAATTCGGTATCCAACGTTCATACAGATTCAAGAATACGCATGACATATGTTGCCCTAGTGGCAGGCAATTAATTCAAATGCCGGCCTGGATCCATTGCAGGTTGAGTTTTTAAAACGGAAATGCCCAAGAAAAATGTAGACCTATTGGCGGCAATTGCCATACACAGGTAATAAAAGACAATTACCAAAGCCAGCGAATTGGCAACACGAGGCACTTCACTTATACGAGTACAGGAAGACTTCTTACATGGAAATGGATATTTGGAAATACACACACAGACGCAATTGAAACAATTCCGCTTAACAAATGTAACCTCACGTCAGCGACTATGACGCAATTTCCAGTTGCAGTCATTATGTCTGCAAAAGGAAAAAAGAGAACCTCCATCTTGCTGGCTGGCCGCTTAACGAGCAACATAATTTAGCAGCAAAATGTATTTGAAATGTGAAAAATATTAAATTTTCCAACGATATTTGATAGCATTACAACATTAAACAGCCACTATAAAGGCTACTTTGATTACTGGCCAAACCGATTGCTTTGAGCCACAAAAAGTAATAAATTTAAGGCAAACACGACAGTTAACCAAACAACCAACGAACTAAACCTGTCACCGTACTAACTCCGACTCGCACTGGCAGCACCTCTCCGCCCCACGAAAGCCATAATCAACAAACAAGGATTCTAAAAATAACCACAACCGGTTAAATCCGAAAAGAGTCCTTCTAACAAATTGTCAACATGGACGATGAAAAGTTGATGTCGACAATGAAAAAAAAAAATACACGTAATCCAGAACAACGTGAGGTACGAAGAGAAGTGGGGGGGGGGGAGCAGGCGACTTTAGGACATGCACACACGTATACAGGGAATGTTTTGTGTTTGTGAGGTAGTTTTGTGACCCGATGCACAGTGGCTTCAACACAACCAGGCGGGGAGAGGTGACTATAAAACTCCAAAAGTATTTTTTTTTAAAGATGAAATATTCCATAACCAAATCGAAAGGTGGATGCCCCAAGTCCTCGATAGTCTCACGAATTCTATCTTTGAGGTCTTGAATCGACGCTGGGTTGTTGGTGTAGACCTTATCTTGCACGTGGCCCCAAAGGAAGAAGTCGCAAGGTGTTAAATCACCTCTTCGAGAGATAACACGGTCCGGAAACCTTTCCCGTAAAAGAACAATGGTTTCGTTGCTTGTGTGGCACGTAGGGCCGTCTTGTAGAAAGTAAATGTTGTCTGGATCAATATCATCCAACTCTGATCATAGCAAATCACTAATCATCTCTCGACAGCGCAATCCATTCGCCGTAACTGTTGATCCAACCTCATTTTTGAAAAAGTAAGGTCCAATGACCTCGCCGAACCATAAGCCGCACCAAACTGTCACATGTTGAGGATGGAGAGGCTTCCAACCAATAACTCTTGGGGTTTCCGAACTCCAGATGCGACAATTTTGCTTGTTGACGTATCCACCGAAGTGGAAATTGGCCTAATCAGTCAAGATGATTTATCGGTGGAATTCCGGATAATTTTCATGCATTTCAAGGATACAATCAGCAAAGACACGACCTAGTTGATGATCGGCCGACTTGATTTCTTGTGTTAACTGAACTTTATAAGCCTTAAGACCAAGGTAGTGAATTTTAATAATTTCAATGCGTTTTTGAAGCCCGTATCGTTCCATTTTTAGTTATGGCGTAGTTTCTACTTGTCAAATGTCAAAGAATGAAAGCTTCAAAAGTGACAGCTACCGAAATACCGGGTGCTTCAAAATAACACCACTTGTCTGTCGTTTCGAGACACTGTGCCATGTTGGCATTATATTGCAACGCCAACTTCAGGACAACAGGAAGATTCTTAAGTGGACGTTAAAAACCACGTAAATATAGTTTGCCATTCTTTAACAGGATATAAGTACACAGAGATATACAGAGAGGGAGAGCTAGAGAGAGAGAGAGAGCGATAGACAGAAAGAGCTCCGCCAAAAGCGTGGTTACAATAAGGGATTGTATGTACATGGTAGTGTATATGAATGTTACCACTGACAAAGCGGACATGTTGTGTTGATGTTAGTGTCTATATGAGTGTGTGTGTGTGTGTGTGATTGTGCCAGAAGGATCTGACTGCAGTTGTGGGAATTGTGTGTAAAACTGCGACAACGAAAGCAAGTGAAAAATCAATTTCCTTTTAAAATTTATTACATTTACGATTATGAAGGCATTAACAATAAACTGGGACCCCAAAGACCAGAGGCGGGGCAGCCGGCTAGCAAAGCTAGATTGTCCTGTTCAGTGTATGTGCGGTTGTTTGCTGTGGGGCCGCATGGAGGCAACATAAATTGAACTTAAGTATGTCTTTAAAAAAATGGGAATAACATATAGAAGGCATGTACATAGGAAGGGGGAGGTCTAGAGTATCAGGCAGAATAAGAAGATGGCGTATATTTTTGTTGTCTGTTTGTAGTTACCTGTAGAGCGGTATGCCTGTTGTATCCTTGAACCATAGCAATAGTTTTACGGAATCCTGCGGCGTTGGTGGTGTCAGATCGCACGGCAAATCGACGCTTTTGCCCACTGCTGCCCAGACAAGACGTGCAGGAACTGCAAAATAAAAATGGAAGCAAATTTTAAATAAATTGCATAAGTATGAAGAAATGGGTAAAGAGAATACAGATGAGAGGTGTGGCAAAAACGGATATTAGTTTCATTTCATTACAAGATTATGTCACTCTAGGACTTCGAAGATGCTGCTCATAAACTCGCTGCAGTCGTCATAGCCCCTTGAGCCATGTATGGGAGGGGGGAGAAAGCCGGTTGAACTCCTTTAACTTGGCCAGCCATGACTTAAATTCAATATAACAGAAATAAATTTAATAACCCAATGCTCGTGTTCGTTCGTGTTATATGGCTTCCTTTTTAATTTATTTTGTGAAATTTAAAAAAAAAAAAAATGAAAACACCCAGGACATGGCTGGGCTTCATGTTTGCTGGCAACGCTCACACACATTTCGACAGCCAACCCATGTGTAGGTGTGTCTGTGTGTGTGAGTGTGTGTATGTAGCAACATGAACATGAGTAGTCAGTTTGTTTGATTTCTATACAAGCACCACAATTTCCTTTATTGCTTTGCCATATATATGTATTTGTTCCGTCTTTTTGTTGTTGTTGCTGCTGCTTTAGCTTTTTCTTACTGGCACTGACTGTTGCGCTTTTTCCAGGACATCCGTTGCCATCGCACACTTAGACATCTAGACCCAACCATTCGCACACGCACACACTCGAACACCCCCGCATCAATGGAATATGGCCCGCCCACCCATGTCGTCTGTGCTTCAGCTGCTGTTTCCGTTTCCTCTCGTCCATCATTTGTGTTTGTTTTACAACTTTGATAAATAATATGGCGGTTGTTTTGCTGGCGTTGCTTTCTTGTACTTGTGTTTAATTTTTGCTCATTTATTTTTATTAATTTTCTATTTCATTTAACGTTCGAATGACATTTTTGTCTATCAATCATCATCATCATCACATCTGTTGAGATCAGGGAAATTAGTGAATGAACAAGTCGAGTCGTTGTCACTAAATATGGCTGTACGATGACAAATTGGCAGCAGCTTAAATTTAAATTGAGTTTCCATTCGATACGGATTTTTTTTGGATTTTTTTTTGGTATTGGTCGAAGAAATCTGTGAATATCCGAGCAGATCTCAAGTTTGAAAGGATAATTAGTTATCGAACTGTTAAACTGAAAGGAACTTCGGCACCCTACACTGGGAGAATCATGCAACTGCACCGTAAAAGATTAGTAAGGAAACAGAGTTTAGTTGGGTGTGGGGGTGTGTGTTGTGTGTCTTAAACCGACACAAATCATTTACTTTAATTTGCTAATTGTATTTCCTTATTTTATTGCATTCTCTAGTGAGAGCCGTCGCTGCGTGCTCTAGTGTCGTTGCTGTCTGAACTCTGAACTATAGTGTCCTTGTGAATAGATTCCTTTTTTCCCACTCTCTCTCTCGCTCTCGCTCTCCCTCTGCCTCTGTCTATGTAGACATACACCCTTACATAGCGTAGTGTTGCATGCCAAGAAAGCCTTGGTGCGACACTAGCACAAGCATAACTACTCGTATTGTGCTTATATTTCTTCATTACACTAATGAAGAGCTGATGGTGTCGCCTTTTCTTCAGCCAACGAAACAAGCATTTAGAAATAAAAGCGCATCATTAAATTCTAAAAATACTCGCGTACAAAACAAAGTCGACACCAAAAAAAACAGAAATCCTTTTCATCCTTTCTGTCGCAACGTTTCGGGTCTGGTTGGTCTACCTTGTTGCAGTTTAGCAATCATTGAGTTTTGAAGATTTTTAGACAATTTGGCAAACAGTGAGAGCCACATTTCATCTTCGTGGGTGGGGGGGATGAATGGTGCATATATTCCGTTCATCATGGCATTTGTAAATAATATTTTACATCTTTACAATTTATAATCAAAGCGAAAAGATCCACAAAACGGCGAACGATACGAGCTATGATCATCAAGGATTACACAAAAATATTCCCCTCAAATTCTAACAGAAAATGGGCAAAACTGATTATAAAACTGAAGAAATTTCAAACTTTAGAATTTTGTGAAAATGCAAGAGAAGTATTTGAGTGGCATCCACTCGTACTGAGCCGGAAGAGGAACAACAATTTCGACTACCGGGCCTAACATACGGTCTAGGGCTGCCGTAGAACATCACAATTGTTTAGGTGACGATTAAATGTCTGTTTCCAGAAAACGAATTTGTTCGTTCGTTACAAATTGTCAAAATTGAAGGCGCAATAAAATGGTTTTCCATTAGTAATGAGAGCTTATTCGGACTGTGTCCATATGTCGGTATCAAAAATATATCTGAAAATTTCAATTGAACCCATGTCTGAGCTTAACATCACAATTGTTTAGGTGACGATTAAATGTCTGTTTCCAGAAAACGAATTTGTTCGTTCGTTACAAATTGTCAACATTGAAGGCGCAATAAAATGGATTTCCATTAGTAATGAGAGCTTATTCGCTTGGGACTGTGTCCCATATGTCGGTATCAAAAATATATCTGAAAATTTCAATTGAAAATACGCTTCCAATATTGGCGATTTGTAACGAACGAACAAATTCGTTTTATGGAAACAGGCACTAAGTCTGGGACGTTACTTTATATATAAAAAAAAATTTACAGAGCACTTCTTTGCATGATTGTCAGACGTCACGGGTCTGACAAGAAAATTTTGGAACTCCCAATGTATGGGAATGTCAACTCAAACAAGCTTGTGCACAAAGGGTAGTCAATTTGAAATCAGATCGTGATCTGTGTACAAAAATTAAATACAAAAACGTTTATTTGCAAGAAACACTAATAACACCGTGTTACACACATTCTGTGCTATGAACCAAATTTACTTTTTCGGAAAGGGGATAAAAAATAAAAATACACGTGTATCGGCGATTTTCATGTACACGTCAGAATTGATAAAAATTGTTTTTAAAAAATTTAACGTGATTCCACGAGTCTGCCTGCCAAAAATCAGCTCGATTGGATCACTGGAAAAGGGTTAAAAATCGGTCCAAAGGCTTTCACACAGGCCACTACGAGCTTCATACTTCAAACTTAAAAAAAAAGAAATTCTGACGTGTACATGAAAATTGCCGATACACGTGTATTTTTATTTTTTCCCCTCTTTCCGAATATGTGCATTTGGTTCATAGGACAGAAAAAAATCTATTTTTTGTAACATGGTGTAATGTTTTCTTTATTAAATTCAAAAATTGTAGAGAAAAATCGAATCCAAAAATTGGTTTTGCCCTGCGGTAATTGCAATCGGCGCGAAAAGTTTTTGCCCGCAAATGACTACAAATTAAGATTTTCGTAATCAGTGCAACTGCCCTCATACTGTACCATACTAGTGGAAGGAGCAATTGCCGGAAAAAAAAGTGACTAACCCTACTGTGCAGAAATGTATATGCCATCGTTTCGATATCTCCGTTATCGTTCCGTCTCCCGTAGTGTTTCCATGTGTACCACTAAGTCTTTTCATATATCCGGTCGATCCATACACCGACCCATAATACTTACCGTTTAATCTACCTTTTTCAAGTACCTTGTAAGATATCCATAATTTCAACTGTCCTTCCATTTGTGCGTAAGTTCACCATATCCTTTCAGCGCTGGAAACAACTAAATGCATATACCTGCAGTAAACAATCGCACTGCACATGCATACATTATTCTATTCGTCAGTTACTCGATTCTAAGATTACACGACCATCCAACAATCTGAGCATGAGTCCAGTCTACATTATATGTTTCCCGCCATTAAACTTCCATCAACTCCGCTCGTCCATCCTACACCTTTGTGAACACTATCTCTTTCCCCGTCTGTCTTTGTGACTGTCCAACTGTCTGTATGTATGGACATACATATCTTTGTCTGTCTGCTCTAAAAAAAAAGACTACCCAGCCGATAGACAGACTATCCAACACATTGTCCACCTTTCAATCTACGTCCGATCATCCAACAGTCTGCTCATGCGTCCTCCCACACGACATTCATCCTTGTACCCAACATTCGGACACATGTCTATTCAACAGACTATTCATCCAAAGGCGTCCGCCTTTCAAAAAACTGTCCATCTATCCATTCCACATACTACCCGCTCATCCATTCATCCAATACTGTCTGCAACCATCAATCCTCAACACTCAGCCCAACTATGAAACGTTCTGACCATGCGTCCATCCTACAAACTACCCCTCCCTCGATCCATCCAACACTTTGTACGCCTATTTACTCCACCATCTCACTGTTACTTCTGTCGACAAGTGTGTCTCCCTTTGTCTGGTTGGTTGGTCACCATCGTACATAATTCCCTTAACATTTCATGAAGCAAGAGAAGTCACCTTCTTTATTCTTCTCTCAAAAGTGTAAGCCATGCTCAATATAATTTGTCTTTTGAAACAGCCTCTCATCGCCACCTTTATTTTTCACGTCCTTAGAAGCCGACTTTCACATCGATCGTGCCTGCTCTTGTTTCCGCAGATTTTCAAGCTACGCACGTCATACATTTCCATTCAACCTTACGTTCGTGTCTTCTCCTTTTACTATTCCGGTTTCCTCTTATCCCCACAGAGCCTCGTCGTTCTGGCTTTAAGAGTTTCTCCATATTAACTGACGTTCTATCGCCTTTGCATTGCATTGCTTTTGCTTCCCCAAGGATACTAGAATCCCACTAAAACTAAGCCTCTTCGATAGCAAAGTGGCTAGGTCCAAATATTTTTGTATACGATTTAGGACCAACAGTTTGTAAATTTTCAATCGACCATAAGTCTCTGCAATGATTATAATATCGACCTGGTTTAGAATGATCTAAGCCTTAGCCTCTTAGAGGAGGTATAGATCGTCCTGTTTTAGGCCACAGTTTTCTTTAGGGTATCCTTAGGTCGACCCCTGCCTTTCATTCAATGATTTTTTTAGTTTTGTTGTCTGTCAGACACAGGAACAACAGATCCAAGTCATAAAAGTTATTCACACCTACTAATCCCGAGGAAATGTGTTGTTGCCAGAACGATGACGATGATGGCTGTGTCAACGTTGTTCGGTTGGCTTGTCGTCTTCTTCATTGCATCCTGCACCCTCACAGTATGCAATTTGTTTTTATTTGTTCTTTATTTTTGTTTGGCTTATATTTTGTCGTCCCTTTTGCCATATCCCGATGTGGCCACTGTGGCTTAAAGTGGTACCTTAGTAGTGGTGGTGTTGAAGACACCAGAGCATGCCTGCCTTTTGGCGTTGGCTGGCTGCAGAGCTGAGGCCTTTGCCGTTGTCGATATACGTTTATGGTCTGCATGAATAAAGTATGAGATCCTTGTAATTGATTAATTACCACAGTGATAACTTGCAAAATAAATGACAGAAATTCGACAGAAATCGTTGTTGTTGATGATGGAACGATACAGCCGTTGATTAATGATGAATTCCACCAAAACGTGTATGTCTGTGAACAGGCTTTAGTGTCAGAGTGAGATGCGGTGATAAGCGAAAATCCTGCTTTGTTTTAAGGCAACGGAAACGGGGATCGGAACGTTTCTATATCTTAACTAATGCATCTGGTGTCAACATAAAATGCGTTTTAAGAATTTATTCATGTTTAGCTGCCATACAAAGTTTTTGCTTAATGGACCTCTGTGATTGTTGATGTCCTAGCCAGAACTTGCAACTGAATGGCTTTCATCACTGTTCATGCATTTGCTATGCCCATTGAATGAAATCTTGTTTCATTGCTCGCTACCATAACGCCACCCCACCCCATCCCGCCCAACTCATTTTATTTTCATTTTGAATATAAGCGACTTTGTACTTTTTTTCCCTGTGATGTTTTCCATTTTAATGATTTATGCTTTCCATTTTGATTCAATTTATGGAACAACCATACAACCAACCGACAGACATACGTACAGCCATGGACGACACCTAAACTAAAAATAGACACGGATAGTCTAAATTTAGTAGACTAGTTGATGACTGCTCCAGGTTCGCCGGCATAGCGAGCCATCCCCGTACGTTGCACTCAGCAGGCACATTTTGCTGACAGCTGCCATGATGAATACCTGCTGCCGATGCTGGTCGTTTTGGGCCTGGGGATGCAACAACTGCTACAAACAGACATGCATGCGATCTCGAACAGTTGTTGTCGCAAGTGTACATATCTCCGCTATGCGATGTGCATGTACATACATATGTATGTTGCCTCGGTGTTGCTAAGTGGATTTGTTTCGACACAGCGAGTGGGGAAAACAAGGAAAAGAAAAACTGTCTGTGATCCCTTGCCTTGTCTATGGGCGAAAATGTGCTTATATTAACGTTGAGCCCAAAAGGAAACTTCAAAGTCCATAATCAACATGGAAATATTCAATTAAGAGCTATATATACGCTTAATTAAGAATAAGCTGAAAAAAAGGCAGGGGGAACTTTAAAATACTATTCTTCAGTTGTTTTTTCTTTTCTTTCTTAGAAGATAGAATTTTCACAGTTTGATGTATTCCCTTAAAGGAATTGAAAGATATTTTTAACTGCCCCGATAGAAGGAGGGCGAGGGAAATTCTCAAATGCACTCAAGTCAAATTTGGTAGATTAATTTTAATGGTATGTGCTGTTTGCTTTGCCATATGGGGAAGGCATTGACCACAAAATGGTTTCGCAGAGCATAAGCTTAAAAAAATCTATGCGTGGATAATCACTAGTGATAATTAATAATAAGTATTGTATTGAACCTAGATAAAAAAAATGTGATCTTTATTGGTATTGAGATTTCAGAGAAACGTAGAACTTCCAAACGTAAGTCTGAGACCAGTCAGTAAGAAATGTGACTTGGCTGTACGACCTGAGTCGCAAGAATGTTTGTGGCTTGTAGAGCTCATCCTAATGCGATTTCTACTCCTTTTATATCTTAGGCTCCTGTGAGTATATGAAGAAACCCAAAGATCATACAGACGGCAGACGTCCCAAGTCGTTTGCTGGACATTTCCAAGACGGTATTTAAAGAGTATTTATTTTAAAAAAAGTAGGTATTTGTTTTTTAAAAAAAAACATTATCTGGTTTAAAAAATATTGTCAGGCCAGTTACAGACATCTAGAGTGTGTAGCCGAACTAATGTGTCAAAAAACAACTTGGAATGTCTGACCTTTGTATAGACTTTGAAGAAAACTGTAGTTCATGCCCTGCGACTACAAGCCACATGGCTCGTAGAACTTAATTTACTTGTGTGTATGAATTTTTTCACCTGAGATCTACGAACATTTGTGGCTTGACTTGCAGTGGCGAATTATGGCAGTACTATGACCCTGGTTAAGAGTTCGTATCACTATATTTTGGATACCAGGGTATTAAGCAGAGTCCAATTTAAGCCAGATGATAAAATGGCATGAAATTCTCAATTAATTAGTGAACTTATTTCTCTTTCCGCAACTGTATGTGATTGTTACACAACTTCAGCCGCGAAAATGTTTGTGACTTCACTTAAAGTTGTGGTTATGGTTGATGGGAGATCGATAGAGAGAAATTGTATCCACACTCTTATTCTACTCATGCTGTATACAGGACTCCTGCAAGTGTTTTTCTACTCCTAGGGCACTATGAGGACATACGAGTCCTTTTAGTTAAATAATAAAAATCATATGTTTGAAAGATATCCAATTTATTTGCACATTTTACTTTTGAATTCCCCTACTGTTAAACTTGGGTGTATTACGTGAGTGTATTGACTTGGGGCCGGACGAGTTGTTCATGGAAGTCATACGACCCCTAGATACCGGGTTTATCCTAATGCGGAATCTGCTCCTAATGTATCAAGGATTCCTCACTGCAAGCCATAGAACAGCTTTTAACTAAATAATTGAAGCCAAATAATATTTTTCATCATGAGGGAATTTCAATTCATTGGATTACCCATAAACTCATGTTTCTAATGAGCCATTTTTTTGTCCCCTAGGAACCAAATAGGTAGACTCAATTATGAGAAATTGTGTGAATCAATAAATTGTATAAATTTTACAATCATGTTTGGATAAGGCATCGTCTTACAGAATTACACCGTGTTACACACATTCTGTCCTATGAACCAAATTTACTTTTTCGGAAAGGGGATAAAAATACACGTGTATCGGCGATTTTCATGTACACGTCAGAATTTGACGTGATAAGAAATTTGACGTGATACCGACATTTCCACGAGTCTACCTGCCAAAAATCAGCTCGATTGGATCACTGAAAAAGGGTTAAAAATCGGTCCAAAGGCTTTCAAAAAAAAAATTCTGATGTTACATTAAAATCGCCGATACACGTGTATTTTTATTTTTTCCCCTCTTTCAGAATATGTGCATTTGGTTCAAAGGACAGAAAAAAAATCTTTTTTTTGTAACACGGTGTTAGAGGAGGAACCACCACTTTCACCATCGACCAGCCAGGGAAAGCATCAATGGGGATTTTCAGGCCCGGCCAGAGTTTGTCTAAACCTCGGTTGGATATTATAAAAACGTCAAGAGCATTTTTGTTACAGCATCGGATGATCTTAACACACTTTTGCTATTTGGCACCTTGAAGTGAAGGAGTCATCCTCACTGTGCTTCCCATAAGGGTGACTACGGTTTACGAAAGCTAATAAAAGGTAATTTTTTAAAGAGTTTGACCTAAGGAGCCTATGTCTCCATTCGATTTGCGAATAACTTTCCCGACAACAACAGGTCTGCTTTTGGCGGCAGTGAGCGCATCAAGTTGGCCATTCTCGGCTATGATCTTCGTAGGCAAGGGGGAGTGACTTTGCATCTGTGCCTATTATCGTAATAGTTGCCAGAGTATTGACAACTGTTAAAGTGAGTTTGCTAAGAACGGATAGGGCGAAATCTCCCCTATATAAACTGATCTATAATTAAGAGACTTATGTCCGACAATTCTGAACTGTCAGACAGGGGTATCATTATTTTGTTTTATTTTATAGGTTTCCATAGATTTCCAAAGGACAGTAAACTCAAAAACATGAACAACATCCCAAAAGTCAAAAAACATTCAAAGTTTATTAAAATATGTGAATAACAAAGGAAAGTTTGGAAAAATCCTACATAAAAATCCAACCCACCATTGAATAAGTGTATTCATGTGATTGACTTGAATTTTCTAGGTGGTCATGTCCTTTTACAGATTATGAGAAAATTATTTTGTTTCTTCGTTCATTCTTTCGCTATCCTTTTTAGCCAAGGCTTTGTTAATATGTTTGCATGTTCCTTCTTTCGGCTATTTTTAGGTAAATCCTGTCTGGAGGATAATGAAATTATGGAGCTTTGTATTAAACGTAAATGGCCTAATGTAGGCGTCTGAAACCTCAAGCATGGATGCGAGTATTCAGCTAGGATTACCCAAATAAAGCTGTAAAGGGAAATTATTGATATCGGCAAAATTAATTTATGATAATTCATGTTGACTTAAATAGTTAGTGACCACACTCGAATGGGCGGACATAATGACGATGGGTTGGGTTGGCCATTGACGCAACCGTTTATTGTGCCTGTATAATGTGGAAAGTTTTAAGTAAACAAAAGAGTGAGTTATTTATGTAACCTTTGCCCTATTTTTAGTTATTTTCGTCTAAGGATTTAATGTTTAAACATAATTTTTTAAATACATATGCAAGCATTAATTTGCGTCCGATTGAAGTTGACCCCTCCAGCTACAGCTACAATAACTGTGGCTAAAACACCCTGCCCCCAAGCGAAAATATAATTAAATGAACGCTTTCAATTGTTGTTGAAACATGAGGACATCATCACAAAATTACCCTTATTTTCCATACCACGAAGACTAATCGGTTATTAGATGAATTCCATCATGTTGGGATGAGGATTACACGTGTCTCCGATTCGTCCCCCATTCCACGAAACCGAATACCCCCCCAGCAATTTCCTTTTTTTGTGCTGGTTTGTTTCAATTTGTATACCCCAATTTAAGCTGATTTCAACTAACATTCGAATGCAAATCATTTGTCTCGATGCACTGCATGGATCATCAATCTTCGCCCAGTGTGGGTGCCTGGCGGGGGGGAAGGCAACCGTGATTGATGGGGCTTTCCACCTAGCAAAAACATAAAAATGTCTAAAGAAAGTCATAATTACCATGGGGGAGTTACATGACGAATGTCTGTCAGCCTTGTGCTGAGGATGTGGGCAAACAAACGGCAACGGCAACGCCAGCGCCCAACAAGCAGTTAATGCACTTACTACTCACTTACATGCCGGCTAGACTTGGCTAAATAGAATGGAATACATTTTAAGTACTTGTAATGATAAATAAACTGACAATATTAAATACACATTTGTGTAAATACGAGTACAAACCCAACAGAAGGTGGTAAGGGATGAGCAGGGGCGTGAGGACTGATGGTGAGAGTACGTGTAAGGTTATTTGAAAAAGGATATGTAGGTTTATTTGTGTATCTCTGTGTGTGTGTGTGTTTGGGTGTGGTGGTTTGTGTGCGGTGTAGACCAACACAAAATGCAAAGTACTGTGGATGAGAAAAACTGTAAGCGAAACACTTAAAAAGCTATTTGCACACCGCACGCTCACAAACACACGCCAATACACCCACACGGATACAAAAAATAAATTCACATAAACGCACACTGTTACATAGCCAGCGAAAGGCATTTTTAAAGGATATGACGGTACATGTGCATAGCCCAAGACTGCTTAACATTAACATGTAAGGAACGAGGGAGCGAGAGAGCGCAACTGAGAGTGGGAGATGTGAGTAGCATCAGCATCAGTGTTAACGTAAACACTTTTACGAGCATGACTATGTGTATGGGTGTGTGTGTGTATATAATTTAGTGGATTCATTTACACTCACCCACACACACAGACGCAGGCACATGTGTGCTCATAAAGGATGAGGCCAACCCAAAAAAATCTCAGCTTGTGTTTGTTTGTCGCTGTCGATGTGTCTGCGCCCGTGTGTATGTTATGATGGTCTTTAAAAAGTATGCGGTCTTGGTTGTGGAAGTGTGCATCGTTCTTGTTGTTTTATATTCCACTACTCTGTCTTGATCTTCTGCTGTTTCTACTTCCATGTATGTGGCCAGGAGGGATGTCAGTTTCAACAAAAAATATAAAACGCAATGAAAGTTAAAAAGTGCGAAAATATACATTAGGGTCAGCTTTTGGCAAACGCCAGACATTTGAGTCGGTTGGTCGTACATACCTACATATAGTTTGCCTTAATGTGAGCACGGGTCAGTATGACACCGCCTCAACAAGGGTGCATGATTTTGTATGCAGAAACAAAAGTAGAACAACATAAAGAAAGGGAAAATAATTCAAATTCAATGCACAACATTGGAGGCCGAAAACGATCAGGGAGTTTCTCAAACATCACCGCTAATCAAAACTCAATTGTGGTCACATCATAGATGACATTAGTTATGTTTTCTAAACATAATTCGACCTTCAGTTAATTGTGAATAAAAGAGCAAGTTTCCAATCGATTTTATTGATCTATATCTCATTTCAATTGCAAGATATGGAGATTTATGATTATGTATTAATTTTTGTCACTTTCGAATTTTTAAAAATATTTTTTAAAGGATTGCTTACAACACTGGGAATTTATGATTAAATAGTAAAAAGTGACCGTTTTTTGTCAGTTTCGAATTTTTATAATTTTTTTTAAATTAAAAAAATAAAATTGTTCGGCCTAAATTTGCTTGATTAAATATTAAAAATTGACGCTTTTTTGTCAGTTTCGAAATTTTTATAATTTTTTTTTAAATAAAAAAATGAAATTGTTCGGCCTAAATTTGCTTACAACACTGGAAATTTATGATTAAATATTAAAAATTGACGCTTTTTTGTCAGTTTCCAATTTTTCTAATTTTTTTTTAAATAAAAAAATAAAATTTTTGGGCCTAAATTTGCTTACAACACTGGAAATTTATGATTAAATATTAAAAATTGACCTTTTTTGTCAAATTCGAATTTTTATATTTTTTTTAAATTAAAAAATTTTTATAATTTTTTTTAAATTAAAAAAATAAAATTGTTCGGCCTAAATTTGCTTGATTAAATATTAAAAATTGACGCTTTTTTGTCAGTTTCGAAATTTTTATAATTTTTTTTTAAATAAAAAAATGAAATTGTTCGGCCTAAATTTGCTTACAACACTGGAAATTTATGATTAAATATTAAAAATTGACGCTTTTTTGTCAGTTTCCAATTTTTCTAATTTTTTTTTAAATAAAAAAATAAAATTTTTGGGCCTAAATTTGCTTACAACACTGGAAATTTATGATTAAATATTAAAAATTGACCTTTTTTGTCAAATTCGAATTTTTATATTTTTTTTAAATTAAAAAAATAAAATTGTTCCGCCTAAATTTGTTTGATTAAATATTAAAAATTTACGCTTTTTTGTCAGTACGAATTTTTCAAATTTTTTTTAAATTACAAAAAATAAAATTGTTCGGCCTAAATTTGCTTACAACACTGGAAATTTAGGATTAAATATTAAAAATTGACACTTTCTTTTCAGTTTCCAATTTTTTTTTAAATTCAAAAATAAAATTGTTCGGCCTAAATTTACTTACAATACTGGAAATTTATGATTAAATATTAAAAATTGACGCTTTTTTGTCAGTTTCGAATTTTTATAATTTTTTTTAAATAAAAAAATAAAATTGTTCGGCCTAAATTTACTTACAATACTGGAAATTTATGATTTAATATTAAAAATTGACGATTTTTTGTCAGTTTAGAATTTTTCTAATTTTTTTTTAAACTAAAAAAATAAAATTGTTCGGCCTAAATTTGCTTACAACACTGGAAATTTATGATTAAATAGTAATAATTGACGCTTTTTTGTCAGTTACGAATTTCTCAAATTTTTTTTAAATTAAAAAATAAAAAAAATTACAACATGTTTTTTTTTTTTTTTGCATAGTGTTATCTTTAGGTGCCATTTAATTTATATTACATATAGGCAAAAACAAAATAAACACCTAAAAGGATACATATTCTTGGTTGAGACGCTGCGTTGGGCCCTAAATATTTTTGAATTAAAGTTAAAAAAACAATCTTAACAGTTTCTAGTTGTTGTTTTTTTTTGGAATAATATGATTTGGATTATCTTTCATTTCAGTTATTAAGTCAATGTACATAAAATCCCTTTACAGCGTGCCAGCGTTGGCCGCCATTTAATGGAGGGTTTACAACAAAATAACCACATATTAATTAATTATAAGAATTCCAATTCGGACATTCCTGATACACCACGTTGGCCGCCAGTTATTTAATAAAAAAAATACATACTTTGACGAAGAGCACAGACGGGAGGAGTGTTGGGCATGTTGTTATTTAACCCACATACAAGCCATCATAACGAACAGTGGCGATCTTATACAATGTGATGTGCCAAAAAGTCGACACACAATGGCAGGAGGGAAGAGTTGCAAAAACAAACATACGGAAGATGAGGTTATGCTAAGTGGAGGATGCGTAAGTATGTGTCTGTGGGTGAGTGTTTATAATGTAAATACAATTTAGTTATGTTTACATGGAAACATGTTTCCATTTGCTCCCCTCACCCTTACTGCTACCTCTCTCTGTATCTCTCTCTCTCTCTCGCCCCCTTTTCCTAGTATTTTCATTTCATTTGTGCATAAATAACTTTGTAGCAGCAACAATGAGAATGAAAAAAAAGGAACGGAACGGAACGGAAGAAAATTCAATATTTACTCGTATTTACGCAATTGCCAGTAATTTACCACAAAAGATTTACAACGCGAATACACAAAAAGCCGGATAATGAGTTTATACGAATATGAACACACATTCAGTTGTACACAGAGACAGTGTGAGTGTGAGAGAGAGAGAGGGGGGGGAGCGACTTAAATAAATCCTTAACACAACACTCTCATATAACACATACACACGCACAGGCAAATATGTATCCACATATGTACGTATCACAGACTGTGCATGGAGTGTTGTAGGCAAACCTCTCATACGGCAGACAGTGGATTTAAAAGCCGAAACGCAGCAGGACTAAGACAAGAGGACTAAATACTGACTTGTATGCGAATGCGAGCACTTACAATTTATAGACACGTTTGCAAAAGAGTTCAAAAGTGTAATGCGCTCCTCTTACACAAACACACACACGTACACACACACATCCTCAAATTTAGTTGTAGTATATAAAAGCTGAGATAACCTCATAAATTAACTAATTTTGCATAATACTTTTAAACATTACTTAAGTTTGGTAAAGAAGTACAACGTTTGGCCTCATTTGTTGCGGTTGCCAATGCCTGCCATTGTTGTAGTTGCCGCTACAATGGCCTGCCATTGTCATTTACACTACGTGAGACAATTGCCCAGATTTGTCACTCCACGCCCGTCGAGTTTTTGGGGCGAACAACAGCAGAACAACGCCGAACACACAAAAACATGAATTATTTGACTAACCGACTTTCGCATGAAGGATTACGCGTACGACGGAGTCTGGGGCGACAGCCAATATTTTTATAATTCAGGCATAATATTTGTATTATTGTTATTGATGATAAACTTTGCCAACGTTCCAACGTTGATTGTCCTGTTTCTGCTGGCCAACAGGCAGGACACTCTGTTTTTATTATGAACACATTCTGAGTTTTTTGGGTGTGTGTGTGTGTGTGTTGTTTGTTTGCCACGTTCATGGATTGTGATAACAATGCTGGCCAATGACAATGGCTATTATACAACATTTATGTGTCTCTGTGTGTGTGTGTGTGTGTGTGACTATTACTCGCATACACGTACATAAAGTGACTTCCGCTTTTACGCGTTTCAAATAAAAATGAAAAAAACGTATTTTTTTTTTGTTAATTTACAAGCCCTCAAAAAAAAAAGATGGTCCGGCATATTTATACACATGAATATTCATAGATACTCGTATATCCTTTCGCCGAAACACTCACACACACGCACACACACAGCCTGTGAGACTTGTGTTTTTTTTTCGGGTTTGTGTGTTTTTGTCCACTTTCGTTGGGAGTTCGTTTTTATTTTTAATTTAAAATAACTACTGTAAGCCGGTTTTAATGTAAACGGCAATTGTTTATGAATCAGGTCTGCTCCAGCTTCAGGTCCAACAGCAACAACAACAGCACCAAACATTCACAATTAAAAGCCGACACATTTTCATTTTTTTTTTCTTACTTTTTGTTTTGCAACAAAAAAATAAAACCGTGGCAACAGCAAACGTATTTAGTAGTGTTTGTCTTATCGCCCATGGACTGACCCATATACGAACGCTGTAATACTCTGTGTGTGTGTGTGTGCGAGAGTTTTTTTACAAAAGTCGTCGTCAGGGCGCGGCGGGTTGTTGAACAAACACGCAATCCAACAGCATCCCGACACAATTTTTGTGTAATGAAGCCAGATTTTTTTTTTATTTTTTTTTTGTTCATTCTCTGTTGCTCTCTTAATTTTGCCTCCAATTTGTAATTAAAGTTATGTTTTTTCAGTCAATATTATTGCAGAATTTATGATAAAAGCCATTAATGCCATCAAAGTGATGGTGTAAATTTAGCGGGAATTTACTTTTCTTTTGCCGGAATGGTTAATTTATTTTATAATACATGTTTTTTTTTAAAGCAATAAAATATTTTTTCTGTTAAAAAAAAAACTTTGGTTTTTTTGTTGTTGCAGAAATTAATGGGCCGCTTGGTTTTTTGCTTTTCATAGAAAAGCATCACTGATTAAGGCAGAAAGGCGAAACAAAAAATGAGCTGTGGAAATTGAAAATAATCTTTTAATCCGCAGATTCTTGAGAATGCGATTCCCCTTCTTTGGTGTTGGTCGCAATACTTAATCAGACTAGGGGCCTATTATCTCAATGTACGATTGTAATTTATCGATACGATATACTGCACATTAATAGGTTTTTAATTTTCTCAATATCTGCTTTGCGTTTATCGGATCGATAAAAGTTAACCGGAAATTGTCCAACGGCTAATCGTTTATCGTAAGGAAAACCGCATTCCATGAAGAACTATACGGATATCTTTTCTGAAATTAGTGAGCTGTACGCTAAATAGTTTGCATTCTCACTGACCGGAAGCGACTGCTTTGAGACTGGTTCCGAACTGCTAATACTTCTCTAGAGATGTTATATATGACTTAGACATAACTGTCTTACTCGAAAAGTCGCCGGCATTTATGAGGTAGAAACGGACCTTGTCTAGCAAGGATACGAACCTGGGGTTGCTGTGTAACACCACACCGAGGCAGAATACAAAAAAAAAAATTGTCAAGTGTAAAAAAGGCGCCCAACCCGGGGATCTTAGGAAACTACAAATTGGTTAATAGCAAGAACTAATATTGCAAATTGTTTGTCTGCAAGTTGAACTTTAATATGCATTTATAATAAAAATAACGCAAATCTCATGGAAATGCTACAGTATATTAGAATATGCAATATTCTTAACTGTTTTCAGTTTAAAGGTAAAATTAGCGGCGCCCAAATGAGTGGGGCCTTACTAGCAAGAGATACTCCGAATGGGTTCATATTTCAAAGTTCAATATTTTAAACATTTTCATCATCAACTTATTGAATTTAAACCAATACAAAAATGCAACAACAAACATATTTTGAAATGAGTAACTACTAAACAATTATGAAGTACCGTGGTCTTCATTTTTGCTAAACACAATTTTTCGAATCATAGCCCGATTTCGTTGAAATAAATTTTCAAAAAATTTGCCACAAATATATTTCAAATTGCGGTTAGGTATGATTTATAAGGAATGGTATGTTACATTTGTTTGTTGAGCTACCAGAAAAAGCCTTAAAATTGTTAATCACAGCAAAAAACAACTCCATTGATTTTAATGATACAATACATCATTAAAATCAATTGAAGATATGGGACTTTATGATCAAATATTGAAAATGGACCCATTTTCCAATTTTTATGATTTTTTTCAAAACATAAAACAAAATTATTCAGCCAAAATTGTTTAAAACAACGGAAATTTCAACAAAAATAATTTGGCGGCAAATTTTTTAAAATTTATTTCAAGTTTTCGAGTAGTGACATTTTTTGTCTTGGAAAAAACCTAGCCATACAAAATGTCGTCCATTTTTGTACTCAGAGGGCCACAGTACATCAGAATAGAGGGGTTTCCAACAAGAGGTGTTATTTTGAATGACTCGGTATTTCGGTAGCTATCACTTTTGAAGCTTTTTGACAAACAGAAACAAACCATTACTAACAATGGAACGATGCACGCTTCAACAACGCATTCAAATTATTAAAATTCACTACAAAAATGGTGAAAATCTTGCAGTCACAGTTCGCAAACCTAAAGCATTTTTGGGTCGTCTCGAAGCACCTTGTCGGACCGCAATACAGAAGTTGGTGGACAGATTCGAGCTGTTGGGACAACTTAGTGATGTGAAGAATAAAACCCGTGCACGTCACTCAAGAACAACTGAGAATATTGCTGCTGTTGCCCAAAGTGTTGAAACCCAGGTTTGTCCATTCCTAGTCGTTCTTTGGAATTGGACATTCCACAAACGTCATTACATCGTCTTTTGCATAAAGAATTGGGTCTTAAGGCTCATAAAGTTCAGTTAACACAAGAACTCAAGCCGACCGATCCTTGAAATTTATGAAAATGATCCCAAATTCCATCGAAAAATCATCTTGACTAATGAGGCCCATTTCCACCTCGGTGACTACGTCAACCGCATCTGAGGCTCGGAAAACCAGAGAGTTATTGTTGAGAAGCATGTCCATCCTCAACGAGTGACTGTTTGGTGCGGTTTATGGTACGGCGGGGTCATTGGACCTTTCTTTTTCGAAACTGAGGTTGGATCAACAGTGACAATGAATAGTTTGCGCTATCGAGAGATGATAAATGATTTTTCTATGGTCGGGGTTGGATGATATTGATCTGGACAACGTTTACTTTCAACAAGACGGCGCTACGTGTCACACAGGCAACGAAACCATTGTTCTTTTACGGGAAAAGTTTCCGGACCGTGTTATCTCTTGAAGAGGTGAACACAATTGGCCAACGAGATCTTGTGATTTAACACTTTGCGACTTCTTCCTTTGGGGCCACTTGAGAGATAAGGTCTACGCCAACAACCCAGCGTCGATTCACGACCTCAAAGATAGAATTCGTGAGAATATCGGGGACTTAAGGCACCCACTTTGCGATTTGCTTGTGGAAAGTTTCATGAAAGGGATATGGTCCTGTAAGCGTGGTTGTGGTGTCCATTTGGCTGATGTTGTTTTTCATTATTAACGGCATACCTTCCTCTTTATTATGAAATAATGATCCGATTATTTATCTCAAAAAGTTAAATTTTTCTTTGAATACCAAATTAGCAAAAAAAAATGTTTTTGCTTAGTGAAATAATATTAATCCGAATCTGATAAATGCCAAATCAAAAATTAAATTCGCATATATTTTCCAAAGTAGAGTAGGCTTCGTCAAACAAATTCCAGTTGACCTTTTTAATTTGCCTTATTGCCTGTTTCAATAAAACGAATTTGTTTGTTCGTTAGAAATCGTCAATATTGGAAGCATAAAATGAATTTCAGACAATTTTGAATTGTGATTTTCAGATATATTTTAGATATCGACACATGGAACACAATCCCAAACGAATTTAGCTCTCATGACTGATAAAAATCCATGTTATTGGGCATTCCATTTTGACAATTTGCAACCAACGAACAAATTCGTTTTATGGAAATTATAATTTAAATAATAGAATTGTGTAAAAAAGATAATATTTGAATTTTTTGTTAAATATAATTTTAAAAAATTTTGAATTGAATATTCGTAAGGCTTTTCAGGAAAACATTCTATAAACATGTTCCCTACAATTAGTTTAACGTATAACGTAATTTCAATGGCGGGTTAATTTTTGAGGTCGGTACAGTATCTGCTCGTTTTGACTACTGTGCGGAGATGGTGGCTTTAAGTATTGATAGGGTGAGTATAAATGCACATATCGTAGCTTTAAGTATGGAGATGGTGATTTAAATTCTTACGAGGAAACTTGAAAAAACGAAACCAACACAGTTATTTTGAATTTATAGACAGTAATAAGCCTGAGCATTCCTTTTAAGAATGCTAGCTTCTGTATGTTAAACGCCACAAGGTTTTCAAGAATGGCTGTGCCTTAATTTATGGATATGTATTGTTGATCTATATTCTTCATACAGTTTGGTGTCTACAAGGCCTTACACCTTAAGGACAATTTGTCCGTCTTGGCCAGATTTAACTCGTGTTCATGTAAAAAATATATATACCGCAACTCCCTTCTAGAAGGCCTTGGGCAAAACAATTGATCTCAAAAACTTATGTGTCAACCACATTTAAGACACCTCAACCAAATGAAAATAAGTGACTATTTTCATCCAAGCTCATTAATATTGAGTTTAAAGTTTAATACATAGGTTTTTTTTATAGTTGGGCCACAATTTTCATGGAACCATTTCACAAGTACATACTCAGTTCGTTTAAATGAATGAAGGTGTAATTATCCTCAACCAAATGAAAATAAGTTACTATTTTCATTCAAGCTTCGTTGAATGGAACAATTTTCTATCTTCGTTTCATGGAACCATTTCACAACCATTTGTTTAAATTAAACAAAGTTCAATTATCCAAATTCCTTTTTATTGAAAATCCCGCAAAGGTGAAACAAAATTTCTTGATTTTTTTCATTTCCGCTTAATCGAAGTCAATATTTTGTATCGACCATTTTCAATTATATTTAATTTTTTTTTTTTATTGGAAAAATAAATTAAATAATATAAAAAAATTCTAAATTCAATTCAATTTTTTAATGTATTATAAAAAACCACTCCCCACGGCCGTTTAGAATGACGGCTTTTGTGCGTCTTTTAGTACTTTGTGCGTCTTTTCCTAGCACGAGAGTATGACTTCATTGGATTTGTGTTAAAATTATCCACTTTTCAATTTAAATACTAACATTAGGGAGCATGTAAGGCATCTTAATATATATTTACCCTCGACACTGATTCACTGATACACTGATTCCCTGATTCACTGATTCCCTAATTCACTGACTCTGTCACGCAGTACGTAGGAATTTAAATAGGCATTCTATAATAATTCTATAAATAATAATAATAAAAAAAATAATATTTTTTTTTTGTACAGAAATTGTGTTTTCTCCAATTTTTTTTTTCCAAAATTTTTTTTTTTACAAAATTTTTTTTTTCCAAAATTTTTTTTTTTCCACAAAATTTTTTTTTTTTCCACATATTTTTTTTTTCAACAAAATTTTTTTTTTCCAAAAACATTTTTTTTTTCAACAAAATTTTTTTTTTCAACAAAATTTTGTTTTTTTCAACAAAAATTTTTTTTCAGCAAAAATTTTTTTTCCACAAATTTTTTTTTCCCAATTTTATTTTTTTTCGAAATTTTTTTTTACAAAATAGTTTTCTCAAAATATTTTTTACAAAATTTTTAAAATTAAGTAACAAATACTTTCTCAAGCAAATTAACGGGCGCCATAGGCACATTACAACTTACTAGTTGCATAATAGTTTACCAAGGTGTTCCATGAACATTTATATTTTTAGTAGGACTTTCAGAATGTCTTTACACATTTCAGAAGACCTTACAATAGCAGCGACAAAGGAAACCTTACTCTTCGAATTTCCCTATACTGCATTTTCAAGTCCTATGGGTAAGCAACACTTATATACTGAAAGTCATTCTAGAATCTAATGAAAAGGCCTTGCTCAAGGCGCTAGTTACACACACATACGCGCACAGATATACTGGGTTGCATTTATGGTGGAAATTGTATATGTTTTTAAATATTTTCATATTTATTTTAATTTGTGTGTGCGACAGAAAAGTCGTTTGTTATTTAATTGTACTTGTTATTGTTGTAGTTGTAGTTCTCTTTATTTATATGTTTATTTGTGCGAATGCCTCTGTGTATATGTGTGTGTGTGTGTGTGACTGTGTGTTATAGCGCTTTTGTGTGTATGAGAACGATGATATTGTTGCTATTTTTTTTTTCATCTTTTGTTGCACAAATTGTGCAAATATGAGAAATTTGTTAAAATTTATTGTCGCCAACATGGTTGTACATACATCCAATATACAAACACACAGACATGCAGTTAACCCATACATTCACATTCACCATAAAAGTGCATAATTTGTGTGTGTGTGTTTGTGTGTGCACATGCCTGAATGGACATAAGCCCGCCAATGCCAACAGCAAACGCCAGCGTTGTTCATCATTTCATTCCGTTCGCACGGACAATGGGCCACGACGCATTAAAATATTCCACATCCACACTTTGAACACAGAGGATGGCACAAAATACACAAAAAGGAGCGACAAAACAACGAAAAACTCTCGCCGAACTGCAAATTGCAACGGACATTGTCGTCGTTGTTGTTGTTGCAATAGTACAACTTGCTATTGTTGGTGCTGTTATCCTCGTTGTCCTTTCTGGGTTTTTGTTGCAATTGCTCGTGTTTTAGTTTTTTTTTCTTCTTTTTTGTTTCTCGCTCTCTTTTTTGACATTTATATAAATGAACGGATGCGGAAGTTCATTTTTTACAATTTATTTGTACTCTGTGGATGTGTGTGTGTGTGTGCTGGTTGCAACAACAACAGCAGCAAAAAAAAACGTTTTAATTTCGCGTTTTTATACAACATTTATCTGTAATTGCGGCTAGCATGCTTTGAAAATGATGGCATAACTGCCAACCGAGTGTTTTATTATTATCGAATGCATTTGAATATTTCAATTGTAGTTACGGACATAAATAAACACATAACACATACATACAACTACGGCATGTGAGTGTGTGTGTGTGTGTGTGTGCGTGCGTGTGTGTGTTTATGCCCAAGTGACGTCATATTGTGAGTTTGTTTTCCTACTTCTTTTCTATGGCCTGAGGCCCATTTCGCACAACTAGGCCAACAATGAATTTATTCATTTACATTGGAGCATTTTGGTGGATAACGAATGTGTATATTTTCCGAATAGATTTGAGATAAATATGTAACTTGAGGCCTGTATTCGCAGAGGAAGTGTTTAGATTTCGGATAAATGAGGCGACCAATCCTCGGCACAGGAAATACACGGTAGCCAATGATCAGAATGTTTATGAGTTTCCCCATTAGCAGAGGTAGAAATGTAGGCTTTACAACGCCTTTAAGACCAGACACCACCCATCATTCCACTTCTGAGTCTACTGTGACAGAGCCTCCTAAAGTTTCTATGATCGGTGCCATTATGTAGAGACGGAGGGAAGATGTAAGGGATAGCAGGTGGACTCAAATAAAGAATGCACTGGCGGATGGACGGAAGGTCGGTCCTCATTTATTATATACCGATGAAATTTACTATTATTTTTATTTAATTCCAATACAACGTCAATTTATATTCTAATTTTAGGTCTGTGTAACACAGACAATTTCGCTAGATTTTTGCGGCGACAGACCAAAGCCTCTGGTGGGTATCTAACCAACAACCCCCCCCCCCACGCTGATAGGCAAGCACGTTACCAACTCGCCCACCAGGTCGCTTGCCTGACTATTATTTTTAAAAACATTGGGTTCCATTGATAATATTACTATCAGAGGATTATTTCGGATTCCCTAAAACGTTTGCTGCATCAGAAATGACAATGTCTAGAACGGTTTACAAACTAATTGAATATACGTTGGGCGCCATTGCTAGTATCCCATTCTAAAGACTGTGGGAGTTTTCATAAATGCCGGACAAAGAGGTCCAGCAACTGCATTGACAATATCTGCTCTAAAAGCCTTTCTACCGATCCTGTTGAAATAAAAACAAAGTTGGGCGCCATTATAATAAAAAAAAAAAACAGAAGTGGAGGATCTCACGGAACACATGACCTCAGAGATTTAGAAGCTTCAAATAAACTATTGCTGGAGCTTATGCCTCAACGATTTTACCATTATTAGCAAATGTTATTTTTTAAAAACACTCCAAGATAATTCAACTACAATTCAGCTCCATGAGAGTCCTTCATCGCCTGAACTACTTAACACTTAAGCATACTTTGCACATAAATGAACCAGAGTTAATATAAAATTGTAGATATGTGTGTGCTAGGTACGGTGCCCCCAGGTACCAAACACGTTCTCGCACATTCCTTAGAATGTGCCCGAAATTGCATGGCGTTAAAGTATCCTTCCGCAATGCGATAGTGTTACTTCTACGTAATAGTTTGATAACAATGTTGGCAACAATCACAGTTTACAATTTCCCACTAAATATAATATCACAGATACAGATGCACAGCATACACTACACCGCATACATACACACACAGACACACACCGCCACACACATTTAACAACTTCGGCGAAACTTGTGATTCCTGGATGTGTTCTTGTGAATGCTGTGTGAGATACGTTACACAGTGGGGGTACATTTTTGTTTTAACTTTGAAAAATATGGCTTTATTGGCGCCCAACATAACACACAGAAGAAACAGCAAATTTTCATCTAATATGTTGTCCCATGTTGTTTTTTGTTTTAAATTTCTTAGAAGAATAAACAGATGAAAAATAATGCTTTGTTGGCGCCCAACGTAACACACACAAAAAAAGCTCATTTTTGTCCAATATTCTGACCCTTGTTTATCCAAACAGCCAGAAAGGTGTTAAGCGAAAACAACCACTAAAGGCTCAGACAGGGAAACAATCCTGATATGTTAATCCCTGATATTCCAAACTGCAGAAAACACTCACCAGCACGAACTGCATGGAAATCATTTATTAAGCAGTCCTAGACCAACAACATTTTGTAGAGCCAACTTAAGTAAGTTCTTGAAAACGTGCATAGTTATTATGACGGGATGATATGAGTGGCGCCCAACGCATGCTTAGTTACAGCTGGGGGAATATTTTCGTTTTCAATGTTGCTGCAGGACTAATTGGTCTAAAATATTGTTCGGTTACACAGTGCATTTTTACTTTGGCGCCCAACGTGTATATTTGCAACCGCGCGTATGGTTTGCTTTATTTGGCGATCGATTCCATAAATACTTTGCAACTATTTCATGAAAACAATCAACTGCAAGCGGATAATCAGAATGGCGCCCAGCAGGTCTTCCATTAAAATTTTTCATTAATTAAGGTTTTTAATTAGTCGCTGCTATGTCAGTGGAGATGAAGTTGTACGACGGGATCGTCTCAACATTTCACCTGGTTTAATGTAACAAAATCATTTGAGTGCCTAACATTCGGCTCTTAATACTCTCGTAATACGAAAACAAGAAATGTACAAAAAAAGAAATGATGAAAAGACATGCGGAAAGTAAAAGTTTATACGCAACCTTGACCAAAAGCATAACTTTTTCAAATGGCACTCAATGTTGGGGATATGCTTAGTATGAAAGTATGAAATACTTAATTGGCGATCAACGTGGGACGATATTATTCGGCATTGCAACATATATTTAACTACGAATGAACCTACGGTTAAAGTCTTGTTATTGTTGGCGCCCAACATTAACACACAGCCATAAGTAAATTCGAAAATGTCGGAAGGACTTTAAGCTGGTGTATCGATAGAAAAAGTTATAAACGTTAACGTTCAATCGAAATTGATATAATTAGACAAGAACCGGTAGGGTCAGAACTGAACAAGTTTAAGTGTAAGGAAAGTAATTTTGAGGTGGACTCATTTCCTGCAGTTGCATTTAATTCTCTGTGCAATAAAAATTACGCCAAACGCCATTTCTCGCTCACTGTTCACCATACAACGAAAGGAAAATAACTCAACTAAAAAAAGGATAAGATGAAGAAGGAAACAGCAGGATATTTGTGCAACAGAAATGCAAATGTGATGTAGCAAAAAAGAAAACTACGCACACACACACACAGCACCATGAAAGTTTGCCATGATATTTCCCTCAAAAATTATGATGACAAAGATGTTAAGGGTATGTGTGTGTGTGTGTTTGCAAGTGTATTCTAGTGAAACTCAGATGAATGTTGTTCTTTTCAAGAATGGAAGAAAAAAATACAGGAAAAAAGCTGAAGTCCTTGTCGCTGTAGCACTTGTGTATTATTCTAGCACCTTCAGCTAAAATCTTCAGGCATTATTGTTTGGCATTTTTCAATTTCTTTCTTATGTTTTGCTATATTTTTTCTCTCTCTCTTCTTTAAAGATGATGAAGAAAGCTTCGTATAAAAAAAAAACGGAAAGGAAGTTTCAATCATATGCAAAAAGATTGTGGCATTTTGCAGTATTGCAAAAAAAAAAATCTCTTGCAATTTTTGTTGGAATTAGTAGAATTGCAACATGGGCGTTGGGGAAGAGGGAAGAGGATTTGAAAGTTTACGTGTTTCTCCTCAGTGTGTCTGTGTGTTAGATCGTTTCTTTACCATATAAACACAAATCATGTAAGTTTAGTGTATTGGTGTACTGTGTGTGTGTGTGTGGTTTTTTTTACTGTATACAGTTTTGTGGTACATTTTTGATTACTCCCTGTTGTTGTGCAGAGAAACACTGACAGAAAGTGTTGAAGTTCCCGCATATGAAGATGCAATGACAACTTATGAGAATATAAGGAAATAATTCATTGAAGATTTTTTTTGATATATGGCTGAGTTGTGTGGGAACTTTTCGTTGATTGGAATAAATTACCCTCAGTGGTGGATATATTTGTGAGACGATGCTCGTCTGTTAGAAATGCAACATAGATTTGGTGTAGCGCCATCTATATGTGAAATTATCTTTGATCAGTTTGAGTTTATACCTTAAATTCTAGTGCGTTGTATGACTGCTAGCCAATCCCATTCGTCAGAGTATTGAAAATACAATAGAGAGTTAGAGTGACGCCATCTATATGTCAAATCCTTTTGATCGGTCCCCTTGATACCCTGCATTGTGAAGGTTGTTTAGTGAATTTTCTATTCGAATTTGTGTTCAAGTCTTCTAAATCGGTATTTATAGTAGAACAGAGTGGAGCAAGCGGGGGGAAATCACAGAGGTTTTTGTCTCTAAGTTGACCATGTTAGACTTCACATCTAGGTGGCGTTATTCTCAGGCCTGATAGAAAACATACAATGCTGAGGAATTGTGATATCTTTTTAAGGATATGTTTTTAAAAACTCCTGCAAATGTTTTGGTACTCTGCTGTTTAATGTGATTTCATACATAGATGGCGCCAGCATAAACTATTAAAACTGATGCGTGGGGTTTGTGATATGTTTAAATAATCGCTTCTAAAATCTTTTACTCTTACAGATATAGCATGAAAACTGAGATAGAAAAAAAACTTTTCAATTTTCCGTTCACTCTGATATCGGCATACTAAGAAATGTCCATTCCGTTGTGAATACATTGTGCACTACCATCACAATCACTTTCTGCTTCACACATAGATAGCGCTAACAGAAGAAAAATCTCCAGTACGAGCTTTGAAGTGAGTGACATCTTTCTGCATATTTTCTGCCTAAGCATTGAACGACAATGTCGATCATTTTCCATACATTACGATGCCCAGATGAAATGTCTCACATAGATGGCGCCAGCATATCACTGAGACTAGGAAAGATAATTTTCAAATTTCCATAATGAAACATTGAGTCTTTGGCTTATTTCTTATTTCAAGAAAGACGTTTACATACCTCCAGAATTCCAGTGCTGCACACATATATTTTCGTTCAGTGTCGAATGTGATTGTGCTCAGTTTTTTTTTTTCAAAACATCACTGGACCATAAAAGATATGTGGAATTGAAAGAAGAAATTGAATTGTGATGCCATTTAACATTAGTCCGGAAAGCATAGCATCCGGTCGACAGGGCAAGACCAAACTGGCAACTGAACATTGGACATGTGGATGCTATGGCTATGACTATGGAACACCAAGACTTGCAACAAATGAAATTACTATAAAACATATGCTAAGGCAAAATACACTCACATCGGAAGGAGTACAAGTATAAAGACAATTTGTTGGTTGCCTTTAGCTGGATGCTGCTGCTGCACTTAGATTCCGTAATCTATTTAAACACAATCTAATCCGGCACAAGTTATTGGATTAACTACTGACCAAGCAACTCATTAAGATAAACCCCAAACAAAACAAAGCAACAACAACAACAACAAAAAGTAAGCCCCAATATATTTTCAAATAAATTCAGATGGGACAAATGTCTGCCGGAATTGAGTAAAGCAAAGCGTATGCTTCCTTCCTTCTGCTTATGGCAGAAAAAGACAACTTAATTTGTGTGTTCTTGTTCTTGTTCCCCCTGAAAAATAAATCACTCTATTATGCAAAAAAGAAAGCAAGATAAAAAAAAAGAATGAGAACGGGTAAGAGCCTTTGGCCGTGTGTAGCTTCCACTCCAGTCGTACTCGTGCATGTGTGTTACAAATCTGTCATGTTCACTTTCTAGTTAAACGCACTTGACATATGAAACATTGCGCGCGTTTTCTGTCCGTAACTGTTGCACATCGCCCTGTCCTTTGGGGCTCTGCAATGTGCATGTGTGAGTGAGTGTGAGTGTATGCATCTGTCTGCGGAATATTTTTATCATATTTTATTCACCACATTACAGCGCTGTGTGCCGCGTTGCTGCCAGGTTTTAGGGCAACACACGTTTGCATCTTTTGCCATACATGTCCGTTGCAAAATACGCTAGAGCACTCTCGCTAGCGGAATTCTAGTATTCCTGCAGGTGTGTAACTCGTTGGTTCGTTATGCAGAAATTAAATTAATTTGAAGACATCATGGATTTAGAGCTGGGAGCAATCAAACTGTCATGTTGAGGTTTATGTGTGTTGTTGTGCCAATGTTCATGACAAGACAAACGAAAGAAAATAGAAGACAAAAAAAAAGCTGAAGTACTTCCGCTGGATGGCAACCCTGTCGACAGCAGACTATGTATAGGATTTTGTGGCAGGAAATGGTGGTGTCTGTTGTGAGTTTTAAGAACAAGGTTTCCTAAAGTGGATCATTTCTAGGCCAAAGAACTCTAAGGTTAAAATGCTCCGTTTGCTGTTTGTGACACTTTTTCCTTGACGGCAAAGTATGGGGAGAAGGGCCATGGGCTCAAGAGTTTTAAATGGAATAGGTCGGTGAGAGCGTCAACAGACCCAGAAGGGACGTCCTATGGACGGACAGAACCCCAGTTGACACACAAACGGTTGGAGAGACATTTTCCAGACATAATTGTGGCCAGACAGAAGAGCAGACGGCCTGAAGGAAGAATAGATAGATGTGAGGTGTTCTTGGTAGAAAACCGCGATAACGGATGCATTTAACTGCTGACGTCCAAGTGGATACATGGATCGCGTGACAAATCGAAAGAAATACAAATGAAAGAACAGAAATCACCAACGAATGGACAGACGGACAGGCAGAGGTTGACCGCCAGATGATTGGACAGGCTGACAAATAAATATGTGAACAGACTAGAGGACAAATGAAAATAAGAATAAGATGAACAAACTAAAAAACACATAACATACGGACACACGACATACCTATGCACGACAAGACAGAATGGACGAATGGATAGATTGGAAGCATAAGTGTGGGTGGACAAAACCAGAAGACCGACAGCTGGTAGGTGGAATGAACAATTAAGCATTTGCCTAAAATATTCATAGGAGTATAAATTAAAAAAAGGAAGACACAAGGACAGAAGGCTCGGCAGAAGAAAGTAATCGGCAACCAGAAGCAAGACTGGGTAGATCTATAGATATATTGTGAGAGAGAGAGAGAGAGAGATCAAAACCAGTTAGACAAACGAATATGAGTGAAAGGACACACTGAGAAACCCACACGATGCACGGATTTAACACAAAGATATGTATCACCGAAAACACAACAGACATAAGAGAGAGGTTGAAAATATGAGAACGTACGAGGTGAAAAATATGCACCGAGCCAAAAGTACAACGATTTTTTTAACCATGTGTCTGGTTAATTTTTTCATGGTAAATATTTGATTACAAAGTCAAAATAACGTTATATAAGGTCAAATTTAAATGAAAAATAGTTGAGTTAACATTATAAAAGGTTGATTTTTTCGAGAGAGAGGCTGAAAAATATGCGAAATAAACAACAATTCAAAGATCATTCGGCTCTGTTGTGTCGAAGTTCTTGAACTGCTTTGTGTTTGACGAAGTTCAGTATTATGTTACACGAAGTAGCAACGAATGCGATTGTGTTTCCCCGCCTCCCACACTTTTTCCCCTCTTACTTTTCTCTTAACATGTGAGAACGTTATCTCGCTCTTTCAAAAACCCACCACCAAATGCTATCGTCACTGCTTGTTGAGCTGTTGGTTTTCAATGCTTTACTGCTTGCTTTTTCTGGGACATGCGCTACTAAACAGTAGTTCTCGTTCAATCGCTTAGAGCTAGGACACTTATTACACCAATATTTGCTGCAGAAATCATTGCAAATGGGTAACGATGAAGAACTGTAACAGCTTCCGAAATCTTGCCTGCAATCAAAGCAAACACAATTTGTGAAGCTTTTTTGGAAAATTTATATTTCTGCAAAGAAATATAAAATTCAACTAGGGAGTAGTTAAAGTAACTATTATTATTGTTAAATACCAGTCAACAAGAAAATGTTCAAATTACCCATATATAACGTAGACTCCAAATCATGTTTATTTATGGTTAAGTTAACCTTATATAAGGTTAATTTTTGTCTCTGGGTACAATTATGAGTCTCAGCGGAACGATGAGAGTTCACAAACTAGGAAACTAATATATGTGATGAATGCACGGGCAGATGGGTGGACGGATAAACATACGATGGAACAAACCCATGTGTAGACGCCTAGGAGGACAAGTGATAAGATGGACAGACTGACGGAAATTAAATATAGAGGCCGATGGGTGGGCAGATGTAATTCTCAGGAGATAGACCAACGAAGGAAAGATTGACTTCCAAAGGGAGATCAGCCTATGAACAAACAAACTTACTGAACAAGATCCTACCCGGGAGGTGGACTTGTTGGGTTCTCAAAGACGAAGTCGTGGGAGAAGCCTGCATGCAGACGCAACAGGCAAACGAATTAATGAAAAACGGACGATGGCCAAACATTGTATACAAACAGGGGAGCCATGAACTTTAAATAATAGACCGAAGAAGTGGTTAAAACTGGCTGACAGATACGGTGCATAGAATACTAGCTCATGGACAGACAAAGCTACAACACACACGGATAAAAAGAGAACAAGCGGAACAGAACGATTCACAGGCTAGGGAAAGGCTTATAGAGAGGTCGACTGATAGACATGGGGAAATGTCAATAAAATCAGGGACAGATGGACTGATGATACCCCCATAAAAGGACTAACTAATAAACAAAAGTTAAAAAAAAAACTACCAGATATAACGTTAAACGGACAGACATATTGGTGGGCAGAAAATAGATTGACTGTCAAATGAAAAATCTAAAGGCAATTGCACAAAAAACACATGCATGAATGTACAGGAAAATTACCAGAAGTCACAGTCTTTAGATGAACGGACAGACATGGGATTGAATTGAAGGCTTTTACATAAATGATTTATTGGTTTATTGGCGATGGGTTAGGAAGAACTGTTACTCGTGCCAAAATACTTGACACACAGCACCTCTCGAAGAGGTTTCTATATTCTTATTACCTTAAAGTGCGTAGTGACAGAAAAATTAGGAAAACACACTTATTTCAACTCAAATGTTGTACTTTGTTGAATTTAATTAGTTATAAGTGTTTTTTTTAAACACGCTAATGCTTCTGCTCAACTACTTAATAACAATAGCAATTGAGTTATATTGGCAGGCAAGTAAACTTTGTTTCGAAATAAGCTTTACCGGACACATCCTCCAAACACGCGATTAACTTGTGTGTAAACATCACTCTACGGACTCTGACGAGACAGTTATTTACATAGAATGTGCACAATACAATCCCTATAATTATCTGAACAGAAGTATAACAGTATTTAACGATTTCTTTATTAGCACCGAACTAATATTGCTGTGATCTGTTAAAATAGCTACGCGAATTCTTCAGATTAGCATGATCCATATTTCTGTGTAGAGTGGACCAAAATGGCCAAACGGCTTTAGATGTTACTCATTTAAGTTGACTCCTCAATATACCGAAAGTCTGAAGAGACTAAGTGCGCAGAAGTTGAGCCAAACGGTTTGTGAACCGGTCATGGTGATCTGAGCTTCGAAAGATCATTCTTCGAAATTGGTTATAGGCCATTTTGTACTCATGCCCTTTATCAGATCATCTCCTCCAGCCTTATTTGGATGTAAGTTTCCGAGATAAATAATCCAATAATAAGCCAAAAAAAAACAGCTAACGGAAACAGTAAAAAGTAAAAGAAACACCCAAAAAAAATATGAAAAAAATCCATTGGATAATTTTTTGTTTCTTCGGTTCTAGCTTTGGGAGAATGTTTAATTTTTATATTTTTTTTTTTTAGATTATATCATTTCTTTCTGGGAGGTTATTTCAAACTAGTAAGTTGTAATGCGCCTATGGCGCCCGTTAATTTGCTTGAGAAAGTATTTGTTACTTAATTTTAAAAATTTTGTAAAAAATATTTTGAGAAAACTATTTTGTAAAAAAAAATTTCGAAAAAAAATAAAATTTGTGGAAAAAAAATTTTTGTTGAAAAAAAAAAATTTTTTTGAAAAAAAAAATTTTTGTGGAAAAAAAAATTTTTGTGGAAAAAAAAAAATTTTTGTTGAAAAAAAAAATTTAGTTGAAAAAAAAAATTTCTTGAAAAAAAAATTTTTTTGAAAAAAAAAATTTGGAAAAAAAAAATTTCTTGAAAAAAAAATTTGGAAAAAAAAAATTTTTGTAAAAAAAAAAATTTGTAAGAAAAAAAATTTTGGAAAAAAAAAATTTTGGGGAAAACACAATTTCTGTACAAAAAAATATTATTTTTTTTATTATTATTATTTATAGAATTATTGTAGAATGCCTATTTAAATTCCTACGTACTGCGTGACAGAGTCAGTGAATCAGTGAATCAGGGAATCAGGGAATCAGGGAATCAGGGAATCAGGGAATCAGTGAATCAGTGTATCAGTGAATCAGTGTCGAGGGTAAATATATATTAAGATTTTTTCTAGGGTCATATTTCGTTTCTTTGTGTGTTTAGGTGTTATTTCATATGGCCAACAATTTAATTTTATAAAGTCTGTCAAATAAACGGTCTAAGTTTGGCATATTCAAAATGACTTTGAATCCGCCCAAAGTCAAGATTTTCCAAGTAGCCTCTTACATTTGGTGCCATTTCAAATTCCCTTGTGCCCTACGAGCATTGAAAGATTTCCACTCCGACAACGAATGCCTGAAATCCTAATGAAAAATATATTGGATTCTTTCGGGTGATTTCGCATAAGTGATATATTTATCTATCAAAGGGATTTTTTTTCTCTCGCATCATGCACAGTGCATGCGAATTTATTTCACTCCAGCATGTGTGAGTGTGTGTTGCTTTTTTAGGTTCCGTCTTCGTAATCATACAAGGATACAGACATTTTTCATAATCTATTGCAAATTTCATACATTTTGCATTACATTGTGAGCATACATTTGCACATGCCATTGTGACCCTACACACACACATACGGAGACATAAGTGTGTGCTCGTTCGTTCGGTCGGTCGGTCGGTCGTTCAGACGTTGTTGTCCCGTTGTACATTTTTATTGGATGCCTTAATGGAGTGAAGTGCTGCAGCAATGGCAGCCAACACAATGCACACATAATGCACTTTGTGAAATACTTTTCTTTGAAGATCTGTGAAAATAATAAATAAGTAAACGTGTTTTATCCACTACACATCGCAGTACTTTATTTTCTTTTCTTGTGTGCTGTTGCTTTTGGTTTTTCTTTTTCATAGTTTGCTTGAGATTTTTACCATTTGCCACACGTTGCATACACACGTTGACGTGGCCGTTTGTTGCCATTGTTGTGTCCATGTATGCGCGCCGCCATCCCATCCCATCCCATCCCAGCCCAGCCCAGGACGAGTGACTTATGTGCGATGAAAAAGAAAAAACACCGTTGTAAGTAAAACAGTAGAAAACATCACGTTCTTAAGAGTAACAACACCATGAAAATACAGGGCCAACATCTTAATACCGCCACTAAACACGAACACTACCAATGGCATTGCAACAACAAAGACAGCCAGTTAAAAGCAATCACACAGTGTTTCGTAGTGCTCACAAAAGGAAAAGACACATCACTGGAGTAAAGAGAGGATGAGCTGGATCAATAGTCGATTTTCCTGAGGAGAGACATATTTCTAAACGGAGTGACATATTTGTTGCAAGTCTACGAAGGACAGGCCCAATTACGTAGGGAAGAGGAACTTGTGATAGTAAAAAAAAGTTGGAATGCAAGGAAAAATGATGGAAACTATTGAAATTCATATGAATTCAATGAAGATCACAACAATATCGAGACCTAATTTATGTGAATAGAATATGCCAACATCGTCTGCATATGCAGCATATTTGCAAGGTGTCAACAGAGGAAAATCAGACATAAATATGTTGAATAAAATGGGTCCTAAAACCGTACCTTGGGGGACTCCACATAGTATTTCCTTAGAATCAGATAATTCATTGCCTACAAGTACTCGAAATGATCTGCCCGTTAAGTAACTTTTAATTATTCAATCTATGTAAACTGTAAATATTCATTTAATAAACGTAACATTAACACCGTGTTACACACATTCTGTCCTATGAACCAAATTCACTATTTGGGAAAGGGGATAAAAAATAAAAATACACGTTTTTTTTTTTTTTAAGTTTGAAGTATGAAGCTCGTAGTGTCCTGTGTGAAAGCCTTTGGACCGATTTTTAACCCTTTTTCAGTGATCCAATCGAGCTGATTTTTGGCAGGCAGACTCGTGGAAATGTCTGTATCACAATTTTTATCAATTCTCAGATTTTCCCCAATTTTTATTATTTTTGAAAAAAAAATATTTTTTTCACTTTTCTTAGCATAACTTGAAGAGACTCCAAATTTTTTAACTATTTAAGCGAAATGTCTGTATCACGTCAAATTTTTTAAAAACTATTTTTATCAATTCTCAGATTTTCCCCAATTTTTATTATTTTTGAAAAAAAAATATTTTTTTCACTTTTCTTAGCATAACTTGAAGAGACTCCAAATTTTTAAACTACTTAAGCGAAATGTCTGTATCACGTCAAATTTTTTAAAAAATAGATTTTTATCAATTCTCAGATTTTCCCCAATTTTTATTATTTTTGAAAAAAAAATATTTTTTTTCACTTTTCTTAGCATAACTTGAAGAGACTCCAAATTTTTAAACTACTTAAGCGTTACGAAAAAAAAATGTTTTTTCAACTGAAACCTTAAAAAAAACGATAACCATTTAAAAAAAAAATTCTGACGTGTACATGAAAATCGCCGATACACGTGTATTTTTATTTTTCCCCCTCTTTCCGAATATGTGCATTTGGTTCATAGGAAAGAAAAAAAATTATTTTTTGTAACACGGTGTAATGCAAGCTCTGACTACTGACCTCTTAAGCTAACATTTGATTTTATAATTTTGTCGGTTGTGTGTCCAAACGAGAGTCTTCAATCAATCCCGTAATATGTACGAATATTTATCTTACACTGTGCGATTTTTTTTTATAATTTTGTCCGTTCACTAAGGAATGTTCTATCCATCGATCGGCTGACATTTTGTTTGACCAAACCAGAGTCTTCAAACCAATCCAATAATCTGTACGAATATTTGTGTCACACTGTAATGCTTAAACTCACCCTGTGTTCCGGCGAAAACAGAAAAAATAAAATAAACTCCTGCAATCTTTAATGAAAGAGAGAATCAACTATGTCAAATGTATGCTCTACCCTTCCATACAAGAGTCTAACCTCAATGAAGGATCTATAAAATAATGATCGAAAGAAAATTCAAATCCAGCCGCTCCAAATATTTATATTTTTCTGGAGAACAGTTTTTCCGAGGAGGATTTTTTCCCTCCAAAGCCTGTCAGGTGTTCGTAAACCTTTAGCATGTGATCGTAAAGCTTTACACGTATTCCCAAGAAACTGTTCTAGAATGCCCTGTTCTGTGATGAATCTATTAATCCGTACCATATGCACCACTGTGCAATTGCAACATGCAACAGCCAGTGTCAGCCAAGTCAAGTGAATTATTAAGTAAAATAAATCTGAGCGCGTACAAACTCTCAGCGACGTGAATGTGTTTTTGAAGAGATAACAACTCCAAAACTGAAAACGTAGCAATAGCAAAAGAATAGACAGTCGACCAGAATAGAATCAAATAGAACAACATACACTAGAATACACTAGAATAGAAGAAAATCCGCTGTACGCTTGGTGCATACAACACATTCGATAACAGCAGCACACACGCACCTTAACACGGGTGTTTGTTAGCTAAGCTTTGCTAACAAACGGCAACAACACGAGATTTATTTCATTAATGCTACAAATCATAAGCTATTTAACACCACCCTCGCCACGGCCCCACGAGATGGGGCAGTGCACAGTCTTCCTCGCCCCCTCACCCAAGCAAATCAAGCAACTTATTAAGACAAACGAGGGGGCCTTGAGTTGCCGTTTCTTTTCATTTTATGTCAGGTCATTAAAATGTTCACAGGCAGACGGGGGAGGGAGGGACGGACGGACAGACAAGCATACAAACAGAACGAAATGAAACAAACCGATTAAAAGCAGGCAACAGCAACAACAACTGCAACTGCCACAACTGAATGTGTAACGCATCAATGAATAAATCAATTAAAATGGAACTGCATATGCAAGATGCAAATGCAATTGGAAGTGGAATTGTATGCGTCCGTCTGTCATCATTCAACTGTGATATGGGGTAGAGGAGCCAGCGCCTTCGTCTTTGGCCTGTTGGCGATGGCGATGGGTATGGGGATGCTGCCACTGACGCTGATGAAGAAAACAGCTGCACTGGAGTGCAAACCCTTGTATGCCCGTAAACAAATACGCTACATCATAATAATCATACAAAAAAAAAAAAAAAAAAACGAAAACATCTTTAATGAACTTACACAACACATGGCAAACACATTTCGGAGCTGCCGTTTTGTAAATTCAAATTCACTTGAAAGCGAAAAAGCTCCACAGGCCTGCTTGCCTCATTGTTGACATTACAAATAAATTAACGCTAAGCATTCAAACAAAACGCAAACCAACATCAAAGCGAGCGGGCGGATTGTCAGCACAATAAAAAAAAACAAGAAAAACATCAAAAAACAGTCATTCAAACAAATAAACAAACAAAGAGACCAAAATGCACATAAATGATGACACATTTCCATATGTCCGGGTCTAAGTTTCACTATCACACGACCACCATCACACAAGTTCACACAGCCGGGAAACCGAATATCATTAAAATTGCATTGTCGTATTCCAAAAACAAAATACAAAAAAAAAAAATGAAATACTCATGTCATGTAACAAATCGGTCATACTATAATGTGTTGTAGGCACCTCATATTTCATGGTCGACGCGTTATACGATCGTAACTTGTACGAGTGTGTGTGTGCTCGACAATGTGAAGTCTCAAGAGCAGTCCGTGGCAGTCATTACAGTCCAAGAGGGCCTGACTCATTATGACATCTCATAAGTGTCCGTTTGACAGAGAAAGGCTAACTACGAGGGTGTTGGCTAAAATTAGTGGGAATGCGACAGTTGTCTTTGAATTTTTTAATACATAATTATATAAACAAGGATTAAAAATAAAAATGTAAAAAAAAAACCTTTGTTAAAGAAAATGTGTGAAAATTGTTTTTGTATTTTTATAAATTTTTCTTAACAAAGTTTTTTAAAATTTTTTATAAATTCGGGGGATAATAACTAAATCGAATAGCATAATTCGGAATATCAGGAATAACCGAAAGTAATAGATTTCAGTTAGCATAGGCAAAAAATTTTAGCTTGAATGAATTCTTTCATTTTATAAGTCACCATAAATACTTAAGGACTTCACATGACCATGGTGTGGGCAAAGGAGTAAACTTATTGCTTAACACCCCGCTAACAACCATACCCATGCCAGAGCTGTGCCAAGGAAATCCACTAAGAAATTGCTGTTGTTGTTCAAGAGGACCGACTACAAAGTTGCTACAACACCGGATGCAACTGAAATGTCACATCATAAAATAGGCAGATGAAATTGTTTACAGCCCGGTGTTTTATTTGATCATTCCGCTTACTTTTGGCTACACCCTCGTAAAACAATGAGTACGCTGTGACTCACTATGACATCTCCCATGACCCTCGTATTTACACACATATACGTACGTATGTATTTACGCATATTAGTGTGTACAAGGGTGTCCCTAATATTACGAAATACACAAATATAGGCATTTCCATTATGTCGAACACATTAAAAGTGGACAAAAAGAAGAAATAAAAGAGATATGTAAATTATTAGAGTTAAAATTTTTGTTTAAGGAGATTTTATTTTTTTAAATTAACGGAACAGATTCTCTAGAACAAAAATGGCTGCTTATTTTTAAAAAAAATTCTATACTAAAAAAAAACATTTTTTTATTAAATAAATCTTGAAAAAGCAGGCTTTCTAGAAGAAATGTTAAATCTGCACAAACAATTTTTTTTTTGTTTTATTTCATTTCTAAAAAATTACAGCCATTACTGATTGTGAGAAAAAAATAAGTAGATTGTATAGTGGGACGGCCGTGGTGTGGTTCAAAACCGGGTAAGACCATTAAACATTTTTCAGCGGCTGTTTCCACCTTGTAAATGTTGGCGACTTTACGAGTAAGAGCGCATTCTCTAAGCCATGTAAAACTTCTCTAGCAAAGCATTAGCCGTTCGGAGCCGGCTTTAAACAGTAGGTCCCGATCAGTGAGTATACGAATTCTATCGTACACAGCTCACTGATTCGAGAGAAGTTCCCCGTCTGTTCCTTCATATAATGTTAAGGGAAATAAGTAAGTAAGATTGTAATTTGTATATATTTTTTTTTTAATTTTTTTTATATTGCTTTGATTGTAGGCAAGGTAAAACATGTTTTTGGGGATATGCAAACACAATCTTGAAACCTTTTTTTGAACATTTCCAATTTTACAAAGAAATAGAAATAATAAATGATCTCGAACTCGACTAACAGAAACAAAGTTGCATGAAGAATACATGATACATGAACAAAATTTTCGAAAATTTAAATTATTAAAAAAAAACTTTTTTTGACCAAAAACTAATTTAAAAAAGTTGTACCATTTTTTTTTATATAAACAAAAATTACAGATTTTTTATTAGGTAGTTTAAAAAAAAAATATTATACGATTTAAAAGTTGTCTTTTCGGCAGAATTTTTTCACAATTTTCATTCATTTAAAAAAAATTTTTTTTTAACATATTCCACAAAAATTAAAAATTTTTTTTTCGAAAATTTAAATTTTAAAAGAAACTGTTGTTGACCAAAAACTAATTTAAAAAGGTTCTAACATTTTTTTTATATATAAACAAAAATTACAGATTTTTTATTAGGTAATTTAAAAAACAAAATATTAAACGATTTAAAAGAGTTGTCTTTTCGGTAGAATTTTTCACAATTTTCATTCATCTACAATTTTTTTTTTAGCATATTCCACAAAAATTAAAAATATAGTTTTCGAAAATTTAAATTTAAATTTTTTTTTCATTTTAATAGATTTTTTTTAGAAAATTGCCTATTTGGTGGAATTTCTTTTTCCGAAATTCGTTTATTTACAACTTTTTTTTTTCTAATTTTACGAAAAGGAAAAAAATAATTTTCAAAAATATAAATTAATAAAAAAAATGTTTTCGAACAAGAATTAAGTAAACAAAAGTTGTATCATTTCTGCTGGAATTAGATGGTAACAATTGTTTAGATATTCTTTGTATTGTCATCTGTTTCATTAAAACAACACCCTAATATACACACAAATTTATGTGTAAACCCGAAATGTAATCACTTTATTTCATGTTGAATATAAACAAACAGCGAAAACAAAATAAAACAACAACATTTTTATTACCCCGATTCGGTTTCTGTTTCATGCCTACTGAAACTGTAAACAAGACACAGAAGTGCACAAATGTGCTGTCCGTCAGTCCGTCCGTCCGTTTGCCCGTCCCTGTGTGCTTGCAACATTTTATGCGCTCACACACTCACATGTGGCGTGCACTTGTGTGCCAGTGATGCGTTATTGCTTCCTTGCTGCCATTCACAGTGAATGACAATAAAAAGTAAATTAAAGCGAAAAAAATCCCCAGAAGTTCTGTGAAGCGACGTACGACGAATATACCGTACGTTTCGTCAACTGGCGAAATTCTCGCTAGAAAGCAGATGAAACAGAACGAACGACAACACAACAAAAAGAAAAATAATTTCCACTTAAAGTGCCCCAAAATGCTGTCGAACGCAAATGATAATCCAACAAAATTTGGTATGTTTGACATATGAACAGCGAAATTGAGGCGCCTCTTAATGAAGCGTCTGTAATTAAGTGGCAAGTGTGGCATCGTATACTTATGATCGCATGTATCTCTCTGTGCAACATTTTGTGTATTAATAAACATTTGGCAAAAAGTCCCTTGGGCTAATTAATACCAGCCCATCTACTCGGACGAGATGCTACTCGTATGCAGATGCTTGTAAAATGTGTTTTTCCGACAAACAATTAAAAAATTCCAATGAAATCATTTCATTGGAATACATCATGAGTCACTGTGGCCCGTTGACTTTGTCAAGTAGTTAAAGTATACTTTGGCCAACAACAACGACGCCACCATTCAAATGCTATTATTGTTAGCAAAAGTCATATCTATGCTTCTGCACTTAGTCTTGAAAGTTTAGCTTATTTAAATAGCAGCGATTAAAGTCCTTTGGTCATTATGTAGACTTTTTTTTCCATATCTCTTTCAAGACATTCATGTCTTTTCATTAACCATAGACCATGGACCGGTCACAGTGAAATAAGTGAATGCCTGAATGAATGAATGCCAGGCAGCAGCAGCAGCAGCAGCAACATCATAATCGTTCGCCACCACCTCCTCCTGCTCCGCAAGGCAAACATCAAAAGATGTGAGAAGAACATAAACATCCCGGAGTGTACTTGAATCTTTACAGCAATTTACGAGCAAAATTTTTTAAATATTAAGTGGAACTGTTGAAACAAGAACAACAACAAAAGTTACAAAAATTCATTCACTGGGGTGTGAATACATTCACATTGAAATTGGTCAACGGCGATGGCGACGGGTCCTTTGCAAAATGCCACTTCATAGAAGCGCAGATTAACAAATGTACAAATACGTACCAGCAAATAAAAAATATTATTTTTATTGGGTAAAGACGAATACATTGTGACCTTACAAATAGACGGGGAAATAAGAGAAGGCGAATGGAGTTGGTGGATTCGAGACGGTTGTCCACTGAACAGCCAGTTCTCCGACTGCAACTCCCACAGAAGAAGTCCATGGATAGATTTAGTTGTTGTACCCATAAAAGTGTTGTCCTTCAATTCATTCTTTTTCACATAATGAGACATTTATAAAACCTTTCATAGGGGATATCAAGTATGCCATGAAATATATGAAACATTTCATATAAACAATGAAAATATATCTGTGAAAACGTATGAAATACGTCCAGTGCACACAGTTACGATAGTTGTATACACTTCGGACAACCGCGAGACGTATGGGAGATGAAGAATACGACTGGGATCAAAACCTTTAAAAGTCAAGCAACGAGTGAAATGATGATGACAACATAGGTTCTAAAAATCTCTGCCAAACAAAAGTCTCGAGAGATAAACATGGGGCACGTTCAAAAAAAGATATCTTTCCAGAATTATCAGCTGATATACAGAGAGATCTATGGACGCTAAGTCATAATGAAGAAAAGGGAATAAGGTAGTTACTTACTTACTTATTTCCCCTAACATTCCATGAGGGAACAGACGGGGGAACTTCTCTCGAATCAGCCAGCTGTGTACGATAGAATTTTGTATACTCACTGGCCGCGACCTACTGTTTAAAGCCGGCTCCGAACGGCTAGTGCTTTCCTAGAGAAGTTTTACATGGCTTAGAGAATGCTCTCTTACTCGTAAATTCGCCAACATTTACGAGGTGGAAACAGCCGCTGAAAAATGTTTGATAGTCGCACGGCCGTCCACAAATAAGGTAGTTAAGAAACATAATGAAGATTAGTCGGCTGATTAGACTAATGAGGGTAGGCGAAATAATGATGAAAATAAGAAAGTATACCTTTAATGTCTCAGCTGATACCCACAGTCGTCGGAGGACAATAAATAATTGAATAGGGCTCTTGGCATCTCTAAGCTACAAATCAACCTAAGCACCATTTATGTATACAGTCTAATTCGGATACGTGCACTCCTTTAATTGAAAAAAAAGTTTAATTGAAAATAACTATTAGTAATGATTGTTCTGGATGATTTTCCATGCACCGTATTTCGCCTAAACAAAATTCCGCTTAATTGAAAAATCATTCATGTCAAAACACATGTTTAATGCAAAGACACAAACTTATATGATACGAACACCGCTTAAGAGAAATATGATGAATGCGATGGCGATACAAAATAATATTGTGCCGTCTCATCTCAATACCACGACGTATATGGCCAATAGATGTCACTACAAAGGAGACATTAGAATCAATTTATGTTACGAAGACATTTCCGAAGCCTTGGCCAAATCAAATGATTTTAAAAAAATAATGCGTCAACCACATTTAAGACAACTCAACCAAATGAAAATCAGTGACAATTTTCATCCAAGCTCATTAATATTAATTTATAAATATAAATTTAATAAAATTTTCTATCTTCCTTTCATAGAACAAATTTAAAAGTACATACTTAGTTCGTTTAAATGAAAGAAGGTTAAATTATACGAACACTTTTGGGTAGTAAGGATATCTGAGATCATGTAAGCGTCAATCATCCAGCGTGGTACTTCTTCTGTTCGCTGGTTTTCCACCAATGTCATCTACTAAGAGTTCTAGTTATGTAATTTTCTCTCAGTAAAAATCCGATACTGCCAACAGTGGCTGCGGTGAGTGATAAAGCGATACTCCCACTGATACTACTCTCAGACTACGCAAGTGTTGCAAGCAACCTATTGCCTCTATTAAAGTACCTCCCATTAAATTCACACACGGCGTATTCGAGCCACAACTACAGGCAGTAAGAAGCGGTTTTCCAAAAAAAAACCTAAAAGGTCCAAAGAATATTTAGCTGATAGAAAATGTAGGGGTCACCTCGGAGCGACAAGCAAACCAAACTGTGCCATGGCCCGCCTGACAGCTCCCCAAAAATCAGTGAGTTATCTTAATATATATTTACCCTCGACACTGATTCACTGACTCTGTCACGTAGTACGTAGGAATTTAAATAGGCATTCTATAATTTTCTATACATAATAATAATAAAAAAAATAATATTTTTTTTTTGTACAGAAATTGTGTTTTCCGCAAATTTTTTTTTTTTACAAAAAATTTTTTTTCAACAGAATTTTTTTTTTTTTCAAAATTTTTTTTTTTCTAAAAAATTTTTTTTTTCCACAAAATTTTTTTTTTTCCCACAAAATTTTTTTTTTTCAACAAAAATTTTTTTTTCAAGAAAAAATTTTTTTTTCAAGAAAAAATTTTTTTTTCAAGAAAAATTTTTTTTTCAACCAAATTTGTTTTCCATATTTCAACGGGCGCCATAGGCGCATTAAAATTTACTAGTATTTAATATTAATGTAAGTTAAACGTGATCGCTGGTACTCGCATCTCAATGTCCCTCCTCCTATGAATTATCTAACAGCGTCCAGTGTTGCATGGGATCTGTGTAAGACCCGTGCCGGTTGCTGCGACTCTGCCTCTTTCAGCTGTAAGTAGTCAGAACATCAGATCCTGTGATTGCAAGCCAACTTCTTTCCCTTACGGTTACTGAAGCATCCAAATAATGGGGGACTCCATGGGATTGCTAAATGGCTTAAAGGACTTAACGGTTTCAAGCTGCGTTCGACTATAGGACAGCATCAGCTCCCTTTAATGATTTTTTGAAATCCCTCCTCTTCTACGTCAAAAATGCACAAGTCTGTTTGATGCTTTGGAAGCATCCTGCCTTATTTAATTTTAAAAAAAACTAGCATTACTTAGAAAGTTTATGGAGTTATTGCCAAATTGCTGTGATTTCAAATTGCTGACACATTTCGAAAACTTGTAAGGCACTTTAGAGAACACAGGTCAGGCCATGAGGCAATTCCGTTATTGTAGTAAAGGAAATTGGAGACAACCAGGAAATCAACGATTTTTTTAAAATAAAGATCTGAGCTTTCTGTGGTTTCTAAGATACCGTCCGGTCTATCGAGATTGAGATTTTTAATAGTCTTCAATCCTTATTCATTCGGTACGCGTTTAAATACAAATTGAGGACATTTATAGGTGATACGATTATATGGAGTCTAACTGAAAAATATATAAAGTCTTGTGTGGAGTCCAGCATCACTAATGGAACTGAATAAATACAGTCTTTCATCAACACCCCATGAAGTTCCAACACGATGTTACCATTGCAATGATACTGCCTGGCATGCAGTTCCAAAATGTTGTTACCAACAACGTAACACACTTAACATGTACCCCAATTTTTTGTTCACAATCTATTGAACGGAGTTTATTTATATAAAAAACGGGGGAAAAAACGAAACGTAATGAAAAACAGCAAAACAGAAAGAAAAAAAAACGCAGAGAAATGGCACAAGATCCATTTATTTCGTTATCGAATACATTCAAACAAACGAACTTACTCATATGCAGGACTCAATACTCCGACTCAAATGATTGAATGAATGGCAAATCAGAGCGTCGCATATGACCGTGTATGAAGTTGATGACCATCCATAAGCGTGAGGTGATGACACCCATTCTTTAGCAGTTATTTAAATGGAAATGCAGGGACTCTTGTTGTTTTTTTTTTTTGTTTTGTTTTTGCATAACGACATTCGGACCCACCATATTAATTGGGAGCAGCAGCACACACTTGGCCAAACGGATCCACTTCAGCAAGTGAAAGTGGACGACAATTGAATGAATGAATGGATGGATGAAACGAATAAATTTATGGGGTGGCATTTGGGGCACATGGTGTCGTCTCATGCAGCAGCAGCAACAACAACAACAACAACAAAAAAGGTCTCCATAAATAAAAATGTATTTAAATTTAATTGTCAGCTTCAATTAAAATTGATTTGGCCATGCTGTGAGGCTGTGGTCTCGGCGCGCTAGGTCAGCGGTGAGGGCGAGGTTGGTTAATGGGCGACTGGCCAACGCATCGGAGGAATGGATGGAGGCAACTACGTGAAAACGTGGCGCCTTTCTCAAAATAAATTAACGTTTTGCCATGTTTGCTTTATGGCACTCCGGCACGCAAGTCATCCTTCGCAATCTTGTCGCATTTATGGCTTTCAGCTATTTTCACTTAATAGGGATTTTCTGGCGAAAAAAAAAATAATTCTCATTTGAATTCGTTCATATTTGTGTTCCTCTATTATGATTTTCGTTGTACCAGTGCGTATATTGCTGCTGGTGTTCGCCAGCAGCGAGGCGTACAGTGGGAGGGAGTTTCTCATTTTTTAAAAAGTTAATAAAAATTAGACTTTTGAGCCGAGAATCTTAAAAAAATCTACAGAGTAAATGTTGTCTCAAAGGATGTAATATTTTCAGGTGAACAGCGGAAAGTGATTTCGAGGAGATTGCAGCTTTACTTTGGCGGATCACGTGTCATCTATCAAGTAAAGATTGGTCTAAGGATTTTGTAGGGTTTAAACTAAAGTTTATGCTCTAAACCCGTTCCTCCGGCAATGAGGTTGTAATGGGACGTACTTTTTGTGGATTTCTTTCAGTTCCGATATTTAAATTTGTTTATTGGATTGGTTTCGAAAATTCGAAACTTACCGAAACTTACACTCGCACAAGGCGTCTATTGCTAAAGTGTCCTTCTTCTTTCATTCTTATAGATTCATTGTATAACGCATACTTGTAAATAGAAGCCAGGAACTGCCTTCCGATTTGATTAGAGTCCTTAGAGTCAACCTCCAACATCTTAGGAATATCCTTCTCCTATTCTTATAGATTCATTGTATAACGCATACTTGTAAATAGAAGCCAGGAACTTCCTTCCGATTTGATTAGAGTCCATAGAGTCAACCTCCAACTTCTTAGGAATACACTGCCTATTATTATCCAATTCCCCTAGGTTCATTGTCTAAACTTATAGAGAGAAGCCGGGATCTTCCTTTTTTCATTCTTTCCATCCTGAGGCATCTTTGCTCCAACTTTAGTGGTCAAAATCATCTCCTACATTTTTAATCTGATTTTTGTATACTTAGGTGGTCTTGTAATAAATGCAAAACCAATCACTTCTACCCCATTGTGCAGAGCAAAATAACAATTGAAAGAATATTGAAATTTTTGCGTTGGTAATTTTTTTTTTTTTTTTTTCAGTTCAGTTTCCATTTTCTGTCTCTGGCTGTCGTCAGGTCATGGCATAGCATAGCCACCGTCATATCCGGAGTATGAGTATCGATTTGATATTTCAAATTAATTAAGATTTTACAGCGAGTGTTTCATTTCCATCGCCAACATGAGTGGTAGAGTGTGAGGGCGTACACAGTGGCACAAAGGCGCCTTCGGTTAAGGTCTACTGGCTCTAAAAGGCAGCTTCGCAGTCTACCACTGGTATTTATGATTTGTATTGAAATTTTATATTTTCCATATGCATGAAAGAGGCTTTTCACATTAGTCACCAGGCTGAGGAATCTGAATTATTTCGCTTTTGTCTTGCGAGAAAAACCGGCAGGGAGGCAGGCAGGCAGTAAGGTGATGGTTATTATTTTTGCCGTAGCTGCTGTTGTTTCAATTCACTTAAGAGAGAGCCCCCGTCCCTGCGCTCGATAGGGCATGTAACTTAGAGAAATGTGAATGACGTCTGCCTCTTGAAATGTTTTGGTTTGTACGTACATATAACACGATCTAATGAACGACATGTATTTGCTTACATTTAATTCTTGGCAAAATGTCAAGAGATTTTTTTGTTTTGTTTTTTTGTTAGTCCGCGCAGTTTATTTCTTCATTTTCTTTTAAATTTTACGCAATTCTTTCTCTGTGTTATTTTCAAATGTAGTTCAACGGTTTCTCTGTTTTTCTTTTCTTTGCCATTACTTATTGTGAACGTTTACGTTTGCCCTGAGCAGCGACAGCGGCAGCGCAGCCTAACACACATCTGACGTCATATGAATGTTATTCACCCCAAACAATGCACTCGCATAGTAAAGCTGACTATTTCTGTTTTTTTTTTGGTTTGTCTGGATTTAGACGAAATCTAATTTCGTCATGTGTAAGGAGTTTTTATTTTTGGTGTTTTTTTGTTTTCGTTGTTTTGTTTTGCTGTGCGGCAGACCACTGTGCTCAAGACAAAACATCACAAATTGGGAAAACTAATTAGAAAAATATGTTTAGACAAATGTATGTATGTATGTCTAGATGTACGTTTGGTCGCTGTTTCGTTCGTTGAGTTTCCTCATCGTTTATTTTAATATTCTCATAAAATATCCAATTCGATTTGAAGTACTGTCCCCAAAATAATGTCTGACATTAAAGCAGCCAAGTTGCACATGGCCAGGGGAAAAGTTCATCGAAGCATATGACAGAGGGTATGGAGATATTTTTTTTTACAACTTTTTCATCAGAGAAATCTAAAAAAAAAAATATTAATCGCATATTTCAGAATACTAAAATGAGGCCATTTAATATTAAGATAGATTTTTCATTTACCAACTAAATATTCCGTCGATAGATCTAGATAGATCTAGGCTAGGAAACACATCACAATCACTGACACTGATTTCTCTGCAATTTGCGTCTGATGACTAAAGACGCAAGAGGTTGCTGGAGCCATCGGAATAACCTAAGAACAATTGCGACAATAAGGGGAAATAGGGGAATTATGGGAGGTAGATTACTTTCCGATTGCTGTCGCTGATAGAACAAGTGTCTGATCAATTCGGGTGGATATAGACACGCTGCTCAACTACAATAAACATGAATTTGAGGCGAATTGTGGTAGGAGTTCGCATCCCTCACAATGCACGACAGCTTAAGGATCAGTAAATGCCGAGGGCAAGATCGTAGATTATCAAGATGCCTCTGGTCATAGAAGTTTTGAGGCAAGTTTGCATCCATCATAACTAATCGCAGATTACGGATCAGTTGAAGCTTGCTGTCCTCAACAATTGGGCCTCGTACCGGTAGCCGCCATGATAGCCATACAAACAGACATATGTACCTACATACACATAGGTAGTGAAAATGTCTCCTATACACCGAAATCATCAGCCTCATTTGGATACTGAATCATAGGCCCGAACGAAGAATGTCAAACAATGGTGGAATATTTCAAATCGACGGTAATAATAGGATGTGTTGGTAGAATTAACATCCGTAACAAGTCATCAGGAGACGACATCACAAATTGCATTTAACATTTTTTGTTCGCTTAGGCGCTTAGAAAAAAAAATAATGATTTTGTTCCCACAGATTTTCGTTCGCTTTGTCTTCCTGGTGACTGTAAGTGGTTATGGAACCCGAAGCTATTTCTCTCTCCAATAATTCAGAAAATTATTGAAATATGTAAGAGGGTATTGAACCCGAAAATATTTCTCATACAGAAAATTATAGAAATATCTGTGAAAGTGACAAAAATTTATTTTTCTATTTTATACTAGTAAGTTGTAATGCGCCTATGGCGCCCGTTGAAATATGTGTTAATTTAAAATGGATGCAACAAACATTTTCATATACATGAAATATAATTTATTTTACTTTGCTTGAGAATGTATTTGTTACTTAACTTTTAAATTTTTTTTTGGTTAAATGTTCCACAATTGAATTTTAAGTGTTTTTTCATAAGAACGTGTGATCGCGTGAACTATACGAATGGAAATAAGAAATATTACACACTGTTTGTAATAAATTTGCTTGAGAAAGTATTTGTTACTTAATTTTAAAAATTTTGTAAAAAATATTTTGAGAAAACTATTTTGTAAAAAAAAAATTCGAAAAAAAATAAAATTGGAAAAAAAAAGTTGTGAAAAAAAAATTTTTGTTGAAAAAAAAAATGTTGAAAAAAAAAATTTTGTTGGAAAAAAAAATTTTTATGGAAAATAAAAATTTTTGGTGAAAATAAAAATTTTGTGGAAAAAAAAAATTTGGTTGAAAAAAAAAATTTTTGGTGGAAAAAAAAAATTTTGTTGAAAAAAAAAATTTGGAAAAAAAATTTTTTTGTAAAAACAAAAATTTGTAAAAAAAAATTTTTGGAAAAAACAAATTTTGGAAAAAAAAAATTTTGGTAAAAAAAAATTTGGGGAAAACTCAATTTCTGTACAAAAAAAAATATTATTTTTTTTTATTATTATTATTTATAGAAAATTATAGAATGCCTATTTAAATTCCTACGTACTGCGTGACAGAGTCAGTGAATCAGTGTCGAGGGTAAATATATACTAAAAGATGGGTTTTTCGATTATTTTTTTTTTTTTTTTACTTGGCGCTAAGAAACTGGAACACGATATTTACAGAATGTATTTAGTTAAGCTCTCATAAGTGGACACCTCCCTATAATGGACAAATGTTGGGCGACCGTGAATGTCCACTGTTGAGAGGTTTCACTGTATAACTTCCATAGATGGGCAGGAGCTCAAAGGACATCTTTGCCGGTTCTGCACTGTGTACAGAGGAGTGAGCTGGTGATGATAGGGGATAGTAGGTTATCCAACTCTATTGTCTCCCTACAGCATCTCCCGATTTGTTAGGAGACATCGCTGGATTTAAAAGAGGTTGCGATGGACGCCCTGGCAAATAGGCAACCATGTATTTCGCACTCCTCACAAGGAGCAAGGCTGGTGTAAGACTTCTTCAGGTCGTAGGCATAAATATTGTTCTGTCTACATAGAGGGCGGATAATTAACATGTTTCCAGGTAAACATCCAAAGACCATTAACTTTGATGCAAAATGCCTTAATTCGACTATGATCATCAGACATTTTCTGAGTTTTCAAATTAATCCCTAAGCCATCCAACTTTAGGGAACACTCTCACTTCATGCAGTTAACACAACTCATCATGATCGATTTTGGAAAGTAAGAGACGGTGGAAAGGCAAGGAAGACAATGCTATGGAAGACTGGGCGTGAAGTCAAATAATATAAAATTTTGATGTTACAATGATCTTCAAACGATAGTTTGAATACTTGATGTACCGCCGAATTCAGGTCTTGGGTATTCCATTATCCACTTTATAATTCTTGTTGATTTTAAGTATCCGGTTTTTTTTCCCGAGTTTGGCCAATACCAACACTCAATTAATATCCTTAAATTCTATTTAGCTTGAAAAGAAACAAACAAATTATTTAAGTGACAAAGACTTAACACGGCCGCCCCGTCAGATGAGAGAGGCAGGCGACAGTGTGAGTGTTGCGTTTAATCGCATGTTGTTTTTCGGTCTGACAATCATGTTCAGTTGTCACCGGTGACGTATGAGTGATGCGGCTTTAATTTGATTTCATTATTATTACGTATACGTCGTGTGTAGTCGTTCGCGTGGCTGTGAGGCCTAAAGTAGTTGCTTTGTTGGCTGGCTGGTTTTTAATTTAAAACATTTTCGTAATTGAACACAGAACAACAACAGCAACAAAATGGCAATCGAAACGCATTGCATCGTATCGACTGGAATTGAATTGAATTGAACTTTGAACGTCGAACGCTGTCCGCTGTCCGCCGTCGACAGAGCACAAATTATTTGTCATTTACATGCAATTGATTGTTTATAAATGCGGCGGCAGCCACTGGCACATTCTCCTGATATGGACAATATTCAGGCAATTATTTAAATTGTAATTAACTCAGCTGGAGATGAATGCGAGCATACAACAACAGAGCCAGCGGGGGGAAGGAGGGTGGAGAGACGAGACGCAGCCCCATAACAATAGATGCCTATAACAGTCATACCAAATTACACAAAACTTTAACATAATCACGCATACATGCACAGCTAGTGTATGTGTGCATGTATCATATACACACACACACACACACACTCATATGTATATGCTCATTACGCATCTGTGGTGTAGTGTATACAAGAGTGCCTTAATGTAGCCCATACGCTAGTGCGTGTATTTGTTAATGTGCGTAGGTTAAATATGTGTGCGTGTGTGTGAGCGTATACTTGCGTATACCAGGATGACAACCGCAAAACAATGCGGTAGCCTTTTATTAAATTTTATATTAACTGCACAAAATGCACCTTATGCCTGCTTGCCAAAAGGCAGGCACTCTGTCAGCCAGTCAGTCAGACAATACACCATTCTCTGCACGACTCCCACTGCTCAGCCCTTGTACCTGAACTGAAAACTTACAATAGACCTCCAAAGTTAGACAGAGATCGCGATGGGCGAAAGGCGAACGGAGGGACGGACAAGGAAATGCCTGCAAAGATGTAGAATTCCACTACCACATTGTGTGTCTGTGGTTTAATGCAACCGTGTGGTATGTTGTAAAAATCTACGATGTGTTAATGTACGTGTTCTTGTGTGTGCTTTAGATTTATTGTCGAAGATCGTGCCATTGCAGATGCAATGCACAGTGGCCGTGCACAGTGTATGATTGAAGCACTGGTTTTTCCTTTTGTTTTCTTGAAGTAACGACAGCAGGCTTTTAGGGGAAACACTCTAACTTAAATTGTATTTTACTGCCTCGAAGAGTTAACATTTCTCGGAATACATCTGTGTCACATTAAATTATTCGGAAGCGATTAACCAACCTTGCTGATGGGATTCCAACAAAGGTAGTCACAACAATTTTACAGAAAATCTTGGTAGGATATTTTCTTAATTTGAAACAAAATGGAATCATGTCATTTCAGGGACTGAGTGAAGACATAGTCAACAACCGACACTGGCCATTCCATTCAACTCATCGGTTGATGAGAACTATGGAAGCTTATCTGAGTGCAATGAGGAAATCTTAAAATAACTTGGAAATCATATGGCTGCGACCAAACTAAGGGCTCGTTTGTTCCACTGTGTGCAAGTCGTGGAAATATAACCATAAAAACCAAGAAAAAACACCCGTGTCTAGAGTTGGGCTTCGGGAAATTCCCGACGGGAATTCTCGAGAAATTTTCCAGATTGTCCCATCCCGAATCTCGAGAATTGAAATTTTTAACATTTCGGGAAATCCCGAATCTCGAGAATATCTCAAGATTTCTCGAGAAATCCATTTTCTTTTAAACATTTTTTTGTTGTCAAACATTAATAGAAAAAACAATTCTTTCTCTTACTTTTGAAAGAATTGCATACGTTTGCAAGTAAGAGAATACACATAGGTTAGGAAGGGTGGTACATCCTAAGATGCACCTCCACTCGGAGACCCATAGGGTCCATTGTGAATCCCTTTCTGTGTAGGTGGGAAAATTATAGCTGGAAGTCGATTAAAGATATATTAAGTAGAAAACTGGTGAGAGTAACTGGAGTACTGTTTTATGTTAGGTAAGCAGTCTGTTCAGTCTATCGGGTACCCGCATCCCCGTCCTTCATCCATCTAATACCCCTTATATAACTAATTAGGTTTTCTACACTTGTCTTCGAGATGTCCCCTAGTTCAGCAAAAAATCTATACCCTAGACATTTTTGTCTATGGCGTTGCAAACTTGGACAATGACAAATGATGTGTTCTATTGTCTCTAATTCGTCCTCATCCTCGCACATCCTGCAGAAGTCTGGAGATCTGCTATCCCATCTGCTGGTCATAGCTCTAATTGAGCAGTGACCTGTGATGACACCTTTTGCAATTCTTAGACTTCCTCTATCCAGTCCCATCAGAGAATACACACTTAATTCAATAGTGTCAAAATTCAAAACTCACTTTTTATTGTTCTGCTCAAGAAAAAGCTGTAAATCTCTTCTTTAAGTTGACTTTTATTCTGCGTGTGCTATACAAACATATCTCAGGGCTGCACTTTATTCGGGAAACCCATGAGGTTTTCCTATACTTGCTAAGTAAGATCTGTTAACGGTTCTCCACAAAAAATCGTATTTTGAGTTGTCACGCTATTGAAGTAAGTAATACAAATAAATAAAAAGAATATTCTATGAAATTCATTGTTTTTACACTGATTTTAGATTTTTAAAGACTTTTTTTGAATTGTCCCGATATTTCGAGAATTCTCGAGAATTGAAATTTTCGTTATTCGGGAAATCCCGTATCTCGAGAATTGAAATTTTCGTTATTTCGGGAAATCCCGAATCTCGAGATTGGGATTTTTTCGAGAAATACCCAACTCTACCCGTGTCTCACAGTTTTGCCCAAAATCATGAACTTTGTAAGTTCTTTTCTTAAAGAACTTGGTGTCATTTTTACAAAAACAAAGTGACCATTTCCTCAGGCTCATATATTTCGAATTTTGATTTACTCTCTGAGGCGAAATAAGTTTCCACATAATAGATTTACATATTATCCGGAAGCTCTTTTCTTATCTTGGCACTTCATTTAGGTGTTTGTAATCAACGAAGTCTTAGTTTACTCGGATACGCTTTCCCGGTTGGCAAAGGACATGAATGAGGTTCACAGATCGATAAAACGTTTCTCTGAGAATGCATTTCAGGTTTAGAATATGTCACAGGGATGGGACTCCTTATTTGAGTCTAATCTGGTCGATGGGGTCTATCTGTAGTACATGTAGTACCGATTGGCTCAGCGGACTCGCACTGGAGTTTCACAGGGACTGAAGTTATTATTTGAGTCAAATCTGGTCAGTGAGGTGTATCTGTAGTACATGTAGTCCCGATTGGCTCAGCGGACTCGCACTGGAGTGGACCTTTTTTTTAAGTTTTTTTTTTTTTTTTGACTGACACTCGTGGATAGGAAAGTAGGGTATTAGAGGGAGGAAAGAGGGAGTAGTGTTTGTTCATATTTGATAAAGACATCACCTCTCAGGCAAACATAAATCATAGTTTAGAAAAAGTCTGTAGGTTGAGACAAAAACAATTGAGACGAAACTGACTGAACTACACAGAGTGTTTAAAAGAAGTCTTCAAATCACTGTATTTAATTGTAAACGCCTTCAGAAGCGTGTACTTCCGGTTTCCAGTAATTTTTTAAATTAATCCCAAAGCTACACTCGAAGCATAGCAATATTTCTAGATAGTACACATGTCATTCTGCTTCTCAATCTTCTAATGGAGTTTTCGGCTATCCTTCAAGCTGTCTTCTTCGGGATACCTCAACATTTGTGATAATCCTCACGAGAATGGTTCCTCCCGATATGCACTGGGTGGCTTCCACATTTGTGTTCCGAAAATTCCAGCATTCTAAAGTTACCTTTTTTTTTTAATAAGCTTACTACGAATTCTCCGTGACTTTCGGTTATCATTTTTACAATAATTGCTGCCTTTTGGAGATGGGTACTTTAATGATGTATGTATTTCCAGAAATGTGTTCACATACCTTGAAATTCCCATCCACAGATCTAATTTAGAAGATTTTAATGTTAGCAGTTTAACATTCAAATATTCTGTGAAGGTGTAATTTTTCCAATTTTCCTGAAACACAACTTTCTGAGAAATATATTTCTGCAGCTTCAATATGTGATTCTCCGACTTCCCGAAGATAAAACATCTCAGCTACGTTCTGGCATTTTTAAAATGCAATTGACATTTTTGCGATAACTAAAAAAAAAATCCACCACTGTGCCCACCCTGTGGTGCTACGATGATAAAGTTGGTCTAGGGGTAAATGCAGCAAACTGATATTAACGAATACTTCCAGCGGTTCGTAATCGTTCGCTATTGTAATGAGGCTGCTGCTAGCAATGCTGCTGCTGCACTTGATTTATTTGTTCATTTTGCGACAAACATACGCATGCACGACAAACACAAGAACACATGTATACAAATGCAACACAGACAAATGGAATACAGACGGACTTGGTGGCATACATACATTTTCCATTTAGTTCGTTTCAATTTTAATTTAAATGTACGCTCTGACGAAATTGCACTTATGTTTGCAGCTCATAAATATCACACGTGCTCATTTCAAGCGCCCCCAACCATTACCCAGCAATAATACAAAAGTGTAGTTGCTGTGTAGTGGCAACAACAATCAGCCAAACAACCTACCAGCGAACTACGACTACTGACATAACCGGCAACAGCAGCAGCAGCAGCATTTCATGTTGCAATTGCAGCAGCAGCAGCAACAATTCACCAGCTGAGCATAAAGTGTGGGCCGTAACACTTAAATATTTAAATTATGCATAAAAGCGTACCTTGACATCATGCACCCCCCCACACACACACACGCACACATGTACACTCCCGCACGCAGGCACACACGAGGCAACATCATCGTCGTCATGGTGCTACAGTGGCAGCATCAGCGGACCCATTGACTTGTGGAAAACAAAAATTTCCATATGTGTACTCAACTCGTAGACACAAGCCGCAAAAAGCCTACAAAACTGTAATTGTTGGCCAAATACATTCATGGCTGACAAAATGGGTACCTCGAGTCTCCCTCTGCCGCAGGACCCTAAATAACCAAGTCACTCCTACACCCTCACACACCGACGCATACAGACACACATACATAACTACTGCTACTGCCACTGCTCGTACTCTCATATGTGGGTCAAAGGCAAATGTTATGCATGTTTATTTTCAAATGCCACAAAAAAAACCCCACACCCCCAGCCATACATAAGCATTGGAGTTCAAAAAGGGGCAACGTCGAGGGGTAACCAGAGTACAAGGCATATCATGTGTACCCTGACTATCATTGATAATTGTGGCAACCAAGTCATACAAAAACCTTTCGCAACACCCTCGGTGCCGCTTGCCCGCTTGCCTTACTAGCAACACAAATCACCAACATTCTGTTTTGTTGTTGTTTTCCAGGACATGCAATCTTTTACCGGTGCTGCCTGCAACATTCAATTGGTTGCTGGTGTTGGTGCTGTTTGTTTGTTTGTTTGTGTGTGTGTGTGTTTTCTTTTTGTTGTCCTCCTCATTTCAGTTTTCTGTGACATGAAATGTTTCTAGCCGAGATAACTTTGGAAATATAAAATTTTTACAATTTTTACACAACACAAAGCGGTCCACAATGTGGCACCAATAAATGTGCCACAGTTTCTCGGCAGCAACTCTCACAGTGAGTGTTGTTTGATAAATAAATAATAACAAAACAACGAATGTGGTGGAGGCAGAGAAATGGAAACAAAAAAAAAAATAAAAAAAACATTTAAATCGGAACCTGCATGTGATTGCGAGGTATTCATGTGATTTATCCAACCCGCACTACCGCGCACGCAGTAACAGGATGGATATACGAAAAATAAAGCTGCGATTCTGGGGGCAGCTCAAGAATTTTCATTTGGAAAAAAGTCTATTGGCCACAGAACAAAAAAAAAACATTTGACAAAGAATTTTCTACGTTCACATGAACATTGTATTGGACATGATACCCTTTTTAGGCTGTGAAATCTACGTAATGTCTGGCGAGGAATTTTATGATTGGCATTGAACGACGTATTTAAATTATACACCACAAACGAATAATTTGATAATGTAGAAGTTTCTACTGAGCTAATTGGCATACCGAATAACAGGTTTGGAAAACCCAATAACCGGTTTAGAGAACCGAATAACCACTGTGGAAACCTGAATAACTGGATAGGAAAACCGAATAAACAATTTGTAAAACCGAATAAACTGGTTGGAAAGCCGAATAACCGGTTTAGAAAACCGAATAACCGGTTTGGAAAATTGAATAAATGGCTTGGAAAGCCGAATTACTCATATGAGAAGATTCCGTAATGCAGAGTGTAGCGGTTACATATACTATTTGTACATATACACTTTGTATTGTAGTAAATAACCGAATAACCGATTTGGAAACCAGAATGACTGGATTGGAAAACCGAATAAACAATTTGTAAAGCCGAATAATCGGGTTGTAAAGCCGAATAACCGATTTGGAAAACCGAACAAACGGTTTGTAAAACCGAATAACCGGTTTGGAAACCCGAATCCGGTTTGGAAAACCGAATAACCGATTTGGAAAACCGAGTAACTGCATTGGAAAACCGATTAACCGGTTTGGAATACCGAATAACCGATTTGGAAAATTGAATAAATGGCTTGGAAAGCCGAATTACTCATATGAGAAGATTCCGTAAAACAGAGTGTACCGGTTACATATTATATCCGTATACACTTCGTATTGTAAAGGGTGTTTTTTATTGGGGTATAGAACTTTAAGTTGGCATCACTTTTTTAACTGGCGGCCATTTTGTCAGCTGTCAAGTGATTAATATTTAGTTTGGTTTGCCATTTCATCATGAACAGGTTGACAAAAGAACAACGCTTGCAAATCGTGCAAATTTATTTCGAAAGTAATGGTTCAGTTCGCGAAGTTCACCGCAAGCTCCGTCCATTTTATGCCATTACATCCACAAAAACTGACTGTTTGGTGTGCTCTATGGGCTGGTGGAGTCATTGGGCCATACTTCTTCCGAAATAATGCTGGAGAGTCAGTTACCGTTAATGGAGACCGGTATAGAGCCATGATAACCGACTATTTTGTTCCCGAATTGGATGGCATGAATGTGGATGAGTTGTGGTTCCAACAAGTGGTTGAAAATTGGACCTGTAGAATTGGCTTTATTCGAGCCAGCCGCGGCGGCCACATGCCCGAAATCATATTTAAACATTAATGGCATAAAATTATCCTTCCAATAAAGCCAAATTGATGGACATTAAAACGATTTTCTTGTGTTTTATTTCAATTCGAAGTTATATACCTCAATAAAAAAACACCCTTTAGTAAATCCCTCTACTCAATCCAATGACACAAGATGATACAAATCTGAGTTCGAAGTCTCAACGACTTGACGCCTTACGATTCATATGTGTCATTAGGGTTAGTGGATTGGAGATTCATTTCCAAATCACCAGCATGCAAAACCCAATTGACAAATTTAAGTTTTTAAATAAATAAGGAAATGAAATAAAGAAATTAAAGTGGGATTACACTTCAAAACAATAAGACATCTGTCGTCATAGCTAAAAAATAATCGCCAAATCGCTGTTGGCTTGTGGCAAAAGAAGACTTAGCATTCTCAGAAGCGTCCTTGTGGGATACAATGCAATAAAAATCTGTCCGAGTTTATGCTACAATAAATCGTCTTGTTCGTATTTGTTTTTCCATATTCGCTACAAATAAATCGATTTTCACAAATTCCATACGAGTTACTCATTTTTTGTGGAAAGTAAGCCATTAATAAGTACAGAGACAGTCGACTGACCGATTGTCTGGCTAACACATTGATCGCATTCCACCACGTTTTATGTCCATGTTAAAGATGCTGCAGGCATAAACTGATAGTCCATTGTGTTGATGCCTTTAACCGTACCGTACCGCACAGCTTGATTATCCCTATAAATGTCAGAGGATTTCCAAATATGCTTACTGACACATTCTGGCATTAGAGCATTTAGCCAACATCATGCCATGTAAAATGTTGCATGACAGACATAACTATCTGCCGCAGGATCTAATGCATCTGTATCAATATGAGCTGCTGGACTTAATTAAATATAATAAATTGTATTAGTGTGTGCATTAGGTGTATGTGTGTGTACATAAACACACAGACACATAAATAGAATATGTTTAAGCCGTACATATGTATGCGTGTGGTTGGCATTTATTTGTTGCCGCCAAAAAACCCCGAAAACCACAGATTATACAAATGCTATTAAAACTAGTACTAGTACAAAATATACAATATGTATACGGAATATACCCTCGAAAATCTCTAAACTATATAGAATTGTATAACAGATTTATTAAAAATTTCATTTAGTTTCAGTTGTGTTTTATACGCCGCACACTGCGCGCGACCCTTGCCATTGCAAATCCTGTTGAAAGGACGAGATTATGCGTGTGGGCGGGTGTGAAATGTAATAAGGTCCTTTGCATGTTTCGGTGTGCGGGGAATGTGTGTGTGTGTGTGTTGGTTAGCCAGCTGTGTCTGCGTGTGTGTGTGTTGGATATGCTGCGGCCTCGTTGCCACGTTGCCGGCTGATTATTATTTTGTTGCAATAGCATTTGAAAGGTAATTGAGTTTGAGAAAAACATATCATTATATAACCACAAAATGCGATGCAAGTGGCACATGTTGTTTAGCGGTTAATAAGTCCGCGTCTAATATCGAACTAATGCATGTTGTTGTTTGGCCATAGTTGGCGCAAGCGAATGTGCCACAGCAGCGGCAGCAACGGCAGCAGCAGCATTGTGGTCAACTCTGTTACAGTAGATAATGGAGCCCCCAAAACACCAACGACCTGCGTATCTATTACAATAATCCGCATGTACTATATAAACACACACACACACATATCGCTGTTTGAGTGTGTCTGTGTGTGTGTGTCTTTGTATCTAAATGTTGCATCTGACACCCGTTTTGCCACATGGTCTTTTGCTCATGCACTAGGGTTTTGGTGGACTTTAACCTAATTTTGTTATGGCCACCACCGGGGAAGAGGTGTGCCTTCGCACGATTTGTGTCCTTGTCTGTTTGTGTGTGTGTGTCTGTGTATTTTGCTGTGGTTTCCACTTGATGTTATTCATTTGTATTCACTTTAATAAAAACTAATAAATTAAATAAACCATTTTATGCTTTGAGGCATTATGTACCAAATGTTTCAGCCGCACTATATAATGCTTATGTATGCACAGTGGTTTGCAACGTTCTAAAAGGGGGCGGTGGGGTAATGAGTGAGTATCGTCTTAACAATTGAATGAAAGCGCTGGTAAAGTTTAAGCAAGACAAAGATCGTCACAGAGGAAACTCTGCCTTAGATGGAAAAAAAAAATAACCGTTGCTTTTATGTTTTGGTAATTTGAATCTAAGCGTTTGTGTCTGTCCTCTACGGTGAACTATGTTGTTGTAAGTAAGCTTACTTTGCCATTAGAAAGCTCCATACGACTGATAAAGCCACGCTGTATATTCCACCTTTTTCCTCAACTTTGTCATCGCTGTATCGAGAAGGTCTAACTCGCTTTAAATGGCAAAACCCGATGTTCTTTCAGATTTGAGATATTCGCCCTATGCAGGACTTTCATTAAGGCTTTCAGCCAACAAAGACTACACTCAAAGTCTGTTTCTATCCCGTCTGAAGTCTGTATCCACCCCTGCTTTAGTTTTATCTGAAGCCATTCTTTGATTGTTTTCAGTAAAACAATCAAAGGAAAAGGCAACGAAAAAATAACAATTTTTCCACATGAACTTTGGTAAAAGGTGACAGTGAGCTTTAGTTTTCTCTCAAGCCCTTCATTGGGGCATTTCTGAGCAGTTTTCGAGGAAAATGAAACGTAGTCTAGTTTTTAAAAACTAATTCTAGGAGACTCTCTCCTCCTATGTATCTTTTTGCAAAAGGACTTCCAAGAAACAGGAAAGGGAAATTCGAACAGCAGTAAGTTGGACTCATTTCTCATTTCTGAAAAAAAAGCACTTTAAACGATTAATATTCGCTAAACACACAACCGAGCGGTTGTATACATTGATTGATTTTTTTAAAATCAATCAAACAAACTGATTTTATATATAAGTTCAACTAATTCGATGAATCGGTTTTACAAACGCATTATTTTATTCGTAGAACTCATATGATCAAGTTATTCGATTTTAGAAAATCGAATACAATATGTTATAAAGCCGAATAATCAGTTTTTGAAATTTCCTACCGCTAACACAATGCATTGCATTTGTAAAACCGAATCACTGGTTTGGAAAACAAAATAATAAATCCCGTCTTAGTCGAGTTGATAGCTTTTTAGCGCGGGTGTTGTGGGTTCGTTTGCCACCAGACGCTTCAAAAATCTAGCCAAATGGTCTGTGTCACCCAGTTTACCCTTGGACCCATTATTATAATATAAATTTACTTTGTATTGTATTTAATAAATAAATAAATCCCGTCTTTGATAAATTTTTCTAACCTCTTCAAAGTAAATGAAAAACACAAGTGGACAAATAGTAAGTTCGGCCGTGCCGAATCTTATATACCCTCCATCATGGATGTCCATGTTTGTCAGGGGCCGGTTTTTGGGCGCTGGTGACCCGATAGTCCCAGGAATCCGATCACAAATTTTATCCAAATCATGAAAATAGCCGCATATTTGGATTCGTGAGAAAATTTCGTTGCATTTCGATACCCATATGTCCATGTTTGTCAAGGGACGGTTTTTGGGCCGCTGGTGACCCGATAGTCCCAGAAACCGGATCAAAAAATTTAGGCAAATCATGAAAATAAAGGCATAAATGGGTTCGTGAGTAAATTTCGTTGCAATTTGATACCCATATGCGCATGTTTATCATGGGCCCTTTTTTGGGCCATAAGGGTCCACGGAACCCATGAGCACGCCCATTTTTGGGATTTTTTTCCCCATCTATAAATTATATAAACTTAGAACAATTTTACCAAAAAAAATCAGATGTAGTGAAAAAAAATATTTGAAAAATTTTATTATGGCCGGGATATATTTAGTCCCGTAAAAAGGAACTTTTTCCCCTTTGGTCGGATATTGCCCATTCTCGAACTTAACCTGCTTATGGGCAAAAAACATCTTCCTACAACATTTCAGCTTCTTAGCGTTGGTCGTTCGCACTCTATCGTGATTTCAACAGACAACAGACGGACGGACGGACGGACAGACGGACATCGCTAGAATGTCTTAGAATGTTACACTGACCGATAATATATATACTTTACAGGGTCGCAGATCACTCTTTCGAGGTGTTGCAAACGGAATGACAAACTTAGTATATACTCCATCCTATGATGGAGTGTATACCAAGGATTTCCAAGAGAATTGACAATAAATGTGTTTTTGCCCTCGATATTTCTCCTCATCCTTTAAAGAATTTTCATTCTCCCATTCACAGATCAAAGTCTTGCTGATGAATGGTCTGCCCCGTCAAAACACTGTGCGTCCATGGTGGTGTGTGGCACCGGTGTGCTGTGGGAGTGGTCGCTCCCTTCGCCGCTTGGTCAATGTGGTATTTACAAAACATCAGCGTTAATTCCTTATTGCCATTCACTAAATACTAAACATCTGAGTTTGGTGTTTATTTTTCCATTTTCCAGATCAAATCATCTGTACGCGGCGCAACAGCAACAACGACAAACATTATGTTCAAACATCTGCACCGCGGATATTTGCACACATATCTAAAGAGTCGCACATGAATATTAATTTGTTTCATTGTTCCATGGTGCTGCACACATTTTATGCAACATTTTTTTTTCTTTTTTCGTTTTAACTTTTTTGCTGTTGCTGTTGCTGTTTGTTGTTTTTGCTTTTCTGAACTCGCTTTATTTGGTCAATATCGTTGGGTATTGCTTGTAGCAATGGCAATTGCAATGCCATGCAAAATGCTTTGTGAGCAAATGAATGGCATTTTTATTGTCGCTGGTGCATTAAAAATGCATTATTTTAAGTTTACCCTGAAGACTCGTTAAAAATACAACAGCCATATGCGCCTCGTGCACGCACGGGCCCTCGATAGAGAGGGTTTTCAACCACAACAACAACAACATCAACAAAATTCGCGCATTAGATATGGCCACAAGTTGCATTTTATGAATTAAATTGCTCCAACTCCTAGTGGATGCCTCTGTGACGACGATTAACGTGTCACGGTAGATGTGTCGCAAGGGGGAGATTCAGAGTGGGGTTTGAAGTTTCGATGCTGGCGTCTGCACGCATCCTTGACTTCAATAGAAACAAATAGTGAAATGACGAAATAGTTCAATACTATTTTTTGGAAAAATATGTCGTTTTTTGTTTCTTCGCAGTGGTCGTCGGCCTTTGCTCAATGAGAATTGGTGGAAAAGTTGCCTTTAAAGTCAGCAACTGGTGTCATTATTACAAGGTTAATTAACACTTTTCGAAATTTCCTATATGATTTAAAAGTCTTTGTTTCTGACAAAATAATGATCGACTTTGTCATGAGGAAAAAAAATAAACTACTAAAAGCGCCCTCTATATTAGAAGTTTTTATTTTCCAATAAGCTGGTTACTTTTTTTCAGGATAACACTCTCTGTTCGTCACATACACTTGTCTGAAGCATAACACCGTGATACACACATTCTGTCCTATGAACCAAATTTACTTTTTCGGAAAGGGGATAAAAAATAAAAATACACGTGTATCGGCGATTTTCATGTACACGTCAGATTTTTTTTTTTTAAAGTTTGAAGTATGAAGCTCGTAGTGGCCTGTGTGAAAGCCTTTCGACCGATTTTTAACCCTTTTTCAGTGATCCAATCGAACTGATTTTTTGCAGGAAGACTCGTGGAAATGTCTATATCACGTCACGTTTTTTTATCGGTCACAAGCCACTACGAGCTTCATACTTCAAATTTAAAAAAAAATTCTGACGTGTACATGAAAATCGCCGATACACGTGTATTTTTATTTTTTATCCCCTTTCCGAAAAAGTAAATTTGGTTCATAGGGCAGAAAAAAATCTATTTTTTGTAACACGGTGTAATATACTAATCACAAAATCAACATTATCAACCACTTTGGTCTCTACAGACAGATTCACATACAGATGGCGCCACTAGAAAACGTTGACCAAGAACGACATTTTTTAAAATTTTGATCGTTAATCGCAAACGCCTGGCTCTGTCTAATGGATGGCACCACAAACAAATATTTGAAAAATATCAACATCTTAGAGTCGATCATAAAGCCTGACAAACATTTGCTATATATGACTGTAATGGTAAAAAAAATAAAACTTTGAATGTCACTCCATGCTCTCCATGTTAGCAGCAGAAAAGAGAATCGTTACTCACCCAGTCGCAACGAATTGTTTGGTCTACCTACAATATCAGCTGAGGAAGAACGTAGTTCAAGAAATTCTGTTAAAGCTTTATGGTTCATTACGGAGATACAAGGGGAAATAAATAAATATTCTCCTGAATACAATAGGCCATCCTCTCCGAAATAATATATGAAATTTTTGCCATTTAAAAAAAAAAAAAAAAAAATAATACAGTAGGTTTCATAAAAATAAAGGAAAAGGAAAAAAGGAAAATAGTCTTAAAATAAAACAAGACGGGATCAAGAAGAACATCTGATCCTATGAATTTTTTGCGTATTAGTAAACGCCCAATGGGCGTTTCGCTTTTATTCGCAATTGAGTAAAGGTATGAATTTCAAAAATTTGCTCGACATATGCACAACTTTGTCTATGGTAAGGATTTTTCTTTTTTATTACAAAAAAAATTAAAATTTGTTGGGTGACAAAAATATATGAAAATTTGAAATTTTTGAAATTCATACCTTTACTCAATTGCGAATAAAAGCGAAACGCGTGCATCGATTTTCATGATCTTTGTCTCATTTTGCTCATAGGTTATGTGACTTTACGTAAAAGTAATAAGATTTGACATTTTTTTTCATTTTGGATTTTTTATGGATTTTTTAAAAAAAAAAATTTAAATCTTTAGGCAAAAAATAAGTTTTTTCCTTTATATATTCATTTTTAACTTGGACACTGTTGCTTGTATAGGAAAACAATATATGAACAGATTAAGGGAATTGTAATTTTAAATTTTTTAAAATTTAATTCAATTAAATCGGGCTAGTTGTTCCCGAGTTATGCCGGACGAAACAAATTAACCAAAAAAATTTTTTTAAAATTTAAAAAAAAAAAAAAAAACAAAAACCAAACGAAAAAAAAATTTTTTTTTGCGTTTTTCGAGCTCATGTCAAGGTTATCTACACAGAAAAAATTATCGCATCCCGAGTACATTTTGACTGTTGACTAGTGTAATCATTTCTTTTAATTATTATTTCATCTCAATGGTGACTAGAATTTTGGACACTCTGTGTAAGAAATTTTTAAATTTTTTTCACCTTCCAAAAACTCCATAATCTAACTCGGTACCCCAAACCATTATTTACTCAAATGTTAAATGTTCGGAGTCGCTTTCCAACCACGTATTCGCAGGGACAAATACACCACACACCACCTTTCCATGTTCGAAATCTAATGGAATACCCAGGACATTTCCTAGATGAATCACTTTGGCTATGACTGATACTAACATCTGAGTCATAGATTGTCTATTTGAAAAAAAACTTCTTACTAACGTCGTGACTAACCACAAAAAGTCATTTATGATTCTGTGCAACTTTTGAAACGCGATGTTTTTTATTGTTGGACCAATAAATTGAAATGTGGAAACAATTCGTGTTTCCCCGGAAAGCTGAACCATAAATTCTCTCATTGTTCCATGAACAACCAAAATAGGTGGATGACAAATGTTCTACATCCACAGCCGCCCTCATTATGGTCTGCCTTAACAAAACTTGGGGTATTTTTTTTCAATAAGTTTAACTTGATTCCAGGAGAACAAGGAGCAGTGGTAGGGTGGCTTTATTGTTCAAAAGAGCACAAAAGACACACAGCTTGGGGGGTCGGGGAATGGTTATAAACTATTGTTTTTTTTTTTTTTATTAATATTAATATTATTATTATTTTATATTATTAAAAGCCATTAATTTCAAAGTTATTAAGTTCTGATTATTTATGTTATGACAATAATTTATGGCCATTGACATATTTAACCCGTTTTTTGTTGTTATGGCCTGTTGATGTTGTAGTTGTTGTTTTAGTCAGAACACAATTGCCCTGCAATGTGCCCTGCCCGCTTTTAGTATTTCCTGTCGCTGAGATCTCGTTTGTACACTGGCTTACACTGACATTTGGACGGTAATTCATGGCAATCGGAGCAGCGCCGCAAACACGTGTAAACATCACGTAACAGCACTCCATTACGTTTATGAGTGATTGCACTGTAAAGTATTTATACGCTTACAACAGCTAACTATTAGTGGCGTCTGCCAGCAATATGGTGGGGCGGGGGAGACACTCAGACAACAACAACAACGGCAAAAAATACCATTCATTCATTACTAAACCATAGAATGATGAAAGAGCTATTATGATTTTCTAAACCTGCATAAACGACTATGGGGGGGGGGGGGGGGCTGGGTGATTGATGAAGAGGCGAATTGTCCTTTGTTGTGGCATCTGCCTTTTGTTGAATCATCATCAACACTCGAAGCACACGTCATTAATGCGCCAATGACGTGTCAAGGGTCACTCAGACATCATGTTATATTGGTCAACACCTTTTTCTCTGCTCTGTCCCGTACGTCTGCGGGGGGGAACGTGAATAAAAATTAAATCAATTTTCCGTTTAATCAACAATGAATGCACGCACATTAGTCGATGGAGGGGGGGGGGGGGGAATGGGCTTATGATAAATCTCAGAAAGCGTGTGAATGTGGCATGTTCTGCAAACAAGACAACAAGTGCTGGCAAACATGATTTTCCACCAAAAACACGGCGAAACACAGAGTGAGCAAAAAAAAAAACGAGCAGCGACCACCTTTGACCCCCTTCGCCAAGACCATCGATGGCCAGTCACACTCTGACCGTGTCATTCGCATCATCCCGTAGCAAACAATGAAAATCACAAGGGCGTAACATCAAAAGCAAACACTTTACACCCCTTCACACCAACAAAAAAAAAAAAGGGTTGTTCGACATGGCCCTCCACACACACCTTCGACCATTCGGTTGCGGCCTTATGAAATGCTGCACTCAGTGGCAGTGGTGGCTGACAACGATATTGACAAAACCCATTAAAAATAACTGGAATTGATAAAAATAGTCAGACAACAGACGAAGCATTTTTAATGGCTCTAAAATAATCACAGAGTGTGGCGAGAGTGGGAGGGGACACAGATGACATGCGGCAGTAGCAACTTCACTGGATTTAGGTGAATTCAGGGTGTGCAAAAGGAGGGGTGGGGATGGAGGCTAGTGTCCGACTTGTTGGATGTCGATGTGTCCCTGTGTCCACGTGTCCATGTCATTGTCAAAAGTTATTGATATTGACATTTTATTAGTTCGATACATCCTTTAGTGGTCAGCGGGTAATTGTATCTAAATTGGTGGTGTATCCGGTGTGTGTCTGTGTGGGTGTTTTCTAACCACCAACACTTGGGTTGTATTAATTTAATGCCAACAACAAGCAACACCTTCAAATGACTCACAGGGACAGACATTAGCTGCGGTTGATTTCTCTCAGTTTGTTTTGTTTTTTTTTTCTCTCTTTTTTTAAATGGACAACAACTTATCCGGGGGTGTTAAAGTTGGTTTATGGGCAAGATATCATTTCGAAAAAGGAGGGGTAATTTGTAAGTGTTTGGTAAGATATTATGTAGCCAAAGCAATATTGTTTAATGGAAAGGACTGCAGTTGAAAGCCCTGTGGCTTAGACAGGCTTTTAATTTCTTGTGTGGAAATTCCTGGAATCATAGTTGAAGTCCGGTTTAAGGTTAAAAGCGAGTTCAGCTCTCATCGAACGTAAAAGGACTTCTATAGCCCAAAGAAACGAATAGCTTGAATGAAAATGTCATGTTTCGCTGAAGGGGTTCGTAAAGCATTATGTGACATTGAATTTATATGAAATGAAAATATCTTTGGCGACTCAAACATATTTCAGACAGATTTCCTACAGAATGTGGAAGAAGACCCAGCACAGTACTACTATTCCGAACTTTAGTTCGGTTTCCTCTTACATGCTGGAGAAGTTCATTGCCACCGAATGAGTCAGTTGGAATTGTCAGATGTATTTCACACAAAAAAAAGAAAGTTTTCCGCATGCCCATACCGTGGTCAACTTGACAGGCGAGATATGGGTGTAGCACCCGCATGACACTCTTTTTAGTCATTGTCTTCATTACATTTTCTTATTCGTTTCCATGATCACAGAAAAGAAAGGCAAATTACAATATTATCGCATATTTTAGACTTATGACATAACGACACCCACAGGTCACCTGACTCATCTTGTTCACGTAATCCTTCTTCAAAAAATAGCACGACAAACCGGAACCCAAAAAAACCCAAACAAAAGAAAATACTCAAGGCAAATGGGTAGTAAACCCAGTTCAAGCAGCACTCGAAAAAATCAATCCCTTCTCACATCAAAATAAAACCGAATAAAAGCCAAAAGTCTTCAATATTAAACCAACAACAACAACCGCCACCGAAGAAGAAGTGTATATAAAAACTTTGAAATTTACAGAATTCCTACTCAATGTGCTTCCTTTAAAGTCGGCAATTTGTCGTTACTTTCAGTTTTCCTCGGGGAGCCTCCTATGCAACCATATGGCTACAAAGCGATCTGATCCCCATGTAACTGGAATTGATACATGTACTGGTGGGACAGGCATAGTGTGGTGCGGTGCGGTGGCAGGGCGGAGCATCAGTTGACAGTTGAAATGGGTACACGCTGGCTGGCTGGCTGGCTGGCTTGCGACATTTGAGAAGAAACCCCATAAGGATAAGTGGAATAAATATATTTATGAAATAAAATAAACAACATGTTTATTTATGAATGCCACCTACACACACACACACACACACACACAGTCAGATATAGATGTAGATAAGTAAATACACGTACTTATAAACTCATACACGAGAACAACACATTCACATTGGAGGGAGACAACAACTTCAGCAGCACGAATCAAATGTGAACAAGACAAATGTCAAAACTTCATTACAAAACCATCAAAATATGCTGTTGCATTTGCCATGACATGGTGTTTGTTGTACGCTACACATGTTGCTGCTGCTGCTGCTGCTGCAGGGACGTTCATATGTGAGCCACCAGCCACCAGCAACCGGCGACCCAACGGAGATAACGCCACACTGGCGAAAACATCATCGGCAACAATTCCACAACAACAACAAAACAACAACAAAAAAACTCGACAACAACAGCTTCACATCGACTCGTACAAAACAACATAAAAACAAAGCACAGGCGAAGAGCACAGAACACAACAGATCACAGAATAAACAAAGTACAAAAAATGCAAATTTCGCATTAACAAGGAAGCAATGGAATGAAAGGAAGCACATGTCAAAATACATTTTAACAGCATTGCTGACAATGACGGATAAATAGTGATTGCGGGGGGGAAAGCGGCAACAACAATAACCCAATAAACACCACCAACCCGTCCATAACCAATGTTGTCCGATGTGCAAGTATTAAGGCGCAAACACCCTACTAATGGTAAGGCATTTTATAGCCTTACTTGGAGAAATTCTTTCGTAAAGCTAAAGCTAAAGCTAAAGCTAAAGCTAAAGCTAAAGCTAAAGCTAAAGCTAAAGCTAAAGCTAAAGCTAAAGCTAAAGCTAAAGCTAAAGCTAAAGCTAAAGCTAAAGCTAAAGCTAAAGCTAAAGCTAAAGCTAAAGCTAAAGCTAAAGCTAAAGCTAAAGCTAAAGCTAAAGCTAAAGCTAAAGCTAAAGCTAAAGCTAAAGCTAAAGCTAAAGCTAAAGCTAAAGCTAAAGCTAAAGCTAAAGCTAAAGCTAAAGCTAAAGCTAAAGCTAAAGCTAAAGCTAAAGCTAAAGCTAAAGCTAAAGCTAAAGCTAAAGCTAAAGCTAAAGCTAAAGCTAAAGCTAAAGCTAAAGCTAAAGCTAAAGCTAAAGCTAAAGCTAAAGCTAAAGCTAAAGCTAAAGCTAAAGCTAAAGCTAAAGCTAAAGCTAAAGCTAAAGCTAAAGCTAAAGCTAAAGCTAAAGCTAAAGCTAAAGCTAAAGCTAAAGCTAAAGCTAAAGCTAAAGCTAAAGCTAAAGCTAAAGCTAAAGCTAAAGCTAAAGCTAAAGCTAAAGCTAAAGCTAAAGCTAAAGCTAAAGCTAAAGCTAAAGCTAAAGCTAAAGCTAAAGCTAAAGCTAAAGCTAAAGCTAAAGCTAAAGCTAAAGCTAAAGCTAAAGCTAAAGCTAAAGCTAAAGCTAAAGCTAAAGCTAAAGCTAAAGCTAAAGCTAAAGCTAAAGCTAAAGCTAAAGCTAAAGCTAAAGCTAAAGCTAAAGCTAAAGCTAAAGCTAAAGCTAAAGCTAAAGCTAAAGCTAAAGCTAAAGCTAAAGCTAAAGCTAAAGCTAAAGCTAAAGCTAAAGCTAAAGCTAAAGCTAAAGCTAAAGCTAAAGCTAAAGCTAAAGCTAAAGCTAAAGCTAAAGCTAAAGCTAAAGCTCGAAGAGGTAATTCATGAAAGGTATGGTAAGCGAGATCGTTGTGGCCATTTGGCTGATGTTGTTTTCCATTATTATCGGCATACCTTCCTCTTTATTATGAAATAAACATTCGATCATTTATCTCAAAAAATTGTATTTTTCTTTGAATACCAAAATAACACCTCTTGTTGGAAACCTCTGTATATGAGAATATGACGTTTAAAATATCTTTTTCAAGTTTAAAAAAATCTAATTTAAATTAACTAGAACCCGAACAGTAACAAAAAGCTCTAAAACAAGTAAAGCTTTATAAAAATCATTAAGCAACCCAAATTTTTTTTTTTGGAAGATGACGGTCAGCCTTGCTTTTTTATGTGGATTGTGACCCCTTTTAATGTACTTATACTTAACTCCTCCACCATAGGCGTTGAACTATTTTTAAAATATAGGCATGTACTTTTTTTCGGTGATTTAACATCACTTTACACCGTTGCCCAAAAATGGTACTCCAAACAGCACTTTGGGCTGTATCACGAAAAAAAACCCAACAAAAAAATCACAACATTTTTGCGATGGCGCTTAAGACTGACATGTCACCCCATCACCACCAACAAAAAAAAAAAAAAACTCCTCAGCATGCAACATGAAATGTTGCTGCTGTAACGAAAAGATACGTATTTATGAACACACACCAAACAAAAAAAAAAAAAACCAGTGGAAAAGTTGCAGTCGGGTAAACCGACTTATATATACCCTCACCCTCAGTAAAAACATACAAATCTCATACTCATAAGTATCGGAAAGTCAAAAGTGACCGTAGCTACCATCATTTGACGTAACATCTGATGAAAAGTCATAATAACAACCTAAAATACCGAATGATATAGAAAAATATTGGATGGTACATTTGTATGGGAGGTACCAGAAGGGGAGTTGCCAGACTTCCAAGTTTCTGTCCAACACATTGTCTAGCTATAGCTTTACTAAATACAAAATTTGGGCAGGATCGCGTTGGGCATATTGATATAATTACACGATTTCTAATGTAGGCGTGATGGTACATTTGTATGGGAGATGCCGGAAGGGGAGTTGCCAGACTTCCAAGTTTTTGTCCAAAACTTATACCAACTATAGCTTTTCTTAATACAAAATTTGGGCAAGATCGCGTTGGGCATATTGGTGATATTACACGATTTCTAAGGTAGGCGTGATGGTACATTTGTATGGGAGATGCCGGAAGGGGAGTTGCCAGACTTCCAAGTTTTTGTCCAAAATTTATACCAACTATAGCTTTTCTTAATACAAAATTTGGGCAAGATCGCGTTGGGCATATTGGTGATATTACACGATTTCTAAGGTAGGCGGGATGGTACATTTGTATGGGAGGTACCAGAAGGGGAGATGCCAGACTTCCAAGTTTTTGTCCAAAACTTTATCCAGTTATACCTTTACTAAATACGGAATTTGGGCAAGATCGCGTTGGTCATATTGATAGTATTACACGGTTTATAAGGGGCGGGATGGTACATGTGTATGGCGGGTACCAGAAGGAGAGTTGCCAGACTGCCAAGTTTTTGTCCAAAACTTAGTCCAACTATACGTTTACTAAATACGGAATTTGGGCAAGATCGCGTTGGTCATATTGATAGTATTACACGGTTTATAAGGGGCGGGATGGTACATGTGTATGGCGGGTACTAGAAGGAGAGTTGCCAGACTGCCAAGTTTTTGTCCAAAACTTAGTCCAACTATACGTTTACTAAATACGGAATTTGGGCAAGATCGCGTTGGTCATATTGATAGTATTACACGGTTTATAAGGGGCGGGATGGTACATGTGTATGGCGGGTACCAGAAGGAGAGTTGCCAGACTGCCAAGTTTTTGTCCAAACCTTAGTCCAACTATACGTTTACTAAATACAAAATTTGGACAAGATCGCGTTGGGCATATTGGATATATTACACGATTTCTACGGTAGGCGGAATGGTACTTTTGTATGGGCGGTACCAGAAGGGGAGTTGCCAGACTGACAAGTTTTTGTCCAAAACTTAGTCTAACTATACGTTTATTAAATACAAAATTTGGGCAAGATCGCATTGGGCGTATTGGTGTTATTACACGATTTCTAAGGTAGGCGGGATGGTACATTTGTATGGGAGGTGCCAGAAGGGGAGTTGCCAGACTGCCAAGTTTTTGTCCAAAACTTTGTCCAGTTATACCATTACTAAATACGGAATTTGGCCAAGATCGAACTTGAGCGTTTTGATATTATTACACGATTTATAAAGTGGGCGAAATATCAGATTTGTATGGGAGGTACCCGAAGGGGTGTGGCCATATAGCCCATATGCAATCCCATAAGCAGTTTTGCGAAAATATTCAGCCATGCCAAATTTCAGAGTGATTGCTTAACTCTTTCGAAAGTTATCGTGCGTACCAGCAGGACAGACGGACGGACGGACAGACGGACAGACGGACATGGCTGAAACGATTCAGAAAGTCATAAATCGAATTTGTTTCAAAGACACCTGGGTTCTAATCTGAATATTTCTAGGTGTTACACTTTTGGGTCGTATCAAATGATATATACCCTCCTACCCGTAGGGTGAGGGTATAAAAAATATTGGATGGTACATTTGTATGGGAGGTACTAGAAGGGGAGTTGCCAGACTTCCAAGTTTTTGTCCAAATTTTTTTTCAGCCATATCTTTACTAAATACAGAATTTTGGCAAGATCGCGTTGGGCATATTGATATTATTAGACGATTTCTAAGGTAGGCTGGATGGTACATTTATATGGGAGGTACCAGAAGGGGAGTTACCAGACTTCCAAGTTTTTGTCCAAATTTTTTTTCAGCCATATCTTTACTAAATACAGAATTTTGGCAAGATCGCGTTGGGCATATTGATATTATTAGACGATTTCTAAGGTGGGCGTCATGGTGCATTTGTATGGGAGGTACCAGAAGGGGAGTTACCAGACTTCCAAGTTTTTGTCCAAATTTTTTTTCAGCCATATCTTTACTAAATACAGAATTAGGGCAAGATGGCGTTGGGCATATTGATATTATTAGACGATTTCTAAGGTAGGCGGGATGGTACATTTGTATGGGAGGTACCAGAAGGGGAGTTGCCAGACTTCCAAGTTTTTATTCAAAGCGTTGTCTTGCTATATTTTTACTAAATACACAATTTGGGCAAAATCGCGTTGGGAATATTGGTATTAGTACACGATTTTTAATGGGCGGGATGGTACATTTGTATGGGAGGTACCAGATGGGGAGTTGCCAGACTTCCAAGTTTTTTTCCAAATTTTTTACCAGCCATATCTTTACTAAATACAGAATTTGGGCAAGATCGCGTTGGGCATATTGATATTATTAGACGATTTCTAAGGTAGGCGGGATGGTACATTTGTATGGGAGGTACCAGAAGGGGAGTTGCCAGACTTCCAAGTTTTTGTCCGAAACTTTGTTCAGTTATACCTTTACTAACTACGGAATTTGGCCAAGATCGAACTTGAGCGTGTTCATATTATTACACGATTTATAAAGTGGGCGAAATAGCAGATTTGTATGGGAGGTACCCGAAGGGGTGTGGCCATATAGCCCATATGCAATCCCATAAGCAGTTTTGGGAAAATATTAAGCCATGCCAAATTTCAGAGTGATTGCGTAATTCTTTCGAAAGTTATCGTGCGTACCAGCAGGACAGACAGACGGACAGACGGACGGACGGACAGACGGACAGACGGACAGACGGACAGACGGACAGACGGACATGGCTCAAACGATTCAGAAAGTCATGAATCGAATTTGGTTCAAAGACACCTGGGGTCTAATGTGAATATTTCTAGGTGTTACACTTTTGGGTCGTATCAAATGATATATACCCTCCTACCCGTAGGGTGAGGGTATAAAAACGCAAATGATGTCCTCCCTCGCCCCCATTCCAATTCCAACACATTCTGTTGTCGCATTTGGTGCCATCACATTTCGGTACCTCTCTTTTTTTTCGAGTTGTTTCTTCATTCTTTCTGCTTTTTTTTGTGCTTTCATTTGTGAATATCAAACATGTTCTTGTAGCATATTAAAAATATCTTACAACCAAAAAACTGGAAAAAACAAGAATAAAGTATGGAACTGCAGATTGTAGGATTTCAACAGAACCCATCATATGGAACGTTGTATGTAAATGATGTGTGTGTGAGTGTGTGTATGTAAATGGGAATGTAGTGTGATTCTTGGTAGTAATTGTACATTTCATTACATGTTCTACGGTGTATTTAAATTTCATATATATTTTTTCCACTGAAATCGGCACATCCGAGTACAAACAAATAAGTCGACGTATGTCTGTTGCAATGTAAGGCAACATTTGCTGCAATTAATGATGAGAGACGCTTATGGTTTAACGTTTGTTTTTTTTTTTTTTTGCAAGTTTGCTTCACGCCCATGATATTGCCAGAAGATAGGATGGCAGAACCAGAGAAACTGGAAAAGTTATCATGTAGATCGATTTTTGAATAGACGATTTTCGGTGAACCAGCAACTGTGCAGCAGACATACGGGAAATGCAAATTTGCCCATAGAAATGTTTATCACTGAAACAATTGAGAATTCTGGCTGATACAATTTGCAAATGATTGCTGCAAACAATAGGAGGATTCAGGATTTATAAAGGTAGTCCTACGAGTAAGTTCTATAGATATTTTAACGGTATCTGCTCCTCAGATATCCGTCATATTGTCCCTGATGTTAGACAATTAAGCCGGAATACGCGGCTATCCAGGGACACTCATCCCTTTATTGTCAAATGACCAGTTGGTGGGACGACAGAAAATTCATTCTTCTGCTGAACCGTTCGTATCTGCAATATTCTGTCAGCAAGTGTTTTCCTGCCAGTTGTGACTTTCTCAAATTCAAGACAAACGTCAACACACACTACTCCCTCTTTCTTCCTTCTGATATTCTAATTTCTTCCGCATTTCTAATTAGTCTAAGGTCTCATTTCCTATCACTACCATAGTGAATTCCATTGGCAATGGGTGACCCCATCAGAAAAAAAAAATTAAAAGACCCCACTGTCTGTTTCACATCTAAAAGTGCTCATTTAAAAAGTCCATTCATGTATCACAATATGTTAAACAATCAATCACATGAATCACATTTTCAAGTGATGTAGCACAAAATCATCTGTTACTTTTCCAAATGTTGTAGTGGCTTCCGTCAGGCATCTTCTGCCAATTCTTATCATTTCCCTCCCCCGCCCAGCAAACAAAGAGGTAAAATGATTTAGCAATAACTGTCTGTGTGGACATGTTTATAGTCAACGCATAATTTATGTTAAATAATTTAAGAGCTGTCCATTCGCTTGTCACTCTTGGTGTATCTGCCTATTTTCAAAGAGATCGAAAAACGTATTTTCATAATTCTAGCGATGACATTGATCTATTTTTCTATTCTGGCATTTGTTAGCCGTGACTGTATTCTGAGGAAATCGCAATTTCAATGATAAAGATATAATTTTTCTATTGATCGTCTGTTAAATAAACCGGCATAAGGGAACAAGGGGCAGCGGCATTCGATGAAAGCAGGATCAACAAAGAAGTATGACCACAATCTGTCGGCTTGAGATTTTTTAATTTTACCAAGGAGGCCCCTTTAAATGCGATAAGAACAAGTCGAAAAATCTGAAAAAATATTTTCTTAAAGGTCAATATAACCTTAATATTCTCTGTAAATTTCAGAATGGAAGTCGAGTGGATTCTATTTTTTTTCCCCGATTCGATTCTTTATTTCGATAATTTTTCATATTTGGACCATTGGCATAGATCGATCTCTGAGAAAGCTGAATATGAATCGGGAGAAGAAATTACCAACAACAAATGAAATAAGTTTCTAGATCGGTTCACCATGTCAGACCCTTTGAAACGTCCAGAACAGGGGCCTTGCTTTGACTAAGGCGATGAGTGCATCGACTCTACCAAAGGAACGCCATCAGAACTGCAATAGATAAGTGTCTGGGAAAGTCATGCCATCGATGCTTTAGATGACCATTACAATCTATAGACATTACCAAAGGGTGGTTAGTCATGCTCTGCATACATTTCTAGAAGAAATCCGTCAAGACTTCAATAGATAAGTGTCTGGGGAAGTCATGCGTCGATGCTTTAGAAGACCGTAACACTCCATTTACATTACCAGAGGGTGGTTAATCATGCTCTATATAAACATCCAGAGGGATTTTCCTATGCCCTAATAGGGCAATTTTTATTCAAATGTAGATGAGCTTCGTCTAAGAAAATTATCTTTTTCAGCCAAACCATTGGCATTTTAAATTAAAAAAATATTTTTTTTTTAATTTAAAATTTTTGTTTTTATTTTTCGGAAGAATTGTGTTTTTTCTTATATTTCTTATAAAGGAAATCAAGTTTCCGGGAAGATTTTTTTTTTAATTTAATCCCGACCAAATGATCCCGGGGATCGGGAGTAAAAAATAGAGAAAAATTTCCCGGGAATTTGCGTTTGTTTCCCAACCGAACTACTTCTCCCTTTAATAAATCAGGCCGACCAAATTCTCTACCGTAAACGGTGTAATTTTTAAATTCCCACGCTGACCCACTTTATATATCATTTGTTTCTTACTCTTTTTTTTTTTTATTTTATGAGATTTTTCACTCCAAACATAAGTTATTTGTTTCAGGCATTCCCAATGGACTCACGTTCTCTAAAATGTGATGCTACACATAGATACACAAACAGCTTTTCCTCCACTTATGTTTTCCCAGGTAAAGGTAATAACAACGAAGCAGACAACAACAGCAACAGCAAGGAAACCCATAATATTTCATAGATAAGGATCCTGTTACGCACTCATTCATATCAAGTGATGATGACCACTCGAACGTGACTAGTTTCCGTAAAGGAAGCTATAAGAATTATCTAACAACTTACAACATGAATCGAATGAGGGCCAAAGGAAATCAAGAAGAGTCAGTGGTGTAGAGGACAAAAGCTAAATCAGCTTATTCCTCGCTCAACAGAGTAAATGTAAAAACAAAAAAAAAAACAACAAGTCTTGATATCCGTTCGTTTTTTGTTTTTTTCTTTCGGTTTTTACGTTACGTTTGTTCGGTTTACACCCTGTGCTTAAGACGAAAGACCTCTTTTTTTTGCGTTTCAAGGAAACCCATAAAAACCAACAGCAATAACAACATCGGCGAAAGGAAGGGGAAGAAACAAATAAATGCCAAAATGATACGCCCGAAGAACGTCAGAGTTAATGCGGTGTACCCACCTCATATGCAGCAACATCATTTGGGACTGCTATCCAACACAGAGAAGAAGAAGAACACAAGAAGAAAACTAGGGACTGGTAGAAAAACACCCAAGATGATGGAAAATACTCAACGAGTAACTAAAAATATTCAGGAGCTTGTTCAACAATGCCAACAACCAGTGTCGTGTCAATGTCGTAGACAGTGGTGGCCTGGTGGAACAAGTGGAATCTTTTCACACACACACACACTGTCACACTCAAAAACCAGATACTGCATTTTCCAGCAAATAATGTTTGTTGCTTATAAATGCATTCACTGGCTGTTGATGTATAATCGGGAAACGGAAATCGATCGATATCATTTCTTGCACAACACAATCGTCGGAGGAGGAGGAGGAGTCACTCACACATGCAGCGTTAATGTGTTGAATGCTTTGAATGGTCTTCTTGGGCTGCGCTGCCACAACAACGAGACAAACTATGCTGTCACCTACCCACTCACTGTCACCCCACCCTTTGGTCGTATGCAAAATATGAATAAATTTATACGTTTATGGCTTAGATCATGATTATGTGGCTGTGCCAGAGACTATGAGACTGAACTCTCTATGGCGGTGGGGGCAAAGCAGACAATGTGCTGTGGTGTGACCCGGCCCACCCAGTTTCCATGGGGGTGTGTGTGTGTGAGTGCGCGCCTTTGTGTATGTTTATCCAAAAGACATTCGAGTGAGCAACATTTTCTTGGCTTTTCTGGCGGCAAGATTAACTAAATCACACACACTTACACTCATACATGCACAGACACCGACACCAACACTTTCACATGCACATTTCGACAAAGTGCAACGGATTGAAGTGAATGAAATAAAATAGAAATCATTTTTTATGACTTTTCAACTTTTCCTCGACTATAAACTGTAAATAGCATTCGCTGTTGCATGACGCCACTGCCACCCCTGGCTTGCACCCACCCATTTATCTACTTATGTATACAGATATATACATACTAGTCTTTCCTGGAACAGTGGGTTGGAAATAATGTGACTGAAAGAAATTGCACCGTATTACATTTCCGATTATCATATTCTCTGGAAAAATCAAAATGAAGCAATTTTCGGGAAAGCGTCTCCTAGTTACGGTATCCATGGGGATTATATCAGCAAAATGCAAAGGAAATGTTTGCCTAACGATAATATTCTCAAGGACTACAGGCAATTTCCCAGAACATCCTTTCGTAATTACTTTGAGGCTCTCTATAAGCAGATTTAACCTAAGGTTGTCCATGAACGAATTTTATTTCTGCTGAAAAACAGATCCACGGTTGCACATTTGCCTTTTTATACCCAGGAGACTTTCATTAGAATTAATGCCTCAAGGCACTACTTTAGAAACACATTCTTTTATAGATTTTAATACATTTTGTGGTTAGAGGGTTATTGCAACATGTGAGTACAGATGCCAGAGTGTACCATGACAGCAGAATGCCCCAGTCCAAAAATATGAATTCGCAAAATGACTCTAATACGTTTGTTGGCATTTCTAAAGAACTGCATTATTGGAGTGTGTGTCGTATTCTGAAAAATACTAAAAAACTCAAGACTTCTTGTTGAGAAGCTTCTCCATTCTCAGCGTGTGACTATTTGGTGCGTATTATGGTCCGGCGGGGTCATTGGACCTAACTTTTTCGAAAATTAGGTTGGATCAACAGTTTCGGCGAATGGATTGCGCTGTCGAGAGATGATTACTGATTTTTTATGGTCGGAGTTGGGTGATATTGATCTGAACAACGTTTACGTTCAACAAGATGGCACTACGTGCCACACAATCAACGAAAGCATTGCTCTTTTATGGGAAAAGTTTCCGGACCGTGTTATCTCTCGAAGAGGTGATCACAATTGGCCACCGAGATCTTGTGATTTAACACCTTGCGACTTCTTCTTTTGGGGCCACGTGAAAGATAAGGTCTACGACAACAGCCCAGCGACGATTCAAGACTTCAAAGATAGAATTCGTAAGGCTATCGAGGGAATAGGGCAGCCACTTTGCGATTTGGTTATGGAACATTTGATGAAAAGGATATGGTCCTGGACGCGTGGTCTTGGAGACCATTTGGCTGATATTGTTTTTCATTATTAACGGCATACCTTCCTCTTTATTATGAAATAAACATCCCATCATTTATCTCAATAAATTCCATTTTTCTTTGAAGACCAAAATAACACCTCTTGTTGGAGAACCCTGTATTTTATATAATACAGGGTTCTCCAACAAGAGGTGTTATTTTAGCATCGTTAGCATCGACTTTTGGCCTTACACAATTTGAAAGTGAACAAATTTAAAATCGAACAAGAATGTTGGAAAATCCCTTTACTACAATTCCACACGAAAATATGAAAAATCCTGTGTGAAATCCTGTGAAAAATGCAAAATACCCTAAAATAAATGAATAATTCCCTAAATGAGAAATTCTTTAATTCTGAAAAATCACTCAACTAATTTGTGAAATAGTTTCCAAATGAAAAATTGACGAAGGTGCGAGAAGGTGGCGCCACCACGGTCGAAGCCCAGCCACGCAAACCACTTCGAGTCATTTTGCTCATTTTTCATCAAGTGTAATTAGAAATTGCATAGTGGGACATCGTTGGTTCATTCGTATCGTGAAATGTAATATGTGCGATAAGAAACCCATCATAAGTTGTCTGGGTACGTTTCAACGTGTAAATGCCAACGATTTAACAACTGAGAGATTAGTCTCTGTGAAACTGTGAAAACCATTAGCTCTTCTCGGAGGTGATTTGAAACCGTGTATCCTAATCAGCGAGTACTTAAAATAAAAAAAAAATAAGCTTACTGATTTAAGAAAACTTACTACAGTCGAGTCCGGTTATAACGTACACCGGTTACAACGAACTTTCGTCTATAACGAACACTTTTTTAAGTACCAAGAGTTTTGCTTCTACCCTATTTTACCCTGTATATAACGAACTTCGCTTATAACGAACCAATTTGTCGAGTCCCTTGGAGTTCGTTATAACCGGATTCGACTGTATCTGACTTCTTTCCCTCCACAAACAGACCGGGAACTTATATTAGAAAAGTTGTCCATATGAAGAAAATATGACAATAATTACATATTGCCATATGAATTTTGGCAAATCCGACATGGTCGAGAAAATCGGAAAACAGGGACAGATCTCTTCGAATTCTTTAATTTATATTTCCCGGAAAAAATTACTTTTTCGATTTTTTTTTTTATTTTTTTTTATAAGTACGAACTGAAACTTTTGGACAATTTTAACTCCGAATAAACATGTTCATATGGATAGCCGAGTCATTAATAAAAGGAAAATACCCTACAATTCAACCAAAATATTTTAAAAAATCACCACTGCCACTGTTTTCATAACCCAGTTGCATAACCCACTGTGCCACTGTTATTGTTACACCGTAAACAGCTCTCCCCATCTCCCTCCACAGCCCTGATACGTTGCACCATTGCTTACTGTTTGCAGCGTTGCGGTAGTTTTCCATTTTGCTCCGTTTCCACCCAATGATTTCCTTAAGAGATTTCTCACAGCACTTTAAGTTGCACAGATTATTCCACTTTTAGTCATTTGATGCTTTCTTTTTATGTGATTTCTGGTTTTCTGGTCCTCACACTCACATCTTCTGCATTTGCTACGGTATTTGTATGCTCTCCCCATTTCAGCATTTCGATACGTTATACAACATAGTCCGTAGCAAACACTAATGGGTCTTTAGTTTCTTGGCTGCTCTAGATGCTTTGGCTGCTTACTCTCTGGCACAGCTCCATGGTCCGTCTTCCCTGTTCCGTGTTCTTTGTCTCATCTGTCACACAACCCGTGCAAGGGGGGGGGTGGGAAAACATAAAGCATCAGTTTTGGAATGCAAGCGACACATGTGTCATTTTCATAATGACAATTCGCTGATTTTCAACAGAGCAGCTAGTCGCAACGAGTACCAGAGCTATCCTCGGAATAGCTCCGAATACCCATCCATATTGAAAATAGACAAATGCTGGTGTAGTTGGGCTACTCTGTGGCTCCCTCGAAGTCATAGATCATTTACTGTTGCAAAAGAAAACTGGAAAACATCAAGTAAGCAGGGGACCATGACAAGGGAGGACTGGCAGGGTATTGAAGGATGGCCAAAGAGGAGGCAACGAACAAAGCATACAACTTTTCACAAATTGTAGATAAATAGATTCATTGATAAAAATCAATACATGTATGTTTGTCTACATACAAACACACACACACAGGCACACTTACACAAATACTTTTGCTAACTGTGCAGAATGGCAAAAGTTTTTCTTGTCGTTTTTTTTGCCCCCAAAAACTGTCTGATTTCATTTGATTCACGAGCGAATATTTTAAGATTATAATGCTTATTTTAAGTCGATTCAACCTTCTTCACTTGCCATTCCCCTACTCCTCTCCACCACTTCCTCGGCTATCTATTCTAATACAGAACAAACAAAGCAACAACAACAAAAATCAAACTCTACCAAAAGTTATATTTTCTTCAATTTCCTAACAAAAAAAAAATAAACGAAATAAAAAACAAAAAATCAGAAACAGCGGCTATAACCTCAACTGAGACACACAAAAAAACAGACATACGTATCAAGGATAGCGGCTCCAAACTGGAGCTGTATCGAACAGAATGAAATGAATAAATTTTCTTTTTGTGGCTGGCAGCAAGCGGCAGCAGCTTCAGGACAGGCAAACAACTTTTTGTTTTGTCCATTTTTTACACTTGAATTTACGCCATAACGCTCTTCATCGTTATTTTGTTTTTGCTGTTGTTGATATTTTTCTGGTTTTGCCGACGTACAATAATACTTTTTGCCAAACAAATAACTAAAATCAACAAAAACAAAACCCCAACTAACAAAATCCGGGTTAGAAGAGTTTTCAATACAACGACATAAGGCAAGCAATCGCACTCTCTCACACACACACACGCACATACACAGATGTATGAAAAGGGTGATCCACTGTGAGATTACAATTTCAAATGGTCACTATGTGGACTGTGATTGGTGCTAAGGGGACCGTAGATTGCAGATTCCAGATCCAACATCATGGACAGCATTCAGAGATGTATTTGGGAGTATGAGGGGTTTTTGGGAGGGTAAGAGAAATATCTCGTCGAAGCATAGTTTTGGAACGCAGGGAGAGAATTCACCAGACCTCCCCATAAAAAACATTCTGAAAGGTTCACTTATGTATCATTCATAAATAAAGGTCCCCTTTGTCCAGGATGTCGTTACTCCACAAAATGGACTTGTCCTTAAGCTTTCGAAATTAGATCGACACATGGAAGGGCCTTCTTCAATAGAGATTGTTTATTGTTTAGGCCCAATTGACAATGAGAAGGTCGTGTAGTGGAATTGCACCCCGGGAGAACTCATTGAATTAAAATGGCAAAATACACGTCATACTATTTTAAATCCCTCTGAAATCCTATTGTAGGGCTTTTTGAAGGTATTATTCCATTACAGTTCTACAAGACTATAAATACCAAACGGGATCGAAAGATCTTGCAGTCCGAGCATTGTTCGTGCAATTTTTAGAATTGCTTAGAATGATGACGAGCGCAGTTTGAGAGAGACGATCTTGAGGGAAACACAACTGCCAAATATTTTTTTTGTACAACAACAGAATCCCCTTATTATGGACCTTAACTTTTATTAAATTTTTTTTCCCGCAAAATTACAAGAATTTTTTTAAAAATGTATTTATTTAGAGAAATATTTGCTTTAGAAGAAAAAAGTGAGACAAGCGGAAGTAGTGCTAGGGGAGCCCTTTATATCAATGGCATTTATGAAAATATTTATTTATTTATTTATTATTAATTACAATACAAAGTAAATTTATATTCTAATTTTGGGTCCAAGGGTAAACCGGGTGACAAAGACCATATGTTTTTTAGATTTTTTGCAGCGACAGACCAAAGCCTCTGGTGGGAATCGAACCCACAACCCCCACGCTGATAGGCAAGCACGCTACCAACTCGCCTACCGGGGCGCCTTTATGAAAATATATTTTATTAGTTTTCGTGATAAAAATTTCGTGATCGACAAAATTAAAAATTGCATTTTTTTTTGTTTGTTATTAAAGCTGCATTAAATTTGTAAAAACAGAAGGCGTTTTTTGGGTTCCTTGAGAGAAATTCAATCATTTTTGAAATATTTTGTGTTTTTGAATTTTTAAACAAAAAAAAAGTGCCAAATGGAAATACTTTTTTTTCGTAAACGGTACAATCAAGGTTGAATTCTGCTCTATTTTTGGATGGCACTTTTTTGAAATTCGCGATATTTTGGAAAACGGCTGCAGATGGAACAATTTTAATTTGTTCGAAATTCGGTGCCATCATCTTCAACATAAGGCTGTGAACAATTATATTACGATTGCTAGAACAGTGAATCGCAAGTCGTTCGGTCCGTTCATTCCTCGTCCATCTGTTCTTTCGCCATTCCTTCTACCATCCATGTCCCTCTGTAAGTCCTCCCTCTAAAACTCCTTCAGCTCAACTCGTCCTTGCTTCATCCGCCCTATCTGACTCCAACTGTCCTTCATTATTTCACTTTTCTGATCTCTACGTGAGCTGGGGAAATGATCTTTAAAGTGTTTCCATGAGTTCTCTTCTGTTTCTTCCTCTGTGTCCCTGTGAAAAATGCTATCATGTTAATTTCACATCGAACCTCTGCTCAAACTGCCCTTTATACACATGCAACAAATCTGTGCACTCTGTGCCTCCTTCCGGCCCTCCTTCCATTTCCGGTCCCATTGCTGGGGAAACAAACAAGTTGTACATAAAATCCACACACACACACGAAAACAAATCATTTCCATTCATTCAAAGTTGATAAACGAAATGACCGACCAGTGAGTGGTCCAAGGAGCAATGCATCCATCTACTAAATACAACATGTTTCCAAACACTTTGCTCATCATAATTCGAATAACACTCGAACTATCTGTGTGTGTGTGTGTGTGAGACATCACTTCAAAAGGACTACAACACGGACGGACGGCTGAAGGGACGGACCGATGGTACGAGCGAAGGAATCACCTCGAAAATGTGAAATTTATTTCAGCATGATTAAGTGCCAATGAGGCTCTGGGGTTTAAACGTCATATTTTCGTTTGTTATCGTATTCACATTTCACAAGTACCCCGGAATGGATGAACGAACCAACGAACGAACGAACGAATGAATGGATATTTGGAATATACGAGCGTACGTAGTATATTTATGACTTTAAGTTTGTGCCGCTGCTCCTCATGAATGCCATGATAAATGGTCCTGTGCTCACGTTGGGGCCTGCCGCAGAGTAGAGCCAACTACAACTGCATACTAACAGGCCCACTCTGGTGGCGTCATGTTCCGCAGCTTCTTTTTGGCTTTGACTTTGGTTTCTTTTCATTTCATTGCTGGCACAACACACGGAACCGGGTTTCCTTAGTAGCCCGCAAAAAGTTGAGACGGAGATGGAGAAGGTGAGCTCCTTAAAAGTGTAGCCGGCTCTATCAACAGTAAATAAAGTTGTGGCCAATGCCGCAGCAGCAGGTGAATTATGGCAGATTAAAGAAGTTCTTTTTGAGACTTTACAATGGCCACAAGTTTAGTGGGTCTGCTTGTCGTGTCGTGTCGTGTGTGTCATGACATTGGTCATTGTTTAACAATTGAATGGGAATCTGAACCCACACGCTCTGTCGCTTGCAAAATTGAAATTGTTTACATAGAAATTACGCCGAAGCAACACAAAAGACAAATAAACACTCGTAAATACAAACACACACACTGGCTCATTTTCCTTTTGATGGGATGTCGTAAATGTAATTGGTAGAGAGCGACCAGACTGAGCACAAGGACGAGGACATGGAATTCGTTATGACTTTGGTTTAGCAGCAACTTTGAAATGTTTTTCAATTATTTTTTATAAGCACCCAACGCAATGCGTTCGGTGGTCTTACAGTATTAGCAACACTTGCCGGCGGTGGAGGGGATTGGTGTGGATGTTTGTAGTGTGCTTCGCTTTCTTGGACTGCCAGTGGTCGTCTGGTTTGAGTTGAGATGAGATTAGCTGAGATTTATCGCTGTCAACGGTCGTAATCAAAATCACACTCTAAGCTTTATGGGAGATTTTAACACGGAGACTTAGAGAGTTTTCATTTTGCAAAAAGTAATAAAAAAATATTTTATAAAACAAAAAAAGAAAGAAGGAAATTGTCGTGTTCTGTCAAAGTGATGCCTGGTGTAATCACCTCGCAAGGATGCTTTCGTTGGGCTGTCAGACCGTGGTTACTGTTCAAGTAATACAGCGAACGAATGGCGAAAGAAGAGTGTTTACTTGAGAAGAGCTGGCTTGGCCGAAAGCTGATGAAATAATTAATCGAAGCAAATATAAATATAAAAAACTATAAAACTGTTGTATTTATTTATTCATTCATTAATGGGTTCAAAATTTGAATAATTGCTTCTATGACACGTAACATTAAAAACTAAATAACCAAGTTTAATTTTTAAGAAATCACTGATCTGAATTTCTCTGAAAAGGCGACCAATGAAAACTTTAATAATTACACTACTCAACAAAATGAAAAAAATTTCATGTACTCCGGATGCGATAATTTTTTCTGTGTAGATAACCTTGACATGAGCTCGAAAAACGCAATAAAAAATTTTTTTTCGTTTGGTTTTTGTTTTATTTTTTTTTTAAAATTTTAAAAAAAATTTTTGGTTAATTTGTTTCGTCCGGCATAACTCGGGAACCACTAGCCCGATTTAATTGAATTAAATTTTAAAAAATTTAAAATTACAATTCCCTTAATCATATATGTTCATATATTGTTTTCCTATACAAGCAACAGTTTCCAAGTTAAAAATGATTATATAAAGGAAAAAACTTATTTTTTGCCTAAAGATTTAAATTTTTTTTTTTAAAAAATCCATAAAAAATCCAAATTGGAAAAAATTGTCAAATCTTATTACTTTTACGTAAACTCACATAACCTATGAGCAAAATGAGACAAAGATCATGAAAATCGATGCACGCGTTTCGCTTTTATTCGCAATTGAGTAAAGGTATGAATTTCAAAAATTCAAATTTTCATATATTTTTGTCACCCAACAAATTTTAATTTTTTTTGTAATAAAAAAGAAAAAACCTTACCATAGACAAAGTTGTGCATATGTCGAGCAAATTTTTGAAATTCATACCTTTACTCAATTGCGAATAAAAGCGAAACGCGTGCATCGATTTTCATGATCTTTAAATTTTTTAAAATTTAATTCAATTAAATCGAGCTAGTGGTTCCCGAGTTATGCCGGACGAAACAAATTAACCAAAAAATTTTTTTTAAAATTTAAAAAAATAAAATAAAACAAAAACCAAACGAAAAAAAAAATTTTTATTGCGTTTTTCGAGCTCATGTCAAGGTTATCTACACAGAAAAAATTATCGCATCCCGAGTACATTTTGACTGTTGACTAGTGTTATTAATAATATCAATGAAATTTTAATGAACCCAGTTTTTAGAATTTCTTTTGGTTTTTTTTTCAGGCAAAACTCTCTCGGTTCTTAATTTAAAGTACAAATTATACCCACGTATTCATAAAAATTAAAAACTTCTATGTTAAAAGAAATGTGTGAAAATTGTTTTTGTAATTTCATACAATTTTCTCAACCATTTCAGTGGATTTGTCGAATATATTCGACATTTCATATGATTTTTAGCACGTCAAAAAAAAAAGTTTGTCACGGAAAGGGTTACAAATTGTAATTAATATGGGGATTAGTTTTTTTTAGCCTGATCAAATATTTAATTGCATCAACGAATTTAACCAATCACTTTTTTATGTTGATTTAAAAAAAAAATTTAAATAATTGTCAGCTCTTCATTTTGTAAAAATGGGGGTTCAATTAAAATTTTAATAATGTTTAATAATATCAATTAAATTGTAATTAATCCAATTAATTTTTTAAAATTAGCTTTTATAATATTTTCTATAATTCTCATTTTCAAGAACTTCCAATACAATTTAATATTGTCCACAGTTGTCGATACGTCGGATCAAATATTTAGTTGTGCCAACCAAACATTAATAAAACCAATTTTCTACTTATTCACTATTATAATCTTTGCCGTAAGGCTTTCGATCAGAATCACTAAGGACTTGGATTGTATTTAAATCAATGACGTCTGCAGATCTGATACTTCTTCGTTGATTATGAGCCACAGTCCAGTATAGGGGAAAATATTTATAACGGTACTTACTGTTCTTCTGGAAATCCTGAGATTCGTCGCCCACGACCATGCCGCTGATGGCGATCAGCAAAGATCCAATCACTAGCAGATGGTCCATGATGGTGGACAGCCTTTTTCTCATCGTCAATTTGCTGGCATACAACGATGGCAGGTAATCGTAAGGATGCTGGTGATTCTGATGCTGTTGGTGGTCCATGCTCAGCGTGGTTGTTTGTTTGCACTTGGGCTGACATACTGTTGCTGCTGTTGTTGTTGTTGACTGTGTTGGGGCTGATGCTGGCGCTGTTGGTAGTGGTGGCAGTGGTGCTATTGGGCATTCCGCTGATACCGTGGCCACCGATATTGTTTTTTGGTTTTGTTTGCTCACCAGACTGGAGGCAGTGAAGCAATTCTGATTTACGTTTGTTATAAAAATTTGATTTTCTGCATGTGGACGTTGTTGGAGTTTTTCTATCAGTTGCTGTTGATGATGTTGCCGTTGTCGTTGCTGTAGTTCTGCCTGTTGTTGCCGAGGGCCCTGATGTTGATTTCGATGATGATGTTGATGTTGATGCTCTTGCTGTTGTTGCTGTTGTTGATGGTGGTGATGATGATGAATGTGATGTTGCTTCTGCAGTGTCCTTTGTTGCTGATATTGACTTTGTTGTTGGTCTGGCATTAATTTGATTTTGTTTGTATTTGTATAAAATTGCCAAGCTTCCATTTTTAATCGCCGTACAGTCAATACCATCAGAATACGTCATTTAGTGTACATGAAAAGCTCAACTGCCAATTGTAGTTTCTCCTCAGCGTTTCTTTTCAAATGGCTAGGCAATGTATTCCGTATAACCCCTACTCCCGGTGAGGTTGTGCCTTTGGCGTTATCTGATATGTTCTTCGAAATCGTCTTTGCCGTCCCAACTAATTGGATTCAGTCACTAAGGTGACCACCTGTAAACATAAAAATTAATAATGTTATTTTATTTTTATATTTATTATATGTGTGTTTATTTATGCCATGTACGCATGTGTGGTATCGTACAAGTGGGCCAAGTCAAGGATGTGTGTGTGTGGGTGTGTGTGCCGGCTCATTTATATGCGAACTGAAAACGTGCCCTCCTATTATTGGAAAGTAATAAAAAAGTGAAAGTTTTATTGACAACTCGAACCTCATAAATAACTATGGTCGTAAACATTTTTTTTTTTTAGGTTCATATGCTTGAGTGAAACCCAGCTGAACGGTACCGGTCAACAGATGAATTCGCAAAGAAAAAGAGAAAATGATTGTTTTCATATATTTTATGCCCAAGGTTTTTCCTCTGGAGTTTTCTTTACTTGTTGACTTTAAGGTTGTCGTGAAATTCGAGGGCAAAAAATTAGAAATACGTCTACTCAACAAAGAAATGTGACCAAAGTTGTGTTTATTCTCCACTATTTTAACTGACTTCATTGGCTAAGAATTAGAAGCCTTTTGACTTTGGTTTGTCTACAGATTACAACAAAGAAGGGCACATTTTAGAAAATAAATGAATAAAGTATAGGGTTATCCATTTCGTGGTTTCAAAAGTATAGGTCTAGAATTCGACATCTGTCTAACTAAGTTGTTAAACCAACTTTTTTTTCAGTTGGAAGTCTGACGTTGACGAAAGTGGATCGCTTAACTATCACACAATGCGTAAAAATTATTAAAGCCCACTACTAAAATGTTGATTCTGGCAAAGCCACATTTCGTGCTTTAAGAGGAGATTATGGTTTATCGTTATGAAGCACATTTCTCACTCGGTGGGTATGTTAATCAACCAAAAATTGTCGTATTTGGGATTCTGAGAATCCTCAAGTAATTGAAGAGAGGCCATTACATCCACAAAAAGTGCGCTCTTTGGTCCGAAGGTGTGATAGGACCTTACTTCTTCTAAAACGACGAGGGAACAACTGTCACCGTCAATTCGGAGCGTTAAGGTCGTATGATAACCGACTTCTTTTGCCTGCTATTGAAGAATACGACTTGGAGAATATGTGGTTTCAACAAGACGGTGCCACATGCCACACAACTCGAGCGAATATGACTTTAATGCAAGAGACATTTTCTGGCCGCATAATTTCTCGTCGTGGCCACCAAAATCATGTGATTTAACACCATTGGACTTTCTTTTGGTGGGGCTACGCGAAAGACCGTGTTTATGCAGATAAACCTTTAACTCTTGAGCTCTTAAGAACCAACAAGTTATGGCTGAGATACCGCCCAATATCTGCCAAAAAGTGGTCCAAAATTACCTGAAAAGCACCATTATTAAAAAAGCGCCAACAGTTATAGTCTGCGATTCCTTCTTCAGCTCTGATTGAAATCATAAAGAACATTTTCAATTTCAATTTAGATTTATTGAGTCTTTGTTGGGAATACATATCTTATTTGGTCTACATGATTAGGAAATACTTAAAACCATGTTGTATTTATTTTTTCATTTACATATGAAGAGTTAGTTCAAGATTTTCTGAATGCCAGACAAGCGTAGGCACATTTTTGAAGACATTTCCCCGAAGGTTAAAAATATATTTCATGAGTAATCAAAATTTGTGTAGAGCACATTACCGATGTCATCCGTTCTCAACTAAGATTCTATTGCAGTCGACCCAAGAATAGTTGAGGAATTTCATTTATTTCAATATTTAAGCCTCTAACCGGAATTACCAGTATGAGGATGTCTTCATTAGTTGTGTTTCCAGTATTTCTGTTTGGCCGCTTAGAGGGATATTTTTTATGAAATCTTTTTACGAAATTAAACACAATGATTGAAGACCGCCTTAGAGGGTTATAACATTGCAAAGGAAAACATAACTTTAGAAAACAAGAGAAAATCAAAACTTTATGGCGTAGACTTTTTCCCCCGGGGGGATTTCAGTTGAAAATTTCACGTTCACACGATGAAAACATACGTTTCTGTATTAAAAAAATAATTATTTATATTTTCAATTAAAAAGTCAAATTTCCCGCCAATTTTTATTTTGTGACTGTTTTGCTACCCTCTTGCTGCTCTTCCCCCACCGACACAAATCGACGAAAGTCCTGGCTGCCTACCTTGGTGTAAATTAAAATATTTTATTATTTTAGATATTTATTGGCCTTTTTTAGTTTTCTTTTGAGGAGTTTTCTTAGGTTCGACCTAATCTGGCTTTCAAGGTCACTTCCAAATTCCAATGAAAATAAAAGAGTATTACTTCATTTGTTCCAACTTTCACAGGGATCAGAATTTATTTTATTTTATGAAAACATCTAGTTTTAGCATTTAGATATTTTGAAACTTTTCCAAAAACAAAACCCATGCTCTTGCCATTCTACCAATCTCAGCCTTATTTGACACATATCTGGTATGTGGCTTGGTGGTTGTAAATCCACGGATACAAATATTGAGCAAATATTCAGGAAATTGTTTTCAATACTTTAAAAAAGGAGACTTTGGTGTTTAGCTGGCCCTTTGGCAAATATTATAGAAACTTGAAATATTCCGCCCTAAATTGTATAAGCTTAGTAAACAAATACAAACAATCTTCAGCCGACAACTTCAGAATATAATTTTTTTGAAAAATTCCAAAATGCGTCAAAAAAAATTATCATTTCCAATATTTTCAACCTGTACAGACCGAGCCTACACATGTACATATGTACACAGTGATATATGCATGACTACACATGCTTAATCCACGATATTTTATTTACACATCTGCCTAAAACAACATATTGCAAAGGGTAGTTTAACACGTTGCCATTCCTTCCCTTTCGCAAAAGATCTTCAAAAGTCATAAAAGTGTCAATACCGGATGCGGCCGGGAGATGCTGATGGGCCATCTCAACAGCAGCAGTTGTTCGCCCATCAAAAGTTTCTTTGGGCACAAAGGGAGCCAAAAGTTTAAAGCGTTTTTAACAACCCATGATTTATGTCTATTAGAGATTCGTTGTGGAAATCCCCAAACTAAATACAAATAATAGAATGACATCATAAACAAAAACTTTGCTTTGGTATTTATGACTTTTATGGTTGAATGCCAATAAATGATATTCATTCGTCTTTTGAGGGACTGACACGAAACAACTCAGAACGTCCGTCTGTCTTTGTGTTCCTTTTAATCAAGCCACACAATGTCTAATTGTCATATAAGAATTGAGTCAGACTAGACCTCCTGCTTCGATGATGTCCTTGGTCTGGGTAAACTTTTGTGGGAGATTTTGTTTCGTTAATTGTAATATTTTATTTATAAATCACATATCTCAAATTAAGAGGATGTATGCATATGTAAGAGAGTGTGTGTGCGTGTGGCTGTGTGAACGAGCAAACGACCGACATACTGAAAGTGAAGTCATGCATTCACAAACAAATAAACAAAAATAAAAATTAATGAAAAGGATACTTCTTAGCTCATCTCTTGCACCTCAAACTCAGCCGTCGTCAGCCATCGTATTGAGCCATTTCAGGCTTTGTGAATGTAATGAGGTCCTTGTTAATGATGAGACTGCCGATGAGCCAACCTTTAAAGTAGCTGCTTTGTACAACTGCTGGCGCTGATGTGTCCTCGAAGAATACAGCAGCAGTAGGCTGATTGGTGATAAAATATGGGGAGTTAATGAGCTGTTGTCTATACCCACGCATCTCTCGTTTAGGCCATAAAGTCTAATAAGGATACGCATGCATATGTAAACCGGCAAATGTTTACTTAAACATGTGTAGGCATATCGTTAAACTCAAGTAGTAAGTCTATGTGTCTTGTCGATGAGTCTGTGCCACAGGACGAATGGCAATAAACACCGTACTATTTTCTAGTTAACACATTCTCCTCTCATCTTGTGGGAAATATCCTTACAAGTTTTTGCACAGACCCTCTGGAAAGTTTTTTTTATGAAGGATGAGACTTATGAGAGAAGTAAATGTAAGACTAACAATATGACGGGGAGAAAGTAATTCACAAGATATTCTACACAATTACTCAGTGTTTTCTTAAACATTGTAGACACCAACTGCCAAACCAAATGCATTTGTCAGACGGTTTCCCTTTCAAGCATAAATGTATTATGAATCAAAGAGGAGACATAAGTAAAAGTCAGTTGAGGAAAGACGGAAGTAGTGCGCCAAAGAAACGTGTCATTTCATTTACAAAACCAAAATCGAGGATTTGGACCTGGAAAACCTCCGTCGTCTCCGATATCATCGACGCCTGCTCTTACCAGCGTTTTATGGTGCTTTTCATATTCTGTTAAGGAACATTAAGCATATGGTTTCTGACCATTTCACAAGGTTCTCACTTTAGTCGTTTTCTAAAAAAAAGGACATTCTAGAGCTAAGCCTTTCCTTTGTCCAATCTCAACGAAACTTTACACATATATTCAACCAACTATGAGCTATTCATTTTGTATATTTGGTAAAGATTAGTCAAGGAATTGGGAAACCACACACACACACCTTAGAATTCATGTACACTAAAACAAGACTAACATTATGCTGATATTATGAATGAATTACAAATTGTCTGCCTAATTGGTGAAACTAATCCCTCCAATATCCATTATTCATAACATTATAAAAAGATTGTAAACATTTTAGGAACGTGACATTGATTTTATAACAATGTGACCGGATTTTCATCGTCAGACTGAGTTAGGGATTCAGACAACGTCAGTGCAGTTTCCTGTGTGAGTTGAGGGTGATTTGGGATTTAAATTGGGAGTTACAGGATAACGAACCACAAATCGTTGAAGACACTGGCGCATACGGCCCCGAAACATAAGTGGGATAGGGAAACAGGACAGCTCATGGAGAAACTGAATGAGCTGTCTCATTGTAAAGACACAGCACGGGTGTATAAATCTAAGTTCGTCGTCCACTTATACAGGTTGTCTCTGGCTTCGGGAATAGCGTTGAAGAGGATAGACTTCTTAGACAGAGGGTCTCAGTTCTTAGACACGGTAACAATGAGTGTTAAGAATCTAAGATCGTAGAACACTCAGGTCGGTCATCTGTGAGCGTCTACAGTGTTGACTCCTCAGGCAGGCTGACTCTCTATTAATACACGGTAACTTTGTGTGTTGAGAATTTATGATCGGGGACGACTCAGGCAGAACACAGCTGTGAGAAGAGACCAAACTAAGACCGGTGACGCCTCACAGAGGATGTGTCTCGGCATCTATGTGGGTTGCTGAATCTAAAAGGTAGGACACCAACAACGAACCGTAACCAGTTTCGGCACTTGACAGCAACTGGAATGAAATGAGGACTAAAGAAAAGAGTTCCTTCCGATAGGACACCACTATTAGGGATTGGGTGAGCAAACGAACGAAGGCCGTTACATTTTTTTTTTAAATAAATATTGACAACCTTAAATCTTGAGTGATTATGCAGGCGATTTTTATGTTAAAGCAATGTACACTAGACTCAAGTAGAAACTCACTTCGCTTCCATGCTGTACACGGAGGAAAAACATATTTTTCAGGTAACATATATATGTTTGGAGCTGGTCCCAAACATATTATGTTTAGGCTAGCGGCACAAACATAGAATGATTGTGTACAAACATAATATGTTTACACACAATCATATACGAGCCCCGACCACTATTAATTCGTACGGCAAGCATCTTTACCCGTATGCAATGTTTAACAGGTGATATTTTCAATACTAATGTAGTCAGAGCATTTTGTTCTCTTGATTTAAAAAAAAAAAAATTTTATTGTACCTCAACAACAACAACAATATTTATTTCTTTGAATGCTTCGCAAAACTATTAAAAAAAATGTGACCAGTATTAATTCGTACGGTGGGTTAAATAGTTGCTATTTTATAAAACCTTTAATTTATCTTTAAATATTAATATTGGGTAACATCGCCTTTTGCCTCTACAACACATTTACATCGCTTTGGCAAAGATTCATATAAATGCTGGCACTGTTCTGTTGAAATAGAATCCCACATCTCTTGCAATTGTTGTTGTTGTTGTTGAGGTACAATAAAATTTTTTTTTTTAAAATCAAGAGAACAAAATGCTCTTTCAGAAAAAAATAGGTTTGCATGCACTGATTACATTAGTATTGAAAATATCACCTGTTAAACATTGCATACGGGTAAAAATGCTTGCCGTACGAATTAATAGTGGTCGGGGCTCGTATATACAATATTTACATCATCATATGGACCCGTCTCCAAACACATATATGATTGCATGCAATTATATTTTTAACATATTCTGTTCTCAATTAACATATATCTCCAAACATATATATGATTGCATGCAATTATATTTTTAACATATTTTTTTCTCAATTAGGGATCGAAACAGTTTCTTATTATATTCCCAACAAATGATCATCCTGAATTTTTTTTTTTAATTCTATTGCCCTTTTATGATGATTGATCACAAACAAATCCAATATATAACTGGACTTTTGTCCGAGTCTGCTGAGAGATGACAAAGTCTCGGGCTCGAGAATAATCCATAACCAAACTAGTGTTTATTTTTATGGCAATTTAAAGTTTTCCCTATATCAATGTCACCATTTTCGGAAATCTGTACTTTTTAAGAAAGCCCTTTTCAGCTCTCACCCACCCATTCCCCAATGAATGTTGCAACCTTCATTCACATTTTATCTTTTCGTTAAATACTGTCATCAAAACTTTTGTGCTTTTCCTAAGAAACGTACAAAGAAAGATAAAAGGAAAATTGTTTTTCGTCTGTTTGTTTGTGATTTTAGGATAAATTATTTAAGATGTTTAATCACATTTAATTTGTTTACCGTTCTGGTTTGGAACATAAACATATTTCCAAGTATTAAAGAGCTAATCAGGGGGTACCCTTTTTTTCTTGTGGCAGCAAAGTGAAATTACAGGGGAAGCCCCTGTGCCATTTCCCCCGCAGGAACGTCCTTTCCGACTTTGTTCCAAACAATAGACACACTTGCAGAGAGAATCAACAGAAAAGAATGTTTTCCTATTAATTTTTTGCCTAAACTTTTATCATTAGTTAAGGTAACAAACGAATGGAATGGCTTGCAAGGGAGGGGGCAGAGACAGTAGACAAAGCATAAGGTAACGACAAGCAGCGCTGGCATTTGTAGCTAAAGCTTCTAACGCTGCTGCTGCGAGGACTATAGCCCCTGATGATGATGATGATGATGAAAAGATAACAACAATTACCTTTTTTACCAGTTCTGTTGTTGTTGTTGCCCTGTGCCTAATGTTAATTTGCAAAGAAGGTGGGTTAATTTATGTTTAAATGTTCAATTCCAGGCAATACACTTACGCATGTATGTATCGGTGTGACGGCCTAGAGTGCGAGTGTGTGTTTGTTTATGTCAGTTTGATTTTGCTGCAAAACTAAATCTGCTCTAGTGGGCGCTTGGTGCCGGAGGCAATTGGCGGGGCGCGGGGTTAGCAAAGAAATAAAAAGTTGTATCCTGTTTGCTATCAACGCTGCTCATAATAATGAATATGTGCGACCTGGTGGTGCGTGTATAAATACACTGTACGTCTGTATGTGTGTGTGTGTATTTGTTGGAAAATTAGTGTATGCGCGTGTGTCTGTGTGCGTATAATTGTTTATACATAGATTTCGTCGAATACGCACACACTCAGCCACACATACGCACATACGCAAAAGTTAGTTCATTAGATGTGTTTTGAGTTAAGTTTGTCTTACAATTAATGATGAAAACTTCAGCGCCCACTCCATAGTGTGAGCCTCTAGCTGATAAACTGGCAATGACTGTTCGAATGACGAAATGATGGAGTGATGAAAAACCACACACGCGTGCACACACACACACTCATACTCATACCACAACTAAGACCAGCACAGACACACATTCGTACCACTCTTTTTACTTTATTTAGTTTATTTATAACAGATATGTGGATAATTGCCTGAACTGTCGGGGACTAAAAGCAAAATCATGGTAGGATTTTTAGAAAACGAACCACTGAGGACTGAGTCTAAAGAAATTTTGCGACAGAGTGGATGTATGGGACAGAGGAGGCTGTGATCATTCTGGCAAAGGATAACACATCGAAGGGAAATAGATTTACCACAAAACTGTTGCTAAACGTTAATGTGGATCAGAATACGAGACGGGGCGAGCCAACATCCCATTGAAGATAAGATCAGCTACTACTCTCAAAATCAAGGAGGGGCGAGGCGGATTCCTGTAGTACAGATGCACCAGTCCGTATCTAAAAGACAAGAAGGGAAGACGCAAAGCGAGAGATGACTTAAATTCAAATATAACTAGCAGGAATTAAGATATTCGTTAAGATCTTTTGTTTTGTTGAATTCAATGAAATAAAAAAAAACGATTTAACTTTCACCTGCCTGGAATACAATTATTTATAAATTGAGTTACTATTATTCTAGATGAAGACCTTTTTCTTTGAACTACCAGACCTGGACATAAAGTCTGCATGTAAAGTGTAAGCCTCGGAAAGGATTTGATGAGTTTCGAGTTATATGTTGACGATAATGCAACATTTCGTTATGTAGACCAGGAGTTGCATATTTTTTGAGGAAGTTCTTAATTGGTTGACTTCTGGAAGTTGTAGTGGTGAAGATTTTGAAGAAAGCAAGGACTTGCTCTCAGATTCAACCTTGAGTATGGAATGCAAACAGCAAGGCTTGGGGGGGGATACTCTGGGATTTTACAGAAAAGTCTTGTTTTGAAGTATTTTTAGGGTAAGGCATGGTTGTTCGTGCGATTTATATTAAAATTGGTTCAGTGCTCTGAAGAAACAGAAAATGACCAAAGGTCTAAATATTGTAATGGCTGCAGGATATTCTTACGAGGAAGGTATCATTTGCTCACTTTCACGAATAAACTGTAGAATCTCAGGCTACTATAGAGCGAAAGTGCCAGTCTAGTTCTTCTTATAGAACTACTAACGTCAATCACACCTAATATGAAATTAATGCAATTGACCACCTCTCATCTCTTGACCGGTACCGTTCAACTGCCAGGTACAACACGAGCTGTTGTTTGCATTTGTATTTACTTTTGATAAATACACCAATTGATAGCTGAAGACAACGACTGGCGAACATTACCTGAATTAATTGCTTCGATACGGAGATGCTGGAGTAGCAATTAGTTTTCTTGAATTTTTTTTTTTTTTTTGTCCCCCGATATAACAAAAGAAACGCCAAACTGATGTGGATGGTCCACAAGGACTTTGGTAAATTAAACAAATAACTTCTACTCATTTGGGTAACAACTTTGAGTGGAAGTTTAAACAACATCTCGCCACACTTCTTTCCATACACAAATTTAAAAAGTTTGTAAAGAGGTTCATATTTCAACGTAACAACTCAGTCAACTCAACTGAAGCGAATGAAACTATTTTCAAACCGAACACACATATGTTTGCACAAATTGTCGAAATTTATTAACAACCCATTTCATTTCATTTTAAGATGAAATTCCCATAAAAACCAACAACTGTCATATGCATTGAGTCAGAATGATAAAAGTTGCTCTATAACCCTTTTGTTGGCTGGCCTCTTGCTCTCACTGCTCACCGTCCGTCCCTCCTGACGGTTATCCTGGCCATCATTAACCCAGCAATTAATATAATGGAATTCTAGGACGAAACGAACCAGCGACAGAGTGATAGCATCGTCCCACTTGCCAAAGTTAAATCATACCGCAATTCAAGTAGCAACAGAAGCAGCAGCCGCAAAAAAAAAGAACTCTATGTGGTTGGGAAAGTTTCCCCTTTTCTGGCCTCCCACTCCGTACCACATTCTTATGCGGGAAAATAACATCGCAGACCATTCCGCAGCCAAAGGATATCATAAAAGTTTAATCGAAAAGAAAACAAGACTAAGTGGGCGGGCAGCAGTCATTTTTCTCAGAAAGAAGCAAAAGACAACCAAACGCCAAAAAAAAACCATCATCACCAACTGGAGAAGAAAATTAATTTATGATGCAAAATTTACGCGTCCGACACTTTAATTTTGTTTTTCCCTGTTCATTTCATTGTTTTCAAGCGGTTGGACACAACATTTACAAGTGTCCCACCTACCTACGAGTTTGCGACGATGGCCTCGCTCAAGATTATGGAGGCTTATTTAAAATTTTGATTGGGTCGCGAGCCATAACATTTTTGCATTTGCGATTTAGGCGAGACAGCGAGTCTTCCTTACGCATCGCCAGAGAAATCACAGCTTATTAATTAGACAAACGTGAAGGCCGCATATTAACGGAAATTCAACAGAAGCAAACAGAATAATATGAGAGGGAAATATAGCAACAGCAGCTTTAAGTACCACTCAAACTTAAATGCGGCCATAGATTTGTTGTCGAATGTACAAATGTAACAAATGAGTCCAATAAATTGAAAATCCCTAATTCGCTTGTTGGCAGATTGTTGAAAGATACTCCACAAAAACAAGGTTACTTTTGGTGTATCAACTTTATGTGATATTTTTTAAATTCCAATTAAAGAAAAATGGGCATTGGTTTACTCATTGATCGGAATCTACTCTTTAAATACTTCATATAGGAAAGGTTTCGAAGGCATTTTAAAGAGTAACAGTTTGTTTGTAAGTTCGCCGGTATTTTCAGGCTGAATTCGTGGCAGGAATGCGTACAGAGAATAATGCAGGACTCTTTTATATTGTAGATAACATACTATAAACACATCGCTCACAATAGTGTCATACACATACACAGAATAAAAACTTCCTCTCTTCCTCTCTTCCTCTCTTCCTCTCTTCCTCTCTTCCTCTCTTCCTCTCTTCCTCTCTTCCTCTCTTCCTCTCTTCCTCTCTTCCTCTCTTCCTCTCTTCCTCTCTTCCTCTCTTCCTCTCTTCCTCTCTTCCTCTCTTCCTCTCTTCCTCTCTTCCTCTCTTCCTCTCTTCCTCTCTTCCTCTCTTCCTCTCTTCCTCTCTTCCTCTCTTCCTCTCTTCCTCTCTTCCTCTCTTCCTCTCTTCCTCTCTTCCTCTCTTCCTCTCTTCCTCTCTTCCTCTCGTCCTCTCTTCCTCTCTTCCTCTCTTCCTCTCTTCCTCTCTTCCTCTCTTCCTCTCTTCCTCTCTTCCTCTCTTCCTCTCTTCCTCTCTTCCTCTCTTCCTCTCTTCCTCTCTTCCTCTCTTCCTCTCTTCCTCTCTTCCTCTCTTCCTCTCTTCCTCTCTTCCTCTCTTCCTCTCTTCCTCTCTTCCTCTCTTCCTCTCTTCCTCTCTTCCTCTCTTCCTCTCTTCCTCTCTTCCTCTCTTCCTCTCTTCCTCTCTTCCTCTCTTCCTCTCTTCCTCTCTTCCTCTCTTCCTCTCTTCCTCTCTTCCTCTCTTCCTCTCTTCCTCTCTTCCTCTCTTCATCTCTTCATCTCTTCCTCTTTTTCTATATCTTCACTTCTCATCTCCTTTCACGTATATTTCCCTCTATTCATGTATATCTGACTTTTATCTTATTCTAAGTCTTTTTCTGGCTTTCTTTCTGACTCTAAGTCTTTCTCCATCCCAATTATCTTGATCACTGAGAGCTGTTCTCTCCCTTCATGTATATCTAACTCTCAGTCTTCCTCTATTTTAATTTGTATCTTAATCTCAGCTTTTCTCTCACCTCATATATATCATATTCTCAGTCTTTCTATTTATATCTTACTCCAATATTTATCTCAATCGTTCAATCTCTTCATTCCAATCATTCTCTCCCTTCATGTGAGAGAAGCGTTTACAAAATATGTCTCCTTTTAGAGAACCATTACAAAATGTTTGTTACAAATCCTTTCACTTCTTTAATATCCTTTACACAAACATAACAAAGTGTTTCATTTTTATTTTTTGCAGGATTTGCAAATCCTTTTTTTTTGTGTTTGCCTTTAAACAGATTTTGCTCATTTACAATCCCAAATACGCCGCGCCTTCAGCTTCTGCCATTGCGTAGGCAAATTTCAGGCACTCAGAAGCATTCATCCGTTTTGCTACATGAAATGAAATTTCAACAGATTGTCAACAATGAAAGTGGACGACAGGATAAACAAATGCCTGGACATCAGCACAGCACACAGGCGAAAGATTGATTTCAAATCCAGAATATATTAATATTTTCCTTTGCAGAGTTGGTTTGATTGAATAGATTTTTTTAAATTACTACAAAGCATAGAACAAACTTAATACACAAACCCTTTCTCCCTCCCTTCACAGGCCGATTTGGCCAAGGGGGAGTTGGGATTCTAATCCCCAAGCCGATTTTTCGAACAGAGGACATAATAATGAAGTGTAACAATTGAGAGAATGAAAACTCAAATATACAATTGAGCACATTTGTCCAAAAAGAAGGCAGACGAAAAAAAAATTAAAACAGCCGGAAAAAAAAAACATCAAAACAACTTAATCTACAAATAAAATTAAAAAAGGGTTTAGGGATAACGATGACGACAACAAAGACAAGGACAAGGACAATGAACGGTGTTTTGAAGCAGAAAAATAATGATAACACAGGAATCACAACACGAATTAGGAGGACAGATACCTTTCATTAAAGATCCTGGCTCAGCACGAGTGGAGAATTCAATGTTGGGAAAGGGAGAGTCAGAAGAGTTCTTCCGAAGCACTATTAGAATAGGCAAATGTACAAGTGGTCTGTGAAGGAAAGTAGTCGGACTTGTTGTGGAAGGGAAACATGCCCACAAGCATGACGAAAATGTCTTCTCTTCTTGTTATCAGAGTGTCTTCTTTGGCTTTTGAAGTCACTGTTCTCATTCTGGTTTAATGTTTAAGAAATTATGCCACCCACTCAGATGTTTGCGTTTAGGCTGCTTAGCGTTATACTTCTCAGTTATTACTTTGTGTGTCTGTGTGTGTGCGCGCGCTTTTTCAAGTCTTTTTTTTATTTTTCTTTGGTCGTATTTGTTATATGTGTCTGTGTGTAGCGGTGAGCGTTTCTCTGCCGTCCTTTCTAATCTGAAAGCCCAACAGTTTGCTGGTGGCATTGTTGTTCGTTTTATTTTTATATAAATTGCGGTATTTTCACTCTTAATTAAAGCACATTACCAGTCCAGGCGAGGCAACCGGCGAAAAAAACCCGAACCCAACTTTGAAGAAATGGCAGCATAATAAATTAAGAAAGCAGCAGCAACAGCAGTAGCGGCGACGTCTGTGGCGTCGGCGGCTTCGGCTTTGGTGGCCTCCAAAACAGACTTTTCGGCTTTTTAATATATTGTTAAGAAACGCAAAAGAAGAAAAAATATATCATCAATCTTTTTTTGTTTTTTTGGAAATGTTTTCATTCACTCTTGCTCTCTCTCTCTCTCCATCTACTGTTCAGTTTTGCTTCGGGCCGGAAAGACACTGCTGGTAAGGATCCTGTGTGTGTCTGTGAGGGCCAGCAACATTTTCCAAAAAAAAAACACATGCTTATACCAAAAAAAAAAAAAAACAGGAACACAACCTGGTGCTCACGTCAACTTGACAGTCTCCATAAATGGCACAAAATTAAATTTTTGCATAACTTCACGTTCTAATAAATAAATAAAGTATTTTGCATCAGAGAGGTCGAAGGGGAAATGAGTGGTGGCGGAATGGAAAGGAAAGCGTTACAACCGGCTGATGTATCAGTCACAGTGGATTGAAATGTGATTTGGCCTTGGAACAAGGTGTCCTGATACGGAATGACAGACACTACTCAATCGAAATCGCTCAACATGACGGGGGGTGTCAGATAAAACCGTACAGTGTTCTGACTAGATCTCAGGTGTAGGGTAAAGTGGATTTTTTCTATTAGGTAAAAATACTTAATTTTTGTATTCATAGATTGAAATTTTATTAGCGAAAAAATTTAAAAAAAAAAAAGAAAACAGAATACAAAAAGATAACATATTCTCTGATTTGTTGCTCGAAAAATATATACAACAAAATGATGACAACAAATTCTGTGACACAATTTGTTTCCCTATTTTTTATTGTACGTCACGTTTAGATTTGTCTATATATCCCAAAATATATTAATAAATTAACTTACCTAAGGCGCCATTTTAGCCACACGCAAATTCTAAATACACATTAACTGTCACATAACTCAATTCATCAGCCATAGAATTGCCCCAAAACACATTTAATTTTCTTTGGGAATCTAAAAGCTTCATTTCGAACATAACAATTTTCTATTTTTAACGATTTTGAGTTTTTTTTACACAAAACATCATATTTATAGAGAAATATGTTATATACCCTCCAATTAATTTGGTTATTTCGTTTGCAATATGAAATTACAGAGTAAAACATATTTTTGTTCAAACAGAGGAGCCTAGAATGTGTCATGCACAGTTCTAGGTCTGGATTATCTCGTTCAAGGCAAACGTCAACTATTCCCTAGTTCCTCCTTCGTAGCGCTAACACAGTGCCTTTCATTCATAGGGAGCATCCCCTGTTTTGCTACAACAGGAGGTAAAGATTTTTGTAAAATTTATTTCAACAAAAACGGACCATTCGTTTTCGAGTTATGACAACAAATTTTAGAATAAATTTATTTAAAAAAAAAAAAAATCTGACAAAGAAATGCAAAATTTAAACATTTTTGTATTCATTGTGGGCATAAGAATACATAAGAATTGTACAGTGGTTATTTCTTACCAAAAAAAATATTTTTGTTGTCCAGTGTAATTGATATAGACATACTCGCATTTACCATATACAATGCTACTACCGATGAAGCGGCAAAAACAAGAAGATAACATCTGCGTTAGATTGAACCCGGAGATCAAAAAATTAATATGATTTGGACGAGGATGACGGAGACCTTCAATGGTAAGACCATAAAACATTTTTCAGTGCCTGTTTCCACCAGCTGGGAATTTTACGAGTAAAATCCATATAAAAACTTCTCTAGAAAAAGCATAAGCCGTTCGGAGGCAGCTTTCAACAGTAGGTAGTCCGGGTCACTGTTCAACCCACTGATTCGAGAAAAGTTCCCCGTCAGCTTCTACAGGAAATGTCAATAAAAATAAGTATATTTCAAAGAAGAACATCATCATAATGGTCTGCTTCTAGAGTTTTTATATTGTATAGCTCTCGTTGAACAGACTTCAGACCACAAACATTATGCCTTTATGGTCGAGTTAGGACAAAAATAAGTAGTTTGTATCATCGTATTCAGAGTGTCTAAATAAACAACTATTTTTTTTAATATTTTTTTTTCGTTAGAATTTGTAAGACAGTTAAACCAAGAAAATCGACTCATGGTTTTCAGTGACAATCTGATCTCATGAAAAAATTAAACGCACGATACCTTTCCACCCAGGCTAAGCAGGCAAGACTTTCGACGATTGCTGGCGAAGGGGGGTAGAGAAGCAAAACGAATAAGAATACAGTTCAACCTCGATATAACGGCCCTCAATATAACGATTTCCTCGATTTAACGAATTTTTTGAAATCCCCAACAATGCTCCATAATATCTAATACAAAATAAACCTCTCTATTACGAATACGTTTGTCAAAAACCTCGTTATAACGAATTATCAACCATTGCAGTGACACAGACACACACGAAATTATTGTGTTTTTTTTTGGCTTAAGCAAAGTTTTCCAAGTTTTTCGATAGAAAATCATATTTGTTTGATGCTTAGTAAAATAAGCACTGATAGTTGTCGTTGCTGTTAGCTGTAAAGTTCTAATGGCAGGGGAAAAAAGAGATGTTCAAATTTGCTTTAATTTATTAGCGGAAATCGTTCGCTATAACACGGTATGTAGATGATGATTAATAAACAAGGTTTATTTATCTCGTTATAACGAATGGAAGTGCAACTTCACCTCGATGTAACGAACCTCATTTTAACGAATTATTCGATATAACGTTTTTTTTCTAATCCCCTTGAGATTCGTTATATCGAGGTTAGACTGTATGTACAAATAAAATATATAAATAATACAAACATAATAAAAAAAAAGTACCGAAATAGAAATTGGGGAAAAATGTACTTTTTTAATTAAATATTTAAAAAGAAAAAAATTTAATTTTTAAAAAACAAATGGACATTTTCAAAAAAAAAATGCAAATTTTAAATTTTATCCATGCCGTGGTTTCATAAGTATAGGGCTGGAATTCGACATCTGTCAAACTAAGATGTTAAACTAATTTTTTTCTTTTCAGTTGAAAGTCTGACATTCAGGAAAATGGATCGCTTAACTATCACACAACGTTATGGTTATGAAGCACATTTCTCACTCGGTGGGTATGTTAATAAACAAAATTGTCGTATTTGGGATTCTGAGAATCCTCAAGTAATTGAAGAGATGCCATTACATCCGCCAAAAGTCGCTGTTTGGTGCGCTCTTTGGTCCAAAGTCATTTACACAGCAAATAATATCTAAGGGTAATTTTGGAGGTGAAAAAAATATTGTAGAGCGTAAAATAATCTGGAAACTATTGGTGCGGTCATGCAAGTCAATTCGAGAGGAGTATCACATCACCAGACAGTCACTACAAGCAATTTCTTATTTACATATGAAATGCAAATTGAAAGGTAAATTTATGCAGTAGCCACGCCGATATTGTGGTGATTGAAGAGGAAAATATGTTAAACTGATTTTTTGGATCTAAACTGTAGATTGGTCGAAAATTAAGTAAATCTAATCCACAGAGACTCCACTGGCTTTCAACTCGGCACACATGTGTCATGTGTCTTATTGCTTTGACGACAACAGCCCAACTACAAGGTTCTCCAACAAGAGGTGTTATTTGGATATTCAAAGAGAAATGACATTTGTTGAGAGAAATGATCGGATGTTTATTTCATAATAAAGAGAAAGGTATGCGGTTAATAATGAAAAACAATATCAGCCAAATGGCCACCACGACCACGCATACAGGACCATAACCTTTTCATGACATTTTCCATAACCAAATCGCAAAGTGACTGAAGGTTTTTTTTAAAAAAAAAATAATCTATTACAACTCTGAGATATGTTGCAACTGGTCACAGAGCAGAATTGCCCAAAAAGCTGATTTCAAGAAACTATATGATCCCTTGGAAATCCATGTCGAATGATCATTCAGAATTGTTTCCTTCTTCGAAAAATTATGTTTCGGGAAAAATGTCAAACTACCCCACTGTGCGAATAACAATTATTCAACAGCATGTGTATGCATGCATATACCTGCGTACATTACATACCATATGCTTGCAATTTAACACAATTTGTTATTGTTTTTTGTGGAACTTTTTTCTGTTGTTGGAAAATTTATTTTCTATAATACAATTTAGCCGACAAGACGTGTGATGCTTCATGTGAGTGGTCGGTTTGCCACAAAAAGAATTCAAAGAACTCCAAGCCGAACACAGCGACTGCGTCATCAATTGTCGACCTGCCGCCAAACGACTGCGTCCATATGTGTTACAGCAGGAAAACCCTCCCGAGGGTAGGGAGGCGAATGAGATTTATTGTGAATGTGTAAAACAAAAACAACAGCCGCGGCAATGTTGTTACATATTGGCTGGAATATTATTATGTCATATGTCAAGTAAGCGCGAAGACATTCAACGTTCACTGACACACAAGACAAAAATATGCCAGAATCTCGTCCTGGATCCTGGTGAGCCACAACACAAAGAAGACGAAGAAAAAAAAAACAACAAATTATTTCTTCAAGTACACATGCACGAGTACAAGTACATACCTGGGTGGCTTACATCGTTTACCTCAGAGCCTTAGAGTTATCGAAAGTTGTCTGTGTGTGGGTGTGGGTTAAGTAATCAAATCTGAAAAGCTGAAAAGCAACAACGACAACGATGAGAAGGCAAAGCAGGCGGTTAGACAGACAGACAGACAGACAGCCGCACCTCTATACTTCAGTTAATTCCATCAAAGAAAGTCCCCACCACGAACTTCCATACGTTTCCTTGACAACCTTACCCGTGACAGTGTCAGTGTGCAAAGGTATGCTGTAATATAGTATGCATATGCCAAAACATACGCGTGTGTGTGTGTAATTTAGTCAGTGTGTGTGTGTGTGTGGTCTTTTTTTCTGGCAAAAATTATCATAAGCATGAGTGACAACGCATGTGTTTATAAAGTGATAAGCCTGAGTAAGCAGTATTAAGCAAATGTGATTCAAAATGATAGCAGCACCAGCCGCACACTTTGCCCACTGCCAATGCCAGAAATACCAGAAGAAGAAAAAACCGAAACAACAACCACGAAAGTACTTCGTGCGTTGTTACCCGACATATTTTGCCACAAAACAGTCAAACAAATCTACAAACGTATCCTGTGTCCTTGTAGGAGTTGTAGGTACACTCGAATGGGTCAAGCTGCGAAGGGCTTAACACAAAAGCCCTAAGGTAACCCACGAACCTTTTAGGTTGTGTATTTTTAGAAAATAGTCGGGTTGTGCTTTCCAATGAATCCAGCACTTTGCAGCGCACTTTTGCAGAATGGTAACTAAGTATGTTTGCTGGGTTATTCATATATCTATTAATTTGTTTTATTGTTTTACAATATTTTCCAGCAAAAAGACACAAACAAGATCAAGTATCAAATTTATTATGCAAGTTTACTGCCAGATTGACCGGTCATAATATAATCAATCACACAGCAAACCCAGGTTCAAATCTAGCTATGAACATCAGATATCTGTTTTATGTCGTAAGATCTGGCGACGAGTAAAAAATCTTAATATATATTTACCCTCGACACTGATTCACTGATACACTGATACACTGATTCACTGACTCTGTCACGCAGTACGTAGGAATTTAAATTGGCATTCTATAATTTTCTATAAATAATAATAATAAAAAAAATAATATTTTTTTTTTGTACAGAAATTGTGATTTCCCCAAATTTTTTTTTTTCCAAAATTTTTTTTTTACAAATTTTTTTTTTCCACAAATTTTTTTTTTCTACAAATTTTTTTTTTCTACAAATTTTTTTTTTCAACAAAATTTTTTTTTCCGACAACAAATTTTTTTTGAACAAAAATTCAAAGAACTGTGTCCTTGTAGGAGTTGTAGGTACACTCGAATGGGTCAAGCTGCGAAGGGCTTAACACAAAAGCCCTAAGGTAACCCACGAACCTTTTAGGTTGTGTATTTTTAGAAAATAGTCGGGTTGTGCTTTCCAATGAATCCAGCACTTTGCAGCGCACTTTTGCAGAATGGTAACTAAGTATGTTTGCTGGGTTATTCATATATCTATTAATTTGTTTTATTGTTTTACAATATTTTCCAGCAAAAAGACACAAACAAGATCAAGTATCAAATTTATTATGCAAGTTTACTGCCAGATTGACCGGTCATAATATAATCAATCACACAGCAAACCCAGGTTCAAATCTAGCTATGAACATCAGATATCTGTTTTATGTCGTAAGATCTGGCGATGAGTAAAAAATCTTAATATATATTTACCCTCGACACTGATTCACTGATACACTGATTCACTGACTCTGTCACGCAGTACGTAGGAATTTAAATAGGCATTCTATAATTTTCTATAAATAATAATAATAAAAAAAATAATATTTTTTTTTTGTACAGAAATTGTGTTTTCCCCAAATTTTTTTTTTACCAAAATTTTTTTTTTCCAAAATTTTTTTTTACAAATTTTTTTTTTACAAAAATTTTTTTTCAACAAAATTTTTTTTTTCAACAAAATTTTTTTTTCAACAAATTTTTTTTTTCAACAAAATTTTTTTTTTCAAGAAACAATTTTTTTTCAACAAAATTTTTTTTTCAACAAAAATTTTTTTTTGAGCAAAAATTTCAACAAAAAATTTTTTTTTTTAACAGATTTTTGTTTCCATATTTCAACGGGCGCCATAGGCGCATTACAACTTACTAGTTAACTAATAATAATAATAAAAAAGCGGGACAGTTGAGAAACTGGAGAATTTTTTTAAACAATAATTCTTTCATTTCCAAGTGACTGGTACTATTATAATAAAATTTCAAAGAGGTCTAGCTGAATTGGATTTTAGCCCAAGAGTACAATATAAATGTCCTGACTTGTACGTACACCCTGAAAAAAAGGTCACTTTTAACAAATTTCAGCAATCATATTATGCACCAAACATATATATAGGGGTTTCCAAGAAGATGTGTTGTTTTGAATCACCCGGTATTTCGGTAGCTGTCACTTTAGATGATTTTATTCTTTGACAAGTAGAAACTATGCCATTAGAAAAAATGGAACGATACACGCTTCAACAAGACATTGAAATTATTATTATCACTTCATAAATGGTGGAAATCTAGCAGTCAAGAAAGTCTTGCAGGAAAAGTTTCCGGAAAGTTTACGTAAAACAAGACGGCACTACGTGCCACACAAGCAGCGAAACCAGTTCCCGGACCGTATTATCTCTCGAAGAGGTGATCACATTTGGCCACCGAGATCTTGTGAGTTAACACCTTGCGACTTCTTACTTTGGGGCCACGTAAAAGATAAGGTCTACGCCAACAGCCCAGCGTCGATTCAAGACCTCAACGATAGAATTCGTGAGTCTATGGAGGACTTTGGGCAGCCACTTTGTGATTTGGTTATGAAAAGTTTCATGAAATTTAGCTGGCCATTTAGCTGATATTGTTTTTCATTATTAACCACATACCTTTATCTTTAATGTGAAATAAAAATCCGATCGTTTAACTCAAAAAATTATATTTTTCTTTGAATACCAAAATAACACCACTTGTTGGAGAACCCTGTATATTTGCCGGTACCACCACATACATAACATAATATGATATTTTTTTTTTGTCAATTTGTCAATCTTTCTGTATACATATATAATATTCTCTCGTTTATTCTTACTCTCTTAAAGAGTGCAGAGCCACGGAAAATAAATACGAAAATAGCTGCAAATACACTCTTATTCTCACTCAAATATTGTACATTTTTGAATTTAAAAAGTTCATTGTGTATTTTTTCTCAAACACTCCATTACTTCAGCCCAAATTCGTAATAATAATAGCAAATGAGTTATATTTTCAGCCAACTAAACTTTGTTTGTACGTGATACAACCTCCAAACACGCGACTTACTTGAGAGTAAACATTTAAAAATAACAGCGTTTAGGGTAAGGCCTCAAATTGTGCCCTCTTGCCAATCTGAAATATTGTAATATTCAAAGTAGTTTTTTATGAAGTTCTTGCAAAGGAATTTTTTTTCAGTCACATAACTGAATTATTAGAAGTCTGATTGAGTATGAAGACTTTTAGTTTTATAAAAAAAAAAAATCTGAAAAAAAGTCTAATTGGAAATATTCGCCTGTTGCCAAATGCCGAAGAGTTCAAGCGTCTATTTGGGACTCTTCACGACAAATAAACAAACCATCTTCCAGACATTAACACAAAGACAAACCAGCTAAATTTGTATGATATTTTTTTTTTCAAAATGCTGAAACCATTTGGAAATTCAAAATTTATAAGAAAAATATTAAAGGCGTACTTGTCCAAAACTTCAGGTAGTCTCTGCGGTATAAATGATAAGTTAATTTGCAAAGGTTTTATATATGCATCACCCAATCCATACAGCTTTGAATCGATACCAGCAGAATTCACCCCGGGCTGTGCCGAAGGATCCTGAAATTAAATCTATTATGTAGTTGGAAATCTATGGGGGCCTAATTAGCGATTTGCAGGTACCACATGTTAAGAATTTTGGCATCCGCGTGCTGTGATCCATTATCTCTATAAAATCTTTTCAATAGGCTCCGCTGAGTTATGGCCCTGAGTTATTACAAAAAGGGGTAGCGTACGCCACATGGATAAATCTTTCTCAAAGAGAATCCAGTAGAGGCCTTAATGAATATGAAAGACAGTCAAATAGAACCGCTGCTGAGCTCTGGGTGCCGAGCTGGGAACCTGGGATCTCTTTGGTTAATGGAGACCACATTGTGGTTAGCTCGCATGGATCACGATTAGGGTTTTTAATTTCCCGAACTTTTTCAACTCCCGGGAATAGGGAATTCTTACCAAGTCTTCCGTATTATTTCTAACTTCCATTAAATTATTTCGAATTTATGTCTAACCCGCTCTAATGTACACATTTAAATGTCTATCTCTCTGTTATATTCGTGTGTGGGTGTTCATTTATTTAACTAATGGCAAAAAGGGTTAACCAAAATTATAATCTCATGCCAGGCCACCAATAGGCAGCATCATCATCATCATATCCACCACCAGAAGCCATCACCGCACAGCCCCTCCCCACAATTCCCCACTCACACCAGCGAATAATTGAGTTTTATGCCTTTTTTTTTGGGGGGGGGGGGTGGGGGTCATTCAGAAATTCCTAACGTGGCTTGACTTGAATGTTTGGAGTTTTCAAAGTTAATTCTTGCATTTTCCAATGCTTGTGAAAACATCGCTCAATGTTAGACCTTACATCCAGCCTCATTTCATATCCTTTGTAGGCTTATACGCCTTCGCCACCACCTTCTCGTCCTCCTACACTTTGGACTTGGCTGTTTTAATGGCGAATTTAGGCCAAGTGGCAAAGTGGCCAGTTCGTACCTCAGTGGTATTTGTAAGTCAAGCATGAATAACAGAAACAACACCAGCAGCTTCCAAGTGCAAGAAATTCAAAACCAACTGAATTGGAATTGTTGAAGTTTAATCACGCTGTTTTTTTTTTTGCTATTCCACATGAAGTGTATAACAACAGGAGAAATGGAAAACGGGTTGTTCATTGAGTTTGAAAATCGGGTCAAATGTGTGAAGTGTAAAAATCATATGAATGGAATACACCGGCATAGTGTATTGGTCTTAATGTAATCTCAATTAATAGATAACTCCGAGAGAGCACAGTGGCTACCAGTCCTAGGGTAAAGAACCGGGGGAAAATTCTGGCGGTTTGTCCGTTTTCTGTACACTACAAGCTCCAGCATTTTTATTGATCTTAGGGAAGAATCCGGATCTTCACATTGCCTTGACATAACATAAAGTGTTGGCTTTAATTTCCCGTTTAAATGGCTCATTTACAGCCAGTAGGAGGGAAGTCATTGTGGAAAGGTTATATACCCATGGTGCGTATGATTAATATTATTACAGTGATCGAACCGTTTCCATTATAACATTCCACCAACTGGCTATAACTGAGCCATTTAAACGGCAAATTAAAGCTAACACTTTAAGTTATGTCTCGGCAACGTGAAGATGCGACAGATTTTATTTAACAAACTTCCCTAAGATCAATAAAAATTGAATACACTCTTTTATTATTTTAGATATTATAGATAATTGTACTGATATTTTTTTATCAGCATACAGATAATCTTTCTTAAGCTGTAAAACACACTACGGCAGAGCTCTAATACTCAGATCATTCAAGTAATTTTTTTTTACCCAGATCCTTCGCCTTATAAAAAAGAATCACATTCCTCATGGCTATTTGTCATATGCTTTTTAAAATTCAACCCACATAAAAGTCACTACTGGTACTACCTTGATCCCCAGCTTGCGTGATAACAAATAAACCCATTGAAATTAATGTTTTGAGCAGACTTGTCAGATGCACCCATTACCCAGCTGAAATGTTACCAAATCACATGATGACCAATGTGACAGTTCTCACCGACTGGTGTTGGTGTGAGTAGCAGCGTGCAACAGCATTGGCACTCATGGTGCCTGCATTTCTCGGCAGTTGTTATCCTTGGATTTCGTGCAAGAGAGCGTGTGTTTCTTTTTATTGTATTTAATATTAATAATATAAATTTAAATATCATGATATGGTGTGAGTAGTAATCGTATGTGTCCATGCACATACATTCATATGAATTTGAACTGTCATGGCTGTGAGGGGTCTGGCGCTGAATCTTCCTCTACAGCGTGCGTAAATGTCCAATTCGAAAACACCAGGCGACACTGCCATGGTTTTGCAATGAGCGCACCAGGACACCCCAGCCAACTAAAGATACGGCAGCCGCAGCAGTAGCAGCACATTTAGTATTACATGCAAACAGCGGCAAGCAAGCAGACCAAGGCCGTTAGCAGGAGCGGCAACAGTAACATCATTGGCAACAGCATCAGCAGTCGCAGCAACAATACCAAAATCGAAATTTACATATTCATGTGCTGGAATCGCATGAATATGAAAACAAATGAGAATGTTGTTCGGTCGGTCGAATTGGATTCCCACTGAAATAAACTCGCACACACACACGCACACACATTTATTAATACAATTCGCATAATCTTTATTGTTGTTTTGTTGCCCTTTTCGTTTCGGTTGGTTACGTTCGTGTTTGCTCTCATTTCGTTTTCGTTTTTTTTTTTTTTGTTAAAAAAGACACACCGAAACAAATTCTAATAAACATTTTATTAAGATTTTTATTGGTTTTCATACCGGCGCATATGTGCAAGTACGCCGGCCTTCAGCCGGTACACGGTGCTTGGGGAAGTTGTTATCTCAGACTACCGCGGGAAATTGAAAACATTAGTATCCGTATGACGGCAGAGCGGAGATGGCAAGATTTTAATGGTTGCCGGGATTTCAATCACAAGCATTCCATTACTCCAAATATTGATTGATCCTTGAGAATAAGTGTAGGCCGATTGAGGCAAATGGATATGTTTAACCCTCTGTACGCTAACAAAAACGAAGGAAAAACCATTTCGTTGGACATTAATGGGTTAACAAAGGACTGAACATTTACCGCAAATCTTGCGGTAGACTCTATGAGTGAAAGGCTCAAGGTGAAGGGAGTTCTAGGATATCAGATTGATGTTCTATTCTCGCCACTCCAAATTTATTAATTATCGGAAAACAGTAAGACATTGGTTGTGAAACTAGAAGAGGGACTAATAGTATGTCGAAAGCCTGGATAACATTTCTGAGATTGGATTTCTGTCATTACAGCAAAATGCTTGGTCTTAGAAAAAGATCTCTAATCTCAAAGTACAACTTAGAGACCAAAAAAATAGTTAGAAAGGCTTCGAGATGTGCGTTTTATTGCACATGGAGTTATATGTGAGAACAACCTAGAGACGATTAGATTAAATGCAAAAATGTTCGCTATTCCCAATTGTTTGATCTTCTGAGAAGGTGAAATCATTCAGAGCGAATATAACATTCAAAAATGGCCAACTTTTATAATGAACAAGGTGTTATAAATAATGCGAAGACCAGAACTGATCCAAGACCTGAAGGCAATTGTGATGATTTCTAAATGAACAATGAAAGCAGTGGCGTTGCTGGTAAGACATAAACGGCATTCCTTTTACTATGATCCTTGAACAAAAACGCATTTCGATAAGTTATGAATAGGAAGATTGCGAAGCATTTCTCTAGTACTACTACTAAAACACAGCTGTGTAAAACACAGGAATATTGACCATAGAGATCAATGTTTGAACATCAATTTTAAATAAATCATTCAGGATTTTAAAAGATTTAAAAAACTTTCAACGACATTTGAGTTATGACAGTTATACAGTGTCTAAATATCACTATGGAGACGTATGATTAATATTTTATTAAAAACTTAATAACACTTATACGCTCACACACAATTTAATTAATATAAATCATACGCTTTACGATCGGGGAGACATTGGAATGTGATTTAATCGAGCTGAGTGAGCTAAAGGATTGTGTCTTCCAAACGCTATTGTCACTGGCTATGGTTTTACTTGAAGACAATTATGGAGATGTTCGAGTTTGAGTTGTTAATTTTCGTCTAGTGGGCATTTTGAAAAATATGTTACAGTTATAAATATTCAACGGCATCTTTCATTAGTCTTATAATTCATTAGTCTTGTAATGCAATTAGTTTAAGAATGCGAAAGCGAATATTGAAATATATTTCTTGACAAAGTGGAATCGAATATTGAATAATTTTTGCGAAAGGGATTATTCCAAAATGATGCGAATAATTCGCATATGCGAAAAGTCGTAAAAAATTACGTCGAATTGGCACAAAATACTGAATAATCCGAAATAAAGCGAAAATTCGTAAAATATTCCGTCGAATTGGCAAGCGAATACTGAAATATGTCTTCGCAAAATCAAATATTCCAAATATTCCAATAATTCGCATATGCGAAAACGAAAATTCGTAAAATATGCCGTCTTATTTTTCTCGACTCAGAAAGCGAATACTGAAATCCTTTTACGCAAAAGCGAATACAGTGTACTCTCTCATAAACGGACACCTAACGGACTGAGAATTTTAAACACTTACGACAGGTGTCCGCTTATGACAGAAGTACACAAGAGTACTGCAGCGAATTGGTACTGGAAAAAGTGTCCGTTTATGAGAGGTGTCCGCAAGGAGAGAGTACTCTGTATTCCAAAAATGTTTACTGCGAAAGCGAATGTTCAAGATGATGCGAATAATTCGCATTCGTATATGCGAAAGCGAACTTTCATTACATCCCTAGTCCACAAATATAAAGAATTTCATCGGGGCGTATGATTAATATTGTAAATAAATCTTAAAAATGTTTAGACATACATAGAATTCTATTGTAGAAGTTAATTCAATTTATCTTCTTCTCTGAATATGAATTTTCCCTTGAGAGAAGTTTTATTTATGAAAGTTCAACATTTTCTCATCTACAGACTCGTAAGTCTCGATCTAATCAGTACAGGCTACATGGGCTTCGAAACACTATTGCCAAGAAATACTGAGCACTCAAACTAAATTAACAAAATTATATTTAAACTAGTAAGTTGTAATGCGCCTATGGCGCCCGTTAATTTGCTTGAGAAAGTATTTGTTACTTAATTTTAAAAATTTTGTAAAAAAAAATTTTTGTTGAAAAAAAAAATTTTGTTGGAAAAAAAAATGTTTGTTGAAAAAAAAAAAAATTTGCTGAAAAAAAAAATGTTTGGCCCAATTGAATTGAAAAATAAGTCGGACAATATAAGTCTTAATTTGGAATATATTTTGAGTTTAAGTTCATTGCAAAAACCATTTCGATAATTTGGCTAGATTAAAAAGAAATAACATCAGAAAGAAGCATCTATAGTTATTATCATAAAATTATGTTCACACATGAGCATTTTGAAATTTTATTTGTCCTCCCACGCACCAAAGCTTTCCGAAATGGCCATGAAAATTGGAGTATTGGAAGAACAAAAATCCCAGAGGAAACACAATCACCATTGGTTATTAATCAACTATAAGGAAAACTCAATTAATATGAATCATACGCTACCAGGGCTTAACTCTAAATAACTGGCAATATTTTGTTGCCCATTGGGACCTTTAAGACGGAGCTGCAACGAAAGTCATTTTATTTATTTATCGACATCCAAAGTGGGTATAGTATTTGACGAAATCGCAAGGACTTAATGAAATGCGAAAAATGTTCACCTTTTTTTTTTAATTTTTCCTTTTAAGATTGAGTTTTCTAAATTGAACAGTGTACATTTTAATTACGTACGATCTTTTACAATTTTTCTTTTTAAAGTTATGATATTTAACTTCTAAATTTTTAATTATGTAGGATCTTTATTTATGTCATCAGACTATTTATTGATTTCCCTTGACATTCCATGAAGAAACTGGCGGGGAACATCTCTCCAATCAGTGAGCTATGCATGATATCATTTGTATACTTAGCGACCTACCGAGACCTACTGTCAAAAGCCGGCTTCGAACGGCTAATGCTTTTCTAGTGGAGTTTTACGTATCTTAGAGATTACTCCGTTACTCTTCCCGTCGGCCGTCTCCTTACGCAAATACTAATAACGTCATATTAAACTGTAACGTTTCTTTTACGCTAACGTACCATTCGGTTAATTTCGTTGCAGCTTGGTGCGATTGATATCTTTAGGGACTCGCCAATAGCTTAACCAAACGATCCCCTAGTATTCCATTCGAATCGAAAGTATGTAAAATCCTTTGGGTGAACGACAACTGAGCTCTTGGTTTATTGAGCTTCAAAATAAAACCAATTGTATACTTTGTTATCGTAACATATGATTATTATATGTATGTAAACCCATACACTCATACGCATACGTGTCAAATTAATATCAGTCATACGCATAAATGTCAAATTAATATCAATCATACGCTATGAGAAAAATAAATCTGGGGGAAGAGTAATGTGGTGACAACTTGGGGTTGGCAATTTTTAAAAATTCCATTCAGTGAATTGACTATTTTCTAGGTATTTTCTTCAATCATAGGAATAATAAATCCATAGATTTAATGGCACTCCACTCCATTGAAGTAAAACTTTAATTGCTGGAAACAACAACGGTAACCTTAGGGCATCATAACTTTCTACAAATCATGAGACTTAAAATCAATGTTTCGTTATAAATTATACTCATCTAAGCACACCGTGCACGTACACTCAACAGACCATACTTCTCATCATTAGAAGACGTGGCCGTCGGTCGTGTACTAGGTCTCCGTTTGTTTTATGGAAATGACAACAAATTTTCTTTAACAAAAAAAAAGAAATGTTTCTCTCTCATTCCTGACAAATTGCCAACAGCTGGTGCAAAATGCCGAATAAAAACCAAACGTAGGCCCATGTATGAACATGTACAGAGATATACACATACATATACACGAATGCTGTATGCCAGCGTACAGCTCGTGTTTGCCTATCTTTGCTGAAAAACCAACACAGCAACAGCAAAAAGTGCGTATGTTTGTCGACGATTTCTTCGTGCAAACTCTTCGCAAACGATAATGACTTGTAAGTGTAATTTGGTGTAATTCTTTTTCGTCTTTGTTCTTGTTGTTGCTGGGGTGTGTTTTTGTTTTTCAGGGAATCTCATTTATGGCCAGGAGATTTCCCTCAGATTCCAAAAATAGTCGCCCCGCCTGGCTGTACATGGGCATGTATTTTCAGAATGTGCGTGTGTTGTTTGCACTTCTTCGCAACAAGAGATTTTCAGAGGGAACGACGACACTGAGATGGTTTTTTGACATCGAAATGGAGGAGATTTGGATTCAATCACTGTTTCGTTGCAAGTAGCAAAACAGAGAAAAAGTAGTATTTTGCAGCTGCTGCAAATCAACGATATTCCCTGCACTGTGGTGTATGCTGCGGCTGGCCAAGGGCAGATGTACTGAAGGGCACATGGCGGAATGGCAAGTTACACACGTGTACAATGTATTGTTAAATTCTCGGTAACGAAATCGTTTGAAATCAGCCTTAAGTGTGTGTCAGCATTTGCCAATAACGATCAGAAGGAAATTTTGTGTGAAACGCCATGAATGAAAGTCAGAAGACATTAGGCCACATATTTCAAAGCAATCTCATGAAACACCTCTCCTAACATTGGTTCATTTTGCTCCACTGTCTTCGATATGTATACGGGCGATCAGTTGTGTTGCGTGCCGCTTATTTTACATGTTTTTCCCCCTTAATGGACTCGACAAAAACGACAAGCATCATTTGTTGTTTTTTCGTCGCTTTTTGTTTTTTTTTTTTTGTTGTTGTCAAATTTCCTCTAAACATTTTTCAGACGCATTGCGATTTGAGGCATGTGTGATGCAATGCAATGCAATCCAATGCAAGTGTGTAATACATGCCAATCCGTATCCCTACTATGGCCCTCCTCCCCTCCTATCCCATTCATTGGCGGCGTTCACAAGTGTAAGCGCCTGGGCAGGAAAAGAGCATAACATTTTTTTTTTTTTTTTGTATGGCCTTCGCCTTTTCTCCTTGTGCATGCTTACATCTGTAGATGGGGCAGGATGGTGTCTTTCTATCTATCCAATTTTTGTTGTTGTTGTTGTTTTTTTTTTGTGTGATTTCATTTTTCATTTTTGCATAAAACTGTGGCAATTCCACACATGCGACTATTGTTCTATGACACGACATAGTCAACGCCACAACAGTAGTCGGCCAAAATGTTGTGGAGCAAGGTGATATTGGGAAATCGGTTAAAATGGTTGATGGAATGTTTGTATTAAAGGGAATGGCAACAAATCCTGAATGGTGTACCAAATCGTTTATTTACAAAGCAAATTTATATTCTAATTTTGGATTCAAGATTAAACCGGGTGACATAGACAATTTGGCTAGATTTTTGCAGCGACAGACCAAAGCGTCTGGTGGCAGGACGCCACCACGCTACCAACTGGCCTATCCTACACCTTTCAACGCCTTTTTGGCAGAAGCATTTCGATTTATTAGGCCGATCCTAATTAGCCACGAAAAATATTCTTCAGCGATTGGGTCCTTTTCTTAATGAATGGCTACGTCGACAAACAAAATTGTAGAATTTGAAACGATACCAAGTCAAAGTCAACGTTTAGTGTGCATTTTGGTGTGGTGGCGTCCTCTGGTCATCACCGTCGATGACTACCAACTTCCTCTGGTCTGAATTGGATGATATGGACACCAGCGACACGAGGTTTCAACAGAATGGTTCTACAGTAGGGTGGAGTGAAAACAAGCTTTTTTTTAATTTGAAAAAGTTAACCTCGGAAAGAGATGTAGTCTGGGGTCCTAATGAGGGGAAAAATAAAGAAAAAAAATTTAAAAAATTGTTAGGGGTCGCGCCACTCCCTCGAAATTTGGAAATTATCGCTATTTTGGCGTTGATTTTAGAAAAATCATAAAAATTAACGACTTAACTTATTCGAAATTTAAAAGTTTGAGCTTGTTCAGTGCCCAAACAAAAGTATTTGAGGCAAATATGAGGATAATCGACTAATATTTGTAGCTTTGGTGGCGATTTCATTGTTCAGTCAATTTTCTAAAGTTATTTTACTTTTTGAAATTTTTGAACAATGAGAAAATTTTTTTTAAATTTTTTCATGCCCTTATTTCATTGTTTACGCTATTGCAAACATTTATTGACATAAAACTTTTTAGGATTTTTCTAAAATCACAGCCAAAATAGCGATAATTTCCAAATTTCGAGGGAGTGGCGCGACCCCTAAAATTTTTTTAAAATTTTTTTCTTTATTTTTCCCCTCATTAGGACCCTAGACTACATCTCTTTCCGAGGTTAACTTTTTTTTTGAATTTCACTCCACCCTATTCTACAGGCCACACAGCTTATGACACATTGGTCATTCTGCACCAGCGATTTGGGGGCATGATCGTCTCCAGTAAAGGTGATGTGAACAGGCCAACGAGAACATGAGATTCGACCTACGAAGATTTTTTCTTATGCGATTTTCGTAAATCACATCTGTAGACGAGAAAGCTGACTAATTTATGCGCCAGAGTCAGGGAAAATTCGCCCTTTAGCCCGATGTTATAAACCGTACATAATCTCATCGTTAGGCCTTTTCAATGAATAAAACATTTCGATGATAGTTTGTTTTATATAAATTTGAATTTAGGAATTGATGAATGAAAGACCCGTTATATTAAATAAAAAGGCCCAAAAGATATTTCCATTGCAGCTTCTTTGGATATTCTCAGTACTCGCTATACCCAATCATAACGATGAAACTTGAATGAACTTGAAAAGGCTGATGGTAAGACCATCAAACATTTTTCAGCGGCTATTTTCCACCTCGGCGAGTGAGAGAGTCATCTCTAAGCCATGTAAAACTTTTCTAGCCGGCCTTAAACAGTAGGTCCCGTTCAAAGAGTATACGCATAAAATCGTGCCTAGACCACTGATTCGAGAGAAGTTCCCCGTCAGTTCCTTCATGGAATGTTAAGAGAAATAAGTAAGTAAGTAATACATGATGGAAATAGGAAAAATTGTGAAAAACAATGATTTTTTTCTCGGGCAAAAGACACGCACTTAACAAATGGCATTTCCCCTTATTAAAATTTACCCTGTGAGTATACAAATAATATCGCCCACAGCTCACTAATTCGAGAGAAGTTCATGGAATATTAAGGGAATTAAATAACTAAGTAAAAGTCTGATTCCAAAAGGTGCTCATTCAAAACATCCTACACAATTAAAAATAAAGGCAGTTCGCAGTTAGGAATCTTAATACTAAAAACAAAAATTCAAAAAAAAAAAAACTGTCCTTGCGACCACTTGCTAATGCCTGTCGTCAAGTACTGTACCCACTTAGGTATGTTCATCTACTACAAGTACATATGAGATGGGATGTTCTTCGTACGATGATATTGAATGCAAATCGATGGGGACAAACTACATATGCATATATGTATACCGACATAAATACATACTCGTCGTTGTCGTCGTCGTCGTATGTATTTATGTGGCTACAATGTTCATTCGTTGGTTTCGTTTTCGTTTTCTATTTCATTTTTTTTTTTCATTTCATTTTCCATTATACAAATGAAATGCATGAAACGTATTCACAGGCTCACAGGTTCAGTTCGCCTTGGCGGCAGTGGTGATGATGTACGGTATTTAGAGAATTCCACGAATTTCTGTGGAGGTTAGGTTTATTTTTGGTATGGGCCTGATGGATTTCTCCAAAAATCATTTTGGCTCCATAAGGACTTGGCTCGACAAATGGACGTCACACACAGAGAGACAGACATACACTAAACCACTCCGGCACTTTTGTTGAGTCCTTGCCGTAAGGGCAATCGGAAGAAGCCAGACAGACAGATCAGTCTGTTGAAAATGTTGATTTTGTAGTGAAAAATAAATTGATAGCCATTAAAATTACAGATACATAAAGATAGAAATATGGCAATAGAAACGTGGCCCCACTGGAATCCCCTGTGTATGCCGACATAACGACAGCAAACTTATCTTTTCGCCCTACCCACAACACACACAAAAAGACAACTAACTCGGAATGATGTTGTCGTCGTTGTCATTATCATTGTTGTTGTTGTTGCTGCTGCTGTTATGATTATTGCCGTTGCCATTAGTTTTGCTTATATGGTTTGTCTTAAACACATCCATCTTTCAAATTGATCCCAAAATGACCCTAAAATTTCATTTTGTTACATTTCGCTCCAGCTGAAACTCGAAAAGAAAAAGCAAGTATAAACCAGGAAACATACATCGTTGCTTACATTTCACGTTTAGTCCTTTTGCTCGTGCTCTGGCCATGTCTCTTTCTACTTGTTCCCTGTTTCTGTTTCTATTTCTTATGCTTTGCTTTGCTTTATTTTATTTATTTATTTCCTTACTTTTGTTGCAGTCGTTTCTTAATGGAAAAGAAATGCTTTACGGTCGAGAAATTTGTACAGTGACATGTTTTCCAATGACTACATATAGCCAGACATTAGAGTGGGTCAACGCGATTTCAGAAAGGAAACAGGAAAACCTTTTGTGGGTTTTAATAAAATTGAGAGCTGGTATATTCATTTAATTTGTATTCATTTTTACTTGTATTAAGATCAATTACAGCATATGACATTGTTTTCTTTCTTTTTTTAAAAAAAATAATAGTACAAAACATAACAGTAAATAAATAATAAACATAAAAAAAGCTTAAGTGTTAAAAAAGTGGCGCCCAACGTAGTAACTCACTACTAAAAACGAGTAAAGAAATAATAAGTTTGAATTCTGCATAAATGGTTGTGTCTGCTATGATTCCCTATTTTTTGTTAGTATTGAAGAAGCTTTTGCAGACTCCCGATGACCGCTACGAGGAATATAAATAGAAGAGAGAAAATCCGATGGACAAAGGCGAATGGAATAAACGAAGCTTACGAACTGAAGATTATTACACATGCCACCACCTACAAATTTATTGTATTCTTACTGCCTGTTTCCATAAAACGAATTGGTTCGTTCGTTACGAATAGTCAATATTGAAAGCGATATCAAATGGGTTTCATACATTATTCAATGCGGGTTTTCATATATTTGTTAAATATAGACATATTACTTTTAAGAATCCATTTTATTGCGCCTTCAATTTTGACAATTTGTAACGAATGAACAAATTCGTTTTATGGAACAGGCATTTCCGATATTTAAGAGTTTGAAATCAAAGCAGGACTTCAAATACCTAAAATTGTATTTTGAATTATAATGTTATTTAAATTTCTAATATTAAAGAATTGGAATTCGAAGCAGGACTTCGTATGTGGTAATTTGATCATCATCATCTAAGACTTCTCAGTCGATACATCATAACGCCTTTTGTCAAAACTCATTGTTTTATGAAATTAACCATTTTCCATAGTCTCGTATTATCCTAACAGTATTTATATATTCCGTGTTTCATTTGCTTACAAATGCAACATAAAATATCCGTATCTTCTATCCAGTTTTGAACGAGAGCTGTAATTCGAAACTTCTAAAGATATTTTTCCTACACACCTGGCACTACCTGGCACTCTCTGATTTATAGAACTGTCGCACCTTTCAATTTCCCTGCCATGACCCACATCAATATCTAAACCCATTCTCATAAATTCCCATCTTTCGTATACGTTTGAGTGTGTGTGGAAAGGAATGCCAAGCAAAAGGACACACTAACCCAAGCATACCAACACACACACACACACATACGCACTACTGTGAATATCAAAGAGCAACAGAAGAGAAAAAAAATTAGAAAATATTAAATAGAAGTAGACAAACAGATAAATACAACTTTAAAGTTATGAAAAGATGCTAATGTACACAAACACACACACACATACAAACACATAAGGCACACATACCATAAATTTCACATCTTAAGTGAACGATTATACAAATTGTATAGGATCTAACATTCTTTTTGGTATTTTGTGCCTTTCAAAGCAGCACTCTCGGTCCCAAATTAAATTTCTGCCCAAACGCCTTTTCTCTTTCCCACACCCCTCCCCAACTTCCAGCCCACACATTTCATAAGTAAATATAAATGGGCTTAATTTTGGTCAGAACAGAATATGTGCCCTCATAATCCTATCCGGTTACTCTTAAGCTCGTTTAGTAAACTTTCTGTCGCACCTAATCCCTTGACTTGGTTAATAGATGATGGAGGCGTGGTCCTAGAGCGGCTATTTAAAAGAAATATTTGTAATGGAACTAAATTAATAATATGAATATGTCATAACGAAGAAGGGTGGCTGTACGTGGGGTATGGGCTATGGGATACCCTACAACTTCGCAGACTAGTACTGATATGCGTGGAAGGTGTCATTCGTTGATTCAGGAACTCTGTGCACCATTGGCTAATACACACTGTAAATGATAGCTGTACGATAACTTAAGGAACATTTATTTTTGACAAGTATGATATACAGATCGATTTGGAATCACAAGAGCTATCCATGGTTCCAATGTGGACCCAGCATCTAATTCCAGTCGACCACAGTGGGCCTTCCTTGAAAATAACAAATTTAAGTCAAAATTCCAAATAAATCGATTCTGAAGATTCTGTTGATTTTGGACAAATGTGATACACACATCGATTTGGAATAATAAGAGCTATCTATGGTACCAATGTGGATCCAGCATCTAATTCCAGTCGACCGCAGTGGGCCTTCCTTGAAAATTAAAAACTTAAGTCAAAATTCCAAATAAATCGATTCTGAAGATTCTGTTGATTTTGGACAAATGTGATATACACATCGATTTGGAATAATAAGAGCTATCTATGGTACCAATGTGGATCCAGCATCTAATTCCAGTCGACCGCAGTGGGCCTTCCTTGAAAATAACAAATTTAAGTCAAAATTCCGAATAAATCGATTCTGAAATTGATTTTGGACAAATGTGATATACACATCGATTTGGAATCCCAAGACTTATTTATGGTACCAATGTGGACCCAGCATCTAATTCCAGTCGACCACAGTGGGCCTTCCTTAAAAATAACAAATTTAAGTCAAAATTCCAAATAAATTGATTCTGTTGATTTTGGACAATTGTGATATACACATCGATTTGGAATCCCAATACCTATCAATGGTACCAATGTGGACCCAGCATCTAATTCCAGTCGGCTATAGTGGACCTTCTTTTGTTACTCTCTGTCCAGTTACAAATGTTCTTAGTAATGCTCAGTTTAAGGTCAACTGCAAAATATACCCTGTTGGAAACTTTTGTCTTATTGAAATTATTTTGTTGTTTTTTTCGTCCGATCGGTCAAAAATCATAAATATATTTCTACATTTTCACTGTTAACCACTCAACATAGCTCTGTTAACTCCCTATACTCGCTCTGCTAATATGGCGGTTTATGTCTTGACTAGTTACATTTTTTTTTAAATTTAACATTTTGTATTTATGGTGCGATAAATATTAGAATTGGAATTTCCAGAAAAATAAATGGTCGGTTGGCCGATATGATTGTGCGATTTGTAGTTGATGGGGCTAGCTTGTCGAAGAGGGGTAGGTGTAAACACGACCCATAACCAAAAACATGGACATGCTCCTTGAACAGTAACTGGACGTGTTGTGCGCTTTTCTTTATCGTCGTAGTCAGGCAATTTAGGTTTAAGGTGTTATTCACGAATCTTTGAAGATTGCTTCAGTCAATACCTCTTGAAGACGAGTCAGGGTCACGGTAAATAATACCAAAAATAAAGAAAGCTGGGTAATGGCAGAGAAAGTGTTCCATGTCGACTTTCTATGCCTCCAAATGTTGAGTACTACGAAAGCGCGTCTTCAAATTTTCTAGGTTCAATTTTTTTCCAAGTAGTTTGCTTTCTTTTCTGGTGGTCTTATGTCCTTTGAAGAACAAATATATCTAGCCAGGCTTCAGCCAGAGAGTCATACGAAATTGAACCTCTCAGTATCAAATTCTATCAGCCAGAGTTCGGCAACTGAGTAATCCGACATGCGACCTCTGGAATCGAGTCTTATCCAACAGAGCTCCTCGAATCGAATATTGTCAACAGAGTTGCATAGGACATTTGAATGAAATAGTATCCAGCCAGTGGATGGACGGTATGTGCGACCATCGTACAGTTAACCCAAGTTCGAAAGCATCGGTAAGACCATCGAACATTGTCCAGCAGCTGTTTCCCCCTGGCGACTTTACGAGCCATGTAAAACTTCTCTGGAAACAGCATTAGCCATTCGGAGACGGCTTAAAATAAGTCAGCGGTCAGCGGGAAAAACATTATTTCGTAGACAGATCCCAGATTTGAGAGAAATTTCCATCTGCTCCTTCATGGAATGCGAAGGGGACAATGTAAGTGATATCCAAACAGACTTATTCAACAGGGTCTCCCAAAATAGAAACGGTATGGTCTACGAAGTGGACCTTAAAACCAACCACATATGAGCAACAAACAGCCAAATAGACTACTGCAACTCAGTCATGCATAATAGGAGCTCTGGGATTTAGTTTTGTCCACGAAGTTCAATGAAATAATTTTCAAAATACTCTAAATTTTTTTTTTTGTTTTAATTAAAAATGTCTGACTTTCTCAATGAAAAACCATTAATAATTAGAGCTGTCCTCAAAGAATTTATGGCGCCCTCACTGTGAACAAGTTAACACACAAATTAATGTCATTGCAGTTATCTCGAAAATATTCAATTTAATAATCTCAGAATACAATACAAAGGACTCGTTCTGTCTCCGGCGCTCTTGATACCGAACGAATGCTACAACTGAAGCCAAACAAATTGCTTTGACAATATTCAATATAAGAAATCTGCTCTTTAACTGGCTTTAGGTATTCTGACGACCTTGTGCTGTAGAACGCAAATACAAAAGCTCGTATTATTTTTTCCCTGAAAATTTGATTTTGTAACAACACACGACTTATGTGTTGGTAAAGCCAATTATAGTATACCTCACATTCTCAATCGTAATATTGAAATAGGTCTTAAGCCGTCCTCTCTGTGTAGGCACAATCAACAAATTCCTGTAACAGAAAAATGTGTCTCGACGTTACCTGAAAAGAAACAGAAAACGACGAAAAAAAAAAAGTTAGCAATCAAAATTTATGTTTAGGGACTCAATTGAAATATGATGATGATGAAACGAAGAAGAAGAACAAACACAAATTGTTTAAAACAGTCAAGTGAACCGAGGCGGGGGGTGGGGGCAGAGTTGTTTACTTCTCAGTTTGTTTTAATCATATAGAAATTCTGGAGAAGACCACTCACTGACTCGTTCATGTCTGGCAGCATTTGATTTCAATAATTTTAAAATGATATTTTTATTATTTTTTTTTTTTTATTTCGAAATAACATTGTGGTTGCACAAAAGAGAAATACTTTGCATGAAAAGTTATTTTTGAGTTCATCAAGTTGTAAAGTACCTGTAAATGGAATTCACTTCAAGCGATTACACTTCAGGAAAACTGGAAACACACACACACACACAAGAGTACAAAAAAAAAAAAGATGGAAAATATGTTGGCAAGCATTTATTGTTTCAGTACAATTCATTCATTTCTTAAATTTCTGAATTTCCTAGAAAGAAATATTTTAAAATGAATTTCATGTTCGAGGTTGTTAAAGTTTATAAATTGCCAATATCAGAGAAATATTTATTGTCGACAGGCTTGTTGGCATTTTGAAATATTGATCAGAGTTTTCCAATAATCGTTAATGATCTTATTTACTCGGTTACCTGTTTTTTTTCATGTGTTATTTAATTTGTCCACTGATAAATTTCGTTGACTGCCAAGGCAATTTTCAGAAAGCTGGCCATAAATGACATTTTGATTTTTTCACATTACATATTACTAAAAAACTGTATTTCTAGATGATAGGTATCATGAAAAAGCAAATATGATGTTTTTTTTGGGAGCAAAAGGGCCTACGAATTATCTCGTAGTTGGCTTCTGTGACACAAATCGATACTAGCACTGATATAACACGGTTTTACTCATAACTACACAAAAAAGTGGCAGTTTTAGATAGTACGAGATAACTCGTAGTTGGCTAGCTGGAAAGGGAAATCAATCTACGATTTATCTCGTAGTTGGCAGTCAACGTGTTAAATTTCCCTCACCTTACAAGTGATGTGAATATTTTCATTGTGTTTCATCGCCTTCTTATTAGATTCTAATGAGAAGTATAAATTAATTGGTGGCACATTATTGTATGTCTCTGCATAAAAAGTGGCTGCACATCTCAAGCACATGCCTGCTCCAAGGTCAATAAATATTCAGCTTTTCCCAGAGTCATCGTCAAAGAAAGCCATACTTTTTTTGTTTTGTTTTTGGTCGTAACGGCTTTGGATGTTTAATGTTTTGGGGATTGAGGCCTTTACGCATGATGGATCTGCGTCTCAAGCAATTGATATGTGGCACATTCATCATGTGGCAAGAAAAACACACGTATAGACATGTGTGGCATATGTACTGTGGTGGGCACATTAGAGTGCCTCAGCATTTTATGACGAATAGCAAAAGTGGGCGGTGCAAGAGGAGATGTCCTTATATAGGGTTATCTATTTCGTGGTTTCAAAAGTATAGGGTTGGAATTCGACATCTCTCAAATTAAGTTGTTAAAACAATTTTTTGTTCTTTTCAGTTAAAAGTCTGTCACAGCCACATATCGTGCTTTAAGAGGAGATTGTGGTTTATGGTTATGAAGCACATTTCTCACTCGACGGGTATGTTAATAAACAAAATTGTCGTATTTGGGATCCTGGGATCTGAGAATCCTCAAGTAATTGAAGAGAGACCATTACATCCACAAAAAGTCACTGTTTGGTGCGCCCTTTGGTCCGAAAGTGCGATTGGACCTTACTTCTTCGAAAACGATGAGGGAACGACTGTCACCGTCAATTGGAGTTGGAAACTTTTGCTCTGCGAGGGAAATAATCCTTAACCACTGTTTCGAATGTAATAATCATTTCTTTTCATCCAATTCCCCTCTGTTTGTGAGTCACCCTAATGTCCGTACATTAGACGGAGAATGTGAACAATTATTTGCATTTATAACATCACGTCATACAATCAACTAACAGCTTATACCCCCCAACACACATGAAAGAAAACAGTACAGAAAAATGACTGAAGTCCATGTAGCGTCCCCCCACATCCTTGCCGCACTGAGTCGTGTTGGCCGGTACGCATGTCTGCTTGTTATTTGTTAATCTATTTATCAGAATTTCACATCTCAGACATCGTCAACACTTGTATTGCGGTGCCAGTTGTATTGTGTGTTTGTTATGAGCGGATTATTTTAATTCGCAACGAAATACAGGACACACTCTCGCGCACACACACACACACACGTGTACAACATATCCAATTCAATTATGTTTAACGGCATAATTGAAAAGAAATTTACATGCGACAACAGCAACATACACGCACACATGCATGCAAATATACGAAAAACACACGCATACAACTACTTAAGGCACGAGATATGTACAACTATAATTGTGTATACATGTGGACATTGTATATTCCCAATATAGTGGGACATTCGTTGGGTCCATTTTCTTTGGGGCAGAGGATACACGTTGAAGGCTATTATCCTTATCCCTGTTATTATTCACATAATACCACACATACATATACAACGCATATATGTATGTGTATAATATCTTAATGTAGGTAGGCGGCTTGTGGTATTTACGTTTTTTCTTGCTTTTTTTTGTAATATTTGTATTATCCTATGAGATAAGGCTTTATATCCTTTTTGGTAAGACTGATCGTCAGGCAAGCCTAAAGGTCACCTACACCGATAAAATTATCTTCGTATATTTCACGAATTTCATTCTTTTTATATATATTACGAAATCATTATCATACCTAACTTTTCTGTCGGATAGGCCAAGTGGCTGGAAATAAGGCAAGCAATATCTCACTCTCTGGCAACAGTCCCACGAAAAATTCTCGCATTTGGGAGAACGAGATTAATGAAACATGAAAAAGTGAAGCACTGGAGCTAAAAAAAAACTTCATTAGGCAATTTGTCTTCTGTAAAATCGAATCGATATCGGTGGATGTTGGCTCTTTATTTCGAACCGCTCTTAAGTGATTAAAGTCTGGACTTTCAAAGGTCTGCCGCAAGAAAATTCCCCCTGAGGGGTGATATGAGAAAAGGCGACATTGACTGACCAGGCAGATCTTTGGATAAATTGACTGTTATGGGACCCACCTCCAGAAGACCAAACTCTGAACTGGCCCAAAAAATTACGAAAATTAAATTTGGGACTGGGTCCCTTGCAGCGAAGAAATGGACCCGCCCCCTTTTTTTTTTGCAAATATGATACGCAAATGAATGTTAATGTCAGCACGAGTTGAAATATGGATTTTTTTTCGGCCCATGGCATTGAAAATAACCTTTTTTTGTCAATATAGTAACGAAAGGGAATGTCATGTGTAATTCTGCAGCTCAACACTTCAAGCGCCACACCCAGTTAACCCCTTCAGCACCAGAGATATGATATTTTCCAGACATCCTAAATTACATTAAACACAAACTATTTTCCAAAAAAAAAGTACCACGTACGTATTAAATAAGAAAATTTTTCCGAGAAAAAATTTCGAACTGACTTCTAAGGAGCTAATGCATGAGCTTACCTTGCAACATATGTTTTTTTTTTATTATTTTAGAGGTGGGTCCCATAAAAGTAATTTTTGCCAGATCTTCACATTGTTTTCTATGGGATTACTTGAAAAGCCAGAACGATTAATTCTGTTAACCGTTATCTTTTTCACTGTACTTGCATATTTTAAATATTTTAAGTCATCAACAGCATTGATGTATTGACATCAGGTTGTTAATGGATTGTTTTTTATGAATTTTAATTAATTTAATGCATTGTCATTTTTTTATACTTTTTTGTGTGTTTGGCTTGGAATTATCCCTGGTGATAAATGACTAAGAACAAAATCCCAGTTATGACCTTTTAAATAACTTGCAAAAGCGAGAGAATATATAATGAGGCAAGTAACCTGCCTGAAACCCATTCCCCCAGGTAATTCTATACGGACATAGTTTTTATATTCAAAAATTACTTCTGCGTTTCACTTGCCAAGTTAATATGACTTAAACCTAAATGACCATTTGTGTTCTTGGAATATAAGATCATTTATTGATTGTCTCATTATCTTGGTTGAGCATATTTAGCGAGTTCTGGTTTTCAATATTTCAACACTGGGATCTTCTTTATTTAAGAACCTATACGATGTGGCCGATGTTGATATTTGCCTACTTTGTAGCTTTGGAGGCGCTTGGTTCAGCGGGACAACTAGAAGAACTTGGTATCACTAGGGACTACCGATACTGCTTAATGTATTTATAAGACCCCCACAAACTAGGTCTCATCGCGCTCTGTTTAAAGAAATATGCACAGATTGCAAATCTAAATTTGTTCCAATTTGTTGAACCTAATAACAATTTTTATGAGAGATCACTCTCGACTTGCCATTTAGAACTAAAATTTAAGCAATGTTATTACGATAGGCAAAAACTGGTAGAAATGAGTTAGAGGTGGGACGAAAAAAGTGCCAAGACGGGATAAACAAGGGACACAAAATGGGGAAATATAAAAAAAGGTTGAAATAATTGTTTTTGGCCAAAAAACATGTGGACAATTGTTAGAGAAGGGTCGAAAAAGGAGTCAAAACGTACCAAAACGGAATAAAAAAAATTACAAAAATTAGAAATAATCTACAACAGGTGGAAATGAAATAGAGGTGGGACGAAAAAAGGGATGGGATAAAAAAGTTACAAAAAGGAAAAAAAAACTGAAACACATTTCGACAAAAACAAGTGGATAATTGTTTGGGAAGGGACGTAAAAGGGGCCAAAATGTACCAAAACGGTATAAAAAAAAGTACAAAAGGGAAGATAACAAAAATGTGTGAAAACTATTTTAATCAACACAAATGGGCCACAAAATGTAAGTAGTGGAAAATGTTACTAAAACGGGACCAAAACTGGTATAATATAAATGAGAAATAATCTAAAACAGGTGGAAATGACATAGAGATGAGACGAAAAATGGGACGGGATAAAAAAAAATTACAAATAAATAAATAAAAAAAAACGGGAACATATACAAGCGGATAATAGTTAGAGAAGGGACGAAAAAGAGGTCAAACCGTACCAAAACGAGATAAAAAAAAGAACAATAGAGGAAAAAACTAAAAATTGTGAATCGAAAATCGACAGGAAGGGGCCAAAAAATTGAGGTATTGGAAAATGGGACCTAAAAAAAGTGGATAATAGTTAGAGAAGGGAAGAAAAAGAGGCCAAAACGTACCAAAACGGGATAAAAAAGTACCAAAGGGAAAAAAACGAAAATGTGTGAAAACGATTTTAAGCGACAAGGAACGAATGGAAAAACATTTTTTTTTTTTTGTAATTCGCACTTTTATTTATGCCAACCCTACCTCTGACGGGCTCCTCCTCGTAACCGGCCCAGAGCAAATTGCCCAGTGGTTAAACTGGCTATGCTCAGAACACTTAATCTAATGAGCCAGTGGTTAAACCGCACGACATGCAGAGTGATCTCAATTGTGGAATAATCGTTTTAAACACGTGTATTTTTCTTACTTATGAATACAAATATTTTCTGGAGTCCCCTTATACTTGTCACAACGATAACCTAAACCACTTGTCTACTTAAATATTTTCGATAGCAATGGCCACTCCACTTTGCAAGTGAAATAAGTTTGAAACAGAGATGAAGAAAAAACGAATGAAAAACTTTATCTTTTTTTCTTCTCTCAAATACAATTTATATCTTTCCACACCAACAGATATCGCATTTTTATTGGTTCCATGTGGACGGGGGACAAGGACACACACATAGAGTCGTATTGTAGATACACATGTATGTGTATGTAACTTTTTGACATTTGACAGACCGAGAGCAAAGCGTTTTTCTAATGAACCCTTTTTGGCCTGACTTTCGACAGAGACCCAAATAACAAAACTTGAAATTGAAAAGAAATTCGACAAAATGGAAAAGACGTCGAAGTTGGCGTTACTACTTTACGGCTCTCCCTCAATGTGTGTGTGTGTGCGTGTATGTGGGCGCGCGTGTTTTCCAACCCGGAGAGTTGTCAAATGCACAATTCCTTTCGGAAATTTATTGTATTGTGAAAAGGGACGATATTTCAAATTTCACTTTTGCCTTCTTCATATTTTATTTGTTCGGTTTGTTTCTTATTAATTTTTAATGGCCCAAAGTTTAACATAAATTATCACATTAAACTACAATATTGAAAGCAGCAACGGCAGGCTGCTTCGAATGGATGGATGGATGGTCAGGGCGGGGGACGGACAGACACAAACATAGACCGGGTGTCACAGCTGCTCACGCACACACACGCACATACACAGCGGGTCATGCACGCTCTAAAGGTGTCTGTTTCGGAAGTGTGAGAAGAGTGCGTGTGTGTGTGTGTATGCGTGTGTATTTATGCTGCTGTTGAATTTTTCATTTCGATTTGCTGATAAAGTGTTTGCATTCACACGACAAGTGTTTTCTAAACTTAAATGCCGCCCACATATTCATCGATGGATATTCTACTCCTCCTCCCCCCACGCACAGCAAATACTGATGAGGCTGCTTTACATTCGTACCTACATTTGTTAATAGAACTTTTGAATACAAAGCCAGGCAAACAACGATCTGACATTGACAGCCAGTTGCCAAAGATGAATATTAAAGGCTCCCATTGTACGTGTGCTTGCCGTGAAAAATACACGTTCCTTCTATTTGCCATCGTCAACATCGTTATGCCAATGACAGTTTCGACAATGCTGGCTAAATGAAATTCATAAAATCGATTCCAATTGTTAGACTTTCTAATCAGCAAATTATTTTCGGTAGTAATGGCCAAAGAAAGGGATTAACAAGGATACCACAGACACCCACAATGTCCTAAGTGAAAACATGTACAATTCACATGCAAACTGTTTTATTGTATGTCTTACATTCCCCTCCAGTCAGTCATATGATTGTAAACGGCCTTTGCCAACATAACTCCGTAAGATTCTCCGGCAGACGGATTTAGAAATGTCTTAGACGTTGGAAAGTTTCGAATACACTCCAATTAGCAAAGGTATTCACATGAAGGGCTTCACTTGTGGTATCCATGTCTGTGTCAAGTTTGCCAAGCAAAAGATAGATGGAGTCGGCGGGGATATCCAGAAGGCAAAGCCAAAGTTAAGTTGAACGGGGTTGAATCGTATACAAGTGTAGCCTGCACAGCATGTAGGTAGTAGACTGAGGGGCACAGCCACAAAAGTGGATTAAAACTACACACTGGAGGGCAGGCAAAAGGCAAATCGTTATCCCCTTAAAGAATTTCCATTTAAAAAAGACGAATTTGAAATGGCAACATTACAATTTAATAAGAAAAAGAAGATAAATTTGTCTGTGTCTTAGACATGTTTTATTTCCCCCGTAAGCCAAATGTGCCTACATATCGCCTGTTTGCGAGGCAGCAATAAAACAACACTTAAATAAATTATTTCTCAAGATATTCTCAATTATTTTAAGATCCGTGCCTTTGAGGGAATTTTATGATTGAAATGAACGAACGTTAAAAAGTAACTCTGTGGGCAGGATTTAAACACATTTACTAGTCCCTAGTAAGCCCATGGAAATATAATCAATTATATGTTTACAGCCATGACAACGTACATACCCTTCAGCTGGTTTGTAAGCGAAAAATTATATTACCCAATTCGCAGGGAACCATTATCAGACGAAATCTATGTTTGCGTATTTATTGTTGTTCTGCACATAAAAGAACACAATTTCATCGATTTCTGCAATACAACTTGCTGTAGTGGAATTGAGTTGTATGCTAGAAAATAATTTAATCAATTTATGCATTAAAACTTGCTAAAGTGAAACTTAGTGATGTGAATTTCTGTTGCACGCGAGAAAAACAAGTGGAATCAATTTCTGCAATACAACTTGCCGAAGTGGAACTAAGTTGTATGCGAGAAAAACATTTAATACCTTCTTATAATCGGCTTGCTGAAATGGAATAAAGTTGTATATGAGAAAAAGAACTGAAACAATTTCTGCAATACAACTTGCTGAAGTGGAAGTAAGTGGTAGGAACACAATATCTTAATATATATTTACCCTCGACACTGATTCACTGATACACTGATTCACTGACTCTGTCACGCAGTACGTAGGAATTTAAATAGGCATTCTATAATAATTCTATAAATAATAATAATAAAAAAAATAATATTTTTTTTTTGTACAGAAATTTTTTTTACCAAAATTTTTTTTTTACAAATTTTTTTTTTTACAAATTTTTTTTTTTACAAAATTTTTTTTTTACAAAATGTTTTTTTTCCAAAATTTTTTTTTTTCAACAAATTTTTTTTTTATCAAAATTTTTTTTTTCCACAAAATTTTTTTTTTTCAACAAACATTTTTTTTTTCAGCAAACATTTTTTTTTCAACAAACTTTTTTTTCCAACAAAATTTTTTTGTTTTTCCACAAAAAATTTTTTTTTTCAACAAAAATTTTTTTTTCAACAAAAATTTGTTTTCACAATTTTTTTTTTTTCACAAATTTTTTTTTTCCAATTTTATTTTTTTTCGAAATTTTTTTTACAAAATAGTTTTCTCATTAACAAATTAAGTAACAAATACTTGCTCAAGCAAATTAACGGGCGCCATAGGCGCATTACAACTTACTAGTTGTAGAATAACATACAACAGAATTGTCGCCGCTGAAGTTGAAGAAAACAAAATGTATTACATTTTTGCAATACAACTTGCTGAAGTCGAACTAAGTTGTATGCTCTAAAATAATTAAGAGAAAAGAATCTCATATCCAATTTTACCAGAATTATTAGACTATCGGACGTATTGGACAAACCGTGAATGCTAATTATTTCAATGGGAATTTTTTTTATATATTTTAGGACGACCACTACCAGTTTACGGTATTTCTGGTCAAAGTAGATAAATAAAAAAAAACCCTCCCTAGGTATAGTTTTGATTCCAATCAAAAGGAGGTGAATAATCACATTTCACGGTTCCTCCAAACTGAGATAGTTCTTATGGGAGCCGCGTCTGAGACATATCTCTTCGATACAACAATTACTAAAGTAGTAGATGGCTGTCTGTTGAATCGTCGTCCCGAGAGTTGAAATTAGTGACCTTGGAGAAAAAAACGACAAATGTTGGTGCTAAAATTCCAGTTACTCATTCTTATCCATATTACATTAAGCATTCAACAGGCTGATGTCAGCAGTTCAAGTAGATCTGTGTCTGCAATTAATACGCAATTATAATATGCATAAAAACAAAATTCAGAAAATTTTTTCAATTATTGGCAATATCCATGCTTGCAGAAGTTGACGCTTGTGGTTCTGATGATCTTGTTTTCTTCGTAGGTTGTTCATATTCATGGTCTGAGTCTGTATCGTCATCCGTCATCGTCATATTATAATTGCGTATTAATTGCATATTATTTTATTTTCATAAAGTTTTTATAAATTAATTTTTTTTTTGCATGATAATTTTTTAATTTTTATTTTATTTTTGAAATTCATACCTTTACTCAATTGCGAATAAAAGCGAAACGCGTGCATCGATTTTCATGATCTTTGTCTCATTTTGCTCATAGGTTATGTGACTTTGCGAAAAAGTAACTACACTTGAAACTTATTTCTGTTTTGTATTTTTTATGAATTTAAAAAAAAAATAAAAAAAAATGTTTCTTCATTTTTTATTGGAAACTTATTTTTAACTTGGAAACTGTTGCTTGTATAGGAAAACAATATATGAACAGATTAAGGGAATTGTAATTCTTAATTTTTTAAAATTTATTTCAACTAAATCGAGCTAGTGGCTGTCGAGCTATGTCAAACAACAGGGCCTAAAACGTGATAAATTCCCCTATACGGTAGTACTAACTTCAAATCGATATTAAAAATATTTCGGCAGGTAAGAAGACAAAACGAATGATGCAGAAATTATTCTTTTTGGGTATAATTTCACATACTGTTCTCAGAATTGAGTTGGCAAATCATGTGTTGTACTGCGTAAGAGTTGTAACTTCTAAAAAATATGGAGAGAACGAAAGATGAGAAACAGAGTTTCGTGAGTTTACCGCATAAAAGTGAATGTCTATATTGATCAATTGAATGTTTAGTGAAATATGCTGAACATTTTTTTTTAAAGCTGTGACAAAAGCAGGCACCCACTTCAATATCCAAGTGGCCGTTGAATCAATGGATTCGGATTTCTTTCTATTGATTAGAATATTGTGTACATGATGACAAGAATATGGATTTGATAAATAAAACACGAATAAAACATGAATATACAGCTAGCAAATATGAATGATAAAGACTGCGAACATGATGTAAGAGAAAGTGAGAAATTTTCAGAAATTTACTAAAAGACTTTGAGAACTGTGGTCATTATAATTGAGGCCTTTGTGGTAATCATGGAATAAAAAGGCAGATGTATGATGAAAAAATGATAATTATGTTCAATTTGTCTTCACCAAGTTAATAAGATTTTGACCCAGAACCCCAGTCTACTCCAGGGACAACAATTTAGTGTGGTAAGACCTTTTTTTTATCAAATCTAGCCTACAAAAGGTACAGGACAAACGCCCGACTGTCTGCCATCGACATTTCTGGACGAGTGCCCGATAGATGTTTTACATTCCTCTCTGCATTTTCATATCGGGTTTCAGCACCACTGTTTACTCAGCACAGTTGCAGATCCATGAATACATTGTGTATTTTGTACAAAAATGTCCCGCTCCGGTCGCATCCATCTCAAGCACTTTAAATGCAACAAGGATCAATGCATTCAATGAAATCGAATGATTTCAATTTCCAACAGTCCCCCAATGCCATAACCAACCAGACTCATACTATACTCATATCCTAGAATGGCAACAAGCAAGCAAAATTGTCAGGAACACTACTACACTACCTTCCGTTTTGTGCAGATATTGGTGGACAGCTGGAGGTTGGCTGGGGCGATGGGGAATGGCCACTATTAATGTCGATGACACCCCATTGTATCCTTATGCTCGCCTACCAATACAAACAGCACAAAGTTCCCGGGAAACTGATGTTCAGTTGTTTGCCAACTAACTACAAAAAAAAAAAAAAGAAAAAAAAGGCTTTGCCATACACCCGACTAAGGGGTCGTCTCTTCACGGAGAGCAGAAGCCGTAACATAAACTCAATCATTTATGTATAGATTAGGATAACATGAATGGAACGGAGAACTGAATGAACGAACGGACGAACGGATGAATGACTGAATGAATTTACCACATAACAAATAGGCATTGTGTACATTGCAATTGAGCAACACCGGCCTATGCTGCCGAAATTGGTGGCATTTATTCCAGGCTTCGAGATGGAGAGGGACAGATTTTTTTCCGGGCGGTATGGGAATGGCAATATTGAAACGAAATTTTTGAAGGACTTTTCGAATTTATGCAAAGAACCGTATACATTCATTTCACTTTATACGGAGTATGGAACATCAATCAAAATCAAAGGCAAAGGCACTTTTGACATTAATTTATTCAAAAGGACTCCAAAGTACTAATACTCAGTCAAATTCAGACAAACAACATAAACACACACCTACACACACGCGCACTCACACACACACATCCATGAGAAATCTATGGAAAGCCACAGCCAGTACTACGCTAACATATACATGTGTCTGTTTAAGTAGAGATGTGTGCGTGTGTATGTGTGTCGTTGAAGAAAATTTGGTGCGTTTGTTGTCTAGTGGTAAAGGATACTCCTCTGTTGTTAGAGAAGAGATCTGGAATGCGAGAAAAACCATCAAATTTGAATATTCCCATTTGCATATGAATTAATGAGTCCGGGTGAGCGTGTAGACAAACGCAAACATGGAAAAACTCTTTGTTTTTTCTTCATTTCTTTATTTTTTTTGGAGCTTTCTGCTGCCCAAGTTGATGTCGTCGTCGTCTGTCGGCCACAGTCTGACTGGATTGACTATGACACAACAACAACAGCCGCACCATCATCAGACACACCAACAAATGAGACTTTTCAATAAATATGACCGGAATCACAATGTACCGAAAAATCATAATACGTACAAAACACCCGACTCGTGCTGATCCGCTAGCACACACACACATACATATACATATACTGACACACACAGCCTTGAGTTGTTCGTTATGTCAGGTTTTGGGAATTTTTAAGGATTACTTGGCAAAGTGCGAGTACACATCGGAAACAATGGCAACGACACAGCCAGGCAATGCCATCACCGAAATGGGACATTTATCCGTAATGCCGAAAAACGGATATAGATTTGCACACTGAGACAAAGAGAGAGAGAGAGAGAGCAACGAGAGAAATCATCATCTATCTATTGCCATTTGAAGAGGGGCCTAAATTGCTTTTAAACTCACACGCACAAATACTGGGCGGTGTTTGCAATGGTTTTAACGCACACACACACACGCACACACATACGTACACGACACCCATTTCGAAATTCATTTTCTAGGATTTGAAATGAAATCATGTTTCATGTTGTGCGTCTGTGTATGTTCGAGTTAGTATGACTATGGAATTCAGACTTGAAATAGCAAAAGCTCATAATATGAGCACATTAAAAGCTTTAAACGAACTTAAACCACATATATGTACACATAAGGATATATATACAATATACCGTACGACATATGCAGAATACACACACACACACACACACAATCACACACAGTCAAACGTACAATCTATGATGACCACTATATCACATACTTATGTTTTGAGAAACATACATAGACACGCGCACACACACACATACCAATGTACGCCATGGGGAAAGCAATTTCTGAACTGACCAAGTCAACAACTGTAAGATGTGGCGATTTTACTTTGTACTTTTGAAGTCATGTTTGTACATTTCGGATTTGTTGCAAAAAAGGACATTCTACAGTTGAATGAATTATTTGTTGAAATTCTACAAAACTTGGCACATATGCTACCCCGACTATGGGCTAATCATATTCTATTCATCGGGATTGGTCAAGGGATTGTCATATTGTGGTTGTATCTAGGAATTGCAAATTTTCTTCTTTTTTTAAAAAAAAAAAATTCTATGGCGTTTTTGTCATTTCTGACAAAGACATGTCATTCCTTTTTAATAAATTTCTGTAGAAAGAACTGTTTTCACACTATTCGATTTTCCATCGTAATGTATGTATAATATTCTTCCCACATCTTGTATTTACTGAATGGGATATGTAGAGGTCAATAACCACATTCTCTGGGTAATTACCAAACTAATGATGTGGATATCAAGAAAATGATACTCGGGAGATGAGCGAGTTCATCACTTAATACGAATGAAAAAGGATTCTCAAGATCCTGAAAATAGAAATCTAATAAAACTCACAATAAACCACAAATAATCCTTCACTCAATGAGAATAAAACTTGGCACAAAAATATTGACGTCCTCTCATGTAAATCATTTACCAAATTGCATGTAGATTTGTCAAAAACTTCTCATAATCTTGAAAATATACATTTAATAAAAATTCACAATAAATCGAATTTTGAATAGATTTGACAATGCTTTTATAAGACTGAATACCAAAAAAAATGACACTCTGGATATGAGTGAATCCTTCACTCAATGAGAATAAAACTTGGCACAAAAATATTGACGTCCTCTCAGGTAAATCATTTACCAAATTTCATGTAGATTTGTCAAACACTTCTCATAATCTTGAAAATATAAATTTAATAAAATTCACAATAAATCGAATTTTGAATAGATTTGACAATGCTTTTATAAGACTGAATGCCAAAAAAAATGACACTCTGGATATGAGTGAATCCTTCACTCAATGAGAATAAAACTTGGCACAAAAATATTGACGTCCTCTCAGGTAAATCATTTACCAAATTTCAGGTAGATTTGTCAAAAACTTCTCATAATCTTGAAAATATAAATTTAATAAAAATTCACAATAAATCGAATTTTGAATAGAATTAATAATGCTAGTGTAAAAGTGAAAAAATGGCACTCTGGAGATGGGTAGATTCCTAACAAAACTTTGCACAAATATGTAAATCATTTTCATAAAGTCACAATGTTTTGTCAAAACAAAATTTCCCATAATCTTAAAAATACAAAGAAAATTCGTTCTACAGCCGAACTGTTCGTTTATGGGATACACTACCGGCTATTGTTTTTCCTGCAAGCTGTGACAATCTCAAGATTCAAGAGAAATGCAAACAAACACTAATCCCTTTTTTTCTCCTTTTATATCGCTAACACAGTACATTGCATGTACAGGGGGGAATGCTCTGAGTGTTGACCAAATTTAAAAAAATATTCAGAAAAGGATTCTCGCTGATAAGGCTGGCTGTACATTCGTAAGCATTTTCGGGGACTATGTGTCAATGATAAGGGACAGTAGTGTGATAGGTAGAGTGTATGACAGTCACCCAATTTCCTATCCTGGCATACCGACTACATTTTTCAGCGACACCGACAACGCTTTTCCAACTGGTTAAAGCTGATGACAATTTGAATGAGAGAGTAATCTCTAAGCCATGTAAAAGTTCTCTAGAAAAGCGTTAGCCATTCGGAGCCGGTGTGAACACCACCGTGTAGAGCTCACTGATTTGAGAGAAGTTCGCCGTGCGTTCCTCCATGGAATGGCAATGGAAATTTATGGATGTGTCAAAAATTCGTTCTTTTTTAATGAAAAATTCTCAACAGGAATGTAGTAAAGGTATTTTATTTCACTTTGTTACTTATACTTATAATTTATCTTCAAGGTTTTAATTAAAGAGGTTTTATTTAATAAAAAAAAACTCTATCTACAGTCAGTATAATGGGCAGCCGCATTCATTATAAAATTCGATTTTAGAAAGAAGTCTCTATTAAAATAAATGGTTTTTGTTTGTACACTACAAAAACAACTTCATCGGACCCACTGCAAATCACAAATCTCATACACGAAAAAATTGCTTCTGGCGGCAACCATGAATTAATTTACCACAAGCTTGTTTAGTTCCATTAACTTCTCTATTTTACTTTCAATCGGGTTGTTTCAAGTGTTTTAAGTTCAGCTTTAAACTCAGGGAAAGGCATTGCAAAATCGCTAACCGTTTTCATGGTCTTGGATATCACAGTGTCCTAGGAAACAAAGGACTTACTTAGAAATGATCGTATTAGTCGAATCCACCCTCTTGGTTAGGGGTTGAGGCCTACCTAATACCTCTGCCATTCTCATCATGTGATGACAAAACCTGTCATGCGATGACTATAACATGGAATCTCCAGCTAAGCTATCAAAGAAAGATATCTGGTGGATTTTCCAATTTGCCACAGACCCACTGGCTGTATTGAAAAAAAATATCTTCCCATAATATCCCATGCCCAAGGACTACGACTCATATTTGTCACTCTGAGTCGACGTAGGTAAAGAAAATTTAACCCATGGCAGCTGCAGTTTTAAATTTGTGGGAAAATCAATAAACAATGTCCAACGCGAATTTGAAAAGAGGACTCTCTTAAGTTCTGAGTATCCTTAAATAAAAATTCCAGGAAATTTAAAAAAAAAATTATGAAATTGAACCAAGAACTCAAAGGCCACAAAGGACCTTTAAAGGAATTTCTATTATTTTTTTTCTGTTTGCCTGCTTAACTTTTTGCTTTAATGCTGGACAGCTCACAACTGTTCGGTATGTCCGTTTATCTATAGATCTGTACGAATGTTCATATGTGCAATACATAAGTATGTGTACGTATGGGTGTGTGTATATGTTTATTCTTATAGCCATGAACTCTACAGATTTATCTTAAATATTAGTCATATACATAAGTATGTATTAGACAAACACACACACACGCAGATACACATGTAATTGTGGGCTGTGTACATGTGTGTGTGCATTTGATTACATATTCAATATGAATGTTACATATGGACTATGCTGTTTGTTTGTCGGTATACCAATGCGTGTGTGTGTGTGTGTGTGAGCCTTTTATTTATTTGTTTGTGTTGAACTCCATTTGCAACAGCATTAGTTCCAAAGTGTATATGTCGTCTAGTATGTGTGTGCGTGTGTGTTTGTGCGGTGTATTCGTAGTTGTAGTAGTTGTGTTATACATCATTACAATCCTTGCTGCTACTGCCTCCATTAAGCATCATGGTTTAGATTTGCGGTTTTTAATAAATGTTTAATTTATTTGATTTTCCAATGACTTGTTTTACATTATATTAATATTCATTCAAGGCAACTCAATTGTGTAAGCCACGGCTTCTCCTCCCCTAAACCCCCTACAACTGTTGTGTCTCTCCTTGCCTTTGTGCTGTTAGTTTAGTGAATCATTTGCGGTTCCTTTTGATTTTGTGTTAGTTGGTTGTTTTTTTTTTTTGCTTACTTTTCCTTTTTGTTTTTGTCCAAAAATGCAACATCACGACATGAAAGAGGAGGACCGTATGCACACAGGGACATTTTGTTGCCCCCACCCCCGCCACTGTTTTATTACACTGAAAGCCTTTAGTAAGCAAGAAGTTTGCCGAATGTTTCACCGGTGGCAAATATTTCAATACATGAGAAATATGCAATACAGTTTATAATCTTTATTCATTTGCAACGAATTCTACAAAGCCACAGTTCAGATATCAGAAAACAATAAAGGATATTGAAGGCTAACATGCATGAGTTAAGTGGAAACTTGTATTTATTTGTCGAATGGTGCTTTGTGGTTGATATCGCTGCAGTAGAAACATTCAGCGGGGAAAAATTAACAGCCTGAGATTGAGTTAAACAAAACGCCTTTTTTTTTCATTTAATTTTTTATACTATTTTCAAATTGTCTGACGAATACTGAATATCTCCCAGGGATGTGTGCAAAGCATTGCGTATAAAGGACGTCCTACTAACAATTTGTCTCCTGAGTCAGATATTTCGACTAAGAGGTCTTGAATTTAATCCCAGGGAAAGCTTGACTTTAGCCGCTCCTTAAATTGTGTGTGTGTGTGCAAAGCATTCTGCAATTTGTCTTCTGAGTCACATATTTGATCGTGACTTTAGCAAAAAAAAAACGGAGCTTGGATACACTCCTCACATACCTTGCCTCTGCTCAGTATAAAGGACGTCCTGCTAACAATTTGTCTCCTGAATCAGATATTTCGACTAAGAGGTCTTGAATTTAATCCCAGGGAAAGCTTGACTTTAAAGCCGCTCCTTAAATTGATTGACGAATACAAAATATCTCAAAGGGACATGTGCAAAGCATTCTGCAATTTGTCTTCTGAGTCACATATTTGATCGCAGTGAAAGCTTGAGTTTAGCAAAAAAAACGGACCTTGGATACACTCCTGACATGCCTTGCCTCGGCTCAGGCAGTGAGGAATAGATGCGCCTTCTGAATGGGTTGTCTAGGTGGGCCTCCCAGGAATTTACCCCAGGCTCGCTTAGCTCCATTACAATTTTAACATCTCTGTATAATAGGGTGGAGTGAAATTCAAAAAAAAAAAGTTAACCTCGGAAAGAGATGTAGTCTGGGGTCCTAATGAGGGGAAAAATAAAGAAAAAAATTTTAAAAAAATTTTAGGGGTCGCGCCACTCCCTCGAAATTTGGAAATTATCGCTATTTTGGCGTTGATTTTAGAAAAATCCTAAAAAGTTTTATGTCAAAAAATGTTTGCAATAGCGTAAACAATGAAATAAGGGCATGAAAAAATTTAAAAAAAATTTTCTCATTGTTCAAAAATTTCAAAAAGTAAAATAAGTCAAATCGTCCCTTCTTCAGAAAATTGACTGAACAATGAAATCGCCACCAAAGCTACAAATATTAGTCGATTATCCTCATATTTGCCTCAAATACTTTTGTTTGGGCACTGAACAAGCTCAAACTTTTAAATTTCGAATAAGTTAAGTCGTTAATTTTTAGGATTTTTCTAAAATCAACGCCAAAATAGCAATAATTTACAAATTTCGAGGGAGTGGCGCGACCCCTAAAAATTTTTTAAAAATTTTTTCTTTATTTTTCCCCTCATTAGGACCCCAGACTACATCTCTTTCCGAGGTTAACTTTTTCAAATTAAAAAAAAGCATGTTTTCACTCCACCCTACTGTATAACTCACTATTGGTAAGCCTTTAATCACCTGGGAAGTTATTGCGTTGTACGGAACTCTTGTCTACTTACTGGAGAATTTCCCTGCTGAATCATCAGGCTATTGGTTACTTTTGGATGGCAAAGTTGCCTGGGACACATGAGACTTCCATGTTGTCTTGCGGTGTAGTCGAAAACAACACCTTTTCCCAAAAGCAATAGCACTTCAATTTATCATGAAACTTTGCCGTTTGACTGACAGATACATTGGTTACAATATTCAATGAGTCTTCTACCTCATAATATTTCAGACGGTGTCGGTCGCTCCTCTAGAAAAATGATTGTTCATATTGAGTGATTAAGGGTCTGCCTCTCCAGAATAGTGATTGTTCATATTGAGTGACTAAGAGTCTGCTCGGCCGTTTACCCACACGTTTGTCTGCCACTGTAGAACTTACGTTATATTTCTCCCTGTGTGTTCATTAATGGTTCACTAGATTTTCTACTTAGGTTTTTTAATAGTTTATATATATACGAGTATCTAGGCAAACTGAAAGTCAAACTAAACACCAGTTATAATCAGCTATAGTTATTGGCCTAGATCTACCTGTAGTATGCGGTACGCTGGAATTTTCATTTAGCTGCAGTATCAGTACGCCTCTGATGCTCAGAGGCCTCATCGTTTCCCTTCCCTCTTCCTGTTGACACACATACAGACGCACAAAAAGTCATACCTACACATATGCATTCACTCTGTTGCTGGGTAAGGACGTGGAAGGATTTTCCATCATGGTGTATTGCATTGCTCTACATTTTTCCTTTTAATTTCCATTTAAAAATCAAATTACAATTGTCAGCCCAGCCAAAGCACAGGCAACAATGAAGGAGCAGTAAGAAGTGCCAGCAGATATGTGAAATAATGTAGTGTGGCATTACAGTTTTTTTTTTCTCTTGTGGCGTCGTAGTCGAAGAATCTTTTCTGGCTGGCAGGGATTCCTTGGAAGTAAGTCTCCATTTACAGAAACAGGAACAGGAATATCCGCAACCACATGAAGATTTTCAAAAGATACAGAGGGATAGCGAGAGATGCGGGGAGAGAGGAGGGAGGAGAGAGGAGAAAGAGAAAACAAGCATTTAAATTCCTGCATGTAGTATGAGTATGTTTGTGCATATTGCAGTAACGTCCTTCTTGTCAGGATTCCACAACATTTTCTTTATTTTTTTTCCCCTGGCCGCCCTTCACTTCCCTCTTCGTTCTGAGGCTGGTCGTTGGAATTGCGGGCCGAATTGTTGTTCATTAAACCGAAATAAAATGCAATTGTAACCTACAAATGAGTAATGGTAGGATGGTAGTTAGTATGTTGCCTTGTTTCTTGTCTATGGACAAGGGGAGGATAAAGAACACTTTCGAGGCCGCTGGAGAGCCCTAACATGCCACAAAGGAAGAGTTATCAATTTGTAGAAGCACACACACACACACACACACACGCTTGCAATTATTGTGTAAATTAAAAACAGCCAAGACAGGAAATTCATTCACCAAAAATGCATTAAGTATCCTTGAGCAAGTTGTACACATTGGGCTCCTTGCGACAGCAGCATGTTGCATCAAGGTAAGAATAATCACCTCATGAAAAGGATAAAAGCCAGCACTTGTGAACACCAGCAAAAGATAACGAACGACACAGAGAGACAGAGACATTGAAAGACAGACATAGAGAGAGAGATAGGGGGGACATTCAATAATGGTTTAGTTACAGCCTGAATGCCAAGCATATCTGAATGCCTTTGAACGCTTTGTCAAAACCATTTAATCCGTTTTGGACACAATTGATGTTTTTCTGTTTTTTCTGTTTTTTTTTTTTTTTTGTAGTAATTCTGTTTTCAAACAATGTCTTAACTGGTTGTGGCTTAAGTTATGGCTGGATTAGACAATGACATGAAATTGCCGGACATTGAATCCACAGAAACCGAACCAATTACCGAAAACCATCCATGTTGGTGTCTGTCTGTCTGTCTGTGTGTTTGTTTGAAAGGGTTTCGAAAACACTGTCAAGTCCTTGCAGATTTTGACATAATGGTGAGTGGTGTGGCAGTAGCAGCGACCGGCAACAATATCAGCAAACGACAACGACAACAACAAGTACAATGTACCACATAGTCTAATTGAAACAATTAGGCTTAAATGATAATCACTGCTTGTCGTATTTATCACAGGCATCATTGTTGTTATTATATTTTCCATTTGACAAAGCTACTAATGACCATCAATTAGTTACAGCATCATAACGCAAATGACACACTGCAGCCAATCGGTACGCAGGCGAGACATGGCCGGCGAACGGGGCACTTTTGGATGCAGCTATCAACCGCCTAACCCCCGCCACTTATGACTGGCCAGAGTGCTACGCATTGTCCCCATCAGGCTACAAGTGGCGCAAAAACGAGTAAGTGTGTTTTTCTGTGTGTGTGTGTGTGTGGAACGGAAAATTGAGATTGAAATTGAATTCGATTTAATTGTTGGTTTTTTGTTTACTGTTGTTGCTGTTGTTACTACCGCACATTCACTATGCAGTGCCAGTCACAGAACAGTGGTCGAGTCAGAGATTTGTGGCGATTTGGAAAACAAGTCCCTGTAGAATTTTAAGAGTTTTCAGAAGTTCTAAAATGAAAGTACTCACGGCTGTTGTTTTGTTCTCTTAACCCTTGAAGCTTTAACACAGATACCCTTGTTTAACCCTATTCGAACCAGTGAAATATACGATTTTTTTACTTTCTGATATATTTCTGAACTAGTTGTTCATAAATTATACAGGATATTTGTTTCAACATTAATTGTGTGGGAGTTTTAACTAAAGTTTTATTAACCATTTCAAGTTTTAAACATGCCTTCATTATTTATCTGAGTTTTGGTTAGAAAAAAAAAAGTCCCGGAAAATTCCGGGAAGACGTCGAAAAAATTCCCGATTGCCGAGAATTGAAAAAAGGCCTTACTGTTTAGTCATCAATTTGCTCATCCATATGTCCACCTGAATCTGTCTGTCGGTTGTCTTTGGCTATATCTGTCTGCTCATTTATCAATTTGTCCTCCAATTTGAAGAATTGTCGGTTTGAGAAATGTTCTCAATACTTTTTCTAGAAATCCGTTAATTTTGATCATACCAGTAATCGAAGTAATTAAGAACAAAATAATATATTGCTGTATATTTGATTTCAAACCAAATTTGGGTTGTAATTTGTCAGATCAATTACTAGAGAATATTTGAAACATTTTACAAAACATTGTCCCTTTGCAACTTATGCATTTTTTATATCCTCCTCGGAAAAGTTTTTCGGCCTCAGCCACAAATTTTAAACCTAAACTGGTTAAATTATTTCGATGTAGAGTTGTGAAATGTAAACAAGTTTTTCGAGCTTTCGTATAAGTTGACTTTTACACTCTCTGAGAAATATTTGATGATTTCTTAAATACTCCTCTGCATGAAGTCACATTCGCTTTCTGAAAATTGGTAGCTATCCTCAGTTCCAATAGTGTCCAGGAGGAGTTTGTAATATTATTACTTAACAAAATTGCCTCCAAATTTATTGGAATCTTGCCTCTTCTCTGAAAATGAACTGTCTCACGGATCCGCAACAAGTGATTCAAAAAATGCTGGGCATTACTAAATTGTTACTAAATTATTAAAATAAATAAACATTAAGTTATTCCCCCAAATGCCTATCACATTAGGTTCAAGTTCATTCATAGAATGTCTTGCCCACTGTGCCGCATTAAATGGCATTTTTGCAACAAGTACTTAATTCAAAACTACATATTTACATGTGTGTAAATTCTACATCGGAGTCCTAAGCACATGACGGCCATGGAGTCAGTCGAACCCTCTAAAACAAACAAAAAAAATACCGTAAATCTCATTCCCCTTTCCACATTCCACAAATGCCTGCATAGCGGAAAATTATCAATAAAATATGAATAGAAAGAAAAACAACAGCAATAACAACGGCAACAGTGAATCTAAATCCGAGCGTCATTAACTCAAAGATCGATGATAGCGATGCCAATGATGACACTGATGATGGCAGTATACTTTTTTTTTTTTTTTTTTTTTTTGTTATCCTTGCTATCATCATACGTGAGGCAATGCATTAATGAGTGCAACGAGAAAAATGATGAGAATGCATTACTTCCATACAGACTCACATGCACATGGGGGGATTTTTGCGTATGTGTGAACAAGGATGCCACATGCGGGCTTAATGTTTAGGCCCATCAGCAGCGATGAGGGGCAACAAAAAATCGAATCGACTCAACATCTTGCATTAGTTTGCTGTGGCATTGAGACTTCACGTGGCTTCATGCCACCTACGGAGGTGGCGCCTCCACTGGAAAGTGTTCAGCTGTATGGCACAGACACACACGCACACACACATACACACTCAAGTACGAACATGCGAGTTGATGTCGAGATGCGTTAACTTTTCAGCACATTCAGCATCTAATGCAGGCTCACGTACGAGTAAAATATTTCTATCAGCATCCACGTCCAATATCGTATGGAGTCGATCCTGTCGCCGTTTTATTCGCCTTTTCACCGTTCGCCGTTGTCTATGCCACACTCTATTTGTTTGCTAGAAGGGCGGCGGAGTTGGGCGGCGGCGTCGGAGGTGTTATCCCACTGATTATTAAACTGAAATTTGCATCAATAATTGGTAATTTTCAACAAACTGCACAGTGAAGAGCTCAATGGAACATCGAGTCGGAGTGTGTGTGGATGTGTGTGTGTGTGTATGTGGATGTATGTGTGTGTGTGTTGTTTGTGTTTGGATGTGCATCATTCCAAAAACATGAGTTGCATTATTTCATTGATGGATTTTTTAATCGATTTCAGGGTTGCCAAAGTATTGAAAATATAGAAAATTATGGAGAAATGTAGAGGGAGTCGGAATTTAATTTTAAGGATAAACCACAATAAATTGCATAAACTCGAAGAGAAAATAACAATAAATAATGACAGCGTGTCTAAATTCTGTATTATCGTACTTCAAGGGTATTTTTGAAAATATTAGAATAGAATCAGGTATTTGCTGATTTAGATGTCCTAAAGGGCAATTAAGAATACCTTTTTGCCAGAAACGTCTGATTCAGGCCACTCTGAATATATCCACAAAGATAGTCGGAACATAAAACTCCGAATGTGATGACATATGGGCGACAACTGGGCCTCAAGGTTTTTAACAACAAGTCTATATACGAAATTAATAATCACTTGAGCTTATAGGGGCAAAAATCAGTTTTAAACTAATAACATCGATTTTACAAAAACAAATCCTATTCTTTTTTTTCCAAATCATGATTAATTTCATATTTGTGATCAGCTATCACATGTTGCTATAATATTTTGATTTTATGTTTCATAGTCACCACGATTGATTATGCCATTGCGAATAAACCAACAATTTGAGACCATTGATTTCTTAGCAAAAAGAAAAATGTTCAAAAAAGACTTTGGTTGCCGGCATGTTATCCATTGCTGCCACACTTCATCATCGTTACCCACTTGCAATGATTATTGGTCCAACAATAACATCATCAAGAATCCAAATCAGATCGTCAACAACTCGAAGATCAATTGGTGTTCGAATCCAAGAACACAGATAATTGTTACTTAATAGAGGAAATCCTAACAAGATACAGAAAACATTCTGGGTGATAATTGGAATTGTAAATAACTTATGTGACCCTTAACGGAATCGTTTATCTGGGGCATCCCATACAAATAACGACTAAGCTTTGGCAGACTTAATTGGAATCGGCTATCTCACAGAAGAACCCGAATTCGAAGCCGGGTAAGTCCATCAAACATTTTTCAGCGGCTGTTTCCACCTTGTAAATGTTGGCGACTTTACGATTAGGAGAGCATTCTCTAAGCCATGTAAAACTTCTCTAGCAAAGCATTAGCCGTTCGGAGCCGGCTTTAAACAGTAGCTGCCGGTCAGTGAGTATACAAAATTCTATCGTACACCGCTCACTGATTCGAGAGAAGTTCCCCGTCTGTTCCTTCATCGAATGTTCAGGGAAATAGGTAAGCAAGTTAAGCGAATAAGAGATCGAGTTCTGCCAAATCACAGTTTGCGTTTTGCTTAACTTAGAATGGCGGTCTCAAAGAGTAACAATGGTGCAAGATGGGTAATTCAAACCACTACTATAGAGAAAGGATTCACAAACAGTGAATTTATATTTTTTTTTCATTTTCTAACCAATTTTATGGATTTTTTTGGGATTTCACTCTTTGGTGTACTTTGCCGGCATGGTGTCTATTTCCAAAAACCCCAGTAACCTGACATTGTCGTAATTTCAGTTATTTTTGAATTTGTTCAAAATCGGCCCAACAACTAAACAACGACTACATTGCCAATAAAATTCCCCATAAATACGGATACAGCAGTGCTTGAATACAACATATGTAGTTGGGGAAAATCCCCGTAATATCCGGGCTGTTCGAAGAAAAAAAAACCAAAAACTATTCATAGAACTCAATAGTTTCCAATTCAACGAACTAAAATGTCGTAATGCCTACGAAAGAGGAAGCAAAAACGCCAAGTTTTATAAAAACAAAAACCTGGCCACTAGAATTAGATAAACAAATGGCTGTTCTCAGAAAAAAACAATTAGCTTAAAATAGAAATCGGCAAGTATCCAATCCTACGGAGTTAACAACTATTCATACATGAATACAACGGATAAATTCCACATGCCTCCATTTCATCCATGGGAGAACAACAAAAAGACACTTTTATCCACATGGCAAGCATGATTCGATAAAAACTGATGAGAATTTCATGCACGCATTTAATTAGTTTTCGAAACAATTAACAAGTTTTTACTCGCAGGACATTCAACACAGGCGCAGAGCTGTGCAAATGGTGCGACGCGGTGCGCTGCACTGCAAAAGGGCAGCAATTGCAATTGCCGATGAGTTCAATAACAACTTGGCACACTTTTCAAATGCTGCGACGACGCTACATTCAGAGCAAGTCAGAGCACATATATGGCCGACTATTTATCCGTCCGTCCGTTCCTCTGGCTCTCTGTCTATATGGCTGTGTCGGATATAGTTGGAAATAGAAATTCCAACGTAATTATTACCATATCGCCGAGTTGAATAAACACAGAAATACAACAGCGGCGGCGACGGCGACGACGATGGCGATGCCGATGACGACTGCGATGCGTTTTTATTACAAAAAAAAAATTTCAAAAGATTATGTTTATACGGCGTGTTTAGTTTTATTTTTTTCTTGTTGTTTTTTGTGAGTTTCGAATAATTTCAAATTTTTCATGGGGTTCGGTTCGGTTGGGTTTGCTGTCAGTTGAATACACTCACATACATTAGCATGCATACACGTACACGTATACATACAAACATACATTCATATTTTTATAGTCTCAAATTTACGCTATGAAATGCTAGGAATGTTACCAGTCCATGTCCATGTGCTGCTGCTGATAGTGCTCGATGCTGTGTTGCTGCATGCACGGAGGATGTTGTTGTCGCAGATATGTTGTTTCTGTTGCTGTTGCACAGAATCATGCCTGTGGTTTTATTTATTTATTTTAATAAAGTTAGTTTCTGATGTTTGCATATGTAGATGTATGTCCATACACATACACACACACATGTGATTCCCAGCTATCCTTTCGGCACCACTTTTGTCATAACCAAGTAGTCGCAGCATTAAAGCGCACACACACACACACAGACACTTGCATACAAATTCCAAACGTGAACACGGACATGGCGTAGCAAGTGAGTGTGTCATAAAAATGTTCATGGGATAGAAATGGGAGGTTATGTTTAACTATACATATGTGTGTGAGTATCTCTAAGTAAGCATGTGTGTGTGTGTGTGTGGCCAAAGCAAAAATTAAATTCATGTTGTGTATACGTTTGTTTTTTCTCTTTTCTTTTTGTGTAGCATATTTTATAGTTTTCAGATATGAGCATTTCCAGGACATGGAAACATTGCTTGCATTTAAATGTAAAATTTTCGGGTTTTTTTAGACTCTGTATTTATAGAATTTTATAAAGGAAGTAGCAACGAATAGTTAGATTTTTTTTGCAGGACTTTGGGATTATTTTTGCTGTTTCAGAAATTGAAGAGCATTTTCATTAAATAAAGCAAAAGTTGCATGAAATTCGGACCCAGGGGCATCTCCCCTAAAAAAAACGAAATTATCCAAAAAAATGTGGAAAAGAAACCACCACCCCCCAAACGACATGAACATTGGGCTTATTGTCGTACCTTTATTTTTGGGTTCAATTTCATACTGAAAATGGCCCCACAAAAATTTATTTGGGCCCGAAAAAAGTAAATACAGTATTTTCTGAAATTTGTTTCAGAAATTGAAGAGCATTTTCATTAAATACAGCAAAAGTTGCATGGCATTGGGTCCCAGAAACATTTACCCTAAAAAACGACATTTCCCACCAAAATGTGAATGTAACCAATGGACACAAACATGTTGTCCATTGGTTACAATTGGGGAGATTTGTTTACTATTGTCTAGAAAAGAAAATATTATCTAGTCTTTCGGAGCAGCCAATAAAAAGAAGGTCCTGAGAAGTTCACCGCCTGTTTCGTTCGGAGCCGCCTATGAACAGGGGGTCCTGAGAAGTTCTAAAATCACAATGGAATTGTGCCGATCCACACCATCTGTTCAATATTCTTCTGTGAATCTCCTTAAGTAATAAGGAATTTATTTATAAATTGTTGTTTTTGCAACATTTTAAAGCTCTTTAAAAAGAGGAATAAATGTTTCTGCCCCGCACTGATCTTTCCGAAGCGCACAGGAAATGAATAAATTTCTGAAAATATCCTCTTCTAAAAAGCCCCTCAGGTTCGCAATGTACGATATACGGTGGCGCAATGATACAGCTAGTATTGATGGCATACACCCCAAAATCCACGAAATAATTACGAACTGCCCACAGTTGCTGGCCAAAATATTATGGTCTAACCCCTTACAATTACCACATCTGTTATGAGTTTTGCCAGCACTGTGGCACGTTTCATTTTCAATTTGCCCATCTTCAAATGCAATTTAACGCAGGTACTCATGAAAAGTAAAATATTCCAAAGCAGACGTACCTCCCTGGAAATGCCCATATGTACGTACGTATGTTGGTTCGTACGACTTTAGAATAGTGAAAGCGTTAAAAGTGTTTCGCATTTTGCTTTGCATGCATACTTACACACACATAGACAGAGATCACAAAGGACATAAATTTGTTGGTGGTCTTTCGATTCGTTTTAGCCTTTTTTTTTGCGTCTTTGATATGTTTTCCTGTGTATGGAGAAAGAGGGCAGAGAATGGTTTTGTTTGACTGTTATTATGGAATTTTTGATAGTTTCCTCTCTCATTCTCTGGGTCTCTCAGCATGCACCAGTCAAAGCGTACTTTCGTAAGAGTTTCAGATCCTGTCATGGCTACGTGTGGCATCCTGGATGCTTTTTCCGCTGCCAGCTGTTGGCATTGGATTCGAAGCTGATAAATGTGGTGCTTGCCTGTGGTGGCTGGCTGGCTGGCTGCTTAAACTGAAACCGTAACTAAAGCTATTCACTTCAAATCGTGTCATTTTATTAAAATGTTTTTGTTGTTGTTATGCAACGTCATCAACGTGGCCATCGCTGTTGCTGGTGCTGGTGTTGTTGACGCTAATGTTAGTGCTGCTGTTTCCGCTGCCACCACCGTTTGTTGTTATTGTTATTTTACATGTTATTTTTGCTGCTGCTGTCGAAACTTTATCTCTCAGACAATTTTGTTTTTTGTCATGGCGTTTTTTTTTTTTTTTTTGTTATTGTTTTGCTGCGTACAGAGATTTTAGTTTTAGTTACTCGTTGTTGCTGATGTTAATGAATCATTCTGCTTTGGCTTTGAACGTGTTTTTTGCTCTTTTGTTTATTTTTATTGGATGTTTGCATAGTTTTTACAACCTCCCAACACCATCAAAGGATGGACTGACATTGTGGGGGGGAGTGGATTATGTCAGTCATGCTGTTGTTAGCTAGCACCACCTTGAAATCTTTGGCAGACAGGCAAATAAAACGTTTGGCGGGATGAAGGTAGGTAGGTTGGATCGGACGGACGAACGGACGGACATACAGACAGACTGATGGCAAGGTAGATCTTTTGTGGGCAAGTTTAAAATGATTGTTCTGGATGTAAAACTCATTATTCAGTGGAAGAATGTACGAGAATCATCGCCTAATAATAAAAATAAATTGCGGAAGATGTGATTTGGTAGAGGATAATCGTGACCACAAGAAAAGTGTCTTAGTGGAGAGTTGGTGTTTGTATTTCCATATGACGCTATGAAATGTTTCATTAAACAAATTTCTTAGCCCCTAATAATATTTTGGGACAACAAAAAATGCCTTTGGACCGCAGTTTGGAAATTTCATATACCGTCTCAGGTATATATAACCTCGGAAAGAGATGTAGTCTGGGGTCCTAATGAGGGGAAAAATAAAGAAGAAAATTTTAAAAAAATTTTAGGGGTCGCGCCACTCCCTCGAAATTTGGAAATTATCGCTATTTTGGCGTTGATTTTAGAAAAATCCTAAAAATTAACGACTTAACTTATTCGAAATTTAAAAGTTTGAGCTTGTTCAGTGCCCAAACAAAAGTATTTGAGGCAAATATGAGGATAATCGACTAATATTTGTAGCTTTGGTGGCGATTTCATTGTTCAGTCAATTTTCTGAAGAAGGGACGATTTGACTTATTTTACTTTTTGAAATTTTTGAACAATGAGAAAAAAATTGTTCATGCCCTTATTTCATTTTTTACGCTATTGCAAACATTTATTGACATAAAACTTTTTAGGATTTTTCAAAAATCAACGCCAAAATAGCGATAATTTCGAGGGAGTGGCGCGACCCCTAAAAATTTTTTAAAATTTTTTTCTTTTTTTTTTCCATCATTAGGACCCCAGACTACATCTCTTTCCGAGGTTAACTTTATTTTTTGAATTTCACTCCACCCTATTATACAGATTTTTTGTACATTAGTTTTGTACTAGTTTTGAGAATGTTTGGAAATTGTTCGTTCTTCAAATAAGTATTTGTTGCTAAATTGAGTAAATTTATACTGGATGTCATATGAAGATCAAATTTACTCAATTTGAGTACGTTTGCCTTGAATTTAGTAATTGTTTTTCAGTGCAGAGACAGGGCCTCTAATGGGACAGGATATGAGAATTGAAGTTATGCTTTGTCAAAGTTTACTTCATTCCATTAATTCTGTTAAAAGTTTTTCGTATTAAATTTTGTTTAAGATTAATCACAAGAGTTTCGTCAAATTAATCAGATATCTTTTATTGTCAAACGATCGTGGGTGAGGAGACATTCTATTGCATTTAGGGCAGTAGCGCTGAGCTATGGCAACACTTGTGCTTTGCTTATGTTGATCAGCCCTACTGGACCAACTCTTTCATTTGACAAACTATATGAACTGCCTTTATCCCAGTGCAACACACATTTTACTTTCTTTCATACAGGTTTTATTGGGACACTTCAAGTCTTCTAAAATTGTTCTAAAAATAGTTTTCGAAATCATAGACAAAACCGTCGTATGTGTGAAAGTACTGAAAAAAAAAAAGTGGAAAAGTTGTAGTCGGGTAAACCGACTTATATATACCCTCACCCTCAAGTCTCATATTCCATAATAGCAACCTCAAAATACCGAATGATATAGAAAAATATCGTATTACATTTTTTTACAAAAAGGGCGGAATATAAAGCAGAGTTTTTTGCTCGATTAAATGTAGTTGAAGCTTTACTAAATATAGAATTTCGGAAAGATTCGATGAGCGAATTTATATAATTACACGATTTCTAATGGGGCGGGATGGAACATTTGTATGGGAGGTACCAGAAGGGAAGTCGCCAGACTTCCAAGTTTTTGTCCAAAACTATGACTAGCAATAGATTTACTAAATACAAAATTTGGGCAAGATCGCGTTGGCCTAATAGATATTATTACACGATTTCTAATGGGGCGGGATGGTACATTTGTATGGGAGGTACAGAAGGGGAGTTGCCAGACTTCCAAATTTTTGTCACCTCAAAAGAATCAATGCTTGCAACACTTCGCGTGATGGTCATTTAAATGATGTAGTGTTTCACACATAATATCAACGTTCAACGATCAAACTTTATAATAAAAATGAAATATCATGAACAAAAATATTTTATATGTGTCTTATTTATGTTTACTTTTAAAAAGCAAAATGGATAAAAAATTCTAAATTCTAGATAAAGAAAAAAAAATCTTTTTTGTTCTTCCCGAAAAAGGATCTCATGTTATTGTTTTTTTATGAGGAAAAATCGACTTTTTCAAATCTTGCGAAACAGGGGTAACAAATTCCTCTAATAATTATTTTCTATTTTAATAAAGAAATCAAGATTTCATCGGAAAACATCAAATATTCATAATTTTGTAAATCCGGAAAATGACAAGCATCTGTGTTTACTTGTTTATGAGAAACAAACAACTCCTTGGAAAGCCGTTGACAGCAGGGATTCTGATAAAAATGGAAAAAAAAAAGAACGAAAATTTTAAAATATCAACATGATTTTGTGTGATTCATGGCTTAGTCCATCCTATTTCACAGTATATGTGATTTATGAGCGGCTGTGTGTGCGCCTAAAACAGACTCAAGCACAGGATCGTATCCTGGTAATAACAGCCAAAGAAATATTTTATTGCATACATCTCGTAGATAGAGGTGCAGAGTAAGAGATTATTAAAAAAAAGTATAACAATCTTAATATAACGCAATAAAAAAAAACATAATTTGACCTTAACCGATGTGAGATTATGACTTTAGACTGTAGGACATTGGTATCCAAAAATGGAATTGCGTAAGACCTTTGAGTTGCCCCCGCCTCCACTCTGTTCCAATATCTACGTAATGTTCCCAATATGATGAAATTGCTCGGGGGGCAAAGAGTTTTGATTTGGAGAGACAATGTGTATAAACACATCCCAGGAGATTAACTTCATCTGCCATTGGATTTTGGGGGAATAGAACGCATAAGGCTGGCGAAAACCGTTTACACAATACTTTCAAAGAGATTTGGAGCAAACAATAAAGACAACGCATGTGCTGAAAACCACAATAAATATTTTTTTATTTAGAAATGGTTGAAAGACCACATTAATTTGAAGTGAATTTTTCCTGCTATGTTTATTTGTTAACATTAGTAACAGAGGGTATGGAGTAAACTGCATAGCCTTGTAGCTGATTTCAGCGAAACTACAATCTATCCTTGCCAAGTGAAATCCGTAAAGGGCAGAAACGTAGATGTGGTCCTAACGATTATCAACACCACGGTAAAATGGGAAATAATTGAGAATCAGGTCGAAAGCCTTTGTTGCTAGTGCCCTTATATTCTAGTTTATTGTAACACTAGTAAGTTGTAATGCGCCTATGGCGGCCGTTGAAATATGGAAAAAAAATTTTGTTGAAAAAAAAAAAATTTTATGGAAAAAAAAAATTTTGTTGAAAAAAAAATATTGAGGAAAAAAAAAATTGGAAAAAAAATTTTATAAAAAAAAATTTTTTGTAAAAAAAAAAAATTTGTTAAAAAAAAAATTTGGAAAAAAAAAATATTGGTAAAAAAAAATTGTAATAAATATATAATTAAATAAATAAATAAAAAATAAGAATTTTTCTGTAGTCTTAGGTTCTGACATTACTCGTTGTCAACTGAAGTGCACAACTAACGTCTAACTGTAAACCCGGCATCTTGGTGGCATACAAACGACCTTTTAACAAAAACATTTGCCACTACCTAGAATTTGCAGAAAATATATTTTGTATGTAAATTAATTTTTTGTTTCTGTCCAAGGACGGAGTGTTTTCACTTTAGATTGTTGTGCCTTCAGCTCCTGTGCATAAAAACAGGCCTTGACTATCTTCAAACACTTTAATCTACAGACAAATGAACAGAATAAAAAGAAGCAAAAAATTCCGGAGAATCGATGTTGACACTTTTTAGGAAAATCCTATCTTTGGACTGTTTTATGTCCGATTGAAGTAATGGGAATCATTTGTCAAGGAATATAAATTCTCAATAAAAATTTAAAAAAAAAACATCTCGCATTTGTTTCTGCAAAGAACTAGTATTAACTCAACTTCCCTGTAGCACTCATCATTACCAACCCTCCGATCCTGGTATCGTTTGTATTCATAATGCAATCATTTTTTGTATCATGGCTGTAGTTGTATGTTTTCAAATGAAATGAGTAGTACATTTCAAATAAACGGGCAAACATATAAAGCTAATGATAAAATTATCTCGTTAATATTATTGCGAAGGTTGAACAATGTAGGTACTCTGAAAATACTTAGATGTTGCAAAGGATTCTGCCAACAACCCATGGATCTTGGAACTAAGCTGTATTCCTAATAGACATAATAAATAATGGAAACGAGCGTATTTCAAATAAAATAATTCTCTCGAGAAAAAAAAGTATTCCGTTGTTGAAAGTATTTTAAAGACCAAAAGGTCCAACATCACATTTCTTCTATGTTAACATAAAAAGCAATAATTTTCTACCAAAAACATAAACTAAAGAGCATTACTTTGGCGGCATCTCGTAGGCACGAGGCCTTCATTATCGGCCAAACCTTTGGTAGCAATTACAGACCGCCCTATTATTATCAATCAGCCTCTATTGTTATTGGAAGCGTGCTGTCGTGCAGGGCGAATACATGATTCATTGAAAGTATTCCCCTCACTTGTAGGAAATGAGTTTAGTTGTGTCAATTAGTTGGTAACAAGTGTGTTGAAATTTCAGCAGAAGCAGACATTAAAAAAAATAATAACATTCATTTTCCCCAAAGGTTTGGTTGGTTATCCTATAGTCAGAGCTATCCCACAGTTATTATTATCAGTTGGTATGGAATTTGAATGTCTTTTATGGTGTTGTGGAGTAGGTTTCCGGTACTGAACCCTCTACTCGAAGGACCATGGTTAATTCTGGAAATAGAAACTCTATGTGGACTGTAGTTGAGCTTCGAGCAACTCTGAACAAATTGTAATGTGTTTTAGATTTCCGGGACTGAACCCTCTACTCGAAGGACCATGGACAATTCTGGAAATAGAAACTCTAAGTGGGCTGTAGTTGAGCTTCGAGCAACTCTTTTTGTTTTAAGGCAGTTTCAAACAATAGGTACACAAGTAAAATGTTGTCAAAAAGCAGTGAACGTTCATGGCAGATAAAATTCCGCACAAACCCGTGCTAGAATTGACATAAAGAATAACTTCCTTTCTTCTTTTCCTCTAACATTCCATGAAGTAACAGCCGAACCATTCGTATGTTGAATATTCTTCCAGCAAGTGAGTTCCAGCCAGTTCTTACATTCCTTATCCTAATTTCCTTCCTCGAATACAATGCATTGCATTTATAGAGGCATACCCAGAGTACCGTCTTTCAAAAAAAAAAAAAAAATTCTCTCGAATCAGTGAGCTGTGTACGATATAATTCCTCCGAACGACCAATGCTTTTTCTAGAGAAGTTTTCACATGGCTCTTACTCATAAACATTAAATTACCAGGTTTCGAACCTGAGTTTACCGTCTGATAGTGGCACACACACTATCTACCAAAAGTCGATCGTCCACGAGATAAAGAATTAACATCTGAGACAATAAAATAGAAAATCAGAATGTAAATAATTCATTTTAAGAACTTCAAACTCTTAAGTTGTTGAAAACGTTGAAAGAAAGTGAAACCTAAAAGATCCTGTACAAAAGGCTTAGCTTTAATTTCGATAGATCTATGACAAATTATTAATATACACGACAAAACAGAAGTTAAAGACAAATGTACTGCTACACATGGTTCGGCCTTCCCAGTGTTTATGGTGTCCACTCCATAATGTGACACGGCCTGTTGGCAGAATAAATGCTTCTGATTTTTTTTGGGTTTTTCTTTTGGTAAATTGTTTCCTTCTATACTGGCAAATTTGTTGTCTTCGGACAATCTCCTCATAATAGAGAGTTAGTTAGTCCCACTGCATCTTCTTTAGTATAGCCCGATGTTTTTTAAGCTGCCTGAGAACTATCGACATCGATAACTATGTCAAACTCTGTAGAAATTTCTGTTCAGTACTGTCATTGCCAAGTCATCGTGAAACGTTTAACAGCAGAACAACGTTTCAAATTGTGGACATTTACTTAAACAAAAATAAATCTTCTAGCGAAGTTAATTTTGCGGCCGATTATGTTGACCGCAAAATAAACTTCACGATGACTTGCCAAACCTTACCGAACATAAATGTCTACACAGTTTGACATTATCAGACTTCAAATCCTACTTATCGATGTCGATAGTTCTCATGCAGATTAAAAAACATCGGGCTATACGTAAGAAATTCTAGTAGGTCTAACGAACTCCCTTTACGAGGAGAGCGTCCGAAGACTACAAATTGTCGTATTTGGAGCGAAGACAATACTCAAGTCGTTAACGACTCACCATCACATCGATTAAAATTAACTTTTTGGTACAGATTACACGGTCCTTAATTTTTTCGAAATGAGGAAGGCGCTGCCGTTACAGTGATGGGCGAGCGATATCGAGCCATGCTGACTGATTTTTTTTTTTCAAAACATAATCAGCTAAACAATACGGCGCAATGTGCCACATAGAGCGCTTTTCAATCGATTTATTGCAAAATCTATTGGGTGACAACTTTATTTCCGAAAATGGTTGTGTTCACAGGGCCCACCTTGTTCATGCGGTTTAACGCCTCTGGATTACTTTTTGTGGGGCTAACAGAAGTCATTGGTTTATGCCGACAAACCTGCAATACTTTTCAGGTATTGGAACTCAATACGGCCAGATTCATTGGAGATCGTAGCCGCGGAGGACATCATATTTGAAAAATAATTGCCATGAAGCTATCTAACAATTGCATTTAAATAATATTTCTTTTCAGGCATTGTAAGTCAATATTGAAGCCACTAATAGTCACTAAATGGCCAGATGTATTGGAAAAAACTGCAAAAATTAGAGTGATCGAAAGGACCATGTGACTTGTAGCTGCGGAAGACATCATATTTAAAAAATAAACGCCATGAAGCTATCTAACAGATTGTAATAAAAAAATTCAATTAAACAATATTTTGGTGTCATATTATTCATTGGAATAATATTTCTTTTCAGGCGTTAGAAGCCAATTTCCAAGTCACCTTTGACGCCATACGGCCAGATTTATTGGGAAAAAACAGTCAACAATTTGACTTGTAGTCGCGGCGGACATCAAATTTAATTTAAAAAAAATGATATCTACAGATTGTAATACAAAAAAAATCAATTATATAATATTTCTGTCTCATATTATCATCGTAGTTTCTCAAGCTCTAAAAACACCCGACAAATATTTGAAAACGTCCTCCAGCACATTTCCTCGAAAACTGTCATAATCTTTATTCGATTTTTTGGGGAATTCCTAGAAATCACTTATACACTTTCGTCATATTTTTGATATTAATGATGGGGTTTGTTTATTCGTTGTTGTCAGATGATGCCACGTGTAAATAGACCCCTAATGTTTTAATATTCTACCCAATAATGCTAACATTAAAAATAATACACCATAAGTATTTCCTTATTATGTAGACACAATCATACATGTATTGCCAACAAAGACTCGATACATTTAAATTGAATTGAAAAAAATTGATTGATTTACTGATCAATTACAAAAACACAAAATTAATTGATTTAGAAAATCTGTAGTTTAGCAAATTTATGGGGAAAGCTTGAGCAAAACATTTAAAAAAAAACGTCAACCTTTTTTAAAATAATAACAAACTTTGTTTAAAGTTCTTACCTTTTTGTTTCGTTGTCAACGGCAGTCAATGTTGAAGTACTCCTATCCACAGATGGTGATGATGATGTCCATTAATGTTGATAACTCCATTATTGATGGCTGAATCCTTAACGTATTGATTGCGTTTTCGTTGTCGTTTTGTGTTGTGTTGGGTTTCTTTTTGCTTTATCGTTAATTTTCGAATTAATTCACACTTTTGATTTCACTTTCATTTGCATTCATGCATCACTCATTTGCAATGCCATCAATTTGAATATTTTTCCGATCTTCTTCTTATTCGACTTCTTGCATGTGAATAACACAAACTTCACTTTGATGATGATTGAATGTGTTGGCCGGTATGGAGGGGGGCGAGTGCCGAGCGGCGAGCGACGGGTGTGAATGAAGTATGGATTGGGATGTCTTTATGACAACACACAGTTGATTTTCCCTTAAGTATTATAAATGATACCGGGTCATACTTCGGGGGGGCTCCGGCACACGTATACACACTCACTGACAGAGACACACGCGCGCTCTTACACACAAACACAAATTTTAAATACGCGTAGTAACGCTGGCTGTTAATTAATTTGAATTATGACAAAGAATTTCAGTTTTCCACTAGGCTGATATTATTGTTGTTCTTGCTGTTATGCGGTATCCTCTGGTTTATAAATATGAGAGGGTATCATACATAAATTTATTAATTTGTTGCTGTATTATATTATATTATGATATTTATATTTATAGCTTTTTTTTTTCAATTTAATTTTCGCAAAAAGGTTGTTTAGAAAATACTTTAGGGGAAATTACTGTAATGAATTATTTTTTTTTTTTTATTTCTTAGTCGACACTACTGGTGAGAAAATTTCGTCGCTTTTATTTGTTTGTGTATTTTTTGTATTTTATTTCGTTGATGGTTTTTTTTTGTATTTTTTGGTTGTCCCCAATTTCACTTTGAAGATACAACGAATGAATATACATGTATATACGTATATATCTTTAAGATGTGTGTGTGTGTTGTGTTTTGTTTATTTTTAACCTCTCGGCAAAACGGAAAACACTTTTACGCACTAACGTCGCCAACGTCTTGGATGTGGTCTCTAGTATTTTGAATATGGACCGACCGATGATAAATACACGCACAACATACACATATGACAATAACAACAACCAAACAAAAAAACAACCAGAAGAAGAAGCCAAAAAGCACACACAGCTTCTTGAAGCGAACAAACGACCGAGCGACCGACTGATTAACTGAACTGAGAGACTTAAGTGCCGAGAGAAGGACAAATGCGTGAACGTCCTAGCGACCGACGGAAAAAATTATCGAAACTATTAAGCTCAACATAATATTTCACTTTTTAAGCCGTTTTTTATTCCAGAGAGCTTTTGTCACCTCCGTTAGGCTGTTGTATTGTTGTTGCCGTTTAACTTGTTAAGCAACAGCACAACAACTTAATTGTAATGTCAACTTTAAAGCAGCGGAGTAGATGATGGGGAAATCATGTAAGTGTCACCGCATTCACTCTTTCACACGCGACACACACGTCTGTCTGTATGTATGCAAACACATAATAAACACAACAAACAATTCTATTTCACTTTCATCTCTCCCGTACGATGTACGTATTGTTGTTTTTCTTCCCGTTCCGCTTGTTATTCTTCATTCAGAAGAAATGTACGATAGACTCTGATTCTTCTCTATTTTTTATTTTTTTGCTTGCTCCCTTTTGTTGGTTTGTGAGTGTTGTGTTCATGGAATATTTGTCCCCACAAACAACAAAACACAGACATTCACTTTCGTACACACACTTTCTGCTATCAAAGGAGGCATAAGAATTGTAACCTACACACACACGAACACACACAGAGAATAACGCACGGACAAAAATATCCACAATAATTGTACAAAACACTCTTCCTTCAAAGGCTAGAGTGCGCGTCGCCGATGTTGCTGAGACGAGACACGAATATAAACTGAGATAGCAAAATCTTTGGAGCAGATACTTCTGATGTCAGTCGCCCGCCACCGCTGCTGTCTCCACCACCGCATGTGACGTCGTTCGTGTTGTTGTGTGTTGTTTTTCGGTCGTCATGCACGCAGAAGAGTAGGACATCATCGTCATAACTTCGTGTTCTTCGTGAACACACACAACCACCCATGAGTAAGGGATGTTGTGTATGTTGCAGCAACATGCTGCAACGTGAGGATAGAACTCTAATAAGAAAATAACAACAACAAAATGCCATTACAGAGTGAGTACACAAATGTGTAAGAGAGATCTAAGAGAATGTGGAATGTTTTAGCATAGATAGAAACATGTGTCAGTCAGTGTTGTCAACTGTGGTTACACTAAACATTGCGAATCATATTTGATAGACAAATTTAACGATACAAAAATGTACCAAAATATTGTGGTCAATGTCTTGTTATATGTATAGCAGTTTCGACTTAGCTGTCACTCACTTAAGTGCCAATTTAAGATAACTGCGAAAAATTACTAAGTTGAGGTTTAATACCATTTTTCCAAAAAAAAAAATACTATTTTTCCAAAAAAAAATACCATTTTTCCAAAAAAAAAAATACTATTTTTCCAAAAAAAAAACAAGATTTTAAAATTTTATTGTGTTTTTCAACCACTACCTAAAAATGGGTATCCAAATCTATTGTCTCCATTCAGCATTGAGGGAATTTGGGTTGTGATCTATAGTTATTTTTACTGTATCAGACATCCGTCGCCTTGTCCCTGATGTTAGAACATTTAGCCGGAATACGCGGCTTGTTCAGTGGCCGGTTGATCGGACGACACACTATAGAGAAAATTCGTTCTCCAGCCAAACCGTTTGTATGTGAAATATTCTTCCAGCAAGTGTGTTTCCTGCAAGTTGTGACATTCTCAAATTTAAAAGCAATGTCAGCAAACACTTCTCCATCTTATTTTTTTATTTTATTTATTTATTATTAATTACAATACAAAGTAAATTTATATTCTAATTTTGGGTCCAAGGGTAAATCGGGTGACACGGACCATATGGCTTGATTTTTGCAGCGACAGACCAAAGCCTCTGGTGGGAATCGAACCCACAACCCCCACGCTGATAGGCAAGCACGCTACCAACTCGCCTACCGGGGCACTTTTCTCCATCTTTCCTCCTGCCGATACCCTAATTTTCTTACGCTAACACAGTGCAGTAAAATATCGAAAAATTTCCCAATTAAAAACCAGAATCAAAGTTCTAAAAATTTCGTAAAATCCCAAACAATAATCCCGAGAATCGAGAAAATTTCTCGAAAGACGTCCCGGGAATTACTTGGTTAAAAACCCTAAACACAATGTACTCTCTCCTTGCGGACACCTCTCATAAACGGATACTTTTTCGCTTCTGTCCTCTTGTGTACTGATCTCATAAGCGGACAAAATGATCAGTCCCTTAGGTGTCCGCTTATGACAGAGTACACTGTACAGTATTTGTCAACAACATATACAGAAGTTGTATGCAAAAGTGACGAGTGAGAGTCAAAATTGACCCGACTGTCACATGTCAAATACTTATATGTTCTTACCAGGTTCATATCCTGATAGAAACATATAAAAGACATTTTTTCACAGACAATAATTCCGTTTTGTATGCGTCGGCATAGAAAACTCTATTGGCTATTGTGAGTAGAAAAACTGGAAAATATTCCTATAAATAACAGCGGTTTTAATTTGACACCCAGTAAGTCAAAATCCTAATAAACAAAACATATGTATTTCTCTTAACATTTCATAAAGGATTATGAATTTCTCTCAAATCAGTGAGCATGTTCTTTCAAACTTGAATCTACTGTTTAATGTCGGTACCGAAAGTCGGTTCTCTTTTGTCGCGGGAGGCGGGAGGATATTAAATATATCAGTGTAAGTAACTTTCCTAGATTTCGTTATACAAACCGCTAAATTGACATACTAGACTGTTGCTGTAAGTTTAGCAACATTGTGGGTTGTATTGCCGGAACTCACTCTCGTTCGCGCTCTCTTTCTCACCATACACATATACAGCTCTCTCTTTCAAGTTGCCTCTTTATGGAGGCTCCCTATTCCATTATTTCCGCTCTAAACCAACAATAATATGTTTTGTTTTGTTTTTTTCTTTCTTCGGATAAATGAATCTATGGTGTTTTTTGTATTCGTTGTGTGAATGTGTTTGTGTGTTATGTTGGTGGCGCCACAACATCCGCTTTGCCGGGTGTGGTAGAAAGTAGGCCCACACACACACACATACAGCAGCAGCAACATTCACACACACACACACACACTTTCACACTGCCATAACCAAGTTGTTTTTATTAATCAAAGTATGATTATTAAAAGATTCCTAGGCAAGGAGGAGAATAACTTCATCCTCTCCTCTACAGCTTTGTGGGCCATTAAACGAGAAACATGGCCCACTATTAACATACATACACCTCAAAACACAAACTATTGAGGTGGACCGGACCGGTGAGTGGGTGGTTGCTGCGTTGTGTGTCACACGAAGCATAAAATTTGAATGTTGGCCCAAAGAGAAACCGGAAACGTATCGTATGCCCAAGAATACTAATTGCTCCAAATTAAATCACATGAAATATGAATGTAGATAAACAAGTTATCTACATAGGAAGGAGTGTATATGTGCTTTTGTGTACGCACTATGTACATACTGTATGGATAAAGGCGTGAGTTGGTCTGTGTTGGTTCATTTAGCATTTCCCTTCGAGCATTATGGCAATATGTTTACGTTTTCCAATATTATCTCTGTCGTCCTTGTTAAGCCATATTGAATATACCACGACAGCGAACGGGGGCAACATTCTAATCATTGATAATTGTATCGATGGCCAAAACGACAGACAGACAGCCAGCCAGCCAGCCAAACCAACACACAATGCTAGCCATCTTAAATGGTCTGCCCTGCGAAGAAATAAATTTTGTCTTAAACACATAAAAAGTCTTGAGGGTCCGTATGTCCGTTCGTCGCTCCATCTGTGCCAAGCCCAAGCACGGTCGTTTGTGTTGGCCTGTGTCGTTTTGGTGCGTACATGTGCGTGTGCTTGAATGTGTGAATTATTACAAACAGCTTAGGGCGTTCAGATATCAGTGATGGTTCACTAAATACATAATAAAATATAATAAATGAAACATAAGAGCAGAACAAGAGAACAACAACAAAAACTATAAACGATTTGGATAAAATCTTAAGGCACAGACAAACCCCATAATCTGGAGCTACTTCAACATGTTGCTTTCAGGCACTAACAGCCAGTCAATATGTTGCTAGTACAAAGTGCCTTTAGAGCAACATGTGCGGATTACATACTTAAACACATCATCATGTGTATAGCGTTCTCTTCACTCAACATTTGGTCGTTAGCAACATTCTAGCTTTGGTTGGTTGCTATGCTATGAGCATAGAGGAAGAGATTTGAGGATGAAATCCTCTGCAACAACGCAAATTTCTCACAACAGTTACATGTTGCTGAAATGTTCTTATTTTAAGAAAAGCTGATACGATTTTCGATGTTTGCCTATTTCATCGGCCACTCTGGGGAAAAATTATGACAGTATTTTATACTCCATGGGTCGTTGACAACATTGGCACCTTGGAAGAGAACCACTAAGGTCAGGCTCTTAAAAGATGTCGAACGTAAGGTAGAGTTATGCATTTCAATCGACTTCGTGCGATGCTTAAGCTTTAGATCACCAGCCAATTATTTTGCGACATTGCTTTTTAATACAAAAATGAGCAGCGGTAGAAAACATGTCATATGAAAAATTAAGTTGCTGATGAAATTTATCTAGGAGTTCTTCTCACACAAGAAAGATTCTGAATTTTTCAGATGACGTCCAAATAGTATTAAAAACAGGGTATCTGCAGGAAATTCAGTTGTAATGTGAATCTTAACCAGACTCAGCAAAAGACAGAGGCTGTAGCATCTGGAGACTGAGCATTGTCAGACTGACTTAACTGAATTAGCTTTAAATTCAATCGCATTAAATCCCGAATAATTCTTCCTCTAAAGTATGTCTAATATCGGCTGGGAAACTCAGAATTTCTCTTACTACTGAATACCTCTTATTCGAAAAAAAAAATAAAAATCATTGAAATCTTACAAATTATCAGTTTTCTTTATTTTCGGGTATTAAACCCGAATGGTCTGGAGATCATCTCCGAAGGCCGAAACCAATAAACGCCTGAAGAGCCCTCATAAGCAAATACATAATGACATTTCTGCCTCTAACAAACATGTTGCCAGTTGCCTGTCTCTTTACAGCTACAACTATTTCTCTTCAATTGTTGCCATTAATATGTGGAGAGTAATTTGCACTCGGTTAAACCATCTCTCTTTATGCTTAGCAACAATGTTGCAGCGCTCATCTCTTGACACGAAGAGATGTTGTTTCTGGCCAACTCCGTTTGCTGAATGCTGAATTCGCTCTTTTGTGCAAAGAGATGTGCGTTAGCGGCGATTCTGAAAGGCATCCTTTGAAAGGACGACACAACCTAACCTAACCGAACCATAGAAACATTGACTTCATTCATTCATTCATGCAAGATGGGTGCGTGTGAGTGTGTGTGTATATTTGTAATTGTATTATCAAACGCAGCTGTTTTTCCCTAACGTTGTTGTTCTTATTGGTATTGTGTTGCTATTGCTGGTCCTTGTATATGGCATCGCCTGTTGGCCGTGAGTGGTGGTGGTTGGCTATGTTGCTGGTGTTATGTTGGCGGTGGTGGTGGTGACGATGGTGGCAACGCTGTTTACGTGTGGAATACGCATTCGTTTTATCAGTTTCTGAAATAGAATTTTAAAACATTTATTTACCGCCCGTTTTAAATTAATGCGATGATGAACGACTGATTGGTATACCATGGAATTTATGGCCACCCCAAATTTATGGTCATCGGCCGATTTTCAAATGATGTTAGAATTTATTATTCGCATTTATTTTCTTGTGTGGAGCGAATGTTTGTTGCACTACCCAAACGAATTCATTATCAGAGTGCTTTTTCATAAAAACACAAACAAAAACCGAAATAGAAACAAATACGATTTTGCACTAATCAATCAAACGGTGGCATCATATGAAGTTTGTGAACAGGCCAAAGTAACACTTCAAATGGATAAAACCCCGGGGTCGTCATCACCGTCATTCGAATTGTATCGAATTACACTCTGTGGCATGTGTCGGTGGTGCGGGGGTCATTTAATGGCTCATGCCTTTTGTAATCTGCCGAAATAAGAGAACTGACCCACAATTTATAGATGGGCGTTGGTTCGGTTGGAAAAACATTAAACTGTTTACTACATTTCAACAAAGGATGGGTGGAATATAATTTTTAATATAAACAATTCGAATTATTTATCTATTTTGTTACAAATTGCGAAAAAGAAAGAACAAATATGTAAGTTCGGATGGCGAGAAACGAAACTTATAAAACCTTCATCGTTGGATTGAGTTCCAAAATGCCGTTTGGGGTAAGTCACCCAATTTAGCCAAATCATAATAAATAATAAATGTTTCATTTGTGTCATAACAAATTGCAGACCTTTTGAATTGATCCACCTTGTGAATCTATTGCTATTGGTTTGGTTGAAGACTAACATCTGGTTCTGTGATGGGGGGTATTTCTAGGCCTATTGTATTTGGATAACAGAACAGCCCAAAGAAATGCTGGAGCAGCCAAGGCCGGACTTATCCATGAGGAGGCATTAAGCTAAACATTTGATGGCCCCTTTATTATTTCTTTTAAAATTTAAATTTTGGCAGGAAATCAATTAAAATAACAAATAATATTGGATTTATTCAAATTGTAGACATAAAATAAGAGGGTACCGTAAATTCAGTTAGTAAACATGAAAAATATTTTAGATCAAAATAATTAAAACATTTTTTTGTAAAAGTGCAAGAAAATAGTAGGGGAAAAGAGGCCCTAGGCTTCAGCCTAATGAAAAGGCCGGGCCTGGGAACAGCTATTATATTCATGTTTCTTTAAAAATGAAGCTTACTTTTATCGTGCAATTACGTACTTATGGTGGGTGAAATCGAAGCCCCTGACCTCGAATGCAATGGCGCTGTCTCACAGTGGCATAATTAGGGGAAGAATTTAGTGGAAATTTAATTTCATGTGAATTGGTCGACATTATTCCTAGACACTTCTTCATTGAAAGTACATATGTCTTCAAATTACATCCGAATCCGAATTTCTGGCTTCCTCATTTTAAACCCGAATGGGGCACAAGAACATTTTTTTTTTATTATTATATTCGAATAAAACAATACTTGGTTGTCACATGGGGATATTCGTTTTATAATCACAGCACTTTCAGTGAATAGATCTGTTCATACCGACTGGGAGAAACTTCATTTATTGGTATTCTGGGTTCCCTTGTTCCGTCTAAATTCTTATACAACTGTAAGTTAGAGAAAGATCGAAGGAAATGTGTCCATGAGGTCCATCTCGGCACCCCAATATACATTTGTCAGAAATATAGTCCTCGAATGAACCATGACATGTATCCCGACATGAAAATATTTAAGCACATCACACTACAGCAATTGAATCCAAGGGATCTAGCTGGAATGGCGTTGGACGACTAGGTAAATCCGAAACATTAGTGGAAGAAGACATGAAAACCATTGGTATCACGAACCGGAGAAAGTAGGCACTAGACCGAAGTGAGGGAAAATCATTTCAGCCGGGGGGTGCTCTGGAGCCCCCCATGTGTGATGGCCAGTAATTGTAGTAGGAATCATTGCAAAGGGTGATTGCAAGGCAAGACTGATAGAAACAAAGATTACGCCATCCCGCGCAGATAAAAAAAAATGTTCTGCGCAGGTTGATCGAATGACGTCTCGCGTAGTGTATTCCTATTGGCTGATAGTCAAAGTGGTTTCAATTGCAGGGTTGCCAGCAATAGTTCTTACGCTGTGTTTCAATCTGAAACTTATCACTCGTTGTACATACAAATAGAGTTGGCAACCCTTACAAGGCACAAAACTACGTCATCTAACGCGAAATCATGCGCATGGCGCAATCTTTCTTTCTATCATTCTTGATTGAAAGGGATGAAGAAGCGAGGTAGCTTCCGAAATGGATTCGTATACTTTGGGTTGCAATCATAGCTGATACGTAGCATAACACTCTTTAAAGAAAAAAAAGAAAACATTTTTATTTGAAAAATCGAAACTTTGAACGAATTTTTGTTTAAAAAAATTGAAGAGAAGGATATTGGCAACATTTGACTTCAACAGGATTGCGCTACGTGCCACACAGCCGAAGCTACAGTCGATGTTTTGCGCCCTGTTTTTGAAGATCGCATTTTCAGCAGCAGAGCCAGCCGAGGCAGCCATTTCAATGAAATTATTTTCCATTATTAACTTTCAAATAAAAAAATAAAGTTGAAAAAATGTCCAGTAGTTTTTCTTTATAGAATTTTCAAAAAAAAAAAAAAGTTATTTGACGGACCCTGTATAAAGGAACCTACTGATAATGTCTCTCACATCATGGAGTCGTCAACATTTAGATGATGATGAGATTTTTCGTTTTCATTTGGGCCAGATTTCCAACAGATTATTAATTACTCGAACCTAGAGATATCTACCCAGAGCAAATACAGAGGGCAGATGTCGCAAGTCGTTCTCTAATGCATTAGTTCGGAAGCACACTCCAGATGTCACTAATTGGCATGGCAAATAATGTTTTTTTTCGAAAAAACAAATACTTTTATAAACTAATACTGAAGGTTTAAGGTTTAAGGTTTATATTTATTGAGCCTTTAGAAATCATGTTATTTAAGAATTAAAGCTACATATTTGAAAGAAAACTTAAGACTATAATGTAATATCTTAATTTACTATAAAGAAAATTGTATCGTACAGCACCATGCTTTTAAAGTAATTAGTACATTTTGAATAGTTAAGTCAAAACTTATTATACGAATGCTAAAACGTCCTTGCTCCCGGGACTACAATCACATGAGAGTAAAAATATCTCATTTAAGCTTAAAGCTAAGTAAAATTAAATAAACAAACTAAATCTAAAAGTACAAGAAATAAAAACAAAACCGAACCAACGAAAATGCAGGTCTGAGAAATAAAATAATGCAATTGGAATTATCCTCTGTGCGAACCAAATCTGGAAAGTAGATCGCAAACATATAAACCAACAGGTGTAACCTTGGATTCACCATATATTACTCTGTTGGAAGATTCATAGTATTTTCCAATACAATGACGCAGAATCTTTCGTTCCAAAATTTCCATTTCACCGATTATTACAGGAGACACGCTAAACCAAATTGGAAAGCCATACATAAATATTGGTCTTATGCTTGTTTTATACAACATCAGTTTCGTCTTTGTTGGAAGATTCTTATTACAGAGTAATCTTGAAAATGATCCCAATATTTTGTATGACTTCCCCAATACAAGTCTGGCGTGCTTATTAAACTTCATAAGATTATCGAAATTAATACCCAAATATTTAATGGTATTCTTGAATGGAATGTCTACTCCATCAAGTACTAAGGACAGCTCCCTGCTCTCCGGAACCACAAACCTCCTACATTTCCCAGAGGCGTTTCTGAGGCAGATAGCCTCACATTTTGATGGATTGATCTTAATACCCCAATCATCGTAAAAACGTTTCACTTGGTCTAAGTGGTCCTTCACTTTGCGTAATGCACCCATGGGAGATTCATCGTGTGCAAAGAGCAGGGAGTCATCAGCATACAAAATACCACATGAGCCAGAAACAATGTGCGGAAAATCATGCATAAAAATGCTGTATAAGTGCGGGCCCCAAATGGAACCTTGTGGGACCCCACTGTTAACATTCCCATATGAAGAGAAGACATTATTGAATTGGACGCAGAAACTTCTATTCGAGAAGAAGCTATGAAACAGTTTAACGATAAAAGGATCGAAGCGCAGTCGAATCATCTTAAAAAGAATTCCTACGTGGGAGGCATGGTCGAAGGCCTTCTCTACGTCAAGTGACACGGCTACCGTACACTGACGTTTTCGCAAATTGCAGACGACATCGTTTTGAAACTTGAGCAATGCATCCGTTGTTGAATGTCCTTTCTTAAAACCAAACTGCAGACTTGAAATATAGTTCTCATTCATTCCAATATCCATTTTCAGACGAATGATTCGTTCTAATAATTTGCCAAGATTTGAAAGCATTGAAATTGGCCTTAAGTTACCGATATCATAATTATTCGGCTTTTTTGGAATAGGTACTATCTTTGAAACTTTCCACGCATCCGGAAAGTAGGAATTATTGAGACAGTTGTTAAAGATAATCGTCAGATACTCAATCGCCTTCACCGGAAGTTTTCTCATCAAATAGTTTGAAATGCCGTCTAAACCACAAGACCTTTTGTTGTTAATTTCCCTCATGTGATACAGAACCTCATCCATTGTAACAAGTCTTGAATCATCTCTTGAGTTAAGGGATGTATACTGTATGTCAAAAGTACAATAACTAGGAACAGATAAAACAGTCCGTTCAACTACAGCTGCCATATCGGACATTTCCGTAATCGGAATTGAATGACGGTAAATATTAGCAAAATATCCTTTTAACCTCTCTAGTTTAAGCGACTCATCATCTATCATTACCCCGCCCTCGGACAATTTATCAACTTTTGATTTCTTCCTGTAGCCTAATATGTCATATACCTGTCTGTGAGCCTTGGGGCCAGGCTTAATCATTTTAACTTTCTCTGAAAAAATTCGAGACTGCTCCAGTTCCACTTGCCTCTTAATGATGATATTCAGTAACTGTATCTGTTTTGACAGTCGCAAGTACTCTGTAGTCGACCGACTCCAGGTCCTATGAAAAAGCCTCTTCAAATCCTTCTGCCAGCCATATTTAATTCGATAAAGGTTCCTGATGTTGTCTGAGACAACGAATTTCCTGTTTCTCAATTCAATATTCTCGGAATGTATACTATCAACACGATTTAACGTCGCCGTAATTTCCCTCACATAATAGTCAATTTCGGCGTTGGACAAATTCACTGCAGAATCTGGAAAATGATTCAACAGTCCCTCTACTAAATCACTCTTGTAATTGTCCCAATTTGTATTCCGATAGGACACATAGCATCTAGGAGAATTTAATAGAATATCAAATTCTGGAAGTTGTATATGCAGTTTAATTGGAAAATGGTCTGAAAAGGTGGGCAAACTAGATATTTGGAAATTCGGAGAAGCGAGATCAACTAAATTCGAACTAACAATGAAATGATCAAGAAATGATGAACCATTAGGATAGGACGGAACTGAGTCAGCAATCCTAAGGAAATCTACAGAAGATTGCTGAAGCCACGAAAACAGTATGTTCCCATTTACATTGTCCATAGTATCACCCCACGAAGTATGTCTAGAATTTAGATCACCACCTAAAATTACGCCATCATAATCTTGTGAACACCTATATATGGCTGATAGACCATTAAAAAATTGTGCGCGGTCCGAATTACATGGAATATATATCGACCCTATAAGGAAGTTCCTTTCTTCCCCATCCACATAGAGGCGAATGCTCAAAAATATGCTGGGAAAATTAAAATCAGAAACCTGAACCCTATGAAATTTGTAAGATTTTCGCAAAACAATACCTACTCCTTGAGAACTATTATCTCTAACAAAAGTAAAATCCTCCAAAGAAACTTTGTGGGCAGTTCTTAAGTGCGTCTCCTGAATAAACGCGAAATCGACTCTATTAGTCTTCAATATATTCCGTAACTCGATCCTCCGGCTCACTTCAATAAGTGACCTAACATTAAAAGACAAAAAATTAAGGGAATTACGGACCATATTGTCGTTTAATTTCCTCTAAAAGTTCTATGCACTGGCCCTTGGCCTGTTGTTTCGAAAGCGATCTGTACCGTCGAATGAAATTTTCTATTCTAACCTCCAAAGTAGGAGTCTCGGGTTGACAAATCAGATGAGCGATTTTTAAAAATTCCTCTATTACTGGTCTGTTCTGTCTACCAGCAGATAACTGCGTAGGGCCAGAGAAAAAGCTAGAATATGTTCTTCCCGGATCAACAAAACTGGAAGTATTAACAGCCCTAAAAACATTTTGGGAGGCCAAAAGCTTCCTCTCTCTAGCTGCATCTTTCAAATCCTTTATTTTCTTCACATACTTCTTGTATTCTGAACAGCCCTTGAAGTTGGACGGATGGCCCTTTTCCCCGCAATTAGCACAATATGGACGATTTTCATCACTCCGGATAAATTGGCAGTCACCAGGAGCATGGCTTTTATCACACTTGACACAAACGTACGATCTACTACAGTTCTTTGAAATATGACCCCATTGCTGACAACGCCAACACTGAACCACATTCGAATTCGCCTTTGGTGATTCCCAGGAGACCTTCTGAGAGCATGTAAACCTCACAACTTTAAGTTCTTTCCCAGACTTACCGGGAAGTAGGGTAACCAGGAACAATCCTGTATCTATGTTTTCTCTCTTGGAATAATCGGTTGAAAATTTGGAAACTGTGTCTACCGTATTGGGTACTAAAAAGTCTAGATCGTCCTTAAGAATCTTTAAATCTGTCTTATAGTGCAGGCCTCTCAAAATAAACCTGGTACGTCTAAACTCCTTGGGAGTGTATGAATAGGAAGGTATTTCTTTTTTCCTTAAGAGATCCATCATTTCTGTATGGACTAATGGATCCTGCAGATACAATTTGCATTTTCGTTGACCCTTGTTTACAATCTTAAAACAAATTTTCTTAGCGTTCAATTGTTGAATTAAATTAGAGACATCTACATTAAAAAGAAATATTGGTGGGCAGAACCCAATTGCTTTGGTATTATCCTTGACTGGTTTCTTTGCATTGGGACTGAATACGTTCATATTATTGGTATTACCCGTGACTGGTTTCTGTGCAGTGGCGGTGTCAGAATCAGTGGAAATTTCGATCTCACCTAGCAGAGCAAAACGGTTCTGCATGTTCCTGTTTTCAGGTAATAGTCTCTGAATACCTGATTTTAGAGTTGTCGCTGAATCATTCATCCTTGGACGTTTGCTTCGACTTTGTCCTAATTGATCTTCTTGCAAAATCAACATTTGCAAATCCATATCACTAACTTGGTTTTTATAAGAGGCAGCGTCGGCAACAGCTTCTTCGTTTGAGGCATTCGGACCTTGAACCATTTTCCCTTCTTGTATTTTTTTTTGAGTAAACCTTCCACTGTCAATATTCTTGAATTTATCTTTCGGCTTTGTTCCATTGGATTTTGATTTTGTCATGGATATAGGAGTTCCTTCATTAAAACTGCCATTGCCCAAACGTGGTTCCGGAAACGAAATCCCAGGAAAATCTCTCGTTTTCAAATTGTCCTCAAATTTATCGGGCGGTATATTTTTGGAAGGATTAGTTCCCTCCATTAAATTAGAATCATCCATCACAGAACAAAAAAAGTTAATTATTTAAAAATTAAATTTTTTTTCCAACAATGAGATTTATTTTCAAGACAGAATAAACTAATACTGAAATAAATACCCTCTGGGAAATGTTCAGAAAACGACTTGCGACGTCTGCCCTCTGAATGGTCTTTGCCCAGAGGGTCAAGCTATAACCCCTTAGACCGTTGCTTAGTAGCCAACGTCGACCACACGTATATAACCATTTTTCTTAAAACCAAAAACGTCCACCATTGTCAGCGGAAAATCGAAATTATAGAAAATATAATGCCCATCTATGGACTAACTGTTAAATTGGCCAAAACTACAATAAATGTCGCAGCAGTCGATGTTTGCCTGTCAATGGGCTCATTTCATTTGCATTTCCATGGCAATTGTGATAGATTGGTTTTGCCACTGTTTTTTTTTTTTTGTTTTTGTGGAGGATTAAATAATTCCTGCTTTATTTTTGTTTTTGTTTTGGAAATATAAGTACGAAATTTAATTAATCCCACACACGCTCACACAGCCATTCTATAAATATTTACCATGTCCACGTACATATTTGTCTGTGTGTGTGTGTTTTTTGTTTTGTTTTTGTGCGCGTGAACGTTTAGGGTATCAGCCGAAAAATTTTAATGGATTAAAAGGCACACATACACACGGACTCCAGTTAAACAAAACATAAATAGATAGATGCCATCCTGATAGATATCCCGACATAATGGATCCTAGTAGTTTGTGCATATAAATCGCTGCGGTTGGATTTTTGTCATGCATCATTTGTGCAACGCATCACATCATGCATTAGTGCGAACCGAAATAAATGAAATAATTAAAGCAATCCAAACTGCAGCAGAAGGGGCAGGGGGTGGGGTGAGGTGGGCAGGTGTAGGGACAAACATTAGCAGGGTGGGGAGGCCCAGAGAGTCTGCCGACACACATATGCTCGGTCGGTCGATGTTCTTCAGTGGGGCTTCGCTTTGCTCTCTACTATTTATACTGCATTTAATTTTTCTTTTTATCGCCAGCGACAGAAAGAGAGTAGCACAGAGTGGAGGGAGAGGGCCGGGCAATATATTTTTAATGAAAAGAAACGTTCAACAGATTTACACCTTTCAAATACTTGGCTTTTGCTGTTTCTACTCATCGCATCGTTTTCAACTCAATAAACACCTATACATGCATACACTTATACACTCTGGTACACCTACATATGCACACACACACACACACACACACATACATGCGGTGTGTATGTGTACACCACTAAACACTTTATGAATGTGAAAACAATGGAATTGCAAAGAACTGAAAAAAAAAAGAACAAAAACCTAGCAAACATATGAGAGTATAAACTACAACAACACTACAACAAAATAAGAGCAAGGATAAACATAAATCGTGATATGCTTGTATGCCATTGCTTTTGTGTGTATGTGGTGAGTTCACCACACACGCACACACACAACTACATGCCGTCACAGCATGTTGCCAGTATTAGGCTTTTTTGCATCTTAAGTTTCTCAAGTTCCCCACCGTGATGTCGTCGCTTGTTTGTATCCTTCTTTCTCTGCCTGGCGTGACTCTCGCGTTCTCATTCGTCAGGCACACACATATGCCTCCGAGGTACCCTCATATGAATAGGTCTAGGTTATCAAGTGTTGCTGTCGTCTCGTTCTGTTATTTCGGTGTGTTCTTTGGTGATTTTTCCCTGGTTGTTGCACTTAGCATTCATAGACGTCGACGACGCCATTGTCGGACTTATGATTGGCAATCCCGCATAGGATGGCTAACATTTTAGAAAGTTGTAAGAATTAATCTGTAAGGTGTCGGCCCTTTACATTGAAATGAAATAAATAAATAAATATTTGAAACCAATCGACTGAAACTGTTCTTTAAAAGCAATTGGAAATAAAATAAGCGATCGAGAACATACTGAAGATGTTGGATTTCCCATGTGCTCCATGGAGGATATAAAAACACGTTATCTTCTATTCCGCTGAATGAAATTCCACATTTCCAGTGCATTCAAAATAGGTCGTTATAACGATGAATGAAATTTCACAATTCCACTGCATACAAAATAGGTCGTTAAGTGGTTAACGATTTGTCTCGCTGGAGTGAATCATTGACATCGACAGAAAAGTTAACATCGAAGTTATAGCAACGGAAATGGGGACAGAAAATTTCGATCCTCGATAGCTCGTAGCGCTCTACAGTTACCGGATATATCAATGATGTTAAGTTCAGACAGACAAACGATTTAATATCCGATTGACTGTTAGAGAACATGTTTATCCCCATTTGTGGACTTTCCCGCAGTGGTAAATTGAAAATTACCAATCATTATCGTGCGGATGGCATAGACATAATATTTGTATGCATTGTTCTAAAGGGTTTTCCAACAAGAGGTGTTATTTTGAATCACCCGGTAGCTGTTACTTTGGAAGATTTTATTCACTGACATTTGACAAGTAGAAACTACGCCACTACTAAAAATGGAACGATACACGCTTCAACAATGCATTGCAATTATTAGAATTCACTATAAAAATGTTAGAAATCTTGCAAAGCAAAGCATTTCTGGGTCGTCGGACCGCAATACAGAAATTGGTGGAAAAATTCGAGCTGTTGGGACAGGTTAGTGATGTGAAGAATAAAACTCGTGCCCGTCGCTCAAGAGCAACGGAGAATACTGCTGCTGTTGCCCAAAGTGTTGAAGAAAATCCAGGTTTGTTCATTCCTCGTCGTTCTTTGGAATTGGACATTCCACAAACGTCATTACACCGTATTTTGCATAAAGACTTGGGTCTTAAGGCTTATAAAGTTCAGTTAACACAAGAACTCAAGCCGGCGGATCATCAACAACGTCATGTCTTTGCTGATTGGGTCCTTGAAATGGATGAAAATGATCCGGATTTCCATCGAAATATCATCTTGCTTGATAAGGCCCATTTCCACCACGGTGGCTACGTCAACAAGCTAAATAGTCGCATCTGAGGCTCGGAAAACCCAAGACTTATTGTTTAGATGCCTCTCCACCCTCAACGTGTGACTGTTTGGTGCGGTTTATGGTCCGGCGGGGTCATTGGACCTAATTTTTTCGAAAATGAGGCTGGATCAACAGTTAGGGTGAATGGATTGCGCTATCGAGAGATGATTAATGATTTTTTATGGTCGTAGTTGTTGGATGATATTGATCTGGACAACGTTTACTTTCAACAAGACGGCCCTACGTGCCACAAAAGCAACGAAACCATTGCTCTTTTACTGGAAAAGTTTACGGACCGTGTTATCTCTCGAAGAGGTGATCACAATTGGCCACCGAGATCTTGTGAATTGACACCTTGCGACTTCTTCCTTTGGGGCCACGTGAAAGATAAGGTCCACGCCAACAGCCCAGCGTCGATTCAAGACCTCAATGGTAGAATTCGTGAGGCTATCGATGACATAGGGCAGCCACTTTGAGATTTGGTTATAGAAAAAGTCATGAAAAGGACATGGTCCTGGGCGCGTGGTCTTGGAGACCATTTGGCTGATATTGTTTTTAATTATTAATGACATACCTTCCTCTTTATTATAAAATAATCATCCCATCATTGATCTCAAAAAATTTCAATTTTCTTTGAATACCAAACTAACACCTCTTGTTGGAGAACCCTGTATATTAATGAGCTTGGATAAAAGTACTCACTTATTTTCATTTGATTGAGTGGTCTTAAATGCGGTTGATACAAAATTATTTTAGACTTGTAAGTTGTAATGCGCCTATGGCGCCCGTTGAAATATGGAAAAAAAATTTTGTTGAAAAAAAAATTTTTGTTGAAAAAAAAAAGTTTGTTGAAAAAAAAAATATTGTTCAAAAAAAAATTTTTTCTTGAAAAAAAAATTTTGTTGAAAAAAAAAATTTGGAAAAAAAAATTTTTTGAAAAAAAAATTTTTTGGTAAAAAAAATTTGGGGAAAACACAATTTCTGTACAAAAAAAAGTATTTTTTTTTATTATTATTATTTATAGAAAATTATAGAATGCCTATTTAAATTCCTACGTACTGCGTGACAGAGTCAGTGAATCAGTGTCGAGGGTAAATATATATTAAGAAGATTATTTGTCTTGCCCGTTTTTGTCGCCCTTACATTCATCATATTTCTCTTAAGCGGTATTCGTATCATATAAGTTGCAGTCTTTGCATTAAAAAAGTGTTTCGCATAAAGGATTTTTGAATAAAGCGGATTTTCGTTTAAGCGAAATACGGTGCATGGAAAATCATCCAGAGCAATCGTTACTAATATTTATTTGCAATTAAAGGATTTTTTCAATTAAAATGTGTCCGCTTATCCGAATTCGACTGTACTTCCAAATAATCTTTGTGTAGAAGGAAACAAGTTTTAATTGCTACAAAGTTCAAATACGTGTTTTACTTGTGTGTAAACATTTAAAAATTTCTATTGTGCATTTTTAAACTCCTTGGTATCGCTAAGTGGGCACAACTGTCTTCATTACTGACCTCTGAGATTGGTCTAGAGATATTTTAACGGTATCTGTTCGTCAGATATGCGTCGTCTGGTCCCTGAAGTTAGAACATTTAGTCGAAATACACAGCTATCCAGGGTCTCTCATCCGTTCATTGTGAAATGGCCGGTTGATTTAAGCGGTTAAAGCAACGTTTAAAGGTTTTTTACATTGCAAATGAAATTTTGTATACAACATAAAAACGAAAACCAATGTTGACAAACAGGTCTACCTATCTCAGCGAATACAAGTCACATTTGCCTCGAGTAATATTTTACCACACAATTGTTTTCTCTTCGCTGTTTAGTACCTGGACAGTTCAGATTGGAATCCGCACACATACACACATAAGCATGTGAAATCCGGCCATACACATTACTATTGTTCACTTAAAAATACAAAGAATGTTTGTCAAATAACTAAACAGCGAAATCATTACTTTGATTCGTGCTGATGCTGTGGTTACTATAATATGCCCAGCTCAACCTCCCTCCCCCCCCTCCCTTCCAAACATCCTCCCATGATACAGTTTTTCAAATTTCGTATGTGTTGGTTTTTGGAACACACACAATAGGAAGTGAACTAGACCGAACTTTATTTACAAATACTTCCTTTTAGAATTCTACAAATAGACAGACAAAAGAGGTTGTCCTACGAATCGCTGAGGTTTGTCAATACACACACACACACGCGTATACTGTGAAAAGGACTTATGGTTTTAAGCCGGCCGCCCTCAAAGTCAATGCTATTTTCTGTTTTTTTTTTTTTTTCAGAAAAGCTCTCACATTTAATAGGAGGGTATACAAATGTCATTGGAATGTAAGACTTAATGTATTCCTAATGTTTGAAGTAACCTTGCGATTTAGTCTTTAAACTGAACAAGATGCGGGATATTTCTATGAAAGGAAATTCTATTGAAATCGTGGCTTGTTATGTGGATTGGGACGGAAATCGATGAACATGGGAAAAAATTGGAATAGGCCAGTTTTGTGTAGTGCCTTTCATAAGCTCTAAATTCAATGTTAGGCAGAAGTGGTTGTCATACAGGACATCAAGGACTATTCTCATGCCATGCAATGCTTTAAAGCAACTGCATTGTTGAACTTTAACTTGAGATGGATTATAGTTTATGAGACACTGGGATCATGTTGATCTAGGATATTTGGATGATATAATGAGATCCTCGAGAAAAAATAGACTTGTCAGACAAAGAGACCAGTGCTCCAAAAAAAACCCCCATTAAGAGGCCGTGATGTGATAGGAATTATGTCTAAACATTTTTAATTTAAAAAAAATAAAAATTTTATGAAGAGGAAAAGGTGTAAGGAAATGTGATTAAGTGAAGGGATATTAATTCTATTATGTAATACTAGTAAGCTGTAATGCGCCTTTGTAAAAAAAAAAAATTTTTAAAAAAAAAAAATTTAAAAATTATTTTGGAAAAACACAATTTCTGTACAAAAAAAAAATATTATTTTTTTTATTATCTTAATATATATTTACCCTCGACACTGATTCACTGATACACTGATTCCCTGATTCACTGATTCACTGACTCTGTCACGCAGTAATTAGGAATTTAAATAGGCATTCTATAATAATTCTATAAATAATAATAATAAAAAAAGTAATATTTTTTTTTGTACAGAAATTGTGGTTTCCCCAAATTTTTTTTTACCAAAATTTTTTTTTCCAAAATTTTTTTTTCCAAATTTTTTTTTTACAAATTTTTTTTTTTAAAAAAAATTTTTTTTTTCTAAATTTTTTTTTCAACCAATTTTTTTTTTCAACAAAATTTTTGTTTCCACAAAATTTTTTTTTTTCAACAACATTTTTTTTTTTCAACAAAAATTTTTTTTTTCAGCAAACATTTTTTTTTAACAAAAATTTTTTTTTCAACAAAAATTTTTTTTTCAGCAGATATTTAGTTTCCACATTTTTTTTTTTCCAATTTTATTTTTTTTCGAAATTTTTTTTTACAAAATAGTTTTCTCAAAATATTTTTTAAAAAATTTTTAAAATTAAGTAACAAATACTTTCTCAAGCAAATTAACGGGCGCCATAGGCGCATTACAACTTACTAGTTTATTATAGAATGCCTATTTAAATTCCTACGTACTGCGTGACAGAGTCAGTGAATCAGTGTATCAGTGAATCAGTGTCGAGGGAAAATATATATTAAGATTATTTATTCACAAACATTTGTCAGTTCGAAGGGAACCGTTTTATTTTGCCAGGGCGTGTTCTACAGATATTCTAATGATAATTGTTCACAAGATAGCCGTCGTCTTGTCGCTGACGTTAGATCATTCGGTCGCGATACACTATGGAGAAAATTCTTTCTTCAGCTGAACTGTTCGTATGTGGAATTATCTGATATGTGTTCAACATGTTGGCTCAAATATAAAACAGCAAATATGCTTGTCCAACATCAATGTTGGACAAAATTCTATGCAGGTGTACGGTGCAAACATACACGAAGACTCAAAATATGAAATTCAAAATACATGATATTTCTATTCAGAAATTACAAAAATCAATGCCTGCCATTTTCAACGATTTCTCGGAGAGCAAATCTTACTATCACTCTCAGTGGCACATTTCTTCCGTATGAAGGGATATCCCATGAAAACTGTAAAAGACGAACTCACCTCACCTAACTGTAGATGCCACTTCGCATGTCATTCTTTTTTGTATTTCTTTTTCTAAACCTATTCGTACCAAGCTAAATTTTTAATGTAAAGTAATGGACATTTTTCGAAAGTAATCTGTTTCAAGCAAGAAACTTATTAGACGATAATGACTAAAGTAAAATAAAATTGTAATACAAGTATTAATTTCAATAGTGACCCGAAGTCACTGTCTGGTACGAAAAGGGTTAAATGTCCATAGCTGTTTCCCAGTTTCCAATGTTTATTGAATTACTCGCGACCGCACTCACACACAATTCTCACAACATTTTCATTATTTATTGTTTTTGTTGCACTTGAACTCCTCTCTCATTTAATACACTCATTAGTCATATGTAATGTTGTTCTTGTTCACAAACAACAACAGCACGACTGTGCTTCTTCTTCCTTGAAGCATTTTTGTTTGACATTTGACAAGTAGAAACTACGCCATAAGCAAAAATGCAACGATACACGCTTCAACAACGCATTGAAATTATTATTATCACTACATAAATGGCGGAAATCTAGCAGTCAAGAAAGTCTTGTAGGAAATGTTTCCGGGCCGTGTTATCTCTCGAAGATGTGATCACAATTGGCCACCGAGATCTTGTGATCTCTTGTAAAAGATAAGGAAAGACAGCCCAGCGTCGATTCAAGACCTCAAGAATAGAATTCGTGACGATATCGTCGACATAGGGCAACCACTTTGCGATTTGGTTATGGAAAATTTCATGAAAAGGATATGGTCCTGTAAGCGTGGTCGTGGTGGCCATTTGACTGATGTTATTAAATGAGCGATATATGTATAATGACAACGAGAGTAGGTTCCCACCTTAAAAGGCCCATTAAAGAATATAAATCTCTTCTCCCAGTTACAACAACTTTTTCGGTTGTAAGAGGGAAAGAAGGGCAATCGGTTGGAGGTCCTTAGTGCGAGATTTATGATTTTCCCTCGATCAACGGACGAGATTTAAGGACAAAGTATTAAAGAGTTTAGAGCTGTCTAAATATACAACTCCTGCAAAGCTAACTATCTTCCGATAAGTTCCCTGATTGTTTCTTCAAATTGACCTTATAAATGAAATGAATATTGAGAAAACTTAAAGCTGAACCTGAAACACATTTTTTTTTTAAATTTGTACACAGTGAGGAAATCTAAAATGTTTGTTACAAGTGTACTTTTAAAAAAGGAGTTTGTCTGTAATGGGAGAAGTGTGAATGGTAAGCTGAAGAAAATAATTTAAGGTTATTGTGATGGGAAGCGGACGTTTGACCGACCCATTTTACTACCGTTTATGGTTTTAAATGATATATTGAGGACCATGTCCCGATTCACACTAGGCAATTTTACACCAGGAAATGCTTTTTCGGCAATTTTTATTTTCACTATTGACTTTTCAAATATCAAAATTGACTTTCAAAAGATCAACCTACGAAAAACACAAAATGAAATTGCCGCAATTCTCAGCAATTAAAATTGCCTAGTGTAAATCAGGACTTAGTTAGTAATTAACACATATTTATAATGCAATGCTTTAAAATGACTAACCTTGATTAGAATTTATATTCAAAACAGCCCAATATATGAATTCCATAAATCAATTGACCAGAAATGTCAAAGTATTGATTAGTCCTTAGTATTCGATTTCGTGGATTTTCGTTTGAACCAAATTGTAAGCAGAGATGAATGCGAAATTCCATCCTTTACAGATCTGGAGAGATTTGGTGTTGTGAAAGTCGGCAAGATTTTCGTAATTAATCGATAAAACTTTTCAACATAAGTTTCATAGCCATCCATAATCTTATTCAAAGACTGGGGAACTGGTATTGTTTCTCGAAAATATATTCCTTGGCGTTGACGTTCCCCACAAACAATTGTTATGTTCATAGGCATTTTTTAACGTCGTATCCTTCTTGGTGCAGGTTCCAAACCCATCGAACTGCCAGGAATTTTAACCAATCCAATCGCATTAAGTTAATCAATTCAGTTGTTTTGGTAGAGATCAGTTTTCTTGTATTTATACATAATATCTGAAGATAATTCTTGTTATTTTTCATTTTAAAATATTTTTTCACAGAATGAAAACCCAACTGACAATTTTTGAAAACTATTCAAAACAAGTGAGAAAGTATCAGTCGGGTAAACTGACTCACTTATCGTCACCAGAAATTCAAAATAATTTAACCAGTACATTCATAACTTCACAGGAGAAGCCAAATACTCTTGTAACATCTAAACTCATCTTGTTATGTCTATATTTGTATAGACATTTGACACCATTAGGCTTTTTTTTGTGGGGCTACACGAAAGACCGTGTTTATGCAGATATACCTTTAACTCTTGAGCACGGTATCTCAAGTTATGGCTAAGATACCACCCAATAGGTACCAAAAAGTGGTCAAAAATTACCTCAATATTACCATGTATTTTAGAAATATTTCCGAATTTTATAAATTTCCGTATTTATCGATTTTTAAAAGTTTTTTTTTAAAAAATTTTGATGTAATTGTTCATATTGATCATAAAAAAATTACTTTAATCATATTACGAATTTTAATTTTTTTTCAGATTTTTATATTTAAAAAAATTAAATTTGATTTCTCCACTTTGTCGATTTGTATTAGGGTTGTAACGAAATTCGCATTCGCATATGCGAATTATTCGCTTCATTTTGGACATTCGCACTCGCAAAAAACATTATTTTATTATTCGCTCTCGCATTCGCATTCGCAAAAAACTGAAAATTTATTGATTGGATATTAGACTCCTCTAGAAACTGAACTCAATCTGAAATTATAAGGTTTGCCAAGAATTTATTCCTTATGTACCCAAATATGGAATGTTCAACTGTGAAGTTAACTTTAATATATTTTACCATGAGACTGAATTTTCTGTGAATTGAATTAAATTTTTTTGTTAAATTTTTGTTACTTTGAAATAAATATTACTGGAAATAAGTACTGCATAATTGACTCTGACATTCCCAAAGATTTTCGCATTCGTTAAACGATTCCTTGTAATATTTACATTAGCTAAAAGTAATTTTTACTATTGGCTTTCGCATCCGCATTCGCTAAAAAAAATGTTTACCTTTCGCATCCGCATTCGCTAAAAAAAATTTTTACTATTCGCTTTCGCATTCGCTTTCGCTAAACACACATTCGTTACATCCCTAATTTGTATCTTATATACGGGGTTCGGGTTCTCCAGTAAGAGGTGTTATTTTGGTATTCACAGAAAAATGGAATTTTTTTGAGATAAATGATCGGATGTTTATTTCATAATAAAGAGGAAGGTATACCGTTAATAATGAAAAACAACATCAGTCAAATGGCCATCACGACCACGCGTTCAGGACCAAATCCCGCCCTATGTCATCGATAGCCTTACGAATTATATCTTTGAGATCTTGAACCGGCGCTGGGCTGTTGGCGTAGACCTTATCTTTCATGTGGCCCCAAAGGAAGTCGCGAGGTCTTAAATCACAAGATCTCATCACAAAAGTTAGGTCCAATGACCCCGCCGGACCATAAACCGAACCAAACAGCCACACGTTGAGGATGGAGGGGCTCCTCAACAATAACTCTCGGGTTTTCCGAGCCCCATATCCTGTAATTTTTTTGCTTGTTGACGTAGCCACCGAAGTGGAAATGGGCCTCATCAGTCAAGATGATATTTCGATGGAATTCCGGATCATTTTAATGCATTTCATAGACCCACGACGTTGTTGATGATCGGTCGGCTTGAGTTCCTGTATTAACTGAACTTTTTAAGCCTTAAGACCCAAGTCTTTATGCCAAATACGGTGTAATGACGTTTGTGGAATGTCCAATTCCAAAAAAACGACGAAGAATGGACAAACCTGGGCATTCTTCAACACTTTGAGCTATATCAGCAATATTCTTAGTTGTTCTTGAGCGACGTCCATGGGTTTTATTCTTCACATCACTAAGTTGTGCCAACAGCTCGATTTTGTCTACCAATTTTTGTATTGCGGTCCGAAAAAGTGCTTCACGACGACCCAAAAATGCTTTAGTTTTGCGATCTGTGACTGCAAGATTTTCACCATTTTTGTAGTGAAGTTTAAAAATTTCAATGCATTGTTGAAGCGTGTATCGTTTAATTTTTATCAATGGCGTTGTTTCTACTTGTCAAAAAGCTTCAAAAGTGACAGCTACCGAAATACAGGGTGATTCAAAATAACACCTCTTGTGGGAAAACCCTTTAACAAAGTTTAAATTTTTGTTTTTGGGTTACTTTTGTTTTATGAGCCATAGATACGGCTGTTTCCAATTTGAACAACGTAATGCATTGAATCCTTCTATGCCTTCACCCACAGTTATAACAAAGTGTCAATTTGATTAACGGCGGCTTTTTGGAACAGATTTCAGCAGCTTACGTCAGTTGAAGCTTGTCTACGCCATAAACGACCGTTTTCAGCCGAATACATTCATAACTCTCACTTCCATCAGCACTCAAGTACTAGATCTATTTTGCAGCCCACGATCTTTAGTAAGTACGGCATGTGAATCTTAGCAAAAAAAAAATACCTCAATTGCAGTCGAGCAACCAAAAATGCTTTAAATCGGAAATGGGCTGAGTAAATACCGCCCATTATGCTGCAGCTGCCCGCCGTCTTAAACGATCGTGATTTATGTTGCCACACATATCTTAGCACTGGCGTCAACAGACTGTCCTCTATGCCAAGCCTAATAGAACAAATGCTCTTGAGTATATTCCCACGACACATTCAAGTATCTTTCCGGTTAATTAAAATGTGTGCCCCGATGCCAATCGTTGAACATAAATTGTGGTATACAAACTACATCTGAATAATTATCACCATTGTTCGGGGTGACAATCAGAGATGCCATGATTAACTCATCCATACGGCAATCACATCCTATGGAAAAAGTATGCATGTCAACTAAAACAGCCCCGAGTGCCAGTCAGTGTATGTAAGTGCTTGATTGGGGATACCAGCACACGTCATGACAGCGACGGGTAACATACAAACCTCGAATTCCAATAATCAATAATGAGTTTTGAAACATTTGCTGGGAACTGCAATCACACTCCTTGAGGGTAATTAATAATAAAACAAATATTTCTCTATCTCTCTCTCTCTCTCTCTCATTCTCTCTCGCCCACACTGTGTCTATTTGCAGAACCAGGACATGACACAGTAGGTACCAAAAAAAAAATGATATGACAGCTAGGGAGCGGGTGGCAAGAGTGTGTGCTGGCATGGGGGCGATGCACCTCTGGGAGAGAAAACCTGGTAAAATATTGTCACAATTGGCGTCCTCCAAATGACTCGTGCCTGTGTGAGTGTGTGTGTGTGTGTGGGAGCGTTTGGCCATTAATGGAAATGAAAATCTCACTCTTTGGGGGCGAATTGATTACAAATTGAAAATAGTTTTAAATTACGATACTAATCAGTTTGAATCGTTCTCAGTTTGGAAACAAACAACAATGCCGAATATATTGATTTGAATGAGCAGCTGTTGTGGTGATTGCTTCGAACCGAACAACAAAACATTTGCTGTGTTTGAACTTTGAATCCCCCAGAGGCAGTCATTCTCTCCCAAAGATACCTTTATTACAACCCAACACTGCTTACCTAGGCATCCCTTTCCGCCTACCAATTGAGCAGATTAAAGTTATTGTCGAGGCAGTGATTTATTAGTGACATGTCATCACAGCTTTCATGTCGTTGTGAAAGGAAACGCTTTAATCTACTGGAGAATTGGGATTCAAACAAAGAAGTTTTTGTGTTCCGTCTGTCGTTCACCTACAATACAATTATTGACAATTATGTCACCAGAAATGAATGAATGAATGTGACAGTCGCACTTACAAAAATATATGTATGTCTCTATGCCTGTGGAGCAGCAGACCTTTTCCATTTGCCAAAAATAAATGAAAGAAAAAAAAAAACTTTCGACTGGCGACATAATTTTAAGGACAATATTGTTGGTGATGATTTGTTGCCGGCTACATTCATTCAAACGACTGTTTATTTGTCTCCCTGGCTGTCTGTCTATCGGTAAATTCATGCTTTTGAGTTGGGATATGATACAGTTTCAGTGAAATTCCCAGGCTTCCATCACCAGTCAAGCATTTCACAGACTACAGTACAGTAGTTTGCAAATATTTATTTTCAAATGGGTTGGCAAATGGTTTTGCCTCGGTTTTCTAATGATGGCAACAATCAAAGGAGGAGTGGAGATTGGACCACAAGCCACAACTACATTCGGGAAGAGAAAACAGAGAATTCATGGGCCACGTTGTCGGGGATACCCCGCATTTCAGGAGACTTGTATGAGTAATAAATGAACCGGCAAAAACTTAACACTGAAAAAAGAAATAGCAAAAAATAATCCAATAATAGTGTAAATACACTATAGTCTATACAGCACCGATTTCCTAACACGATCCTTCGCTTTATTTGGATGCCGACATCATTGTTTCTATGGATGACGAAGCCGAATTCTGCCACTACCACGACGTTACAACTGGCGGTGCCCTTCCTTCCATCGTGATATTCGTCCAGTAGTTTCAAGCATACAATTGTTCCTGTTCTCGTTTACGACCAGTCCCCCCTTATGCCGATTACTTCCTGATATCTATCTCTCCGACGATTTTAATGTCGTGCTCATATGTGTTTCTGGTTTTTTTTTCCAATGTTTTCTCCAATATTTTTTGTCACCCTGTCGGAGACTTCTTACAGTGGTGAATAATTGTTCGCCATTATGTGTCTCTCAGGGTCATACAAGTTTTGCTGGGATATCATACGAAGCCATCATTTTTTCCTTTATCGGAATAAAAAAGTCGGTTGTATTGCTTCTAGTTGGTCTTTTCCAGAATTTGGTGGGGTATGAAAATCTGAGAATTGATAAAAATCTATTTTTTAAAAACTTTGGCGTGATACAGACATTTCCACGAGTCTGCCTGCAAAAAATCAGCTCGATTGGATCACTGAAAAAGGGTTAAAAATCGGTCCCAAGTAGGGTTACCAGATACCGAATTCAAAAAGTCGGGAAATGCAAAACTAAAAAGCGGGATTTCTCGGGATAAATGAAAAAATCATACCGAACTTTAAGCGTTTGCGTATCGTAACCGAAATTTTCGTTTGAAATATTATATATGTTTGTTAATACATTTTTGATTAACATTGTGTTTTTTAAAACGTTTGAGCTATTATTAAAACATTAAAAAATACTAGTTTAATTTTTTGTTAAATCTACTTTGAAGTCTGACTTTTGGAGATGCAAAATAAGAGACACTTTTTAATTTTCGCTTACGATAAGTTAACGTCTAAAGCTCGATATTGCGTTGGTTTCTTGAATTTTTTATTAACACTAATTTATTAAAAACATTGCAGTTTCATACTGATAAGAATCATTTTGTAATGAATATAAAAAAAATCAAACATAACAATATTCAAACCGGACTAATACGTACTTCTGAAATTAATATTATTTTTGCCACATATACTTTGTGTTATTTTTTGCCGAATTGACTAGGTCTACTCCCTCGTCAGTTTTTAAAAATGACTGGAATTCCTGACAACTTTTATCAATATTTGATCTAATTAAAACTTCAGCCTTTATGAGACCGAAAGACATTCGATTTCTATCTTTAGAATATAAATTATTTAAAATAATAAATACGCGAGAGTTATTGTTATGATCAGCTGTGACAATGTCAGCTGTTAAACGGTTGCTAGTGATGTAAAAGGGCCAGGGATGGAAAAAATTTAAATGTATACAATTTCATATGACGATAGTATGATTTAGTACTGTCTTTTGTTACTGAGCGAGCGTTTATTTATCTAACTCTGAGGATTAATTTAAAAAGTCGGGATTATACCCACAACTTCTGAATACTCGAGACTCTTGATAAAAGCGAAAAGTCGGGAAAATCCCGACGAATCCCGACCATCTGGCAACCCTAGTCCCAAGGCTTTCACACAGGCCACTACGAGCTTCATACTTCAAACTTAAAAAAAAAATTCTGACGTGTGCATGAAAATCGCCGATACACGTGTATTTTTATTTTTTATCCCCTTTCCGAAAAAGTAAATTTGTTTCATAGGACAGAATGTGTGTAACACGGTGTTTTTTTTATTTATTTTTTTTATTTATTAATTACAATACAAAGTAAATTTATATTCTAATTTTGGGTCCAAGGATAAACCGAGTGACAAAGACTATATGGCTTGATGTTTGCTGCGACAGACCAAAGCCTCTGGTGGGAATCGAACCCACAACCCCCACGCTGATAGGCAAGCACGCTACCAACTCGCCTACCGGGGCGCTTAACACGGTGTTAGTGTTCTTCAGTCGGGCTATTGCTGCTTTGACCTTCTTTGTGTCATGGGGTGGACATTCAACAACATCAGATGGTCCTTCGGCCGCTAATAAGCTAGAGGAATGTTGCTTTCAAATCCTCATATCTGTCACCGGATTCCCAATTTCAATGCTACATAAAGTTATGCCAATAGAAATTTCTGTTGTCATTTCTATTCCGATAAACCTCAATGTTCTCAACTGTCGGGGTCGCTCCAACACAGATCGTGTATGGGCCTATATGTCACGTTCTTAGCATCGGTGACGGCTTTACTTCCCTCAACGTACCATTAAGGCCGGCCATGTTGTGATAGCCAGTGTGATTTGTTATCACACAGTTAGGCTGGATTCGTATCCTGGTAGGCGCATTCAACATTACACACTGGCCGTTTCCACCTCGTAAATACAGACAACTTTAAGAGTAAGAATTTAATCTCGAAGCCATGGACAACTCCAGAAAATGCACTAGCAGTTCGGCCCGCTTTAAACAGTAGACCCTGTCAGTGAGTATACAAATTACATAGTACACTGACTGAAAAGATCCTCCTCTGTTACTTCATGGAAAAACTAAAATAGTTAGCCAACTTTAATGGCAATAGTTCTAGAGATTTTTCCCAAAATTCCTTTTGCCATTAAAAAACAATGTTCTTGTAGTTCGCATTGAGCGATGGGCAAACAGGCTCACCTACTCTTGAATTTTGTAACAGAATTCCGAAGAAATACATATACGGGGGGGAACTCCATTGAATAGCAAACACGAATTAACTTTTTTTTTGGGAAAATCATTTCCAAATCACTGTGTGCACTGGGGACACATGGGAACGCCCACAATATGCATACACCTCATCCACCACACAAGTCCTGCCTAACACACACACACACAACCACTCATATCCTATCCCATGTAAGACTGCCGATGAAATGGAAGGTGTGAGACTGAGTGTTGTAACGATTTAAGTGTGATGTACTACCAATGGTTAGACTTTCCAACACACTCACAGACCGACTACGCACGTAGGCATCAGGTACTGTTGTGGATTTGTGATGGGCTGTATAAGTGCGTGCGTGTGTGTGTGTGTGTGTGTAGATAGAAGGTCCCTTGTCAAGCGTAATATGAGCTGTCAAAAATGTTGTACCTTATGAAAAGTCATTGACAGCTACAGGAGACTTACGCCTGTCACAAAACAGTAGACATCTTGTGGCTTACAAGTGGTTACGCAATGGATGTGCGGCATCCGTGTATCGTGCGACGTGCGTGCATGTGTTGGTGTTGAGTGTCACCGGAACGCACACAGCCACAGTCAACACAACTAACATGTAACGAGGCCATGGAATGCTGATGATTTCAACGAGGCTGTACTACTGTTCCATCGAGTTGAAACCACAAACATACTGTGTTTAAGTACACAGATCAGGATCATCATCATCATTATGAATCCCCCCAGTGGTGTGGTGGTGCAGTCACAGGCAAACTAACGTAACGTAACGCAACGCAACATAACGTATCAATATCCATTCTCAAATGTTTTACTATTACATTTTGATTCCATTGACCTTTTTCATACTTATCATGAAAGGACGAAAGGTGCAGGGGAAGGCAACACCTCAACTCACTACTCCTGTCAGCTTCCCAGGAGTAGTGACTGCTGCATACGATAGATTGTAGATTTATGGATTAGTGTGTGCGAGTCTGTGTGAGTGTATACAAATCAAACTGCCAATATATGTTTTCACAACATCGAACAACAGCACACTTGGAACGAACTGAACTGAACTGAACTTCTAGTCAAGAGTGAGTGCTGAGAGCTGCTCCAGTGAACAGGTTTCAATTGTCATACCAAAAACAATGGCAACAACCTTTTGCATAAACTTATCTGCCGTTTTTGACACACACACACACACTCTCACTCACTCACTCACTCAGCAGGGATCCACTGGGGCAGGGGGAATACACATGCATACATAAACATATTCATGTAGCGCAAGGATGCCAGAACAAATGTATTTTTGAATATCTTTTTAAATTTCTCGTTAAGTGTATGTTGCATTCTGACAACTCATGTTTATTTATTAATCAAACAGGACGATGACAAAACGTCAGCCACGTGCTATCATCATTTGATATATTCTGAAGTTGTCCCGAGTCCGACATCTGTACGACTAGTGGAAATAGAACACAAAACGACCACATTGGCAGTAACGCTCAGTTTACATTGTTAAAACTTAAAAGATCTCATATTCCAAATAAATGCTCATTATTCACCTCCAAAAAGGAATGGTTGGGCCTGGGTAAGCAGGCGGGAGTGGGATGACCGACTTCATGCCTCAACTAAAACCCATAATAATTCACGTCAGAACATACACACGCTCACACATACGAGCAGTTCAGTTTGGCTCGGTTAATTATGGTCTACGGTCCTCAGCGAAAGCATTCAAGATAAATGCGATACATTGAAATAAATGTAGCCTAGGTGCTGGATGGCAAACACGTATGAAACTCGCCGCATTATATGCATGTGTCCAATAGTGCACAGTATCCGGCCGAAATTGTATAACCTTTCAACCTTTCCATACATGGAGAAGTTCCAGCAGCTCGAATATGAAATAAGAACTACACGACACAGTTGGAGTCAAGTAAGACGAATGGCGAGTGAACAACATTGTTGCTGCTCTATATTTTGCATAGGAGTTACGGGATATAATGTAGTATATTTTTAGAGTTCGGAACGAAACTATGAACCCTAAATTGGGAGGGTGAAGAACAATCGGTCTGGGAAGTAACAACTTCTATCAATTCAGTGAGCTCTACAGGATGACTTCAACTGAGACAAACTCTTTCGTAAAGATAGAGAAGGATCTTCCCGAAGCTTTAAAACAGATGGTAACTAGTCTATCTCCAAGAATGATAGCGTAAAACATCCCACCACGACTAATTAAACATAAATTTCATCACAGAGGAATAAATAACACCGTGTTACGAAGCGCCCCGGTAGGCGAGTTGGTAGCGTGCTTGCCTATCAGCGTGGGGGTTGTGGGTTCGATTCCCACCAAAGACTTTGGTCTGTCGCTGCAAAAATCTAAAAAAAACATATGGTCTGTGTCACCCGGTTTACCCTTGGACCCAAAAATTAGAATATAAATTTACTTTGTATTGGAATTAATAAAAAATAAATAAATAAAAACACCGTGTTACACGCATTCTGTCCTATGAACCAAATTTACTTTTTCGGAAAGGGGATAAAAAATAAAAATACACGTGTATCGGCGATTTTCATGTACACGTCAGAATTTTTTTTTAAGTTTGAAGTATGAAGCTCGTAGTGGCCTGTGTGAAAGCCTTTGGACCGATTTTTAACCCTTTTTCAGTGATCCAATCGAGCTGATTTTTTGCAGGAAGACTCATGGAAATGTCTGTATCACGTCAAATTTTTTTAAAAAATAGATTTTTATCAATTCTCAGATTTTCCTACATTTTTTTTTTAAATGGTTATCGTTTTTTTTTAAGGTTTCAGTTCAAAAAACATTTTTTTTTTCGTAACGCTTAAGTAGTTTACAAATTTGGAGTCTCTTCAAGTTATGCTAAGAAAAGTGAAAAAAATATTTTTTTTTCAAAAATCTGAGAATTGATAAAAATTGTTTTTAAAAAATTTGACGTGATACAGACATTTCCACGAGTCTGCCTGCCAAAAATCAAAAATTCTGACGTGTACATGAAAATCGCCGATACACGCGTATTTTTATTTTTTCCCCTCTTTCCGAATATGTGCATTTGGTACATAGGACAGAAAAAAATCTATTTTTTGTAACACGGTGTAATCAGTCACTGCAAGTTAAGAAAATAAATTCGACAAAAATGGGACTGGTGGTCAATGGGATAAAACAGAGCTAATGGCGGAAAATTACCAGAATGACATTTATTTGGCTGAGTAGAGGCTAGTTCGAATAACCGGAATCTGAGAAGAAGATTAGGGTTCAAAACATACAACTGGTATTGATTTTTGCTTCGGAATATTTGATATCTTGTGGGATTTAAATCATCCGGCTCTAAGACTCTTCTAAGGACCAAGTGAAAGGAGATGGCCCACAATCCTGGGGAATGGCCAAGACTAAGAAGATCTTACAAGACATAAGATTGACTATTTGTACTTGAAACTTTTCTTCTCAAAACTCCCAGCAGTAAAAACCAGGACTCCGCAATGCCTTCTACTTTATTATACTTTTTACGCTAATTTGATTATAAAAACAGCGCTGTCACATCCAATGTCATACTGACATTAAGTCTGTGAAAAAATGTATTCACGTTAATCTGGAGCACATCTGTCACTTCCATAGTCATACCGAATTCAGTCCTCAAGAAAGTCGGTAAAAAAAAAATGTATTCAAAGACCTTCTCGTGTCATTTAACGGCTACCCGAAGCATTGACAATACAAAATGACAAACATGTTTTTTTTTCAATTTAAATGAAACTACATTTTTTGACTCACCTTGAATTAGATCTTCGATCGGCTAATATAAAACTAGAGCTGAACCGGAATAACAAACAACCTATGTGAGACAAAGAGTTAGTGTTTGGCTGTCTAAAAGGATTATGGTCAAAATCTAAATCAAATGGGATTTAATTCTGAAAACAATTTTGTGGGAAGGGTTAAAAATAGCAACACTCGACTGTTCAGTTAGCTCGAGACATACCCTGCTGTCAACACTCGCCAAGTTCGCAAGCAAACTTTCCATAATAAGGGGCGTGGAAATGTTAATTCAATACTTTTAATTAAAAATTCAACGACATTGCTCAAGAAGCACAAATCTTATTCAGGAATAAATAGTATTGTAAAATTGAAGCTTGCGAAAAGCCATAAGAATTTCTGCAGAATCTTTCTTAAGATGCAAACAAGTCCTTCTGGAATTCCTGTTTTAAGAATAATGTATTGTATTTTGTGCCTGAAAATAACTCCTTCTAAAAGATCCTTTATGAGAAGACTTAACCAATCTAATCTCAGCTTTGACTTGGCTTTAAACCATCCGGCGTCAGTCGTAATTGTTTTGCCGTCGGGATACTGTACACATATCTCTTTATGACTGTCCATGTGTATGGGTATGTGTGAATGTCCTTTTAGTTGTTTTATGTTTTGTTATATTCAAACGCTTGAAACATATGGCGTTGAAATGCAATATCATTTAATAGTTTTTTTGTATTGTTATTTTTTATACACATACAAATGAAACAACATATTTTCGTGAACTACAGTGTGAACATACATACACGACATACGCGACTATATGCACAGAAACATACGCTCGGTCTGTGTGTGTGTGTGTTAGTGTGTGTTATTTAGCCGTAAGTGACACCAAATGGCCAATAAACAATAGGACGCACACAATGGATTATGATGATACATTGACTGTGGCCATACACGATTATATCTCACATGTTCTTTCTGTTCTCCCCTCCCCCCCTGGTTATTGTTCTAGTCGCTGTTGTCACTCTTGTTGTTGTTCGTTCGTTGGTTCGTTTTTAGCCTCAGTCCTTCGCATACACACACACACACATGCATGAGTACATCATAACAACCAACACAGCGCTAATTAGTACCCAAGAGGCCCGTATTGGCTAATTACTGATAATTGATCAGTTAAAAACATACTTGGCAACATGGTTACAGCAGCAACACCGACAACCGGCAAACCGACCGGAGGACAAACACAAGGTAAGGACGAACAATGCAATAGGAGGTTCATCAGAAATATCACCAAATGTTTTTAAAACGGTATTTTTTGGCGTACGAACGAACGAAACAGCACGGAGGGTGGGTATATTTTCTATTAACGCTGTCGTTTTATTGATGGAATGCATGAATGACATCAGGATGCACATCCACAGTCGCTCAGTTCCAATGAAATGAAATCTCGTTGTCTGTTTGAAATTTATTGACGTTTGGTTATGCGCTCAAACAGAAAAAAGGTGGCACACGAGGATGTTTAAGGATGTCTACATTAGTTTTGACGCCTGAATTTTTTTCTGTTGAAATGGCAACTGATGGTCTTTGTCGATATAATGCGGGCGAAAACTGGCAATACAAAAGGGTGAGGAAAGTTGAAAGGAGACAACACCTTCTAGAAGGATTTCATCGTTCATATTAGTGGGCCCGACACTGTGATACGGTACGGTACTAATCTCTACTCACTTATTTCCCTAAACATTTCATGTGGGAACAGACTGGGAACTGGAACTGGGGAACAGCAACATCTACTTGTCTAATCTCTAAATAAATGAGGTCTAATTAATAATCGCCCATATGTGTAAAATCATCAACGTGTGTGTATTTCATGCAAATTTGATTGAATATCCTTTTTTAATCAGGTTTCTAAAACAGGGAGATCATTAGGTAATCCCCGTTTCCAAACATATATGTAATTGCATGCAAACATATATATGATTGTATGTAAACATGTAATTGATTGTAATTAAACATATATATATTTGCATGTAAATATATATTTTAACTATTTTTTTTTCTCAACTTTAAAATGCAGCCTCATCAGTGAATACATTATAGCGAGCACAGTTTACGCATTTGGAAGAAGTCGCCCGATTATTCTCGAATAAAATGGGGAGGGAAATGCGTCGTTTCGTAAGCTAAGTGAATGGAAGATTGAAGTATGAGCCGAAATACACTTACTGCCAGTTTTCGTAAAACGAATTCGTTCGTTCGTTACAAATTGTCAAAATTTCAAGCGAAATAAAACGCAGATTTCTTATTAATCAGAGCCCATCTTTGGGGCCTGTTTACATATGTCTATATCTAACATATATGTCTGAAAACCAGAATTGAATTAGATCTGAAACCCATTTTCAATATTGACGATTTTGCAAACGAACGAACAAATTCGTTTTATGGAAACAGGCAGTTAAGTTTTTTTTAACGATTTCTTCGAATACTTATAGTTTAACATTTAAAAGCAGTTCGAATACCTGTCTGTCTAATTTATAGAGGCCTAGTCTAGTGACACGGGTCCAATATGTTAAGCGTAGTGCACATTTTTCGATTTGTGAACAGATTTTGTTGTATTTGGTTTTGTGGAGACATTTAGTTTTATTTTGATTACGTTTCGTTTGGCCACACATGTCCTTTAAGTACATAACAAGAGAGAGCGCACAAAGTGCTACATATTTTTAGGGTTTAAATGGATTTCAGTCAAAAATAATGCAACACTTAAAAATAAGAGATCGGATTTGTGAAGACATTCAATTCAATCCCATATAAGAATATCAGATTGTAAGCTGGCAAACCTGATGATTCCATTCAGTGTAAGACCTAAATTGTGTATTTATGTCGTCAAAGGGTCGGAAAGAAAATCAAAGATTTTTGCCAATTTATCGGATCTTTAATGGCTACAAAGAGAATTTTACCCAAAAGTTTTATTCGGAAAATATTATAATGAACAATGTTTGTTTTAGTCCGGTTTTCCATATTTCCATCAAGTACTCATAAATTATAATCAGACGAAGCATTGGAGTCATGAACATAGTGAATTCCACAGAAGAAAAAAGTCTGGCGACAAATCAATGTAATTTAGCACTTCGGATCCAAAACTCTTTGATCAGCCACCAACAACATCCTATAAAACACTCAAAATTATTATTAAAACTAATCTGATTTTGTAGTGAAAATCCTCTTCGATCAGCCACCAAATACTATCAAATACTGAAATTGTTATTCGAACTAATACTCTAAATTTGTAGCGAAAATCCTCAGGTGTGAGTCTCCGATAGCGTTTGAAGGTAATTTTAGTCCAATATATATCGGGTGTTCCATCTATTAGATTCCTTTTTAATTTCCTCTCGAAATCTTGACAGAAAGTTAGTATCATATCTGATTGGAATGAACTTAATCTGATTTAGTCTTGTAGCACCAGCTTGGTGCGTGACGTTTTTCACAAAATTCCTATTGACTCAGCAATTGAAGACGCACGACCATCCGCTTCCTTAAAGCTTCGTAGTTTGAGAAGCGTAACGCCTGGAAAAGGGCCAAACCGTTGTCGCAAAATCCTTTTTTCTGACGAAGCGCATTTTCATCTCGGCGACTATGCAGAGAATCAAAAAATAATGCATCTGGGGATCGGAAAAGCCGCACATGATCGTTGTGAAGCCAATGCATAGTCAGAGAGTGACTGTTTGGAGTGGACATCGAAGCAGGGGAATCATTGACCAATTTTTCTTTGAAAACCTCTAACCCTAAAATTTTTAATTTCTATAAACGAATGTGCGTCTAAAGGAGTGCCCTGAGGCACTCTTGCGGGTTGAGGGTAAATGGTGAGCGCTGCAATGACGTGATAAACCATTTGGATGTTTTGCGCACCAAGTTTGCTAATATTGTTATCAGATGTCTCGGGGATGTCAATTGGATGAGCCATTCCACCGATCTTTTACGAACAATCCATTAACGAATCAGGCCCATAGGGCGAATTCGTGAGATGGAGCCAGAAACCGTCACCAAGGCCTAAGGTTGACACGATGCGGTACTACAAAGTCAGACTAGGCTGCCACAGGAATAAAATCATCTGCCATCTTAATATATATTTACCCTCGACACTGATTCACTGATACACTGATTCACTGACTCTGTCACGCAGTACGTAGGAATTTAAATAGGCATTCTATTTTATTTTATTTTATTTTATTTATTAATTACAATACAAAGTAAATTTATATTCTAATTTTGGGTCCAAGGATAAACCGAGTGACAAAGACTATTTGGCTTGATGTTTGCAGCGACAGACCAAAGCCTCTGGTGGGAATCGAACCCACAACCCCCACGCTGATAGGCAAGCACGCTACCAACTCGCCTACCGGGGCGCTTAGGCATTCTATAATTTTCTATAAATAATAATAATAAAAAAAAATATTTTTTTTTTACAGAAATTGTGTTTTCCCCAAATTTTTTTTTTATAATTTTTTTTTTTACAAAATTTTTTTTCAACAAAATTTTTTTTCTAAAAAAAAAATTTTTTTTTTCAACAAAAATTTTTTTTTCCACTAACATTTTTTGTTTTCAACAAAATTTTTTTTCCATATTTCAACGGGCGCCAAGGCGCATAACAACTTTCTAGTAAATAATATGAATGTTTGCTCTGTTAAATGCAACAATTATATCAAGCTATGATATAATTAAACAAAATAACTTTATTCACTTTTAAAAAAGTTAAAACAAACTGTATTTGGAGCACCCTTTACAATCATCATTAATGCTTAATCACACTGAATTTTGACATTTGAATCCTGATCCAAGAATATTACATTAAATGATGCTATTAAACACACAACTACCACCCAGTGAGAGTATTTTAATTTTGCAGATTCATATGATTGAGAAATATATTTCTCAATAACTTACAGACATTACGTACAAATGGGAATGTGTTCTTTCGAAGCTATTCGCATCCTGGAGACCACCAACCACCCATTCATAGTCGCAACAAGGAGTCGAAAAAATGCAATCGTTGCCACCAAACCGATTGGCAACATGAACATGCCAGAGTTCGCCGACTATTGCCACCACAGTGACCAAACGGTGGTAGATTCGAACGAGTTAATACAAGAATCGCTGCTTGTGTATCATTTCCTTATTTAGGAGTCATACTTTCTTTGGACGACTGCCAGGAAAATTAATTTATTTACATTATTATTATATGCAAGTAGTGCCAAATGACATACAGACAGACGGACGGACAGACATACAAAGGCATGGACAGACACGCAGACCGAGACACAGAAGAAGTTTGTAGTTGTATGGCGAAATAAATATTTAGTAGCTCGAAAATGGCATTTCAGTAAAATGGCCATTAGGTCACTCTATTAGTCGCAGTTGGTATTATATATCGCTACGAGGGGTGGATCGTCACAGGTGAGTTCAACTATTGAAATGTGGTAATTGCAGTTGAAGTGCAACTCCACTTTGAAAGTTATGTGTGAAGCGAAACGATAACAAAATATATAAAAAAAAAAATCTAAAATCAGCCGCCACAGATCGCCAGATTAAGTACATGCCGCTGCAGGAATCGAATCACAGTGTTCATGTCAACAACCAAGTGCGAATTATCCGGCAGTTTTTGCTTGTTTACACAGCCACCAAGATTAAAATGCGTTAAACAATTAGATTTTTCCCCCAAATGAAAATCTCAAATAAACATAAAACAGTTGTCGATTATTTCGTAATGCAGCAACCAGCAAACAAATAAAATAAACCCCAAAGATATTTTATTTGATTTTGGGGATTATTTAATTTTCTATTTGGGGATTATTTCACAAAAATTGCACTAAAATGTATTCATTCACACATTCATATGAAAAATGCCCCACAAATTTAACAATGAAAAATTTCCAATTTTTTAACTTTGGGGAACGTTTCGTTTTCTTTGGGGGGGTTTTTTCTACATAATGTAAAATTTCAGTAAAAAAATCTAAACATACAAAATCAACACAATTTCATTACGAGTTCCATCTTTGAAAAGTGCAGTTTGTTTTTTCCGAAAGTGTTTCTACGGTGGCGGAATTATTTAACAAGTTTTCAACTCTAGCTTCGACAAGATTTCTAGAGACTTACAGTATTTATCTCAAAAATAGTTCGTGAAATCTCCAAAATCAGCGGTGCAAATAGTGGAAGCTTTTAAGAGGGAAAACATATGAATGCGTTATGGATTAACCGGCCGGCATCGTGAACAGTGGCCCCAATGTAAAACGGCCCAATTCCAAAATGAAAAATTGCCCCAAAGTGTTACATTGACCATTACACATACATTATGTGGGGATTTTCTATATTTTGCTGGGGCCATCGTTCATTTACAAATTGGGGTCATTTTTAAATGAGATAATTAGGGTCGTAACCCCAAAACATTATAAAAACAAGTGGACAAATAGTAAGTTCAGCCGGGCCGAATCTTATATACCCTCCATCATGGATTCGTTGCATTTCGATACCCATATTAGGGTGGAGTGAAATTCAAAAAAAAAGAGTTAACCTCGGAAAGAGATGTAGTCTGTGGTCCTAATGAGGGGAAAAATAAAGAAAAAAATTTTAAAAAAATTTTAGGGGTCGCGCCACTCCCTCGGAATTTGGAAATTATCGCTATTTTAGCGTTAATTTTAGAAAAATCCTAAAAAGTTTTATGTCAATAAATGTTTGCAATAGCATAAACAATGAAATAAGGGCATGAAAAAATTTAAAAAAAATTTTCTCATTGTTCAAAAAGTAAAATAAGTCAAATCGCCCCTTCTTCAGAAAATTGACTGAACAATGAAATCGCCACCAAAGCTACAAATATTAGTCGATTATCCTCATATTTGCCTCAAATACTTTTGTTTGGGCACTGAACAAGCTCAAACTTTTAAATTTCGAATAAGTTAAGTCGTTAATTTTTAGGATTTTTCTAAAATCAACGCCAACGGGACGGTTTTTGGGCCGCTGGTGACCCGATAGTCCCAGAAACCGGATCAAAAAATTTAAGCAAATCATGAAAATAAAGGCATATTTGGGTTCGTGAGTAAATTTCGTTGCACTTCGATACCCATATGCGCATGTTTATCATGGGCCCTTTTTTGGGCCCCAAGGGTCCACGAAACCCATGAGCACGCCCATTTTTGGGATTTTTTTCCCCATCTATAAATTATATAAACTTAGTGTAGATGTAGTGAAAAAAAATATTTGAAAAATTTGATTATGGCCGGGATATATTTAGTCCCGTAAAGGGGAACTTTTTCCCCTTTGGTCCGATATTGCCCATTCTCGAACTTAACCTGCTTATGGGCAAAAAACATCTTCCTACAAAATGTCAGCGTTGGTCGTTCGCACTCTATCGTGATTTCAACAGACAACAGACGGACGGACGGACGGACAGACGGACATCGCTAGAATATCTTAGAATGTTACACTGACCGATAATATATATACTTTATAGGGTCGCAGATCACTCTTTCGAGGTGTTGCAAACGGAATGACAAACTTAGTATATACTCCATCCTATGATGGAGTGTATAAAAATAGGGCGAGGAGGCATTTGTTTTCAATGCATTTGGGATATTTTTCATATTCATTGCCCCAAGGTCCAATCTAAGAAGCTACAACGAATCGAGTGGTCGCCTGGTCTTCAATTGCTGAGTCATCTGGACGCTGTAAGCGAATAATGCACGGTCGACTCGATGTTCCAGGACAACGATGACCGTGTCCGTTTCCACGAACTTTTTCCTCAACATAAAACTTATTTTCAATAAACACAAATCGCGCAAAGATATTAAAATCGTTCCACGGATCTGTGATACAGACTTTCTGTGAAGATTTTAAGCAACAAAATGTTGCGACGATCAAAATAACATATGATTCAAAAAGAAACGACTAGAACCGCCAACCAATACATTAGACTTAAATCAAGTCATGTGCTTTTTTTTTTAAGGCCAACTCTCAGGGCATGCCCCCTATAAATGCAATGCATTGTGTTAGCGGAAGGAAATTAGGGTATCGGAAGGAGGAAAGTGGGAGTAGTGTTTGTTGACATTTGTTTTGAATTTCTGAATGTCACAACTTCGGCTAAAGAACGAATTTTGTCTATAGTGCGTCGTCCGGTCAACTGGCCATTTCACAATGAACGGATGAGAGACCCTGGATAGCCGTGTATGTTTTAATTTCAGGGAACAGACGACGGATATCTGACGAACAGATACCGTTAAAACATCTACAGAACAGCGATATACAACCCACATTCCGACGATGCTGAAGGTAGACAATACAGTTGGATACCCTACTATCTCCAATCATTACCACCGCTCTCCTCTGTACACGGTACAAAAGCTGCAAAGATGTCTTTGGAGCTCCTTCCCATATATGGGATTTATATTCCATTTTATTATCTAATATATATTTACCCTCGACACTGATTCACTGATTCACTGATACACTGATACACTGATACACTGATACACTGATTCACTGACTCTGTCACGCAGTACGTAGGAATTTAAATATGCATTCTATAATAATTCTATAAATAATAATAATAAAAAAAATAATATTTTTTTTTGTACAGAAATTGTGTTTTCCCCAAATTTTTTTTTACCAAAAATTTTTTTTTTCAAAATTTTTTTTTTATAGTTTTTTTTTCCAAAATTTTTTTTTATAATTTTTTTTTTTTACAATTTTTTTTTTTTCAACAAACATTTTTTTTTTACAATTTTTTTCAACAAAATTTTTATTTCCCACAAAATTTTTTTTTTCCAAAAAAATTTTTTTTTCCAACAAAATTTGTTTTTTTCAAGAAAATTTTTTTTTTTTCAAAAAAATTTTTTTTTTCCACAAACATTTTTTTTTTTCAACACAATTTTTTTTCCATATTTCAACGGGCGCCACAGGCGCATTACAACTTACTAGTATTAAATATTTACGAGATCAGATGGTGTGAAGTATTTCTTGCACCCCTTTAAAAAGCCTAAACACTTGAACGCCTCTTTCGACACTTCGAATATATGGCAAGCCCAGCGAGAATCACCCTGTATCGTCATGCCTAGAACATCAAGGAGTAGATTGGGTTCACAGTCTGACCCAACAGGTCGTCAATGAAAATAAGAAATGTAGAGGGAGAGAGGACAGAGCCTCGTGGCACTTCTGCGGTCAACCTATGCTCGTTGGATTAGACCCCATCTATAACAACTCGTATAAAATAAAATAATTCCACTTCGGTTTTGCCGTAAACTTTTCATATACCTCCCTCGTTTTTAGCCATGGCTGAAGTGTTGTACTCAGTGGCCTAATAGAACACAGCACAAAGTTGAACCGAAGTGCATGGATGGCTAACACAAAGTGGCAAAACAATTGAAAACTTTATGCATTTCTCGTTTTTAGCCAAAAAGCATTTGCCTTTTATGCCGACTTTCTTGGTTAGCAGAGGCTTTTTCGTTTGCTCATTGCGAAGTTTTTCTTTTTTTGTTGTGTTTTTGGTTTTCAGTTTCTCGTTTTGTAGTTTTTTGTTGTTGTACGAGTAGTACTCATATTTACTGCCTTGTTGCGGTTTCGCATTAGTGCCGACTGCTGACAGTAAAATATTGTCGACAATAATAAGTTTGCGGTCAAAGTGTCGGTTATAATGGCGGCTTTTAATTAGTTAAGTACATATAATTGCTTAAAAATGCCGACTAATTGCGGTCAGTGATGCAGATAAGTATGAACGTACGTACGTACGTACGTGCGTCTCTCCGTCTCTTTGTCTCTCACTCTCAGCACGTCTATGCACTTGTTTTGCGTTCTTAATGGACGCGAGTACACACACACACACACGTACACATGAGTTCAAACTTGCGTTAGCCAAAGATCAAAATCACAACGACTTCATTGTCATCCACAAGGCATGTGTCTGTCCGTCCCACGGTATGTCCAGCAAGTTCGATGGACAGAATGCACTACTCAGTGGCGAACACGCGTCATTCATTAGACTTGCATCTGTCTAATGACGTCCAGCTGTGACGCATTTGCCAGACAGCCGGCCTGTCCATCTGTGTTGGCGTTGGATAAACAATTTTCGCTGGTATCTGTGAGGGTTGCAGTCTTAGTTGGGTTTTCTGGGCAAGACCCATTGGAAATGTGTCAACGATAAACTATAAAATAGAATAAAATTTGGGTTTATTGTTTACTCGCATTAATTATCACTCGTTTTCCTTTTGTCGTTATGGCAATGTAATAAATTATTGCATTCGGTCCTTGCTGAAGGATCATAATGATCACTAATGTGAGTGCAGACAGTATGGATTATTTTGATTAGGCGAGCCGTGTATGTGTGTGTGTGTGTCTATGAATTTATGGACTTTGTATGAGGTGTACGAAGTGTGTTATTAACTTCCTGTCGTAGGCCCTAAATTATAAAGAGAAAATACATCGCATATAATTAAATTGTTATACGTGTACGTTTGCCATTGTTTGGCTAGCGGAGTGCAGAGGTCTTGGCAGCCATGCACTTTCACATTTACAAACTGCATACACAACTTATCGGCTGGCAAAAGCAAAAAAAAAAAAAAACATATAAAACAATGACATCATGAAAATTGATTTTGGCAATATTTCGGCCTAATTAAAATACAAGAAAAATTTCTTTTTCAATTGCAAACGAATAGTTTGATATGTAGTCCTACGAACTATGAGGGCAGTGAACTAGTCGCAGGATAGATTCATTGTGGGATACCCAGTGAGAAATTAAGGGCGATTCACATACAGAGTTTCTTCCCGGGAAATCCCGGGACATTTAAAACAATTCACGTTTTCCCGGGAAGTTTATTTTTCACATGTAAAAGCCATTTTGATTAGAGATTTAACATATGTTTCTTAATATAAAAGGGCGGTCCAAATACAAGACTTTTTAATTACAGTCGAACTTCCATATAGCGAATCTCAAGGGGACCAAAAAAAAATTCGTTATATAGAAAATTCGTAATATAGAATTATTTTAAAAAAAATTTATTTTTATGTATGTTGAATTTTATTTAAAATAATTGGTAATTTTTGTCTGCGTTTGATTTTTCCATTTTTCCGTGTAGTCTACTATGCGAGCCTACATTTCTCTCACTTACATAGAGTAGAAATGTGAATCTCACACACAAAAACAAATAAAAAAGGAAAATATGTGTGTGTATGGTGAGAGTGAAAAATGTGTTTATGTAAAACTCGTTATACGGAGATCAAAAACGCATGAGCATTCGAGTTACTGGCGTAGAAAAAATTCGTAGTAAAGAAATATTCGCTATAAGGAAACTCGTTATAAGGAGATCAAAACATATTGAAAGTTTAACGAAATTGCAGTGTTCTGGAAATAAATTCGTTATATAGAGAACTTCGTTGTACGGAAGTTCGTAATAGAGAAGTTCGACTGTATATGTAAAGTATCCCATACTCCCCCAAAATCTTGACATCCGGTTAACGGCGTCAATTTGAAGCTCTGAGTTGTCCAATAGAATTTAATATGTTAACACGATTCCCAAATATGATGGCCAAAGGATCGTGACTGGTTTGGGGCACCATAGTTTGTCCAAGTCCATCTATTCAATCTTTCTCTGCAGCCAAAAACATTTTAAAAAAAATTGGGTCATTATGACTCCACACCAAACAGTCAATCTCGAAAGATGCATTGGCCGCCCAACGATCACATGCGGGTTTTCCAAACCCAGATGAGTCAGTTTTGCTTGTTAACATAGACGCCGATCTGACATTGTGCTTCCTCGGATATGATGATTTTTAAGGCAAAATCGTTTTAGAGCTAAGAGACAATAACGACGAGTTTAAGAAAAAAATATATATCCGTCTGTTGCTTCATGAAATGTTAAGGGAAATAACGTGTATAGTAGCATTACTTTGACAAATGTCTCATATTTGAATAATATTTGTATATTTTTTATTGTTGTCGGTGCTTAAATCAAAAAGTTTCCAACGATGCATATTTTACGCCTTAAAACAAAAATTGTTTTCAAATTGTATTTATTAAGTTTTTTTTTTTTTTTATTGAAATCGGATCATAAAGTATTTTACTAAACGTTTCATGGTGTGTGTGTGTGTGTGTGTGTTTGTCATCGAATACATTCAATTCCATTCGGTGATGGTGCATGAATTATATTTCCCCGAAAGAGCGGATGGCTATGGATTTATTCCTGAATAAAGTCATGCACACAAAACAAAGAAATATAAAAAATAAAATAAAAATATGTGTGTGTGTTTATGTACAAATGTATCTACTACATATTAACATGCATATGTACATAACAATGTATGTACTCGTATACAATTGTACATAGATTTCGGCATCAATTTTAAATATGAAACAGTGGTTTCAAATAATCCCAATTGGACACAGTAATGCATATGGCCTGGTGTAGGGTAACCACGGTCAGGGCTACCACCGTATTTTGCATAAAGATTTGGGTCTTAAGGCTTGCAAAGTTCAGTTAACACAAGAACTCAAGCAGTCCGATCATGATCAACGTCGTGACATTGCTGATTGGGTCCTTGAAATGCATTAAAATGATCCGGAATTCCATCGAAAAATCATCTTGACTGATGAGGCCCATTTCCACGTCGGTGGCTACGTCAATAAGCAAAATTGTAGCATCTGGGGCTCGGAAAACCCAAGAGTTATTGTTGCGAAGCCTCTCCATTCTCAACGTGTGACTTTTTGGTGCGATTTATGGTCCGGCAGGGTCATTGGACCTAACTTTTTCGAAAATAAGGTTGGATCAACAGTAACGGTGAATGGATGCGCTATCTACGGATGATTAATGATTTTTTATGGTCCTAGTTGAAAGATATTGATCTGGACAACGTTTACTTTGAACAAGACGGCCCTACGTGCCACACAAGCAACGAAACCATTGCTCTTTTAAGGGAAAAGTTTATTTATTTATTACAATACCAAGTAAATTTATATTCTAATTTTGGGTCCAAGGGTAAACCGGGTGACACAACTCGCCTACCGCCTACCGGGGCGCCTAAAGGGAAAAGTTTCCAGACTGTGTTATCTCTCGAAGATGTGATCACAATTGGCCACCGAGATCTTGTGATTTAACACCTTGCGACTTCTTCCTTTGGGGCCACGTGAAAGATAAGGTCTATGCCAACAGCCCAGCGTCGATGCAAGACCTCAAAGATATAATTCCTGAGGCTATCGAGGACATAGGGCAACTACTTTGCGATTTGGTTATAGAAAATGTCATGAGAAGGATATGGTCCTGTATGCGTGGTCGTGGTGGCCATTTGGCAGATGTTGTTTTATTATTATTAACGGCATACCTTCCTCTTTATTATGAAATAAACATCCGATCATTTATCTCGAAAAAATTTAATTTTTCTTCGAATACCAAAATAATACCATGTACAATTTGAAGTAAAATTCGTAGAACTAGTTTTGTGAGAGGAAACTGAGACCGGATTAAAATGCGCTCTCTTCAAATCCATTTCGAGATCATCCTATTATGAATTTAATATTCGTTGAACAAGAATATTGTGATATTAATTTGAATCTAAATTTTCCTTAAATCAATCGCAGTTTCTGATAATTTCAAGAATTTATTCGTGCTTAAATTAAGGCAAGCGGTCTACATAAAAGTCCATTTCGAATTTATTTCTATCCTAGTAAGAACTTAAATCTGTCCCTAAAATCAAGACCATTCGGGCTCAAATATGGATACAATTAAGAATTCCGAGCTACAAAAATCCGTACTAAAATCAAGTTTATTTTAACTTGGTTTAAGGACAACCGTACTTACCATACATTTTAAACCGCTACGGCTTAATTCAAGTACGGATTACTTAATTTTTTTTTATCAGTGTACAGACAATAAAAATCTGATCGTAGTTTGATCTTTGACGCTTGAGATATCACTGCTCTGTCTACGAAAGTCTGTTTATAACACCTTTAGAAAAGTAAATACGTGGATTTCTGTGAGAGAAGAGGAAATTTAGACAATACACAGACACAGACAATACATTACAACAATACATGAACACACTTTTGCCAATTACACAAAATTTAAATTGATTATAATTCATGTCCTCCAATCAGCCTCGTAATTATTATGAGCATTTACTTGTTAATTGATCAAAGTGGCAATGAAATCAAATAAAAAAGTAATTGAAATCAATTAAAAAAATTAATTTCAGTAATTTGATTTGTTTAGTTGGAACAACTTATTTCATTTTGATTTCAGACTTTTGATCGGATTTGAAATTATTTATTGAAAACCATGTTGCAATATTTCTCCTTACAGTGGCGATTCAAGCTAATTTGTTTGCCAAAATAAATGTACCCGCCTAATTAAGTTAATTACGAATGTTATTGAATTTAATATCTTTCGATTTTAATCGCTGGTGTCATCGAAATTATGACCATATACATTTTTGTTCTCTTTGTTCAGTTGCTTTCGCCCCACGGTTGATTTCCAAAGAATATTTCCATGTATTGGGTATGAAGGCACGCTTAACTGTGAGTTAGTTTTGGTATTCGCATATTTGTACACATATGTATATGGAGATGAGGTCGCGCATACACATGCATGTGGGTGTGTGGCATTTTATAGTGGTTAAATTATGTTATAAAAATCAGACGGGCGATAAACTTATTCTTCAGTACGCTAAGGAAATTTCACACAGACAACAAAAGAAAAAGAAAAAGATGAAGATAAACAGAATTCATAGTCATAGGGATAAATAAACCCAGACATACAGACATACATACACATTGTACATATGATATGTATGTATTGGGCATGTACTACGGGTATGCTTTCTGGAAAATTAAAATGACTCTTTCTTTCATTTTGGCTGGCGTGCGGTTGCCGCCCTCGTCACCATTGTAATAAGCATTCATTGCATACGAGCGTTCGCTGCTGCTCCTCCTTGATGCTTTCCATTGTTAAATTATTTTCCATTTTCTAGGAGAGTGAAAGCGGGAAAAGCGGCACTGACAATAACGTGCTCCTGTGTGAATGCACACACACACACACACAGACACACACGCCTACATACGTTTCGCATGCAACATGACATCAAATATGAATGGTAGCACTCGTCGTCTCTCACTCGTATGCACTCTAATATTTGTTCGGAAGGAACAAACTACATTTAAGTGTGTTTTTGTTGTTGTTGTTGCTGTTTTGTTTCTGGGGAAATGTGGGGTAAACCAAGAAAACAAGAAGTATCTTAAGTACTTAAACGCAATGAATGAAGTGGGTAAGCACGGCCCACACACACATCCTGGCAGCGGCGGTGGTTGTGGAGGAGTAGGAGTACGAACTATCTTTCACCTGACTTAATTGCGTTTAAAAAAATATCTTCAAATGTCAACTTTTTCATCAAAAGCTTTTATGCAAAATGAAAAAGGTTTCACAAAACTTTTCTCAGTTGCGGCATACAATTGTCAAGTCGCATTAGGGTACGAGGATACGTAGGAGAAGTTGTGTGCACATTGAGGATTGAATTGAATTGATTGTTTTAGAGCATTTGCGAATATAGTACGAAACACTTTTGAAACATTTATCCTTTGGGCATTCCACAATCGTCATTACACCGTATTTTGCATAAAGACTTGGGTCTTAAGGCTTATAAAGTTCAGTTAACACAAGAACTCAACACGGCCGATCATCAACAACGTCCTGTCTTTGCTGATTGGGTCCTTGAAATGTATGAAAATGGTCCGGAATTCCATCACTATCTTGACTAATGAGGCCCATTTCCACCTCGGTGGCTACGTCAACAAGGAAAATTGTCGCATCTGGGGCTCGCAAAACCCAAGAGTTATTGTTGCGAAGCCTCTCCATTCTCAACGTGTGACTGTTTGGTGCGGTTATGATCCTTACTTTTTCGAAAATGAGGTTGGATCAACAGTTTCGGTGAGTGGATTTTCTTGGAATACCAAAATAACACCCTGTATTTACATCCAAATAAACTTTGTTTAGGAAAGAGATGTAGTCTGTGGTCCTAATGAGGGGAAAAATAAAGAAAAAATTTTAGGGGTCGCGCCTCTCCCCCAAAATTTGGAAATTATCGCTATTTTGGCGTTGATTTTAGAAAAATCCTAAAAAGTTTTATGTCAATAAATGTTTGCAATAGCGTAAACAATGAAATAAGGGCATGAAAAAATTTAAAAAAAATTTTCTCATTGTTCAAAAATTTCAAAAAGTAAAATAAGTCAAATCGTCCCTTCTTCAGAAAATTGACTGAACAATGAAATCGCCACCAAAGCTACAAATATTAGTCGATTATCCTCATATTTGCCTCAAATACTTTTGTTTGGGCACTGAACAATTTCGAATAAGTTAAGTCGTTAATTTTTAGGATTTTTCTAAAATCAACGCCAAAATAGCGATAATTTCCAAATTTCGAGGGAGTGGCGCGACCCCTAAACATTTTTTTCTTTATTTTTCCCCTCATTAGGACCCCAGACTACATCTCTTTCCGAGGTTAACTTTTTCAAATTAAAAAAAGCATGTTTTCACTACACCCTATTGGACATGCAGGGTTAAATATGAAGGATAATTCTCATTCACCTTAAAAAACATTATGTATATTGCTCTGATACCAATTATTGTACAATTCTGATTTCCATACCTGAGATTGTTTTTTTATTTCATTTACCATTTATTTGGACTTCTGATTTTGTTTGAATATGACTTTAGTGGTTACGGCAAAGGAAGATCTTCCATTATTTCGGTTCGAAGGTTTGCCTTGTTCTCGTCGGTAGTCTGAGGCGTGCAAGCGTACACTTTATATTCCAAATTGCCTAACAGAAATAGATCCGAAGCGATAAATCTGAAGATCTGGTTAGCCAGTCAATAATGCCCTTTTCAACATCACATGTCATGGTCATACAATTGTGTATTTCTTGGTTTTTCTTAGACTTCTGTTCATACAAATATATTTTTGATTTCTCTCATAACGATTTTTTTAAAGGCAGCTTCAGTTGTTACTTCTTTCACCGTAGTCTCAGTCTTGCCTATCTGGCCCCCTGCTTCCATGTTATTTGTCGTCGAAGATCGTTCTGACTAAAGCGTTGGGATTCATTTGACCGACATGACCCAGCCAGCGCAATCGTTGTATTATATCCAACCCTAGACTAACATATAACTTAATCCGACTTTTCACTCAACCCTCGTACAACATGCTGTATATTCTTTGACTGTTGCTACTACTGGTTTCGGTTTGTTTTGATGATCTGGCAGTGCAACTTTGACATTGCATAATTTCAATTCGTTGTGCCTACACAAACAAACACTCAGACAATTGCCATTCCCCTTTCGACCAACTGCAGTTTACCCCGTCTTTTGACTCAATTTGAGTCAATTCAAATTGAACCGATATCTCTCTACCATCTGACTCTCGCAGCAGCCAAGAAGAAGATGCTGACGAAGAACAAGAAGTGTGGGAATAAACGAATGCAAGTTTTTAGGCAGTTTTAAAACAGTTTCGAGTACACGCTCACACTCGTATTAACGACAAAGTCATATCCTCCTATACAGACACACACACACATACGCACCGCCCTATACATGTATGTGAGTATATGTACATGATTGCACACATACCCGCACTTGTATACTGTACTCTGTACGAGTAATTGTAATGCAATTGAGACCGAAGTGGAAAAAAAAAAGTAAAATAAAACAACTTTTTATAAACTTTCAAATTGTCGTCCTCGAGTTTGTGTCAAAAGTCTGAACACACATACACAGTCTCTCACAAACACTCTCACTCGTACACACACAGAGTCAATGGATTTTATGTCATGCTTCAATTCCTTAAAAATCCTTACATATTTGTGTCATTCTCTGTGTATGTGTGTGTGTGTGTCTATATATGTTTGTTATTTATAGGACAATGTTCAAATTGAAGGGATCTTCACACATACACACATACTCACATTCCACCCAAAATCCCAAAGATGTTCCATGAATGGATTCATGTTGTTGGCCCGTTACGTGCACGAGGATGTTAGAAGTTGCAATTATCTCCGTGTTGGGTAAGTGCATCTTGGCAGGATGATACGGATTGACATAAAATCCTTAGTTTAACTAGACACTGGACCTTTCGAAACTTTTCAATATCACGATAAGCCTTAAGTCCCAATGGCAGTGAAAATATACACCAACCCTGCATGCATGCACTTGGGATGTCTGTACGTCATTCGTTGCAATGTCGAGATTGTTAATCGAAGACAGCGTCTGCGAGGACCTCGAGCACTTGTCGAACGTTGTTGGTCCTAGTGTCCCTAGCATAGTGTCTTTATGTGTATAAGGCAGGCGGCATATCAGCCTGGTTATCCTAAGCCTCGAGAAAATTCAGAATGAGCTGCCATGAAAGCAAGCACCAATTCGGATGTGGATTTGTCGTGAATAAGCAAATGCGACATCTTGTCGCTGTTTTCACGCCAGTAAATGAAAGGCTGGACACAATCCGCATCAAGGACATTAGCCTAATTTGTGCTCACGCGGCGGCGAAAGAAGAAGACGATGATACTAAAGACTCGTTCTAGGAGCGACTGGAACAGACTTATGACCGCTGCCCAGGCCATGACATTAAAATCGTTCTCCGCTCAGTGGAACACATACAAGACTCCATCGCCAAAGCCGCCGAAGAAGAAATTGGTTACCGAAAGCGGCCACAAAGGAACCATTGGTACGATAATGAGTCTATAGTCGCCACTGAAGCTAAGAACGCCGCATACAAGGCAACACTCCAGCCTATGGCAACGCGAGCTGTGTTGGAGCGATACTGGGAGTTGAGGAGAGTGGAAAATCGCCTATTCCAAAAAAAGAAGAGAGAGATGGATAGACGACAGTGTGAGGAGATAGAGATCTATGGAAGTTGAAACGATGCCAGAAAATTCTATCAGCGAGTGAAACATCAAACGAATGACTCGAGTACTGGTAGAGATGAGAATGGAAATCTGGTAACTGATCCGCCGAGTATGATGAGAGTCTGGAAACAACATTTCTCCAGAAAACAACCGACGATAGTAACCCGCGATTAATCGTAGACGACGATGAGGTAAAACCAGAAGTATTTCGGCTTAAGAACAATAAAGCCGCAGTTGTCGACGAAATACCAGCAGAGCTGTATAAGACCGGAGTAGGCGAGCTGATAACGTGCATGCATCAGCTAGTTTCCACAATCTGGGTAGAAGAAAGTATGCCTGATGATTGGAACTTCAATATAGTCCGATTCATAGAAAAGAAGAAAAGATCGTTTGCGCCAACTATCGCGGAATATGTTTCTTATTAACCGCATATAAGATACAAATATATTGTGTGAAAGACTGAACCCAAATCTTGACGAACTGATCCAGCCCTATCAGTGTGGCTTCAGGCCGAATAGATCAATAATCAACCCAATCTTTTCACTACGCAAAATCCTGGAATAGGACTCATGAAAAACAAATCCATACATACGTTCTTTTTATCGATTATACACCCGCCTTCTCTACTGCGATAAGAGAAAAACTATTTGACAACATGTCTACGTATAAAATAAAAGCAAAACTTATACGCCTTTGTAGAATGACACTTATCGTGTAACTTCTTCAAAATCCTGATGGAGAAGATATTAGAAAATGCAGTAGTTTATTAAAACTGGCACTCTGACAACCAAGGGCCACATTCTCCTCGCATATGCTGACGATATTGACATCAGCGGAAGGACAGAGCGAGATGTAACTGGCGGTTTTTCTAGAATCGAGAAGGAATCGGCGAAGATGGGTCTGATGGTGAACGAGGACAAGACAAAACGTATGCTTGCAACGGCCAGGTAATCGTCGCGACGAAAACAAGGCGAAGGCTGGCAGTTGCAACGTCGAGGTAGTGGAAGAATTTATATACCTTGGCTCCGCCAATAATAGAAAGAATGATGTCAGCATCGAAATAAAGCGAAGGATCGTGCTGGCAAATATCTGTTATTTGGGGCTTAACAAACAATTCAGGATCAGAGCCCTCTCGCGTCGAACTAAAATAACACTGTACAATACACTTATTCTATCCATGCTTCTTTATGGCGCCGAAACATGGGTACTTGCGAAAGCAGTTGAAGCTGTGAGGGGTGTATTTGAGAGAAAAATTCTTCGTAAAATCTATGGCCCTATCTGTGTGAACGAGGAGTATAGGCGTCGAACGAAACGTGAGCTATTTGAGCTGTATCCCGACATGAACGTAGTTAAGCGCATCAAAATACAGCGGCCGAATGTATCCATACGCTCCAGCCAGAAAGGCGTTGAACGGCATCTACCGCGGAAGGCGCAGACAGGGAAGACCGAGACTCCGGTGGATGGACCCAGTGGAAGAAGACATGAAGATGCTTTGTGTCAGGAACTGGAGAAGCCAAGCAGAAGACCGAAGTGCTTGGAAATCACTTATTAATCAGGCCAAGACCAACAACAGGTTGTAGATCCAACCTAAGTAAGTAAGTAATATAAAAATATGCCTCATTTACGGAATTCAAAGTATAAAAACCATAGTACGGAGAGTACTCAATTTTTATTCTCTTCACAAGAGAAAAATACCTTATGAGAAAAAAATTGTTCTCCTCAAAGATAAATATAAATTTTTCTCAAGATAAATATTTTTTTCTCGTGAAAGTAATTTAAATTTATGAAGAGAACAATTATTTTGTTCACTCACGAGATTTATCTACCGAGCACTCGCGCGAGAGTTATATCTACACATTAGAAATGAATTCTCATTCATGAGTTTAATCATTAGAAAAAATATTCGTCATCAACTGCATTTTTAGGAAATCCCTTTACAACGGCGAAATGGGACGAAAATATGTATAACAAATAATTAAACTTTCAGCGGATAACATTTTTTTTTCTTTTTTATTGTTTCAAACCAAAAAATTATATTTTATAAAATTATATATTTTTCGTATTCGAAGCACTTCTTACGACCCATTTTTTTCAACTGCTTCAAACAAAACAATAGAAGAAACTTACCTGCGTCAATTTCCAAACACAAGTATTTTTATATTTCTTGTCTCACGCGTGCTCTCTTTAATATTTATCTTTCGCACTCAGAATGTAAAACAAAACTCTCGTGAAAGTTATTTTTATGAGTGAGTGTTATATTTTCTTCTCTTTCGTTAGAGAGAGCAATACTTTTAAAGCATGTATTGATCACTCATGAAAGATAAAAAAGATAACTTTCGTAGATAAAAATTACTTTCACGAGAATTATTTTTTTTTGTCTCTGAGTGTGAGTAACAAAACGAGAGATAAAAATGAAAATACCTTTCGCGAAGCCAGATTTTCCGTACTATGATAAAAACCAAATAATAGTAAACGAAAATATATAAATTAAAAAACATATGCGTTGAAAATATTTGCAAATGAAATTGGATAAGAAATTGGTTGAGAAGTTGTAGCGTGTGGGGAGAATGACCAATTTGAAAGGTCAACTCCGTTGTACAACCAGTTGCAACGTGTGAGGGCCGCATTGTATATAGTTTGAAATCACTTTATCCTAGTACCCCTGATGATGCCTTATTGAAAGCTTCCCGCCAATCAGCGTGTGCCCTCTGCCCCCCACTCTGAAGTATTTTCCCTTGTCCACTAACAAAATCTAAAACCAAACGTTAGTCAATGCTTACTAATAAACACTTCTACAATTACAATTTATTGCAAAAGTCTCGTAGTGTATCAAATTAAGCAAAAAAAAAAGGAAAACTTCCAAAATATCCATTAGACGGAAAATGACCTTCATTGCGTGTACAACTTGTATAAGAAACAACAAATTTCGGGTTATTTTAAAACTTTGTTGTACAAAATACCACACAATTTGCAGTGGTCGATGGGAAATAACTCCCTTAACGGCGTCGACAAATATTACGAAAAGAAAGTGTTTCCTGGTAAATTCAGGGGTGGGGAAACTTGACCAGACGCCAATTAACTGGGCAATAGCATCATGTTCTTATTTTATGGGTAAATGTCTGGTGGTCCATAGAGGATAGGACGACTGTAGTATCTCCTTGCATATGCGGGAAAGATCTGAAATTTCAATTAACAACAGCCCACAAACAAATGATTGCCCGCTAAGGATATCAAAGTCCAATGAAGACGATAAAGGAAAATTTAAAGGCCAAGGAAGAGATGTACTTGTAGTAGATGATTGTAGATTTGTAGATGTAGGCGAATAAAGGATCATGATTTGCAGATGTGATCGGATGGCGGGAAAAACCGAATTGGAACGGGATTCATACACAAGACTGGAAATATAAACAGCAGAGCATCGGCATAGCACTCTCTACGTAGTAGAAGTACTGGCAAAGCGTCCGAATTCGCAATATCAAGTAACAATGATAACAACAATCCTTGTGTTGTTATAGCCAACATGGATAGCATCAATCCATTGTAGAGTGCTGGCAAAGTGATGGAAATAAGTGCCACAAATAAGGTGTGTGGCAACCCGACCAAGATGACATCCCACGATAATAACCCGTTGATCTGGCAACGCATAAATGAATTGTTATATTTTAGTTTTTCTGATGCAATAAGTTGTGTTTGTTACGTTTTGGAATACATAAATGAGTCGAGAATATAAGTGGTTCATTTGGAGATATTTTCGTAATCTGATAGAATCCTGGGCTGTTACAAGGTGCTTCAGGGTCAAGTGGGAACTGATTCCTGGAAAAGTCTACCAACGAGTAATAAGATAAATCTAAAGATTCACCTCCACCCAGAAAGGGCAGACGCAGACAGGCCTTTCAGCACTTGTCCTATGTAAGTGCTCTTCTACGCTTGCTCGTACATTGCGCAATCTCTTCAACCCTTCACGTTGGAAAGTTGCCAATGTTCAGCCGATCGCCCAGAAAGGTGAGGCTACAAATCCTGCGAATTACCGTCCAATTGCAATATGTTCTGCGCTCTCGAAGGTCATGGAGAGCGTGGTTGAGTATCTAGAGTCTAACGGCCTTCTGAATGATCGCCAGTATGGCTTCCGTAGAAATCGATCTACTGAAGACCTGATGGCGTTCCTTTCGGAGCGATGAAGTCGATCCATTCACCGCATTGGTGAGAGTAAGGTCGTGGGTCTGGATATTTCCAAGGCGTTTGAGAGGGTCTGGCACGGAGCACTCATAGCAAAACCTATTGCATTTGGTGTCGGTAATACCTTCTCTAGATTTGTATCGCGTTGTCTCAGAGATTGCTCTATACGAGTTGTTATCGATGGGGTCTCATCCAACGAGCATAGGCTGATCGCAGGAGTGCCAGAAGGCTCTGCGTCTGCGAGAGGATGACAGCTTATTGTGCGACTTCTTTAAGATAATGAAGGGGGAAATGTTGGAAAAGGCAGAAGTTAAAAAAGGAGAAACATTGCACCCCCAAAGGCCATATGCTCTTGGGAAAAATAGAGCGAGATGTGCCGGCAAGATAGTGGAAGCATTTAAATACCTCGTCTCTGAAATTAATAGAATGAATGATGTTACGAATCAAATCTATTATTTATAAATGTAACAGGTTTTTTTTTGATATTAGTTTGAATTACCACATTTGGAATAGAATATATTTGTGGTAACCCCTTTTTTGTAATGGTGTTAACTCTGGTATTGATTTATTCGGTACTCCGTGGGTACTTTAGTATACGAGTAATCACTTTGGGAGTAGTCGTTTGTCGAATTTGAATCAACCGTCAATTCCAGAGAAAACGCCAGAAGGAATAGAATTAAGTAAGTTTTTGTTAATTGTTAATCTCTAGTATTTTCAATACTAAACGTGTATGAATACTTCTAGATAAAAGCGCCCCGGTAGGCGAGTTGGTAGCGTGCTTGCCTATCAGCGTGGGGGTTGTGGGTTCGATTCCCACCAGAGGCTTTGGTCTGTCGCTGCAAAAATCAAGCCAAATAGTCTTTGTCACTCGGTTTATCCTTGGACCCAAAATTAGAATATAAAAATTTACTTTGTATTGTAATTAATAAATAAATAAATAAATAACTTCTAGATAATAAAACCAAACCTAACCGGATTCGACCGGACTTTATTTCAAATCATAATAAAGCTGCGTTTTACTATAATTCTACAATAAGTTACAGCCGTAACAATTTGTTTCTCCGTTGCTGCCGCAACAAATGATGTTACTGACAAATAGCTGTTACAATTCAAAAACAGTGCCAGCTCTCGACGAAATTCAACAACACCCGCTTTTTCTACACTTGCTTCTTTATAGCTCTGAAATATGGGCAAGGCAGAAATCAGAAAGGCAGCATTTTGGGGAAAAATCCATTCAATCTGTGTTTACGACGAGTATAGATTTTGCGAAGGATTATGAACTCCCACGTAAATCCTGAGTCTCCAAAAGTATTTACATCGAAATTAATGCAAGTGGACAATACAATTTAATACACACAACTTCCTATAGTGAAAGTTCTGCGAAGAATAAGAGAACGCGACTGGTGCAAACATCAGATTATTTTGTTTCCACTTAAACAAGTACAAATTTCTGTTGAAACTGTTGGGTTTAATTCCAGATACTGAAACACAATTTAAATTAGAACTACTATTTATGACCTTCCCTGAAAAAAAAAAAAATATATAAATATTTCAATCGCGCAGAAGTTGTGGTAGGACCTTGTCTTATATTCCTCCATAAATGGTACGGGGCAATCGTCGGTTTACATGCCGGGTTGCAAGATGCAGCCGAGGCAAAGGAAAAGGCAAAATACTGCGACACACATACACTTACACACACTCACACGCGTACATACATTCACAGTCGCAGTTACACACCCCGGCGAATCCTGATTTATGAGTCGTTGAGTGCAGGATAGTTAGTCGGGATTTTCCCACTGATTAATTGCATGAATTACGTTTAAATTTAATGTTTGTTTAGCTCCACTTTAACACACACACACACACATACATGCACACTGTAAAAAAGGAGGATAACAGAGAACTGCCGCAGTCACCAACCGCAAAAGCCACCAAAAGATGGAAATATTGTACAGCAAAACTTCGCCCGTACTCTTTGTAGTATGCAATGGTCGGTGTATGTATGTATGTGTGTTTGTAGCCGTACATGGCCATTGACAATGGGATTAAAGAACATTCCCCGGCTGCCGGCTGGAGATCCCTTGCGAAGCATACAACGGCAAAGGCACTTATCCTACGCCAGAGTAACTCCTTCTCGTAAGCAAACCGATGAAGCCACAGCCATTGATTCTGAATATGAAATGATTGGTATTTTGTAAGCAACAGAATTAACTGAAATTTGAAGGAGCATGCAACTATTTACAGGGACTTGTGTTTCAAAAGTGTGTCATGCCTTTTTATGGGGGACACGGAAAGTACATTTGAGAAATCGTTTATAATGAGAGTGTTTTTAAGAATTCACTGCAAAATAATTCGAACACAAAATGTTTAAAAAAAAAGGCAGACGAGTAACATGGAGGACTTATTCTTAAAGCTTGACCGGAATATGCCTTCAGAAAATTGAAAATGGGCGCAGTTGTCCGTTTGAATTTTAGTTTACTTGTTAAACATGCTCTCCACAACCTTCAAGAGCGCAGAACATATTACAAATGGGCGGTAATTTGCAGCCTCACCTTTCTTGGCGATCGGCTGAACATGGGCAACTTTTCAACGCGAAGGTTAAATACCAGCAAGGTACAACATGTTGAAGAGACTGCGCCATGGACTAGCTAGCGTCGAAGAGCATTTTCATAAGACATGAACTGAAAAACCATCTGGACCCAGTGTTTTATTTACATTGAGATCTGCATGAACACTTTTAAATTCACGTGTTCAAAAGAATACGTTGTCGATTACGAGGAGTGGTTGACTGTTTTCAGGCAAAGACGAATTGTTTGCAAATATTTCAGAAAGAAGGTTAGTTTTATCAACCGGGTCATGGAGATGGTATAGAAGATGAAGAATGGTCCTTTACCCTTTTTACAAATGACCAAAAGCACTTACATTCCCTGGGAGAAGGACGATCTTAAGCACGAATAACTTTAGCTGGATGTTCGTCCAGAAGTAAGTACTCTGGCACAATTGATCCCTGTTTGCGTAGCAGCTCAGTAGTGAAATTTTTTCAGAACGCTTCCTCTTTGGATCTAACCGCTTCTTTGCAAGTCTGATTAAACCAACAATACTTTGAAGTAGTCTTCGAGGAAATAAACGTGTTTACACCAAGAAGAATTGTTTTCTCAACAATTTTAGCAGCAGCATCGTCGTTATTGTCAAGGAAACATAATTTCCAATTCACATGCCGATACACATTGTTGTGCTCTGCCCAAAGCGCCTCATCATCCGATAGGATTCAATTTAAAACGGGTTCATTTTAGATCCATTATTAATAGGTCGAATGCTGGAAGTATTATGTGACTTCCTGAGCACTAGAAACACAAATCGGAAGGGATCTTTGCATGGTAGTTAGTTTGCTAATATATTGTAGCAACAGGAGGTGTTATTTTGAATCACCCGGTATTTTGGTAGCTGTCACTTTTGAAGCCTTTATTCTATGACATTTGACAAGTAGAAACTACGCCATTACTAAAAATGGAAGGATACACGCTTCAACAACGCATTGAAATTATTAAAATTCTCTACAAAAATGGTGAGATTTTTCGGATAGATTTTTATTTGTAAGTTTTGGTCCGTCCAATTCGATTATGGTAGGTATATGACGTAACCGTAAATTGTTTGGAATTTTATAAATTTGTAAAAAAAAAATTGCGTTTAAAAAAATTAAAAACCTATTCATAAAAGGAAAATGTCGGCTATTTTTATATTCAGGGGACAAAAGTAAATCAGAACTCATTTCAAACTGTTTTGATTTTTTTTTGTTGCATAGTGTTATTCAACATAGGTTTCACGTTCAAGTCCTTGTATTCCATTTGAACTTGAAACGAACTCGTCATTGGATTTTAATTTTAATTCTTTTTTGAAGACAGCTGCTTCAATTGGAAATAGTCGAATTAAAACATGTTTTGTTTAACTTTTCAATTTCATATTTTGACTTGATTTCAATTCCAATAAGTTCTGCAGGGTTTTGGTCGGTTTTTTAGAAATTCTTCGTAGGGATAAAAATTTTGTAATGGCAACGCTGGTCTTATGGCTTATAAAGTTCAGTTAACACAAGAACTCAAGTCGGCCGATCATCATCAACGTCTTGTCTTTGCAATTGTTCCCAATTGTCATAAATAAAGGGTCCACCATCTAACGTTTTTTTTTTCAACTAGTGCTTATTTCGTTTTCGTTGTTTTCGTTATCGGGCCAATGTTGAACAAATTTTTGTTTACAAAAATTGAAGAGGAGGATATTGGCAACAGTTGGTTTCAACGTGCCACACAGTCGAAGCTACACTCGATGCATCGCATTATCAGCTGATGTCGTTAGGCAACTGCATGGGCAGCCATTTGAATAAAATTATTTTCCATTATTAACCGGAAGAATTGTACTTTCAAATAAAAAAAGAAATTTGAGAAAATATCCAGTAGGATTTTTTTTACAGAATTTTCAAAAAAAAAAAGTATTAACCATTAATAGGTGTTTCCATGTTGCTCAGGTGGCAACATCGTCTAAGTTGGGCGTTGTCTCGGACACAAACCGAAAATGTTTCTTGTAGCACAGCCGCTAACACTTCGTGTATCAGTGGTCTGCCATCTGTTGTTGAATAGTAGGGACAATTCATTTTTGGACTGTATATCGCATACAAGTACTGTACGGAGTAATTCCTTTGGCAACGGAGAAACTCCTTACACCGAAGAGGAAAATAGCAACATACAAAATTCAATAGCCCAAAATAATTGCAATTCATACATTTCGATTAGAATTTCGAGTCAGAATGTCATTACCAGTTTCAGGACAGTTCATCAAGAAAAAAAATTAAATAAAAAGCAACTTACCTTATCCGTTCGCCATTCTTTTCGTATTCTAAATCAACACTTTATCTCCTCGTATCGATGTGTGTTTATGTTTCTGATTTCTGATCAATCACTCGCGAACGCAAATTCACTAGCAAAACAAACATTTGTTGTCGAACTTGAACACCATTTTTTATCAAACTACATGTTTTTTTAAGTATTTTTAATTTTCTGATTACACACAATATTTGCAAATGATTTTTGTATATGAAAATATCACAACGAAGGAAGTGCGTCTAACTTGTTCGATTTTTAAGAAGCAACTGAATGACAGATCGTTTAACTGAGTGTGTGAGAAAGAGAGCAAGAGAGACAGACACTTGCAAAAGAGTCGACGACAGGTTGCGATGTTGTTGACAATGAATCCTGTTGTTATTGCATTGTGTGATTATATTTAACTTGTACCGTTAGAATGGAGATTAGGGTGGAGTGAAAGATCCAGAACATGATTGGTACTGCAGAATCGTTCATAAAATAAAATTCGCTGAGCAATTAATGACTTATTTGAAAAAATGTCATATTATTCGATGTGTCATTGGAAAGTAATATTTTACTTATCACTCAGATAAATCTATTGTTATAGAAATTTAATAGACAACGAAAAAATAGTAATAATAAATATAATTTAATTTATTTTTATTGAGACTTTTTTTAATTAATAATACAGAAAACAAGTTATTAACCCTTCATTTCCGGGTGTTGAAAACCTAATTAGATTTATAAGGTGCATTAGATGGATAAACGGCAAGGGATGTAGGTACCCAATAGACTAAAGAGACAGCGGGCTCAATACACAATAGATTTGTATTGATATTTTAATCTATACATTTTTAATCTACTTGTTATAACTCCACTACTTCAACTATACAGAAGGGATTCACAATTGACCCTATGGGTCACTGAGTGCAGGATGTACCACCCTTCCAAACCTATCCCTGCATGCCCAAACATATTTTGTACACAATGTATTTTGCATGTCCAATGTGTTATTGAAATGAGCAGTTCCTTGTCAAATATGGTTTTTAAATTTCCCGACGTTCTGGGGATGACTTCAAGCCATTGTTTTATCTAAAGAAAGACAAAACGAAAGTTCGTTCGTTTCGATGGCAGAATAAAAATTATTTTGCCCGGATTTTACGTTTTTCTTCACTTCGCTTTGTCGTTATGGTCGCTAATCGTCTGTTTTTCATATAGAAAGCAAGCAATCGTTAACGATTGCCATTCTGGGCCAAGCAGTTAATTTGCAGCACTCAATTTTTTGTGTCTGGCAACACCGACTGCTGCAATAAACTTAAACATCGCATTCACATTAGCCATATAAAATGAACTCAAAGTCTGAAGCCCTTTAATACATGTTTGCTTGTTAACATAAACGCCGAGATGAAAATATTCTTCTTCGTCATAAAACATGATTTGATGGTACAAATTTGAGTGCATTTTCTGACAAATGTGCAGTTCGTCATAATTGTTTATCGTCGCGCACTTGAAAACTGTTTTGTCGGCTCATTTTTCAAACGCCGCCGATATTTTCGATACCACTGACGCCGTTAAATTTGTGTTGGCTTCATACCGTCGATTGAAAACACAATCTTACCAGTGATGGTACCAAAGTGGCACATTGTGCCGTTCTTGGCACAATCAAGTGTTCATGGATGTCGTGTCACACTCAAATCTATTTTGGCACTTTTTCACAATTCTCACTAATTAAGACCCAATAAATGAGTTTATTTACGTTTAAACTGAAGTTAAACTTCATAATCATTTGTTCAGACCAATTTTTTGACTCAGTTTAATCGTACAATATTGAGCGTTTTAACTACAGTACGATATCTATATCGAGCCCTAACCAAAATTTTTTTGGTTCACCAACTTGCACAAATAAAATAAATTACATAAATAATGCTGCTGTGTAATTTTGTTTATGGTGGCATTAGTTTCGGACCACCACCAGTTCCATACCTGTGTTTTTTTCCTTAGCCAAAGTCATTAAGCAGAGTTTATTATCATCATATTTTTTCTAAAAATATTGAGTGACCAAGTGTTTAATATTTCTTTAATTATTCTCCGGAAACATTTGTTTTCTGATGGAAATCTTAGTGTAGCCACATCAACAGCCGAAAATGGGGTTTATTTTGACTGTCCACTCAAACATAGGCACACAGTCAATTACTTTTGTTTTGGCTTTTGTCTAAGTTGTCTTTACACGATATGTGTGATAATATACTTTTCTACAACACACTTCAAAACCCTTTTTTTACGTTATTTGGCAAATATTGTTATTTTCTGTTTCATAAATCAAACTATTTCGATCGAAGAGCATTTGTACAAAATATACTTTGTCTTCGTTTATAAGTATATTAGTCATAACTTTAAAATTTAATTTACAACTTATAAACAATTACCGTCGTCTACCGTCAATTTTAGTTGTCTCTCTCTAATACATGCAAAATGCAACCCCCAACTCAAACAGCTGATCGTCTACCGTCAAGACTAATTGGGCCTTAATATATAGCCTAGAACCCTAAAACACTAAACCCGACATATGCGGCAACTCAAATTTTTTTACACGATATTTTACGATCGGCAGAAAATATCAACACGTAGTTTCGTGACAACTCAGTCCACTGCTGTACGAGCTTGTGTGTAGACGTTCATAGCTAAATTAGGTATGCCCGGATCGCTGTTATTTCGTCTGTATTCCCAGAACCGTCTATATTCTTATATTCCGGAATAATTCATATATAAACACATATACGTATGTATATGAAATCAATATCACACAACAAAAACTATGTTGCATTTCTTATATATGTTAAAACAAAAAAACCGTCTATATTCTTTGAAACTCCTGTGAAAACTGTCTTACCAGACTTAAAAAGGTGTTCAGTAATATTTGTGAAAATGGAAAAAGTTTCAAATGGTTACCACGGTACTTTTAAGAGTCAAACAGTGTCAAAAAAAAGTACAAAGCATTAAATTTATCATCTCTGGAATCGTTCAATTGAACGATTTCGTTCCGAAACGACAAAACTCATCTTGCCAGTCTCTTTCAAACTCTTGTAGTACGCGCATGTTGTTGTCGTCGTCGTTCGTGTAGTGTTCTGTGGTTTTTTTTTTCTTGTTTTGTTGATGCATTTTTCCAACAAGTGTTTTGCAAAATAATGTTGTGCATTGCAAATTAAAAATGTCAATAATGGCATCAGTGCATTCGTTATTGATTAACTAAAGACCACAACGAAGTAAACAAAAAGAAATTGCATGGGTGTGTGGTAGAGTGCTGGAGTAATAAAAAAGAAGCGAAGTTTAAAAATCGATCGAGTCATTTATTGTTCGATGTCTTGTTGTTTATCGCGACGATTTGGAGAAATTCGGGGAATTTCCTCGAAACATGTAAATTGAGACGGAGTTTCGTTTTACTCGATTTATGTACATCTGCCAGTGTCGTCGAGTGTACCCCAGACAAGGCTGCAGCTGTAAAGATCTTCATTTAAACATTGGAATTGGTGGATACAGCAAATATTAAGGTGCGTATTCATAATTTAGACATATCAGCTGGCACCTAATTTGATTTCTTTTTGTTATTCAAATAATTATTACATACGTTCATTTTATGCTTCATTCATTTCCATCCATCCCTTTGCTGTCCGCCAAAAGAATATGATCGCGCTGCTGCTTTATGTGTTTTTGTTGTATTTGTTTTACACAATACCACGGCAGCAGCTACAAAAACAAAAATAACAATATTGTTGGTTGGCTCGCTGGCACCTCATTCACGCAACTTACCCGTACACACATTCGGTTCAGTTCACTTTGCACAAACAAAATCAAAACAAAGCAGTCCATAGCGCACAATTTCGTCATGATTGCATGGACGGACAGACGAACGACCTATTCCATCATTTGACGGGTGATCGTGGTGGTGTAGGGCTGCTGCTGCTGCTGCCACCGTGGACCGTGGTGTTACAACAAACTTTCATACCTCGACACAGCGAAACTTGTTGCCCTTCTCCAAAACTATGCCTTCAGTATATCTCTCCAGAGGCGGTCGATTCATCCCTCGGCGTCTATGTGTGTGCGTGTTATTATTAGAGTGATATTTCGTATGTGTATTCTGCGTATGGCCATAAATGTGTCTCGCACATATGCACATCCGCTGTTATTCTGTTCCAAACACAACAAATTCAGATGTTTGTGGCATTTTGGTATGGTTCTTTCGCTGTGTCTCTTCGTTTGTTGTTATTCATAAAAGTTGGACTTTCTAAAAGCATTTTCGTCTGCTTTTCAATTAATATATGGACATTAACTGTTTGTAAAACTTCTCAGGCACGCAAACTCAAGTCACTTGCCATACTATTCCGTATTCGTTCCATTCATTCATAATAAACAACGGGTTGTTTCCGGTTATAAAGTATCTGGAGACAGAAAGACAGACGTAGAGACAATACATATGTATTAACATTTTGGCATGGAATGGATGGAATTGCACGCAGTCGGAGAATGGCGACCATGTGTGTTTTTTTTCTTTTGTGTGGTTTTTTTAGGCCATTTTTACTGTTGCCCCTAGCCAAAGATGCGGATGCAAATAAAATCTTCGCCAGAGTACATGTGCTATACTTTACTTTGGCGATCGAAAGAAATGTAGTCTTCAGCCCATATGTTGCAAAAAAAAAAATGTCCAATCAGTCAGTCACTTAATTCCATTCGCACAGCCAATTAAGAACAAAGAGATAGTGTAGGCAATACCACACTGCGTAGAAAAAGTCTGAGTACAAAGCACTTAAACCGCCTAGCTGGAAGTTGTGAGTACTTCATATAATTAGGTCTAGGCACACAAGTGCTACAATTAAGTACTGTCCTTAAGAAAATGCAGCATGAGAAGAAAAAATAATAACACACTGCCGAGGAAATGTCATTGCCTCTTAAAAGAACAATAAAATACTGTCCCAAAAAAAATTGTTGATCCATAAAACTTTGGGTAAAGTGTGAACAACAACTGATTACTCGGAGAAGAAACAACTACAGATGAATTCAAAACGAAATGTTGTTCCCTATATACACTCGCGTTATGTCGATCGAATGACTAATTTTAGGACACTAATAATTTGCCAGGACACTAATAATACGCTACGCTACTACAGCATGTAGGATTTTGAACATCTCACAATATGAACACCCAATTCAACCTTGATCATACTTTAGTCTAAATATGTAACGAATCAAGAAAGTCAATGGCTAAGTTGTTAATTATTTTTTGGGCCAACAATAAAAACTGCTCTTGTTGTCCACAACATCCCATTAAGGAACATAAGATTTTCCTCAAATACTTTACGTTAAGTAAAGTACCAACTTTTCAAATGAGACACTAAAACGCCGAGAGACGAAATCGCTTGACGTTGAAGTGTTATCGTCTTAACAGAAATAATTCTGCCAGGAAAATGACAGTGAACCTAGATCAGATGAGTGTTTTCTGCGTGTACTATTTTAAAAAAAATACGAATTTACAAAATCCTTAAGACACTGTTTATATTGTAAAAAAATTACATCTATTTTAAGGAATAAAAAACATAAAATTAATTGTTTGAAGTAAATATTTCTTTTGTCCAATTTAGTGATACAAACGAAAACCAATGAAAAAGTTGCAGTCGGGTAAACCGACTTATATATACAAAAGTCAAAAGTGAGAGTGGCTTATACCATTTGATGTAATATCATATGAAGTGTAATAGAGACCTCAAAATACCGAATTTCACATACAAATATTGAATAACACGTTTTACAAAGTGTGCGGAACATAGAGTAGAGTTTTTTTTCTCGAAAACAATATAGTTAAAGCTTTACTAAATACAAAATTTTGTCAAGATTGAGAGTTGAGCGTATTAATATTATTACACGATTTCTAAAGTAGGAAGAATTCAAGTGGGCGCAACATAACATTTGTATGGGAGGTATCCGAAGGGGTGTGGCCATGTAGCCGATATGCAATCCCACAAGTAGTTTTGGGAAACTATTAACTCATTCCAAATTTCAAAGAGCTTGCTCTGTCGAAAGTTATCGTGCGTACCAGCAGGACATTGTTCAAACGACTTAAAAAGTCATGAATCGAATTTTGTTCAAAGATACCTAGGGTTTAATGTGAATATTTCTATGTGTTACTCATTTGAATCGTATCAAATGATATATGCAAGTGGCATCAAAAAGTATTTGTGGCATGTGGCATCTAGATTTTGTTTGTTTAGTAGAGGTTTCGGTAATTCAAAATAGCGAAGAAATACTTAAACTCGGGTGGTTTGCAAACTATTGTGATGTTTGTCCCAAAACTCAAACACATTTTCTCTGGCGAATCGAACCACTTGTTTTCTTAATTTTTTTCGGGTTTTGGTTCGGTTCGACATGTGTCTCTAAGAGTGTGAGGTTTGCTTCCCTCTTTACAATACAGGAAAATACAGGAAATCTGACGTGCGATTTTAAAACCGTTCGTGGTTTCAGAAACTTACTTAGTGGCACACAACATCAGTATTAAAATAAAGCAGATGTTTTATTTTTAAGTTTCTCTCTTGCTGATTTCTGAAACGAAAATTAAAACAGAAACATGAAAGAAATACACTTCAAAATGCAATATCCCTTTTTTGACCTGCTATATAATAAAGCAGTATGTCACTGAATTCTATGACCCAAAATTAGATTTACGTGTCTGCATTTTGGGATGTCAATTTCACATACAGCATTATTTTTTTTCAGACATACACACACCCAAATTATTTTTGGTCTACACAGTGTTAGTAAATCAAAAGTCCAACAGTATTTGTACCCATCAGCACAAGCAAGTTGCCTACACTAGTCATTAAGTTTCAAGAACAAGTCGTTGACATAAAGTATATATTGCTTCCAGCGCTGACCTCTGGGGAACTCTGGTTTTAACGGCCAACAAGCAACTACACTTTTTTACTATAACTTAAATTGACGACCAAGAATTAGTCAAAGTGTGCCAAAAACAGCACACAAGCGAAATATCTTAGATTCAGCATGGAATATTTTACGAAGGCGTTATTCGAATGTTTTATTTTAGAAATACCGATTTGAAAATGCACAGATTAACTTCAGATGACCAATTGTAGGGATAGACTTGTTAAACATTTTGCAAGTTTGCTTGGAGACGTAGACACAGCAAAATAGAGATTTTTTGTTTTGTAATTTCAAAAAATATATTTCAAATTTGAACAGGTCGATGGAGACTGTGGGGGTGGGGGTGATTTACAAATGCCCGACTTTGTTCGCACATTTATTTTGAAGTTCTCCACTGTACATCTCATCGTTATAATATTTATGAGATACAAAAAAATAAAATGTTGTTCAGTTTCATCAAACACGTACGATAATATCGTCCCCTCAGTAAAACAATAGTGTATACTGTAGGGTGGGGACGATATATGTCCTATATCCGTAAATATGTGAAAGTTACATTTGTTTTTTTTTTATTGCAAGTAGCTTTTATTGTTCTATGAAATGTTTGTTTGTAGTCGGTTCCTTGTTAATCGCGAAATTGTTAATTAAGTCAAAAGCTGTGTACATCAACGCATACTTGTCCGTCATTTAGAAATATGAAATTTTAAAATTGAGATGCTTACATCATATTTGTACAAAAAATGTTGAATTTTTTTTGGCATGTTGTATTGAGTCCGTATTTTTGAGTTTTTTTTGTTAAAAAAGTGTAACCCTACGAAAATATTTTGAGATCGTTTGTCAAAGAGTGACTAAACATGCATATGTGTATTAATCGGAATGTTCTATCTTTATTTTTTAGAGGCGCCATAAAGACGTCACAGACAATACATTAATCAGTCGTCATATTTCAGATTCTAATATGTCTAACAGCACTGAATTTATACAAAAGAATCAGAGACATCTAGACATCTGCAGCCCTCTATATTGTAATTGTCTCCCATAGAACAAAAACACCTCCAATGACAGTGTCTTCTTTCTTTCTTTCAATCTTTTTATTGTCAGTAGTCGTGTAAAATCAATACATAGGGTCACCTAATTGTAATTGGCGTATACTATAGAATCAACCTAACTCTAATATCACAAAGTAATTCCAGTTTTTGCTGGGACCATCATCATCTATTTGAGACATAATTAGAAGATTTCAAGTTGAAAATATAAACCCTTTCGGAGTTTTACTATATTTTCCATTAAATTAGCTATTGGTTTATCAAAGCTATTTATTACTGTTTTTTTTTTAACTTTACGGCGTGACTGTCTGATTGGTACCAAATCAATTGTAGGGAAAAGATAAGATACACTAATTTTAAACAAGATTTATTTCTGCGTTGCGGAACAATTGAGTTTAAAAATCTACAAAATTGTTCGCGCATATTCATTTTGTAATAAACTTCAAATTTGGCTAATGGCGTAAATCAGACGTTATGCGATTTATTTGGAATCCTTAGTGAATGTAGCATCAATCAAGTTACTTACTTACATGTTTCCCTTAACATTCCATAAAGTAGTCGATGGGGAACTTCTCTCGGATCAGTGATATGTACACGATATAATTTGTATTCTCACTGGCCAGGACCTACTGTTTACAGCCGGCTCCGTACGGCTAATGTTTTTCTAGAAAAGTTTTATATGGCTTAGAGATTTCTCTCTTACTCGTCAAGTCGCCAACATTTACGAGGAACATCAATCAAGTTGCATCGGCAAAAGGGATGAGTTTGTTTTCCATCCCTTTTTCGATCATCTCGGGCGGTGTAGCCATGATATTGGTGGCCGATTGGTGCCTTTCAAATGACTCCACAATAATATGTCCCTTTCCGGGAATTTCTTTTGCAGAAAACGCATTTTTTGTTTTGCAATTGAAATCATCAACGTTGCAAACCTTTGTCGCCGATTTGCTGTCACACAAAATTAGCCAACATCCAACGATATCGGTTTTTATCGACTGTCACACCTTGTTTTAAGAAAAACAAAGTGTAACGTTTGGTTTTGCCGAAACACCGGCGCAAACAGACACTCCTTGGAGTCTCCCTAACAGAAAGGCGGAAATTTCGCTGGTTTATGCATTAAATAAGGTAAAATGCACCTCTGGCGGTCATTAAACAAAAACTGTTGTCGTTATTTTCAACGATATGGCCGTTGAGTTAACGCAACTGAACTAATATTTTCAATGGACAGCGCAATTTCTTTGTTATATATATTCTTGTTAAAAATTTTAATTATTTGACGTTTTTAAAAAAGATGTCTACCTAAGTCAATCGCTTAACAAATGTTGAAGCTATTTAATGTTAACTGAATGCCAAAAAGGTGTTTCATCCCGTTTTTCGCCTTGACTTTAAACCTTGTATTGGAAACACCAGTTTGTTTCATTAAAAAAAAACTAACAAAAAATAATTTTTCCGGCATACTATTTGTTTTTTCCAAAGAGCCAATATTCTCATTGTTTATGAAAGCGCATGCTGTCAACACACTTTTTTCAAGACCTCGATGACGTTTTCTGGATCTATACAACAAATTGCTTGATGTTCATCTTTACGCTTTCCGTGGCAAATAATTCTTTTTTGCGTGCTAAACATCATATGAAGTGTCGAATATATTCGACAAATTTACGGAAAGGGTAAAGAGCCTGTATCCTTTCTAACATTATTTCGTGCGTGATAAATGATTCGAAATGAGAAACTATTAGATGAATCAATTTGCCAACCCGTGCAAATTTGATTCCGGTTATTTCTCGCATCATAGAAATCGCATTATATGTGGTTCAAATGTACAAAGTGGGAGTATACGTTCCAAGTCAAGCCATTCCCCAAAAGACAATCGGCAGGTATTTAATTAATTCCGACATAGACAAAAGAAATATAACACACATAACAAGTCAGCTGCAAAATAAATATAAAGGGTAATCATTAAGTGGCGTATGATGACGTATGCATATGCCGTTCATCAAAAATCCGAAAAGCCAGCCATAAGCCAGTTCACGAATATCCCAATTATATTTTAAAGACTTTAAGTAAATAAAAATTGTTTTTTTTTCCCATCTGCCTGTCATAAGAGTTTATTTATAAATATTGAAAATTTATGAACGGTATTAATTTCATCTGTTCCTTAGGAACGAAAGTTGTTTATTATGTTTGCCTTGGCGTCAGACAAAATGCACTATACCAGAAACGGTTGTGCTTAAGGGTCTCCTCCCATTTGAATTTCTTTGATTGACATTCTCTAAATGGGATTGTTGTTTTTTAAGATTACCGCATTCTACGAATGTTACCTGTACTAAATGGAATGACATCTGAATATTTTTCAATACTTCACTATGCGCCAACTTTTTCCATCCATTGTCTGTATGTGTGTGTGTGAGTGTGTGTAACAGTAATTGCCTCTACGATCGTACAAAATGGGAATGACATCACTTTACTTAACCCCCCGCGTATTAAGTGCATAATTCATTCACCAGTTAATGTTAATTTATTGGAAGACAATGTGAATGATGATGTATGGACGGATGAATGGCCCCCACGAAACGGATTGACATCGGCCATAAACTGTATGGTGGGCTGGGGAGAAGAGGGTGTTCCACATTGACACGATTATTATTATGCGTGGCGAAGACAAATTCGAGCCGTGCATCTTTTGTCAGAGGCCAAAAGAAATTGTCAACATGTTTTGCATAAAATTATTATAAAATAGTTTGGTGAAATTTTGGCTCCGTCTGCTGAGATCTTTTGCCAATAATTTTCAAGGTTTTACTCTTTTTATAGCTCGTACACATACACATCAGCAGCAGCAGCACAGATAATTACGACTTTGGTGCAGGGCAATAATATTTGGTTTTTATGTTTTCTCAGATATGAAAAACAACAACAAAAAAATAGCAAAATCAACAGCGATGCACATGTGTCAAGCTGGCAGTATGTACGAGGGTATCTTGAGAAATGTCAACCAATTAATTGTACACTCACATATTTATCGCGAAGGCAAACGTTGATGTTTCTTTTACACCATCAACCATTATTAGGAATGAAAGTCGATAGTCTGTTTACGAATTTCAGCTACATACATTGTAAAATTTACAAATCGTCATTATAGGCAAATTATGTATATGATCCAATATCCCATTAATAAACAACAAGACAACTTCTCCCAAATGGGGTCATACATACAATTAAATGGCTAAAGATATGGTTTTTTCGATTCGTTGTTGTGAAGAAATGTTTGACAACGTCCATTGTCACTATTTCCGTTCAAGACCTACGTGGCCGTTATAGTTGTCAACTCCCACGCAAGCAGACATTTATAACAGGTGGTTAGTGAAAATAGTCGTTCACAACAAAAGTGGGTAATGGAAACAATATGGATTTATATGCTTACAGTGACATGTTAAAACCGGGTTTAAACCGTCCGCTTTCAAAATTCAAAGGCGTAAACCTCACATTAAGAAAGTCAATTCCAGACCCGACAATGCTGTCGCTATCTATACCCGAATTCGTGTTGTTTTTTTTTGTCATGGCAGAGCATTCTCTGATTAGAAGGCATACAATGAAGGACTGAAGCTTGCGTCTACTAAGGAATCTGGGGAGAAGAGGGGAATAGTCCTTGCAAAGATCTGGCGATAAGACGTGAATCAACAGTGGGTTCCATTGCTTTAGGACCCTAAACGATACGACCGATATTAGTATTGAAAGACTTGGGGTTTAACGAGCCCGACCACCTGTTTTTTAATTCATTTTATTTTGTTGTGTAATGATCTCTAATACAATTTATCTTAATATTACTAAACCCGCGAAGCCAATATGGCTTGTATGCAGGCGGGTTAAGGAAGCGTACACTCGCTACAACCATATAATAAACTTTCCTACACAATGCTGTCGCTATTATGACACGATTTCGCATTGGTTGTGTCCGTCTAACATCACACTGTTTGAATGGAAGGTTTGTAAAGAGACTGTTGCAGAAGGACTAAGAATACTCCTTCTGTGCACTTGCCCCGCCCTGGCGATAAGACGTGGATCAGCACTGGGTTCTTATTGGTTTAGGCTTCTCTGGCCCTCTGACCCTCACAATGTTTCAATGGGAACTATGGATTGATTTTTTGCTATTTTCCGAGGTATTAAAGTGAACTACAGACTCTAAGTGAGTCTGCTTATATGGACTGCTACTCGATTCTAACTAACCAAACACACTGGCACAATCACAGCATCCGTTTTCGTCAACATGTTTGAGCCCAGGTAATTGTGGATGCTTTGACTTCGTGGGCTTCCGATCGAATTTTGTACTTGTTTAGTATCATTTTACATCGGATTGTTATCCAATGCGAAATAATAAAGAAGAAGAAGAACTGAACAAATAAATAGACGTTTTTAAACAAATAAAATAACAAATTAAACATCCTGTTGGCAATTTTTTTATTGCTTGTAACAATCAGACTTTTACAGAGAATAAAAGAAAATGTCATTTCAATAAACGCTAAGTTTTTTGCGGATTTGTAGGGAAAAATATTCGTTTTCACTAAAAATGTTGGCAATGCTGACGATAGTGGACGGAATAACTGATACCTCAACCCAATATTCAACGTTTGAAGGATTACAAAGCCAAATTACAGTGAAAGCTCCGGACAACGATGGTCGCAGTGGTTTTGTCCGTCCACGCACAGCGGATAATAATTTGCTCTAAAAATACCACATGGAACGGAGAAATTTGTCCGTCTATCCGGAATCGTTCACGGGAGCTGTCCGCGAGTAGAGCTTTTACTGTAATTATTTTCTCTATTAATAAAATGACATCAAATTGGGTTTTTGTAACCCACACAAATCCGATCGTCAACACAAACAAACCAAATGTGATATCGTTTCTTCTACAAACATGTTCGTTCGTCTCAGACGAATACGTTTTTATAAAAACAGGCTATAAGAGGGAATTATGTGTTACTGAATTCGGGGACGTTTTCCCACTTTTCGGAAGTTTTGCACCTGAAATTGTTTTTTTTTTTGTAATTTCTAGGCAATTTTGTTTTCGAGCCTGTTTTTGTAAAACGTATTTGTCTGAGACAAACGAAAACGTCAGTTTATGAATCAAATTGGTTTTTGGAACACGAATACAATTAATTCATAAAAAATAACATTACACTCACGTTTCAATTTGAGTTTTGGCAGACACTTTTGTATTACGAAAAGCTAAATAGAGGAATGTACTTTTGTTGTTTGAACACATGAATTACGTTTACGATATGCGCTAAAAAAAACGACGAATAATCATCCGATCGAGTAACAATGCGACAAATTTCTATCCGTTATAATTAATCTCTATCTTTCCTTAAATAACTATGCTTTTTGGGTAATCTTTACTATCTCACACAAAAGAGGAACTGCTTGCATTTAATTTTTGAAGACTATTTCTTTCCATAACAGCGGCATTTTAGGCGCTCGAGATTTTGATGACTGTGTCAGGTATTTCCAGGAGTATTTGGTATTGTTGGCTTTCGACCGTCTTACCCATGTAGACATAGGACGCATGATTAATGGTGATTTCGTTTCACAAATTAAATATTACCCAGACATTGTGTAAGATTTTAAAAGTTGCAACCACACCCTAAAATTTCATTCCTTTTGGGTGTATTTCTATAACGATTTATTCATCAATACATTTTCCTTTTAGGATTAACTCTGAAATCAAATGGTATTCTCATTTCTTTTCTGATATAACTTTTTGCCAGCCCTTGCTATTTTCCCCGCTGGTCACTCATTAAACCTAGGTGCATTTATACGCAGTTCTATTTTCTCCTACACTATTGAACATCTACAACTGAAATCTTAACATGTGTTTGTCGTTTATTTGTTCGTGTGATTTATAGGTTCATGATGGATCAAAGGACTTTACATAGATACAATGATAAATAGAAAATTGGGTGGTGGCCAACACAATTTCAATATATTTTAAATTCGATTTGCAACGCCATTTATTTGAAATCCACAATCATTCCATCCACCCTCGTATTTATGTATCTGTAAGGGGTGCACAATGCGTTTAATGCCAACATGTGTGTATAGTTTTGGATTTTCTCTTTCCGTTTTTGCAATTTGAGGAAAATGTGTGTATTTTCATCTGCTACATAAATACACATATGCTGTTGTATGTGCGTACGTGCTGGTAAACTCAATAGTGTATTTTTATTATCACATACATTGTTGTTGTTGTTGGTGTTGTCGTAATGTTCAATGACCTTCTTTTCGTAAATGGGACTAAATTCTGCCTGCCGCTCATGATAGGGGTTGGAATATTCACCTTTTTTTTATAGCGCATGCGCAGCCTTTTTTTTTTGGGAAATTAGAAAGGGCTCTCTTCTTGTTATCAACTTAAATGTCATTAAGAGAAATTCTTCGAGACGAGACGGAAATTTCTCAGAACAAATGTATTGTTGTTTCTTCATCCATTTCTGATGGTAATTTATCATCGTCATCTTTGTCCCTTCGTTGGGCAACCATTCATCCAGTCATACCTTTTTAGCGGCTTAGCGTGAATTTCTTGTTTTGGTTCGTTCCACTGTGATGACTGATCGTTTTCTTTCTTACTGGTGTAGTGTGGTGTTTCTGCTGCTTCAGTCATTCAGCCACCAGCTGCCTGTTGGGTTTACGTCATGAATTTCATTTCAAGTTTAAACACGAACGTCGCTTGAGTTACACAAATGCAGCGGAGCATAAAATCCAAACGAATATTTTGAATACTTTCGTCGGCAGCGGAGGCGGTTGAGTTCCGTGGTAAACAAACTGTAACATTGTGAATTAAAAAAAAAATTAAATGCAACAAAAAAAATATATAGTTAGAAATAAAGTAAACAAATGATGTATTATTAAGTGGTGGAATTGTCTGTTGTTTTCTGAATTGGAACAATTGTTACCAACATCGCTGAGTGCTTACAATCGCACAATCAGAACAATTTGAATAAAAATAATTCATTTGAAGTTTCAAATTCAAATAAAAAGTCGACGTCGTCGTTTCTTTGTCTCAAATTCATGTTAATGTTGTAAATGTCAGCAATTTTATAATAAGAACAAACAATTCTGAAGAAGCAATTTGCTTTCACATCAATTGGACCGTATCCCAGTATAAGGCTGAGAAACACAAAAAAAAACATTTGTTTGTGTCGCCACTACATGTTGCTGCTTCTGGAAGATTCGAGAATTTGTGTTTAGTTAAAGTGAATTGAAGTGTTTTCAACGAAAAAGGTAAGGTTATCTCAAAAATTCAGTTTTGATACACCTCGCAGATTCATGGTAAATTATAAATAGGAAGTCTTTATAACCTGCCCTAGCTGGCAAAGAAAAATTCGGGCCAGATATTAAAATTTTGTGTTTAGGATTGACCCATTTCGAATATATTGTTATATTCCATTATATATATTGTTATATTCCATAATATATTGTTTAAGTCTTGTTGATCTATATTCTTCATACAGTTTTGTTTCTGTTTGAGATCATTGATTATTTCTATTTCTTTGCATAAATAGACATTTTCAAAGGCTTCGATTAGTTTTAAATGGGCTTACTTGAATCTGTTTTTGGCCTATATCAGCCCTATGAATCTATTAGGTATGACCAATGATATAGAACATAGTCATACAGTTGAACGCAATCGGCGATCGGTTTAAATTGGCCTTATAGCTTTAAGTTACAAGTAAAGATGAATAAAAATTAAATGAATTAAAGAATATATCGGCTATGAAATTTATCCTGGAAATATAATGCACTTGTTTAAAATCAAAATTCATAATAAATACATGATTTTCCAACAAGGGTTGTTATTTTGGTATTCAAAGAATAATGACATTTGTTGAGATAAATGATCGATCGGATGTTTATTTCATAATAAAGAGGAAGGAATGCCTTTAATAATGAAAAACAACATCAGCCAAATGGCTACCACGACGACGCTTGCAGGACCATATCCTTTTCATGAAATTGTTCATAACCAACTCGCAAAGTGGCAGCCCTATGTCCACGATATCGTCACGAATTCTGTCTTTGAGGTCGTGAATCGACGCTGGGTTGTTGGCGTATACAGTATCTTTCACGTGACCCAAAAGAAGAAGTCGCAAGGGGTTAAATCACAAGATCTCGGTGGCTAATTGTGATCACCTCTTCGAGAGATAAGACGTTTCGGAAACTTTTCCCGTAAAAGAGCAATAGTTTCGATGCTTGTGTGGCACGTAGCGCCGACTTTTTTAAAGTAATTGTCGTCCAGATCAATATCATCCAACTCCGACCATAAAAAGCCATTAATCATCTCTCGATAGCGCAATCCATTCAACTTAACTGTTGATCCAATCTGATTTTCGAAACAGTAAGGTCCAATGACTCCTCCTGACCATAAACCGCACCAAACAGTCACACGTTGAGGATGGAGAGGTTTCTCAACAATAACTCTTGGGTTTTCCGAGCCCCAGAAGCGAGATGGAAATGGGCCTTATAAGTCAAGATGATTTTTGATGGAATTCCGGATCATTTTCATGCATTTCAAGGATCCAATCAGCAAAGACACGACGTTGAGTTCTCGTGTTAACTGAACTTTATAAGCCTTAAGACCCAAGTCTTTATGCAAAATACGGTGTAATGACGTTTGTGGAATGCCCAATTCCAAAGAACGACGAAGAATGGACAAACCTGAGCATTCTTCAACACTTTGAGCTATAGCAGCAATATTCTCGGATTTTCTTGAGGGACGTGCACCGGTTTTATTCTTCACATCACTAACTTGGGCCATCAGCATGAATTTGTCCACTAATTTCTGTAGCGCGGTCCGACAAGATGCTTCACGACGACCCAAAAATGCTTTAGTTTTGCGAACTGTGACTGCACGACTTCACTATTTTTGTAGTGAATTTTGATAATTTCAATGCGTCGTAGAAGCGTGTATCGTTCCATTTTTAGTACTGGCGTATTCAAAATAACACCTTTTGTTCGAAAATTCTTTAGGTTCAGAAATGATCAAGACGAATATACAGTTCGATGTCGAATTTCCAATCACAATATCTATCTGTGGTAAATAACTGGACCCATATGTACTCATTGACAGTTCGCTACCATTGCGGTTCCTTTGAAATATACACTGACCACAAAAATTTGATTTTGAAATTGATTTTTGGAGACAGATTGTGCTTTTAAGGCTTTGAATACAAGACCTATCTATTAGGTTTCGAATATAAGTGCTGTATGTGGTACATATATGAGCAGTAGGTCATGGTATACCGAAATATTCTCAGCTTAAATATATTCTCGAAATATATTCAGCGAAATATTCTCAGCAATTATTTTGTAATTTTTTTTCCTCCCACTCGCCTTGAAACAGAATTCCGGTAACAATCTAGTATGAGAATGTCACAAGCTGCCTCCTACACTATGAATTATCTTTAAGGAATTAGGTGTCAAATTGTGTCAAGTGCAGGCTGTGCTGTTCTTCTACTGGTGCCCCTCCAATATCTACCGTCTCTCATATCTAATATTTTTTAAGCTCTTTATTGTAGCATCTATCCCAGATGCTTTCAGTGCAGCCCTGTGTAACCGACATTACTACCGACGTAAGTAACATCCACCTAACTAAACATGGTCGTAGTCTCAGTTTTTCCTCTGGACGCATAGCAGGCAGTATATCTCTTTTTGGGTCGTTCTTTGTTATACATCTCTTCAATGATATATTCGTAAGTATTCTCCCCAACTTACTTCAGTTTGCTTGAATTCCACATGATTGCCCTACACCGTCGAGTTTGCTATATTTTTGATTAACAACAAATCGCTGACGAGTCATCCCCTTTTCCATTACTGTCACGTGAAGGAATGTGAGATGGCTTCAGATGTAGTCATTTTTTTAATTACAAAAAAAACTCAGGGCAACTTTTAGTCACACACCCGTTGCAATTCGAAACATTTCAAATTCATTTGAATCAAAAAATAAAGTATCAAATTTAACGAAGTTCTCATGTACAGACGTGTGTGTGTCCACAGTGGCACACATTATTCGATGCATAAAAACAAAACCCCCCAAATTGTAATAAAACATTTGAAAAATATTCAAATAGAAAAATGCATTTGGTGTCATATAGTGCAAGAATGTGAATAACATTAAAATGTCATTTCATTTCTTTCTCACTATTTTTAGATGGCGTTGACTAAAAAAGATCCGTCGTTTTGTGTGGCCGCAAACGATCCACACCTGGTGAGTTTGGGCGGAGGACGTTTGAGTACAGCCGTAACAATACACAATATACCCATAGGTGAGTAGGATAACAAAAACAACAAAATGTGCCATATCAAATATAAAATAAATATAAAAAAAACCATCGAATGTACATAACTGATCACATGGAAAAGAAGAGACACGTGTCCGCGGTGGTGACACAGAAACTATTTGAAATTGTTCGGAAATAATGTGGCAATCCACACACACCATTGACTGATAAGACTGAGACGTATCTGTCTGACAGACATACATATGTTTTGAGACAAGCATTACGATTTTAATATGTTATTTCAAAATCAGTTTTGTCCATTCGAAGCTTGCGCTTAGAGGAGAGAGTAGATAAGAAATTCCAAACAGCTTTTATGTTGGGAAAACGAATTTCATTGAATTCAAATATTGGAAATTTTTATTAAAAAACATCTCCTTCCTATTCTTCAGGTGACACCACGGTGGGCTCATCCACACGTTGTAACATTTCTCTTAACGGCAGCGGTGTTCGACCTTTGCACTGTACCATATATCGCAGCGAGGAGAATGAGGTGACTTTAGTACCGGAACACGATGCTCGCATACTAATCGATGGCAATAAAATTGTCGAGGAGACCAATCTCACACAGGGTGCCATGATAACAATTGGAAAATCGTATTATTTACGTTTCAACAATCCCGCCGAAGCGCACCAGATTCGCACTGCCATGGGTTCCAGTGAACGTATATCTATGCCCCAAATCGATTTCAGTCAGACGATACAAAGGAATTCCACCAAAAGTTCCGACAGCATGAGTGGCAGCGACGTAAATGCCTATGAAATTGAATCGTTTTATGAGACCACCATACAGCCTGCTCTAAGGCAAACAAGCACCACCAGTGCCAGTAGTTCAAAAGCCATTAGTGCCTACGCCAATTTGGGTCCCATCGATATCAATGGTTTGCAATGTCCCAAAGTGTTCACAGCCGATTTGGTCACGGTAAATATGCCCGCTGAAGATGTGTTGGGACAGAAGTACTCAAGATTTGCTAAGAATTTGGCAGAAAATCAACGCAACGAAAAGAATATCAACAATGCGCGACGGAATTTCAATCAAGTTAAGAATAATAACATCTATGACAATGTCCCGGCTCCACAAGAGAGTGCCGCCAAGTCGCTTAACACGGACTACTTGACAAAAGTGAAGAATAACTCCGATACGCATCGTCAAGCGGTGAACGCCTATGATCGTTATCCGAAATTGGGCAATTTACAGATATTTCCCATGAACAGTATTAACAGTGAAATGAATACCACCAGTTCTGCGAACAGCAGCACCAGCATAACCCAGTTGTCTGTCTACAACCGTTTAGACGATCGCAAGGACCGAGAACAAAATGGTAATTACAGCATCGTTGAGAAGGATCATCTGGATGATATGCTGAAGATATGTACCGAATATACGGATAGGCAAAATCTAAATACCCCCTGCAGCAGTGGCGGCAGTAGTGGCAACACCACATCCTCTCCCATCGTACAGAATCGCATAAAAACCAATGGTTCGTTGCCGCGCGAACGGAAATCTCCCTTCCAACATGACATGCAGAGATCATTCGATGGTAGTCTAAGTAATCTGTCACCGACCACAACGTGTGAATTCGATGGCAGCTACACCTCCAGTGGCTATGAAAATGTACGTGTCTTGGGACCAAAACGTGTGGAGATTAATGGTCAACAGTTTGCGGCGGGCTCGCCCAAGGAAAGTTATGAAAATGTGGTAGTCGGTAAATATGTACCCCAAAGCCCTCGCACCAAAATACGCACGACATGCATGTCTCCCAAAAAGGAACAGAGTTTCAGTGGCGTCTTTAGCCAAAAAGCTGAACCACAAGCACAAACAAGAAGCACCAATGTTAACCGGCAGCAAGAATACGATGAATTGCTGAAGACATTTGGGGAAAAACTTCAAATTGAAATGCAGGCCATAGAGGAGAGTAGTCGTTATCAGCCCCATAACAATTCAGCCACTCACTCGCCCAACACCAGTAGGCCGAACAAAAACGTACACAATCTTAAGTTGAACTTACGATTGCCCAGCTCTCTGCAAAACTCACCGAAACTAAATAAAAAACCGGCACCGGCGCCACGCACACTCATCAAATGCTCTGCCAATGGAACAGGTGGTAGTCTTCCGCATTTATCGGCTGCTTCCGTCAGTGGTGGTGTTGGTGTATCATCAAACAAGGTATGGCCCGAGAAATTCACATGTTTTCAATTGTTTTCTATTAAAGACCTTATTTTTTTAATTGCAGAGCGATCCCCATTTTAAAGCCCAAATGGACAGTGACTTGCAGTTATTGCAGGAGAAAATCCACCGTTTGGAAGCTCAACGCAATGCGACCCGAGTAATGGAGGAGAATCAGCAATCAAAACTTAAGCAATCCATTGAAATGAAAATGGATCAAGTTAAGAAGTAAGTATAACATTACCTTTATACTCACTACCTTCAGATCTGACTTAATTTCAATATAATCTTGTTGTAGATTAAAGAGTATGCTCAAGGAGAAACAAGACAATGAATGTCTGAAGGATGAATTGAAAAGTATCAGTGAATCTCTTGATAATGATCGTAAATTATTTGAAGATTTAGAATTTCAATATCTTGAAGAAGAATCCGAATGGCATGCCTATCACGAGGAACTCAAAGCGGAAGCAAAACAAATGTCTTCTAAACTTGAAGAGCAGCATAAAGAACACTATCAGACATTATCAAAAGATTTCAAGCAAAAACCCTGTGAAGCACACCAACAAAAGCCTAGTGCCCGAAAAACACCAGCAGTCGTCGATATGGATAGACGTAATAATAAACCCTATGATATTGGTGAAGCTATTGGCATAATGTCACAGTCCCTATTTGGTTCGGCGGAAATGCTTTGCCCTCGACGCCACACGGAAGATGTCATGTCACGTAGTGTAAATGAAAATATGTTTTTCAATAATAAAATTGAATTGCCCTCGAATGGCAACACTGTAACCACAAGCACACCGAAGCGGCCTCAACTGCAAATAGTCAACATTGATGATGAATATCTACAAAATACGACAAATGCCGAAATTCCAGCGCCGACTGGTAGTATTGAGACTTTTGATAACGCTGTGCGGTTTAATCTTTCTCTGGGCAATGATGATTTTGAATTTAATCCGTTGGAGAAGAGAGTACCCTCGCAAGATGACATAGATCGCATATCGAAAGTAACTTCTGATGCTCCGATTTCCAATAGCAATCAGGGAGCCAGCACTAAAATATTTGATTCTATCAAAGAAATAGAACGCAATCGTCAGTTGCTATTGGCACAGCAAGGTAAATTCGATTAAATAGCACTGGTCGTCAAGGAAACACAGGGAATAACAGGTTAATGATTTTTTAAGGATGACAAAAACCTAAAGCTTCTGCTATTTGAATACGTTTTTTAACTATAGAACAATAATTTGTTATTCGGACACCGGAAATATTCTACATATTCATTCTGTATCACACGAGAAAGATATGGGCATTGCCGAAGACATTGTTATTTCTATATGTGATTACCATTGGTCTTTGCATTTGATGTTAATGTTCCATGTTATTGATTGGGCGAACTTTATTCTTCATTAACCATAAAGTACAAAGGTTCTTCGAATCAATGAGAATCACCACTGTTGAATTCTCCATAATTAAAATTCATACACAATCCAGCTCGCCAGCTTCTAGTTTCATTCGATTCGATTCCAAGCAACAGACTGTCTGTTGATAATTACTTCAGACTCTGAACCTTAAAATGGGTTCATGTTTGAGTGCTGAAATCGGAATTAGAATAGTATCTACATACAATTTTAACTCTATATATTCTTTTATCCTTCAAAGAATGTAATTGCGTAGACCATTGATCTGTTCTTTTTCCGCTCCCTGAAACTGTATATCCCTCTCCTCCGACAGAATTTCGAGGTAATACTAATTGAGGTATGCTAAAAAATATAGAATTGCACTTTGTTCAAAATGTATGGAATATAATCTTCTGGTTCTAAATCACTTGATACTTCTACAGAAATAGCATTAGACGTACCTAGCCGGTTTTAGATAGTAGGTGCTGGTTAGTTAGCATACTATAGTTCACTGATTTAACACAAGTTCCCCGACTGTTCCTTCATAGAACGTTCAGAATTACTCTGGCGTGTAATGAAAAGAGATCGAAATGTATTTGCCTACATATCACAACATAATCCAAATAGATGAGGGTTACGTTTTATATTTTGCTACGTAAATCTGCAAAACTACTTTTTTATTTATTAATTTGTTAATGGTGTTTGTCTTCAGGACAGTTTGCTATACTTTTTCTGTTGCTGACAGTGTCTTAGAAATGGTGTTCATCTTAATCGCTTTTTGGGCAAATATTCGCATATTCATGATTCTTGGACTTTTATCAGCATATCAGTTCTCTCAAAAAATCAACGACTTATGTGCTATTTACTAACTTATCAGGTGAATGCATTTTGACAAAAATATATTGGAGATATTTCTGAAAGCTGTCGTGTTTAGTTGGGTCTCTAAGTAAGAATTATTTTATAAGAGTTTTCTTTTCTGAACATAAAACTTTTAAAATACCTCCGTCTGTAATCAAAGGGACAGTTATCAGGGATTAAATCGGATTGTACATACTTCATGAAAGCTACCAATAATATAGAGTCATCCATTAACATTGTGATAAGCCGTGGATCATATATATTTTTAAGCGACCATTTCTATTTCCTAAATATTGCTGAGAATATTCTAAGTTATTAAAACATTTCCACATAATGAGCCGGTCAGAGAGTAATATGGAATGTTGGGTAAAATGCGGAATCTGATAGCGAAAGCACCTGAACAGCAATACAGACACCTGTACGCAATCGGCAATACTCTTCTGTACCTTTCGAAAAATTTCCCGTCATAAATCTGACCTGGCTATGTTGATATCACTACAACGAAACCCAAAAAATCCAATCACAACGTTTAATTAATCGCAATGTCACTTCTATAAATCCTTATTGTGGAACGCCATTGTCTCAAATCTTCCCTTAGTTTTGTCACTGCCGAATAACAAATAACAATTCGTATTTTTAAAGTAAATACAATTTGTAAGCACTAACAATAGCACTACAAATTGAAGCTGACCTTGAATTTAGACTCAGGTTCCCATAACTAACATGATGCTATATTCCTTACTTTAGAAATATACCACAGTCTGCATAGCCAATTGAAACCGTGGCATTCCTCTCATTAATTATTTAAATTTTATAGCTATCTTAATAAGTAAATTGTTAGCTGGAAACCCGATGTTGTACTTTTCGATACTTTGCTAGATTTCGATCTAAAACTTTGGACATTGTACAAATGTTAATTCAGTTTTTGTTTTCTTTATCAATTTTGTATGTCGACCAGTGTGCTGTTTTTTTTTATTGGCTATCTGAATTTGCAATTAACCTCTTTACAAAAAAAAATCTCTTCTTTTATTAGGTCACCATGTTATTGAACACGAGCGCCAAAAGATGAATGACCTCAAGAAGAAAAGTCACAGCGAAGCACGTGCTCAATATCTTTCTATGCTTAATAGAAATAGTACAGAGTAAGTATCTCCAAATCTGCTGCTGCAACAAAACAACGTCAGATTCTATTGTTTACTCACAATCACTACGATCGATCACAGACATACGTACGTCCATACTCGTATCTATATCCATGTATGTATGGCTGCAGTATATGAGCTTAAGTATGATCACTTGTAGACGGCCTCTATGGACGACGGATGGCACGGCATTAATGAATCAATTGAATCATCGACCGACCAACCAACCAAGCGAGCGAAAGCACACTCAATTTGTTGAGAACTGATGTTTGTTTGCTTACGTACGCTGGCGGTGGCACCAATAAATGCAAACAACAAACCACTCATTTGTTTGCATTCTGATTAAGATTAACAATTAACACACTTTTTTCCTAAGACCAATACAGACGTACATACAATGTCGTCAATGTGTATACATTAGAGAGCCTTAGCTTCTGTTTCAAAGGGTTAAATTCATGATTGAAATTCCCGTCGTATTTCGTTTAGAAATGTACAAGTATTATTGAATAATTTCGGATCGATTTCAAAAACTCCTAAAGCCACTTCATTTACTGTCTCAAGTAAATGTTTAATTTCTTGATTTAGTCAAATATATTCCACAAGATAGGGGAGAGTGTATGCAAATCTTGTTCTTGTAAGAATTTCAGAAGTACGTCTTTCTGCCTGTTTTCATAAAATAAATTTGTTCATTCGTTTCAAATCTTCAAGATTGGAATCGTTATAAAATGGGTTTCCGATATTATTCAATTGTTATTTTCAGATATATGAAAGATATCGACATATACAACACAATCCCAAACGATAAAAAAAATCGTTTTTATTGGGCCTTCAATTTGACCATTTGTAACTAACGAACAACAGACGTCTTATGGAACTGCATATTTCCATACAACGAATTTGTTAATGTTATTCTGAATTATCCTACAACAATCTAAGATTGATTTACTTGCTTCCACCTGAGGTACCCTAATAAGCATATTCATATGTCTTTATTCTCCCTCTCTCGCCCTAAACGCACAAATTTTCAATGTTCAATCGCAGTCTCAGAGTTAAGCACGATCCATTCGTACATAATTCAATAGTTTCAATAGGTGTTTTAAGGGAAGAACTCGCCGTTTAGCCACATTTAAAATCACTTTTGAATCGCAACGAACTCTCGACTCATTCATTGTCCACTACGATTTTCCATTTAATTTCGAAAAGCTGTGAATAATATTGAAAAGCTTTGCACGAAATGCCAAGATAAACAAGTGTTATCGTGTCGTTATCAGTGAAATTGAATACAACAAAAAAAGTGCTCATGTTAATGGCCGGCGGCGATTCTGAATACCACTGAATTGTATTCTGTTATTTTGCTCAATGGAACAGTTGGTGCTCGCTAGCGCTTGCTGAGTTCTTTGTTGTCCCACCAAAAGACACCTACTAAATTACTCATAGTTCCGAGAGTAGACTGCATCATTTGGAATGTATTAGGCTTTTTGTATTTTGGCATCGTCAAAATAAACACACCAAGAATACGTAGAATTATGAACACTTTGAGATCGGTGATTTGCTGCTGGTGAGTACGGAGGCAGGGCAGCAGTATTTCTTGTTTTGTTGTATTGCAGTCGTCGTTGATGTTTATATCATACTCGACTAATTTGTGTGATTTTGTTTATAAATTATTCTTTGCACATTTCAGTTGTGTGACTAATCCGGAGGAATCTCAAACGGAATTGCCAACACAACAGCAGCACCCTATGTTGGACAAGGAGAATCGACCAGCAGTGGAGAGGAATAATAGTAAGCTTAAGTCGAACAATGGGGCGACGAGCGAAGGAGGTGATTTCTCAAATCAGGTAAGATTTAGAAATACGACGTTTTTGTATAATGATAGGAAACTATTCATATGTGTGACATCATACTAGTCGCAATGAAGTCGAACACTTTAACACAAGTTGTACATTTCCCACGACCAGTAAACGCCCGTCGCTTATCTGTAAAGACGACAGACTGGTTTTCAGTGGTATGCCACTAGATTTATTGAAGGTAGTCCTAAATTGTTTGGTAGTCGAGTGTGGCATTCGAAGTCAATCGATATAAAAAAAAATGAAACAAAACTATAGTTTATCGATGATTTTTGGAAAATGCTTACATAACATCGTTGGCCCTACTTTGGAACTCATGTAATATCTTTAATATGTGTTAAAAATACTATTGTCAGTAGAATTGTGTGTTTACAAATTCGAAACGCCCCTTGTGGTATCTCCTACATCTATGGATTTCTCCGAGATTATATTAATAGCCACATACATGTTTCTCTCGACGGGATAGTTGATACCACCATAACAAATGATACAGATTGGCGTATTGTTAATTTTGTTCATTCGGCTTTTTGCAAACTCGCTTCAGTTTGCAATGCCAATGATTTGTATGCTTTCTTCCTCCTTTTATTAGAGCAGATATTTTTGGCGAATCACTTTACCATTTAATACAGCTAGTATAGTATTTTATGTCATCCGTCGGGAATGGGCTCTGCAAGCTGTATTTACCAGCACGTTCCTTCGATTTTTTTGTGGCTGTGGCTTATTTTATGACTTTCATGAAGCATATGTTTCATCCTGTGTCATTTTGCATCAGACCCATAATTGCATATTCCTTCTAGACTCTAAACCAAAAGTTATACCTCTCTTAATTGTATTGATGATAGCAATGTCATCCCTCTGGCCAAAGTTAGTCCTTGTAAAATGACAGATTTGTTGGGCTCTGTGAACGGTTTGCCTTGGTTTAGTGGAAGTTTCATCCAAACGTATAGAATAGTCAGCCCTATTGCGGGAGTCGACGTCGTCGTAATTTTTGACTCAACGTCACTTCTTGTCGTCTTCGACATCAATTCAATCCCAACTTGGCATTTTGAATCAATGTGACGACGACGTCGACAGTTTATCGATAATTTGCATACATAATGTGTCATCTCTAGTTTATTTACTGCCTGTTTCCATAAAACGAATTTGTTCGTTCGTTGCAAATTGTCAAAATTGAAAATGGATTTTTATCAGTGATGAGAACATATCCGTTTGGGATTATGTTCCGTATGTCGATATCTAAAATATATGTGAAAATCACAATTTAATAATGTCTGAAATTCATTTTATAACGCTTCCAATATTGACGATTTGTAACGAACGAACAAATTCTCAAAAGTGAAGGTGCAATAAAATGGATGTTTGACAGTAGTGACAGCTCATTGTTTTGAGATTGTGTTTCAGATGTCCATATCTTACATATAACTCAAAAACCAGAATTGAATAAAGTATGAAGCCTATGAAAAAGTATGAAAGTATGAAAAGTGAAGGCTATACAAAGTCTGTTTTTTCCCCGGACGTGCATTTTTTTTATTTCCTAAAAAGGTTTGAGAGTTAATAAAGCAGCCTTAATTGTCGGCAACGTTGAGATTTTTGCCCAGGGATTTTAACAGCTGATTATTGGAAATGACTTTAACTTGGGACTGACGCTGGTAGTCGTTTACAAGAAACTGTCCATTCACCACCGCTTCCTTCTGCGGGCTGATAGCAACTTGCTTCAATCTTCTACCACTGGTGGGCATTACATTCTGCTTTGTTGGTGACCAAATATGTGCTGTGTTTTTATAATGCACCATATAAATTCACAATCTCTTTATCTTTCTCCACCATTCTGGATAAGGGATTCTAACAATGCATGTCAATTCTAACATGTCAATGAAATTATTAAGCTGTCACCATATCTGAAAACTCTTGCAATAGATAATGGTAGGCCATTAAACTGCAGAACTTGCAAAATTCTGTGTACACGGATAGAGTTTTGTGCATTAAATGGACAAATATAAATTTTACAGGCGACACATGGTATATGTGCATTTTGTTTGACTTCAAGAATATCAATTCCTATAAAAAAATATAAAAGAGTGTAATAGTCTTTCATAAACTAATATTCATTCGTTTGAATGACATTTTTCTTCATACGAGTGTGGTAGCAACTTCTTCGGTTTTTGGAATTTAATTCAAAGCCAACTATACAATTCGTTAAGACAACCAAGGGACTGCATTACAATTAATGATCTACCAGCACCATCTTGAATACCGGATGTTGGGTATTATAAATTTCCTTACCGATTAATTTTTACAGACTTCATAGATATCGATAACTGAAAAATGATCGGACTGTTAAAGAAACCTCAAATGCTGAAAGGCCACTATGAACCCGAAATCGCTGATGAAAGAGCCAACAACTTTACTTTTTTGTAAAAAATTATTGTACACACATTCGATTTTAATTTTATGGCGGGGGCCTATTTACGAAACCAATGAAAGTAATACACAAATTGATTTTTGCCAATATAAATTCAACAAACAGCTCGCCGCGAAAGCGTGACCCCTCTCTTCTGTAGTCATCATGACTTTCGAAGTTCATTGGCATGTTTATGTACGTTACTGAAAATGTTTATTTTGTTTATTTGTTTAATAAATGGTTTAAATTATTTGTCTACACTTCTCAGAATGCCCGCATTCGACATTTCGGGCCTCCTTATACAGAAATAATGAAAAAAAACTTTACTTAAAACAGATTGTGTGGGATAAAAATGTTTCCGGTTATTGAAAATTTTTTAAAAAAAAATGTTTTTTTTCGCCACCTTTACCATACGATGAGGGTATATTAATTTTCTCATTCCACACTCTATAGTGTTATACTGGATCAACAAGGTAGATAAATGAGCTACAGATAGAATCGGATATTGTCAATATTTGCTGAAATTTGTAATTAAAATGTTGATGGTATTATATAGATGATCGGTGTTTACGCTCGGCCTTTGTACATTGTAACTGTAAGAAAAAATTAACATAGACTAAAATAAGACATCTTTTCCTTTCAAATATTGATGTATTTGTTTTGCAATCCATAACTCATATTCATACCGTCCTCAATATAATAAATTATAAAGTATACACAATTGTGTGCGACTATCACACAGAAGAACCCGAGTTCGAAACCGGGTAAGACCATCAAACATTTTTCAATTGTTTTATTGAGGGGACGATCCCATGCTCCGCGAGAGAATAAACATATAATAACCCACTAGTCCAGATGTGACAGTAATAATATACTCCAGCTCAGATTAACAGAATTATTTAAATTAAATAAATTAATAATAAAGGATAAATAAATTTAAATAATAAAAATTAACAACAAATTTAATCATAAGAATATATAACAACAATTTCGAATGCGCTATTGAAATAAGAAACACATAATTGTCATTTCTTAATTAAAACAGGCCCACAAATATAAAAGGAATAAAAAAAACCTGTAATATTCTTTTATTTCACACTTATCTTTGTTGATGTTGTCATTCATTCATTTCCTTTGTTTACTTTATTCATTTCCTTTGTTTGTTTCATTCATAATAATGAAATGCCGGTATTTTATATGGTAGAACGGGTATCCATGGTAGAAACTCAATTTTATACTAATATCTTAAATTTTATTTTGTATGGGAAATTATGATTATTTGTAAATACGGGATAACAAAACAAATTAGCATCGGTAGAATATTTGTAGAAAACAAGTTCGCTTTTTTAGGTATAATTAATTTCGGTAAACATTTCTTTGGAAAGTTACAACATAAAGCCCGGTTGGGTCAGGCTAGTAGTTTCAGTTTCTGCATGGTACTGTTTAAAGGTCCCATTGGTGCATTTCCTTCTGAATGGTACTGTTAAGGGTCCTTTTGGCAGTTGCAAGGGGTTTATGAAATAAAACGAAAGATGACCCAAAAACCGCACTCTAATATTTTCTTTTTCGTTTTTGGGCCATTTTGCAAAGGTTTTCAATATTATTCACAGCTTTTCGAAATTAAATGGAAAATCATAGTGGACAATGAATGAGTCGAGAGTTCATTATGAAAAATGAAATTGGGTTTTTTTTTATAATTTTTAGATATTATTTTTTACTTTACTACTAATTTCATATGACTTTGTGCGAATGTAAGAAATATCGCTGAACGGTACTTGCCTCCTCCGTTTTTCATTACTATTACAATTTAAATTCCCATTTTTTTCCCTATTTAATGTTCGCTGAATGTTTTTTGTAGTTCCACAGTAACCAACAGTTTTTCTTTATACATCCCCCAAAGAAAACCGGCGATTGTGTAACTTTGGCCCGAGAAAAAATATCATTGTTTTTCAAAAATGTTCCTTACTTTTTCCCCCTAACATTCCCTGAAGGAATAGAGGGGGAACTTCTATTGAATCAGTTAGCTGTGCACGATATAATTTGTATTCACTGACCGGCACCTACTGTATCAAGACGGTTCCGAACGGCTAATGCTTTTTCTAGAGAAGTTTTACATGGCTTACAGATTACTCTAGTACTCATAAAGCCGCCAGCATTTTCAAGGTAGGAGTAGCCGCTAGGTTACGAACCTGAGTTCAGCTGTGTGATAGTCGCACACACTACCTGCCACATCACGGCCGTCATGTTTTACGGCCAAGTGTTCACCACAATAGCAGAACCATTTTCGGCGTTTTCGATAAAAAGTTAACTAAATCTGTTGGTCGTTTTGTGATGGTGTTTCGGACAACACCTGGCCACCTTAGACTACACATTCCCCGCATCATTAACTGTATGATGCGAACAATTTCGTCTTTGTTTGCCCACTATAGATGAACACAATCTTGTGAAATGTACTGTGGCATGTAAATTGGTATATTTGTTTTCAACACCAAGAGAATTTACCATAATTCACTGTTTACATTGAAGGTAAACAGGCTGTTAAGAACAAAATAAGTAATAACGACGCCACCAAATAATTGAATATCTGAACACGAGAGGCAGAATTTAGTTGATATCCGGAGGTCGTGCTGTTTGGTAAAATTCATTTATTTTGGATCGAATTCGTTCAAGGCTATTTCGCGCCAGTTTATTTAAAAAATAAAATATCATGATTTGGATAACACACTTCACAAGACATCGTACACATCGGGCGACGCACTATTACTATCAACAATTGCTGCACGTTGTAAGACATATTGCAGATACAATTTTTCTTGTGCTGTTGTTTTAATTAGATGCACAAGAAGTAGTAATTAATTTAATTAGTGGCATACAAAGAGGTCTCCAAATCTGTACCCTTCCATTTATTAATTTAAATAAGTGATCTTTGTTTTTGTCAGTGTAGAAATGGTCCGGCGGACAGACAGACCGACCGACCGACGGGTGTGAGTATGTATTATTATTTATTATGTTGCGAACAACATACGATATATGCTGACGACAAGAGAACTCAATAATGTTCTAAGTGTAGCCATTTCACTCTACTCTCCCGGTGATCGGTGTGTGTCTGGTATCTGTGGTTCTATCTAACTACGCGCTTTACCCCAAACCGAAAGATGCTCTGTAGAACTGGACAAATTCTAAGGCGGCCGTTGGCTGGTGTTTTTAGTTTGTGCCCAGAGAGTGTACGCGTTGGTCACATAAAAAATCGCATTGAATTCTGTTATTTTCAATTAGTGGGTGGATGGTTAGCGACACACATTGTGAATGTGATTGGAGTTGTGTTGGGCTTGAGGTGACAGAGAGGCGATAGCTCTGAAAATCGCACGTAATGTCTGTGTGGATGACGTATGTAAGAAGGCGGCGTCCTGCACAGCATCGTTACTGTCAACATGAGATTATCATTTTAGTAAGTTTGTGAGAAAGTAAGAGATACAAAATTTGACCATTTCATTTTTTAACATCTTGAAATATGCATAGCCCAGTTATATATTCCGCTTGTTCATAAAGTCCAAAGTCGATCCATGTATTTCCGTTCGTGTTTTGAAATACAAATGTGTTCCTGCAATTTGATCACAGATATATATATGTTTAGCTAGAGGAATGTATTTATGTAGGTCGATTAGAATTATTTTGGTCAGCTAAGCGTTTTTCACACAACATCATATTCAATTGAGCAATTTGCATACAATTTCTTACATTCAAGAAAAGTACTTATTAAAGTCGAATGGCTGACGACTATTACTCAAACAGTGCAGAATACATAACGACGTTAGAAATTACTATACAAGGGAGTAGGAGAGAGAAAATCTTTGGAGGTTCTATCCTGCGACGTTCTGTTTTTAATTCATAGCTCGCTTAAGGTAAAACAAGTTCAGGTATGGCCATAGTGTACATTTTCATTAGGAATTTGGCTGTTTATCTATTGAGTAGTAGTAGTAGTAGTTTTTATTTGAAGGAACTTCACGAAATAAATATAAATAAGGGAACATATACCAGCCCTTATTTATATTTATTTTGGGGGTTTTTGATAAACTAGTGTAAATGAACAGTTGTTGTCATTTCGAATTGTTATTTTTTTTGCAAATATATTCACAGAGAGAACTGCATAGATTGATTTATTCTGTTGTATTTTTGTTTTTACTTTATATTTAACCCTCTAACCCGCAAGAGTGCCTCAAGGCACTCCCCTAGAGGTATATTTGTTTATAGACTTTAAAAAAAGGGGGGTTAGAGGGTTAAGATATTTATTTTATTTTATTTATTATTAATTACAATACAAAGTAAATTTATATTCTAATTTTTGGGTCCAAGGGTAAACCGGGTGACACAGACCATATGTTTACATTTTTGCAGCGACAGACCAAAGCCTCTGGTGGGAATCGAACCCACAACCCCCACGCTGATAGGCAAGCACGCTACCAACTCGCCTACCGGGGCGCTTAGGGTTAAGATATATCTGAGTTTCGAGTCAGGTCATAGGATACCACGGAATCAAGAGCTCACCGCTCATATGCTTTTAAGTAATTCACTCTATCATTGTGAATAAATAACTAAATAATATAAAGTTTAACATAATAAAGAGTTACAAACAAAATATAGCACCAACTGAATTTATATTGCAACTTCAGTAACAGGCCGTCGCAGATGAGAGCAAGTTTTGTACTAATCTTTCAATGCTTTGTGTCAGTCCTCCTGCCCTATTTATTACAGTCTCCTCCGTAAGCTTTCTCCATCACAGTTTACGTCTGCGAATTCGAAGTTTTCTTTGCACAAATTTTCCTTTTGATAATACTGCTGGAACTTTGGCTTTTTACCAAATTTCATAAGATCCACGATTCCCTCAAGAAATCTGTACTGAAAACTCGATTATGGTAACAAAGGTTTTAAAGTCGCCTTGAGAATTTTGTCCAAGACTTTTATTCGCATAGTCGTCGTCATAAATGAGACGATACTGAAAAATAATATTCTACGTAAGTTCTCTTTGTGGGGTCCTAACAATGTCATAAAGAAATTGTCTCGCTTTTAAGTTAACCAAATTTCTTAGTAAAAACATATTTTTTAATATGAAACTCCATTTCGATTTAACTTCTGGCTCATTGTGGAAAACACCTCCATGGTTTATTAGGTTCCGGTTTATATTTTATTGTGTGTACTTTTGGATACAGTGTAGTGTGTGGAATCTACTGAATTTTTAGTTTTTCTTCGTATGTTTTGTCATATTTAGTATTTGGTATGTGTCGGCGGTCGGTTGTTGTTATTAATAATAGCCACTGTTTGCGTTGGCCCCTAAATTGAGATAAACGCACACACACCCACTATTTTTGTTGTTATTAGTACATATATAAATTTGGAATAACTAGAAATCTTGTTTATTTTGTTTTTATTGCCCTCATTAGCAACGTCATTCGCAGCCGGAATTTGAGACAAATCATCTGCATCCTCAACAATTGGAACAAAATAAACGTCATAGCACCTCCCCCCGCCCTTTGTCAGAGGCGAACTCTGAGTTGAGTTGTGAATTATTAACAAATCAATCGAATTGCAAATCGAATATTGAGCTGTCCACTCTCAATACCAACGGCAATGTAACAACAACCAACAACGAAGCAGTCAAACGACCGGGAAGTTTAGGTTCAACAGATGCCGGCAGCTGTAATCAATTGAGAGAACAACATGAGGGCAGTGAACGTAAGAGGATGTTGCCAAAACATCAAAGGCCCTTGACTCGGTATCTGCCAATATTTTCGCCAGATTTGGATCTGAGACAACATATCGAATCGGCCGGTCATCAGATAGCGTTATGTCCGCATGTCTTTGTAGACGCTAACAGTTGTAGGGGGTAAGTTTATCATCGATCGTTTCGTGCAAGATCGACGAAACTCATTTCAACTAAAACGATGTAAAGATTAATGTCATGGATCTCAATGGTGGTTAAACTCAAAATGTATCCCCCTAGAGCCTCTATAAAAATAATAATTTTAAAAGTTATTGGGCACTCACGCCAAACTTTTCCTCAGCCTTTTTTGTACGCTTCGGTGTCAAATATTACGAATTTTGGGATAAGGCGATCTTGCACGAAAATAGTAAAAGTGAATATAATTCCAGGTAATCATTACAAACTAAATTTGCTCCTTCTCCTGTGTTCATTAGGTATCTGCACAAACTAGGCGCTACCTTCCATGGTTGGTCAAAACGTTGGTTTGTATTGGATCGTCAACGTAATGCCTTCATCTATTACTCAGACAAATTGCAACGTAAACCACGGGGTGGTGCCTATTTTTCGGTAAGCTTTAAAACGAACTAACGAAACTTTCGAAACCAATTAATACTGTTCTTCTTATTTTGTTCCTTTGCCAGACTATAGACGAAGTCTACTTGGATCACTTGAATGTGTCGAAAAGTGGGCGTCCCCATTGCACATTCATTGTTAAGACTAAAAAACGCAGCTATCAATTGCAGGCAGCTTCAGATGCTGCTGCTAGAATATGGATCGATGCCATAATAACCGGAGCTCAAGGCAACTTAGACTATTAGTATTATCCTTAAAGTTTTAAAGAATTAAGTTTATTTTTATTATTTCATACATTTTAAATGCTCGACCAAAGGAAGTAGTATATAACGAACATATATGTGTACACCTAGTATAGGAATATTTTTGTATTTGTCCTTTACATCCATAGATGTAATGCAAGGTTTATTTTTTTTATATAAAATAATGTAAATATATACGCAACAAATAAACAATTAAAAAAATATCATAAATTCATAGTTAAATTATATTCCACTATATATTCTATGTATTCATAATGACGTTAGACATAAACTAGTAGTTTATTACTATATGGATTTAAGAATGCTAGCCGTCGGTGTCTTACATCATATCGACTATAAGTGCTCGGCATAATATACACAACATTCTTGATCAATGGTACAACGACGTCGACTGTTTACATGGAACAGTGCCCTTCGAAATCCTCCGGCAAGCGAAATATTTTTCTCCATGTGTTTCAAAGTAAGAAAAATGAAAGTAACAAATGCAACAAATTGGCGAAACATCCTTCCACACGTTTCGCAAGTTAGTTTGCATTTGTCCTTCCACACGTTTCACAAATAAGTTTGCATTTGTTATTTTAATTTTTCTTTGAAACACTTACAAGTTTTTCTTGTCGTTACCAAAAACCAGGATGACAAAATACTAGAATGGAACATTCGCTTTCTCATTCGAAAAAAATAAGATTGCTTATGTTACGCGTAAGGTTTCGTTTATAAACAAAATAATAAATTTTAGCAATCTCACAACGTTTGTAAATAATATAAAATGCAAAACATTATGTGTGAAACACTACATCATTTAAATGACCACCACACGAAGTGTTGCAAGCATTGATTCATTTGAGGTAATTTTGGACCACTTTTTGGCACATATTGGGCGGTATCTCAGCCATAACTTGACGAATGTTGGTTCTTAAATGCTCAAGAGTTATCTGCATAAACAAGGTCTTTCGCGTAGCCCCACAAAAAAAATAGACTTATGGTGTCAAATCGCATGATCTTGGTGGCCAGTTGATGTCGCCACGACGAGAAATTATGCGGCAATAAAGCCATATTCGCTCGAGTTGTGTGGCATGTGGCACCGTCTTGTTTAAACCACATATTCTCCAAGTCGTATTCTTCAATAGCAGGCAAAAAAAAGTCGGTTATCATATGACCATAACGCTCCCAATTGACGGTGACAGTCGTTTTCAAAGAAGTGAGGTCCAATCTCATCTTCGGACCAAAGAACGCACCAAACAGTGACTTTTGTGAAAGTAATGGCCTCTCTTCAATTACTTGAGGATTCTCAGAACCCCAAATACGACAATTTTGTTTATTAACCCACCAAGTGAGAAATGTGCTTCATCGCTGAAGGAAATTTTGTTCGAAAAATCGCCGTCCAATGCCTGTTGATCAAGCACCCATTCCACGTATCTACGACGTTGTGAATGGTCAGATGGCTTCAGTTGTTGTTGTTGAGCTGGACTTTATATGGATGTAGTTGTAGATCCAAATGCAAAATACGCCATAATGTGCCGTAAGACAGTCCTAATTCCCGAGAACGACGAGGAATCTACACATTCGTGTCTTCGGCAACACTTTCACTTACAGCAGCGATCTTTTCAGCGGAACGAGCGAAAAGATGATGCACAGGCCTTACAATATCTGTAACCGCTCCAGTCTCTTCAAATTTCTTCACAATTTATTATGATTATGTAAACCATAATCTCCTCTTAAAGCACGATATGTGGCTGTGCCAGAATCACCATTTTTGTAGTAGGGTTTAATAAGAAAAAAATTGGTTTAACAACTTACTTTGACAGATGTCGAATTCCAGCCCTATACTTTTGAAACCAAGAAATGGATAACCCTATATTTTATAATAATTATTTACGTTATTTAAGATTCAGTCAAAACAATATCCGCCGAATTGATAACGAAAACAGTGTTTACTCGAAATTAATATTTAACAAAATAATTATTTTTTAAATTTTAAAATCATACAAAAATTTTGACAATTTCGTTCACAAAGAGTATATATATTGAAAGAGATTCCATCAACTTCGAAAGTATTTTTTCGGTTGAAAAAACTCCGTCTGCGATTAGAAATGGGAATAGTTTTTGGGAAATTTTATTTTGGGAGAATTGGGAAATGAGAAATTTGCAATTGGACATTTTTGAGAGAAATGAAAAAGCAAAATCAAAACAAATTATGAATCCGTTGACTTGGGGGGGAAACAGTGGTGGCGGGAGTGGCGGTTGTAAATCACAACAGCAGCAGACGAGCAATCATATGATTCTAATTTTGAAGTATTAGGCTCGCAGAAAATTATGAAAGCAATTCTTCCTTTTATTTTGTTGACATTTTACAATGAACATTTCTATGCAAATACAAAAAAAAAGAAGCCAATAGAGAACAGCAGAAATATGTATTTGTGTGTGTGTGTTTATGCTGCGTAAGGGAATTGCTCTGCCCGCACATATGACAACAAAGGTTTGTCTGTGCGCAGAAGAGTCAATGAGAGACGGAAGGGAAACACTTCAATGAAAGTGTTTTTTCTTATTGGTTTCTTAATATTCTGCGAGCCTGGTATTTTGGATTGTGAATGTTACGCGATAGGTAGTTTTTTTCTGCCTTTACCCGTCATGCTTTCACCACCTACCTTCCCCCACACCCCTCTTACTCCAATATGTTTTTTTCCCCATCCGCCCCTTTATTTTTCAATTTTTATTGAAAAATTCAAAAAATCAACAAATTGTGATTTTTTGTCTATTTGGCCAACTTCATCTGGCACCACCCCCACCACCCACTCTCCTCTACTCCATGACCATCAACATCACATTCCTTTACCCTCTCCCTTTTTCAATCTATGCAAAAACGAAAGAAAATTTCAAAACAAATATGAATTTCTTTCTATTTTGCCAACTTCTTCTGCCCTCACCAATACAGAATGACCATCAAAAAAAAAAAGAACAACATCACAAACTGAATCAATTCCCGTCTTACTTACAACTACCCCCGTCCCCCTCTTCATCGTTCAACCTGAAACCAAACGAAATTTCAAATAAATTATGCATTTCTGTCGATTTTGTCAAAGAACTTCTTATTTTTTCTGTGCGCCTGCTCATATCTGTTATGAACATCGTTGTCTCATTGTAACAAAACACCAACAACAACACGACTTCATATTCAATGACCAAAGAAACAACAACAACATCAATTCCCGCCTTCCTTTCTACCACCCCCTCTCTTTTCCAACAATACCAAATGTTGACAATTTTTGAATAATTCCAATTTCTGAAAATGTTAAATTGAAATTTGGCAATTGACAATTTGTTTTTTTTTTCATTTTGTTTGGCTGTAGCTGCGTTGCCAAATTTCAATTTAACATTTTCAGAAATTGGAATTATTCAAAAATTGTCAACATTTGGTATTGTTGGAAAAGAGAGGGGGTGGTAGAAAGGAAGGCGGGAATTGATGTTGTTGTTGTTTCTTTGGTCATTGAATATGAAGTCGTGTTGTTGTTGGTGTTTTGTTACAATGAGACAACGATGTTCATAACAGATATGAGCAGGCGCACAGAAAAAATAAGAAGTTCTTTGACAAAATCGACAGAAATGCATAATTTATTTGAAATTTCGTTTGGTTTCAGGTTGAACGATGAAGAGGGGGACGGGGGTAGTTGTAAGTAAGACGGGAATTGATTCAGTTTGTGATGTTGTTCTTTTTTTTTTTGATGGTCATTCTGTATTGGTGAGGGCAGAAGAAGTTGGCAAAATAGAAAGAAATTCATATTTGTTTTGAAATTTTCTTTCGTTTTTGCATAGATTGAAAAAGGGAGAGGGTAAAGGAATGTGATGTTGATGGTCATGGAGTAGAGGAGAGTGGGTGGTGGGGGTGGTGCCAGATGAAGTTGGCCAAATAGACAAAAAATCACAATTTGTTGATTTTTTGAATTTTTCAATAAAAATTGAAAAATAAAGGGGCGGATGGGGAAAAAAACATATTGGAGTAAGAGGGGTGTGGGGGAAGGTAGGTGGTGAAAGCATGACGGGTAAAGGCAGAAAAAAACTACCTATCGCGTAACATTCACAATCCAAAATACCAGGCTCGCAGAATATTAAGAAACCAATAAGAAAAAACACTTTCATTGAAGTGTTTCCCTTCCGTCTCTCATTGACTCTTCTGCGCACAGACAAACCTTTGTTGTCATATGTGCGGGCAGAGCAATTCCCTTACGCAGCATAAACACACACACACAAATACATATTTCTGCTGTTCTCTATTGGCTTCTTTTTTTTTGTATTTGCATAGAAATGTTCATTGTAAAATGTCAACAAAATAAAAGGAAGAATTGCTTTCATAATTTTCTGCGAGCCTAATACTTCAAAATTAGAATCATATGATTGCTCGTCTGCTGCTGTTGTGATTTACAACCGCCACTCCCGCCACCACTGTTTCCCCCCCAAGTCAACGGATTCATAATTTGTTTTGATTTTGCTTTTTCATTTCTCTCAAAAATGTCCAATTGCAAATTTCTCATTTCCCAATTCTCCCAAAATAAAATTTCCCAAAAACTATTCCCATTTCTAATCGCAGACGGAGTTTTTTCAACCGAAAAAATACTTTCGAAGTTGATGGAATCTCTTTCAATATATATACTCTTTGTTCGTTCATATTGTTGTGATTGTTGAGTTAAATGTGAATGTGATACGTCCATTATTGCCATAACAAAACAAAATATGCAATCACAAAAGGTACAGACCAAGAAGAAATACTTTTCTCACAGAGGGCTCTTTACTATCAAATAACCAGCGACCTCTAGCGCTATTGGTTTTCCTTTGAGTGTGCAGTGCTGCCACATAGTTGTGGTCATTAAACAGACAATTGTGACCAATAAATTGTTATAAATTTTTGTTCAGTGTATATTATTGGAAACATATTATTATCAGAAGCAACTTACCCATTACTTATATTTTAATAAAAGTAATGCATATCATAGCTTTTCATACTTTATCTTTTATACGTTTAAATTATTTTAAAGTATATATTAAAATATTAAATAGTTTTTCTGCCAAGAATATGCCAATAATCTAAGCGAAGAAAATAGCATCAATTTAATAAAAAAAAAAGTAATCGAAAGCAACTGAAATTCGGTTTAGTACCATTTAACGTTTCAAACAACAGACTGTAACAGATAAACCTGTTTATGTGGCAACGCTGATTATTCCATAAGCTTTTCCTACCAGGGATGCAAAAGTTGATACAATTGTACTTTTTTGTTACATTTTCGGCATAGAAAGTACCGTGATACAACCGCGGCTCATTTGGAGCTTATTTGATACATTTTACAAATGTTCCGATCAGTTGTCTCTTTTCTTATTCAGTGATTGATTTACAATGAAAGATTGTGCAACAGACATAGATGACACTTTTGTACCGATTTATTAAGTTGGTACCAGCTCCATCTGACGGATAACAATGAAACTTGCACATTTCAGCGAGAAGATTTTACATCCGCATATTTCATCTTATGTCTTACCACCTGTTGTATGCAACCAAATTCAAGTTGATTACTTTTGTAATAGATAATTTTGCCTTAGATCAATGTGAAATACATGAACTGAATATTAACGAAAAAATACAGTGATATATCTAGTTTTTGGACAAAAGTAGCTAGTTTAAAAAATGAATTAAATGTGTTTTTGTACCCTGATATTTCCAGAGTGGTAGCAGTTATTTTATCTATACCCCATTCGACAGCAAACGTCGAAAGAATGTTTTCATTTCAAAACATTATAAAGACTAAGGAGAGGAACAGACTTAATGTGACAACATTATCAAGTATAATTCAAACGAAGGATTTATTGAAGTCTTCATATTCTTGTTGTTACAGTTTAACCATTCCATGTGATATGTTAACAAAAAATTTAAACCAAAATTGATCTCAGAAACATGTGAAATCTTGATCTTTTATACAAAAATTTTTTACATAGGCTGTAGATTATTTATTTTTGTTTTATATTTTATGTTTATGTTTTATAGTTATGTGTATATATATACATGTGCAATTGAATTTTTATTTACTTTTTTTGTTTCAATAAAATTGATTTTAAAAATAAAACATCGTTTATTGGTTTTGGTACCGTCGGGATGGAAAAAGTACATTTTTAAAGAGCGGAAAGTACAAAATGAAAAATCACATTTTGCATCCCTGTTTCCTACACACAAATGAGACCGGTATAAAATATGTGAGAGAAAAACACAGAGTGAGAGAGAGATGAAGAGCGAGAGAGAGTTTTTGTAAAAGTTGCTCTCGCATCATCACTGGTATTGTATGAATGCGCCTAATAGTTCACTTTGCAAAATTCCTATTCGCATTTTACTGTTTCGCCTCGAATCGATTGCTTCGCGGTTTGAACCGCGTGGCACATTACATTATTGGGAAATTGTTAAAATTTATATACATACATGTGTACATACTACTGCATATGTGAGCGAGTGTGTGTGTCGAGTGAGTGTTGTGTGTGTATATAAAATACATAAAAATGTACAACTACATTAGTAGCAGCAGCAGCAACTGACACATAAATCACAAGTAACGCAAGAAAAATGAAGCATTCATTCGCTTTTTTATTAGTAAAAACCATCATCAACTGGAAACGGGGCCAAAAAGAAAACCCATAAAGAAAAGTGTGAACAAAAAAAAAAAACAAAACTGTGTTTTTTCGGTGAATTGTGTTAATAATCGATTAGTTATCGTTTGTATGTGCAGATGAATGAAAAATTGTGGAAGAAGAGAAAAAAAGTTACAATTATACATACTAGTATTGCACGCATATACACATACACATACTATATACGCATACATTGATTGATATGTGTGTGTGTGTGTGTGCACGGAGTTTCATGCATACATACATACATATGTATATATGGACTCTAAGAATTGCACTTAAGTGTCACGGGAATTCGCAGGAGCTAACTTTGTTTTCGTTTGTTTTTTTTTGGAGAATGTCTTGTGAAAGTTTCTTTTTTTTTTGTAGTTAAATACGAATTAATTTCCTGTGATATTATGCCCCTAACGAAAACTATGTCGCTCGCTCTCTTATTTCCTCAGCCATCCGCCTCCCACCGTCGTTTCTTTGTCGTCTCCCGTCATCAGCAGCAACGTCTATTTAAGTGCGAGCTTCGGCGAATGCCCGAAGCGTAAAGTTGCTCCAAATTCATCTGTTTAGAGTAGAGTAAACTTTCGTGTTTGAAGTGAATGCGAATGGCTGTGTGTGTGTCCGTGTGAGTCGGTGTATGCGTGCATGGTATAGTTTAGTGTATGTGCAGACGTTGGTGCGTGTGTTCTTTCAATTAATGGGCATTTGTGCACTACGTTATCGACACTTCAAATATGGCTCTCAGTCAGTCCGTCAGTCAGTGCGCTGTCTGCATGCAGTTGCAGTGAAAACAGGATATTTTATTATACTGAAATTCATGGCAACAAATACATAGTGTCATCCCGCTCTCTCTCTCATAAAGTGCATATACCTAAATAACGGTGGATATTTACTGAAGGAAAACTGACAACCGAAGCATTGCCAACACCAATTCTTGCTGGCGGCCTCCTTTTCTCATCTAACCATCATTAACCGTTGATATCCTAAAGTTGTTGCCTGCTCCCTTTTATGCTTCATATTCGTTGTTCGTCACCATTTTTTTTTTGGTAACATGCAAACTTTTCCCAACACACAGTTTACAGAGAGCGGGAAAGAGTGGGAGAGAGAGAGAGTGAGAAACAGAAATTGAAACAACAATAACAACAGCAGAAAAAAGCTGCTCCCAACTGTCTCTTGAACGCATTCCTTCATTCCTACACTTGCCTGCCAAATCGCCGTTGTCTTCGTCATCCTCCTCGTCGTATGTGTAAAGTGAAATGACAAAACATATTTTGTAGAAACAGCGACGAAACAATATCAAAACGTAAAACGAAAAAAAATGATTTACACAAGAAAAGTGTTGTAAGACGTGAAAAAAAAATCGATGGATACTCCATTCGTTTGGGCCGCACAACGAACATTTTCATTTTCCCTTCCAACAACCCAATTTACACATTTTCTCCACAGAAAATTAGAAGAAAGCGAGAAATAAAAATCAAAATGTAATGGCTTTACAAAGAGACGTACAACGGTGAAATTATGAAAAAAAAATAAATAAAATAAAACCTAAAATATATTTAGTTTAAGTGATTACAAAAAAAAAAGAACAATTCGGGTTTCTTTAAAATACACACACATACACAAAAAAATAAAGTTAAAATAACCAACCAAAAACAACAACAAGCAATGCGTTTATTGACCACCGAAATACAACAACGAGGCTCATTTTTCCATTCATTTTAAAAAGCAAACCGAAAAAAACATAGAAAAAACGAAAATTATTCCAAATAATTGGAATAACATTAGTGAAGAAGGCATCCCCTCATAATCAATCGCTAGTCAATGTACATCACATACATGCTTTCATCTTGTGTCGGCATCAGAACGAAAATTATATAGAATCTGTGTATTTTTGTGTCATAGTCGAACAGTACACTCACCTCAGATCGCTGTGTACCCATGCTCGAGACCACTAAAACAGATCTCATGGATTAGGAACACATAGCACACTTGTAATGAAGAAGTGGCGACATTTCGGATATACTTCATCATCTCAGGTAAGTGATGGTTATTTTGCAATGGTGTTCAGATACATTTTCAAATATCTGGCAGTATAATACTGTTTTTAGTACACATACAAAAACAAATTGGGGACCTGTGAGTTGTGCACCATATAATTCTGTATATTAATAGATCGGGAATTTATGACTGTTCCAGAGAAACTTTTAATGCATTTGTCTTGTAAAGTCACCGGGATTTTAGGAGGTGAAAACACGGAAAAACTATGTCACAGGTACATTAGACAGGGTGACGGCCTAAAGGAGAAAAACTTCAGTTTTGTACAGGGTTCTCCAACAAGAGGTGTTATTTTCAATCACCCGGTATTTCGGCAGCTGCCACCTTGGAAGCTTTTATTCTTTGACATTTGGTTATGCACAATTTCATGAAAAGTATATGACCCTGTAAGCGTGGTCGTAGTAGCCATTTGGCTGATGTAGTTTTTCAATAATAAAATAAAATAATAATCGACCGTTCTAAAGGTCGACCAGCGAACTTTTTTATCAACCATGATGTGCTGATCTGCTTTTGAAATGTTAGAACTCTGAAATGCGAGAGTGCCTGAGCAGAGGCTGATATCATCTAAACATCCAGGACGGACGACGTGACGTAATAACAACAATTAACTCGAGTAAAGGATGAGCCAAAATGAATATATATATTGGAAATGGCGGCAAATGTCCTATTTGTTTTGGTATTTTTGGAGTAAACATATACAAAGAAGCATTCGAATGCGTAATACTCGTGATGATATTTTTTTCCACGACTAACTGGACAATTTTTGTCAGATAAGGCACATTTTCATTTAAAACTAAATTGTCACATCTGTACATCAACTCGAAGTCATAGCATGGAGCGCTATTTACGCTAAAGATGTTATTGGATCTTATTATTTCGAAGATCGAATGATCAACGACTTTTTCAATGCCACAAATTCATGACTTGAAACTGGCATCCAAGTGGTTCGAACAGGATGGCTATGATGATGGGCTGATGGTCATGTTGCTCCAACAGGAAGGTGCATCAGCTGGCGCGGCAATGGACCTTATGATGGATGTGCTTGCGGAGCGTTACACCAGCAGAATCATGCGATTTGACCGCTCCAGAACTCCCAAAGAATATCCGAAAAAGAGTTTGTTAAATTGTCGCTCAAAGTTCTTGATAGAATGGGAGCATAGACTATTCCAGGATATTGAGATGGGTTGCAGACTATAAGTCCAACAAATTTTATGAACTCATGTAAACATAGAATTGAAGATCTGGTGACGGATACGACAAAAAACCAAACCAGCCCTGTGCTAATAATATACGACGCACTCGAATTGTATGTGGAGACGCGAGTCCAAGTCAAGACTCTATCGACTGATGGCCACGAGTTGTTTGAATGGATGCATTACCTTATGTGCAACATTTGAGCGAATGGAATCATGTCTTATGATTGACACCTCTGTGCCCAAATCCTGCCCTTAGAAAGGGATAACTCACTGTGTACACCAATCGATATACCGTTACTCCATATTGCTAACGAGTATATCTTGAGCACAGCGAATAAACGGCTAAAGCGTGATGTGCACAATATCATTGGCTCATACCAGTACATCTATGGACATGGTAAATCTACAATTGATCAAATTTTCACTCCTGCGACAAATCCCAAAAAAGTTCCACTAAAAGCAAATAGAGAAATACCATCGTTGATTATAAAGTTGTTTTTGAAGACCGCTACAATCTAAACTATTTGATACCATGAGATAAAATCTTCAGTTAGAAGAGACCAAACAATCTCTCTTGACAGCTATTGAATATTCGCTGCCAAAAGAATTCAGAAAGCACCCTTCTGCACCCCAGAGCAAACTCCTCGCAAATGCCAAAGCCATCTTAAGCGGTCTATGGCTGTTCCAATTGCAAATATGCAAAGGGTTGTAATAAATAAATATCAATAAATAAATAGTCTGGCATCATCGAGGCGGTACCAATACAAATAAGGACAGCAACCTCGAATAAAAATTATCCAATAGATGCGACTTTGCGCTATACAAGCATTTCTAACACTCATTTCCTATCACACAAAGAAGTCTTAGTAGTATTTGGGAGAAGTTTTATTCCAAAAAGATATGGATGTAATTTTGCGAACGTATAAAATTCGGCCAGAGCCCTTAATATTGTTGAAGACCTCAAATGCTTAAATAATGTTGTTGTTCTTATTTTTTGTCAATTCCTATCAGGGACCGTAATCATTATTAGTTTTATTATAAAAATTAATATTTATAATTATATTATGAGTTTTAAAATGTTCTGCAATGGTAATGATTATTTTTGAGTAATATTAAAACAATCAAATATAATGATTATTTATGATTTTTATTTTTTTAAAATAAAATATAAAAGTAATCATTATTTACGGTCCTTGATTCCTATTGCTAATTGGCATAAGTAACTGTACGATCTTAAAACTCATTTCTCACCTTCCTGGAATCTTTCTAACCCAATTTCTCACACGCTGCTCTGACTTGTTGTAACCACATGTCGGTGACATACAAAGATTAATGGGCCAATTTTAATTAAACCATTTTCGTAAAACTTTTTTGTCCACATATTTTTTTAATTTTTTTCATTAAGAAGAATATTTAATTTACCTCACTTTTTCTTTAAGTACTCATTGTCCAATGCTAATCCCAAAGCCACTTTTCCACATAAGATTTTAGTGTGTCCACAAAAGTTCGCCGGAGTAGTCTACAATCAATAGTGGCCATTTGCCTAATGTGGCTTCTGGTACAAGTATAAAACCAGATTTTGGTCAACGCACATTTTCTTTTTGTTTGCTTTGACATTATTTCGTTGATACAAATAAAAAAAGAAAAAACAGCAACCGAGTTGAATTAAAACATAAGTTGACTCAATTAAAATTTAACTCATTTCCGGTCACTAAGCTGCTCAATTTATTTCCAGTTTATTTTTCTAATACAAATTAAACCCACATTTTCCCCGTATTCATGAAAATGTAAAACAGCTTTGTTAATAAAAATTGATTTTAAAACATTTTTCTTAACAATACTGTTTTACATTTTTATAAATACGGAGTTGAGAATGTAAATATATTTATTAATAGGCGCCCCGGTAGGCGAGTTGGTAGCGTGCTTGTCTATCAGCGTGGGGGTTGTGGGTTCGATTCCCACCAGAGGCTTTGGTCTGTTGCTGCAAAAACTTAGCCAAATGGTCTGTGTCACCTGGTTTACCCTTGGACCCAAAATTAGAATATAAATTTACTTTGTATTGTAATTAATAAATAAATAAATATTTATTAATATACGGGATACAATTTAATAATGATAACTGCATTCTCTCGTAAGAGATTACACACGTTAATGATTTTTCTGAAATTTGGATGACGTTTCTTGGTAATTTCCCGGGGCCACAGAAAATAGTCGGTCGATTGCTTTAAAAATTGCTTCAGAATTTAGAAATTATTATCTTGGCAATTCGATTATTACATGTCTCCTGTCACTTGGGTCTATAACTCTCCACCTAAATCTTGTAAGACTTAAGAGTCAAACTCTTACGTAGAAGTCGCCATGTGGTTGTTGCTGATTTTTTGTGAAACCTACCCAATGGACCAATTTTGATATTCTGCAATATTTTCTCTTACAGCCGAGGGAATACGCATCGGTAACTTTATGTCTTGTATCAAGTTAGTAGACTACAATGTTTCGGAATAACTTTCGTATTCCGGGCTCTATAACAACCCAACAATCAGATTTGAATTAGAACCAATACTTGGGAGCGGGACGATTTTAATTCCCACAGGTTTAAATTGTTTTAAAAATGTTCAGCTGTAGCTCAAACCACATCGGTTTCCAAATGTATCTGATACATACTTAGAATCAGGTTGTTAACGTACTATGATATGACTTACGATTACAGTTTCCTAAAAAAACAATCGATAATGGCAATTACTAAAGATTCTCCACAACAGTTCATGGGAATTAAACAAATCTTCGCTTGTGACATTTTTATAATACAACTTTTACCGACTAATCCATGGTGGCGAACATTTGCCTCTGGTTGAATGGTTTAACGTATAAACAATGAATGGTTAGTTGCTCTTTTTTCTGTATTAGAAATATAGATGGGCCTTATCGAGGTTTATACCCTTCAACTACTTGTTGGTTTAATCAGACATGTGAAGAAACTGTGAGATCCAAAGTGGAAGCCTTCAGAAATTAGCGTTTAAATAAAAATGCCGCCAGTGAGCTGCTACGTAAGCCGGCATGTGCCCGAGTACTATGGCGCGAAAAACGTATTCACAAACAGCTTCTTCGTGCTAAAGTTCTTTCTTCTCACAGGGGAGGTAAAAGCTTTTGGTCAGTCGTAAAAGGGTAGGGATTACTTCTTCATATTGTATTTAAACCCTCGTTAAGGGTGACCAGATATTCACTGGCCGCCATGACCAAGCTAATGAATTGATCTTTGCCAGAAACTGTCAACCATTCCCCGTGATTGCAACCGTATCTAGTTCGATGCCTTACAGATCTCAACGTAAATAATAACTCCGGACCCGACTGGTATTTCAGCACTTGTCCTATGTAAGTGCTCTTCAACGCTAGCTCGTCCATTGCACAATCTTTTCAACATGTCGTACCCTGATAGTAGTTAACCTTCACGTTGGAAAGCTGACAATGTTCAGACGATCCCCCAGAGAGATGAGACTACAAATCCTGCAAAAATTACCGCCCAATTGAACATAGTGCTCTTGAAGGTTATTGAGACTAGAGTCTATCGTTTCCTTTCGCCTTTCGGAAGAATAGAGTCGATTTCTTCACCGGCTTGGGAAAAAGAAGGTCCTGGTCCTGGTATGTCTAAGGCGTTCGATATAGATGGGGTCACATCCAAGGTTTCCACAAGGTTTTTATTTTCATTGAAGACCTGTTGGGTCAGGCTTCAGTCATCTTCACTCGATCATCGGCGAAATTCTCTGGCGGACGGGAGCAGAAGACGAAAGATGAATAACGCACTAAAGATATTTCAACGGTTGTGTGGTCGTATATGTTACAACATTTAGGCGGAATAAGAGCCTATCCAGGGACACTCCGTTCATTGTCAAATGTCCAGATGACCGGAGGACGCCCTAGAAAAAATTCCTTCTTCAGCCGAACTATTCGTATGTAGGATAATCTTCCAGGAAGTGCTTTTCCTACCAGCTGTGACATTCTTAAATACTAGTCCCTGCTTCCTTCCTCCAATTGCTAACACAGTGCATTGCATTCATAGAAGACATCCCTTGAGTTAGTAGAAAAAAAAGGCTGAACATTATATTGGACAACCGGATAATTAAAGAATGTGAAGAGGCTGAGATACTAGGCATCGTAACGGAACATTTTACAGGAATACTTGGACATGAACTAACCATCCCCACAATGGGTGCCGCGATTATTCGCACTGCTCTACAAAGGATTGTTTGGTTTAATCTGAAGAAGTGTTTGCGTTGTTTCCAAACAAAGCTGTGGACGGTTATCACAATATTATCGTCTTCAGATTTCGATCGACTTTGGTAATATCGAACCATACGTTTTTAGTCCTGATATACACTAGGCAATTTTAATTGCCCCAATTTTCAGAGAGAGTATGGAATGGAAAGGGAAAAGACTTGCTCCTACTGGCAATTCCTTTTGTGTTTTTCGTATTTTGAAAGTCATTTGCATTTGAAAAAGCAAAAATTGTCGAGACCGAATTGTCTTGTGTGAACACAAGAGGCAAGTTCAAAAAGGAATCATAAAAATTGCCGCAAGTAAAATTGACTAGTGTGAATCGGGACTAAGTAAATAAAGTAAAATACTGAAACAGAAAGAATCATTAAATTTTAAAAACAGTAAATCTTAAAAATTGTGTTCCTGGAATTTCTATATTGGCTGAAGTGATGATGCAAAGAGCTGCTGGAAAATGATGTCGTCGAATATTGAATCATCGACAAAATATGCCAATAACCGGGTAGTCGCTAGTAATTTATCAATACTTTCTCATCACTGTCATACATGTCTGCGACTTGCATGAATGTCTGTGTGTGTGTGGATGTGCAAATTCATGGTGATATTTTTTTCTTCTTCAGCACACAGAAAAACATACAAATAATGATTCCATACTTCTTACATGACATACTACATCATCCATTCAGCCACCCATTCATCCATCCGTCGTCTAGTTTGCTGGAATGCCTTCTTGTAAGGGGTGAATTACACACACACACACACAGGCAGACAGCCAAACATACATGCATGCACACACACACATACAGACAGCCAGCTTGAGTTTGTGACAAACAACTTTGTCAAGTGCCTGCCGGGTGGTTTGTCTGCTGCGGTGGTTGATGGCCGGCGACGGTGGTTGTTTGTGTGCTCGAAATAGAAGTGCCACTGCCCTTCCATCCGAAAATGAGGGGGTGAAACAATTGTTAATCACTAATAATGAAGCAGAATCGATGGAAATTATGAACGTTATCGAGTGAGCATATCGATATTATATATTTTTGCCGCTCAGTATGATGAGTATCATAGAAATTTCTTATTTTCATCTCAAATATTTAAATACTCGTTGCAAAGTCGTATCGCACAGGCTGTCTTCGCCGCAAATACAAGTGGCGCTCTTAGTACATGCATACCTAAAGGTCATCATTGAGGTCATGTGCTCTTGGCTATGGCCACTGGCATTTAATATGTAGCGATGTGGTGCAATAGAATCGTCCATATTCATGGTTGATGTGTCGTAAGAGTAGAAGGGATATTTTGCAAATGTACACAGACCAGAGACAGCCAGCGGCATTATTGTTTAATATATATATGTATGCTGGAACATGCCTAGCAGTTGTCCTTACCATTTGAATTGACTTTCCCTCCAGCATAGATCGCTTTAGAAAATGTCTTTCTATTAGTTGAGAAATTTCTGCTGATACTGATGAAAAAACATTCGCAAAAAAAACTATTTCCCTTCGATCTATAAATAAATCTGAATTAGTTAAAAACCCTTCAAATATTTTTCAATTAAATTATTAACTAAAACTTAAAAAACATAATTGAAAATGTTTAATTATTTGTCTACACACTGACCGGGTTCTACTGTTTAAAGCCGGTTCCGAAAGGCTAATGTAACTTCTTAGAGAAGTTATACATGGATTACACGCTGAAAAAAATGGTAATTTTAACAAATTTCAAACAAAAATATTTTTCCATACCACAAAAATTAACTTGTTTGTAGGTGATGAATTGACATTATATATGTGTATGCATTTTTGTCTTACTTTTTATTTTTTTCAATTTGAGAATTTCTAAATAACAATTCATCTTATTCTCTCGGTTATTGTTTTCAATTTAAAGAACGTAGATGCGCCAAAAATTACGAAAACAGCTGCAAATAAACAATTATTTGCACTCAAACGTTGTTGAAGTTCGTTGTCTCTTTTTCTCAAATACGCTATTGCTTATACACAAATATGTAATATTAATGGCAAACGAGTTATATTTACATCCAAATAGGCCTTGTGTAGAAAGAAATAAGCGTTACTTTCTCCAAAGTCCAAACACGCGTTTTACTTGTGTGTAAACGTTTAAAAAAGATGTATTTTTCAGCGTGTAGAGATTACTCGCTTACTCATAAAGTCGTCTGCATTTACGAGGCGGGAAACGCAACAGAAAAATGTTCCGCATGCGAACCTGTATATTAGTAACTGTATATAATTTTTTTTATGTGATTAAGGTGGTGATAGAACACATTTTAAAGAAAAAAAATCATTGTGTTCAGTTCAATTTACTGCTGATAACTAAACTGTTTTAAGTCCGATTTCACATAGGTAGATGATAGATAGATTATTAGTTTGAAAACAAAATTACTTAAAAATTAGCCCAAATAAGAAAAAGTTATCGCCGTCAACATTTGGGGAGTTCATGTTGTTCCATTCATTCCTGCTTTCATACTGGGTTATTTCACCGAACCGAATAACAAGGCCAACTCCAACCTCTTAACCTGAGGGAAGGCTTAGCCGTTGTAACAAGATCTGTGTAACAACGTTAGATGGGGAACGCACTTGGTTCAACCCTAATAAAATTAGCTTTCACCATTGTAAATGGGCATAGCTGTTAACCCCTGATTCCTAGGTTCCGGAAGCGTCCACCGTTCCTCACGAAGGTTTGACTGACTTTTTAAGACCGAGGTGACAGACATTACCCTCAGTAAATATAACAGATTCTAACATCCTTTTACTTGGAAATGTACCCGCTGAAAAATAAGTCTTTTTTAAATGTTTACACAGAAGTAAAACGCTTGTTTGGACTTTGTAGCAAGTAAAGCTTATTTCTTTCTACACAAAGCCTATTTGGATGTAAATATAACTCGTTTGGTATTAATATTACATATTTGTGTATAAGCAACAGCGTGTTTGAGAAAAAAAGACAACGAACTTATTAAATTCAACAAAGTACAACATTTGGGTGCGAATAAGTTTGTATTTGCAGCTGTTTTCGTAGTTGTTTTGCGCTTCTTCGATCTTTAAAGTAAATACAATAACCGAGAGAATAAGATGAATTGCTATTTAGAAATTCACAAATTGAAAAAAAAAATAAAAATGAAGACAAAAATGCATATATATTTGAGATTTATCACCTACAAATAAGTTAATGTTTGTGGTATGAAAAACTATGTATATGTTTGATGCGAATTTGTTTGCTGAAATTTGTTAAAATTGCCATTTTTGTCAGCGTGTAGGTAGCTAAGTTCTTATCGTAGAAAGTTATGATTCGAAAGTCTTTATCTTATCAGAAAATGCTATACATTTTGCGATTGGCCCCTAATGTCAGTGGCAACTCTGGCGGCGGCCATTTACATGACGTCATATTCTCGACTTGATGTAAAAAAAATTAAAAGACAAAAATAAAAATAATCCACAAGAAGAATCAAAGTTTTACATTTTTTTTTAATTACAGCCAAAAAACATCGGAAGTTTACTTTTGCGCCACCTGTTATTATCTGTTACGAACTTAATAACATTTTTACGGATGAATTGTCGATCCTATTTATTTTTCAAAATTGTGTATCTCGTGACCTATTAAAAATATGCCAAAGTATGCCCCTAGGTATTATGAGATATCCTTGATTATTGTTGCATCAAATGACGCACATGCGAAAAGACGTCTTCCCATACTCTTATGATATCAGTAGATTTAACTCAAATGTCAAGAAAGCGGAATATGTTTCTTCTTCTATCTTCAAGAACGCTGGAATCATCTCCTGAATGTTCAATTTGTGTCTGCGAATACAAATCAACTTGAACGTTTAAAGCCATTAACATTTGTTTGAAAGGCTAGAGTTCTCTGGAAAGCAATATCTATGCAGGATGTGTTATATCCAATAGGGGTTAGGAGTATACTCAATGGAATTTAAATTATATTCTTCACTGTCGTTAAAAGTTTTTTGATTTACCACCTCAATACTTTACCAATTTGGATGCCTCTTCAAACGATTTCAACATTGTTAATACATCAACACCGATTGCTGCCAATTCGTTGCCAAATTCTTTAATAGAGTTCAGTGTAGGGTATCATAAACTCATTACTTACTCATCTCGTAGCAGATGCATTTGTTAAATAAATATAAACACAATTCTCAGATATCGGAACCCACAAAAAGAAGTCCCTTTTCATATGAGAAATGGAGCAACAGTCTCTACATTGTATTTGTCTATAAATGCACACATGCACATACTTGTACATGTTCATAAAAAAAACCTTTCACCCATATTATAATCCTTTAGAAAAGGACAATATTGTCTCTCTCTGTGTCTCTCTCCAACTCAATATTTGTATGTACGAGTATACGGACTTATGCAATCTTGAAATAAACTGTAGACATTGTTTTACTACTAATACGTACTTCCAAGAATTGTACGGAATAGAAGAGAAATGTATGATGTCACTGCTTAATAGGTACTGCAGCAGCAGCAGCAGATGATGTTGCATCAAATGACCCAAATGATGTAATCCAATTTTATGGGCAAACACTGGAAAGGAATTCAGTAAATGCATTGTTTTGAGATATTAACTGATTCAAATGTCTTTTTTTCTACATCTGGGCACTTTTTCACGAATAAAAAGGGAGGCGAGAGAAAAGGGCAATTGAAAAGAAGGAACATGTAATGTTTTTTTTGTTGGTATAAATCAGGAATTTTCAAAGAGCTTTTGCGATGTATTTTACATTTCTCACTTCCAGAGTGAAGCACTGAAGCAGATGAGAAGAAAAAGAAATTGAAATTAAAAATTATCAATTAAAATTGTTCACAATTTCCATTGGAAATATGTCAATTTTACGGACTGTTTTTATAAAACAAACTAGTACATATCGGAATTTTTGAATTTCATTTGCTCATACAAATATACACGCTGAAAAAAATGGCCATTTTAACAAATTTCAGCAAACAAGTTCGCATCAAACATATATATATTTTTCCATACCACAAACATTAACTTGTTTGTAGGTGATCAATATCAAATGTATATGTATGCAATTTTGAGTCATTTTTTATTTTTTTTTTCAATTTGTGAATTTCTATATAACAATCCATCTCATTCTCTCGGTATTGCCATTATTTTAAAGAGCAAAAATGCAAAAAAAAAAAATTTCGAAAACAGTTGCAAATACAAACTTATTCGAACTCAAATATTGTACTTTATTGAATTTAATAAGTTCGTTGTCTGTTTTTCCCAAACACGTTATTTCTTATACACAAATACGTAATATTAATAGCAAATGAGTTATATTTATATCCAAATAAGCTTTGTGTAGATGGAAAAAAGCTTTACTTGCTAGAAAGACCAAACACGCGTTTTACTTGTGTGTGAACAAAAAAAAAAAGACGTATTTTTTAGCGTGTAGTGTCTGGTGGAAATTTGCTCTAAGATCGGTGGACACCTTCATATGGGTTTTTTGGGAATTTCTATATTTTCGAATTGTATTCTTTGCAAACTAATATCCGCATGTTGTGTGTGAACATCATACTAATTAGTTTTATCTGCAAACATTTCATTTTAACGAATTTCAGCAAACAACATGTATATATTTTTAGATACCACAATTATTAACTTGTTTGTAGGTTATAAATATCAAATATTTTGGGTTATTTTTTTTTTTTTCAATTTGTTAATCTCTGTATATCAATTCATCTTATGCTTTCGGTTATAGTTAAAACAATGAAGACCGTACAGGCAAAAAAAAAATGACTAAAACACTATATCGCACTCAAATAAAGCGAATTGTTGGTTACAACTCTAGTCCTGACGTATTTTTTAATATTCCACATAAAAGCAGCATTCACACGCTGAAAAATCTGTCTTTATTAAATGTTTACACACGAGTAAAACGCGTGTTTAGTCTTTGTAGCAAGTAAAGCTTATTTCTTTCTACACAAAGCTTATTGGAATTTTAGTGTTTGTGGCATGGAAAAATTTGTTTGCTGAAATTTGTTAAAATTACCATTTTTTTCAGGGTGTACTTTTTAATAAGAACGTTATTATGCTTCCAGTCTTCTATTTTTCTATCTAGCAAATTTAGTACAGATTAGGGTCGTAAAAGTCGGCTCACGAAAAGTCGATATCATAAACTTGTAATTCACAAAAACTCGATAAGTCGAAAAGTCGAATTTTAACATTTTTGAAAAAGTCAAAAGGTCGACTTCTGGTTGCAACAATATAACCCTAGTATGATAGAAACAAAGATCACGCCATCCCGCGCAGAAAATTGAAATGTTCAGCGCAGGTTGGGCAAATGACGTCACGTGAAATGTGTTCCTATTGGCTGATAGTCAAAGTGGTTTCAATTGCAGGGTTGCCAACATAAGTTCTTACGCTGTGTTTGAATCTGAAACTTGTCACCCGTTGTAGATACACATATAGTTGGCAACCCTTACAAGGGACTAACTACGCCATCTAACGGGAAATCATGCGCATGGCGTAATCTTTCTTTCTATCATTCTTGAGATATCATAGACTAACCACTTTTTACTCTGAATCCATTGGTTATTTTCTATTTCATCAATCCTAATTTAGAAAACAATCATTCGGCAAACATAAGGCGTCATTTGCAATTGGCTTAGCGCGGTTTAACTTGTTTAAAACCCTAAATTTTGTAGTGTCTCCCATATTTATAATACGTTTATTTTTATATTTGCTCACACTCTCTTATTTCATACTTTGAAATAAATGTCGTTATTTAAGCAAATTGTATACTTTACTCGCTGCTATTAAAATGTTTCTACCAAATTTTTAATTGAGAATTGTTGTTACACCTCCTTTGCACTTTTGAAAATTTGTTGTAACCTCTTCATCGTATGTCCGTCCGCCTATTGTTGTCAAACAGTTTTCTCTTTTCTCCTTTTACCGCATTGTTTTACTTAGAATTTTTAAAATTTTTCAAACTTTTTCATTAGTTTTTTACACTTTCATGAACTTTTTAAAAGTTAGGAATCGTGTGTCTGCAGTTTATGTAAAATTCCCCAAAACAATTCAACATATGGCAAAATAATTGCTAAAACTTCCGAGTCATATACATACAATTTAACTTTGAACACTTTTCTCTGAACTGATGACTCATACACTTAGAAAGCGTTTCTTATTGTCCTTTTTATTGAATACGAAAAACCGTGGAAAACCCACATGTTTCCCGCCTTTAAAAAATTTCCAAAAAATCGCTGAAAAATAAAAAAAAATATGGAATAGAATTCAGTGTAGTCAATAATATAATTGTTTCTCACACCTGACAATAAAAACTCTTAAACTAATTGTTGAAAAGCGCTAATTGTGGATATGATTAACTCTCCGAAAGCAGCTTCAATCAATTGAATAAATCGACCCCTTTGCGCGGAATTATCGTATGTGCCAAAATCCAAATTTTACAGGAGAGCCATTTTTCTACTTTTCTCTGCTTTCGCTTGCAATATCAAAATGAAAATGATTCGCTCAATTTTTGGAGCAACGAAGTGGAATTCGCTTACAATATTTTGTCAGGTGACGTGTCTTTGAATGTAGAACAAAATTGCATCAAAAACTCAATTTCGAAAAAATTGGCATATACGATAATTCCGCGCAAAGGGGTCGAAATGATGGCCCATTTCATAGGCATATTGTGTAGCATTGTTTGATTATAAATATTTGACTTCTATTTCTGTCATAAAAAGTGTAAAAGTAATTTATAATTTTATTTGCAATTTCAGATAAATGCATCGTTAACTCAATTCAACGTGATGTCAACAACGAATCATTAGTGGACCGTTCAACAGTTCTGAATATCGTGTGATAAATAACGGACGCCAAAAACTCAAGCCAGCGTAGCGAAAATGAGACAAATTCCCTGTCAGCACTGATGTCTGAATGTATGTGCCACCCACTCATGTCACATGTCATGTTCCGGTCATATTCGATCGAATAGCAACATTGCACACACACCCACAACCACATCGACGACGACATCGACACCAACACATGTATCATTAATGCAGCAGTCAACATTGTGTACAACTGAAACGTGCCACAAATACGCCGTGTCGTCATCACGTTACCACGACCACTAAATGCAGTGGAAGAAGAAGTTTACTCGATTGAAAGCAGCTACAGGACATTCGCGTGCGCGAAGAATGCTTTGTTGTGGACGAAGAAAGGTAAGTCCATACAAAAGATGCCGGGCACACACACACACACACACACACACACTATCCTTCATTCATCATGTCCACTCTATGCCATTTGTGTGATTTGTTTGGAAATGGCTGCACAGTCCGGGGAATTTGGTATTGGTGTCAACTGAGTCCCTCAACTGAAACTCACTTACTCACGCTCGTAGATTAGAAATTACAAAAGACGACTTGATGATCTTTATGATAAAGGAAATTCTTCTAATCTGTGTTGTGGAATGTTCATATTTGTATTTAGTTGTTGTCTCTAACACATATGCACTGCCATACACACATACCCATACGTACGTCCGTACTTGTGTGCTATGTGGGTATGTGCTGAAGGATTTAGGTCGACTTTATTAGAATTTTCTTATTATAAGGATGTTGTATGCGTCTGACAGATGTAGGTAGTGCTCGTACGTATGTCTACATGTGCTAGTCACTAAAAAGAAAAACGAGTTCAGCCATTCATGTGTTGCTCACAAAAGTATTCGTCATTTGATTGCTTCTCAATCAGTTCAAAGCTAAAGTATCAACTGATATCACAGTGCACTAACCGAACCAAAATCGACTCTATGGTCAGGAATCTTAGATCATTTGGATGTAGACAATGATAGCCAAAGGCTATGGGTGCATGTGTATTTGTTAAGCATTGTAGGTCGTCAAATTCTGAATATATTCACAATACATAACTTTGCTTCTTAACTAAACTTTGAGTGACTAAAATGGGACCGCCTGTTCATCTTGTTCAACCGGCCGATACGAATTTCAAGCTTGATATATATGGGTTATAACTTTCCTTTGGGTTGAGGTCTACACCTATCCAACACCTACAGTGGTCAGTGGGTCACAGCACCCGGATGCGATGCAACACCACTCTAAGCCGAAGCTCTCTTCGCCCTTTATGGTTAAACCATAGTCAGCATGACACTCATGAGGCATAGAATGGTCGCACCTTTTAGTCACGCCAGAATAAGTTCTCCTGAGCTCCTGACTACCCGTGACACCAAATTCAAATGTTCGGTTAGACCCCAAAAAGCTGCTATGTTAGAAACCTATTGGCAGTTTTTGATTGCTGTAGTCCGGTAGAGGCTGTTATTTTTCAATAAAAATATAAGAAGTTTGCAAAATATATCACGATAGTAGGCATGTTTTCGTTACAAGTTAGCGATTATCGCTGTGGACAATTGTTGTTAGATTTTCATAAAAATCATGCAAACAAATGTATGATAAGTAAGTGTTGTGAAAAAATATTAAAAATACAATTTTAAACGACAGATTCCGCCATTTTCGCCATATATTTTGTATTTTTTTTTTTACAATGAACGATAACTTTTGATATTGTAACGCTGGCAAGCGCAGTTCAAGACATAAACTTAAGTGATGGTTTCCAGTGACGCGTAATATCACTTAACTCTCCATACAAAATAAGCGAATATCTAAGCTGAATGAAAAATATATAATATCTAATAAGGACCTTTGCAATTTGTAATATTTGAAAAATATATTCCAATCACAAATTTTAAAACTAATGAAAGAAATACAATTGACGAAAGTCCCAACCTTTTCTCTCCGTTCATCTTTTGTAAGCAAATTACTGTCCACACTTTTCAATTAGATGATGAAAACCATTTGTTCACCTTAAATGTAAATTGAAAATTCATAAATTTGTTTTCTTTAATTGTTATTCATTTAAAAAAAAGGCATACATTTCTTCGATTAACAAAAATTTGTTCGATGTGCAAAGTTTTGGTCTCACCCAGCTCTCGTTTATCCGATTTGGCCGATATGGATGACACAAGGTGAGCTAACTCTCCGCTAGGGCCTATGTGAAATTTCATTCAAATCGAATCAGAATTTATTTCCAAAATAATATTATCTTAGGTTTTAAAACCAAGTGTGATAATTTCGGCCATCGAAGCGTATACGTATTATTTTGCTTTGATTGAATATTGATCATACGTAACGTTCGTATATTTTTTTGGACCAAAAGCAGTACATTTCACTGACATTTTTTCAAAAAGCAGTAAATCGATTTGGAAAAGCAGTACTTTTCGCAGTATATTTTTTACTCAATACATAAAAAAATATTAATAATCATTTTCATCATCAGAATCAGCTTCTGTGGTTGATTTGTATTTGTCGTTTGAAACAATTAGACGAAGCAATTCCGGCTTCGTTTTGTGGTATGTGGAGAAATCAAAGCATTTGTACTTCAAATTGGACATATAATCGGGTTTTGTCTGACGTCCAAGTTTTGTTCACTGCGGTGAAGATTCGTTCCGCTGATGCTGAAGTTCTTGGCATTCTCAATAAGATGAAGAAAACCATTTTTTTCCGCTTAAATGCATTTGGGAAAATGAATATAATTTTTTTACGAGTTATTTGTATTTTCTCTGAATGTTGGTTCGAATAAGTGGCATTTATTTCAATTAACTGATATTAATTGACATTTATTTTGTTCTTAATTCCATATTTTCATATGAGCAAATGACATTTCCATGACAGAGTTCAGTGTTCATCAGTTTTTTTTTCGGAAGCTCTTCAGTAACATGTGAAATATAAATTCCGATTCATTTAATACTTTCTGCTTAGATGAATTAGTTTTATTATTTAGTTTAATAGGAATATTTCTTAGTGAAGCGGCGTTTCATTTACATTAGTGAGTACAAAACCGATTTGTTGTAGAACAGTATTATGATTGGTAAAGGGTAGCTGTCTTCAGCTGGAGATCGGTTGCTAATAAATAGGAGAATTTTTGTTTACCGAATTTCAACATACTCGATGTATTTGCTGCCCGATGACAATTTTCATTTTAATTGATTGAATTTCATAAACGAATGGATTTGAATTCTAATTTTCATTAATCTTTTCGATTTCATAGAATTTTGTATTTTCTGTAGATGGCTTATGAAACTCTGAAATTTGATAATAGTAAATTGTTTCCTTTTGGCCACTTTCAAAATGATCCACTGTGGGCTGTTTTAATAATAATGTCTAAATTTTTTATGAAGTGATGAAGGCTGTCGTAAGTTGGCCGCATACGATTTTTAAATTCATTGCTTGTGTTAGTGTTACATAAATGAATGGATCACAAAATCATAACATTTCTCATACGATCAATATGAAAAATTGTCAATGCAAAATTCAATTTGTTATTTCTTAAATATTTGTTCATGTTTGATTTGTATTGTATGAGTCCGGTAGTAGTCTCTAAACCATACAAAACTTGTCTAGAAGAAGTATTAGAAATTCAGAGCCGACTTTAAACAATTGGTCCCGGTCAGTGGGTATAGAAATTATATTGTTTACTGATCACTGATTCGAGAGTATAAATAAGTATAAATCCCAACACTTTCGTATCTAAGGGTGTGAGGATCATGAAGAAGCGTTCATCTAAGTGGTGCAGTCAACAAAATAATTAAATCGATTTCTACTTGATCAGATAAAGAAACACTTAGTTCACAGATTGGTCTTTGTTCGAGAAAACATTATGTAAAGTGTGTTTCCCAATTGTATTTCCCATAATTATTAAAATCATCTGAAAATAAAATGCTCTCCGAGGATAGTCTATAGCTATAGATATTACAAACAGAAGCCACACACATTATGGAGATCATATATTGTCCTTATCTAATTCTATGCTAAATCCATTAACAGGCCATGATATTGTGCTTGCCTTAAAATTATCTCACGTTCTCAGCCTTCACTATTTGACAAATTTCATTATGTTGTTGTTAATAAATATGCTCCTCTCCGGATGTGTGTTATTATCCGAACACTTCCGTTTCTAGTTGTTGTTTTTTTTTCTGTGTTGTGTGGTGTTCTTTCATTATAAATGCGACTGCGGGGGAAAAAGGACACAATGGGAGGGACGAGAAAGAACGACGACGACGACAACGGCGAGTAATAACCACACACACAAAATTATGTGTAAAGGCTGACAGTTATTAATTATGCGCTCTGCTCAATTCAGTTCGCACAGAAAAGAACAAGAACAACTAACATACATATACAGAGTCTGTGCAGTGAATGGCAAACACACACACACACACACAACTACTCTCTCCCTCTCTATGTGTTTCTCACGATTATTTTCTTACCGTTCGTGTTACTCGTGTTTGCTTCTAGGTTTTTGTGCTCTTTTTTTTCTGTAGTATTGGTGCGCAAGTTATCCTTTTTATCCAATGCTTCTGTTTTCTAATTGTGTATTTGAAGAGATTGCATCTCTTTTGTTGTTTTTTTTTCTGGACAAGATTCTTTTGATTCTTTAATGCTGTTGGTGTCTTTCTTTTTGCGGGAGGAGAATGTCATTCAGGTGCCCTGTTCTTTAGGCAGTAGGTATACGGGTCTGTGTGTGTATGTGTTTATGTTCGTCCACAAACACAGTCATATGTGCATAGTCGATCTTGTTCAATAATTTATGAGTTGCCCAACGTTGACCCATTTGTATGCACTCCTGTACGTATGTAATCTTATACGTAGCATTGCGTTTACTGTGTTGTGTTTGATGTGGTGGTATGCAGTAATATTGGTCTTTTTATTATTTAATGAATATTTCATTATCATGCCAATTTAGAATTTGATTCTCCAAATTGTATTAGGTCCGAAAAATGGGATATTTTACTAACCTAACTCAACGTCGAACATGGAATGTATGCGTATTTGCCACTCACTCTCTTGGACTCTCTCTGACGAAACATTTACAGCTGGCAATGCCCTACTCACGGTGACAGGCCATCCGTCAGTAAATAACGGTATATAACCACCATATTAACCTATACACTTACGCACGCACACAGCGTTTGACACTAAAGCTCTCCCATTTTTCTCTATGCAAGGAGCAATGTTTGCTTTTTGTTCTGCTAATGATGTTCATGATGACGACGTTGGCGATGATGATGAGAAGGAGGAGCTTTTGCTCCCGTTTTAATGGGAAGCCTTGCTCCACTTTTTGTCAACGACGTTACGGGCTTTTAATACAAAAGATTTTGCCGAGTGCGTCGGGTCGGTTCTGGTTGTGAACGGCATTCGGTGGTGTCGTGTGGCCTATAGTGGAACGAGAGAACCTTATACTATTCGAACCTAAACCAAAAGAGTGTGTATATACACACACACAGGCATACATGGTTATAAAGACCTACACATATACTAATAGTCCTAGTATATAATAGTAAAAGTTGTCAAAGAAATTTTGTTGTAGTGAAAGGACGTATCAAAAAAAAGAAAAAAAAGAAGTAGAAATAAAATGAAAACCCGAATATCAAACGAATAATTATAGTATTGAATCAGCCACCAACAACAACTAAAAAAAAACGAAAAGCAGAATTAGTAAATGAAAAAATAATCCGCTGCGTGAACAAAGTCAATTAAATGTGCAATTAAAAATAGAATCTCTATTAAGTAAATAATTAAAAAACAAACACCACACAAAAAACAACTCCCAGTATTAAAACGAAAATTAAGGTGATACAAATTCGACAATCATTGAAATCCAGCCACATCCAAAAATCGCCAAGTTGATCTGTAAACCCTGAGTATCTTGAGTGAAATTTCTTCTTTTTTTTTGTGTAGCGTTGTATATTTGTGTATATCTACCAGAATACTATATATCATGCTTTCTAAAGAACACGAGTTCACATGGTGTACATAAACCTCTACCACCTCCACTGTCTTTCTGCTTCCCATACACCCTCCCTCCTCCCTGGCCTTTAAGTGTCCTGCTCAATTTTTTCTCTGGTATACATGCTGTTTTTTTTTTTTGACGATTGCTCGAAAATATTGAGGGTACCTCGTACTTGCCGTTTTGTTATACGATAATCTCATTAAGGATTCTTGAACTGGCTGGCTGGCGGACTGGCTGGCTGGGTAGCATACCAGCCATTTTCCATAAGATTTCCCTACCCAAGACAACAGACAACTTCTTAAATAAAAGGCGCCCAAACATGAACTACTACATCATCCTATTCCTGTTCAACACCCACACATCCATCGACTCACAAGCATCCCCCTCATATACAACCACCACTCTCCTTGTAGACATGTTAAGCTTTCCCTGGCCTTTTCGGCTGATTTTTTGTTTGCTTCTAAAGACTGTGGCAGCTCTGTTAAGTCAAAGAAGAAAAAAAATCCAAAATGTCTATACACACACAACAACAGCAAAAACCACGTCACACATTGTTCCGAAAATAACACGATGTATGATGGACATTTACGCACATGTTCCATGGTATGTGGCGCCAACAAAGAGAGAGAGAGAGAGAGAAGTGGGGGCGGGGTGGCTAAGGGCTTGAAGCCTTCATTTCTCGACCCATGGTCGGGCAGGAAATGAACTGTCATTAGAATATCCTTATCGATACTTTCTGTTTACTCAACTTATCCCCCTGCCGACTACTCAGAAATATATACCCAAAACGACAACTGCTCATTATTGGATTTTGGTATTTTGGAGAAATGTCCATTTTGTGTGCATGCGTTTCTGAGTGTGTATGTGTATGGAAAATTACAGGTCTAGGACAATGCCATTTGAATAAATATTCAACCACCGAACGAATTAATATTTAATCTTTAACAATAAAAGTAAACAACGCAGTAAACCTACAACGCTTTAAACGAATACAACTAAAACCAAAAAAAAAACAAAAAACAGAGAAAAAAAAACTTGGAAAAACTCCAAACAAAACGAACTAGTAACCAATACTACAAATTAAACTCAGGGATACATACAGTAATTAAAACACAATATCCGTCCGTAGTCAAAGGAAAGAAACAACAGAATCATCAGTATCATCGACATCAAACAAAAGGATAACACGCCACACACACACACAAAACTTTAAACTCTTGCAAACAAAATTTCAAAATTACAAAAAACAAAAGTCTTAGCCTCACTTAATTAAAGCCTTAGGTTCACACCTAATTCACATTCTGCAAAATATTTCGACAACATTCATACACGACACGAATAACAACAGCAACATTTGGGATAAAGAAAATGGCCAAAATTAAAGTGCGCGCGCGTTATACATACAGGCTTTTTGCGAATTTCCCAGAATTCCATTGACACCTCGAGTCCTTTTGTGTGTCTGCGTTTGTGTGCGTGTAAACGAAATTTGCAAAAGTGTAAATTGCATATTGTTCATTTTGAGGCTATTCGTAAAGAAGAAGTTGCCAACATTTTCTCGTCACACTCGAAATTAATGTGCGATAGCACAACCACTGGCTGTTTTCTCAGCAGAAACAGTGGCCGTAAGGTAAGTTTCCTAACCGGATTTTTACAGATTTTGGAGCTCCTCCATCCAAATGTGGGAAAATACAATATTCATTATCAAATTTTTTAATAAAATTTGTTGGTAAAATTCCCCAAATTGGTTTGGATTCAGGAGCCCCAACTATATTAAATTAACATAGTGACAATGATTCTGAATTTGTTGACCAGTGCAAGTATCAGTAGACTCCTACAATAAAAATTCGCCTTTTAGTAATCGATTTGTCAGCCATCTGTTGTCATTATTTGTTTAGTTAGAGCACCTGATATTTAATATTAAATCGGTTATACAATTTCAACATTTAGAGTATGGATTCATTAATAATAATAAATTATGAAAGTTTATATTTAAGATAAATTCGGTTGTGACAAAAGCTATATACATTTTAATACTAGAAGGGTTATCCATTTTGCTTTTTAAAAGTAAACGTGAATAAAACACATATAAAATATTTTTTTTCATGATATTTCTTTTTTATTATAAAGTTTTTTGTGGGGCCACTCTTGAACACTTAAGAACTACCATTCGTCATGTTATGGCTGAGATACCGCCCAATTTGTTGCAAAAAAGTGGTCCGAAATTAACTCAAAAGAATCAATGCTTGAAACACTTCGCGTGGTGGTCATTTAAATGATGTAGTGTTTCCCTATACTTTTAAAACCTCGAACTGGATAACCCTTTATTATTACAAATTATATTGGTGCACTTGTATCAGAGCAAATAATGTGTTCGGTAATGAGCTTGGTAATCACCTTGCAGTATATACGTGATCTGTCTGTATTATGAATAACATTCAATGGACCACATTACTTTAATTGTGCAGTCATATACGTTTTAATGTTTTCGCGATGCTCTGATACTCTAAACATGCCTTACTTTTATAAGGCAAATAATGACTGTGGTAATGAGAAAGATAACTATCTCCCATTAAATGATTTGACGGTTTTCCGATAACTGACTACCTGGTCATTCCTATTATATTCGATATTTTGTAATTATAAATTATAATTTCTACATACCTTACTTTTATAAGGCATATAATGTGTTTGGTAATATATAGAGTAATCGGCTTTACTTTATAACGAAACTATTGCAACTATGTAGTGTATCCTTGTTTTTTCCATTTCTATTCTAAGGCTCTCTAAAGGCCACCTTACACCTACATACATGTTGGTCAAACACAAAGTTGAACAAATACCTGTATGGATCAGTTTTTTTTCTCGAAACTGTGAAACCCTCTGAACAACATTCAGAAAAATTAGCAAAAACAAAAAATGTGGTTCAATATATTTTTTCATTTTTCGACATTTTTTAAAAAGATTTGTGGGTTACTTTACACAATTGTGAGTTACTTTTAAACCATTCTAAAAAATCTTGCCAACAAAAATTGTCCTTCTCTTTAATTTGTGAATCACTCATTCTCATTCTCTCGGCAGAAAAAAAAGAGAATTTTGCTGAAAATACAGACTTATTCTCACTCAAATGTTATACTTTCATGAATGTTTAAGGCGTATTTTTTCCCAAAACGCTATTACTTCTGCCCAAATACGTAATAATAATATATTTGCAGCCAAATAAACTTAGCTTCACTTGATACAAGCTCCCAACACGTGATTTACTTGTGTGTAAATATTTAAAAAAAAGGCACATTTTTCAGCATGCACAAATTTGTTTCCTTGTTATATTTCTGAGATTTATCTTATTCTCTTTATTTTGGAGTGAAATGTTTGTTCAACTTTGTCTAGTTCCTGTGATAGTGCCGTCGTCCTTTTGTTTATGGTCATATTTTCCAAATATTTGGGTGATAGTCCAAGTACTTCAGTCTTTCTCATTGTTTCGCTAATCTTTTTACTTCTCTGCTGTATTTCTTTAGTAATAGGCAAGTGCATATTCTTAATGTAAAGTTTGCTGTTTGTCAGTGCTGATTTAATAAATTGGTAACATCGACGTGATGTTTTATTATTTTATTACTAGTAAGTTGTAATGCGCCTATGGCGCCCGTTGAAATATGGAAAAAAAATTTTGTTGAAAAAAAAAATCTTGTGAAAAAAAAAAATTTGTTGAAAAAAAAAATTTTTATTGAAAAAAAAAAAATTTTTGTTGCAAAAAAAATTTTGTTGAAAAAAAAAATCTTGTGAAAAAAAAAAATTTGTTGAAAAAAAAAATTTTTATTGAAAAAAAAAAAATTTTTGTTGCAAAAAAAAATTTGTTGAAAAAAAAAAATTTTGTGAAAAAAAAATTTTCAAAAAAGTTTCGCTAATCTTTTTACTTCTCTGCTGTATTTCTTTAGTAATAGGCAAGTGCATATTCTTAATGTAAAGTTTGCTGTTTGTCAGTGCTGATTTAATAAATTGGTAACATCGACGTGATGTTTTATTATTTTATTACTAGTAAGTTGTAATGCGCCTATGGCGCCCGTTGAAATATGGAAAAAAAATTTTGTTGAAAAAAAAAATCTTGTGAAAAAAAAAAATTTGTTGAAAAAAAAAATTTTTATTGAAAAAAAAAAAATTTTTGTTGCAAAAAAAATTTTGTTGAAAAAAAAAATCTTGTGAAAAAAAAAAATTTGTTGAAAAAAAAAATTTTTATTGAAAAAAAAAAAATTTTTGTTGCAAAAAAAAATTTGTTGAAAAAAAAAAATTTTGTGAAAAAAAAATTTTGTAAAAAAAAAAATTTGTAAAAAACAAATTTTGGAAAAAAAAAATTGGGGAAAACACAATTTCTGTACAAAAAAAAATATTATTTTTTTTATTATTATTATTTATAGAATTATAGAATGCCTATTTAAATTCCTACGTACTGCGTGACAGAGTCAGTGAATCAGGGAATCAGTGTATCAGTGAATCAGTGTCGAGGGTAAATATATATTAAGATTTTAGATATTTATTTTTCTTTATTTTTTACACATTTTCATTTTTTTCAGATTTTAAAATTTGAAAAAACGTAATTCAATTAAAATGTACTGTACTCAAAAACTAGATCAAACGATACAAACTTTTGATAGATGTAATTGGATTTTGGACCACTGTGTGGTGCGTGCCAACAAATTGTTTGCGGTTCTTATAAGACTGTTCTTCGCCAGGTATTTTTTGTATTATCTGTTGGACGGGCATCCTTCGTGATTCATTCTACAGCTGTTATTCTGATGTTATCTTGCGTGGCCTTTTCAATTCCAATTCGTTCTTGTTATTTGTCAGACTAACAGTTCCTCGTTTGTTGACCGTCAGAGATCTGTGAGGTACACCATTTGCCCTTAATACGGCACATATCATGCTTTGAACTTAATGAATAGGTTTTTAACCTGAAGCTAAAGACCGCTGATTGTATTTAGATTAAATGCATATTTTGAAACAACTCATATTTATATTTCAATATTGGAATACACGGAAAACTATTGTAGTCTACAATTATATTTATTCATTGAATCTATTACTTACGTGATATTTAACTGTCAGTGTATGTTACAAATTCTAGAATTAATTTGTCCCTTTTTATTGAGTCTAAATTGAAGGCCTACTACGTTAAGACCTTGAAATTCTATAAAGAATTTTAAATACCATGTCAACATTCTAAATACCGGACTATTTCAGCTGATTGTTTTACTTGTTGTTAAATCTTCACTCCATAAAACACGCGACGACTCCCCGTTCCGCTTCTTTCCAGTTACCATCTACCGTGAGGCGTGTGTGTGTATGTATGCATTTGTGTTGGTGAGTGACATTTTGTAAATCTTAGAAGACCAAACACGCAATTGGAGTAGGTGACTCATAACAACCACTTGCAAATACACACACGATTAAAACAAACAAACAAGCGGAAAAAAATACAACAAACGACGGCCAACACAACCATTCATCACCACACGAAGTGATGTGATGACGTTCATTTTGTTTTTTTTTTTTTGTAGAAATGGCCAAGCGTTTGGAATTGGAGTTCTGGTGATTACTGACTGAGCGACTGACTGAATGACTATCGATTGAATACAAAAATTGAAATTTCCATTGTCCATGGTGGCCCCGAGAATGAAGTGTCCTTTGTGCCACCCGTACCTTATAGTTTGCGGCAAGGACGGTGGGTTACGCTGTAGTCTCTTTTGTCGGACTGTAATTGTTTGATACGGGATAATTGCATTTATAATTAGAAATAATTATAGCATATTTCGTAAAAAAAATCGATATTTCTTTGAGGACTTGAAATAAATGGTAAATAAATGCGCGGGTACTAAAGTGTGGAGTCGGGATTCGTGTTGAATTTAGTACACAGCATAGAAAACGATTTCTAATTTTTTCAGCTAATAAACAATTTTCAGAATTTATTTACAGTGTCCGCCAAATTTGAAAATTCTATGAAACAAGCTACTGGATATTTTCTCATTTTTTTTTTTATTTGAAAGTACAATCCTTCCGGTTAATAATGGAAAATAATTTCATTCAAATGGCTGCCTCGGCTGGCCATGCAGTAGCCTATCGACTGATACGCGATCTTCAAAAACAGGGCGCAAAACATCAAGGGTAGCTTCGGCTGTGTGGCACATAGCGCCGTCCTGTTGAAACCAAATGTTGCCAATATCCTCCTCTTAGATTTTTGTAAAGAAAAATTCGTTCAACATGGCCCGATAATGAAAATAAGGAAAACGAAACGTTAGATGGCAGACCCTTTATAATGTAAAAAAAAAATATGAACAGTTATATTGTATATTGAATTTTGTTCAAGTCCGAAGTCCCAGTTCATTTTAAATAAATTTTTTTGTATTTAATTTATATTTTTGAAATTTCGTTCATCTATGAAGAACATCATCTTACTTACTGTAGGTCGAATACATAGAATATTTAAAACATAAACACATGTCATAAACACTTCAAAATGTTTCTGTAACTGCAGAACTTCGAAATAATTCTTGTTCTTTGTCAATATAATTCTTTCTGTGTACAAATATTTGTCATTTGATGTTAATTTCTCACTTCGGTCAAGTAAAGCTCAAACACTGGATACACGAGAGCAAAACCAAGATGTGTGCAAGATTTCGCCACTATCGGATAAATTACAGGATAGCAATCCTCAAAACGTCCTCAATATCTTGAACACATTACAGTGAGGTTGATTTCTAAAGCGTTTCATTCGGTGTTCTCTAACTTTATGTTTTGTGGACAATTTTATGTGTAAATTTAGTTTTGTTCGGACATGGTTACTTTTGGAGTCATGATATATATTGAAAAAAAAGTATTTGATAAAATAACAATGGGGTCCAAAAGTTTTTTTTGTTTGTTTTAGATTAGGAAAGAAAAGGTTTGAGTAAAAACGGCAATTCGTCAATAAAAACGGTCTGGCCATGTCTTCTATATCCAGCAACATCACATAGGTTCCAAAAAGGCATTGTGAGAAGGGGGTGGCATGGTTCTATTATACAACTAGTAAGTTGTAATGCGCCTATGGCGCCCGTTGAAATATGGAAAAAACATTTTGTTGAAAAAAAAATATTTTTGTGGAAAAAAAAAAAAATTGTTGAAAAAAAAAAATTTCGTTGAAAAAAAAATTTTGTTGAAAAAAAAATTTTTTCTTGAAAAAAAAAATTTTTGTGGAAAAAACAAAAATTTTGTTGAAAAAAAAAATTATGTGGAAAAAAAAAATTTTCTTGAAAAAAAAATTGTTGTTGAAAAAAAAAAAAAATTCGAAAAAAAAATTTGTAAAACAAAAAATTTTGTTGAAAAAAAAATTTTGTAAAAAAAAAATTTTTGTAAAAAAAAAAAATTTAAAAAAAAAATTTGGGGAAAACACAATTTCTGTACAAAAAAAAAATATTATTTTTTTTATTATTATTATTTATAGAAAATTATAGAATGCCTATTTAAATTCCTACGTACTGCGTGACAGAGTCAGTGAATCAGTGTCGAGGGTAAATATATATTAAGAAGATTGAACATGAACCTGGATCTGGTCGCGAAATACAGACAAATCTTATATTCACACCCAAATCTATAGATGTCCGGCTTTTCGATATACATGTCCATGGTCACGCACAAAATAAGTGTTTATTTTGATCGGAAATTCCATTTTTAGACTTCTACAAAAAGAAGCAGCGTTTTCCCATGCCATGTCGGTATATAAAAGTCGACCACGCCACCACAGATTCTTTATCTGCACCAAGATAATCCAATGAAGTTTGAAAAATACTGAAGCTGAATTTTTTAAAAAATTTAAGTTCTCATTCTTATTTTACCTATTGTAATGCAACATTCAATGTTCGTTAAGACTCCTCACCGAATAATGACATTACAGACAATGGGATATTATATTTCTGGCCGAACTTGTGGTACTACAAAATATATATGAATATATACGTTAGAGCGATTAATATTCTCAAAATCTCTAATGATTTAACTTTTATATTTATTGTTGCCCGCAGGAAAATGGAAGATCAGTTCCTGATGTTACGGCAAGCCCGGGTCGTGCGCCTCCCGGACCATTGCCATCAAATCAAATGCAAACGATGGTTAATCAGCAGCAGCATCATCATCAACAGCAACAATCACAGCATCATCAGCAACATCATCAACAGCGGCAGGGCGGCGGCTCCAAGGAGCCCGTGCTACTGCAAGGTGACTTCCGTAAAGTATCGGGTATTAGCTCAGAGATATTCCGGCAGATAGAAGCTGTTGAGAATGACCACGATCCGAATACAGCGGCCGCCTTAGAGGTTAGTTGTTGCCCATCACATCACTTGTGTGTTTGTTATTTAATTTGCCTGTTCCAATTTAGGCGGTCGAGAGACGGGGTGAGATGATTGTACGCATATTGGAACCCCACAGTATTGGTGGTAAGCAGGCGGTAGATGCCGCCCACAAGTTACTGGCGAAAAAGGATAATCGGCACATTGTACAGGTGAGTTGTTGTTGTGGGCTTCTACTTGGAGGGCTAGCCTGACACTCTCTTCAATTTGTGTAGTTGGTGGAAATCGTTAAAAGACCTGGTCAGACGTTGGGCTTATATATACGAGAGGGAAATGGCGCCGATCGAACAGATGGTGTCTTCATTTCCAGAATAGCCATCGAATCAGCCGTATCGAATAGTGGTTGCCTAAAGGTAATGCTCAGTGGTTACGTTTATGAATTGTTCATCATTTATTGGGCTTTTGCGTATCCTTTAGGTGGGGGATGAAATATTAGCGGTGAATTTAGTTGACGTCACGCACATGTCCTTGGATGACGTTGTGATAATAATGTCAATTCCTCGACGTCTTGTGCTGGCCATCCGACAGCGATGCGGCAATCGGGGTACCGGTTCGCCGGGACCGCCTTCGATGTCGCGGCCAGAACAGAAACCACCACCGGTTGTTGTTATGAAACGAGATTTGCGAGACGAGGAGCTAGATGAGACTGATCACATGTCAAGGTCCCGTTCATCACGCGAAAGACGTACAGGTATTTGACACTGTTGCTTGGTTGTGACATATTAACGTTTGGTCTTTTCTTGTCATTCCCGTAGGTGACGGCCGAGAGATGTCGGAGTCTCGGTCACGACTGGGCTTGGGCTTGAACAACTACAGTCCGCAATCGGAACAGCTGGATATGTACTACAACACGCGTCCCGGCATAGATCCACCTAGTTGGGGTTACAAACCGCCACCGCCTCCATCGTCAGTCATCACGGAACAGCCCAAGGGTCATACGTTTGCACCTTCACATGCCTACTACAAGAATGCCGGGACCCTCGAAAGTCTCGCCGAGAAAGTTCATTCTTTTTATCCAGGAGCTCCATCTCGTCGATTATCGGTGGGTAATGTACCTCAAAGAGCTCGTTTCCCACGTTCTGGTTCAGATCAGCATTTGCCTCGCGTAGAGTATGCCGACTACTCGAATTCCTTGGGACGGCATTCTCTTCTTCGGCCGAGTCTTAAGCCCAGCGGAGGATCCGTTATCATGGGACCCGGTGGAACGTTGGGTCGTTATGGTCGTTACGATCCGCATTCATCATCCAAATATGGTCCGAGTGGTACTCAGTCTTTGACAAGACGTTCGCGGCCCAATTTGGACTATTCCAGTGATACCGAAGCCACTGTGGGACCGCGCCCCAACTACTACTACTATAACAGGCCTGCCATTGGCAGTATGCCTCGTGGTGCCGGTGGTGCAGGCACATCCATTCTGGGTGGTGGTCCTGACATGGCCAAGTTCAACTCACTGCCAAGAGACCGTCCGGGTGTACGTCTTCCGGGCATACGCTCGCGAATAAGCGACAGAATTATGGATGAAAACGACGGTAACATCTCTGCCCCCGAATTTAATGCGAGGCGAGATCGTGATTTAAGATCGCGCATCACGGCTAGCCCCTCAATCTTCACCTCGGACGAATATCGTGCTTGGCTACGAAGAGCTCCTAGCAGTTCAGCAATTGCCGAGCAAATGCGTATGACTCGAGATCTACTGAATCAGCCGCGGTCACATCGCTTCTCATGCAGCGCTGAGAATATTCACGATGCTCTTCGAAATGTAAGTCCCCTAAATGAATGAATGCCATTAACTGACACTTACTAATATCTCTTGTAATTCGTAATTCTGTAGACCGAAAGCATTTATTCCAGTCGAACGGGTATTCTGGGTGCCGGTACCTTAGATCGTCACCTGGGTATGCCTCGTCCCATTTCATCACTGCCCGTACGATCAATGTCCTCCCAACACATTGGCGGCCCCTCCTCTATACGTTCCCCCAGCATTCGTCGCATGCGCCAGTTACTCGAGCTGTCCGCTGGCCCAGCCAGTCCCAGTGGCAGTATCATGAGTACCGGAGGTCATCAAAGCCCAGCTCCTACGCCTAGTGCTACACTGCCGCGACCTCATCGCCAGATCGACATAAATCCCGCAGAGTTTAGCAAATATAAGCTGGACAAACCGATTGTCGACATTGGGGGTGTGTCGGGTATGCTGTGGATTCACCTGCTGGCGGGCCGTGGCCTACGTTCGGCTCCCGAACTGGGACCACAGCACGGTGCAGGGGGACAACACCTACCGGCCCCCACACGTGATCTCTACTGTGTGATAGAGTGCGATCGCGTGCACAAAGCCCGTACTGTAGTGCGCTCCGGAGATCTGCAGTTCGATTGGGATGAATCCTTCGAATTGGATCTGGTGGGCAACAAGCAACTCGACGTGTTAGTTTACTCCTGGGATCCACAGCATCGTCACAAGCTCTGCTACCGTGGAGCGATATCACTGTCCACCATACTGCGCCAGTCACCATTGCATCAGCTCGCACTGAAAGTAGAGCCACGTGGTACCATCTACATCCGCATGCGTCATACCGATCCCATAGCTTTGTATAAACGTCGTGGACTACCCAGCCTACGAACGGGGTATCCGACATTGTTCGGAGCCGATCTGGAGACCGTGGTGAATCGTGAATCGAAAGGTGCTCCCGGTTGCGCACCAGTCCCCATTGTCTTGCGGCGTTGTGTCGAAGAGGTCGAGCGGCGTGGCCTAGATATAATCGGATTGTATCGACTGTGCGGATCGGCCACCAAGAAACGATTGCTTCGCGAGGCATTCGAACGTAATAGTCGTGCCGTGGAATTGAGCCCAGAACATGTTCCTGATATCAATGTCATCACTGGTGTGCTGAAAGACTATCTAAGAGAATTGCCCGAACCCTTATTTACGCGGTGTCTCTTCCAGATGACAGTCGATGCATTGGGTGAGTTTGAAATTCCCACTGAAAAGACGGCATATCCTGACTTATTATGCATTTTTATTGTATTATTTTCAGCTGTGTGCCTCCCAGACGATCCCGAGGGCAATGCCAAACTAATGCTCAGCATTTTGGATTGCCTGCCTAGAGCAAATAGGGTAAGTGATACGGACTGGAGTTGAAAACAAACAAAAACGGTGTCTTTGAATTCGAAGGGACATTGTAAAACTTGGTTCTGAACACACCTCTATGGCAGAATTGTAATAGAGGGATGCAAATGTGGACATACATGTATGAGAGGACTCGCTGCCATTGTCGTTACACTTAAAGGCACTGTCCTTTAATAGAAACCGATCTGAACGCCTTTCGTACTTTCTTCTCTTTACAGGCCACTTTAGTATTTCTGCTCGATCACTTATCCCTGGTTGTTTCCAATTCCGAACGCAACAAGATGTCCGCTCAGGCGTTAGCCACTGTCATGGGTCCACCATTGATGCTGCACTCGGCCAGCGCTCAGCCAGGTTCCGATATAGATCATGCACAACCCATTGCCGTGCTGAAATATCTCTTGCAAATCTGGCCTCAGCCTCAGTCCCAGCATCATCAAGGTGGTGCTGGTGTAGGTGCTAGTGGAAATATTATGGGCAGCATGGCTGTGGCGGGTAGTGCCATGGGCATTGGATTGGGTATGGGATTGGGCATGACCGCTGGCAGTATGAGTAATATGGCGGGCGTTGTTTCAGGTAACGTAATTTTAGTATATTTCTCGTGCGAGCATTTTTTTGCATTCTCTTTTTTTACTTTTGTTTGACTCATTTTTGTTAATATTTCTGGACACACTTCGTGGCACAAGATCCGTCGCTACAACAACAACAAATAAAAAAAAAGTCTTTTGTTATCACTGCATTTTTTTAATTTCTCAGAGGTTCCCAGTTGGACCGTAAGGACACAGATACCCAAACATATACATACACACACTAACACCATACCAACACTGTTCAAATTGAGTTACGTTCAGTTCAGTTCCATTGGAAGCAAAGACATGAACAGTAATATACTTTGCTCCCGCTCTCTCTCTCTCTATCTCTCTCTTTTAAGTTATTGATAGAAAACAAATACAATTACAATTACAATAATATTGATTAATACAGAGTCCTATGTAGACAGGTCGGCGCGGCGAGTCAACAGGGCAGCGTGGAAGCAAAGTCAGTGCGTTGCAAGTGGACAGGCAGGCGTTTCTCATGCAGCAGCAGCAGCAGCTCATGGCGGCGGGCAATCTACTACGCTCGTCCACTTCGGTAACCAACATACTTTCTCAAGGCCAACATCCGCTCTCAGCCACAGTCAACAGTCATCTGTATCAATCAGTAGTGGGTCAGTTAGCTCAATCGCATCGAGCCTTGCAACAAGCGGTGCAACAGGTAAACAAACAACCACACATCCCAGCCTCCCCTCCAACACTAACACTCTCTAATTAAATATGTATTTCTACTACAATTAACAATTGACATTTTATATTTCCAAATCAATGGAACTTTTCTGGGGATCTATTCCCCCCCACCCCCAACCACGAACCAACATTAAGATGCGTTATATTACGACTACAAACAACGCTTATCAGGCCATCGACGAAGTCTTCTGAAGTGTGATCGACCCACAAGAGTGTCGTTTATACGTTCCCTACTATGTATACCAACTAACATGTACTAACACAATTCAGGCCCTTCCCTTCAATTGTATACCGCCCTCTATCAACAAACTTAACACACACACACACAGTTTTACTTGTGTTCTTTTTAGTACTGTCTAAGAAAGACATTTTTTTCTCGGAACACACAACATTAAAACACTATATTGCTACAGTACTCTCCATAAGAAGGAGTCCACATACTCGGTGTGTTTTGGTTACAGAGCACAGCGTTTGCTTGATGGACGTCGAAATGTTCTATTCCACATATCCTTATGCGTATAATAGCGTAGAGAGACGACATAGTAAAGTTTGTGTTAAAAATTCACTAATGCCTATTTTTTTGAATGGAAGCTGAAATGACTAAACTAACTCTTCGTTGCCGACTTTATTGCATTTTATTTCGACACAATAGTAAACAATTTGACAACAGCTGATTAGACAGCCGTTCCTTGTGAGTATAACAGTTCATTGTCGCCTGCCTAGGCTGTAAGAGACGCTCCAAATGCCGTTTGAAATAGCTTAACCAGCTTTGAAATAACCGATAAATCAAAACATGCCTACTATTGTTCAGAGCTGGGCAATAAGGATTACGATTTCCACACGATTACGATTGCAGTAATCCTAAAACCAAAAAAAAACCGATTAAGATTAAAGTAATCCTTCATCGAAGGCATTAAGATTACGATTGCAGCAATCGTAATTCTGAAAAAGTCGAAATTGCAATTACAGTAATCGTAATCCTAATGTCTTCGATGAAGGATTACTGTAATTGTAATCACGTGTTTTTTTATAAGGAATAAGTAATCCTAAGGCATGGATTACTTTTTTATTTTATTTAAAAAAAAACCTTTTGCTTACTACATTAGCTTTCGCTAACTTCTTTAAATAACTAAGATTACGATTACTCAAAAAATCGTTATTTAAAAAAAATTAAATTAGGTAAAATTAATTAGGCAGTAATCGTAATTTCGAAAAATTTGAAATTACAATTACAGTAATCGTAATCCTAATGTCTTCGATGAAGGATTACAATAATCCTAATTTTAAAAAATGTTAAATTGCAATTAAAATAATCGTAATTCAAACCGCAATCCATTACACATGTAATTCTTAGCGCCCAGCTCTGCTATTGTTTCACTTAGAAGAACTTATTGTAGTAAATCCTTATTAATGTGAGGATAAAACTGTCGAATCTGTCGTGGTATGTTTGATTAGTATTGTTTATCATTTCATTGTTTCGTCAAAACGTTTGGCGAATTTGGACAGAAGTTTATGAATTGGCATTACATCTAGACAAATCAACGGAATGGAGTAGAATATGGCTTGGCACAATTCATGATGTATAGAAATAGTCCGGCCAGAACGTTATCGCGCCATGCCAAAAAACAATTTGCCAGCTGGAATTGAAGTATGAATTGGAGATGACATTTAGTTTCACCAGATTGGAAGCCAGAACATTATTGAGCGAACAATGCGATGAAGAGTTAAATCTGCACTTCGGCTTGGCGATTTCTTTTTCCCGACTTTTTCTTTGGGACCATGTAAAGTCTCTCGTCATTCGTCAGATACCATTCGAAATTCTCGACAACAAAACTAGCAACTTTGTAGTGGAATATGATATTCGTCCCATACTTTCAGTATTTGTGGATAATAATCATTAATAAATAAGTTGTCTACTGTACAATATATGCTATTTACTATTCAACAATATTGATTTACTAAAATACTGATCTACTACAATATTGTTCAACTACAGTGTCGCTCTACTACAATACTAACTTCTAACAGTATTGTTCTTCAGCAATAGTACAATAATACAATACTGCAATACTACAACACAACAATTCTACAATACTAGAATAATACAATACTACAATAATGCAATGCAACAACACTACAATAATGCATCACAACAATTCTACAATACTGCAATACTACAGCACTACCACACTACAATAATACAATACTACAGCACTACAATACTGCAACACTACAATACTGCAATACTTCAACACTGCAATACTACAACACTGCAATACTACAATACTTCAATACTACAACACTACAATACTACACTACTACAATACTGCAATACCACTACTCTACAATAATACAACACGACAATACTGTAATACTACAACACTACAATAATACAATACTGCAATACCACAACTCTACAATACTACAACACTACAATACTATCGGTACTACCATAGTACAATACTACAATGTATTTTACATTTGCTGGAGCTTTTGTTGGTTCTGGTGTACTTTAATTAATTCTTCTTGTGGAAAGTACTGTAACATTTCTCTCAACTGTCCCCTCTCAAACCTGTTGACCGTTTGTTTTAAACTAATAACATGTGTATTTTCCAATACAAATTTTAATGTTTTATTATATTTGACGATCTGTCTTTTCGGGATATATATATATATATCTATATACAAAATTGGCCTTAGCAATAACATGTACTATTTTAAAACACCAAAAAAAACCTATTTTGGACTTGAAAATACAACACTTTTAACATCTATATACCCTAACAAACAAAACAATTTCAAACTAAAAAAAAAAACCTAGAAAGATAATCTGAACCAATTTGATGTGATGTGTACTACTGCAATCGGATGTAAGCATGATTGGCCCACTACTGGTAAACTTGTTGAAACAAAAACCACATTAGCATAGTATCAATCAATCAATTCATCATTCCAGACAAAAAAAAACTCTAAATCATGCTAAAAACAACCATTCCACCATTTATTTCAATTCAAGAAACTACATTTCAAATCACGTCTATCAGTATGAATACAGCTAAAAATCCTTTTGTATATATTCTACTTAATTGTTACGATACGATAATATTGTGTTGCAGAGAAAACGCATGTTGTCCGTTTTTTTGAAGCCATCCATTCCACCCATAATGACACCACCTTTAAGCATAAAAGTGTTTGAAAGTTCAAAGAAAGAAAAAAAAAAAAAAACCAAATGACGTTTTTTTTTTTAAGTAGAATAGATTTCCATTCTCCATTCATCCTACAGAGAAGCTTGGATTCCTTTTTGCTAAGAACAAGGATTCTGTGATTCTCAAACATTTCCTTTTCCACTTCCTCATGTCGTTCAAATTGTCGTGGCTCTCTTCAAAGAGAGATTGCGATTCATTTTCGTCAAAAAAAAAATACCTATCAAAACTGCATGCAATCAGTCCATTTATCCATTGAACCATTGGCAAACTTGGAAAGTGGACAGACAATTGGCACTTCTAAAAAAGTCACCTCGAAATCGATTCATTGTGTTATTTTTTCATCGTCAGCTGCACTTGTTTCGTTTGTGAAGTTGCTGTTGTTGTATAGTTTTGTTATGCATTGGCAAATGATCCTTCCTTCCTCCCCTTGCTGTACATGCATCAATTGGGAATTGAAAGAAAAAGAAAAACTCAAAATTTTGTTCACATTTTCGTTTTTTAAAAGACGCACAATTGCTTTAACCACCTTCCACCACCACCACCACCACCTCAATTACCACCCACGCCACCACATTACCCTTTAGTTGAATTTGAAGTGCAGGGTAATGACGATTGATATTAACCTTTGTGTCTTGTTTGTGATTTCGATTCATTGCAGCCCCATCCATTGGTGGACTCAGTGGTCTCGGCAATTCCCGACCCATCGCCACTGCCCATTCCCGGCACACCCTCCCCAGGCAGTAGTTCAGCATCCACGGCATCGGGATCCGGATCGGGCAAAAGTAAGTTGAACGGTCATCCACTACCAAGGCTGCGGAATGACCAGGTGTAGACGAGCAAAAACTCATGTTAACTGAAAACTGAAATGTGTGTGTTTGTGTGTGTGTTAACAGGTACGGATACAATAAAACGGGGCATTTCGCCGGCATCGGTCAAACAAGTTAATATCCAAGAGTCCGTCAGCTCGTACTCACTCAGTCAGAAAAAGTCCGATAGAGAATCACTCGACACGCATTCAATCAGTAGTCACCACCATCACCACCTCCACCACAATAACAACAACAACAACACCAATCAGCAACAACAACAGCAACATTATGCCACATCATCTGGAACATCCGGCACCGCTGCGCATGCGGCAAGCACAACCCGCAAAGGTGTTGACTTTTACGAACCGCACAAATCTCAGACCAAGAGCGACGATGACAATAATGGTGTGGTAAGCAGCGGAGGCGGCGGCGGCGTCGTCAGCAGCAGTAGCAGCAGCAAATATGGGGATTCGGCTTATAAATTACGAAGTGCCTATGCTTCGTCTGGCTCAGCGGCGACCATGGAAAAGACCTCATCCTCGTTGTCCACCGAAGAGTACAAAGCCATGCGTAATAAGTCAAGTGCAACATCGTCATCATCATCATCGCAGGCCACTGTCTTGAGTGCTGGTTCTGCAGGCACCTCGGCCACCACGACCTCATCGGATGACTCCGACGATTTGGTGTCGTACAAGTCATCTGCATCCACAAATGCCTTGTTGGCCCAGTCGCAAGCCATGACTACCACCCAGCTGATGTCCAAGTATTTGAAGCGAGAACCTCGGGTTCAATTCACACCCATCAAATCGCCCGACTCACCGTCTCCCCCCGGTGGCAGTAGTCTTCCCAGAGGTACGTATATCCTGACCAACAGCAATAGGAATATCCACAGTGAAGTCAACAGCAGCAGCAGCACCACCACCACCGCCACCGCCACAGGGGGCAAATACTCCTTGGAGAAATCCGATAAGGCCGCTTCACCATCCAAGCCAGCACTATCAACACTCAAAGAACCAGCAACTTCAGCAGTCTCGGCGACTTCACCAGGATCCTCCAACACTGTTTCCACTGGCCGTCGCCTGTTCGACAGCTTGGCCTCCGAAACCTCAGAGACGACGACGGGCCGTTCGAGGACAGGAACATCCACCACATCATACAATAACGACATTAGACACTCGGTAGCAAGTAGTAGTACTCATATTAGCAATAAGACAACAAGCTCAGAACACCGTTCGTTTGGTAGCAGTCTCTTTAGCAGCACTGAACGCAGTGCACCCTACTCGAGCAACGGCTCAAATGGCTCGGCACACTATGGCACACTGCCCAAACACAGCATCTCGGGGGCGACCCTATTCAATACCTCGTCGTCGTCGTCATCATCGTCGACGGCCGCAGGTGGTAGCGGGGCCCACTCCTCCTCATCGGCATCGTCCACTGCTCCCGGTACGGCCAGTAGCAGTGGTGTCAGTTCCATGTCTGGCTCAGCCAGCAGTTATGATTTCTATACCAATAATTCCTCGGGTTATTCAGGCTCTAGTATGTATGGCACCACTTCCAGGCCCATACACAATGGCACCGGTAGTGGCAGCACCACCGCCGCATCTTCCGGGGCCGGCAACTATCACACCCTAGGCACGTATCGTGTACAATACGCCGCCACAAATCCATTTCTAGATGCATTCGATGCTCCAAGCGATGGTGCGAACAGAAGTGGTGGCGGTGTAGCCTCCGCCACCACTTCCAGCGAACATCGTTCCTCGGCCATGGCCGCCTTCCATTCGGGTGGTGGCGAAGCGAAAAATGGCAGTGACGAATATGATGACCTCAAATAGACGATGGCATTCTCCAACTGTTCCTTGTCAGTCACTCGCTCGCAAACTACTCAATGTAGTATTCAAAAGAATTAGTTGTCATGCCATACCATACGATTCGACTCGATTCGATTCCATAACTTCATTCAATGTCACTCTAACATCATTCCACCATTAAAACGTTTGCACAGTGGTATGAGACCATCAAAGGTGGTAATAATTGTCAATCTTTTAGTTAGGGGATTGTGATAGGGAGACTCACTAAGACTGAACTCCAAAATCATTTAAATGCTAGATTTACAGAATTTAGGAATGTGGAGTATTAATTCTATTAAATGGTAGTTATATTGAAAAATCAGAAAATTTTGGATATTGAAAACATTATAATTATGAATCGGATATGTTTTCTAAACCATTAGACCTGGGAAGATTCGTTTATATAATGTTTTCTGTGTCGCATTGCCACGATTCAAATACATACAGATTCAAAAAAATCGGTTAATCTCAAATGTTTTCGCAAAAACGTTTATATGTCTGTATATTAATTTGTGTCTTATTGGCAGGATTCAAATAAATTAACAGCCAATACAATCTCTTTAAGTAAAAGTTACAAATTGCCACGATTTCCTGAAAGTTCATAAAACCTTTTCCACCTTTACCTCTAATTGCTCTAATATTAAAGATGTTACACAATTATTACCTGGTTTTGGGGTTTTTGTTGTTACCGCTGTGCTTTCGTGCCTTCCTTTGTTCGTTCGTTCACCTGGTCATGATTTCCTCCCGATAGCTCGTAGGATATGACGACATGACACCACACCACCCACATGCACTTTATACACCAACCACACAATACGAAGTGAATCAACCCAACAACAGAGGAAACAATAATTTTTATTCGTTCATCTTGCAGAAAGAGACAACAAAAACATTAAAAAGAATAGATAAAAAATCGTAACAGAAAAAAACCAACCAAAAAAAACAAAAAAACAAACACACAACAGACAAAAACCAAAAAATAAAATTTGGGAAATGCTAGTATTACATTTTGAAATAATCTCCTTTTTTAAACATTTACAATTTACATACAAATTTACAGTAAACATACGAATAAACAAATAATATTTAATAACGTAATAATAATATTAACGTAAAAAAACAGACATTTAAAATCGCAATTTAACAATTCTAAAACAAAACAAACAAAAATACAACAAAGCATAATTTTTTTTCAAACAAAACAAAAAAACAAATCGACTCATTTGAATAACAAAAGACATTTTCACAAACAACAACAAATATTAAGCAAAAAAAAAAAAGAAAACAAAAACAAAGAACTGACTCAAATATACAAACAACAAGAACAAGAAAAAACAAACAACAACAACAAACGAATTAACGAATTTTTCAATAGGATATGATGACGACGATGATGATGATGATATGTGGCAATCCAACACTACTACTACAACTACTACTCGTACTAAATACTACTACCACTACTACTTACTAATACTATAAAGCACACACACACACGTATGTACATGGTGCTACATACTATATGTACATGTATACATATGTACGTATTTACATGTCTGGTGTGTCTGCTTATCTATATGTATAGGAAATAAATATGTATTTGTATTACGGACCGATTTTTTTTTTGTATACTTGATTTTTCCAAACTCTCTTAAAAACTGTTTACAAAGCTGAATTTACAAAACAAAAACCAAAATATACACATAAATTTATTAATTAACAACAACAAAACGAAAAGAAACCAAAAACAGAATCTAGATAAACAAAATCATACATACCGATTTCTGAAAATGCCTCATATACTATTTGTCAATGCTTCGAATACTTTGGGTTTTTGTTCGTACCCTGGCAGTTTTCTTATTCAAATTCAGAAATTGCTATTTATGGTTATTTCGAAATTACGCGCCTTACATTTAGTTTAGGTTACCGTCTGGGGTCTAATCATTGCCAGCGACAGCGGATTTTTTTTAAATTTAAGTGTATAAAATTACCTGAGAGTGAGTAGATTACGAACTTCGAATACCAAAATGTATGTTTTTATTGAAATTGAACAGAATTCCCTTTCATATTCATTGTTTTAATAACAATTCCAAGTAATTCACTTGATCGAAATAATCGGTATTCATTACCCTAAATTGGTGAAGACATGGCCACTGTGACCGTATTCGAAATACGTGATCGAAAATTATGCTATCGATTTAAAATACTTGATGCACTTGAACTGCTCGAGTAGTTTGTATCCGAAATGTACCCAAAATAAAATCGGAAATACGTTAAGACATAATCGATATTTTAAGCCCAGATGTAAAAAACGTATTAAAAACCTATTTAAAATACTCAAAAGTATGACTTTTTGGAAGTAAAATTTAATCAAATTTGATTTCGAAATTTGAATTCTACTGAATTCAAGGTAAACTAATTGTTAAATACCACTGTGTCTTTTTTATTAGATTTTAATGGAATTCGAAATTGACATTCATAGTATTCAATGTATTTTCAAATATTATCTAGTACCAATACAGAGGGCAGACGTTCCAAGACGTTTGCTAAACATTTCAAAATGGATAAACAGTATTTGTTTTAAAATTGTAGTTATTTGTTTTTTAAAACAACATTATTAGCTTTGAAAACCTGTCAAATATTGCCATTCCAATTACTGACATCTAGAGTGTGTAGCCGAACTAATGTGTCAAGAAACAACGTGAGTCTTCTGCCCTCCGTATGGACTTTGGTTAATGGAATTTTTATTTCGAAATTTGTTTTCATCGTATTGATAATCGATTCTGAACAAATTAAGTACAAGTTAACATTAATTGAATTCCGTATATAAATTCAAAACTTCGTCCATTTGAAATAAATGAAATGAACGAACAGTTAATTTCTCTCTCATTATTGGACATGCAAATTCCAATAAAATTAGTAACGCCATCGAATAATCGATTATATTTCTTATATCAATTAGGAATCGGAATAATACGTTATCGTACTGTTCCAAATACATTAGATGAGAAGTGGTTGGTTTACAGGGTCCGATATTCCAACGTCCTGAAAATGTAAAAAAAATAGTTTTTTGGGTGTTTTGGGTAATTTGTTCTCTCTTGGGCATATTGAAGCTTCGTCTTAGGAATGTTGTCTTCTGGATTATATCTAACATCGGCTACTCAAAACAAAGGCATTCTTTGTAGACTTTGTTCGTCTTAACGAATATGTCTTCTGGAGTCCAATAACACAAACCGAATACAAACAAATATTATATTATAGAATTATTCTAGCTTTAGGAATTTCCTCCTCAAGAATATAAGCCCGAATCTGAATATTCCCGGGAATTTACTTTTTTTCGAGAACAATATCCTCCTATTGTAAACAATTCGAGCGAATAATAATAAGGGTCATACAATTTCGATTATGTGGAGTCAGATGATTTGTTTGTTTCCCAGTCTGTTTAGAATAGGAGGATTTTATTCTCAGAATAATGTAAGTTCCCCGGGAGTATTCAGAATCTGGCTGTATGTCTATCGGCGACATTATCGGCGGTCGATCTTTAAGATTCTCCTCTGGAGTATGTCTAAAATTGGCTATCGGAAACAAAGCGTGGAGTGTATTTATCAAAATGCCCATTATCAACGTCAATAAACAAAGCCTGTCTAGCGTTAGGCCTGAATGATTCCCCTTCAGACCAATTTTCTAATGAACCATACGAAATCCCATACAAGATTATTGGAGAATGCCCATTATCGGCGTCAAAATCTAAAACATATCTAGCGGTCGGCCTGAATGTTTCCTCCCTCTGGCCAATTTTCTAATACTAGTGAGCCATAAGAAATTCCATACAAGATTATTGGTCAATATTGCAGAATTGACTGGGGTATTATGATGTAATGGCCAGACCAACATCTCATTTTGACTTCCTTCGTCCTTCGTCCATCAGCAATTTGTTATTCTGTGCCCACGAACAACCTTTGTGAACGAAGTTCTCTTAATTTGAGTACAGGTTGTGTCTCACCTCACCTAGTCCACTAGGAATGGCCTTAATACAGATGCCACTTGGGAATGCTCTTCGGGTACAACTGATGTTCACAATGTGTATCAGATAACATGATATCTGGGTACCAATGACACTGACAGCTTTCTGCAGAAGGTCCTACAGAAAATCTACCCAAAATGCTGAAGATTGTCAGAATTATGTGACCTAGGTACAAGTTATTGGTTAACTGATATAAACTACCCGAAATCGATTACAAAAACTTTAAATTACGTCGAAAACAAACTTCGAAACTGCATGTGATTAGACCCCATTCGTCCGTCTTTAATTCATATGCTAATCTTGAGAAATGCCAGTTTTTTTAATTCAGTGTGAGCTTTTTAAAGAAAAAAAAAAGAAAAACAAACACCGAACGAAGTCACAGAGTTTAGGTAGAATAACCATACATTCATACATACGTATTTGTACTGATATTTCTATATATATATACATAGATATATAATATAATAAAAAAAAGAAAAACAGAAACCTAACAGTATTCTATTGAAGTTTATAAGATGGAAGATCAGTGAATCAGTGAAACAACAATAATAAGGTTGACCTATTGCATTTAATAATAACAACAACAACAAATGAACTTTATTAGATGACTAACAGATACATACATACAAACGACATACAATACATGCATTACCAATACCCCCTACCCTCCCATGTAGCTAGGCAAATAAACCAACCAACCAACCAAACATTCCATAACCTAAAACCTAACCTTGCTCTATCTCTCTCTCACATACACACACACACACACACAATCTCACTCCCTCTTTCTACTATACATAAAATGCACTGTACTTTTAAAAGCAAACCAATCACAAATACGACCAATATTAATATACCTACTACCATATACATACATACTAACATATATAGTAACTACATACTAAATAGTATATAAATATTCTGGAAAAATAACCCCAAAAAAAAAAAAACAAAAAAAGACGATGAAAAGGCAATTACAATTATGCATATATATTTAATATAAATATACATATATACAACATTCAACAAAAAACATACATACATACTACGTCTTATATACTAACTATCTACACAGAATACTATTCGTATATACATGAAACAAAACCAAATGAAACCAAATATTTTCGGAAATTATGTGTTGTATATCCAGAAGATCCTTACTACAAAAAATAATCCCAATCAATCATCAATGGCAGTTATTTTTCTTAGCAATGCTTGATGTGAAAAATCGGAAAACTAATTACATTTTTATTTTTGTACATACACATTCATACTCTCTCTCTCACACACACACACATAGGGCACTCGGTCAAGTCATAATGGTTTCGCATGCGAAGCCTTAAATTTTCTTATCTTTGAGTGTTGATATTTTTAAAACTATTAAATTATTTGTATTACATCCTTTTGTATAATGTTCTTGGAAGTGTTTTCTATTTCCAATAATTTTAATATTCTAATAAATTCGTTTTTTTTATCACTAAAATGACATTTGAGCAATTTATGCCGATGATATTCGAACGCTGTACGCGAAGCGGTATTCCGAACGAATGAGTAATACTTTTCTGGAAGAATTTCACTGGAGTGGTGGAAGCCATAGAAGTAGACTCACTTATAGTCAGTAGTCTATTGCAGTAGCACAGAAACTAGTTAAAAATGCCCAAAAATTTTTAGTTCAACCCAACAGTGTTCATTAAGTTTCCGTTCTACATTCAACTCATGGTCTTTGGCGCAGACCCGGAAAATTTGACCTTTAGTTAATGATTTTCCGTAAAGAAGTCAACATCCTGTCTGTATGAAAAAGCCATTGCTCGATAATTGCGACACTTCTCTTAATCTTATTGCTGCAGCTGCGACAGTCTGTACGTTAGTCCATCAGAAGGGTAGAGGGGAGCACAGACTAGTCATACCTTCTAATATCCTACAGCAATAGGACTACAAATCCTTCCGAGGTTCACAGGAAGAGATTGGTTGTAACCCTCTTGCAAGTATTCCATGCATGGAAATTCGCGATGGAATTTAAAAAGAAACTCACATGTTTGGCACCTTTTTTAGGTCCTCGCTGTATTATGCACAGTCCACAAAGGGAACGTCTGTGTCCCCAAGAAGATAGATTTCACGTAAGGGATCTTATAAAGGGTTATCCGTGTTGCGTTTTTTTCATGTTATTTCTTTTTTATTATAAAGTTTGAACGTTGACATTATGTGTGAAACACTTTGCATTGATTCTTTTGAGGTAATTTTGGAATGTTGGTTCTTAAGTGCTCAAGAGTTAAAGGTTTATCTGCATAAACACGGTCTTTCGCGTAGCCCCACAAAAACAAAATTTTAATGGTGTCAAATCGTTGATGTCGCCACAACGAGAAATTACGCGGCCAGGAAATGTCTCTTGCAATAAAGCCATATTCGCTCGTGTTGTGTGGCACCGTCTTGTTGAACCACATATTCTCCAAGTCGTATTCTTCAATAGAAGGCAAAAAAAGTTGGTTATCATACGACCATAACGCTTCTAATTCCTGAGAACGACGAGGAATCGACACATTTGGGTCTTCGGCAACAGCGATATTTCGCTTCAAATTTCTTCAGAATTTTGCCAATTGCTTGCGTAGTTGGACGATTATGTAAACCATAATCTCCTCTCAAAGCACGATATGTGGCTGTTTTTTACCCGTTGTGCGCTAGTTAAGCGATCCATTTTCGTCAATGTCAGACTTCCAACTGAAAAGAAATAATATTGGTTTAAAAACTTGGCAGATGTCGAATTCCAGCCCTATACTTTTGAAACCACGAAATGGATAACCCTTTATCTCCTGACCAGAACTTAAAATTTGAAATTAAAAAAACTCACAATTTTGTAACTCCTGCCTCTCTCGAAACAGAACGATTTGGAAGAACTTGAAACTGACAACTTTAAAAATTAGTTAAATCGCAGTTCGTCACTCAATAATTCCATATAATGGAGTTATGTTTCGGATTATACATGAGCCAAATAGGTCCAGAGGAAATCAGAGAGCTCAGTGTAATTCTTGTAATTGTGACTTTACAAACAACTTACGGTATGTTTTTGTATTTATAGTGTTGTTTCTTCAACAGTTGTGAACGATTTAAAAATTATTTTTTTCAATTTTTTTTTTTTTTTTGTACAATCTTTTTAGCAGAATTTTTTTAAATGAGTTTATCACAATCTAATTAATTCCTTTGGGTACTCAACAAAGGACACAATACATAGGAATTCAATCAAAAGTTCAACATAGTTTTAAACGTATGATTACCCAAAGCCATGCAAATAGCTCGCTGTGTTCAAACCATACTGAGTTGACAGAGAACTGTTTATACACGACCGTTAAGAGACCGGATCAGATCAGTGTACATTAGCAAAATTTAAATCTCCCTCCCGAAATGAAATTAAATAATTAATGACAAAAAAAAAAGAAATAAACGCGGCAATTTTGCTGAATCGCTTCATAAACTAAAGTGTAGGTGTATAAAAGTAGAATCTGTAGCAAAAGAATAATGAACGAAAGGCGATAGAAAGAGAAGGAAAGTCGAACAGCTTAGACCTGGAGATTTTTTATTACCTTATACACATATACATATCCATATGTATATATTATATATACAAAGGGATAAATATGTACTTTTGTTAGATGAGGTCCCTTGTATGTGGTATCTAATGAAAGTATTCATTCAGTTAAGCTGCCTCTTTATGATGACAGAACCAACAGTAGTACAATTAATTCCATACCCCTCCCCCGTCTGCCATAAGCAAGAAAAATACAAAAAAAAACAAAAACAAAAAGTCTTTATCTATACCCTATTGCCCAAAGACCCAGTCCTCCTCCTGCTCCCACTCAAAATAAATGTTAAAATATTGATTTTAATTAGGATGAAATTGTTAATTGTTATGTCTTGTATTTTAATGATTTTTATTATGACTCACACATACAGACACGTCAAAAAAGAAAAAAAGAAGAAAAACACTCGGTTTTGAGTTTGAGTTCCAAAATATTCAAACATAACTCAGTAGGCTGTAGTTCCCAAACCAAAGAAACCGTAAGAAGAGAACGTATATAGAGGATAACAAAACCAAACCAAATTAGTTTAGATATCAAATGTTTATATTACTGCATACTTAATTACTACTAGCAAATACATACATATGTACTTACTACATAAACTCATACTTCATTTCAAAATTTATTGAATTAAAAAAAAAAACCACAAGAAAATGAAATTCCAAAAAAAAAAAAACAAAAATGCATTGTAGGTGTCCTTAAAAAAAAAAAAAGAAAGAAACTCGTTTTATGTACTAAAAACCAAAAGCAAACGTAAAAACAAAATATTTCATGTCAATTGTATTGGAATCATAATAATGCCATTACTACTACTAATACATACTACTACATACATACAAACATTCGAAAATACATTCAAACATACTTACAATTAATTAACGTACATAGACCATAAGTATATAAATAAACAAATACATATAGGATACTATCATCGCTATTAACGTGTATTGACTTTGCCTTGGTTTGAAATGATAATGACAAAAAAAAAAACAAAAAAATTATAAAAGAATTCCAAAAAAATAAAACAACAAAAAGGATGGCTATGAAGGAGACACATTTATTGGTTTTTTTAGCTTTAATCGTTGAACGATTCAACACGAATAACAACAGCATTTACTCATAATAACAACAAAACATTTAATTGTAGGCATTCATTATTATTAATCAAGACGATACTTATAAATATATACATATATATATATAATTATATTTAAATATGTATGTATGTAATGGCATTGCATACATACCATCATATGTACTTCAATTCCATAACCTGTATAGCAAAATATTTAGATAATTATTATGACTACTAACCTACCAGCCCACTTACCCACATAACCTACCAACAAAAAAAACAACCAAAAAATAATTGAAAAAGAAAACGAAAACGAAAAACGGCTAGAAGAATTAAATCATATGATGATGATGCCATTTCACTTTGTGTTGACTAAAGAAAACAAACAAACAACAACAGATCGATCATCCATCAGTCAGGACATCACTATATACCCTAGGCTACTATATAATTATACAAACACATTCGCTCATACATACAGATATAGATGCCCAGCATTTCATTAAACGTTTGCCCAAGAATAATCTTAAGCAAAAACCAAAAACAAAAAAAAAAAAAAAATCAGGATAATGGCTACCAGAACTTCGATATCCTGGCAGATACGGTGGCGGTGGTGAGGCTCTAAAGGGGTTTAACGAGAAAGGGAAAACATAAACAAAATTGAGAGGGGGCCTTCGACCGATATATGCAGGTGCCAGAGTGTGTGTGTCCCTCGTATTTCTTACTCTAATTAGATACAACAATACTAACTATCCATTGTCTAGGTTGTAGGGGTCCAAATACGGGGAGTTTTCAAAACGAATCGAATTGCTGTCAGCCGTTTAAATAGAGAACAATATGTAATTCGAATTTAATATTAAATCAAAGTGAATAAATTTAAATGTGTACGTAAGATAAAACACACGAAGAAAAGAAATGTAATTTTATAAACTCAATTAAATATTAAATTAAAAGTAAAAGAACTGGAAATTGTCTTCAGATAGCGAAATTTAAATATTCAAAAGCAACCGACACGCTGGAAAGAAATGGTAATTTTAACAAATTTCAGCAAACAAATTCGCATCAAACATGTATATGTTTTTCCACACCACAAACATTAACTTGTTTGTAGCTGATAAATATCAAATATATATGGATGCAGTTTTGTGTCACTTTTCATTTTTTTCAATTTGTGAATTTCTATATAACAATCCATCTCATTCTCTCGGTATTGCTTTTACTTTAAAGAGCGTAGATGCAAAACAAAAGCTGCAAATACACACTTATTCGCACTCAAATGTTGTTCCTTTTTGAATTTAATAAGTTCGTTGTCTGTTTTTCCCAAACACGCTATTGCTTATACACAAATATGTAATACTAATAGCAACGGAGTTATATTTACATCCAAATGAGCTTTGTGTAGAAAGAAATAAGCTTTGGTTGCTACAAAGACCACACAAGCGTTTTACTTGTGTGTAACCATTTCAGCGTGTACAATAATCGATTTCAATACGAAATCTCGAAAAAAAGATATTTTAGTCAAAAGTATTTCAAATGAATTTCACATGAATTTCTTGTTGAAGTTTAACCCCCGTATTCATACAAATTTTAAAAACCTTTTTTAAGAGAAGTGCATGAAAATGCAAAAACTATTTTCACACATTTTTCTTAACAAAGGTTATACTTTGTAGATGGTGTTTTTCCGAAACATTTCCACAAAGTCTCTTTCAATTTAAATTTGATATTCTGAGTTTAACGAATTGGCAAATATTCTCCGCATATGCGAGTGATTCAATGGGTTTCTAACAGCCTGTTTTTTTGTTTCGTCAGTTTGGATTTCTGTAACACGAAAGTCTCCGTTAATATTCTAATTGGCAATTTTTTCTGTATTTTTGTGTGTATTGGTTAATTGGACAACTGGCAAAAAAGGTTATTTTAGTCGAAAGTATTTCGAATGCCTTTCACATGACTTTCTTGTTGAAGTTTCATACTTTCAGATGATGTTTTTCCGTAACTTTTCCACAAAGTCTCTTTAAAATTAAATTTGATATTCTGAGTTTAACGAATTGGCAAATATTCTCCGCATATGCGAGTAAAATCCATTGGGATTCTAACAACCTATTTTTATAAAACGAATGGGTCTTTCGTTTCGTCAGTTTGGATTTCTGTAACGCGAAAGTCTCCCTTAATATTCTAATTGGCATATGTATGAAAACGGGCTGTAAGTTACACTTTTGACACTTGAACATTTTGTCCCAAGACGGTTTTATTAAACACTTGGTTGCGGGAATATTGGAAGTGACGCTAGTAGGTTAATTCCATCGTTCCTGGTTTGTCTTGGCCATTTCGATACGTATTGCTACCCCAACTAGGGCCCCTAGGTTCTGTTTGTTCTATGTAAATACTTAAAATGAAAACAAATAGTGTGAAAGGAGACGTCTACAACAGATATGATATATTACGAATACCATAACATGCAAACCATTCGAATGCAGCAATTACATGTTCTGAGCTTGCTTTAGTTATTACGAAAATTATCAAAATGGAAAATTGAATATAAAAAAAAACGATAAATAACAAAAATACAACTAAACATTATTACTTAATATACATAATATGATTGTGTCATATCGTAATACAATTATAATCTATAAACAAATCTAACGACAGTCGAAAGCAAAAAGAAACCGAGAACGGAGAAAGCTAAGGAAAGCGGAATGCATTCAAAAGTATAACTAATATACACTAAACATACATGAAATTATACAACAAACACACAAATAGAGCAAATTATGCTAAAAACAAAAAAATAAAACCAAAACTGTAGACAATTTTAAGCAAACCAAACCAACTAAAAAACAAAAACTATCTAAAAGAAGAAGAAGTAACCAATGAAAGGAAAAACATAGAAAACAATGGTAATCTAAAGTAAGAAAACAAAAAGACAAACGAGAGGAAAATAAGCACAATATGTGTAGCACAGTGTAGCATCGGCTAAGCACTGGACACTCTGTAAAGACATTACACTATAAAGGACAAATCCCCAAATGGTGGCACATATCAAACGAAAACAGCACTAAGAGCCGATGCTACACTGGGCTAAACTACTCTATGAGAGAAGGCGAAAAAAAAACAGGAAGGACGGACATAGAGGCTGGTCTTTGTCGCCAGGACCTTAGTCATCCTGCCATTCCATTCGATTCCATACGATTCGTTTCGTCAGTTCATGCATCCAGTTATCCGAGAGTTAATTGTTATTTAATTTTTACAATAGTTGAACAAACAAACAAAAACAAACCTAATCTAATCTATTCTAAGAAGTACATATACTTATATACATACCTAAATATATATATATATGAAATCATAATTGATTAATTCCTTAATTAAGTTATCAATTAATTCCAATAACAATCAACAATACTCGTTTTAATATTTTCCAATAAGTGTTACTTGCAAATTTTGTAAACGTTTTTTTTGTTTTGTTCTCTCCCCCGATACGCATACTATGTATTTATTTAACAAAAATGTACACTAGCTAGAAAAAGTCTGAATTATGTTTCTATTATTTCTCTACTACGCAACTAAGTATGATAAATGAAGTGAGTAGACGACATTGTTAAAGTGAAAATGAACTCTAAACTGAGTTAATATTAATAAAGTTCAATAAATTTTCCTCAAAGCAAGTTCATAATTATTTTTTTTTTTCAAACATATTGGGTAACTTTTTGAACTTGTTTACAGTTTCATTTCATTTTAATGTAATTAGGTTACTCTGTGAACTTGATTCCAGTTCAAAATCATTTTTTTTTGTTGAGATTTTTTTCATACGAAGTCATACACATAAAATGCAGAATAAGTGGAAGAGAAACTTAAACCAGGGTAATAGAGGATCTGTTATTAAATTTCTCTAATTTTTTTTGAACTGAAGATATTTTTGATATATTTGAAAACAGTTAAAGGAGGATCCGTTATTAAATTTCAATAATATTGTTTTTTTTTTTTGAACTTAAGATAATTTTGAGTAATTTTGATTTGAAATAAATTTTTCCACATCTAACATAAACTATGGTAAAATAATTGTTTTGAGTCTAGTTCATATTTTCTTTAACTTGTTTTATTGTTCACATTTAAATTCGTTAACTGAGACTAATTAAACTTTTTAAAATATTTCCATCATAAGATGAATAAGTCTTTTCTTGTTCGAATCCAACATTTTAACAGATTTTTTTCCAAATACGAACGTGAAGCCATTTTTTTTTGTTTGAACATAGCTTAGGTTAGGTCAGGCTGAGAAGATGAGGCAGATTTTCTCCGCCTCATGTCCTTGGACATAGACATAAGCCAGTATTCGGCTTGTTGTGCACTCTAACTGTTACATGGAATGTCCCCAAGAAGTTATTTTAGGAACACAATTATTGTATTATTTACATTTAGTAAACGTTTCTCAAATTCATAAAGGAAAACGGCAAATTGATTAAATGAATGAATTGACTAATAAAAGGAAATGAAGTCTACAATAAAATTTCTTGAAATGAATGCAAATAGTTTTTCATAAGATCACCGTAGTTAATTAGTTCCAAATCTTTTGAAAATCTTTTAAAATGGAAGAAGTTAATGGAGATCAATTAATCAAGTTAGTATTTTGCTTAAAAGTCGGGCGCCGTAGACCTGTTATAAGTGTGGCTTAACATCTACAATATTTGTCTTCCTAACGTTAGTTAATTAAAATGAATTCACAATCTTTGAAATTATGACACGATAAAAACTTGATAGCCCTCGTTAACACCAAAAGTGCCGCTTATTGGTTTTGTACTCGTGAATCCCGAATCCGTTTTCGAAAATGCTGTAGCACGTACAATTTACAAGTTAAACGTTGATTTTTTTTATAGTTTTTAGAGTTGTATCAGTGTGGTTTTTTTGCGGTTCGTATGCGTTCGTCATTGTTGTTCGGAGGTATCTCTCAAAATACAAATACTCCTTTTTTTGGAAATGCCCACATAGGTATTTGTGACACCAATGTGCAGAAACTAAACAGTGGAAACGAATTGATGTACAATGTGCGAAAATTGAAGAAAACAAAGACCACATTCATGCAACAATTAAGTACTTTCAAAAAAGAGGCTTATTCACAATATCTAATAATTTTTTTCACCCATTATTTGCGTACGTTTTCTTTGGTGAAATGGAAATTATTTTCGTTCATTATGACGCCATTATTAAGATTATTCCTTCTCATCTAAAATGATCAACTGTTCAAACATTGGTCTACTTAAAGTGTTAGTCAGATGATCTCAGTTATACTTTCGTTATGAATTCCAAGCTACCGGCGAATACAAATTCTATTAAAGTGAGCGAAAATTTCAAGGAGGATGATTGACCAACACAAGATAGATGTGTAGGCTCCTTGGATGTAAATGTTCGCTGTTACGAAGGGATTACTTTAAGGAATTCTGGGATTCTATTAAGCAATTCTGGGATTCGTTTAAGGAATTCTGGGATTCTTTTAAGGAATTCTGGGATTCTTTTCAGCAATTCTGGGATTCTTTTAAGCAATTCGGGGATTCTTTTAAGCAATTCTGGGATTCCTTTAAGGAGTTCTGGAATTCGTTTTAGGAATTCTGTTTTGATGAAGGAATTCTGGGAGTATTATGTAAAATTATATCGTATATAGCTCATTGATCGCAAATATAATATTGAGGAAATGCTTTCGAATCGGTGAGCCGACATTTGTGAACAGAAAAATATTATGATGTTGCCTTACGGTATTCGATACTTTCATTGAATATATGTATATACGAAATTCTTTAGCGAATTCTAAAATAACCAATCTAAGTGCCAGTTTCCATAAAAACGAATTTGTGTGTTTGTCAATATTGGAAGCTTTATCCAGTTTGTGTAAGATATTATTCATAAGAGAAAGCTCTCTGATAAAAGTTAATTTTATTGCGCCTTCCATTTTGGCAATTTGTAATGAACGAAAGAAGTTGTTTTACGGAAACGGGTTATTAATATAACTAAAATCTATTTGAAACAAAAATATTATGAAGACATTGATTTGAGAAGGATTTTTTAAAAACAAAAGCAAAAATGATTAACGAAAAATGTTTCAATTCACATTGACGATTGTTTTCCTACTCTGCTAGTCCTTGAACTTGCGGTTCAAGTCATTAATGTAAGTGTCCAATATTTATTGTATGTAGAGCATAACACAGTGTCTGCATTAAAATTAGTTTTGTGCATTTGACATACATGTTCTAATGGGTTTCCGCATACATTAAAGTCCTAAAAATAGCTCTAGCAAGCCCGAATTTTTTTTTCGTACTAAAGTCTTTGAAATTTATCTATATTTTAGTCTATACTATATTTTATTCATACGTACTTTATTAGAATCCCATACATAAATTGTTGTATGGTCTTAGAAATGTTGTAAATGTTGCCTGGCAGACACTGCTTTCAGCGTAGACTTTTTCTATCTAGTGTACATTTACTGAATTGTCACTTTGCTTTAAGTCAATTGTTTTTAATATGATTGTAAATGTTAAACTAAGTTTAAAACTCGTATTTAATACATACATTTTGTTTAATGTATTACTTTACACATACATACAGACATATACACTAGAATGTGGTTACAATAGATTTGTAAACAACGGCGTATTTACTTTAAGATTTTAAGAAATATTTGCGTGTGCCTATCTGAAAAAACACTTAGTTTTCATTTCAAATTATTGATTCAGAATATTAAGCATATTTTGCTTTGTTTGTGTATTATTAAAATTTCCGTTCTATTTTTAAGCAGCTGGCGATTTCTCTGTACCACCCGTACAACACACATCATCTCATCTGAACATCAGCCAATCCCACACAAATTGTTGGAGACCAAATGCTCAGGGCTTTTATCGTAATTTCGTAAACTGTAGACGAGACGCGCTAACGCCATTGACGACAATGTCAGCGACAACGACAATGACGATGACTACAAAACAAACGCTCAGACTATAGGAAAGAAAATTTCATTTCGCCAAAGACACTTTGCAATTTGTATTGCTGGACCATCAAAGATCATAAAAGAATACAAAATTATGCATATTCCATGAACAAAAAACCGAAAACAATAGAAAATCTGAATAAATTACATTCGAAACAATCAGACAAATTCTACGTGGTGTCACAGTAAAATAATACAAAACAATCCCTTCGAAAAAGAAACAAAACACACTGAAGCGACTTAAAAACAATGCATGTCTAAATGTCTAAAAAATGTCTAAAATATATTTTTTAATTCCACACAAATCTCAGAGTTGCCGTTGCTCTACTCATTAGAGTAATCCGTTGTAGCGTTCAAAATGGACAACGGTCCCAACGGATTCTACCACAAACTGGGTATTTGGAGAAGTCAGCTTCATCAAATGAAAACAGCTATAATAAAAGCAAATTTATGAAAACACTAACAAAATTCAATGCTTTGATGACATCTTCATTGTGTGACAAAATCTCCAGACTGTAAGGCCTCAAAGCTGTAGGTGGACAGTGAAATTAATTTCAAATTTTCGTAACTATCTGAGAAATTATGGGATTTGTTTAATGACTTCTGTGGAATTGTGGCATTCGTTTAAGGAATTCAGGGATTCGATGAAAGAAAGTTTGGGATTCGTTTAGTTAATTTTAGGATTCAGTGAAGGAATACTAGGATTTGCGTAAAGAGTTCTGGTATTCTTTCGTTCTTCTGTAATCATTTAATTCATTTAATGAATCCTTGTATAGCTTTAAGGAATTCTGGTATTCCTTGAAGGAATCCTGATATTCCTTTTAGGAAGTCTGGTATTCATTTAAGGAAGTCTGGTATTCCTTTAGGAAGTCTGGTATTCCTTTAGGAAGTCTGGTATTCCTAAGGAATTCTGTAACTCCTTAAAGATTCGTTTAAGGAAGTCTGGTATTCTTTAATCCTTCTCTATTCCTTTAAGGAATTCTGATATAAGGAATTCTTTAAGGAATTCTGATATTCCTTTAAAGAATTCTGATATTCCTTTAAGGAATTCTGATATTCCTTTAAGGAATTCTGATATTCCTTGAAGGAGTTCTGATATTCCTTGAATGAATTCTGATATTCCTTTAAGGAATTCTGATATTCCTTTAAGGAATTCTGATATTCCTTTAAGGAATTCTGATATTGCTTTAAGGAATTCTGATATTCCTTTAAGGAATTCTGATATTCCTGTAAGGAATTCTGAAGGAATTCTGATATTCCTCTAAGGAATTCTAATATTCCTTTAAGGAATTCTAATATTCCTTTAAGGAATTCTGATATTCCTTTAAGGAATTCTGATATTCCTTGAAGGAATTCCGGTATTTCTTTAATGAATCTCTTAGACGTCCGAGTGTGGATTTTTTTAAGGAATTCTGCGATTCGTTTAGAAAATTCCATGATTCTATGACGGAATACTGGTATTCGCTTAAAGAATTCTGAGATATGTTTAAGGAATTCTCGTATTCCTTTAAAGAATTCTGGTATTCCTTTAAGGAACTCTAGTATTCTTTTAAGGAATTCTGGTATTTCGTTAAGGAATCTCGTTTGAGAAATTCTGAGATTCGTTTAAGGAATTCTGAAGACAACTTATTGTTACGCAATACTGAGAAGTACACAATAGTTCGGAAGCCAAGATTATAGCTATTATTATATTCATGAAATAGAAGAGGCAGATGAGATGAAAAATGGGAGGGCACAATAGAGCAGCAGCACAGAATGATATTCAAAATGAGAATCATTGGGGATATACATGAGCTTACATAACCATTTCACAGATACAAAAGCAAGCCCTTCCTAGTCATCAGGGCATCGAAAATGTTGGTCTTCCAGCTTCTATATATGTAGTATGAACTCTAGTGAAGACAGACCCAAAGACAGTCAGTCGGATGTGGCCAGATAAATGTGGAATTTAAAGACTTTAAGATACTGCAATTTACAAATATTTGAAAAATTCAAAAAAAAAAAATAATTTTATCAGATGACCGCTTCTTAAATTTGCACACAAATTCAAGCAGGCAGTGGTGCCTTAACACGTTTAATATCCAACCAGGCATTGGTACCTTTTGTTGCAATAATGTTTACAAGCCTCATAATAGCACAAGGCGCCATACATGTAGCATGAAAACTTCACTACACAGCAAACTCTCCACAATTTTTCCAACCTTTCAAATACTACAGCAAGCAAAATATTCTACCAAACATATTGTTAGAACACACTCCCGTATTCAGAAAAATTTAAAACAGTTTTACAAACATTAGTTAAAAGAAAATGTATGAAAATATATAAACAATTTTTGCACATTTTTCTTCACAAAGCCGTTGTAAAGTTTAATGAATACTGGGGTTACAATATTTTAAACACTGTTATCAGATTATATAGTGCTATTATTGTTTACACACTTGTATACGATTTACTATGATGTTATGTACGACTCTTTGGTTCTTCATTATTAAGAGTGTAATCGTGTCATTTACGTTATAGGAAAATAACTACATATGTTAAACCTAGAAAACTGTTTCCCAAGTTTACGCCGAAAAACCTATTCCTGCTGTGACAGAATATTTGTTAAAAAATAGAAAAAAGGCGACTCTCAGAATATGAAAACAAATAAGGTTTATAATGCATAACCCGAATTGAGCACGACTAGCATGTGTCTAGCATATCGCTCATTTACTTCAATAGTGTCACAATTCAAAAATCATTTTTTGTTGTTGTAAATGTCTATATCTAACAATGAACGAACAAATTCCTTTTTTTTTTGGAAACAGGCAGTAAAGCTTCTGTTTGAGTGGACTTTTGGCCTGCGTGTATTACACATATATTACAACTAAGACGCAATTGAAAACTTTAAACGGCTCTCGTGACTGAATCGTGTTTTGTGTTACGACACTATTGAAGTAAATGAGCGATATTTTGTGTAAGCAAAGACATACGTTTCCAACTCTTTGAACACTTTAAAACAATCAAACGGTTTTGTTCTCCATGCTACAAGTTCCATCTTCCAACATTTGCAATGCGTTCGAACAAGAAATTTGTAAAAATGTATTTTAGGTTGATAGCCTAAAGTTTTTTATTCAAATTACAAACCGATCAAATTTATTAAAACGATCGACTAAGAATGTGTTCATGGAATCAAATGTGTTCATGGAATCAGAGTGCTGGTTGCATATATGAAACGTTTACGATAATTCTCGGATATCAGGTTAAGAGGGATCCTATAGAAATCCATGATTATCGGTTCAGGTTTATGCCGGAGTTAATTAATGCAGCGTGTGATGAATCTCTCAGATATTTTCTATAATATACTAGAATGGATGATTAACTGGATAATGTTTTAATATAGATCTGATCTGTTTCCACATATATGCGGACCGATCATCAGAAAATTTGCCATAGCCTTACCAAATGCGACCAATTTTGTTAAGCCTATTCGAGGTTTGGCCGTCACACATGAAGTCCGATCTTGCTACAATTCATGTATGTATACACGCTGAAAAAAAATTACCATTTTAACAAATTTCAACAAACAAGTTCGCATGAAACATATATATATTTTTCCATACCACAAACATTAACTTGTTTGTAGCTGATAAATATCAAATATATATGGATGCAGTTTTGTGTCACTTTTCATTTTTTTTTCAATTTATGAATTGCTATATAACAATCCATCTCATTCTCTCGGTATTGCTTTTATTTTAAAGAGCGTAGATGCAAAAAAAGAAGCTGCAAATACACACTTATTTGCACTCAAATGTTGTACTTTGTTGAATTTAGTAAGTTCGTTGTCTGTTTTCCCAAACACGCTATTGCTTATACACAAAGATGTAATACTAGTAGCAAACGAGTTATATTTACATCCAAATGGGCCTTGTGTAGAAGGAAATAAGCTTTACTTGCTCCAAAGTCCAAACAAGCGTTTTACTTGTGTGTGAACATTAAAAAAAACGCATTTTTCAGCGTGCAAAAGCATAACTAACTCGGGACGCGTTCAACTGATTATCCACCCCCACCACCTATACAAAGGACCCTCCTAATTTGTCTTAAAACTTTGTGGTGTGTAGAGTGGCTTCTGCAACCACATTTCAAATTCAGAGTCCATCGAATGGGCCACTGTGTGTTGTACTGGACCCAGTGTCGAGGTATTATTATACAGAATCATATCGTAATAACGTATTATATTGCTGTTGCCTGAAAAACGTTAAACGTTATCTTCAGCTGAGACGAATCGTCTTTCAAAATCCCATAATCTTCCCAAATTGTTTATGCTTTTCGTTGACATATTTATTTAATTATTTGTTAATTCTGTATGTACTTCACCACACCACCAACAACAACAAATCGTTAAATTACCACATACACATACGCAAAAACTTAATGAACGTATAAAATACTCTGTTTCGATCACTACTCTCGCTCTCTCTCACTCTCTATTTAACCACTGCCACAGAAGTAAGAAACAAATTATTCAATGAAATAATTATAATATCAACATTACAAACTTTATTATTATGATTATTATTATAATTATTATACATACAGACGAATGAAAAACTATATTATAATAAAAAAAAGTAAAAATAAAATATTAAAGCGAGTAATTTACTAATAATACGACTAATAGCGAAGAAAAAGAAAAGAATTAAAAATAAATTAAATACAAATCGAATTAGAACAAAAACAAAATTAAATATATACTTATTATAAATATATATATATACAGATATAAATAAATACGAGTATTAAATAAATAAATTAAATAATTATTTAAAAGAATTAAAAATAAAAACGATGTTTAAACTATAAGGCATTAGCGTATAACAATAAATGAAAAATAAAAATCAATAAAAAAAAACAAAAACAATATAAAACAATTACGAAATTTCATTACAAAAAAAAAAAAAAAAACACGGGCAAAAGAAACACTAGTTTATTGTATGTGAAAGAAACGTATTGAAAGCATAGTTAAAAACAAAGAGTAAACATAAATAAAAGAAAGAAAGAAAAAAGTAAACAGCAAAATAGTTCATTCCTTCAAATCAATTCAAATCATTCATTCTGTCAGTCAGTCAGTTATTTATTTACTATTATAGTACACGACGATTCATAAATTTATTATTTATTAATACTGGACATTAATGAATAATAATCAAATTATAACGAATATTACAACTATAGCATATACATACAACAACAACAACAACCCGATAACAGAAAAAAAACCATAGTTCTTTGCGTGAGAATTAAACAATGTTAAATTATTTACTGAAAATATACGAAAAAAATAACAAAAAAATGAAAATCATTCAAATGCCCGCACTGTGTTTTATTTCGTTGGTATGTAGTTGGAATTATCGTACAATGACTTACGAGGACAGGCAGAATATCTTGTACACTCAAAAAAAAATATCATTGCAATCAATCAATTTGAATTCTTTCAGGGTATGTGCGGAATTTGATCAAGGTCACACATAATGGATGAACCGAGAACGTATCGGATGGATGAAGTGGGTTAATGCTATTGCACTAAAGGTGAGTCGCCTCAGCAAAGATGAAACGCACCCAACTGTGGATGTGCGGGCTACGTACAATCGATTTCGTTCCTGAAAATTGGCCAAACAGTTTCAAGTGACTTTAACATTTTAAAAAGACCTATTTTTGTAAACGTATTTCTCCCAAACTGTTTGTTCAATTGCAAAAACCGTAACTAGACCTTTATTCTTAATTAGGTGTGCTTTAAGCAAAATTTCAATAAATGCATTTTTTTAGTTCTTTGTTTTTGAAATGATCATGTTTGCTATAACGCAGGGGTGCCCACGGCCTATGCGCTTGGTGCGCTTTTGTTTTTGTAAAAGCGCTTAGCATAGGCTGAGCATCTTACTATGCACATACAACTGTTTGTATGAAATACACACATACCCAAGTTCAAAGCAACAACACTTTCATATACACAGCAACAAGAACGCATGCTTTGTTGGTACACATTGGTGCCAGGCGCTCGCATCGTAAATTTTGTTGCTATTTTTTGAATGATTTCGTGGAATGAGAAGCACTTGCAGAAATCATTATGTGTTGTGAGTTTGAAGCGGATAGATTATTTTGCAGAATGAATGACACGTGGGAAAGCGATTATTTCTTTGCTCAAAATTTTGAGAATCAATCTCAATGTATGATTTGCTTTCAAATAATCAAGACGATTAAATATTGCTGATGTGACAACAGGTGGATCAAGAGTTCAGTTAGTTGCGGAGTTTAAAAAGTCTTTTTGGTTCATTTAGGATCCATAATGAATTATTTTTTGTTTTATATATTTTATTATATTCTATAATAAATTATCTTTTGTTTTTTTTATATTTGCCACATATAAATTTTATAAAAATGAAATTCAATTTTTTTTACCAGTGTACATAATGAAATATTTTGGTTTTTCCTTGTGTGTGTTGATAAAGTGTATACGTATTGGTGTTTGCGCTTCCATAAGAAGGTTTTGGGCACCCCTGCTATAACGTGTTGTTTAATGGTTATGTTAATACACGAATGCAAGCTAATATGAGCAATCAAATTCCCTTGATTTTTGCAGCGACAGACCAAAGCCTCTGGTGGGAATCGAACCCACAACCCCCACGCTGATAGGCATGCACGCTACCAACTCGCCTACCGGGGCGCCGGTCTTGCTGGAAATAAAATAGAAATAAAAAGAATTACAATATTTGCACGAAAAAAACAAGTGCCGTATTAAATTAAATATTTACTTTAGGACCATTATTTACAAACAGATAGTTTAATGTTACGGTCAGTAAACTTAACTTTGGCCTTGAACTTAACACTAACCTTGTCATTGACCCTAAGCTTAACACTAACCATGACCTTGACCCTAACCATAACATTAACCTAGACCTTAACATTCACCTTTACCCTATTATCCAATAGGGCACTCCCAGTAAGTTTTTTTTTTAATTAATCTGTAATGGCTAATGTTATATAAACAAAATGTTGTTGTAATTACACGGCTTCGAAGTCAGAATACAAACAAATGAAAAAGATTTGGAAATTAGAAAAAAAATATTTGACCAAAAAAAAAGAAAGGGGTTAACCCATCAAAATTTTCAATTTATTTGAAAAAATAGATTTTGCTGAAATTTGTCTCATTTGTAGCTGACATCATTCGTAACACGAATATGTTTTCTTTCTTAAGATTGAATAAATAGTTTGGGAGAAATTGGCTTTCAGATAATGAGGTTTCTCTAACGTAGGACCAAGGCATCGAAACAAGGCCGTATTAAATTAAATATATACTTTACGACCATTATTAACCCACAGATACGACCAGTTTCGAAGGACACATATCCAGATTATATATTCTACAAACTTAACTTTAACCTTGATCTTAACATTAACCTAGACCTTAGCATTAACCTTGACCTTAACACTAACATTGACCTTGATCCTAACCTAGACCTCAGCATTAACCTTGACCCTAACCGTAACACTAACCAAGACCTTAACCCTAACACTAACCATGACCTTGACCCCAAAGGTATCACTAACCTAGACCTTGGTATTAACGTTGATCCTAAGCGTAACACTAACCTAGACCTTGTTCTTAACACAAACTTTGACGTTGACCCTAACCATAACACTAACCTAGACCATAACATTGACCTTGACACTAACCTTAACTTAACCGTAACACTAACCTAGACCTTAGCATTAACCTTGACCCTAACTGTAACACTAACCAAGACCTTAACGCTAACACTAACCTTGATCTTTATCCTAACCTTAACACTAACCATGACCTTGATCCCAAAGGTATCACTAACCTAGACCTTAGTATTAACCTTGACCCTAACTGTAACACTAACCAAGACCTTAACCCTACACTAACCTTGACCTTGATCCTAACCTTAACACTAACCATGACCTCGACCCCAAAGGTATCACTAACTAGACCTTAGTATTAACGTTGATCCTAAGAGTAACACTAACCTAGACCTTGTTCTTAACACAAACTTTGACATTGACCCTAACCATAACAATAACACTAACCATGACCTTGACCCTAACCATAACACTAACCTAGAATTTAACATTACCCTTGACCTTAACAATAACCTGTGACCTGGACCTAAACTTTAACCTGAATCTGGACGTAAAAATTGCAAGATTAGTGCTAAGATTAGGGAAAATTGCTAGGTTTATGTCAAGGTTATGTTTAAGGTCAAGGCTCGTGTTAGTGTTAAGGTTAAGGTCTTGGTTAGTGTTACAGTTAGGGTCAAGGTCATGGTTAATGTTAAAGTCAAGGTTAAAGTTAAGTTTAGAAAATATATATTCTGGATATATATCCTTCGAAACTGGTCGTATCTGTGGGTAAATAATGGTCCTAAAGTATATATTTAATTTAATACGGCCTTGTTTCGATGCCTTGGTCCGTGGCTGAAGTAGGAATCTCGTACGACTTTCGAATCTCTAACTTAGAGAAATCTCATTATCTGAAACCCAATTTCTCCCAAACTATTTATTCAATCTAAAAAAAGAAGACATATTCGTGATTAGAATGATGTCAGCTACAAATGAGTAGAATTTCAGCAAAATCTATTTTTTCAAATAAATCGAAAATTTTGATGGGTTAACCCCTTTCTTTTTTTTTTTTGTCAGAATTTTTTTTTCTAATTTTCAAGTCTTTTTCATTTGTTTGTATTCTGACTTCGAAGTCATGTAATTACAACAACATTTTGTTTATATAACATTATTCATTGCAGATTAATGGTCAAAAAACTACTTAAAGTTTGAAGTTTAATGTTAAGATTAAGGTCAAAGCTAGTGGTGGGATTAGGAAAAAATTGCTAAGAGTTGGGAAAATTGCAAAGTTTAAGTAAAGATTAAGGTGGGGTTTCATGTCCAGATTCAGGTTAAAGTTAAGGTCCAAGTTAGTGTTAAGGTCCAGGTTAGGGTTAAGGTAAAGGTTAGTGTTAGTGTAAGGGTCAAGGTTAATGTTAAGGTCTAGGTTAGTGTAATGGTTAGGGTCAAGGTCATGGTTAGTGTTATGGTTAGGGTCAATGTCAAAGTTTGTGTTAAGGTTAGGATAAAGATCAAGGTTAGTGTTAAGGTTAGGATAAATATCAAGGTTATTGTTAAGGTTAGGATAAAGATCAAGGTTAGTGTTTGGGTTAAGGTCTTGGGTAGGGTTACGGCTAGGGCCAATGTTAATGCTAAGGTTTAGGTTAGTGTTAAGGTTAGGGTCAAGGTTAATACCAAGGTCTAGGTTAGTGATACCTTTGGGGTCAAGGTCAAGGTTAGGATAAAGATCAAGGTTAGTGTTAAGGTTAGGATAAAGATCAAGGTTAGTGTTAAGGTTAGGATAAAGATCAAGGTTAGTGTTAAGGTCAAGGATAATGTTAAGGTCAAGGTTAATGCTAAGGTCTAGGTTAGATAAAGGTCAAGATTAGTATCAGGGTTAGGGTCAATGTCAAAGTTTGTGTTAAGAACAAGGTCTAGGTTAGTGTTACGCTTAGGGTCAATGTTAATACCAAGGTCTAGGTTAGTGTTACGCTTAGGGTCAAGGTTAATACCAAGGTCTAGGTTAGTGATACCTTTGGGGTCAAGGTCAAGGTTAGGATAAAGATCAAGGTTAGTGTTAAGGTTAGGATAAAGATCAAGGTTAGTGTTAAGGTTAGGATAAAGATTAAGGTTAGTGTTAAGGTTAGGATAAAGATCAAGGTTAGTGTTAAGGTCAAGGTTAATGTTAAGGTCAAGGTTAATGCTAAGGTCTAGGTTAGTGCTACGGTCATGGTTAGTGTTAAGGTCAAGGATAAAGTTAAGTTAAGAGAATATATAATCTGGAACTTCGAAACTGGTCATATCTGTGGATTAATAATGGTCCTAAAGTATATATTTAATTTAATACGGTACTTGTTTCGATGCCTTAGTCCGTTGCTGAAGTAGGAATCTTGTACGACTTTCGAATCTCTAACTTGGAGAAACCTCATTATCTGAAACCCAATTTCTCCCAAACTATTTATTCAATCTAAAAAAATAAGACATATTCGTGATTAGAATGATGTCAGCTACAAATAAGTAGAATTTCAGCAAAATCTATTTTTTCAAATAAATTGAAAATTTTGATGGGTTAACCCCTTTCTTTTTTTTTGGTCAGAATTTTTTTTTCTCTAATTTTCTAATCTTTTTCATTTGTTTGTATTCTGACTTTGAAGTCATGTAATTACAACAACATTTTGCTTATATAACATTACCACTAGAGATTAATTTGTCAAAAATCTTATTGGGAGTGCCCTATTGTATACACCAGAAAACTGATCGTATCACAGAACAATGTGTTAAGGTTAAGGTTAAGGTTAAGGTTAAGGTTAAGGTTAAGGTTAAGGTTAAGGTTAAGGTTAAGGTTAAGGTTAAGGTTAAGGTTAAGGTTAAGGTTAAGGTTAAGGTTAAGGTTAAGGTTAAGGTTAAGGTTAAGGTTAAGGTTAAGGTTAAGGTTAAGGTTAAGGTTAAGGTTAAGGTTAAGGTTAAGGTTAAGGTTAAGGTTAAGGTTAAGGTTAAGGTTAAGGTTAAGGTTAAGGTTAAGGTTAAGGTTAAGGTTAAGGTTAAGGTTAAGGTTAAGGTTAAGGTTAAGGTTAAGGTTAAGGTTAAGGTTAAGGTTAAGGTTAAGGTTAAGGTTAAGGTTAAGGTTAAGGTTAAGGTTAAGGTTAAGGTTAAGGTTAAGGTTAAGGTTAAGGTTAAGGTTAAGGTTAAGGTTAAGGTTAAGGTTAAGGTTAAGGTTAAGGTTAAGGTTAAGGTTAAGGTTAAGGTTAAGGTTAAGGTTAAGGTTAAGGTTAAGGTTAAGGTTAAGGTTAAGGTTAAGGTTAAGGTTAAGGTTAAGGTTAAGGTTAAGGTTAAGGTTAAGGTTAAGGTTAAGGTTAAGGTTAAGGTTAAGGTTAAGGTTAAGGTTAAGGTTAAGGTTAAGGTTAAGGTTAAGGTTAAGGTTAAGGTTAAGGTTAAGGTTAAGGTTAAGGTTAAGGTTAAGGTTAAGGTTAAGGTTAAGGTTAAGGTTAAGGTTAAGGTTAAGGTTAAGGTTAAGGTTAAGGTTAAGGTTAAGGTTAAGGTTAAGGTTAAGGTTAAGGTTAAGGTTAAGGTTAAGGTTAAGGTTAAGGTTAAGGTTAAGGTTAAGGTTAAGGTTAAGGTTAAGGTTAAGGTTAAGGTTAAGGTTAAGGTTAAGGTTAAGGTTAAGGTTAAGGTTAAGGTTAAGGTTAAGGTTAAGGTTAAGGTTAAGGTTAAGGTTAAGGTTAAGGTTAAGGTTAAGGTTAAGGTTAAGGTTAAGGTTAAGGTTAAGGTTAAGGTTAAGGTTAAGGTTAAGGTTAAGGTTAAGGTTAAGGTTAAGGTTAAGGTTAAGGTTAAGGTTAAGGTTAAGGTTAAGGTTAAGGTTAAGGTTAAGGTTAAGGTTAAGGTTAAGGTTAAGGTTAAGGTTAAGGTTAAGGTTAAGGTTAAGGTTAAGGTTGCAAAATTATGCAATTGTAACCAAATAGCTAGTATTTTGACATAACGTTTTTACATTACGTATTTACGTTTATATGGTAAAATAATTTGTAGATTCTTCGTACTTACCTTTTTCTATTTCGCCGCCGAAAAAATGTGGTGGCAAGTAAAACTGAAGCATAATCCCCAAGACAGAAAAAATATATTCATATAGTTTTCATTTTCAATAAACAAGTTCTTTGTTGTGAAGATAATTTGGCAGTAAAACCACTTCCGCCATTTATGGGTTACGTGCGTACTCAATTGTGTAAGCATTATTCCTCTGTTGTATAGTATTAACAAATATTTATTTACTGTTAAGGTTAAGAAATGTACTTTTGGTGAGCATTTTAAGGTTGTACAATTACGAGGTAATCAGGGTGCTGAAGCACAAAATAAGTCACAGCTTGACAGTGAGAAACCGGCATTAACAAGGTGGAAACGGCCAGTACAAAATTCAGGGTATGCTGTGTGTGTTGTTTCCTTTAAGAAACCCATCCCCTCCGTTCCAATCCTGACGCTGACCATAGCCGACGCAAGTTATGAAATGATGGAATAGAGCTGAGTTAAAATTTTTATTTCTAAAAATAATTTGCTCCGCCTTCCTGGTCTTGCTCTGCCCGCCAGAGAACCCCTGAACTCATTAAATGTTATCTTTTGTGTTCGCACTGTATTTTATCGGAATATCGACACGAAATCAATATTATTTTAACAAGTGAGCCTTTTTCCTTGGTACTCTTAAAGGTATAGCGGGAAATTACCACAAATATTCCACTGCGGTTCATCGGGATACAACCAACGGATGTCTTACTGGTTCATTTGTCGATGGCAATTCCAGCCTGTGTTGGTTTTTGGTTTACTAGTATCCCTTCTTTGGGATATGAGCTACTTAGCAGTAGTTCTCATTCCATTATTAGAAATGACAAATGTCCAGTGTTACGATATGATGTTTTCTCGGCGGACACAAAAAGATTTCTTTGAGAATCGAAGGAGAACATTTGTATCAGAGAATGTGTTCGTTTCAAGTTATTTCCTATTAATCTAGGCCTGACCAACCGTTACGTATACTTAACACAATCTCAGCCATTTTGATGTAAATGAAATCAACACATTTGTATATTTTTTTAACACAATTAATTTTTAATTTTTAAGAATAGATTTAAAAAATACAAGTTTTGCAGAATATTAAGTTAAAAAATTACGAAAGTTGAAATATTCATCATTCGGTGTGATACAAATACAAATCTAAAATAAAAAATATATGTACTCGTATATGTATAAGTAGGATACTATTGTGTGAGTGTATGCCAGTATGTATGATCGTTTCTTGGTTGATTTGTAGGTTTCTGCGTTTGTGGGTTGGTTGGTTTTGTAGGTTGATTTGATCCATATTCTCTTTCTTTTTGTGTGTGTGTGTGTGTGTGTGAGAATGTGATTAAACATCTGATTTGCTAAAACTATTTGATTGAGTTAAAAACCGAGTTCTCATACAGGACAATATACACATATTTGTATGCACGTACACATATGTATGTATGTATAGTAAGTATTAATTGTATATATAAAAATAAAAATAAAATATATTTATATGTATATATAGTAGACAGAGAGGGAGAGAGAGAGAGAGAGACAAAAAACAATGTTAAACGAGAATTTATGCAAAAAAATTGCTACGATTTTATGATTATCAGTTTTTGTTTTATGTTTTATTAATTATTTTTTTTTTTAATTTTTTATACTTTTGTTTGTATGTTTTTTTGTGTTTAAACTTAACAATGTAACATAGGCTGTCATTTGCGATTTTCTTACTTTTTTATTCATTTTTTTGTTCATGCTTTCCTTCATTTCTTGTTTTTATTAATAATTTAATCATTAATAAAAATAAGTAGGTTTGTTGTTTCATTAGGATGACAATACAAAAAATTATATATAATAAATCATCTTAAAAATATAACGATTACAAACTAGGGGGGGCAAAAAAACTTAAACTGTTATAAATAATAAATACAAATGTATGTGAAATTGTAGAGCACAACTAAACCTTAGTTTGGTTTTTTCATGTCATATTTTAAAATCTATTTTCATTAATTTTGTTTTCCATTTCTTGTTGTAGTCAATTTAATTATAATAATTTTCTGGATTTCGGTTGCTCTTCTTCTCTTGCATAATAATAATATTAATGATAATTGTTTATAATTTATACTTGTTTTTTGAATTTTCACTTAAATACTTTTAACATAACAAAAACACATAACTTTTCATTGATTTAATTTTTGTATTTTCTATGAGCTTTGATATTTATCATATGACGCTCCCAGTTTTTTGCTTTTGCTTTTTGTTCACCAAAAAATAAAACAGATTTTTTGTAAAACTTAATCACTTGCATTGTCTGCATTTCTGTCCGGATCTGTCTGTCTTCTATTCCCTTTGTGTTCTCCAATGGTTTACATGAAATACGAAAAATGTATCATTGACCATGGAAAAACTAGTGGGGGGAGGGGGAGGCTTAGAGAAGAAGTTTCTCGGGAGATTTGCCAAAAACATCGAACATACGAAAATATTATTTACAAAAAATATTGATGAATAAAAGCCCAATGGGAGACCAGTAACATTACCCATATTTTGTTAAAATTCAATGAAATATTGCAATATTGGAACATCTAAAATTTTTCTCCTCAGAATATAGTCACAGTCACAATGTACTGTGTGTTATAATAAACTAACCCAAACATTGTAATCAGTTTCGTTAAAACCATCAACTATTTTATTGATCAGTTTTATTTTTGGTTTTGTTATAAATTGCATAACAAGTGACCCAAATTTACGCAGATATGTCTTAAGCGAGAGCATTTAAACGAAGTTTGGAACAATAAAATATCGTCAATGAGAATTGTGAATACGACCGCCAGAAATATTTATCGAACGTTTTCAACTCGGCAAAAGTCAAATACTTTATCCAAAATCCAAGGAATGGTTTCTGTACTTATGTTGGCTGGAGTAATCTTGTAATTCGGGAAGCAATACATGGGATTCGTTTACCATTACAGGCTTTGGACTAGCACAGCGATATCTAGCGGTCGGAGCCAGCTTTAATGCTGGCTGGAAGTTTATCTGTGATCAATCCAAAGTGAAATGTTCATACGCCAATAATTCAACATTTCCTGTTGCTTCATAGACCGTTTAATACACAGACGCCGTTAGTCGTTTGCTAAATATTTCCAAAAGATGGCGTATGTGTATATTATCAGCATAGTACCAGTATTTTCTATTGTCTCCTTTGTAAAACTGTCAAATGGTGCCATGCGCCTTACTGACATCTACAGGGTACTTCCGAAATTAAGCGTCAGAAAACGATTTGGGATGTCTGAACTCTGTGTGGTCTTTGCTTACTTCCTAGGCTGCTTTCCGGAATATGACAAAAAAAAAGAAGACAAGTTTAAATTAGATACATTTTTAAAAGTACTCTAAATCCGAAAATTCGTATGTGATACAAAAAAGTATCACATCGTCAGATTTAGTTCTACATCCACTGTCAATGAGTAAAATTACAGAAAAAAATATTTTTTTTGACAATTTTTAAAAGTTCACTAAATCCGAAAATTCTTATGTGATACAAAAAACAATCACAGCATCAGCTTCAGATTTACCTCCACTGTCAATGAGCAAAATTACAGACAAAAATATTTTTTTTTTTAATTTTCGCAAATTTTGAAAGGCTAACCCCTTGCTTTTTTTTGGGCGAAAATATTTTTTTTTCTTATTTTGATATTTCGTTGTAGCCGATATTTTGTGCACTCAAAATGCAATAATTATTATCTCAAATCAATGGGATTGCTTAGCAGGTTCCCAAGATATGAACGAAATGGTTCATTCTGAATGCATAATTCATTTCGAAAGTAAAACGTTTGGTGGCTGTCGAGGTTCATTCGATCCATAGTGTCAATTATAGTAAAAAACTCTATCATTAATTTGATGCCAATATCACTTTGATACCCTGGCTGGTTTTCGAAATATGTCTCAGCAATGACATGGTGAAATTGTAGTTTTTTTAAAACTCCACAAAATTCCGAAAGTTCTTATGTGAGAGGAGAAAAGTATCAGATTTAGATCCATTACATCAATTGTCGTACAGCATTACAGCCTTAATTAGATGGCCATATCACTTTGATACCTTGGCTGATTTCCGAAATATGACCCACGAAAGACATGATCTTATTATATAATCTGATCTTGGAAACCTGCTAAGCAATCCAATAGATTGTAGATGCTAATTATGGCATTTTAAATGCACATAATATCTAATATAAGGAAATATTCAAAGAAAAACAAAAAACATTTCTGGAGAAAGAAGCAAAATTTGCTATTTAAACAAAATATTTGTGTCTGTAATTTTGCTCCTCGATGTTGACATTGTAATGCCGGTTTGTTTCACTTTAAAAATCTATATAATTTGACCTTGTCGTACTTTGGTCACCTATCGGAAGCCTAGAAGAGTTCTCAAAACAGAGAGTGTATTTTCTGATCATTTCCCCAGCGGCATGTGTTTAGCAAGTACAGCCAACTGTATTTTTTCTGATATAAATTGAACATTTTCATTTCTGTTCGCTTTCATTTCATTCTTTACAAATTTACAGAAACTCTTGATTGTTTAGAAAAACTGTTCGCTTGGTGGCATCAGCAATTTTTATTCCATTTCAATATAATCGCGCCAGTTGCTGCATATAAACAACAAAATTGTTTACAAAATAGTAAATTCAAATTTACTCGGCACGGCAGTCAACTCTTCTAAAATTTGTACTTTAGCACAGCTAGAATACGTTATAATACGAATTTGCAGCTTCTACATTCAAAGTGTATTAGGTTCTGAAAATTCTAGATGTTCCATGATTTTGTTTCAATTTCAGTTCAGATCAAAAACTAAAATGTGGGCAAACAAGGACCAGGTTCACAGTCTCTTCCAGAAGTCAATCATATTGGTTTTTTGTGAAAAGCTGACCCCTTTGTCATTGGGCTGTTTTATTCACTATTAAGATTAGGCTAGTGACAAATGTGTGTGTGCTATGAGTGGGTGGGATTGGGTGGTGACTGAAGATTTAAGTTCCATATTAAAGAGTTTCTATAAGTATGTATGTAAGAATACAGCTGGTTAAGATGTAAGAGTGTGTGTGTCTAGTGATAATTTACAATAATTTTCTTTGCTTGTTTTTGAGTTTTGTTTTGCTTCATAGACCCTGTCTAGTATATGTTTGTATTTCTCAAAAGTTGTCTGTAGGGTAAGTAAGTATGTTAGTATGGATATGAATATTTTTATGTAAAAGGCAAAATTTACACAGAAAATAAAACCTTAATTATTCAAGGTCGAGAGAGAGAGAGAGAGGGAGAGCGATTGGGAGTGCTAGGGAAATATTGAGAAAAAGTTGCAAAAAGGTCCACATAAAGCGTTTAACACAGCGAAAGCGAATGCCTCGAAACAAATGGTGTTCATATACTGATCGTTTAGTTTTTGGTTTGTTTGTTTGTTGGTTTTTTCTTGTTTGTTGTTGTTTTCTTAAAATGTTTCTTGGTTTGGACCCTAGTTTGTATAATATGTAGGTGTATGCGTGAGTGTGTGTGTGTATGTGTCCGTGTAAGTATATGATTTGTTTTGTTAGTTCTTTCTATATTATATACCTTAAATGATTTATCGATGAGTTACTTTCTTTTGTGATTTAAACTATATATTATGTTTATGTATGCACGTATGTGTGATAGTTCTACAGACGAGAGACGAAGAAACCGCACGACGAATGTACGAGCATGAACGAACGAAGGTACACAAACTAAAATACAAAACCGTTTTTACTAAAAGTAGGAACTTTATCATACAGTGTCTGTATGTGTATGTGTGTATGCAAGTGTACATGTTATGTGTGTGTGTGTGTGCGAGTGTAGGTATTAATTTTTTTTTTTTCCGTGTTTATTTTCTTCTTTATTGAAATGTACGCGCGCGCAGTGAGTGTGAGTGGGTGGGTGGGTGTTTGATGATGTACTATAGAACAACTACATAATCATTTAGATTTTCACTAACTATCGTCAAGTTCCCTAAGAAGAAGAGGAAGAGAAAGAGAAGAAAATACACATATAATGGGAATTAAGAGGGAGTGTTTAAGGGGTGTTCTTCCACATTCTGAAACTAGAAAGGGCTTGGACCAAATGCCAGCCTTGAATTGTTTGGATATTTGAATTGATTCCGCCAACAAGAGGGCAGAGTTTTACGACAGAGAGCAGTTACAATAATCAAAGTTCGTCGAACATGATCGGGCGACAATTTGATATCAAGTAAACTTTCGAATTTTAAGTGTGAAAAGCAAAGAATTTGTGTATGTAAAAAAAACGAGATTTCTTCACAGTTTATAGACCAGGATGTGTACAAACTTTGCACAACTATGCATTATATTTAACCTTTAACTGATGAGGTGGTGGTAATTTTTTTACTATGCCCAAAAAAATCGCCTCCTCAGTTAAAGTTTAAATTGATACAAGTCCATTCAAACTGATCCACATCAGATGCACATGTATACAGATTTCCATCGAAATAACTTGATTTTAAATTCGGCAATCTTATTCATTGAATGACATTTCTTACAGCATTTAATGGCCACCATTTTAATGTTCTGTTTTATGTTTGAAATGTGGAACATTTGGATCTGTAAAACTAACATTTCCATAAGTACAGAGTGATCGATCGAGATTACTCCATTATAAATGCGGTGAACGTGCCCCAGTTTGATTAATGGAAATTTTCCAATTTCTTGTTTTGTGTGTGCATTTTTTACTCGAGTCTGCTTGAGATGATCGGGGGCTGGGTTTACTTCAAGACATTTTTCATATCGATTCACTTTAAAAAAACGGTACTACCAAAAATCTGTAAGACGATGAAATGCATGTTCATTTATCACAAGCGACTCAGACTTTTACGAATTCAAATCCTTTTCCCTACGTTCCTTAATGGCAGAACACCCCCCCGATTTATATTTTTTATAAACAAAGGTAAGTGTAAAATTAGGCATATTGTATTCGAAAGGATTTCTTCTCATTGACCGATTTGAGAATTTCAGCTGATTTTTCAATTCCATGTTCGGTTTGAAGGAAATGAAAAAAAAATTAAAATATTATTAATCGATTAAAGATTAAGGTGAAGAATTTGTTTTGTTTTTGTTATTTGTCGGGTGGGGGTGGGAAATGGATTAACTGCAAAGACAGCTGCCAAATGAACTGCACTGTTTTGTTTATGTTTTATGTATGTGAGTATGTATGTACGTCTTAATCAAGAAATGCAATTGACTTTTAAATACTAGGTTCTTCTGTTTTGTTTTCCATAAATATTTTATGTATCGTTTTATTGGTTTTCTTTTTTACTTCACTTTGCTTCATATTAATTTTATATTCTGTTTTTCTTGCTTTGTTTAGATTTTATTTGACACTTACATGCATGTTTCGCTAACATTTTTTTTTTTTGATTGATGGGGATTTTCTCTTTGTTTTTTTGTTTTCGATTTCAATCTTTAAAATATTTAATTCATCATAAAATAATCAACACTCATTTATAATTTGAACTACACGCTAAATTATGTTTATTTATTTATATATTTATATATATATATATATATGTATGTATGTTGTAAATTGTAGAGTTTACTTTTTGTTTTGTTTTTATTTGTATTTTTATATTTTTTTTTTTTTGTTAATTTTAGTTTTTCTGTTTTTTTTTTTATAATCAATATTTGTTGTGTTTTTATTTTACGTTTCCTTAGTTAAAATGATTTGTTTCAAACGATTGTTCTATACTTTTAAGTTTTTTTTATATTTATTTCATAACAACCCTGTGTGTTTTAAATCTTAATATTTTCTTTTTCTTATTTTCTGGTTTTTTGTTCTGTTTTAATTTTCCATTTATTTTTATCGAGTCTCTAAAAAATGTATAATCTCTTTTTTGTTTTTGTGGGGGGTTTAAGGCAAATCAATCAAATTGAATAAATAAATTGATTCCTATGTATGTAAATAATACAAGGGCAATCAATGGAAACGAAATTTCTTTACGCAACAAAATAAACTTGTTCTTTTTCAATAAAACTCAGGTGCTGCTGTTAAAAGACAAAAATAATTCAAATAATAAAACTTCGTACTGAAAGAAATGAAAATATTTTTTAAAATATTTGTTTCATTTAAAATAAAAACAAAATGTAAAGAATATTTTTTTCAAAAAACAAAATTATTTTACAAAAATCAAAAATTCCATTTAATTTCTTGAAAAAATTAAGTATTAAATATTTTTTTAAATAAATGTTTAATGAAAATCTGGAACAAAAAGGAAGAGAACAAAGATCTATATTTTGTGTGTATGAAATTTTTTCAGTTCTTAAAGGATTTCCTTATAAAATATGTTCTTCAATGTAAAAATCATTAAATTATTTTAAAAAAAAAACTCTTAAAATAATGTCAACTTAATAATTTCGATAAACATATGTTTTTGAGGAAATAATTCGTTTTACGAAAAAAAAAAATTGTTATTTTTTAAATTGCGGTTGCAAGAAAAAAACAAGTAATTTCTTTAAAAACTATTTTTTTTCAGTTCTGTTAATTAAAAATCGTTTTTTAATTAAAAAAGTAAAAACAAAAATATAAAAAAAAAATTTTGTAATCAAAAAAAAATAAAATAATTTGGAATAGTTTCTTTAAAAACAATTTATAAAAAATCGTTTTTAATTAAAAAAGTAAAAAAAATATAAAAAACAAATTCTGTAATCAAAAAAAAAAAATTATTTTGCAAGAGAAAAGTATAAGGAATTTCATTAAAAACTATTTTTCCAGTTCGGTTAAAAAAATCGTTTTTTAATAAAAAAGTAAAAAAAAATATAAAAACTAATTTTGTAATCAAAAAAAAAATAATTTGCAAGAAAAAAATTAATTTTTAATTAAAAAAGTAAAAAATAAATTTAGTAATCAAAAAAAAATAATAATGTGCAAGAAAAAAGTATAAGGATTTTTTTAAAAAAATTTTTTTTTTTTAATTCTATTTTCTTAAATAACCGTTTTTTAATAAAAAAAAAAATATAAAAACTAGTTTTGTAATCAAGAAAAAAAAAAAATTTGCGAAAAAAAAAATTTATATTAAAAAATAAGAAAAAACCTTAAAAGAATTCTTTAAAAAAATAAATAAACAGATCAAAATTCCTTTGAAAGGAAACTAAAACAATTTTATAAAAAAAAATCTGTTTAAACGAGATTGCTTTAAATGTAAAGTAATTAATTTGTTAACCGAGTAAAAATAATAATACAGCCGAAAAAAGAAAAGAAATCAAATTTGATTTTTAACTCAAACTTGGGTGTTTCTAATAACGCGCTTTGATATGTATTCTGAATTGTCTGTCTCGTTCAATCTAAAGCCGAGATGTTTACAACTCAAATGTTTTCGGGTGGGCAGAGGGAAAATTCAAAGATAACAATTTCTCCTGGCGGCAGGAGCAAATCTGTGATTTGTTTATTTCTGAAAATACAACAAAACTGCCTGTCATTTTGACTTGTCTATCATCGCATCGCATCTCACATCAATCAATTAAGTCTTATGTATTTTTTAGTTTTTTTTCTTTCTAAATAAGTTTAACATGCTAAGATTTGTGTGTGTGAGTCGGTGTGGTGATTTTTGTTTTCAACATAAATTTTTAGTCAGTTTTTTATGCCACTATATATATATATATATACATGTAGTGGTTTGTTGTATTTATATACTTTTAATTTTTATTTTCCGGTTGCCATGGTGGCGTTTATCATGGAACGCCTTGTATTGAATTATGTAATTATTAATGTATGTATGTATGTTTGATTTATATCAATTTTAAATTCTTTGCTTTTACATTAAGATTAGGTTTGTTCACATATGTCTGTTCATCATCTCTGGTTGGTTTTATATTGTTTTTCTTGTTGAATTTGTAGATTTGAAATTAATATGCAAATACAGTTGGTTTTCGGTTTTTCTTCTGTTTGTTTGTTTAATTTGTATATGGTTGTTAATTTTAAATAATTTACAAATATTAGCTTGGTTTTTTTTCTCGTCTATGTGGTTTTTTGTTTGTTTGTTAGCCATTTAAAATATATATTTACCGTCGTTGGGATAAATATTTCATTTAAAATTTACGGAAAATCTTTTTTGAATTGTTCTCCTTCCTCCTCGCTTTGCTTTGCTTTATGTCGTCTGTATAATATAAACTGTTTGTTGGTTTGTTTGTTTGTTTGTATGTAATGTATGTATGTATGTATATATCAATACTATAAAGTGCAATTTTTCACAAGCCTTTAAAATAGATGGATGTAAATGTTTTTTTTTTTCATTATTTTGCTTTTAATTTTCTCCACTCGTTTTCACATTTCTGGCCATCTTCATTCAGTTGGATTTGTTTTCAAATTTTTCTTCGGTTTTTTGTTATTAGGGTTACATTTTCGGGTTTTCTTTTTTTTTTTTTTTGTGAAAATAGCACTTTTTCTTGTTGGTTATGTTTTTTGTTTGTTTGTTTGTTGAATAAAATCGTTTCCATATATTAATTATATAGTATGTATATATAATATATAATAATATATATGTATGTATGTATATATTGTATGTTTGATTTGTCTTTAGTTTTTTATTAATTCTTTTTCATTTTCATGTTCTTTGTTATTTGAAGAAATTCCTTATAATCCTTAAATGGGTTTCACATTTGTATGTGTCTGGGTGTTTGGTTTTAAGAAAAACAAATAAAAATTGTATCCCAGGAACTAAAGAATCTCATATAACAAGCTCTGTCATTAATTATTTCTTCTATACACAATGTTAAACAAATTAAGAAGAAGAAAAAAAACAAACACAAACAATTGGAATTCATCTAAAAACACATTCAAATCCAAACAATAACTCAACACTTAAGTTTGCATAAAGAAAATGTAATGATTTGCTATAGCTGTTATCTTTGCCAGGTTTAGAAAAATATTAACAAAATTTAGGAAACGTATGTTTTTAATTGTGGAACAATTTCCTTCCTTTGGAAGGACATTGTTAAATATAAAATTCACTTATGTTTTTTGAGTAGAGGGGGTCTAATCATCACCTTCTTGACAATCGGAATGTTAACGGGCATTTTCGCTTTTGACTTTTTAAATATTCTCAATTTTAATGGCTTGAGTACCTTTGGTAAGAGAACATTTGCCAACAATAATTTAACAACAAAACACGTCAAAAGTTTAAACATTATAAACGTCTACATGTCAATCCATACTTAATCAATTAAATATACTCGCTTATTAAATTAATTATTCTTTGTAATTGTAAAAACATTAATTACATTTAAAAAAATAATTAATAGTTTTAATGAAAGGAATGTTAATTTTTTACTGATGCGAATAAATTAATTACAATTTTAATTGAATCAATCGATCAGATCATGTAAACCAATTTTATTATTCAAAGTTATTTCAATTTAATATGTAAATGTATTTAATAAAATTAAATAAACTAAATGGGTTTAATAAATTGATTAAGAGAATTTAAATTTATATTATTTTTGCCAAAAGATTGTTTTTAATTAATGCAATTAAAATGAGGTAATTACAATAACTTTAATCAATTCAATATATATATTTTTAATTGACTCAATTTTATAATTTGATTAATGTAATCACATTTTTTTAATTAAATCGATTAAAACTCTTTTAATTAATTTAATGACACATATTTTTTGTGAATACAATCAAAATGATTTTACTTAACTCAGATTAATTATTTATTTAATTCAATTAAAATAATTGTAGTTAACTCAAATCAATTATTTAATTAATTCAATTAAAAATATTTTAATTTGCTCAAATTAATCATTTAATTAATACACTTAAAATTATTTGAATTGATTAAATTAATAAAAGGTGTTATATTTTAAAGAAATCAATTAAAATCATTTTAAAGAAAGCAATTAAAAATATTACAATTAATTCAATTACAAATATTTTAATTAATTCAATTAAAAATATGTTATTTTTTAAATTTATTTTTAATTTATTAAAAATATGTTATTTTATTCAATTGAGCATATTTAAACAAATTCAATTAAAATTTATTTCATTAAAATGACTTAATAAATTCCACTAAAAGTAAGTTCAACATTCAATTCGATTTAATTGATTTTAATAAACTCAAACTAATAATTAAATTATTTCAATTAAAATTAATTTAATTCAATTAAAATTATTTTAATTCAATTAAAATTATTTTAGTTATTTTATTTTAACTCAATTGAAATTTATTCAATTCAATTAAAATTAATTTAATTAAAATAATGTTTATCAATTCATTTAAAATTTCGTTCAACATTCAATTTAAATTATTTCGTAAATTTATACTTATAATTAAATTTAATTTAGTTGATTAAATTTCTTTTTAACTGATTAAATTATTAATTTAAGTTTATTCAAATGAATTAAATCTAACACGTTTTTCGAACAAATTAATCGATTAATTCAATTCAATTAAAATGTTTTAATCAATTCTATTTTAATTCGATTGAAACTTTTTTCATTAATTTAATGAGAAATACTTTATTGAATAGAATCAAAATTATTTTAATTGACTCAGAGTAAATTTTTAATTAATTCAATTAAAATAAATATAATTGATATAATTGATTGATTAACAATTTAATTAATTAAATTAATTTTTTTAATTAATTCAACAACAAAAAGTTTAAATTAATTCAACAAAAAAATATTTTAATTAATTCAACTAAAAATATTTTAATTAATTAATTTAAAAATATTTTAATTAATTCAATTAAAATAAATTTAATTAATAATTTGATCAATTAAAATAAAATTGATTGCATTAATTTGAGTTTATTAAAATAATTTAAATTGAATTCAATAAAATTGAATGTTGAACGAAATTTTAATGAAATTGATCAATCAATTATATTAATTTCCAATCCAGTTAAAATAAAATAATTAAAATAAATTTAATTTTTCGAATAAATTCAATTAAAATTATTTTAATCATTCCTATTAAAATTATTTCAATTAATTCAATCAAGAACAATTATTTTAATTAATTCCATTAAAATTTTTCTGTCGATTCGATTTTAAGTTTTAATTAGTTCAAATCCCTCTGAAAAAATAGCATGAGTCTGAATAACAAAATTCAACTAAACTAATAAGTATAATCAATTTAAAAAATACAATTAAGCGAACAGAAAAAAAACTCTTTCTATGTTTATTTAAATCAGTGGAAATAGTTTTCTCGTTTACACATTGATCATATAAAAACGACGTTTTTTAGGCCCGACCGAACCTTGTCTACCCTCGGCCATGGATTTCGTTTAGCAGTACACCCACTGAACACCGTTTACATGCATTGTCACACAAGAGAGTTTCTCCTTCATCCTTCTTTTTGACCCGACCCGTTTTTTTTCATCGAATGGAGTATGTTTGTTATCAAATCTTCTTTGTAGACTGTGAGAAATTTCATCAGATCCCGGAAGAGGCAAATCGCTTCCGCTCAGAATTCAGAATTAAAACAGTACACCACATTTGGGTGGTACTTTACAATTCCATCCCAGATTATTTAAATCCCTGTTGGCAATTATAATTTCTATTGTGGAAATAGAATCTTACTAAATTGCATTACGCCCTGGATATTAAATAGCAAATTTCCCCTGCAAAACGATAATAATATTGTAATATTTTCTCAAATGTATAATACTCTCAGTGCTCACATTCTGACAACAAATGAGAACGTTCAACGCGGGCCTTTTAGCTCGATTCGGATCTATTATCTCCTTACCCTTTTGGAAAATATCCAATGTTCCAAACCGAAAATATCTTCACACAGGGTGAATAATTAAAAAAAGTAATGGGGTCACCAATGGCATATGATAATTATTATTATTATGTTTATTGTTTAAAACTTGCATTCCGATTTACACAAAATTCATTCTTGTTTTTAATTTTTTTTTTATCGAAAAACACATGGGATGGTTTTCTATTCATAACATTTATACTATACAACAACTAAAAATATGCTACACTATTCGTATAACTATGATTCGATTAGTCCGAATTGAATGTTAATTTACAAAATATACCAATATGTAGTTAGGGTGCGCCCGATTTTATTTTTGTTTTGTGTGTTTTCGGCCGATACAAAGAATTTGCTAAAACATTCACATATGATTATGATTTAATTTGTTCGAATGTTAGTATACAGTATTCCAAATAAAAAAACTGTCAAGGGTTCCCGATTTGCGGATTTTTGTTTATGCTTTTTGACACTATTCTACAAGTCGTATAATTATTATGATTCAATTGATGATTTTAATTTGTTTAATATACAGTACTCATGTGTTGTCCTTCTCTGTTATTTAGGTGATATCGTTTCTTACTGATATGCTTTTTTCAAAATATTTTTATTTCTGTTCATAAGTTTTATGCTTTGCATTTATATTATTTAAAAATTTACCTATTTCTTTCGGCTAACAAAGAAAAAGAAAAGTGGCGCCCGATTGCAATTGTTTTATATATGATGGACTAAAGGATGTCTCTAGGATTTAAAACGAATTATGCCGTATTGCGAGATTTACTGACTCATAACAAACATTTCAGCCTTTTCTGTTTAAGGGTTTAAAAGGGTATTGGTCAGTGATGTTGCGAATAAGTTACTTGTGAATTCCCATTTTCACGTCTACAATGTCATATCATCCATTATAATCAAGTTTTTTTTGTTTTGTTTAAATCTTCAAAATGTATTTAATTTATTCACTGGCTTGGTGAGAAGTTATGATCGATCTTCACACTGTGTAAAAATTCAAATGGAATTTATTTGTGAAATTCGCTTTCATTAGTGTCTTCATTTTGTTTAGTTGTTCAAAATGCCATTGGCGCTCAGTCAATGCTTCCTATGAAATGTAACATTATTCGGATGCCATTAGAAATTGAGGAGGAATCATAATCTCGCAACTTGTTGATACCATAAGCCATACATTTTCATTATATAAATTGAAATCTGAAAATGCTGAAGACTTCATTAAAACGTTTAATAAAAAAAAACAGCAGCCCAAAAATATGCTCCAGTTTCTTATAGTCAAAGTGAAGAAAAATCTGCTATTATATCCTTCGTCAGTACGGAATATATGATGGTTGCATCCGGGAGAACACAAATTTGTGGCATTTACACTTTGAAATGTTTCTGCACTAATGTATCCAAACTGGCTACGAATGTCAGCGTAACTCTACATGCAAGCCATTGATATAAGGAACTGCAGAAAGCTAACCCATGTGCTTGAAATTACTTTATTAAACAGGCCACGACCAACAACATGTTGATGCTAAAATTTATGTAAGTAGAACGACCATGGTCGATTTACAGCAATGTCGCGGATTTAAGTTTATTAAAAACTCGGTAAGGAACAATGAAACCGAATACAAAAATACTCGCTACATTTTTGCAAACGTGTTTTAAAAAACCTTGGCGATTTTAAAACATTAAATAATTTATTTGAGAAAATTATATAGAAATTGTATTTTATTTGAATCCTCAACAATAATAGTCGTGAACTAAATTCCTAGCATTTCGATGCAAAAGTGCTTGTTATATCAACTAAGCCCCTGAGGTGATTGTAACATTTAATGACAATTCAGAAGACTTTCAAATCGTTTTGTTCATACACACTCCATCGGATTTGTTACAGGTATTCGCGTTTTCTTACCTAAATCACATAATTGGGATATATGTATGAAATGTGTTTCAGTAAAACGATCAGAGTGAATAATATTGATTTCCTGTCTTTATAAGAATGTATGACATTTCCTAGAGACAATTTAGTTAAAAAAAAAAATGCAAAAACCACATAATCAACTCCATCTCACGGATTATTTTCAGTTAAGGGAATATCGCTTGGAAACTTTCAGTAGGACTTTTTCAGTTGACCGATGTTTTCTTTTAAGCGAAGTTTTACTTAGGCCAAGTGATTTCTTAGAATACGATTCAGTTATCCGATAGATTTCGTTTAAGCGGGATAAAATAATCCGACATAGACTAATTGTTATTTTATTGGTCAGCCATTAATGGTTCAACCACTTTTTTTTTTATTTAATTTTCGCCTAAAAATATGCCAACAGTTTTATGTTACCAATTTTGGATTTCGTGTGGTTGAAGTTCCCCCCGACGCAGGCCATCAAGACGGCGACGATTAGACCCTTCTCTCCTGGCTGTCTCTAACATAAACATTTTTTGTTTGTCTAACTAAAATTATATTTTTTAATTAAAAAAAAAAAAATCTTTGCTGATTTTTCTTTTGTAAGTTTCTTTCATTCTTGCATGTTTGTTGCATGTAGTAGGGTTTTAGTTACAAATGTTGTTGGTTGGTTGTTGCTTGATTCTTTTGTTTGTCTTGGTTTTTGTTTGCATGTTTTCTTCTTGATTTGTTGTCTTAATTCACTAGTAAATTTGATAATATAAACTAAATTTTTCACTTATTTCTTAGTATATTTAAGATTCCCATTTGTTTTTGTTAAAAATATATTTATAATAATATTAATATAATAATAATAATAACACTATATCAGCAAATACACAAAAATTTGTTCATTTCATTTCATTTGTTTTTTTTTTTGTTCAATTTCTTTTATTTTTAGTTTATTTTTGTGTGTGTGAGGGGGTTTTGTTTTAAACGAAACACAGTTGATATTCTCATATGTTTATATTATTTTTTTTTTATTATTTAGTTTTGTTTTGTTCTTGTTGGTTTTTATACATATATGAGAAATATTTGTTTTCTTTTTTTGTTCATGTATCTTAAATATGCTTTTCCGTTTTTTCTTCTTCTGCCACTACAAAAGTTCTTGGGCTGGTTGTTTCAGACGTTTGTCGATTGTTTGTCTGTGTATTGGTGAGGGGGGGGGATTCTGGGCGGTGAGCTTGTAAAACAATTACCAGTATTCAAAATGCTGTATTAGGACACGATTTCCCAATGAATGGGGCCTTCAGCTTCAGTTGTATTTTATCTGTTATGCTGCTGGCTGCAAAGTAGGAGTCGAATGATGCTAATCGCCATAAGTGCTTTAATAAATTTGTTTTATTTTTTTATTTAGTTTTTATTTTCCTTTTTTGTTTGTTTTTTTTTTCTCTTGTAATAAATGTTTGTTTTTGTTTTTATTCATATCCTAAACTTAAGTTCACATCCAGTAAATTGAATTATAATGATAAAAAAAATAATAATGATATTAAAAAATAAAACGAGAATTACAAAGTAATAATAAAATAATTTCACATTGTTGTTGTTTTGTTTTATAAAAAAAAAAAATTGTATAAAATATTAGGCGTGCCTTTTTTGTTGTTGCAGGGGTTCTCTTGTTAAAAATATATATGTATGTAAGTAGTATGAGACGCAATGAAAGAGAGGAAACAAGTTAAGACATTCAAACGACAACTTGCTAATACTTTTTCATAAAATGTTGAGGATTGATTGCTTGATTGCAGGCGGGCGCTGTCGCTGGCTGGCTGATTTGTTCTCGTTTGCCGCCGTTAGTTTGCGAGGAGAAGAGCTGGCATAAGTTCTCTGTTTGGATGGGGTGGGGGCGTAGATCGGCGTACATTCGGCAAATATTGGAGTTAGGTTTGGTAGATAGTTGCGGCGGCTGTGGCAATTGTTCCACTCAACACTACATCATTCCGACAAAATTTAGTTGGTTGCTTGGATTTGTTTATCTGCAGTTGTTTTTTGTTTTTGATTATAATTTACTTAAAAATTGGTTGGTTTTATTCTTATCCCTTCATTTGTGTGGTTTTATTTGTTCATTTTTTAATTTTTGTAGCAGTATTATATACTATGCTTGCTGCCTATGTTTGTTTTGTTGTATGTTGTATAGTAGTTTTCTTTTTTTTGTTTTTTGTTGGTTTCTTTCTTTTATAAATGTATGTTGTAGTATGTAGTTTTTGTTTTATGTTATGGTAGTTTTGTTTTTTTATATATATATAAATCTCTCAGATTCATGCAGGTTTGTTGAACAGGTTGTAGTTACTTCAGATATTTGATTTGGAGAAACTAACGCGTAAATGATTCGATTCGGACAACTGATGATTGTGCATTTTGATGAGAGCCAAGACGGCTTCTTCGACAGTGGAGAGCTGTAACAAGGCCATTTTGCGATCCTTACTGTAACAGAGAAACATACACCAACAGTTAGTTACAGAACTCAAAGTATTTGCAATTTCAAAAGCGGAAAACTTACGGGAAAAATTTGAATGCCTTAACTTCGAATTTGTTGGAGGTGAAGGCTTCTTTTATATCTTCCTCAGTGCAGGATGATCTAAACAAAGAAAGCAAAGAAACAAAAAATTAGAAACAGATGGTTTAAAAAGAATACAAATGCTTATACAGTGATGGGTAGTTGGATAATTTTGGCAAATAGAATAGAAAAAGAAAATCAAAAATTCTTCACAAATTTATTGTTTCTTTCACATCAAAAAAGCCTTTCCGATGCCTTTATTGTAGTGGCCAATTTTTTCTTTATCTAAAGTTGTATTTTGTTAACGGGCTATTTGAAATTAAATAAAAAGTAATTTATTTCAATGCGAACTCTTATTTGTATAAAAATGTTCACCAGTTCCGGACCAAACCAAACGATCCTCCTTCAAATACACATATTTGAAATACATCATTTCTCTTGGTTTTATTTGCAGTTATAACAAAGGTTTACACTTTTCTACAAACAGTAGCGTCCACAAGAAAGATGGCTCAAACCCCGAAAAAAGAATTGCATTGTAAAATTAGAGAAAAACATTCACGCCAATATATCATTTATAGTCCGTCTTTTTTATTCCACAGTGTGAATTGCGCTCAGCAAATATCAGGGCAGCTGTTGAAATACTTTATGATAACAATTGAGTTTACCTTTCAGAGCTTTAGTTTACCGTCTGAGACATAAGAACATGATTGACATGAAACGTTTCTCTATGAACGGATTTAGTCAAATCTTTGTGATCGGTTGTACATTTACATGTTTTTTTTTCAATTTAAAAGACTTTAGTAAGACATTTTTTTAACCCGTGTTCACACCACATTTTTGTGACAACCTCTTCTTCTATTAGTGGAACTGGGGAAACGGTACGTACGTGAACAATATAATTTTTATACAACAGACCCAGTGTTTGATGCCGGCTCTGAACGGCTCAGTTTCTTGAGAAGTTTCGCATGTCCTAGTGATTACTCTCTTAGTCGTAAGGTTGCCGGAATTTGCGAGGTGAAAACATCTGCTGAATAATGTTTTGATGTTTCAGAATACACACCATGGTTTGTTATGTCATATTATGGTTTCTGTATTTCAGATTAACACAGAACCAATTTTTTAGAAGCAAAATTTGGTGGTTCATTCCAGAAGGTCTAATAGAATGCCTTATATAAGCCCATGGGGAATGATTTTTAGAAGACCTTATGGAATAACTCTTAGAAGACCTTTCGGAATAGCTTTCAGATGTCCTTCTGTAATTCAACTTCTTAGGCGGTCGTAAATAAAACATTTTCGATTTCAATCCTGTTAAAAGCACTGTAGTGTATTTCCCATCCCTGTTCAACGCTTTAACTTTTCCCATGCTGGGCATGAACCAAATTTAATAATCATGACTGCAGGTGGTGTCTCTCCGTTTCATTTATCCGGCACAAAGGGAAACCACCTCACCACAAATTGCAGTCTACCTCGTTCAAGGATGTCAACTGCAATACTCCCCATAGGCAACAACAAATGCAATATTTCTTGTTTAAAAACAACAAAAAAAAAGAATCGAAAACGAAAGATGTTTGGTGGTGCCATGGAATTTCTAATCGCACAAATGCCGAACAATAGCAATTGTTCTTCTTGCAATGGCAACAAACAGTGAAAATGATGCAAAAGGTTTTCCCCCCAAAACCATTTCAAAACAATTGTCGCATACCGTCGACACGGTCGAATATTGTTTTCCAGCCACACGCCGCTGGTAAACACAACACATTTGAATACTCGGCGTATAAATATTTGATCAAATGGTCTTCGATAGCCGATATTCCTCGACAAGGCCGATTCGCATAAAAAATAAGAGCCAGACTTCAAATGTAGCTCAGTTCACCTAGAGGAGTTTTGAGAAAATGTTCAGCCCATGTACTCGTTCGCGTTTCGCAAGGATCGTTGTCCTTGTCTGCCTTATGGCTATAGCGGCAGCAGAGGCAGATCCACCACTGGGTAAGCCCTCAGCCAGACGACGCATTATTGGTGGACAGGCTATATCCATCGATAAGGCTCCCTATACCGTTCAAATGAAGGACAGCTTCAGTTTGTTCCTCTGCGGTGGAACTATTGTCTCACCACGTTATATTGTGACTGCCGCTCATTGTGTCGAGAGTCGTTTCCCCACCGAACTGAAAATAGTGGCTGGTGCTACCACGCTCAGTGAAACGGGCGGAGTGGAACGCCAGGTCGAAGAGATCTTCATGGCACCGGAATACGATAGAGATACATTGGACATGGATGTGGCTGTACTGAAACTGGAAAAGGATTTACCAATTAATGGCAAGACCATCAGTATCATGAAAATGTGTGATACCCCCTTGATGCCCAATACGGTTATCCAAGTTTCCGGCTGGGGTCTAACCAACGAAACCAACGAAGTCGTATCCGATCAATTAAGGACGGTGCGAGTACGCACCATAACATTTGAAGATTGTGCTAAACAACAAGAAGATGTCGATACGCCCTTGACGCCATCCATGTTGTGCGCCTCGGAGCCGGGAGCCAAGGATTCATGTTCCGGCGATTCAGGCGGCCCAGCCATACAACAGAATACACTGTGCGGCATTGTTTCATGGGGCGTCGGATGTGGACGTTCGGGTTATCCTGGCATCTATACCAGCATACCCGTGGTCAGGGCATTTATAGATGAATCTATGAAAAAGTAAAAACGTGTGCGAGCGATTTACGGTTTCAACGAAGCCGTCAAGAAACATTTGTATTTTTTTTGTCTCCTTATCCAATAAAGTTAAGAGTTTTTCCCATTAACAAAAAAAAAAAAACCATATGCGTTGTGTACTTACGGAATGTTACTTAAATGCAATGTCGCCGATGGCGGATAGATGTTTTGATAATTTTTGCTGCCTGGTTTCTTGAATCGATGCAATGGATTCTGGGAGTAGTCACGTGTAAGGCCGGCATCAGGTTGTCCCTCTTTCGGCAGTTGTACGGCCTGATGTTTGCTGGCCATAACACGTATTGCCTTACCCCACAAGCGTAATTTGTCAAGGTGATTCATAGCTGCAATAAAAAGAAACGGAAAGCAAAAAACGGTTTAGTAGAATTCATAAATATATGGGAATTATCATAAAAAACAGAATCAGAGAGATGAACTTTGTATTATGGAAACAGGAACGATATTTGGCAAATCTTCCATCATTAAAAAGTACTGCAGACATTAAATGAATTGAAACAAGTGAATGAAATTGGGCACATTTACTCTAGCGACACCATTGGCAAATTGGTGATCCTTAAAATAGTAGGCAACCCAAACTGTATGAACATACACAAATTATAGCAAGTCTTTATGATTATAACTGCTAAACTTTCAAAACAGATACACATTCTTAAGAATCATATCCGCTTCGAGCTCCCTCAAAGTCAGTAGCAGACCATTAAAATAGGCGCTTTACACAATTACCCATGACGAATATCAAAAATAATATCTGATTTTGTGATAAGGGAAAGTTATTTGGATTCTCGAACTTAAAAACTTTCCAAGCGGGATTTTGGTCTGGATCAGGGTAATTTTTGTTTTCAACATAAATTACCCAACGTTTTTTAAATCGAAAAATAAGATATTGATTTCCCTCTACCAGGATTAAACATCGAAAGGGAATAAGAAATTTGGTATACAAAAAGATACGTTAAATATCCTCAATTAGTGACTATCCAATGGTCCCTCTCAAAACATGTCTGATCTTCTTAAAGCAAGCACAGTTTTAACGATTCCATACGTGCAGCTTGTTATACCGCCGACACACCATTCTAATGAAGACTGTTAAAAACAACAACAATAAAAACCAGAAACAATTTGAATTTCTTTAGAGCAATTTTCAGGGTTAAAGTGCCATTGTATGTGTGTGTGTATTTTTATATATGTGTGTGTATTTTTTTTTACTCTCTACATTCTGGGTTATTTGCTGTGTCAATATTTATGTCAACTCTATGGTGGTGATATAGAAGTCAAACTAACCGACCACCCCACTCACACACACACACACTCGCAGACAATTGAAATAAATGGGGAAAAGGAATGTGATATTATGACCATACACATTGACTACTAATGTGCCACAAGGGCAGTGAAATAATGTTTATCCCATACAGGACCACTGTTCTTTTGGGAGGGGATGACAATGACGGCTGGCAGTTGCATTTTTAATAGAGCTGTAAAACATAGTCAAGCAGCCCGACTGGCAGACAGTCAGGCAGGTATACATATGAGTACGTAGTAGGGGGAGGGGGGTGGAAGGGTGGGATACAGGTATGTGTAATAAACTATGTTGTACAACATACATTATTGTACATATTATATGTGTGTGAGTGTAGCTACGTATGTGTACATTCAATACAAATGTAGCTTTTTATTGCATATGCTCATAAAATATTAACAAATTCATTTGTTACATCAACGAACCGGCAAAATTGAACCCCAAAACGACCGACTGCCACACACACGCACACATGTATAAATATGTTTTAAAAGTATCGCAAACACACACACACACCGTCATTGTTATGTAACTGCGTCCGTTGTAAAAGAACACCTTTCGAGTGTCTCTTTTTTTGTGTAAGCGTGTGTGTGTGTGTTTGTTTTAACGTCTGCACAAAGGAAACTACAATTGTTCAGCATAATAAAAACCAACAGAATGGCAAAAAAGGAAATAAAAGGAAAAATAAAAACAAAAATTGCGGATATATCCCCACCAAAATACATGTGCAAATTGTAGACAGACATATGAGGGCCACGTAACCAGGCTGGTGAAAAGGAAAAGCATATATTCGTCTACGAGAAATTTCAGGATTTGGGGAAACGAAGTGTTCAACTAAGTGCGAAGAAGGTCCTGTAAGAGTGGTCGTGGTGGCCATTTGGCTGATGTTGTTTTTCATTATTAACGGCATACCTTCCTCTTTATTATGAAATAAACATCCGAATGCCAAAATAACTCCCCTTGTTGGAGAACCCTGTATGTAGTTTGTGAAACATAAAAGGGTGGTATAGAAGATCATACCGCCTTTTTACTTCAATAGTGTCACTACTCAAAATACGAGTTTTTTTAAGGAGAGCCGTCTTCCAAAAATAGGAAAAAAACGTCTTAGGTTCCCGAATAAACAAGAGCCCTGACATATGTATGTATAATAATAAGTATTAACAAAAAATCGGTTTCATTTGAACTTGCAAATTATATCGTTTCCTGAGTTGAGAGAAGTTCGGCGTCTGTTCTACACGGATAACAGAAGATATGGAGATAACAAACGTTGGATTTATTTCAAATTGATGAGATTTAGTTGAGCTACTACTAATGCATGAGCCGTTCAAAATTTACTGCAACCACTCAAATGGCAAGTCATTCGATTTGATTTTTCGGCAGAACTTGTTGAGAGACCCTCGTACACATAGTACATTTAGCATGTGCTGAGCTGAGCTAAGGTGAGTTGAGATGAGGTGATACTCTCGTTGCTTACTTAGTCATTGAAGGCTCGCAGGAACATTCTTTTGTCGTATTTCACAAGTTTTATCTGCTGCGAGTTTCGGTATGCCGCCATGGCGCAAACTTGTGTATATTTGTTGGACTTCGTTCTGGTAGCACATTAAAATCACTTTAACGGTAAAATAAAAATAACAACTTTAGAGTAAGTGTGCGTGAGCCTGTGTACTTTTCGTTGAGTATATGAGTGAGAGTGTGTGAACTTTTCTACAGAGATCTTTCAACGCATTACTGCATTTACACACACACACACACACTCACATAGAGGAAAAAAGGACAAGTACAGAGTCCGGGCATGGTGAGTGTTTATGCTGGTTGTGTGGGTTACAACAACAGCATCATTTGAATGTGATTACACACGCCATTCCCTCAATAACAACAACCTCACCTTACCGGAATGGTCTCCCACTCGTCTGTCTGCTCTGTTGCTTTTGGTTTGTTTGTGCATATTTAAAAAGGGAGAATATTTACATCAAGGGATTACCACACATACACACGGAGAGTTACTGGCTCGTTCTGTACACATACATACATGCATTTATACTAGAACATACATAACTATACAAACTCGTGCGAGTATCTTGTTATGGCACAGTGGCTTGGATACCTGTTTCAGTTAAAAAAAACGATGTGAATTGTGTACGTATACGTTATTTTAATATACACAATTAATACTAAGCATACGACACAAAAAGGCAAATCTTTTATACTGGAGACTTTCTGTTTGAGTATTTCATTTAACAGTTTATTTTCGGGTTTTCATCCGGTGTCAAGTAGAAACTTAAAAACTCACTAAAATAAATTCAATTTCACTCGAGAAGCGTAGACAAATAACTGAAAGCTACTAGAAACATGGGTGATCTGTGAAAAACAACATTTCGAAAAAGGTTAGATACTTTGGGTTGATGAAGACCGGAAGATGAATGTTATGTGAGTTGACTATCTCGGAGTACATCATAGCCCGACTCGTTCAACGAAAAATATAGCCGCTGAATTTAAAAAATATCAAAACTTGTCAAAGAAATTGGACATTTGAAGCCATACCCTTCCAAGCCACTGTACATAATACAACGTTTGTGTGTATGTGTAAAGTGGAGTGAATTTGTATGTGCCGGTTAACATTTGGGACTTGAAATTCCAATAAAAAAATAAATGTGTTTTATTTTTGCCTACAAATTACGAGAAAATATTTTCAATATTATTTAACGAAGCCTAAAATAACAAACAACAACAATAATAACAACTTGCACAAAAGCACTACTCTATACAAATATATGTATGTACACACTAGTACATATACAAGTGCTAGTATATGGCAGGACTACAATGTTATGGCTCAAAATTTATTATTAGCGTAAAATGAAATTATCATCACATGGACAATATGAAATTAACACATGCTGCTAGGCCGCCATCAAACCCACTGCCCCACGAACTCTACTCAATATCTCATTAAAAAAAGGGAAATATTTCAAATAAAGTATGTCGGTCAAATCTCCAAAGTATTTTAATTTTGTATGCCGTATGACAACCACATATATGCGAATACTCTCAACAAGGACGATATGGGATATGGGTGTATAGATAGGCCAGGCCTTGAGTATGCTGAACATTTCAACGTATCAATTATTAACAACAAAATATATTGCCAATGGTCAATGGATGGAAACTTGTTAGTGTTTTGAGGAGGGTTGCTGCGGCTATCATTATTTCATATTATCCACACATTACGTATTCTAAAACGATTATTTGGCGTCACTGTGTGTTTATGAAAATGGAAATTTTAATATGAATTCGGGGAGGTGTCTCATCCTCAATAGAAAAGAAACAAACGAATCGATTCAAGTCGATGTTAGTGGTAAAGACGAGATATACTTTTTAAAAACTGCCATAGGGTAAATTCGACTAGATAATTATGAAGTTGTTACTACAGTGGATCATCCATAAGTAGAATTTTCGTTATGTCGAAGCACTTCTGGTGGAGTAGCGTTAAGTAGACAAAATTCGCTTAAATTGTTTTTCAATAACTTGGATTTCTCTCTAACTCGAATAAAAATAATAGCACAGACCTCCATAAGTCGAACTTTTCGGAGAGAAAGAAACCAAACAATAAAGTTTTGATGGCATCGAAACATAATCCGAGGTTACAAATGGAGGTTGATAATGAAGGAGTTCATCAGACTTTTTTTTTTGAGGATGCAGATATTGCTGACCATTGTTCCTCCGAATCAGTTACTTTGCAGTAGGCTCAATAAATTATGATGATGAGGTTTGTTTACAACCTTCTAGTCAACTGATGAGCATTACAAAGTCATAAACAAATTGAAGTTACTTTTGATTCACAACCAAAAATTACACAGATTTTCAAGTAATTAGAACTGTATACATAAAATAAAAATGAAAAAAAATCGGTATAATTTAATAAGTAATATACGTAATTCCATAACTCAGTCTCCGTAAGTCGAAGTTTTCTACGGGATAATGACAGTCTGAACGATTTTTTTTACCATTAAAATGTAGCACTTGCAGATTGGCGCCCAACGTGATAGTTGTTTAAGTAGATATATCCATGATATATATAATTAGTCCCTTAGGTGTCCGCTTATGAGAGAGAGTACACTGTATTTTATTGTTATAGACAGTAATTTTCGGATATATAAATTTCAGCGATGAAATCACCAGTGACAAAACATGACCAAAATACTACCGATCAATTAAATATAATTTAACGTTGGGCGCCATTTTATACTAAAAGGTAAATGAAGTATTTTTACTAAAAGAAATAGCAAAAATTAAATAAGTGACTTTCTTGTTACAGATAGATGAATACAAAACTAAGCAAACTAGAGTCACCGATAATAACACTGCATCACAAAAAAACGAAAACTGCCCTTTATATATTTTGTTTATGTTAATAGTTAATTCTTTCACTGCATAAAAACGACAGGGAACCTTAAGAAATCGACCAGTCCGTGTTCCCAATATCGATCTGGACTTCCAGCAGCACAGATGGGATATTTCTCCATGGTGAATGGAAATACTCGTAAACGACAAAAAAAAAAAAAACTGTGTGAAAAGCAAACAGAATAGTGCTCTTTTGGCCAGTTGCTTTCACATGAAAATACTATTATTCACAACATGATACCATTTCACATTTGTATTAAGAACTCCACAGGCTGCATGCCACAAAAGTTGATAGTGTGAATTTGATGAACAATTCGAGGTTCATTTAACAAATGTGTATTTGCCACTGCCACCATCAGCAGCCAGCAGCACCACACGCCACAATTTGCAAACAAGAGTTCAAATAAAATGAGCCGTTGTTGTGTCGTTTGCTGTTGTCAGGATAAACAAAACCGTGACACATGTTTTGCTTTTATGCACACACATGCTGAAGGATAGTTTGAATAGGACTATCTGACAGAAAATCCCCACAAACGGGTCAGTGTGTCTGTCGGTAGGTGCACAGTAGCCGCCTCTTGTTGCTTTTGTCCCGAGCTCAGCTATTACCATTTTTCCTCAACGAGGCGGTGAGCAATGTATTTGTTTGTTATCCTTTCGACTTTTGTCACATGTGGCAATGTTAAGATTTATAACGTCAAGCGGCAAGTTGGAAAAGTGTGGGTCAGAAATGTAAAGGCGGGGCGGGGCGGGATTACTCTGTGAGACAATGACTGGCCCATGCAGATGATATTTCGGTTTCAATTCGTTTGTAATTACTAAAGTTATTATCACAAAGAAGGTTGCTTAATTGTAAATGGCGACCAACGTGAGACTATGCCGATTGCATCATCAGTTTTCATAAGGATAAGTTATTATCAAAGAAGGCATTTGTTACAATAAAATTAATTGTAAATATGTACGAACTAGTAAGTTGTAATGCGCCCGTTAATTTGCTTGAGAAAGTATTTGTTACTTAATTTTAAAAATTTTGTAAAAAATATTTTGAGAAAACTATTTTGTAAAAAAAATTTCGGAAAAAAATAAAATTGGAAAAAAAAATTTGTGGAAAAAAAATTTTTGATGAAAAAAAAAATTTTGTTGGAAAAAAAAATTTTTGTGGAAAAAAAAATATTTTGTTGAAAAAAAAATGTCTGTTGAAAAAAAAATTTTTTGTTGAAAAAAAAATGTTTGCTGAAAAAAAAAAATTTTGTTGAAAAAAAAATTTTTGTGGAAAAAAAAATTTTGTTGAAAAAAAAATTTTTGTAAAAAAAAAAAAATTTAAAAAAAAATTTGGGAAAACAAAATTTTTGGTAAAAAAAAATTTGGGGAAAACACAATTTCTGTACAAAAAAAAATATTATTTTTTTTATTATTATTATTTATAGAATTATTATAGAATGCCTATTTAAATTCCAACGTACTGCGTGACAGAGTCAGTGAATCAGGGAATCAGTGTATCAGTGAATCAGTGTCGAGGGTAAATATATATTAAGATAACACTGGGCTATGCCAAATGAATCCACACATTTCAAACATTGTAATTGACAAGGACTGAATTCAAATTTTGTGATTTCCTTCCAAACAAAGCAACAAGCTTAAGGTCCATTGTAAAGCCTTTGTTGGATAGTTATTCGGGTAAATTACCCTAAAAGATTGGAAACTTAAAAAAAAAAAAAAACGGTCGACATTTTCTTACAGCAGTTTGATAAATAATATTTCAGCCAATCATGGTTATTATTCTAAACACGTATCACGTTGGGCGCCATTCCACTTAACTTGTTGGGAAGAATCTTTAAAAAGAAACTACAATTTTAATGCTATCATTTTTATAGTTTCGACCATACAAAATTATAAACTCTGAAGAAAATAAATGGTCAGTATTTTTTTTTTTCACCAGATGGAGACCTCCTAAGAAAATCCTTTCATTAATTTCGAAAGTTGCCCGACACCATTTCTCTTCCCAGTCTAGAGGGACAAAATTTGTATGTCATTATGTTGCTGCAGCATGGGATTAAATGACGCCGCTCAGGAAGAAACTAAATTAAGTATACGCCGAGCTCGTATCAGCCAGAGTTGAGCTACAAATGCATTCAACTCCTTTCAAACTATTCCGAGATAAGCATCGACAAACTAAAGTATAAATATATACTATATGCTAAGGCCTCATGAGCCTTAGTCTTAGTAAAAAAAAAATGCCTGCTAGGCAGAAATTAAGTGGAATTGTGGGAATGGTCGGCTATTCGATCCCTCTTCTGTGGAATATTAGTCATGACAATGATAATAGTCATGTACATTCGCAACTGAACGCTAAAGAGTTCATTATCTTTAACGTTCATTGGCCACTCTCAAAATAATATCAATAACTCTGTTTCCACCTACGTCTCCTCCTTTGGCCTTAAGAAATGATTGGAATACAAATGCATATATCATGTCCTGCGACTGTGTGACTCCCGCAGAGTTATACCTTATCAGAGACATAAAAAAGAACAAATAATAAATAAATCTCTGCTTTAAACCTCAAAAACTCATCAACAATGAGGAGGATATTCTCTGGGCGAAAAGACAAATAGCACAAATGTATAAGGACATACGACAGCAGGCCGATGTTCTGTTGTGGTGAACACCACGAGAAGAATGGCGAAATTTGAGAAAATAAAGTAGTAACCACATTAAAGACGTGAAATATATGTATATGCAAAAGATTTAAGTTGCAATGTCTTATTTTAATAGAATGCATTTTTGACTAATTGAAAATAATACGAAAAAATACCATATATGGGCTTACAAGCGAATATAAAATGGATTATGTAGTTCTTGAAATTGCATCTAGAATATTTTTGGATTTAAATATTTGTCACTTTGGTTTGAGATTTTCTCGTAAGAATACAGAACTTTCAAAAACATGTGTGACCCGATTAAAGTCCTGACCTCTCCTATACCATGTGTGGCGGGTTTTTTTCTTTTTCATAACTTACCCAAATAAGCTTGTTGTGGTTCGGCCATTTGTATAAGAGCTGAATCCTTTTTGTTGTATAGTATCTTTACACGTTGCACATCGCCATAAACACCTATTTGGAGAAGAAGAACAAGAAGAAATAAAAGAATATCATTAGCAATCTATTGGAATCCGGAGACATTTTTCATTTTGTATACACCTTAAGATGATAGGAAGAAGCATAAACCAAAAATTAAAGTATAGTTTGCTAAGAAATACAAATAAAAGAGACATGCCAATTTATATATACATATATATTTAGAAGAAGAAGAAAACGGATATCGGATCAAAAGCTTAAGAATCATATAGGCTTTAGAATGAAATGACTGAAGGTGTGAGTATGGACACTGATATTTAAGTTTACAGGAATTGTAATAGAATAGAAGAGCGGGAGGGGGGAGGGAAGGGAAGGCAACAGAAATCGACATCCCATTGTAGTTGGCCTTCAACCACCTCCATCAATTGCTCGCACTACCCCTGCCTACCTGGCCATGCATAAAATTGCAAAATTTATGATTTGCTATGACTTGGCTTAAAGTTTTGCGGTGGTCAGAAAGACGGTGGAGGTGGTACGGGCTTGCTATATATTTTAGCCACACCCTTGGCTCGCTCGCACTTTTACACGATTTATTAGTGGTAATAAGTTTGGCTGGCGGTTTGGCCCAGTTTATGTTAAATAGCCCAGTCAGTGCAACTGTATTTTATTGTTTTACTTTTAGCAACAAAACTTTTAACATCCACCAGCCCTTGTCCGCCCGCGCGCCCTTATCACCCAACCCCAAACCACATCCGCACATCATTGAATGCAACGGAAGTTTCATCATGAAATCCAAGTCCGTTTACCTGGGCGTTGTTGCATTATTGATTTCGTTGCCTTGCGCTGCGATGGTGGCCGGCAGTTATGCAAGGGGGGGCGGAATGAAGAGGCCATTGTTGAAAGGAATACGAGGCTCCCACACTAACTGTGGTAAAATGCACATAAACTAAATTGAGGATTTTCCTTGATAGCTGTCATGATTTACTTTGATAATCGTGTGTGAAGAAACGATCGTGTTCCTCTTCCCCTCAAATCGAAGGACGTCGGCTACAATCCTAATTCATGGGAGACTGCATTGTACTACCACCACCACCGAGAACAAAGAATATTGAAAACATTACTGTTCATTTCATTGTTGCCGGACCGGACCTCGCCCCATGTAGGATCACCTTCATATGGTAGTTCAACAACACAAATTGGCCCCCAAGCACCATTGGCAGCTTAAAGTGCAAATTGTTGGCGTTTTGCTGTTTTACTACTTCATTCGCATCGAGGGAATCTTGGCCAGAATAACAACACATACACATACACACACACACACACATACGTATGCGGATCCTTCCTAAGAAAATCTCTTAAAACAAATTGCCAGCATATTTACAATCGAATAAACTGAATTGCAAATTTAAGACAAACACATGCACAGTAAAAACCGGAAACTCGTAAACTTGTGCAACATGGCCAAAATGCCAATAAGAAAATTGCAAGGGCCGGATGCCCGGCTCTTAGCTTCTTATGTCAGAGGGGCTAGGATACACGACACAAACGCAAATCTTCCATAATAAACAACCAGAAAGGACTACAAATTCAAAGTAACCCCCTATCCACCCAAAAAAAAAAAAACATCTTTACAATACTCTAATCCGCAGAGAGACTGAGAGAGCAGTGGAGAGGAGGGACGGCGAATATCAATAAGAAATTGTGTGCCGTATTTCAGGTACCATCCATTACATGTCCGACGAAAACTGTCTGTGATAAGTTATTAGGAAGAACCACTGTAACAACCACAAGAAATAACTTCACATGTTGCACCGTCACAAGTCGAGTCAAGCCAGTCACAGGTTGTTGGTGTTCAACCAACCATGTTTAAAAGGAATTGCATTAGATTTCTCCCATACGGGGGGTTGTATCCCCCTCCCAAACCATTCCACATGCCAATTTGACTTTTCAATCAATAGACACTGAGAAGCGAGTTGCGAATGTTGGATATTCTCACCAGCTTACCACCCAACTGTGCAAATAAGTATGATTTTTTTTTTATCAATTTGTTTCTTCCAAACTGCTACAGGAAGTTGGAGATATGTACCCCAGCTTCCAAAACATATTCCATACAATTCCGATAATTTATTAGCGTATAACCAATGCACGTCGTGTGTAGCGCCCACCACACACACACACACTCACACATATAACAAAATGCCTTTCGGCTGAATGTAGTGCGCGCATCGATGGCTAAGGATGAAGCAGGAGGCATGAATATCATCGTGCTGCTAAAGTGTATTCTCCAGAGCAACATTAGGATGCAAGGATCTGATGTCTGTGTGTGTGTGCGAATGTAGTGTGCAGCATCATCATGGTACATATTTGATGAAGAAATATGTGACTGTTGGCTGTTGCTTGCCGTTCGTATATACGCTCTACGTTCTTCATTCATGTTGCCTGTCGTAAGGATTTTTTTATGTTGCTGCTGCTGCTTCTGGGTTTTCTCTACATCTTTTTTTTTTTTTTGCAAAAGAAAACAAAGCATTAAATTGAGTGCAAATTTTCTTTTCTTTCCACATACATTCATTCACATTCGCATTCTAACAATTTGTACATACTATTCGCAAGGATAATAATGTGTTCTCTAGGATGTGTGGTTCTCTCAACAAACAACAACAAACAAAAGCAGCAGCAGCAGCAGCAGAAAGCTGAGGAAATTATGCGCTTGTATATCGATTCAAAATTGATATACGAGTACGTGTACTTATGCCGTTTAAAGCGTTTCAATTTCAATAGCTTTGCAGTAAATTGACATAAGTCACTAAAAGCATTAGGGATACTTTAAAAAAAATCGTCTTCTCCGATAACTGGTTGAAACCAAGGGAAGAAGGAAGAACTTACACAATACATTTTAAATAGTCTATACTTGAACCCATGAGCCCGTTCAGGATAATGTCATAAACTTCAAATATAGCAACCGGCATTTATTCCAACAAATCGGCCATTTGAAGATGTCGTTGGAGGTTATTACGGGTTAGTACAGGGTTCTCCAACAAGAGGTGGTATTTTGGTATTTCATAATAAAAAGGAATGTATGCCGTTAATAATGAAAAACAACATCAGGCAAATGGCCACCACGCTTACCATATCCATTTAATGGAATTTTCCATAACCAAATCGCAAAGTGGTTGTCCTCGAAAGCCTCACGAATTCTACCTTTGAGGTCTTGAATCGACGCTGGGCTGTTGGCGTAGACCTTATCTTTCACGTGACCCCAAAGGAAGAAGTCGCACGGTGTTAAATCATAAGATCTCGGTGGCCAATTCTGATCACCTCTTCGAGAGATAACACGATCCGGAAACTTTTTAGTTTTGCGAACTGTGACTGCAAGATTTTCACCATTTTTGTAGTGAATTTTAATAATTTCAATGCATTGTTGCTGCGTGTATCGTTCCATTTTTAGTAATGGCGTAGATTCTACTTGTCAAATGTCAAGGTGATTCAAAATAACACCTCTTGTAGGAGAACCCTGTATAATATGCTTTGTTCCGTCTACATTCATTTGAAATTAACATATAATTAAATTGCAGCGCAATGGGCATCCACTTTATGTTGTGTTGGTAGGCCTTAAAGAGGACCTATAAATAGGCCTGTAAAGGGGGCCCTTGAAGAATTAACAAATTATGGCTTTTTACAGTTTTTCTACAATAAATCAATGATCTCGAAGAATAGAAACAAAAACTGTATAAAGATCAACAACACAACAAACAAATTGGTAATAAAAATCTTAGAAAAGCTCTCTATGCAACAAAGGACTTTAAATATTTCGACGGAACTCTCTTAACAACCATCACCACGATTTCGATGGAGAATAAGGAATATTCCTCCTCGTTAAAAGCTCTGACGACTTAAATACATTGACGATGATGTTCAGCATCGTCGAAGAGATCCTTTAACTTTAAGTGGGTGTCAACAGAGTCCATCAATGTCAGAAAGTTGTTTAAAACAACCATTTACAATTTAGATGTACAGCCAACCGGAGAACTAAAAACAACAACAACAACAATGACAACTTTAAATTATCCACCCACTCAAATGTTCAGCTGAGCTCTTCTTTCATACCTACAGCTATACAACAGAGTAGAGTTTACTCGTATGTTGTGCATGTGTATGAGGAGAATTCAGTGAAACAGAACGAATGGCCAACACAAAGTCCAAAAGTAGTTATAGTGCATAGAACACTACGGTTTATTTTATTACAATTCTAATTGTAAGTGTAATTCAGGTATTAAGATAACAACAGCAACAACTACAAGGGAGACTAACTAGTATACGGTCCAGCACAAATACAACTATAACTACAAAAAAACACACACAGAGAGAGAGAGAGAGGGGTAGAAAAAACACGAACCGCTCTGCTGTGTTATATTATACAAAAGGACTTTTCCCATTAGATGCGCACAATAAAGCACCGATGCAGGTTTGGCCGGTCGGTCGGTCGGTCCGTTGGTCCTCTCATATGAATTCATTTGTTGTACGAGTATTTTATTCGAATGCATGAACAATACAAAACTCTATACGTCGTATGAGAGGAGTTTTCCGTTATCTGATATTTAGAATGTGGCACATGCAAACGGCAGAGGGGATGTTAGAGGCGGAGAGAGAGAGAGGGCGAGCGAGACAAGGATGGTTATCCACCTCCTATCGTACATTTATTGCATTAGTTAGTTAACATTTGCGATTGTTACTTTGTCGGGTAAATCTACACACACTCACACATGTACATTGCATTGAAATGAGAGAAATGGGTGTAGAAACGTGGGAGATAACTAGAACAGAAATGTTGTTGAATCCTGCCAGCATGCATGCACATACTGTGTCAAGTACTCGGTGCCGAGTATAGTGAAAATAGCTTGTAAAGCATCAACTACTTGTGTTACAACAAATGTAAATACACAAAAAAAACACACACATACACTAACACACACTCACATATGTTTGCATTTTAAATCTAAAAATTAGTTAAAGCGTTTTTATCTTTTGTGCGATTTGTGCTAGTGTTTGCTCTCTGTGTGTGTGCGTGCGTGCGAGCGAGCTTGTTTAACTTTTAACTCGAATAATGACTGTGTGGCATATTCTCGTTTTACCCGCACCGCCATCCACCACTACCACTTGTTGGACTATTTTAAATGCTACATCTGTAAGGGAGGGAATATGCATAAATAATTACTTTTGTACAATTGCCATGACTTGCAGCCGCCAGTCTAGAATAGTTTCGTTTTGTTTGTTTTAAAGCAAAATGTGTAAAGTAGCAGTAAAGGATTTTAATTGTAATGCGATTAAATCGCCAATGAAAAGCAAATAAATGTTTAATAGATTTTTGTTCTGTTTCAACTTTTCTTCCTTCTCGTACAGGTGTACGTTATTGAAGTTAAAGCAATACAGGAAATGTTAAGAGTTCCAATATAGAATTACTTTAAACGAGTGAGCGTTGTGGTCCTGGCTTAGGAGAGGGCACACTTATTTTCAGAATTTCCAAAACATTCTAGAAACAATAAAAGTTTTGGGACAAAATAGGGTATTAGGCTGTCTGGTTTTCGGAATTTTTTCATATCCATCGAAATTTGGAAGGTTTTCTGCATTCCACAGTCGGAAATGATCGGAAGAACCAATTGGCAATTTAGAGTTTTTGGGTGTCGGAGAGAAAATACGGAATATTTTTATTTAAACCCAGTTTAGAACACGTGAGGCTATTGAGGACATAGGGCAGCCACTTTGCGATTTGGTTATGGAAAGTATCATGAAAAGCGTGGTCGTGGTGGCTATTTGATGATGTTGATGTTGTTTTATTATTATTAACGGCATACCTTCCTCTTTATTATGAAATAAACATTCGATCATTTATCTCAAAAAATTTAATTTTTCTTTGAATACCTAAATAACACCTAGTGTTGGAGAACCCTGTATATAGAAGCAAAAAAGCTAACAAAAATCATTATGATTTCGTTGTGGAATACATTCTCAGTGTCGGATTGACAAAGCATGCAAAATCCTTGCGGTAGATCTTGTAGTCCTTCCAATAGATTCACCTTAAAAAGGATCTAGAAGGTGAATGAGAAAATATTGAGAAAACTGTGTACGCGAAAGCTGTATAAAAGCTGAAGTCTTGAGTTTGAATCGGGAGGCGTTAAATGTTTTTAATATAAAACAACTTGAAGACGAGGAGAATTTATATTTTTAACTTTTATCTTCCTTAAGAATGCTGAAGATCTTGAAGTTTGAATAGGAAGGCGTCAAACTTGGTGTAATATAAAACAATTTGAAGACAAGGAGAATTTATGTTTTTTTCATCGTAATATCGTTCTTTAGATTGACATATGTTATTTTCAATCGAGTATTTCATTGGCCATCTGAACTCTAAACAGAATACCCACGATTATTTGCAGAAGTAATACTACGTATGCAAACTCTAGATGTCTCCAGACGTCTCTCCTGGCAAATGGGTGCCTCGTTCGCAAAAAATCAATATTCTGTCTATGAGCCAGTTTATCAGAATATTTTTGGAAAATGTTGGATTTTAAAGGGTTCATGGTCTTTTAACACATGTAATTCCTTTAAAGTACAGATTTTACAATTTCCATCATACACCGGATTGAAAATAATCGAGATGTCATGAACCTATTTTCCCTGTTGAATTTTGTTTTATTTAAAACATTAAGCTGACATTTTGGGGCGAAGGTCGAATCTATTGCACCGGCTCGTCCTAATGCAAATTGTTTAATTTGTCGTTGGTATAACATCAATAGAAAATAAAATGCAATTCTATTTCAATTGCAATTTCACCAGAAACAGATGGGGCGTTTTTATGTGTGGTCTCTTCTTCTAGCTAAAGTATTTAATGTCCATGGTTTCAATACAATTTCAATTAGTGTGTTCACGAAGTGTATATCGGACGATTGGTGTTTTTACTATATAAATAATTTATTTAACTGAAATTGATTTCGACATTCTGGCTGTGGATGCGTTATGCGCTTGTGTTCGTTGATTTTCTTTTGCATTTTTCTTTTTCCACTTTTTTTTTTTGCTGAACAATTTATTTGCTGTTCTTACTGGACTTTTTGTTGTTGCATCAGCAGCATTTCAGTTGAATGGAGTTGTTCAAGTGAAAATATTGTGGAGTAATATTTTAAAATATTAATCAGATTTCCTTTTTTAAAAAGATGATTTTCTTCTTGGCGAGATTTTTGTGTGTTTGCTAGATTACATTTAAGCAGCTTAAAACTAAGTTAAACAATTTTTTTTTCAATGTAAATGAAAACGTTGTTGTTTTCTTTTTGCGTCGAATTGGAAGGGTAGAAGATGATATTATTAAAATGTCGATATACGAAAGTAAGAAGAGATAATAACGAATAGTTTTGCTTTTCAAAAACTCTCAATGATGTGAGGAGAAAAAAAAAAACAAACAAAAGGAAATATGAAAATCAGTAGTATTGGTGGTCTATGAGGAACAACTAAAAGAATTTCTTGAAAAGTTTCTAAGGCTCTACTCTTATCTTAGGAGTAATTCGATTCGAATGCATTTTTTTTTTAAATTAAATTAAAAAAAATTAATAAAATTTCATGTGCAGACGTACCAAAGAGGGTAAATAGAGCATCAGGCGTGACCATCTACAGAAAAAAGAGAGAAAAATAGAGATTTAGTTAGCAAGAGTTGACGTAAATAAAATTATAAAAATAAAAATCAACAAAAAATATTGAAAACATAAAAAAGAGAAATTCGTCAGTTCTTCATAAAAAAATGTAAAGAACCAAACAAAACAAAAAAAAAGAAGAAGAAACAAACAGAGCAGTAAGTCAAATTCTGAAGTGGAAATGGAAATGGGAAAAAAGGCGCTGAAATTGACTCACTTTATGTGAAAAAACAAAAAAAAAAAAATAATCATAATTTATGAAAAATCACCAACAGGATTTCGTTTGTTTCTTATTCTTTTTGTTTTTAACAAGCATCCTTTCATTATATATATTTTTTTTTGCAAGGCTTTTAAATAAATATACGGTAAGTACGTTTATATTCTTTGTTTAAAAAAATCCACATTTCCAGGAAAATTAAAGCAAATGTGTTCAAATCATCATTAAACGCGGCCTGGTGTTGCATTATTTATTGAAACCTGTTCTGAACGATAACGTTAAACAGAAACAACAACAAGAAATTAATATCGGCATTTAAAAAATATTAACAACTCAGAGAGTGGGGGGAAAAAATGTAGTATGAAATGTTTCATTATAGTTGGCAAAAGCAAAAATGATGAAAAAAAAACACGATTAAAATAAAAAGAAATGCACACACACACACATTCACAACATGAAATGTGAAAAAAAAGAAATGATAAATTAAATGATCAGTTGTATATTAAATCAACTAAAGTTGAAAAAATAAATTGAAAAAAAAACGGAAATAAATTGTGTAGTTGAATTGATTACGTTCCAATTCTATTCGACGTTGTCGTCGTCGTCGCAGCTTTCAATATGAACAAATAAAGGACACAACAAACAAAACTAATGACATTTTAAACTGATTTGAAAAGATTTAAATCTAGTGTATATATTCAATATATGTGTGGTACAGTATCTTTACACTAGCTACAAAAAGTCTGCGTACAAGGTAAGTATATAAATATAAATTGGATAAAGATTAATATTTTATTTTAATAAATTTAGGAATTTCTATTAAATTATGGTGATGCCTAGTTTTAGGAGCAAAAAACGGTAGGGCGACACAATTGAAAGTGACATTTTTTAATCTTTTTCGTTAACATCGATCTTATTTTTCTTGCATCTGGAGATATTTTCCTCTGGTCCATCCAGTTTATTTTGATGGGATAAAAGCCGAAGCCAGAGTGTGCGACTCAGTCCTGGAATATCGACGCAAGTTCGACCTCAACAGTTCAAATACCAGCCTGAACGAATTTTGCAAAAAAAATCACATTTTTCTCCAATTGTCTAAGCAGTCATTGGCTTCGTTATCACTTTTCAATATGGGCCTTAAAGCAGCTCGAAATTGACAAGGATTTTGTTCGAAAAATCATCATTTTTCACGATGCAGATTCGTTCGTGAGATAGATAAAGAAACCGTCTGGCGGAAAAACCCCTAATATTTTTTTTATTATTAATTTTTCGTAAGATTTAAAAACAAATTATGTTTATCCTACGCAGACTTTTCAGTTGTTTAGTGTAACTATACAGTAAATTCCAATACGAGTAATTCCATGGAGCTACATTCGATTTTTCTGTTCGGGTTTATTTAAAGAATCTACTTAGTATTTTATATAAAATATTAACTATTATTATATTTACTGCAAAACTAAAAAAAAACGTTATCTCAATAATTGAAAAAAGAAAAGAAAATGCAGTAAGGATTCTTTTGTTATAAAAACGGCATTGATATTTATGGGCCATAAGAAATAAAACCAAATTCAAAACCATACTAACCTCTTCATTTAAATTCGAAACAAGCAACACATTGGAGAAACCACGCAATGCGGGGGCGGCTGACTGTAAGGCGCCACTATTGGCAAGAGCAAAAGCACCTAAATTTGGTATGCCGCTGCTGTAACCGCCGGCCAAAGGTGTACCAATGCCCAGAGCAAATTGTGGCAGCACGCCGGGTGCACCTAAGCCATTCACTAAACGAACAAAGAAAAGGTGGAAGAAAAAAAGGGAAAAAACAACAAAGATCATTATAATCATTATGACAAGTAAACGGTGGTGTGGGGGTGGTGGTTGGATGATATTACAAACAAAATGTGTATTCTTCTTTTAGGTTAGTTACTAGAATTAACGATTTTTTTTGTTTTTATGGTATTTTAGCACCCAAATAGTCAAAAGATACATTGGTTAGTAAGTTGTAATGGAGAGCGGTTAATTTGAAATAAACAAAAAATCAACACAAAAAATACGACAAAGGCATTATTAATTTATCATCACAAACGAATTGATTTGAAATGAAACAAAACAAAACGAAACGAAATAAAATAATAAAAAGGAAAGTTTAAGTGTTACCTATTTTATCACCTGTTAGGGAGGGCCGTTGGCGGGCCGCTATCAATAGTAAATCGTTGGCATTGACCAGACCGCCAGCGGTGGGCATTATATCGGCGCCCGGTTCGCCCGGTGGCAATGAGGGATTTGTGAAATCGCGTGACTTGTCATTATTGTATTTCACATTGAGCGTGGTCATTTTACTGTTGTCAATACGCAGCGTACAGCAGCCATTGTAGATATTTTGGCCATCCAATATGGTTTTGGCATGTTGGGCCGAATGAGCATCCGGATATTGTATGAGCGCCTGCAAGAAAACCATAAAATAGTGAAATAAATAATAGTGAATAAATTCCATGGAATATTAGATGAACGACAAATAACAAAGTATATTAAATTAAATTAAACCGGAAAATATGCGAATACAAAGAAAACTATGCCCATAGAAATTTGGCAAGAAAAAATATACAATTTAAGTATCTCAACAAATTAAATATCTCATTGGAAAAATAGCTAGCCTAAGGGATAATAGCTACAGAACTCGCTTAAGGGTTGGTTTCCATAACACGAATTCTATCGTTCGTTATGAATCGATAAAATTGAAGGCGTCATCAGACGGATATTTCCCAGTAAAGGAACCAGGCTCTTTTGGGGCGAACGTTCCATAGGTCATTCTCTAACATATATCTAAAATTCTGAATTGAATAACATCTAGAACCCATGTTGTAACGCTTAAAATTTTTGACATTTGGCAACGAACGAATTTTCGTATTTTCTAAAGACTTTAGAAAAAACCTCAGTGACCCCTGACAACCCGTAGAGGAAGATCCATGTCTCAGGAAAATTCAAACCAAAATCTAAACTAGAGGTCGCTGTTCTAATGCTGTTAAGAGTACTCGGATGGGCCAATATTTTCATTTGACTACAGTTAACGATTAAATAATGGCGACCAACGTGGAATTTGATAAGCAATTTAAGTTTTAGCGCCGAAACCGAATAACTGTTCTGCGCACCTGTATACAGAGTCATTGAGTCTATGATATCGGATGCGCCCTAAAATATGTGTGGTTTTTCGAAGGCGTCATCAAGTGTATTCACAATATACGATTGATCCTACAGCTTGGAAGTTAGAAACCCGTTCTAAAAGACGTGGAATTATTTTGTACTTCAAATTGGTCTATAGATGGTTTATTTTAAGCGAACGTACACAATAATTTGCCATTTAAATATATATGTGGTTTATAAAACATATTTCAAAATTGAACTTACCTGGAATGTATTGTTCTTCGTAAAGGTAACAATTTTCAATACCTTGCCGAATCGCTGGAATATCTGATGGAGTATATCCAACGATACCGGGTACAGCTGAGATTCCACAATAACACGCAACACCGTATTCGGTCCACCGGCAGCATTGGCATTGCCCGCAATCGAATTCACAGCATTTGTGTTGTTCTGTAGGACAGCCACTGTTGTGTCCGTATTGGCGGCACTGTTCGCATTGGCGGCGCCGCACAGGGGCAACGGAGAACCGGAAGCCGGCGACTGTATGCGATATTCACACGGTACCAGAGCACCCTGCAACAATAACAAAAACAAAGAAAACTTTAAATAATGGAGTCTACACAAAAACAACAAAAAAAAAACTTAAAATATAAAAAATTGGAATGCTGCAAAAGTATTAGAACAAGCAAAGTAAGAAGGAGGAGCAACAATTTTAAAGAGCATTTCATGTCTTCGCCATGCTGTTGTTTAAAAACCATTTCGTCGTAATGTTTACTTAAAAGCTTAATCTACTTTTCGAAGTGATTTCGTATTTTTTTGTTGTTTTTCTTTCACTGCCCAAAAACAAAAAAAAAAGAATTAAAAACACAACTAGGAGTACACACCGACTGAAACAAAAAAGAAAACAAAAGTTTTATTTGTCTTGTGCGGTCAAGTCAAAAGAAAGTTTACTTAAGGATTATAAGGGTACTGTCGCCCCCCCAGCCCAGCCCAGACCTGACCCGCCTGGCTTGTAGGAAACAAAAACATGCCATAAAAAGGTAATGCAAAACATTCTCTTTTCCTCTTCCTACCCGCCCCTCCTTCAGCTTACTCCGACAAACCCAGAGCTGCAGAAACACACAAAAACAAAAAAATCTTCCAAATTATGGCACGCTAGCGATTAAGGTGAGATGGGAAGTTGGTGTATCCTGTCATAGACAAACACACACAGAGACAACACCACGGGAACAGGAAACAAATCAATCACACCTCAATATTGATTTAAACGCGCGCGTTTAAAGACAACACACGTGCACCGACAAAGACATCCATAGACAAAAATCAGGTCCTCAGATCGGAAAACAATTTAATGGGAAACGGAAGTTAAGTTATGCCCCAATGCGTGTTGATTTTTCATGCGGCGACGAATCACCGCATCACACAGGTGTTGGCAACCGGCAAACGTAAACTTTAAGATGAACTTGCAGATCGCAGAGAAGCCACGTAGCACCCCCCCGTCCTGTAGCCAAAAGATACACACACAAACCAAAGTTTAGGTTAGACACACACAAAAAAAGACAGAAAAACAAACGCATGAAGAACATATTACCCAAGCGTGTGATTCTCGTTTTACGCACAGACAGCGTTAGGAACCCCACCACCAGCAGCAGTAGCAACAATCTCAAAATAAATAAACACCATGCCGCGCTAGACCATACATGTACATGTGTCCTTTATCATCGTCCTTCCGAGCCGTTGTCTTCGTCGCTCCCGTTGCCGTCGCCGTCGCACAGACACAAAAGTGTCAGAATGCTGTACGTGCCGTGTTTATGTAAAATCGCAACTTGCTACAGTTACGACAGACGGACAGACGATTGGAGGAACACACAGACGACAGACGTTTGCTGGCTTTAACTTTCAGAAAATGCTTTGCCTGCCGTTGTTACTGGAGCAATAATAAAAATTGATTAGAATTGCAAAAGAGATGACAACGACAATGACAATGACACCGTCACCGATGATGATGATGATGACGATGATGGGGACAGCGATGTAAGAATACACGTTCAAATATTTACATCTTGCAAAGCACGCATCTTTTGTGTTTTGCGTTACAGAAATGCATTCGCAGGTATTCATGCCTTTAAGAGTCTAGGCAAAGATTCAATTATTATAATTAGACAAGTGGTGGCTCTTGTGCGTATATGCGTATATTCTAAAAAATTTGTAATCTGAGATAGCAGATTTTGTCACAGCCTCTATTTTTAAAGAATGTGCTTCAACGCTTCACAAAATCAGAATACTGTAGCTGAATATTTAGAAAAACATATACTCCTTGGACAAATCGACACCCATTAAAGCGATTAGGTTGGTTCAATACACTGTAAGTCAAATTTTTGGAAATAACACACCAAACTGTCGACACACAATTTAACTTAATTTCGGATACTAACTTCTAGAATTTATTAATTCATTAAATGAATAACTATTTTTTTTTTTAATTGTGTGAGAAGTGATTAGAATAGTTAAATGCAATAATTATGGAGTTGTTAATTAGTACAGATTAAACGGCTGGTTTTCAACTGCCACAACACAATCTACAGTTCCCCGTTGATGGCAAGACTATCTAAAGGGCAGACCAATGACAATCTAGTGGACAGATGCCCTAAGTCAGATTCGAACTTTACCTTTAAAGGACAGCTGGAGTTTACCGCCCAACGAATGCGTCTGCACTTAGACTGGCTAGGAATTACTCTCATACTTGTAAAATCGCAGGCTTTTTCGAGGAGGAATTTGTCGCCGAAAAATGTTTGATGTTTCGGGCCTGGATACGAATCTGGATTAGCTGTGTTGCAGAAACAACCTATCATACTAGGCGTCAAAGTTTTGGGGTATTCCATTTACTTATTACGCCATCGCTTAGAAAATCGTTGTAAACATTTCGAGCAAAACAAAAACTAAATGTCAATTGTTCTAGTGCACCCTTTTTGCACTGTCCAAAACTTCAAGTGTCCGATAGATTATTCTCTTTAAGTGCTGGGATCTGTGAGCATTCTATTTGACCCAGTAATTTTGACCTCACTCCGTCACCCTTCTGGGGCTGTTGTCCTTGAGTGTGTCACTCATAATTCCACTAACCATTTTAACGTTTAACACGTATACGACGCCACAGGAATTCCGACAGAAAATACTCTTGGTATAAAGTTAAAAAAAAAAAAACAAAACCATCAGACACATGACAAATATTCAAATATCTAAAGCATATACTTAAGGGAGTCGATATTTCGATGGAAGTCAAATGCCTGTCAGAGCTGTCATAGTTAACTTTTTCGGCCGATTCCACTCCATTGAAATAATAATGGTTTGTTTTTTTTGGTTTTTGCCCGAAAAATGTCACATCATCTGTCCAATTCTCTGCCTACTGTCAAATATCTATAAAAAAAAAAACTCTTTTAGCCATAAACATTTTGTACGAAAGCACTGGGGAATTCCCCCAAAAGAAATTATGCTAAAGAATACACATTTGAGGATTCTCAATGCGCCCGTTTTCCATTCTCCAATTCCATTGCTCCGTCATGATGCTATCTACTCTGGCAGGCTACTCGCTCCTCTTGTTGCTTGTTTGTTTATCCGAAATTGAGGTATGACATATTTTTGTATTTGTTTTTCCTTGTTTCGTTGTTTTTTATGGCCGCCAAAGCCCAGGTAGCAAACGAACAAACAAAGAAAAATGCTATTCTAAATGAAAATATACGTTGGGGATTTGTGAATGGCACGGAGATTGAGAGGGAGAGAGGGAGATAGAAGAAGAAAATATGAGGGAACAAAAAGTTGCAACATCAACAACGCCACCACCGGCGTTGTAGTCCTTTCCCTGGTGTTGCTGTCATCGTCATCATCATCATAATCATCAAAAATGCCGAAAAGGAATTCTCCAGCTAAGGAAACTATGACAATAAAAGCTTTTAAGAATAAGTTTGCCAAATGTACAAAGTTTTGCTTTTACTTTCGTTTTGTTGTTGTATTTTTGAGTTCTTTTTCATTTTTTTTTCGGGATTCTACGTAACAAAAAATAAAATAAAAAAACCCTTAAAAAAATATGTACCAAAAAAAAAAAAGAAAAAGCTACGGATGGATAGAGGAGATAATCCCTGAACAAACAAACCAACAAATAAAAAAAACTGAAAACAACAGCATAAACGTAAAGTGGAAAAACGATGAAGCCTGATGACGACGATGATGAAGAAAACGACGAAGTAGTGAACAAAAAAAAAACTTATTTATGCAAAGAGTATTAAATAAACCACAAGCAACAAACTTAATACACACTTACACACACACACACGTCATCCACACAGTGGCAGGCGGCAGCGAGAATCTGTAGCGCACTCCTGCCATTATCCTATCAACAGATACGAAACAAATGCAAGGATAACAGCCATGGTGGTGGCTGCAGCACCGACAAGGACATGTTGGTAGCACGCTTTGTATCCAAACCAAGCACGCGATGAGGGCAACAAATTGATGGAATTGTTGCCCCAACAACAAGCACAAAGACAAAGGGAAAAAGGCAACAAAACACCGACATAAAAAACAATGACAAGTGGATGCTTTTATTTAAAGTTTCATAAATGCAATTGTTTTATGCCATTGTCCCGAGCCAAAAAGCGTGTCGTAGAAGAAAGGCAACAAGTTGAGAGAAAACGAAAACAACAAACAAAAAATGACAGAGAGAGAGAGCGAGTGAAATACTAAATTAAAAACTAAATAAAGTTGGCAGTGAATACCGCCACCAATGCCCTACATTATGAAGATTCTGATATAGGTGAACAACAAGAAGTATAAACAACAAGAATTATAAAGCGAAGGGTTTTAGCTAGCTCGAAGGACCAAATGTGAAATCTGTCGTAAAGGACCAAATTTAAAGATAACAAAAAACGATCTTATATTCCTTCAAGTCGATTAATACTCCATCATGGCCAAAAGCTAGCTCGAAGGACCAAATTTAAAAATAACAAAAAGCGGTCTTATATTTCTTCAAGTCGATTAATACATCTACAGAGTTTATTTCGTCATCGATGGGCGATGATAGTGATAATGTCAAACAATGCATACCCAGCTCGTCGACCATAGAATCTTACAGTGGCACCACATTTTTGAATTGCATTGTGTTGATTGTATTAGGAATATACGATTTCTAACAGAACAAATTACTATATGCCTTAGGCATTGCAGACAAAACAGACCAACCGCAGAATTGTCTAGTGGAGCCATCTCTGTGCAATGTTTTGAGATGATTATGTTATGAAAAACATCATATCATTCAAAATTGCTTCTAAAGTAAACTATACGATTTCCAGCTCTGTCCTGAGATGGTTTGTTGTGATGCCCCGCTATAAATGCAATAAACTCGGTTGGCAATAGGGAATTCGACTACTGCAAGGAGGACATTTTTAAATTGCGAACAAGCTCCCAGTTTCTTCCAGAAACTGCACGCGTCGGAGGACCAATTTCATAATTCATTCCTAAAAAAATAGAAACCAATTTTAAGGATTTAGATAAATTTGTTGAATCGATTGCAAAAATACCAGTTAAATCCATTAAGATCTGGAGAGACCTACATCAAGAGTCCAACTCCCCATTACGATGAGATAAATGGCGTTAAACTCCGCATAGCAAAATATGTCTGGAGTTAATAGTCTATTAGAAATCCTATAAATGGACAACTTCTGATATTTGTTTTATCTTCGCTCTCCACCTCCTGGCGGAAAAAAGGGTTAAAAGACTTTATTTATTTTCCTAGGCATTGTTATTCTTTATTATCTATTATTGGTTATTTATGCACCGCAAATACACCAACACATACAGATGAGCGGATACGTGTGTATACATCATGATTATTAGCTTGTGGCATACATCATACTATGGTGAGGCGACGACGATGGTGGTGTGGTGGTATTTACTTGCCACTCGAATTCCGGACGCATAGCAAAAAGTAATTGAAATCCATTTGCTCACGTCACCAACAACAATCTCGTGCTATTTGTCTGTGTGTGTGTGTGTGCATGTGGGATCATCATAGCATACAATTCGTGGTTTATGTAGAAAAATAACAACACGTACGCATAACCTAACTGCGAGGGCAGCTCCTGCTCCTAACAATTCCTACTTCTCCAAATTCACAATGGCAGGGAAATCGGAAGGGCGGTAGACTCACACATGTGAGACCAACAAAAAAAAAAGTAGCAGAAGCAACAAGAAATGTGTATAAATAAATATTTGTACACACACTTACAATAATATTAGCGTGTATTATTTGCCAGGAAAATAGACGAAGAAGGCAAAGTGTACGCACACACATACATATGTACATACACACAGACGTACGTACGTACAATAAACAAAAGTGTAAAGGAACGCGCAACAAATTTCGCCAACAAAAGGACTAGAGCAGAATGAATGGTATTACAGCCAATACACAAACAATGTGAACGAATGAATGAATGTCTAAAGTCACAATGAATGTTGCCACTTGGGCTGGGGAGTGTAGACGTAAAGATTGCGGAGGTAGAGTTGGGGCGGCTAGGCAACACACGAGGGCAGCGTAGAAAGTAACAACAGAGAATTCTGGGAAAAAATACATAGATCCATGAGTTTAATAATTTTACAATTTAATGAAGGAATTTCATTGCATTGTATCAATAAAACAATTCCATTGTATCAATGAAACAAAAGATTTGTATCAATTAAACAATTGCATTGTATCAATGAAACAAAAGATTTTTATCAATTAAACAATTCCATTGTAACAATGAAACAATTTTATGTATCAATGAAACAAAAGATTGCATCAATTCAACAATGGAATTGTATCAATGAAACAATTGCATTGTATCAATGAAACAAAAGCATTGTATCAATTAAACAATTTCATTGCATCAATTAAACAATTGCATTGTTCAATGGAACAATAGCATTGTATCAATGAAACAATTTTATGAATCAATGAAACAAAAGATTGCATGAATTCAACAATGGCATTGTATCAATTAAACAATTTCATTGCATCAATGAAACTTTTGCATTGTATCAATGAAACAAAAGCATTGTATCAATTAAACAATTTCATTGTGTCAATGGATCAATTTCATTTTTATCAATGAAGCAATCTTATGGCCCATATACTGGTGAAGATATAGCATTGTGCAAATGAATAGCAATATCTGTGACTCGGTGAAAAATTAATTTCATCAATGAAACAATATCATTCCCTAAAAGAAACGACGCCATTGACTCAATTACCATAACAAACACCATTGCATGAATGACACAATTTCACTGATTCACTGGATAAATTTCATTGATGAAACAAAAAAAAAAACAATTCAATTGTCTCAGTGATACAAAATAATCGTGTAGCCTCGAAGCACAATTTTATTGCCTCAAGGCACAATTTTATTGCCTGAATGCAAGTATTTCATTGGCTCAATGACACATGTCCTGCTCGCTCATTAGTTCTCGTAATGCGTTCTGTTCGAGAATCCTTTCTATCGACCCTCGTTCATACAACAATAAACGATGACTTTGCCACTAAATGTATAATGGGTACCCCCACCATCCCCGCAAAACTCCAACAATCCTCCACTTTCGCCATCGTACGTACATATGCTGGTAATATATCAATGTAAATCCCTTTTATTTCATCATATAATACTTTCAAGAAGAATCAGCTTGGTGATTTTTCTATTTGCTTTTTGTTTCCTTTCTACTTTTTTTTTTTTACTTTTTTTTTGATTTCTTATATGACAGCCGAATGTGTGTACGTGGTATGAGGGCATGTGTGCGTGCCTGTATGTGTGAGTGTGTGTGTGTGTTGAAAATAACATATACTCTGGGAAATGGTCAGGTTTGGTTTGGTTTGGCTTAGAGTGGCGAGATAGAGTGGAAGTGAAGGAAAGAAATCTTTTCTTGTTTTGTGGCTTAACTACTTCTCAGAGTTCTCGCATTAGATTGAAATAAAGCAGAAAATTAAATAAACACAAAATTGTGTTAAGTCAAAGGATAACATCATTAGCGTTCACATCACAGCACACCAAAACACACACAGGCCAACACGTCAGGACATCAGCAAATTTAGCCAGTAAACATCACACATTCCTAGGATAACATACACCCACCATACACAAGGCTGGAGAGGGCAAGGCACAGTGGCACGGCAACGCCACTTTCGATGTCTGGGATGTCTAAGGACAACAACCAAACACTACCGACATATGACGACATTGACGTCTGCCTATCCATCCTTCCTTCCATATTCGTATATATATATGTGTGTGTGTGTGTGTATTTGTCTGTTGACTGTATGCCATTTCACGTCTAGCTATCAAATTTGACATTCGGCAAAAAGTTATACATCTATTGTCCTGTATTATCCATCTCCTTTAGCTTGCAGCATATGCCATGTTTGTGATGTCGTCTCTGTTTCTATTACACTGACATTGGCCAACTGTCTGTGTGTTCAGAGTGTTCGTTTATTTGTGTCAGCATTGACTTTGGTAATTTTCTGCAAATGTATGTGCTAATCCTTTAGTTCATTAACAAAGTTTCTATGCGATTTAAATGCTTAGAGTTGTCACTTGTATTAAATGTTATTTCCATTGCATAGTTTCTTTTGTGCGAGTATTTATTGGTTTACAGGCTATACAAGAAATCCCCTCGATTGTTTGCCATCTATTTGTAGCACAAACGACAATAACGAAAGTTTTATTCACAGCAAATTAGGATAAAATGGGGACGACGAATGGGGGAACGTTTTCGCCACATAACAAAACGGTTACGTGTTTGTTTCCATGTGGGTGTGTAAAACTTGTTGAATATTCGATACATTGAGGGGAGGCGGGGGTTTTAATTAATGGGAATTAATTAATGGAAATCATTGTTCGTCGTATTGTGAAATGCAAGAATCTATCCTCTAACAGCTGATCCACAGCTGTCTACCGATCACTGTGGCATTACTATTTAGCCGACAGAGGGCGTTATTCTCCTGCTGGTACAATTGATTTCTATAAGCCTGCCTTATCAGAATCCCTTCAATGTTTGTCGACCAAATCATATTTTCATCGATTTCATCAAATGAATGAATGAATACCTTAAGGAATTCCAAGACACGGTACGATTCTACAATCTAAGCGCGCAATCATCATCTGCTAGAAATCCAGGTGACTGATTGCATGGAAAAATAACACAAACCACGTCACTGCATGGTACCTTGGCTGGATCAGGCGATTACAATAATAACAAAAAAAAGTAAAGATGAACAAAAAAACACAGCCCGAGAAGCATTCAACTATCTATCCGCTCCTCGACAGATGCACGGGTGAGCAAAGGCAACGAAAGGATGAATACTGTCAGTACACATATTGGCTGGCATTTATGTCTGCAGTTAAGCCAAGCAACGAGTATGCTACTCCAACTCCTCCTCTTGCCACACATATGTACGGACGGATGAAGAACGCGTCGCAGTAGCACAAGGAGAGTGGAAAAGGAACAGTTCAAAAAGAAATGTAACAAGTCTTAATGTGTCAAAATAAAAACAACAACATATGAACGGCAAAATGTACACAAAAGGATATGTTGTATGTGTGTCAAATAGACACAGAGCGACAGAGACTTATGCTACTGCTGATGCCACTGGAACGAAGGGGGGGTAACACAAAGGACGCAACATAAGAAAGTGGCTTCAGCACAAAAGGATTTAATGCATATGTTACTTTACCGCACAATCATACATACACGCACACATACGTGTGCAAGACGAAATGCGAATTGTTAAGGGAGAATTGTTTTTGTTGTACTTATGTCACCTCTAGTGCCAGAGCCAACCACAAACAACAATACTACAAATGACAAGGATGGCTCAGCCGAAACGACGTGTAGAGCACGACAAGCTCTCCAATAAAAAAAAAACCGACACGAACAAAAACTTAACGCTGCCTCACCAAACCAACACGCTGCGGTAAAAATTTGATGTATTGCGAGTGCGGGTGTGGTGCCATGGCCACAAGTCTAGTGAATGAATGTTCTTTCATCTTTCCGTACTTATTGCATTCTACGATTCATGAGAGTTCTAGTTCTGTTTGTCATTCGTAGAGGTGTTGTCTTAAGGAGTTAATGCTTTATATATTTATGGGATAAAACATAATATCCTTGTTATATTGAAGATTCCTACTTGTAATCTTTGGTGATAAAAACACACACACACTCACAAAACGAGGTGAGCTATTGTGACTTTTAGCCGTAAGGCGAGTTTCGAAAGCTGCAATTATTGTATTATATTCTGAAGGCGCAAATAATTGGAGTTCAATTTGCCGGTGTTGGGCGTTGATGTAGGAGAACTTCACCTCCATCACTATGGGTGTAGTGGGTATTGTATTACATTGCAGGCGATGATCACCTCCACTACCAATCCGATATTGCAGGACATCCCATTACCAATGTGTAGGATTTTGCCCAACCGTCCCTCCCTCATATATCCTTCCAGTGGAATATACGTACTTGCACTTCTTCAATAAGATTTTTCATATATTCTGAATGGAATCTACTAATAATATTTGAGGACCTGTGTTTTTTCCATCACATTCCTTGAATCCACTGCTGTGATCATCCTGTATTCGTTTCTTCATTGCGTATCGACTGTCACACATTTCCAATCCTTCCTTCCTTTCCTTTACAAATCGTATGTTAATTGATTTTGATCAAATATTTTCCCAACTCAGTCAAAGACTGTGTTATGAAATGTTGGTTATGGTTTTGGTTTAACAGGTTTCCAATGAAAGTATGCCTGCCTGTATCCTTTGGTTTCATCTACACTATGTACATGTATGTATGTGTGCTAATATGCTGCACATGTATGCATTTAATATGTTTGAGCCTAGCCGGGGTTTTAGTTAATAAGTGGATGTGTGTTATAACATGTTGTTGCCTAATTTGTGTAATCATTATAATTGGCAGTTATGCAAAGTTAATACCAATTTTGAACTCTTAACAGAAATTACAAAGTGCCGTCTCAAAAGATGTCGATGTGTGGTTAAGACAAACCCAATGTCTGTACAGAGTACGTGACGGTGAGGGGAGGACGGGAAATGAAAATTAATAGGACGGACCACATTTAAATTATGGAATTTTCAGAGTTAACTAGCTATAGCGCGCATTGTGTATGTGGACTTATAAATAATAGATATCTACAAAACCCCGAAAATGGTGTGATAAAGCCGTATATCCGGGCAATGCATTAAGGCAATGTCGGGCTGTGGGTGTGTGTGTGTGAGGTGAGGTGAGCGTATGTCCTGTAAAGTGGCAACATGTGTTGTTTTGACTTTTTGTCCACCTTTACTCTGCTATTATACAACGACAGAGAAAGGAAAAGAAAAACGGTGGAATGAAATGAAATATGAAAGGTAAGTAAATGGAAGGAAATGACAATCATATTGTCATCCAGCCGAGCCAGTCCGCCCGTCACTCATACATAAACAGAACGTGACGATGTCGAGTATGATGACAACAATAGTAACATTTGGCATAGGTGGCCGCCACCGCAACCCAAGTGCAAAACCTTCTAAGATGTTTGCTTCTGGGGAAGTAACAACAAAACAAGTATGAGTACACCGAGAAAAAAAGAATTGCAGAATTGTCGTAGCATAAGCATGCACGGAACATTGATGCAATGTAAAGTTGTATGTGGCCAATGAATAGCTGAGGTGATTGCTGTTCTAAACATCAAATGAATATATTCGACAAATCCTCGGAAAGGGTTAAGGTCGACTTGTGTAGAGCAAAAATAAGTTGTACCACATAAGTGCCACATTATATATTTAAGAACGATTTCCAAAATACTGGAGTTTCTTTAAGACAATTTTGAAAGTTTCTTTCTTATATATTTCCTGGCTTGACAAATGTATAGTTAATTTTTAAAAAAAAAATAAAAAATATATTTCCTTCGAAAAGACGTGGGCTGATTCCCGAAAAGGCAATTGAAAATTTCCAGGGTTGCCATGTCATCCAAAATGCGAATTAACCCAAAAGTGGGCAACCCTGAAGATTTGTAAACACCATTTTCAGATGCAGGGCAAGCTTTTTTATTTCCAGAAATTTTGTAAACACCATTTTCAGATGCAGGGCAAGCTTTTTTTTATTTCAAACACCTAATATGTTAAAATGTGAAGAAAGAATGGGTAATTTTCTATATTTTTATTTGAAAATACATAATTCATACGAAATTGCGGGCAAGCCTATTTTAAGAAAAAATTGACTAATCATCTATATTTTTTTTTTGAAAATACATAATTCCCCCGAACTGGCATGCGTTGAATTATGAAAATAAAATTTAAAACTTACCAGGGTTGCCACGATACCAAGAAACAAATTTAATGACTTGTGGTGAGACTGAAATTTTTTTAACATATTTTTTCGAACCTGCGAATTCTTTTTACTTAAATAATGATGTTTGTTATATGAAAATACATTTTGAGGAAAAACACCAGAGTATATGGTTTAATACTAACGCCATCTCTGGTTGTTGCTCAGGATGATTATCTATAGACAGGGTCAATGTCTGTGGTGGAAATCGAAACTGGTAGTTTAGCACTCTACTGTGACACAGACAAATATCCCCATATTATTTAGGATATGTGTTTGAAATGCAAATTAGCATAACAACATTTTGAATTTTTCAAAAACTTTTCTCCTGATCGGAAATTTTAATTCAATTAAATTTCTAATGGTATTCTCATAAAATGCGTTTATTTTACGACACTTATTAATAAAAACATTATCATGATTTTTCACATTGAATTATGTTTACAATTACATTCGGATAAGGTGACATTTTCTCTCGGTGTAAGGTAAAAAATGTTATGGGAGCGCAAAGAACTCATACGGAAATCTTAAGGATTTTCTTAAGTCAACGCCATACAATACACACAATATCCTTGACACCATCCTGAAACACACACACACTACCGCACACGCAAAAACATTTGCTGTATATGTGATTGTGTAATGTTTGTAGAATGTGGTGGCGTTGATGGTTGGGTTTGGCTGTACCTTAACTAAAGATTAAAGGTAGTTGTGGTTAAAGATAAGCTCTCTTAAAACGGAAATATATACAACTGTTGCCTCTTAAGATGAACGAACGGACCGACGGACGGACGGACCGAGCCATGTCATATGTGCCTCGACGTCATCATCATTGTGTGGCGGCAAGGCGTATATGTCAGATTGTGCTGCCACTTACTACTTGAAATGAATTGGGAATGAGAAATTGTCGTTAAGAAATAATCATAGAAATGTAGCATCATCACAATGACCTTTTTCTAAGCTGGCTCCCCACCAACACCACCACCGCAACCCCTCCTACGCCGCTTTCGCTATCACCTTTGCTGGAAACTAGAAATCCTTGTGATAGAAAGTTTCCTTAGCACGTGCTGCATTCAAACTTTCACACAGCAATGGCAAAGGAGTAGTGATAACAAGAATCTTGCAAAGAGGGCGGTTGGTAAGTACGAAGACGACAACAAAAACTTTTTATTATGGCATTTTTGAAATGCAATATCATATGACATGTGCAGTGTAGCAACAACAGCCACCCGCATTTCTTTTTCTGGAGTTTAAGTGGGTTCAAGACGAAAATTGAATTTTTCAAATTGCTCCTCTTCGAATACAAAAAAAATAAAAAAAAAAAAACCAAAAGGAAAGAATAACTAAAACCATCATATCATACTACTACCACATACGCACACAAGACATCAGCAGCAGCAGTCGGGATCATATTCAACTAACCAAATGTAAACACACACACCCACACATTTACACATACATTTGGAGTATTATAATGGAAAAGTCTGAATATGATATCATTTTAATTAATTGAAAGAAAATGTATTTAAGCCAATATGTCAGTGTCTTCCTAGAAAGGACCGCAGGTGATGTAACTGAATGAGTATATGCAAAACAACAAAACTTTGTTTGCCAACTCCAACTACGCACGGGACTGGGGGCATTTTCTATTCAGAATTCTATTCATATTTCATTAGAAAACTAGTTGATGTGTTCGTATGACACGTTTGTCTGTCTTTCAAACGCTGTGCAATTCTCATCTGTCATCTCAAAAGTCATCATACAAAAAATGTGTGCTAGCCAAACTTTTGGAAATCAAAGTCAAGCCCTGACAAAACTAAATTGATTACGAGCAGATTACTCATCGGTCTTCGTCAAAAATAAATGTTTCATACACTCGACAATTAAAACAATTTCGTTTTGCCAGGAGAGATTTACGTACATGGGAAAAATGGCGACGGGATGTGGTAAGGGTTGAGATTATTGGAATTATTAAATATTCCACTTGATCGTTTTAATCATTCCCAGATTTGGTTGTCATTAGTCTGTCCAAGTTTCTCTTCGGACATGACTAGCAATGACGATCCTGTGGTTTAAAGCAGAATGTTAATCTCGTCGTGAAATTACCTCGCACCTAAGACCCATAAGATCAGCAGAGCTGTTAGCTAGAACTCGACTTCTTATCAAGGCCAGAGTTATGTTGTTTTGTTCACAAAGTTTTCAGAAAACAAGGAATGGATGAAAATCGTCATCGCAATGTCGAAAATCCTCCGACATCCCAACTCTGACCCAACGATTTTTCAATTATCCTGCGCTATCCTCATTGAAATTATAATTTGTATTTCATTAATTAGATGTAAGTACTTACCGTGGGATTTTGATCCGTTTTCAATTCACGATGATTTGAAAATTGTACATAAACCATGCGACCGCGCATCTGTGGCGGATTAACATTATAGCACGACACCATCGATGTGGCGGACACTTCATCGGCCATTTCTAAAAACGCTTGATTTTTGCCCTTTAGCACCAGGACATTTGTAACGCGACCGAAGGGTACACCCAATGCAATGACATCTGCGTCACTTGATTCGTTTGGAATGTTACGCAAATGTATAACTTTCGATGGTTTGCCTGGAAAGAAAAGAAAAACAACCAAATTAGCACAATAATACAGAAACAAATCGAGAAGCTCAAATATTTGATGCTATGCCACCCAAACTGTGTAAGAGATTTGCTCATTAACTTTTTTTGGTAAGAGGATTTACTTAAAGGGGAACTTGAAATTCGGTAGAATAAACAAAGTGCTGACTAGTGAGATTGTTGACGGACACCTTCTAACACACAGGGGCAACGGAAACTCCATCGCTCTCAGTTTAATGTTGCCCCCAATTCATGTTGCTGCAGCAGCTACAATCTTGTCCAACAATAAATAAATAAATATACTTTTTAAGAACTTTGCACCAACGTCTAACTATAACCAAATAACTGTAAGTTTCCATACCCCATAAAAAAGGAAAAAAAGCACACACACACAAAGCCACCTTTCACATACAGGTGTAAGCAGCCGTTTGGGCCATGAGCATGTGCTGCAGCAAAATATGATGAAAGTTGACTGAACCGAGAGAGGTGGCAACGAGAAGTTTTAAATCCCATTTGTTTTTATAAACCATGGGGATTTCTCGTTTATGCCGGAGTGTTTGTCTGGCTGTTTAAAAGTTGCAACTGGTGAGAGGGCCAACAACGAAATACTCGTTTGCTAACAAACAAATAAAAATTGCAACAAACAAGCATTCTCACCTCTAACCATCGTAAATGTCCGCAGACGACGACTACGACGACCGACGAATTATTTCCCACAGAGTAGTAGAAAAGTCTTTGCTTCTGATCATAATGTTGCATGTTGCATATGCAACAACACACAGTGAATAGGTATTAGCCACTAATGTTCTCACAATGAATTTATGATTGCTCTGCGCCAGACTGTTGGGCCCAGCCACAAAATACCCCTAACGTAAGAGTTAAAGTATGACCAAGGACTTTAACGATTTCCCAGAAATATACAAAACACAAAGTAGAGACGTGTAACCTATTTTTAAACACTCGTAAGTTTACAAATGACAATAGGCAACCAATATTTATTGTGATTTTCCGCTTAGATTGGTAGTCTTCGATAAGCCCCTCTTTCAAGTCTCAATTCCTCTCTGCCCCCCGCTTGTGCCCTAAAAAGGTCAATGTTTGATGTTCGGCATATTTTCTGTTTGTTTTTCATCTTTTCAGTTCTTTTTTTTTTTCTGTGTTGTTGTTAGAAAGCATAACATCATTGGCTGTTGGGGAAGGACAAAAAAAAAATGCACTCAATACCAAACGGAAATTACACTTTCTGATTAGTTCGTAACGGAAATAAAACTGAAAATAAATTATGCAGAGGGCTTATGAAAAACTTTGAGGATTGCAAAATAAAAAAAAAAAACACGAAGTGGAAAAAAAGAACAAATGACTGCAAACGCCGGTGACGGGAATGAAATGTGACTCAAACTAAAAAAGAGAACAAAGTCGATGCTGTATTTAATCATTTTTGAAAGTCTGATGTTCCGTAGCGCATTCATCTCGCTCGGATACTTCAGTGACAAAGCGACGTAGTCGACATCGATGTATTAGCCATAAATTAAAAGTGAATTTAAATAAACATGTTGTTCAAGCAGAGTCAAACTATTGATACAGTCAGTCGGTAAAACGAACACCACAATTTCAGAAAATAGTTTTTTTTTTACTTAAAAAGGAAGGATGGGGATGTTTTTTTTGTGGCCATCTATTCATTGGCGGAAAGATTACTGTTTACTAGAGGATAAACTAAAAGTCAATCTTAGTTAGTTATGAGCTATCGTTTTTAACTTGAATCACTTCCAATGATTCGCACGCAGGCATAAAGTCGAAGTCATAAGTTTAAAATATAATTTAGTGGCCCTCTAATAATTTCCCCAGCTACAGCAGTGATTTTTGCAAACGTTTCAGTAGTGCAATGCATATGTTAAATGATGTAACAATGTAACTTTTTATTTCCTAATGAAAATATTCACTAAAACAATGGAATCACAATTTTTCATTGATGCAAAGAAACTCTGTCATTGATACAATCAATGCATTTGATTTCGCAATCAAAAGTTTGATCAAAGAAATACTTCATTGAAGCAACGAAAACGCTTCATGGAAACAATGAAAGTGTTTCACCGATGCAATGAGAATGATTCATTAAAGCAATAAAATTGTTGTTACAATGTAAAATGTTCATTGATGTTCATATTTCACTGGAGCAATCAAAATTGCCCACTGCCAGAATGGACATGTTTCATAGATCAATGAAAATTTTTCATTGATTGAATGACAATGTTTTATTGATGCATCGAAAGGAGTTCATTCTTCAACTAATGCTCCAATTTATGGCGTAATTTAACAGTCCCATTACAAAGAAATCCATGCCGATACATTTCCTGGCGTAACAGAAGTTCAACGAAACAATGTTGTTGGAATGATTACTTTTGGCAACATTTTCGATCCCATATTCAATTGCCATAAAACATAAAAATCATTTTGTAATTACGGCAACAATGACGTGAGTTTGATTTCGTCTTCATCTTCTTCTCTTTCGTCTTCACTTTGTAATAGGTATGGGTGGGGTGTTGGCAATGAGGATCTCAATTTTGTTCTGTTGCAACAATCGAAGGGAGATGGTTGCCACGATTTTCGTACATACGTACATCTAAAATGTAACTATGAATGAATGAAATGAAGAATGTTCGTTTTGCATTCGAATGGAATGCTCATATACAAATAACATTGCGGTGATGGAGACGAATATAGGGCAGAAGGTGGCAGAAAAATCAGGGGTAGGTGGTGTGTGGCGAGTTTATGCAAATATTGCTCAAGAAAAAACTGCTGTAGTCTGTAGCAGTAACTGAGTCTGCAGCAACAGCAACAAAAACTATTTTCGTAATTGAAATGCAATTAAAATATGTAGTCCCCCCGCTTACTTGTTCTCTGATCAACAAACAGCATCCTCTGGCTTTGTAACACAACATGCAACAGGGCAGAAGGATGGCGAAAAAGTGTGGGGGGGGGAGGCAGGCCATATCATAAGCAGCATTACTTGCAACTATGTATGTAGTGCCGTGGTGGTTCGTACAAGGGATGAACAAACTGAACCGAGTGTACGAACGACTATATTTTAATGAATTACATTTCTTAAGGGCGTTAGAAAAGTAAACGATATTTTTGTATTAAAAAAAAAAATACAAAAAAAAAGTAAGCAAAAAACCTAAACGAAGAAGAAGAAAATATTAAAAAATTAAATTTGTACTCAATGAAGTGTACACGAAAGAAAGAACGAGAAAAAAAAAACATGCAAACGTAGGAAGCCCATAAAACTATTACATTACGGATAAGACACCACAATCAAGCGCATTTAAACGTTTATAACTCCGATTAATTACATTTAAAAACTTTTAATAGTTTGTGCTTGAATGCTTTCATATGTCTGTCTGTCCCATCGTCCTTCACATTCTGCACCAGAACGTCCTTTCGTCCATCTAAACCAAGAAACCTTTAGACGACGATCCATGGAAAATACACACACATTTATTTATGCCATAGTCCAACGTCCGCCTCATAGCAGCCAGGGGCTGATGGCTGTAGTGAGGGTGGTGGTGGCGGTGTTGCAATTATGCAAATATTTTCTTTAATAACACAAACATTGCAAGTGTCGTGCTGAGTAAACATTAAATATTGTCATATTTTCTTAATACAACAGCCCCCCCCCCAACAAATTCCGCCTGCAACCCTCGACCCCCACGGACCCGGAATGTTGGCCGGTGGCCACCGATTGGCAACATGCATGTATATCCTCGTAAATTGTATGTTTTTGCACATATGTTTATTTTCTCACACATGTAAGCATGAGTGTATGTGCCTGTGTGTGTCACTACAATAATATACATGTGTGTGTGTGTGTGTGTGGGTTTCACATTAATCTCTTGATATGTTTCACAGAGCGATTTTCAGCGTAATTGCTGTGACACCATGTCAGTTACACACATACATGTACAGACGTGAGACGTGTCACCTTCATACTGAGAAGCCTATGCTATAGTAGATATCTCCCAGCTATCTGACTACACATACACAGACAAAAAAAAAGAAACATCATACAACTGATTTCCTTTAAATAGTCTGCTTATCCAATTAAAAGTGTTGCAATCTTTATTATAAAAATTATTATTTGCGTCATTGAATAAAATGCAATTCAAAACTTTTGCTGTAGCAAAAAAGGGACTAGATTTTAGATAGATTTAAGATAGTTAATGATTCGAGCAGAAGTAAATATTGTTTTTCCATATTGTTAATTGTAATGTAGAAACGTCGGGCGCCATTTTTATGTCCAACGCATATCTTAATATATATTTACCCTCGACACTGATTCACTGATTCCCTGATACACTGACTCTGTCACGCAGTACGTAGGAATTTAAATAGGCATTCTATAATAATTCTATAAATAATAATAACTAGTAAGTTGTAATGCGCCTATGGCGCCCGTTGAAAAATGGAGAACAAATTTCGTTGAAAAAACAAAATTTTGTTGAAAAAAAAAATTTTTGTTGAAAAAAAAAATTTTGTTGAAAAAAAAAAATTTTGTGGAAAAAAAAAATTTTGTGGAAAAAAAAAATTTGTTGAAAAAAAATTTTGTAAAAAAAAAAATTTTTTGTCGAAAAAAAAATTTTTGGGTGAAAAAAAAAATTTTTGGTTGAAAAAAAAAATTTTGTTGAAAAAAAAATTTAGTTGAAAAAAAAATTTTGTAAAAAAAAAAATTTTTGTTGAAAAAAAATTTTTTTTTTCAGCAAAAATTTTTTTTCCACAAATTTTATTTTTTTTCGAAATTTTTTTTTACAAAATAGTTTTCTCAAAATATTTTTTACAAAATTTTTAAAATTAAGTAACAAATACTTTCTCAAGCAAATTAACGGGCGCCATAGGCGCATTACAACTTACTAGTACGAAATAAGCATAGCAGTTTAAATGGTCAAATTGCGGCAGTAAATATTAGAAATCGTATTTAAATGTAAGCGGATCTACTGAGTTTTGATCCAGAATAAATTGTTTTTCCCTATTGTCAATTGTAATGAGAAAATGTTGGGCGCCATTTTTATGCCTAACGAAGAAGAAGGAAATAAGCATAATAACTTAAACGGCCAAATTCAATCAGCAGTTTACCAGTGAAGTATTTTCCTCGACTTCTCTCAAATCACTGAACAGTGTCAGACTGCTAAAAAAATGATGAACTGAGGATGGGCGCGATTGGCGCCCAATGTGCAAACATGCAAATTGGAGATCACCGTAGGGCTACAGGCATTTCGTAACAAAATTGAAAACGAAAATGAAAACCGGAATTGATGTTATTTATTAGAAGATCGAAGTAATTCTAAGAGTCATGATGAGTAAAATTTAGAGTCGTTACAAAAATACTGCTAGGATAGCAAAAATCTGGCGCCCAACCTAGGGCGAACCACCGCAGTCCTTAATAGCAGTAAAGACTCCATGATGAGGACCATAGTAAATGAAATATGAAAAACATTAACACTGTGTCTTCAAATCGGCCATGCTAGCACACATGAAAACCAGGTTCAAATCTGTGTAACACAGTTGGGGATTCTCTACACGATGCATTACCCCTTCATAGCCTATTGATTCCGATGAGTGATTATACAAAATGTATCGGGAGCAAGCCACTGATTAAGGAGAAATACTCCGTTTTTCCATACAAGGGATGTTGATGGAATAGATTTAAAGGGCGGCCAGGACTATTAAAATATATTGTATGACAATACCATATCATTTCTGTATTATTGTCCACATTAACATTGTTATCGTTAAGATTTTCTTTCTGTGTATATATGAATTTGTGCCACAGTATCTGTCCATCCATCCACTGGCGGCAAAGCTTGTCAGTGAGCCAGTCAGTCAGTCAGTCAGCCAGGTTGTGTTAAATACCAATTATTAAGTCTTCTCATTTTATTTAATCGGATATATGTATATGGAGATGGGGCAATGGGGTGTGTGGACGGTCTGGCTGACGGGCGGAGGTGATTCGGTGCGAATGGGAAAGGTGGGGGGGGGGGGGCGGTGGAATGAATGTATGAATGAATTGTAAAACGGATAGCTAACAGGCATTTTGTTGCAATATGCTTTTTTCTCACACACATACTCTCGTATAACAAATGGAATTTTTAATTAATATTTTATATGAATTTGCATAAAATGTAATGATGATAGCCTGGCGGACCGAGCCGAGCCGAACGGGCCATGTTGTGCGAAACACTTATGGAAGGATGGACAGAGAGACAGACGGACAGATGAATGGACTCTCAAATACGGCACAACACATTGAAATGTCGTTTGTTTTCATTATTTTTATTGGGGCATTTTCCGCAACACATGTTTGTTTGAATATATGCATATACACATACCTACAGCACTTGCTCTTTTTATTATTTCTGTGTGTTTTTTGTTGTTTTAAAAACAGTTTCATTTTGTTTTCATTTTTGTTTTTGTAATTCAAGCGATAAACTTTTAATTGTATGCAATATTATTAACAAATTGCTGCTGCTCGTCATGAACATGTGTGTGTGTCGCTGTCGGTGTTGTTGTTGTTGTTATTGCCGTTGACATGATGGGCCAATAAACAAAGTGTTTGGCCAATTGAATTTACCGTTTATTTATTCATGCAATCAATTTGTTGATATTCATCAACATCATCATCTCCATCAATCGCCTGTTTTGTTTGTTGGTCATTTGTCATTGGAATCTCTTGCCGTTCTGTTTTTGTTGTCTTTTCACCTGTTTGCTTCCGAAATTTACATAGTCATTGAATGAACGGCATAAGCTTTCAATGACCACTACATAATGTTAACGTTTCGGCAAAAGGGGAGCCGTGTAATCGAGGGACATTTGTTTGATATTTGCATGAAAAAGAAATGCCAAAGTAATCCAAGTGGGTTCTTTGTTATTTTGTACATTGCTATTGAAATTAAGTACTAATATCAATTCTTGCGGTGCTCGGCTGATGTCTTCATTTGCCTCGGTGGCGTATGAGTGATACGAACGTGAATGTTAATAAATATTAATCATACGCTCCGCGATATAATTTAAAAGTAGCATGAAAACGATACTTTAGCTTTTCCATGAACATTATCTACAGTCGTCAAATAATGTACGTAATGAGGCCACAAGGAGAAGAGACCAAAAGTATATGGGTTATAAGTGGTCGATCATGTTTTATGAGTTCCTGATTCAGTTTTGTAAGGAAAAATAAAGGACGAACAAGGCAGCAATCCACCAAGGCCAGGAGTTTTTGTTTAACTTTAATACTTGTTTCGTGTTCTGAAGATCGTTAGGCTGTAGAGGTGACACAATTTTTACTATACACAAGTTGGACGACTCAGAGGTTGTAAGACAAGAGTGACTACATTGTATAGTTGGAGGTAGAAAGTCGGGCGCCAGCTGTAATAGACCGGATAGTCCGAAAGGGAACGACAGCAGTTGGAACAGTCAAACTTCCATAACTCGAACCTCGAATCATTATCCCGTAGAAAAATTCGACTTACAGAGACTTTGAGTTATGCAATTACCTTTACAATTGTTTAAGGGAATATGTCTTCAAAACGGCCACTTGCAGAAAATTCCACTGAATTTGTTTAGTGGGTATAGCCTCTAAAATCCTCAGTCGAAAGTAGTGGTGTCATGGTTTCTTTGGAGGGCGCCAGGTTTAACTGTAGGCTCTGAGATCGTCCGAGGGAAACAGAAGTCAATATTTGTTTAGTGGCCACTTGTATTATTATTAACTATGACTCCTTTCCAAAAATTCTCCTTCAAATATATCAATTTAAATTCCATTCAACACCAATTTAATATTCAAAACTTACTAGAATGTTACCTTCGAAATGCCCATACTAAAAAGTTTAGATTGTTGATGACATTCATTACACGGAAAATCAATTTAAAATGAAATTGTAGGAAATTATGGTTCGTTGAGGGATTACCAACGAGATGTGATGACAACTAAGTCCTTCCTGGACTTAAAGTACAGAGCGTCACAACACCCAATCGACAAAAGTAACCAACCCCCCCTCCCCAATCTGTGTATGTTTCTAGGGTGTTAAAAAATAAAAGTTGAGACTGCGAGGAAATGGCAACAACCAAAAAAGGAAGTAAAATTCATTATTGTGTGTACAAAAAGAAGCAACACATGTTGCCTGTTCTTGTGGAAGCTCAGTGTGTGTGTGTGTGAGCATAACAAGCAACAAATACAAATAAACAATTGACTGTTGCTTTTTCGTGTTCCCTTTTCTTGCCATTGTCCATTGTATGGCCTGGCCATGAATAGCCAACACATCCAAAAAAAAAACCAACGTTCCTACACAGTAGAGGTGAAGAGGAACGAACGATCAATGGTGTGGGAGTGAATGGATGGTTGGCCCTGGTCGAGTAGAGTGTGTTCAGATGTTGGGTATATTTGATTTTCGGTATTGTGTTTGTATTAACAAGAAAACCATACTGACCATAAACACACTCGTAACCGTCACACACACACACATACACACCCATACACACTCGAGCACAGTGCAAACATAAACCCCATACAATACACATCGAGTTCGAGTTAGAGTAGCAAGTTTTCGCAAATTTGTTTGGTTTTCATGAGCGCAAATTCAGGATGTTTCGTAGTTTTTTTTTGTATGGGTTCTACATGTCTGAGTGTTGTTGTTTCTGTGTTTCCTTTTTTTTCCAATTCGACATTCATTGGCATTTCTTTTGAACATGCACGTGATAATGGTGGTGGCGGTGGTGTTGGTGGACGACGATGAAGGTGGTGCTAAGCTATCAGGTGACTCTACAGTAACGAAGGTACCGGCCTCCATGCACTTGGGCATCGTTTCAGTCTACGACGGCCAGAGGTGTTTCATTGTTAGCCTTAACATTGACTAGGGTGCGGTAGTAGGTGAACGATCGGTAGATTGGAACACAACACTTTCAAAAAGGTATCCAGGATGAGAGATATTGACAGAATGAGAATCAATGGAACGATGAAAGGAATGAGAAAGATCATCCTCCCTCTAAGAATTTCTGTTATGTACCTCTTTGAGCCGTGATAGAGTTTGACCACCCGACATCTACGGCGATCTCAAATATGGTGTGGCAAACCTGACATTTCTAACACAAAGGATCAACATGAATACAAAAAATACAAAGGGATTACTACTCTATTAATAAATAGATATTTTATGCAATATATCTATTGAACTAGTAATATATTGCAAATATCAGATTGCATTGTTGGATAGCTCGAGATCGTCAGAGTTACCCTTCTAGGGACTAAAACTGTGAAAGCCTTTAGTGGAAAAGTCTGATCGAAAAATGTCTTCGAAGAAAACTTTCCCGAAAAATACCTCATAAAAATCTCTTTCTGAGAAAGTTTTCTTAAATAAGGAAAAGTGAACAAAGATAGCTCATGATCGTCAGAGTAACGTAGGATGGAAATTCTGAAGGTAATAGAAATGCCCTCAAAAAACCCTCATAAAAAAGACATTTTGAAAAAGATCTTCTAAAAATCCATTTCGAAAAAGTCCTAAAGAACTTTATAAAATATTGTCGTCATAAAGACAAAAGAAGAGATTTCGGATGGTTTCCAAAAAGGCATTCTAAACGATTCGAATATTGATTTTCATGAATACGTTCTACAAAGCCAAAGAACCCCTTCGAAATTGTGACGATTTCCATGAACTTCGGCAACGAAGAAAATTTTTTAAAAAGACAATATCGGCATTCTACGGATCTTCCCGAATTGGGCTATCTGTAGTGGCGGTATCTTCAAAATGCTGGTGCATTTATTTAGTAGATGAGAGTTTATGGGTGTTCGCATCAGTAGGACATATTCAGGAAGTTGACAAATGGAAACAACGGCCGTCTCTTAAATACAACTCCGCTGACCAGGGAAAAGTCTTACATCGCAGAACTGATTCTTCTCAATGCTCGCTGTAGGGCAACGGAACAGAATACGCCCATGATGCAGAGTATCCATTCATACAACATCTGCGGTAAGTTTTTTTTTTTTTTTTTTTTTTTTTTTATCTTCTCACAGCACAAAAACAACAAAATAACGACAGTGAGACAGACATACAATGCTTCCAGCAGAATAGAACGCAGCTCACCTCCATTTGATAACGATGACGTAGCATAAACACCATCGATGGTAGGTAGCACCGTGAATCGTGTACGTCCTTTCGACCATCCGTCCTTGCTCTATTCAGTTTAGAGCAACAGGAGGTGCGATAAGCGAAGTGAAGGTGTGTATGTGTGTGTATCGTATTGAACACAAAGTGTAGGTTTGTTGCTTTTTAATTAATAGAAAAGTCCTTTGTAAAGTAATAAATAAATATTATGTTTTTGTGGTTGCAAATACATTCCAGCCATTGACAATACGCAAAAACTCCAATAACACAGCACACTCATACACGGACGCAGACCTATGGTCCTGGTCACAGCGTGTTCCAGTATTCATATGGTGACTGAATGGGGAATGTAAAACATCGACGTGTAAGACAGACGGAGGCAATGCCTTCCTGAAGGCCTTAATGGGGAGCTGAAATGAATTTTGTATTATGTCGTTGTAACGATTGATAGACCTACAACGGAGAACTGGGAAAAAGGATTGTCATCCGACATAAATACAAACTAATTACTTATTCTTATTTCAATTAATGTAGTAACATCTGGAACTAATATAAATAAATGGAAATTATTTATTCCAATTTCAATTAAAATGTGTTTCCTTCCTTTTACTGAGAAGTCCTCTCAAAAGGTCTTCTCCGCGAAGGAGCGAGCTTAAGGCCTTCCAAAATTATTTTTTTCTTGGGCACCACTAACAGTGCTAGGGCTTTTAAACGCTGGCCCTGGCCCAGGAGCTCTCCTAGGACAGGTCCCTGCAAAATTCTCAACCACACTCATATTCTGTGGGAGTAGGTATTTTTAATCTGTAAAGGAGATGAATTGCAACCGAAAAAGTACCAGAGGTAATATGAAAAACTGACCAGAACATTTTGGTGGACACAAAAGAAACCAAAGGTACGAAAGAGGGGGGGCAAAATGGTACAGACCACATGTGCAGTCCATGCAATAGTATTTGCACGGCGTTATCGTTTCCTTGTTCCCGTTTGGTTTGGCGACAAATACACACGAAACACACAAAACACACAATTATGAATGAATTACATTCCAAATTAACTGAAAATTAGAGGAATACACATTTGTCCGTTTTGGTCACATTCCCGATGAAATCCTTTGCAGTCTCTATGGCCTTCCTACGTTCAACATAATGAATGAATATTTGCGGCTTTCAGCCATTGTTTTAATATGAATCACCATATGTGGTAGTCTCCATGGACAAAGGATTGCATATGCAGGACACATGACGGTTCGTTGGAGGGGGCGGGGGGGCCAACAACGTATGCTGCCCATTTTCAATAATATTTATTGAACACACAAATATTTCAGGTGTACAAAAATATGCTTTAGTGTGGTTAGCATATGCAATAAAATCCGTTAGGCGTTGGCGTTTTATGAATGGCTGCGTTGGCTCGAACATTCGTTCGCTGCGGCATGATCTGCGAGAATTGGTTGCGGCGGCAGGGTGATATTTCATCGAAACGAGAATTTAAATTGAATTGTGTGATGTGCGAACATCTGAATATTAGAATCTGTACTCATATGATATCTATGCGCTATGCGGGGAATGGTCAACACTAGTCAATGGCAAATCCGGGAAACCTTAAAAAAATCAATCTTATGAATTTCTATGAAGATTCATAACTGAAGATATCAAACTACCATAAATATCTATGGTGAACAAGCCCAAAGAACTTGCAAAACATTTAATATGCTGGGCAATACCATCAAAAGTAAGTAAGAATTATTAATTAAATCTGCACATCCTGCCCAAGACCGCACGAAAACAGGTCAGTCCATGGAGCACTGTAAGCATCCACTATAAATGTTTTTTTTTTTGCGCTTTATTTTGATTTCAACGATTATACTCATTATCCTTGCAATTTAAGTAAGTGTACCAAGGATAGCAACAGTTTTAATCCGCCACGCTAATCTCATACAAAACAACAGAAATGTACTTTCCCTTTTGAGTATTTTTTTTTCTTTCTTTCTGCGTTTTTAAACCCATTTTTCCTGTTAGTGGAAAAGTAAATAATTAAAGATCATAAACCTCCCGTTAATTGCTTTTAAGTGTTTAGTTAGTGGGTAAATCCGGAAATCTCGCCCACTCTGTTTGCCCGATTTTACCATAATAACAGCAATAATAATACGCAACTGAATCGCATACCATGAAAGAGAGAGAGAGAGAGAGCGAGAGAGGGAGAGTGAGAGTAAACAAATAAACTTACCAACTCCACCAAGTACGGTGCTTGGCTCCAATTTGGCTTTCTTTGTGGCTAAATCCTGATTATTATTGTCCGAAGCGGGCGCCATAACTGCTGCTTGACTTAAAAGTTCGTCACTACCACGCTGAAAGGATAACCGAGAACGAAAGAAATAAAGGGTGAAAAAAGGCATTATAAATATTTGTTTGTTTGCATACAACGAAATAAAACAAAAATACAAGCTGTAAATAAATTATGAAACAGATTTTTAAAGCCAACAATAATTGTAGAGAAAGGAAAGAACGAAACAAAAAACTCAACAAAATACAACAAATCAGATTAAAATCCCTCCCCCCATCAACAACACACGCATACCGTCGTCCATGTACATAAATAAAAGGATACAACAAATACTTGTGCTGCCCGCCCGCCTCTACTATAACCGATGGCGTCTCCCCGTCCTTACGAGGAATGCCCGTCATTGCCTAAAACAAAACAATGAATTACAAGTGCGTGAATAATAGTTGTAGTTGTGTGTGGGTGCTCCCCTGTTTTCCACCACACAACAACAATAGCTAATTACAATAAGAACATTACAGTGTTTTTGTTTTTGTGTTTTTTGGGTGGGGCTTTTTCATTCACGAAACCCACTCTTGCAAGGAAGGGGCATACACAAAATTGACGGGGCTCTTAAGGAGGAAATAATGTCTCGACTTAAGCATGCATTAAATTAGAATTTGGGAAGTGTGTAAATAAAAGCCACAATTGTTTCGTCGCCGTAAGAAGTACATAAAATATGAATAAGTCGGTGGTAACATGAAACATACCTCCAACACCACCCTCTGGGCCGAAAACCACTTGTAAAGAACTATTTTGAAACCAAGAAGGCGGAATGAACATAAGCGTATACACATGTCTAAAGTTTTGTTAACACCTCCTCCACATATAAGCGCTGGAACTTAATTTCTCAACTATTATTAATGTTAATATTCTTTAAATTTTGTTTAAACAAAGATAGAGGTAACATTTTGTTTGGATCTAATTGTGTCTCCACGATTATCTTAAGATCATGGCATAGAAAACTGGCTCCCAAAGCTACAATATGCAAGGCGAAATTACATAATTTCCGAAAATGATGCAACGGGTTTAATGATGTTGCTTTGACAAACTATTCAGATCTAGTTGTTACAGAAAAAAAAAAATAAACAAACAAGTGACGCCCCACATCAATACATGGTTATATAAATAATAAAATAAAAGTTATTCATTTGTTTTATTTAATTACAATATTCTAATTTTTCGATCCAAGGATAAACTGGTGACACAGGCCATATGGCTAGACAGTAGGGTGGAGTGAAAACATGATTTTTTTTAATTTGAAAAAGTTAACCTCGGAAAGAGATGTAGTCTGGGGTCCTAAAGAGGGGAAAAATAAAGAAAAAAAATTTAAAAAATTTTTAGGGGTCGCGCCACTCCCTCGAAATTTGGAAATTATCGCTATTTTGGCGTTGATTTTAGAAAAATCCTAAAAATTAACGACTTAACTTATTCGAAATTTAAAAGTTTGAGCTTGTTCAGTGCCCAAACAAAAGTATTTGAGGCAAATATGAGGATAATCGACTAATATTTGTAGCTTTGGTGGCGATTTCATTGTTCAGTCAATTTTCTGAAGAAGGGACGATTTGACTTATTTTACTTTTTGAAATTTTTGAACAATGAGAAAATTTTTTTTAAATTTTTTCATGCCCTTATTTCATTGTTTACGCTATTGCAAACATTTATTGACATAAAACTTTTTAGGATTTTTCTAAAATCAACGCCAAAATAGCGATAATTTCCAAATTTCGAGGGAGTGGCGCGACCCCTAAATTGTTTTTAAAATTTTTTTCTTTATTTTTCCCCTCATTAGGACACCAGACTATATCTCTTTCCGAGGTTAACTTTTTTTTTTTGAATTTCACTCCACCCTACTAGACAGACCATAGCCTCTGATAGGCAAGCACGCTACCAACTTGCCCAGCAGGATATTAAATTGTTTCTATCACTTTTCACTTCATAAAATTGTTGAAATGTTGGTTTGAACAATTATTATTCAACCAATAACCATCCTAATGGCGCCCAACGTAAAAAAACTGTTTTTTTTGTGTGGAAAATTACATTGTGGCACAACTATAAGAACTGTGAATTGGGCGCCAACACACTAACAAATACATGGCGCCCAACGCCGTTAAATTGTATGCCATTTCAGCCACCGAAAATATAAAATTGTTGAAATTCGATGCCAATGGTCCATGTTGGTCTGAAAAACTATTATTTAACCAGTAACCATCCTAATGGCGCCCAACGTAAAAAAAGTGTCTTTAAATAAAACTGTTTTTTTTGTGTGGAAAATTACATTGTTCCAATCTTTCCGCTTGGCACAACCGTAAGAACTGTGAATTGGGTGCCAACACACTAACAAATACATGGCGCCCAACGCCGTTAAAAACAGGAAATTACTTTGTCTTTATTCAGTATCTATGTCACCGACAAATAATTCAGTTGAGTTTTGACTTGTTGTTGTTTTAATACTGTCCTAGCTTTTCACCTAATGAGTCCATCATCAAGAACTGACCGCTTTGCTTTGTCAACAGCACTCACTCACCCATATCCAGTAACAAACAACTGAAATCAAAACTCACTCACACATTGAATACATGAGTAGAGCACTTCAGATGTGGTGAAAGTAGGAGTAGCCGTACGAATATCTGCTCAAAAGTAGGCAACATAAGCACACAGTGTCCATGAATGGTCTATGGGTATATGAATGGTCTATGTACTCAAAATGAAAAATAAGATGAATGAAGAATCATTAAAGCTGCCTCTGCCTGTGTCCATATCATACAGCCATACACATTAAGGCCAACATAAGGACTTATCAAATATTTAGCATACTTTTAGGCATATTAAAAATGTTTTGTTTTTTTGCCCAGCATAGCCCTTTTCCATTGTAATGACCCTCGTAGCCCAACGAGCATGTGACCGAGAGAAAAAGGGAATCCAACGAAAATGAAAGCAACATATGTTACATGATTGTCGATGCTCCCTTTTTGCGTGTACCACAAGCCGAAGTGTGAGAAGGAGTACAAAGCTTATGCCAAATGTGAAATATGACATTTTAATTAAATGTTAACACTACGATGTTTTTGGAGAAATGAGCTATTTTGTAAAGTAATCGTCATTTGAACTAATTGAGGAATGGCGTCTTAATAGGTGGTGCGTCCGCTTCTTATGCTTAGCCCTTTAACAATTCAAATCGTAAGCCTTTATAACATAAACTTAGAACAGAAGTTTATTTGCGCATAACATTTACACCCACCCACCCGTTAGAAGAAAGACATTCTCGGGAAACTAAAAAGCTATTTTCATAAGTGTTGAAATGAATGCCTGGCCTTTTTCCCATGAAGTCACAATAAAGTTTCGGATTTACCCCCCGCCACAAAGTTTTCCATTCAAGGCTTGAGCATAAGGAAACTTTATTTTTGCATTCATATCTTCTTGTCTTAGCAAAATAAGCAGCGATGGAATATGTCAACCGGAAATTACAACAATTTCCAAGTTCTTGTTTCACCACAACTTAATTAATTCTAACAACCAGCAACAAACTTTAAAGTAGGTCACCGAAAAACACTACAATGATGTGATATGTCACTGATATCGGATGAATGAATACATTAAAAATAAAAGGCAACTCACAACATCTGGGAAGTTGCAGCCATTTACGTGAATAATAAAAGGGCAAATTCTGACATGCACTGGACAAGTGATTGATGACCTACAGCGCCCCTTAATCGATAGTCGGTGATAATACGGTGGATCGATGTTTTAAGTGTAAATTCCGATGGAATAGACAAGAAGTTCACGACCCGAGCAACCTCATGAATAAATATTGCATTAGACGGTAAGGCAGAAGGTATTTGTACCTAAAGTAACATAAACCAATGATTAGAAGGGATGTGAGAGAAAAAATGAAAGGGAGGCAGAAAACGGAATCTTTAGTGTTTGAAAGAAGGGTACCATTTGCCGTTGGGCGCCAATTTTACAAACATGCCTATATCCAAATGAAAGTAACTATTTGTCACCATTCAATCAGAGTCTCTCTTTTATATTTTGCCCAGCTTGCATATCACTTTTTGTTTTTGCTACATTTCTCTGTCTCGTCGCTTTTGCTGAAAGGCTGTGTGTGTGTATCTGTTTACTTTTCTATCGTGTGCGACCTTCCATCCATGCCCATTGTTTGTGTCCATCTGTCCCCTAATGTCTTTTGTGCATGTTATGCAACATTCAATAGACTTTGAAAGAATTATTTTTTTTTTTAATTGACTAATTTCTGGTACGCTTTTTAATTGATTTACAATGCGCCTGGGGGTGCGGGGAGACAGAAAAGAATCCTTCAATGGAAAATCCGTTCGCATAGGAATATAATTTTAAACGCGTTCATAACTCCCCTAAAAGTATGCAAGCAACATGTGATATCATTAAATCAACACCACGACCAACGATCCACCACCGCGCCGCAACGCGCACAACCAACTGACAAATATTAAAAATAATGACAGCTTAAATGCCATGTTCGGGCTATGGCCGACGTGGCTGTTGCATGTTGCTGCCACTGTTGCTGTTTGTACAGGCAACCATGTATTTAAATAAATCAATTATTTCGAAAAAATACAACGTTTAAACTGTCCAAGCGAATAAACTGTAAACACTGAAAACGAATGGTGGCGTTGGCAGTGACATGCCAGCCAGCACAGACATTTTAAACAAATACGAAGGCGACATTACGCTACTACTCCTCCAATGGCCGCCAGATTATCTCTGCCGCAGATTGCAACCAAGAGAATATATATACATATGTGTGTATGTGTAACACATGAGTGCGTAGTATATATAATATTCATTCATCGATTTACCGATGGCAAGTCTATGAACGAGGCGTGGTGGTGTAGCCGCATGACCACATGGCCGGTGATATGGTCTCAGGATGGTAAATATAGCCAGGATATGTATCTGTAATTGATTAGAACGGCAATGCGATGAGCCAACCAATAACAAACATTCTCTGTATTTATTCATATAACTCCGATAGTCATCATCATCGTCATCAGCATCAACAACAGCAACAAAATCATTCGAATGTGCCTGGTGTTGATGGATCTCTAAATTTTAATAAATTGTCTGTCACATCATATGACAATTGAATTATTATAAAATCATATGACAGTGGCCATTAAATTGAATGTCCTGAATTTATGCCACCTAAGGGCGGCTCAGTATTCTAAATTAAGACAGATGTAGGTACACTGCACAAAAGTATTTGGTTTATTAAGAAAAACATGTGGAAAATAAAGGATGAACCAGAAGACTGCGATGGCTGAATCAACCAGACTTGAATTAAGCGTTTAAGTCTCCTTGAAAGTGACGACGGTGGGCTTTAATATTTTGGAGAACTGTGTTTGGTACGACGTTGGGCGCCAAAATTACAGTCTCCAATTAAGCCAGTTGATATCACTTTTTGAGATCAACAGAGCCACACATTTTCATAGAACAAACTATGGTATGAATGAACCTATAATTAGGTCGCTTAGAGAATTCAATGAAATATGTAGTAAATTTGAAATTGATTTTTCATCCAAAATAAATAAATTCAAAAAATTGTTAGAACTAGTTTATTATTTATTACTCGTAAGTTGTAATGCGCCTATGGCGCCCGTTAATTTGCTTGAGAAAGTATTTGTTACTTAATTTTAAAAATTTTGTAAAAAACATTTTGAGAAAACTATTTTGTAAAAAAAAATTTCGAAAAAAAATAAAATTTGTTGAAAAAAAAAACTTTTGTTGAAAAAAAAAAATTTTGTAGAAAAAAAATGTTTGTGGAAAAAAAAAATTTTGTTGAAAAAAAATTTTTGTTGAAAAAAAAATTTTTGCTGGAAAAAAAATTTTTTGTTGAAAAAAAAAATTTTGTTGAAAAAAAAATTTTTGTGGAAAAAAAAAATTTTCTTGAAAAAAAAAACTTTGTGGGAAAACAAATTTTTTTTGAAAAAAAAAATTTCTTGAAAAAAAAAATTTTTGTAAAAAAAAAAAAATTTGGATAAAAAAAATTTGGAAAAAAAAAATTTTTGGTAAAAAAAAAATTTGGGGAAAACACAATTTCTGTACAAAAAAAATATTATTTTTTTTATTATTATTATTTATAGAATTATTATAGAATGCCTATTTAAATTCCTACGTACTGCGTGACAGAGTCAGTGAATCAGTGAATCAGGGAATCAGTGTATCAGTGAATCAGTGTCGAGGGTAAATATATATTAAAGAAGATTGTTAGAACTAATTTATTATTAGTCTGTAAGGAATTGTATTTCCATAGACGAAATAAATAAATAAATTAGGGACGACGTTGGGCGCCAAATTATAGTGTTGAATTGAGCAACTAACTTATTTTTTTAATAACCTTACGAAAAAATATACTCCTCATAAAATTCTCTCGGTGATGAATATCACTCTGTTGTTGTTGCCACCATAATATGTCACTGTCAAAAAGAAATAGAATTGTCTCACTTTGGTCTAAACCACAAAATGGCAAACGAATGAAATCAGAAACAGAGGAGGCTAACATTGTTATACAATTTTCTTTCAGAAATTTAAACATTGGAAATTAAAAAAAAAATCTACAAGCAGTTTTCCGGAAAATTGACGTGGGTTTGACCACATGCTGCTACTGTAAGGTATTTTGACTTTTTTTTTTGCCCAATGGGGCGGGGAAAATGTCTAGTATTCGTGTGTGGACATTTGACAAGATACGCCAATACATATAAATTCATTTTATTTTTTTTATCTATTGCATGATTATTGTAAAAGAATAAAAAGATTTTTAAAAGCGGCTTGGAATCAATTTAAAAAATATTTATTTGTTTTGGTAATATAAACGCCCACAAATTTAATTATATAGATTTGTCTATTTTTCTTATATATTTACTCAAATACGAGAAATGATAAATGTGTGTTCAAACACACGGCGGTAAGAAATGGGTTAAACAAAACAGGCCATCGTCTGTCCACCACATACTAAAGACAATGAAAGCCACAAATATTATGCACAAATCCCACCTGTCTTTCTTTGATTTACAAATGCAAACAAAGAGCGAAAATGCTTAAAGCCGTAGATTATTTAGCAACAAGTATTAAAAAAATGCATTGAATAAAACGCGAAAATTACATTAAATATTAAAGGGCATAAAAAAAGGTACACAAGTTACGGACAGATGAGAAGGAGGGGGATTTGAAATGTAAAAATGTTTGCCCCACTCCCCGTTAAAGGAACAATACCAAATGAAAGCCGGGGAGAGAAAATGAAAACAATTGTGATATTTCAGCAAAAAACAGACAGACAGAAAGACTGACAGATAGACAAACGTCTTCATTGCAATACATGGAATATAAAAAAAGCAGCAAAAAAAAAACAGTGTAAAATATTGAATAGGTCTCTGTTGGATAGAATGGCGGAATTTACATACATTTCCAGGGTCCAGGAAGAGTGAGGATAATTTCAATAGAAAACGAGACTTCCAAAGATTTGTTAACAAACATAGGCTGGGCCTTAATTTGGGCCATAACGATTCCAGGGGGAAAGCACAACTCTACAAAGGACATATAAACAACAAATGCAATTCAATTGCTAAATAAACAATCGAAAAAGGATTTCACTTCACAAAACGTTTACAATATGATTGAATTTCCAACGATGATGTTATCTGTGCAGCAGCCTGACAATGTGAAGGAGCATGAAATCTAAACGAATTGATAACTTTAAGCCTTAGCTATCAAATCAAGCAAAGCCATCATCTTACGAAGGGGAAAAAACATACACCGATTATTTGTAACGCCGAGCAGATAAATTGTAAATCCAAAAGAAAGACAAACAAATGGATGGACAAGGGAACGGCAGGACGGCAGGGTGGGGCCCCAAGTATATTCGCACTTTGTTCTACAGCTTTGACTTCTCAATCACACGTTTTACTAGCGAATGGCACCGGGATGGCGGAGAAGAGCCCAGAGAGGGCAACAGAAACACATGTTTTGAATAATTTATACAGCAAGGATCCAACCAACTTTGCAATCCTTATGAATCTAATATGTACGTATACAAATGCGATATGTTCGTCTGTATGTGCCGCAGAAGATTGCAACCGAAGACACACACACACACATACACATAGTCTAAGATGAAAAAATAAAGCAAATGGATAGAGAGAAGCAATAAAAAATGTGAAAAATTCTGGAAATTCGTTTTTTTCCCCTACGTTGTTTGGTTGGTGTTGCCTTTTTAGTTTTTATAGACACACAATCGTAACAAATCGTTTGGATTACAAAAAATGAGGGAAGCACTTTCTTTTGCTTCATCTCTGGCTGGCTGTTTGTTGGCTTGGCGTTTGTCTTACTTCCCGTTCTGTTGTTGTTATTGTACTCTGCATATAAAGTCCTCCGTTTTAGGCGTCTTCATTGTGTATGCCAAACGTTTTAAATATTTAAGCAAACAAATTGAAATAAAAGAGTTTTTCTCTTTCGATTCGTGAGAACGACGTCTGCATAGACTACGGCAGACAATTTTATGGTCCTCCAAGTAATGTCTCACAGACTAACCCCCCTCCATCCACCCCTTTATCTTGTTCTTCCCCTGCCCCACTGCGAGTCAGCCAAGCAATAAAGCCAAAAGTAAATATTTATTAGAAGCCTGTTACCCGGGCGGGCGGTCGGTCGGTCGGTCCCTGTTCAAAACCGACAGGCGGAGTAAGAGCGTCAGAGGACACCCTCCATCTGTCGTACCTTGCCTAGATTGCCAAACCGAAACAAGTCCTTTTGCAGTAGAGTACATTTTACATGATAAATACTTTAAATAAAAAGTAAATAAAGTCGCTTTTCTACTACAACGACTACAACGACTGCGATGACGACGGTGACTACTACTTGTTACACCACCGGCAAGCAAATCAACCTCCTCCACAGAGCAACTGCTTCCCAGCATTTGCCATTTACCACCAAATGGTGCAGACAGTGGTTGTAACGATGACTAAAACACAATTACAATTACAGTTGTCATTGTGGCAATGAAATTTGTTCATTGATTTAATGTTTAGTTTTTCACCTACCCACTGCAAATCATTGATGCAATGCAATTTTTTTTCACAGATTTAATGAAGATTTATTAATTTTAAAATAAATTTACCGTACCGAAGTAATACTACGTTAATGTTATGTCATTGACTCAATGAATGTTTTGTTTTCGATTATGCTTTTAAATATTCCAACTTTGCCGGCATTTGTAACCACTGTTCAACTCCAGTGGTACATAGAGCCGGCATCAGCAGGAGAATGGTTCACCGAATGGTTAAAATGTATCATTTGCTTTAGCGAAAGAACTGCGACGACGATTTGAATGTTGTCTGTCGGTTTGGTTCGTCCTAACAGCCAAACGATTGGTTGGCTGGTTGGTTGGTTGGCCCAAAAGTATGCTTTGCCTGTTGTTTGTTGGTGGGTTATTTAAGGCTTGTGTTGTGGTATCATTATTGAATTTTCTAACAGTAGTCAAGAGCTGGAGTGGAGCAGTGAAGCACACGAACAGAAAATGTTAATATTTCCGCTTGTTTGTTTGTTCGTTGGTGCGGTTGTTGCTGCATGAAAACTCGTCGTAATCGTAAACGATATGAAGAAGAATTGTAACCTTTTCTCCAGCATCCTTCTTCTTTTGCTGTCCCAGCCCCGCGCACCATCCGTTCTTTAACGATAACCTGTGAAGGAGCCGGGGAATGGTGTGGTGTGGTTTGTCCTGTGTATTTCTGAAGGCAGCTGTTACCTGCTGGCTGCTAACTAAGAAGGATGTATAGCCCTAGTCAGCCTCGTCATTGTATTTAGTAGTAATGGGCGGCCCAGCCTCTCTATTCTATGTTCCGAGGGGAGGCTGAATGGGCGACGGGCGGTTTTCTCTTCTTGTTTATGTTTTGCGGAAGCTCTTTGACAGATAATTTATTACATTTTCTATGTTACCTCAAGTATGTATATGTGTGTGTGTGTGCGTGTGTCCCGTCGTCCGTCGTGTGCAAGGAGGTGGTCTACTACTTTAAGTCCTTGCCGCTGCGTGCGTGTAAATGAAGGTATTGGAGTCCTGTTGAATTTATGTGAAAACGTTTGCCATACATTGGCAAGTTTATTGTAGACCACCAAATGAATCCTTTCGGTTCATATACTCCTCTGCCACTACCACTACGTTGTGATTCAAGTTTTAACGGGGGACCCACTCACACACCCACACGAACACCTGGCCAAACATAAATTGGTAAGGATATTCACACACTTAGAGCATAAATTGCCCAGGCAAATGGGTGAGACTAAATTTAGCCAATGGTAGGGGGCTATGGGGGAATGGGTATCATTAGAAATGTTGCGTGCTTGTTTCGTTGTTTTTTCCCCCGTATTTGTATAAAGGACCTCTTCTATTCTTTATGCTCTTCTTCTAGGAGACACTTGATCATCCTCATTTTTTTTTTTTGGTTTTCCCTATTATCTAAATCTATTTGCTGGGCTAATCACAAGTGACCCGGAAGCTGTTGAGTATTTATCTCTCTCTTGGTCCATTTTGAAGCAAATAAATCGCTTTTTTTTTACTATGGTCCTGCAGAATGTTGCTGTGAGTGTGTGTGCGTGTTTTATTTTTCTGTCTTTCAGGAGTATTTACTTTGTAAAAATTAAATATTTAATAAGAATATTATTACATTAAGGCTAATAAAAGCCCTAGGCATTTATCAACAAAACAACATGTTGCCTCAGAGCCACCGCAACAACATCACAATGACAACGGACATGGCGGCCAGTGGAATTGACAGGGAGGGGGCTGTCCTCCTTCTGTCGCCATTGCCGCTAACTAATGATCATCATGGAAATTAGTAGGCAACAAAATACACACACAAAAAAACAACAGTAACGAGGGGCCATGAAATCTCAAATGTGTGTGTGTTTTCGGACAGGAAAATAATACAAAAATTAAGAAACATTATGGGAAACGGACCTTGTCATTTCAGACGGGCGGGGCAGGCGGGCTAGCCAAAATAGGACACACCGTTCAGAAAGGACAAGCGAAGAAAACGGACGGAAACATCAAAATGACATCCATTAACACACCTATTAATCACAACAATAACAAAATAATAAAATGAAACGGAAGGAAGGCCATACCTAGAAGGGGCATGGAACAGTAGTGGGGTGGACATCATAGGAAATTTAGATGTCCTGATGGTCAACATTTAAATACGCTCAAAGACAAGGCAATGAATAAAAATATGTCTGCACTGTATACCTATATCGCCATAGGTGTCATTTTACCTTGGGCCACCCTCAGACGTCACACATTTTCCTGTTTGGGGTGGGGGCAAGATGATTCTCTATTTGCTTAGCTTACGGACAAAAATGTCCTCAGCGTCACTCCCTGCATCAAGAGTACTCTACACAACGTACTCCTCTCAGTAAGAGTGTCATATTTGTTACTTCACCATCAATAACTCTATACAGGGTACTGCTTTTCGGACAGCGAAATCCAGTGTGAACGACTGTCAAATATAACAGAAAAATAAATCTTTTTTCTTATGCCGAAAAGAGGGTAGTTTGAAAATTGAACTGACGGAACTGACGGAACTAAAGAAACACGAAAACAACGATTTTACGAAAACTGTCCAATTCTTTCATTGGAACATCTACTGAAGAAATGGTTCTTGCAATCCTAGCGGATATCTGAGACTAAATTGCAGTATCTGGAAAAAAAAAAAAAAAAAAAAAATCGTAGACGCAAGAGTTATGTAAAAACGAAAAGTCTACCATGTACTTAAATGTACCGACGTCAGCTCGAAGGACCTTATACTTACTTACTTATTTTCCCTTAACATTCCATGAAGGAACAGACGGGGAACTTCTCTCGAATCAGTGAGCAGTGCATGATATAATTTGTATTCTCACTGACCGGGACCTACTGTTTAAAGCCGGCTCCGAACGGCTAATTTTTTTCTAGAGAAGTTTTACATGGCTTAGAGAATGCTCTCTTACTCGTAAAGTCGCCAACATTTACAAGGTGGAAACAGCCGCCGACAAATGTTTGATGGTCTTACCCGGTTTCGATATCGGGTTCTTCTGTGTGACAGTCGCACACACTACCTACCACACCACGGCCGTCCACAGCTCGAAGGACCACTTTCAGATAATCTGGAACCCACACAATCGAATACGCTTAAATCAAACGACCCTTTTCAGAAGCCACCTCGAAGGACCATTTTAAAAATGCACATTCACCAAGTTGTTCACTACAAATAAAATCCTTTATGTCATCAAAAATAACGCGAGGAAGGGCCAGGGACATATGGGGCTCTAGCGTCCAGATACACTGCACCGCCTATTTTTTTCTTAAGCTCCAAGGACCACAATTGAGGTGGCAGTTAATCATTCAAATGATGCAACAGAGACCAATGCAGGATTGGTCACCTTAAAGTCAACGAAGCTGGTACCTCAGAAATTAAATAATAGCCAAACAACGAATAGAGACTGCGTCGAAGGACCACTTTCAATAAACCTGAAATAAGACACACCAACTAAGGCATATATGATCTGTTTTCAAGTTTCTCCTGAACTCGAAGGACCAACGCGAAAAGGTTAGTGACACACTTGAAGGTAACATTCAATCTTTCAAATGACGAGGCAGAGTCTACATTTCGACTATTCTAGACGTTATTGTCCATTCTGAATGACCGAAGTCAACAAAATTCTAGATTCTAGAAGAAGGTGTGACCAGCTCATGCGAATTTGTCAAAAGATACAATTCAATTAAAGAAAATACTTTTGACAAACCTGTCAATTTCTATTTTGGGAAATTAATCAATTCACCCTCGTAGGAATGAGGCTAAAAAACTCACAAGTAGGCGGAGTTGTGTAAGAAATAATAGACAAGGAAGGAACCACAAATAATGCCAGAAGAGCCAAAAGGGAGTGGAGGTCAAGACGTAAAAGGACAATATAAAGGTAGATGAAGACAAGTAAAAAAAAACCGAAAGAAAAGGAAGGCAAAACCGAGGAAGCGAGGCAAGACGGGCGGAAGGCAAACTTGTCGTCATCACCCACTTTAAGCGAAGCTTTTTGAAGGTTAAACATCTCCGGCTCCGGCTCCTGCTACTGTTACATTTTCTAACGCACCGTCGTTGGTGACGGCTAGATGATGACGATGATGAGAATGAAATTTAAGTAACGCTATGAATTTTTATGTTTCTCGTTTTTTTTCCTTCTTTTTGATGTTGCTTGCTTGCTCAAATGTAACCGAAAACGATAATGTTAATGTTGTGGTTCACATTTGCCCAGAGACGATAGACGATACAGGGCGGACGTTAAGAGGACTACAGCGTCAAACTAAAAAAAAAAAAACCAAACACCAACAAGTAACCATTGAAACCCATAGCGACAAACCACAAGGCGCGTTCCTTGTACATGTGCCGCAATGTCGTGTTGGGCCACGAGGAATGTGACGAGTGGGTGGGTGGATGGATGGATGGTTGGTTGGACGGATAGATGGCTAGTGCTAATAGCCCAGTGGAAGAGGATATATATAGAGTATATACAGTAACAACCAGGTGACTGAACCAATTAACAAAACAAAGTTTTAGTGTCGTCACCAAAGTGACATGCTGATGGTGGCAACAGCAGCAATCGTAGTAGTCGTTCACGAGGCAACAATGCCAACAATGTTCGTACAAATTCGCCAAGAAGTTAGTACCATAATAACGGTGTTTTCACCTTATAAATATATGTAAGTGTCTACGTACGTATGTCTCTGTGTGTGTGTATTAGAAATAATTAGCAGGTTTTTAGTGTAGATTAGAAAAGGTTGTCATAAAAGTGGCAACTGTAACAGATGTTGCCTAGAGTAGCCCCCACCACATGAAAACAAACCACAAAAGTGTCAAAATGTAAAATATATAGCCAGCCCAGCGACCGTCTGCCAACCCGCCAGTCAAGTCAGCTAAGACTCATAGGAACTGAGAGCCAAATCTGTAACAGCCATGGCGAACAACGGCAATGTCGTAAGGATCCGACAGAAGAAGAAGAAAACTCACACACACACACAAAGTGGCAAGAAAAAATGTCTCACAAGTTGCAAATTAATTTCTCAGAGGAATCAAGCAAACCAACAACATCTTTAACATGGACTAGAACAAAACGAAAGAAAGGAAAAGAACAGAACAGAAAAGAAGATAGGAAAAGGAAGGTAACGCTAAAGTGTACATTTCTTACAGGTATCCCTAAAAGCTACACTCACTGATACAAAATGCCTAAAAGACTGGCAGACATCTAGGCTTCCAGTCAGCCCCCCAACACCATTCCACCTAAGACATGACTACAGGTAGAGTTACAGTTCATCTCATCTTTTAAGAGTTTTAACGCTTTATGACCACAAAAACCACCAATGATAGAGACTGTCTGTCATGCTGACTACATACACACCACACACTCACTCATCCCACCCACTCATTATTATCCCGACTACCGCAACCTACTCTGGCACGGCCTGAGAAAAAAAATAATGGCATCCTTAATGGCAGCCACATTACTAGGATATCAGGCAGGAGGCGGGTAACACGAATTCATGCGATGTCATAGCATATTCTATTAGTAATTACAAATATGGAATTGCAGTGGCGCAAGGACAGGCACTATGACAAAGTAGAAAAAAATTAAAAGAAAAACGCCGTAAGATAATAATCTTACAAGAGATTATCATACATAAGCATGACATTGGAAGGACACAGGAAAAAAAGCGAAGCGAAATGTATGACAACATTTATGCTGCTAATAAAAACTGGACAGGTCTTTTATGTTAATGGTTATAAACATCTACGATGCATTAACTGTTGCCATTATTTAAAAGCTTTACGCGGCCGCCAATGCACTTGTGACAGGGTGTAATCCATATACACGGTAATTGACGCCGGAAGAGTGATTCGGCAGAAATGCTTTAACGGGCGTTTACTTTATTTACAGGAAACATTCTTATCGCTCGATTAGTTTTAAGTAAAATGGGTTTAGGTAAATCAAAATTTCCAGAAGTCAATAACAAGAAGCTCTGTAGTAAGTTCTCACATTTTCTCGGGCAAACAATTGCTTTGTTGGGAGGATGTGAAAGAATATGGGAAAATCCGATATTTCAATGTTCAAAAACTCTTGGACGAATAGGGATAAGGTGGAGAACCAGTAGTACTACACCAAACGTATGTGGCCCTAAATAAATTCCCTGATTTAAGACAGTCGAAAATTGGACAGGAATTGAGGAAACTGAGCTAATTCTGGCAATTGCTATAAATACTCTGTGATGAAAGATGGGACGATGACAGCAAAGATCGCCTTGTTGTTCGGTCGATGGCAGTAGAGATCGCCTTGTTGTTAGGTTGAAAATCATGGTGACAACGAATCGTGTTTTGACGAACTGAAACTGCACCGTATTACAGAGAGATTCCCCGTCTGTTCCTTGTTGGAATGTTAAGGAAAGTACGTACTGGGAAAAACAGAGAAAGTATTGCAGTGCGCTCTATGACCTGGCATCACTTTCCTTTTTTCCTGTGTGTATGCCGGAGGTTTCGTTACAAAAAAAAAAATCAATATCAATATCTTAAAAATATCCTTTAAATTTGGTTTTCCTTACTTGATTACTCCAATTATCCGTTCTTTCAGTATCCTTAAGGATTTCCGGACACTTGCCGGATGTATTCAACTATCTCCCTAACAAGACGTTGCATCTTTCGCCAACAATTGTATATAGACAACTAAAGGCTTAACTAGTTAACAAGGTCCTTGATATAACACTCCCCTCAAACACTACCCGGCAATCACACATACACACACACACACACACACATGTCCAAGGATCTAGTGAAATTCGTTACGATGCTGCACAACAAAAACGGATGTAATTATGCGACAAATGATGAAAACCTTGTTTGATTATGCACACACACACAGGACAGATACCCGTTAATGACAATTGTGGTGAAGGACAAAGGAAGGATACGCTCAAGTTGTCCACTCTCTATGGTGTTTGTTGTTTTGGCATTCTGGCACAGAGACACATTAAGTAGATACAAATGTGTTTTTATGAGTGTTACACAAACGTTGTCTGCCAAAAACGGAATTAACTTCCTCGCCCACCCACATCCACTGCCCCACTGGATTGGAGACAGCGTTTGGACATTTGAAAATCCCCTCGCAAGCCGCAAAGAGTAGAGATCATATAAAACTCACACATGCATAGACACTGGCCTGCAGTCCATAGTTAATTATAAACAAAAATATTTGTAAATAAACCTTGACCAAAGGATAACTAACTCCACATGGCGGCTCTAGCTCCAGCTCCAGGTCCACCGCCACCTCCACTGGCTGAATAAATCCCATAATTAGCGCGCTCTGCGATTGTATAAAAATGTACATCCGGTCACAATGGTCATGATGGCATGCCCGTACGCCAGACAAACGCATAACGCCGAGGCACATACTCACACATTGACATACACTACAGGCATGCCACACGTTTGTGTATGGGGTCAGGTCGACTAGCTGAGCTGAGTCCCTGAGTGTCCACCTCTTGCAGTGCATGAACGTCTATTGTGCCAATGACTGTTGGCCACGCAAAGGCGACAATGGTCAATGTATGGTTAGTTTTGAATGCATTTTGGACATGCTGATGGCAGCCGGCTGGCTGACTGACTGCCTGACTCGTTGGCTGTGTTGCTAATGTGTTTCAACTATTTGCCAGACCAAAACGAACTAAAGCCAACCACCGCCACTAGTAACATCAGCACAACAATAAACCTGAAGTCAGTCGTCGCCGTGGCAGCAACTGGACGAACGCGACAATCATAATGAAGTAAATGACGTCATTGTAACATGGGGGCAAAAGGCCAAAGCTGTTTCGTCGTGGTGATGGTGGCAGCATCAGTGATGATGAAACCGGATACGGATGCCTCTGAAATGTACTGCATGTGGTGATTACAGTTCATGCCCCCGCACACACACACACACACACACACTGAATCGCGAACGTTGTAATGCTGTTGCTGATGGCTGACCAGAACATATGTGTTGGCATTTTGTTTTTGTTGTAGTTGTGCGATTCTGAGGTTACACACACACGTCAGTATAGGTTCAATCCACAATCGTGTTCGGTCACTCATTGAGATAGTGCACCAAGCGACCAACACAACATCAGGCTCAGCAGCAGGACCAGCAGCAGGACTTCAGCAACAGGAAACACATACAGCGTTGTTTTTGGCTTAAAATACGGACGCACGGCCTGGGCGTACACGAAAAAAAAAACAAGAATTCCCAACAATTTGTTATGTAGTCAGGCATCTGAATGCCTTTGCATCAGTCTCAACAATCAGCAGCAGCAACAACAACGAGAAAATACCGAATTATTAATACAATTATTAACAATATTCACACTTGTAAAGCAAGGTACAAAAGTAGTCGTCATGGGCACTGCAAGTGGAATTCTTTTCGAATGCATTTTCTAACTAGGAAATGGTACAATAAAATCGACAATATTATTTAAAAAAAAAAAATTTACAAGAATCCACGAAATTGTATCATAGAAAATTTTAAGGGATAAAAAAAATATTTTCGTAAAAAAAAAAATGGATGAGAACTAATTTCACCGAGTTACAAATGGTAGAAGACATTGGAGGAAACAGCAAACTTGGGTTTCGCTCAATAGTGTCAAAACTTGACACTTTGTTGGATCAAAGATCTGGGTTTTCCTAACAGGAAACATTTCATAGATTCCAATCATGCGACATAAAGATGGCGTTGGCGATACAAGTTAATTAAATCTTTGTTCTTGGTTTTTTTTAAGATTTGGTCGAAACATCTCGGAATTCATATCATAGAGGAGAGTTAATCTTGGCAGTCAATGATTAATTTGAAAATGAAGTATAGGCGTGTTAGACAGTGTTACTTTAGGTGACATATAGATGGCAGTGGTGGAAATATCATATTTACGAATTTTTAAGATTTAATTCACAAGTAAAGGCGAATGAGACAAATATAAAGGAGGAATCAATTTAATGTCTGCACCGCTCAATATTGTTCCCATGCTCACTGGACGGGGTCTATAACTTGAAGACGGCCATCATCCATGACGTATACTTTGTCTGGCCACAGAACGAACATGTATTGGGTAAATATTTTATAATATTTTTGCCATTTTGAGTTTATCGATGTAAAATTGCTTGGCAGGCGGAAGTGTTCATATGCTCACACATACAGGCGCACGCACATGTTAACAGAAATAATAAAGCTTTTCACTTCCGTTGTTAAACTCAATTTGAAGAGAGTTCGCCCGATTTATATATTGTGCAATGTGGAATAATAAATGTTTAAGTTTCCTCCCACTCCACCAACAAATCTAGGGAAACGTAGCTCATAAGTATTACTCGTACTTTTCATACTGGAATTCATTGCAGGGCGTTCACGGGGACGATTATGATGATGACGACGATGCTGATGATTATCATCATGGGGGTGGCAATGAATTATTAAACGTTTTGACTAAATTCCGAATACTTATTAAAATCTAATTAAAAATTCTGTTTTTTTCCTGTTGCTGTTGTTCAAAATTCATAAACACGCTGCCGCAAAGGCACATCATCCACATATATGGATGGATGTTTGAAGGTTTCCCGAGATTTTTTTTTGTTTTTTGGTTGTTTTCAATCTATTTTTTTTTTCAGAATCTAAACCACCACAAGCCCACACACATTGCCACCTAAATAAAAGCAGTGTGTACCCAATAATCAGTAACGTTTACAAGAAAAACAGCAACGTACGAGCGACAACATTAGAAAAAAAAAACAGCTGAAGTAGGTAGAAAAAAAGAGCTGCTGCCTAAAAAAAAGGGGTGAGCTTGCATATGTAATGGTTTTTGGTTGTTGCCGGTGGTTGGTGGCAACATTGCGCTGACGATGGCGGTGTTAATATTATAATCACCAAATACTCTTTTTTTAACTCGCTTTTAAATCAGTGGCAGGTGGGCTGTTTGGGAGGGGGCACAAGTTGGAGATGGGGGGGTTTATTCCCAGCTAAAGGCCAGAGCCGAGTAAAGCATTAATTAAAAATGCTATTACAGCAAACTTTACATAAATTTTTAATTAGCAATTTTTGCTATTTTGCTACTCTGCGCTTTCGCTCTATAACAACATACAACAACTTGCTGGCGTGGCGGTTGCTCGCCAACATCATATCCTGTCGTCGTCATTTGGGTGGGCTCGCCCGCCTCCTGTATCACAGAGCGGGGTAGGGGAAAAAAAGGTAACAAACAGCAGCCGCTTTTTTATATCAGCTACATTTTGCTTTAATTCCGCTTTTTTTGTGTGTGGTTGTTTGGTCTCTGCTACTCTTTTTTCTTTTCTTTTGCTTTTGCTTTGCTCAAGTTGCTGTTGTTGTTGGTGGTGCTGGTGTTTTGTTTGATAATGTTAAATTAACACTTTGTTAACACCCGCAACAAAAGAGGATTTAAAGCTTCTAACGCTTGCTCGCTCGGCCCCACCGCCAAAAAATATAGACAAGAATGAAAACAAATTTCTAGGAGGAAAAAGTAAACAAAGTGAGAACACTCTTTTAGGTCTGGATAAGCCCATTGCAGTACAGCCTGGCTAAACAAATACACTGTTGCAGAGAATCGGAAGAAGAAAAAAAAGGCACCATGGCCACAGCAATCTAAACCTTTTTGAGTGAGTGAGTGAGTGTTTTATTGTTTAACTACTAACTTGGTTAAAATCACAGTTTATTAACAAAGTAAGAATACAACGAGCCCAAAAAAGTTGATTAACACACACACACACACACGTGTGTGAGTCTGTCTGTGTTTCTGTGGTGTCGTCTCCGGCTGTCTGCTTTTTTTCTCATTTTAATTTGAGTTTGTCTAATGTAAACCAACTGAAATGGGCTAATGGCAGTGCGAGAGTGTGGTCAAAAGGAAAATAAATCAGAAGGAGGAACAAGATATGCTCAACTGACATGTAGATGGCGTTGGTGATAAAAATAGACATTTTGCATAATTTGAAGAATTGTAATACAGCATTTGGTGACAAATTCTAGCATAACATGTATGCGAAGTTACGATGGTTCTGGCAAAGAGGAACAATATAGGCTGCATAGATGTCAAAGGCTAATACTGAATTCACATGTAGATGGCGTAGTTGGACAAATGGGACCAAATCGCCATTGCGGATTATAGTTTGTATTGTGTTCATTTCACCCTAATTAAGGCTGTTGAGGCTCGGTCAAATCCTATTGATGACGATCTCGATAATATTACACTTTTGAGTAGTTCCCCCTCTGAAACTTAATGAGATTGTGGAGGAAAGTACGTAGGTTATATAGAGCAAGGTTGAGGTCCCAACTACGCATATGCTAAATTCAGTAGTCGAGCAATTCAGATGGCATTTGGAAGCTCTGTTTTATAAAATCTCTCGGTTTGTGAAATACGCTTAGATGGTCTCAATACTAGTGTCAGATGTTAATAACAAACCTGTTTTGATAATGATAGAAACTTTTAGCTACACCTTCCGACGATCCCTAAATAAACCACAAACACACACACACATCTATGGTAAACGTAACAATTCAGGCGGCCGAAATCGCTCGCTGGCTGTCTACGGCAGTGTGTCATTTCTCACTATAAAAGTCATTAAAATGTTGACTAATACTAACATATGGGCGGGCGAAGGATAATAAAAAAAAAAACAAAAAAATAAACGTTGTTTAGTTTTGTACTGCGGCAAATATTGACATAAGAAATGCGCGTTCATTTAAAAAAAAAAAGAGGGAAAAAAACAAGACTACAATTAAAAATAAAAAAAAAACCAGCCAATACGTTTTAGATTACATCGGGGAGGTTTGGTTGAGGTAAGGCAACGGAAAGGAAAAGAGAAAAAAGTGGTCGTCTAGTCCTGCCTTAAATAAAAAAAAAAGGAATCGTCTAAAAGCAAATGGAACCAAAAGGCGGCTGTAACTTTAAAATGCTGGTGTATGGATGGGTTTGTTTATATACACATGCATACATACATATATTTTTTAAGTACGCTTTTGTTTTCTCTGTACTGTTCCTTTTTGTTATCTTCTATGCCTCTTTCTTTCGTTCTTGTTTTTTTTTTAGTACCCATATCCTTCCTCCTTGCCAGTGGAGGAATCAAGGCAATATAGGTCGGTTAAATAAACACATACGCCGCCATACTAACACGTGCAACAATTGAGAGTGTATTGCTATTACGGCAAACTTGCTGATGTTGCTTATTGTCACACACAAGAGTAATGTAATGTAATGTGTGTGTGTATGTGATGATGGCGGTTGGGGGCACTTGCCGGCAAATATGATGACACACACATATCACACTTTTTCTTACTTACAGCTATGTGTATGTGCATGTGAGTGTGTGAGTGTTGTCATCTAATGTTCAACGTTTAATTGCATGTGTGTCCGTCCGTTAGTGCTTCTGCCTGTCTCCCGTTGTCCGGGGAAGATGTCTGTGCACGGTTTGGCTGTCTAAGCATATGTGCCAACGTTTGTGTGTGTGTGCGTGTGTTTTGTTTTCTCTTTTAACGCCGCCTTAATGTATGCAAAGCTTTTGTTATAGTTCTGACAACGAGGCTGTTGTTGCTTTTCTCTTTCTCTTTTTTTTTCTTCAAATTTCTGTTGCAAAACCAAGCAATTTTCCTTTAGTGTAACTGTTGTTGTACAAGTACAAGTGTCAGTGTGTGCCTGTTTGAGCAGCCTTTTTCCATTTTGTCATCGGGTTATTGTTGCTGCTGTTGAGTTTGTGTTTCGCTTTTTTCCATATCATTCGCTTTTCTGGCATTTTAGGATTCCAACACTTTTACTCCGTGTGTTGGCTCTCAAGATAATGCTGTTGTTGGTATTGGTGTGAGATGCTGCTGCTATTGCTGGTGTTGTTGTTCAGGAGGCTTAGACCAGAAAATAGAATCTATCTCCGCAAAACGAAGAAGATGTTGATGGAGTAAGCAGGCAAGCAACAGTGGTTGGTCAAGTACAATGGATATTCGAGCCAACGTTAGAGATCTGGCGGCAACAATGATTAATTCAATGATAACACTACAAGTGCATTATATTTCGCTATCTCTTGTAGTTTTCATTTGTAACATCTCCAAAAAATTTTCAATACTAGAAATGTGAGCACTGTATGAATGCCAACCTGTGGCTAGCTCAGATCCTATCATGTTGTTTTGAAAATTTACAAGTCATCTCAGCCTAATAAAAAAATCAGCAAATATTTTTTTTCTGGAATTGCTGCTCTTCTTGAATTATAAATTTTATTCATTCTTTGAACCACTGTGCGCTTCTTGAAGTATGAAGAACGTATGTAGAGTGTACACGTGAAGTGGATTCTTACGATAACATTTTGCCTTCTTTGCATGCACAAAGACGTATGCATGTACGAGTGGCGAGTTTCTGTGTGTGTGTGTGTGTGTGTGAACATATGAGATTCTGTGTGTGTGTGAGTGTGTGTATCTTAGCCTGATACAGTGTGTGTTTAACGAGCATTTAAGTGTGTCAGCATGCATGTTCTGAAAGTGTTTATGAATATTTAAATAACGTTTGCTATTTTTTCCTGTTTGTACTCACATTCTCTCTCAAACACACACACACACATCGACAGAGATATAAACTCCAACACCGACAATACTACATACCCACATACATATACCGGCATTACGACTACTTAAATATTTGATGGCACACTCTCTTAACTGGTGTGCAGAGCCTCAACACATTCACAGACACGTCTGTATGTGTGCATGTATTTACCATACTTATACTGTTGCTCTGCTCTGTGTGTACAAGCACATCTAAAAGTTAAATTATTTTAAAATATGTACATGTGTGTGAACGAGGTTTAAATTAAACAGATCCGAATTATGTACACCCTCCTCTGTGTTGTGAGCGCCTTGCAAACTTGCAAGGCTCTCGTGTAGTAAATCAAGCCGCCTTTTTATGCTGGTAAAAGGGGGGCGAGTCTTAGAAGATAATTTTGAAGATCAGAACTGTCTCTCACGAAAATGGTCGAAGGACCATACAATTTTCGGAAAATTCTAATAGATTTTTGATCTTGATAGACAGTTTACATTTGATTGCTAAATTTAAATTTTTAGTTTTATTTTTATTTCCCCAATGAAGATCTTCGCAGACAATCGAAATATTGGAATCCAGTAAAAATCTAATTTAAAAAACAACAGATGTTTTTTTTATTTTGTCGTGGTGTTAAGAAGCGGACAATAGAACCAAAAATATAAAAGGAACATCGGTGACCACGAAGAACCTTTGAAAGTGTTAAGAAATTGAGAATTAACATTTGGTGTCTGGGATGGGTATTTGAAAATCTGAAACGGATGTTGAAAGATCTTACTCTGGCGGCCAAAGCTCTTTACCAGAAAAGCTAATTCTCATTGAATACTTCAAACAAACAGGGTTCTCGAATTTCCTGGGGTTTGGCAGCTGCAGGCTTAGCATATTTCGGGAGAGACTCCTTCAAAGGAAGCTCAAGTTGCCAACATATAAATTACTATTTTTTTGGACTAGGGCAAAAATATATTGCCTTCTTTCAGGTGTTGCAATTTGAAATTCGATGGCTTAATTTAGAAAGGGCGTAACTGGCTTTTTCGTAACTTTGCAGGAGAAGGTATAAACTTTATAACATAAAACTTCAGACATAAAAAAATTTAAAAGCAATTTTAAATAAAAATGAGCAACAAATTTAATTCTGAAACTTTTTTTTGGTAATCAAAGCCCTGAAATTTTTGTGGGATCTGTATTTGACAATGGTCTACCAAAATATGAAAAAAAATCGAGTTACGCCCTTTCTAAATTAAGCCATGGCATTGATGTAATTTAAAGTTACTCTGCGAATTATAAGACAGGGTTAATTTTCTAAAATGATTGCTACGGAATATGATCGAAATGAAAGCCTCCAAGTATACTCCAAATATTAGAATTTAAAATTTCTAAAAAATATAATTTCTACAAGGTGCTTCTCTGTGTGATGTTACAAGCGAACTGATTAACTTTAAACCAAAATCAGCGTACACAACTCTTCCGAAGCCTCCACCTGATGTCCCGCCATAAGCCACCCGAAAATCGTTTCCGCTGACTTCAAATTTGTCTTGAAAACTTTTTTTGTGTTGCTTTCTTTTTTCCAACGCGTTTAACTTAATTTGCTGCCATGTTATGTGCAACAAATGAGAAGCAACAAATTTGCCAACATTGTACGAGTATGTACAGCAAAAAAAGAAAAGAAAGAAAAAAAACTCCAACAAGAAGCAACAAGTTGCACAAACAACCACAAAGAGAACTGCACTGTACAACGCTCGGTTGTACAACAAATTCATTTATGCTGTAGGAGGTACGAAATAAAAAAATAAAATACAAACTACGTGCTGCGTTTATTTTGTGGCAGCCACAAACTTCTTACGTGGCCACAGAGGGGGAGGTCGAAGAGGAGGATAAGTAAAAGTAACAAAAAACGAAAGATATATCAAAATCCTACTACCGTAGTCTGCTGTACAATTTTCTTATTTTGCTGGTACTCGTACTTGTTCGGAGAAGAAAAAAAATCGTACATAAATATTTTCTTGTCTTTATTTCTGCTTTAACAAAAGCAGAACCTTGCCAATTTGGATTGTAGCCCAGGTAAAATGCGCGTTTTTCAAACATGTAACAACATTAAGCGTAAACCCCAACAACAATAAGAAGCGAACAAGATTTTATGTTACGCTTCCAGTACGAGATAAAGAAGTCCTGCAGTCCGTGGCAGCCATTGCAATCGTTTTGCGTAATATGATGTACGGCGAGAAGTTGTGGTGGTGTTTCAAAACTAAAGAAATTGTATCTCTACTGCCGACATCATCGTCATTTGCAACACCGTCATCCACACATACAGATCATCATCATCAGCGGCAGCATCATCGTCATTATCATTTAAAAGCGCATTAAAAAGTTTTTAGATTAATTTTTCTCTCGCTCACTTTGTATCTTTCCCTCAGTCCGCGCTGCACTTTCTTTTATTTCTATATGAGTTTTGTTTTTCGCATTTGAACGAGGGTCGCATGATATGTCGTAGATTGACTTGAACCGGAAGTTTCACCCCACACTTCTTTGCAATCCTTGAAATTTGTGAGATGATGATACGGCTGAAAAAGTCACACAGTCTTGGACCCGGGTCATCTGATCACCTAGTGAAATCAGTTGAGAAAATCTCAATTGAAGTGGTGCACACAAATTTGCTCACAAACAAATTGCATACGATTTAATCGTACAGCCCATTTGCTAACAAGACAATCCTGCGAGATTTTTAGGATATCCTAAGCAGCATAATTATGTGAATATGAGCCGTCTAATCTGCACTTATCGTGTAACCCCTCTTATCAATGGCTGTACGATGATTTTCTACTATATAACAATTTCATTCAGTCTGTTTGCTGTAGTTGTTGTTGTGTTATTCCTGTTCTAGTTGTTGTTCTGCATTTTGTATGAATGGCTCTAAACAAAAAATCTTAACTAACTGAGTTGTAGACACTAAATTGTTTCCCAGCGGCAGAGGCAACAGCACTCAATGCATGCCACAAACATCAAACCGGAACCCGAGAAGTAACGAATAATAAACCCAAGGTGATGGAGAGAGACATACAGTGAGACAGAGAGGAAACAACATTGATGTTATTTTTTAATTTAAACTTTGAATTGAAAATTATTTCATTTTGAAAGGTTGAAAGGTGCAATGATTCCAGGCAAATAAACAAAACAGACACAGGCAAAACAGAAACAAAAACGAAGAACTTTTCTGTTTTAACCTTAGCTAGGAAAGGCACAACCAAAGCATGACGACTGGGAAACAAAAAATAGAAAGAGTAGAAGCAAGAGGAGGTGGAGGAAATGCTTCAGTTAAAAATGTAAATGGCTGGTAATTTGCATGAGCTTTGGTAGTGATGACGGTGATGGTAGTGGTCAGTCAGTCAACAGTGTCTATCTGCCTGTCTGTCTCTTCGGTCTGGCAGCATCCACCACCCGCCCAGAACCTGTTGAAAGCACCAACACCACGTCCACTTCTCCTTTGAATGTGCTCTCATGCACGAACCATTTACTTTAAGAATGATTTGGTATGATGTTGTAGATTGGCTTTGAATTGTACAGCCTCGGCACGATTCATACTCACACAACAACTGTTTTTAATTCGGGCAATTTGGTTTTGGTTACGCATTCAAACAAATGCGACCATAAAAAATTGGATAAAAATCGTTTAATAACGATAAAAAAAAAAGATAACATGTATGCACTTTCATATATACATACATATGTACATATTCGTATACAAATCCCCTATAAGGGGCTTGGTTCATTTCATGGGTGCAATTTGGTGTGGTGGCCAATTGGCATAAGTCCATAATGGGTTTACTTTTTTCTGCGATTGAACTTTGAATGCCAGGTGTTATAAAATGCATAGTACGGAAAATCTCGCTTCGCGAAAGGTATTTTCATTTTTATCTCTCGTTTTGTTACTCACTCAGAGACAAAAAAAAAAAATTCTCGTGAAAGTAATTTTTATCTACGAAAGTTATCTTTTTTATCTTTCATGAGTGATCAATACATGCTTTAAAAGTATTGCTCTCTCTAACGAAAGAGAAGAAAAGATAACTCTCACTCATAAAAATAACTTTCACGAGAGTTTTGTTTTACATTCTGAGTGCGAAAGTTAAATAAAGATAAATATTAAAGAGAGAACGCGTGAGACAAGAAATATAAAAATACTTGTGTGTGGAAATTGACGCAGGTCAGTTTCTTCTATTGTTTTGTTTGTAGCAGTTGAAAAAAATGGGTCGTAAGAAGTGCTTCAAATAGAATTGCTTTACTGTTATTTATGATTTAATTTTTTGGTTTGAAAACAATAAAAAAGAAAAAAAAATGTTATCCGCTGAAAGTTTAATTATTTGTTATACATATTTTCGTCCCATTTCGCCGTTGTAAAGGGATTTCCTAGAAATGCAGTTGATGACGAATATTTCTTCTAATGATTAAACTCATGAATGAGAATTAATTTCTAATGAGTAGATATAACTCTCGCGCGAGTGCTCGGTAGATAAATCTCGTGAGTGAAAAAAATAATTGTTCTCTTCATATTTTAAATTACTTTCACGAGAAAAAAATATTTATCTTGAGAAAAATTTATATTTATCTTTGAGGAGAACAATTTTTTTCTCATAAGGTATTTTTCTCTTGTGAAGAGAATAAAAATTGAGTACTCTCCGTACTATGATAAAATGTGACGCAGTCCAGGTCACATGATCACAGATTGAAAATTATCGTGGGCATCTGAATTGAGCTGGTACATAAGTCTTGGATATGTCGAATACCCGGACCAGGTCTATCCGCGTTTGTCTTATTTATTTAAACAAGAAAAATCTTAAAGGCTGCGAATATGCGAATGCGAATTATTCGCTTCATTTTGGACATTCGCAACCGCATTCGCACTCGCAAAAAACATTATTTTATTATTCGCTCTCGCATTCGCATTCGCAAAAAAACTATTTCCACATTCGCATTCGCGGAAACATTTAGGTCAAGTCATTTAAACTATTAGTTTTCCAATCTGGCAATCGCAAATACAACAATCCATTCAAAACTTTATAGATACAAATGTTAGTGATACTGAAGACGACGTTGAAGAGACCTCATTGACCCTTCGTCATGCAAATGAAATAATAGCAAACTACAATAAAGAGAACAAAATAAATATTTCGGAGGACCCCCTGTTGTGGTGGAAAGAAAATAGCTCTAAGTTCACAAACTTAGTTCCTTTAGTCATGCAGTTTTTATCTACACCACCAGGAAGTGTTCCAAGCGAACAATTATTCAGTGGAGCCGGCCTGATTTATAATTCACTCAGAACCAAACTAAAATGTGAAAAGGCGGCGAAACTTCTTTTCGTTAAATATAACTTGGCTCTATTGAAATTTGACTACTGATTTTAATAAAGTATATCATAAGTTTTATGAAGTCTTAATGCCGGAGTTGGATATTACAAATGCAGGATTTCATGTTTTTAAATACTTATTGCTAACTGAAAATTTATTGATTGGATATTAGGCTCCTCTAGAAACTGAACTCAATCTGAAATTATAAGGTTTGCCAAGAATTTATTCCTTATGGACCCAAATATGGAATGTTCAATTTTGAAGTTAACTTTAATATATTTTACCATGAGACTGAATTTTCTGTGAATTGAATTAACAATTTTTGTTAAATTTTTGTTACTTTGAAATAAATTTTTGTTACTTTGAAATAAATTTTTGTTACTTTGAAATAAATATTACTGGAAATAAGTACTACATAATTGACTCTGACATTCCCAAAGATTTTCGCATTCGTTAAACGATTCCTTGTAATATTTACATTAGCTAAAAGTAATTTTTACTATTGGCTTTCGCATTCGTTAAAAAAAATGTTTACCTTTCGCATCCGCATCCGCATTCGCTAAAAAAAAATTTTACTATTCGCTTTCGCATTCGCTTTCGCTAAACACACATTCGTTACATCCCTAGTTAATACGATAATTTAGTAAGAGTCTCTTATTTACTTAGGGTTGCTAACAAACTATCAGATCCATTGTATAGAAATGTGGTCGCCGTTATGTTCATCGTATCTCTCTTAAGCGGTGTTCGTATCATATAAGTTTTGTGAGTTTGCATTAAAAATGTGTTTCAAAATGGGAATTACTAAGTTAAAAAAAGGGCTGTACTAGACACATTTAATTAAGGACATCTCGAAATAGCCTGGCCTAATTTGGCCATAAGAAGAGATCACCACAACTTCACACAGATGGAATTAAAGTGGCCGGTTTAGCTAGCCAACATTTGTCTTATCAGAGAGTGAATTTCCACGACACGTTCATTCCAAGCACTGCGCTGATTAATGTAAAAGTTAACGTTTCGCATACGCACCCAGGCACTCTAACCTAATGGGCTATGATCAGTCTACGTTGCTCATACGTGCCGGAGAACATTGCAGACGATTAAATCGAGGCCGCTTTTGCTATTTACTACAAACAGTTACTCCGAAACTTCAATGTCTTGCCATTCAAGCATAAAGTAAACGTATTTCTTCAGCCAGTTCCAACCATCGTACAGACGACAATTGTTATTTTTAATCAACTCTTCGGTGCTATCTCGTCAACAAAACAAAAACAAACAAAAAACATCTATAATTCCTTACGTTGGCATTTGGCCAATTTGTTGAGATATTAAGAGACAGTGTGATGGTGACTTTTTCTCGCCCGCCAGTTCAATATTCATAAATTTATGACAACAACATTCATCATTTAGGGTTTTTTTTTGTTTTTTTGGTTTATTTGTGTCTGTCTGTCAGTCAGTAAGTCAAGGGAGGGCAACGGGAGAAGTGGAAAAAAAGAGACGAACAAAGTACACATGGGTTTGGCTGAGTATATCTGTCAGTTAAGTCGTTGTTTTCATCATCGTTAGTGTTTCAGCAACACTTCCGGTTTCCGCTTGAATTTTTGTCAGTTCATCTCCCGCTGTTTTTGGCTTGCAACAAAAGGTTGTTTTTTTCTGTTGAGCTGCCGACGACAACCTCTTGCCGTTGTTGAAGCATCCACAATTCAATAAACTATTTTTACATTTAGTTTTTTGTTCTGTTTTTCTTCACTCTCACTGTGCGATGCTCCTTCTTTTGTTTTTTTTTTTTTGGTGTTTTTCGTTTGGTTTATTCCCCTGTTGATTTTGAATGTTCATTTCATTTCGGGCGATATTTTTTTTTATGTTTTTTGGGTTTTATGTTTACATTTAGGGAATTTTTCCATTTTGTAAGAGCAGTTGGTTGAGGTTTTTTTCCCTGTATTCACTTTGTTCTCTCTGCCATGCTGGCCGCCGTCCTGCTTTTCGTTGTGGCATTTGTTTTTGTGTGTATTTGTACATCTGTACTAAGTCGGTTGGTTGTATTTATACAATATTTCTGGTTAGATTGAAATTAATTCAGCAATTGATTCTCAATGGATTTTTTTTTGCCTCTGTCGAGATTTTTCTTCTTCTTTATTCTATATTTTTTTTTCGATGTTTGCTGCATTTGTACTTTTCTTGTTTGCTCGTTTGTATTTGTATTGTGCTGCTTCCCCTCCCCTGCCCGCCCCACATCTGTGTGTCAAGCATTTCTGTTGTGTGTTGGAAAATTTTCTACTTGAGCAATCATTTCGATTTACTATTCATTTATTTTGAATTTAGCTCTGGCTCTGGTTCGACTTTGGATTCTGTGTTCAGTGTATTCTTTTCTGTGCGCACATTCCTTTAGGAAAATATGTACTTGATTAAAGGAATTTGTTTGCCTGCTTGCTTCCTTGCTACGATGAGATGGTGATTTTGTGTTGAAAATTATTGATGGAATTTATGAAAGTAATTGAAATATTTTTGCTCATCATGGAGTAAATTAAGTAAAAATATTTATTTTAATTTAATGAATTACCAAGGACACAGAGAGTGACAGACGACAAGTTATTTTGTTCTGTGGCTGTGGTCAACAGGACATCAACCATTCCGGTTGTGGAGATTTTAAACAAAATCTCTTGGCCCACTGGTAAATGATCCAATAGCCAATAAATATGGATTACGAAAGAACGACTGGCATAGGTACAAGTGGATTTGGAGGAGGCCACACGGCTACAAAGAGAGGTCGATAATTATGAAAAATGGCTCAAGGCCCGATATGAAGAATCATGTGGACAGAGACCAAAATATAAATTCTATTTGCTGCTATTTTAGAAACTATCTGCGTCTAGACGAGGAGTACAAGGGATACACCAAACCTTTAACTGTTTTAAGAAAGTTGGTGGAAAAGACCGACATTTTTCTTTTTCTTTTTTTAAAAAAAAAGGGAAAACCTTGCAGAAACTTCTACAGCACCACACCTAAGGCCATGTCCTGCAACAACAAAACCACATGTGGATATTTCACAACCATTTGTGACTAAAATACTAAAGTAATTCAAAAAGTTTCATTTGTGTTTATTATTATGATAACTAGAAATTGTTCCGCAACAACAAATTGTTCAGGCAAACGTCTGGGACAATTCCACCAACAAGTAGGATCCTAGATAAAGACACTGTACGAGGAGTGGACGGGGAATGGAAGTCGAACGTGTCTGCTACACCAACTTGAATTGAATTTTAAAAGCAAAATAATGTTTTTGCCTTCTGTTTTTGTTTTAGTAAAAATAATATACAAGACAAGACACACACACATATACACATAGAGTTAAATATATATTTAAATATTAATATATATATATATTTATCTGTGTACAGAAGGCATACACCAAGATGTAAGCCTTTACTCTTTAACAAGCCCTTAAGGTAAGTGGCGTTGGCATGATAACCCCATGTCCGCCTCGCCCACACCAACGACGACACACCCTTTGCTTTATTTTGCCAAAACGTCGGTTAGGCCCTGGAACAATCTGTGTGTGTGTGTGTGTGGGGGGGTGGAGGGTTTTAATTAGACTAAATACAACAGATTGATCAGAAAGTAATTTGCATAAATACTACAAAAATACTCATCATCAGCAACAGGAGCAGGAGCAGCCGGAGCAACATGAATAAAGCCGGCGCCCAACTCTCACTATGCCTCTTGCCTGTCGTCGTCCTCCTTCTCCTGCGCCAGCCTGTTGATGCCTTATTATTTGTCTGGCCTTGATTGGCTGTGCTGCTTACATAGACTTTTTGGCATTCAGGTTAAACGAGAGGCAACATAAACAATTTTGCAATAGACATGATGCTGACGATGATAAGCATCTTATCTAGCTCTTCAGTTAAGTTAAGAAGCCTCCTTGTGACTATCTTGACGCAAAACACCATACCCCCCTGCCCACAAGCCGCTGCCTTTGGTTATCAGTTTCGTGTAAGAAAAACAATCTGTAGAGCCGAAGCAAATTAACGTAAGGCCACATCTTTAAAATTTCATTCAATATGAACACAAGACAAGGCCTTGTGCCACCAACCATGTCGCTCGCTTACTATCGCATTGTGCTTTGGTTATTCGCCCCCCTTTAGTCCTTTTGCGGTATGCCCGCCTAATAACAACAATAATAATAATAATAATAGAAAAACAAGTGGTTATGCTACGACGAGTATCATAACCTTTTGTTGAAGACTTGGAAAATTCCTTTTAACAACAATTATCATAATTAGCGTTTTGGTTACATGACACATTGTCTTGACGCAGGGCACGGGCACGGGCTGTTGCTGGGAGCCGCCAGAGATTTTCTGCTTCACTCCATCGGCTTTTGCTCCTTGAATACTAATTAAGTTTCGCTTAATAGGCATAAAATAACCGAAACAAAACAACAAAGTTACTTCTTCATCCGACAGAAGAACATCTGCACGAATCCCGGCAAACAATTAGTTGTAATTGATAATGAACTCCCCTCTAAGGAGCAAAGCGACAAACAATGCCAATATTCATCCTGTTCACTTGCCCATAAAGGGATTCCCGCTTTAATCTCCCAACAACGTTTTATCTTCGGTGGTTTTTGCATCGAAGGATTTCGTTCTAATAATTATGTATTATGAAAAGAATTCAATTCAATTAAATAGAAAATCAAAGAAGAACAAACTGACATTGAAATTAAGCAACAAAATAAAAACAAGAACTTACTAATTTTAGCGGCATTGTAATGTGAAAATATTCGGGGGGACTCACCTGAAAGAAGAGAAAAAGAAAAATATTCAATTAAATTAGGTTTTATTTAGAAAAAGGTATATATCAATTTCATATGATTAAATTGCAAATTCATTTTCAACAGTATTCTATGGAAGTAAATGTGTCAGTAACCTTCGAACAGAGGCAGACAGTTAATGGATTGTTTTGTTAACAGTTCGTCAAATGGAAGTGATTTGTCTGACTTGAATTTGGTTATTTTTACTTTTCTGTATACAAATTAATTTGTAGCGCTTTAAACTATTTTTAAAAGCCCATCATGGCGATCTGCCATGATCTTCAATGGGATCGTGGTTAAACGGCAGATTTGTAAAACTCAGTTCCAAATAAAACTGCATTTAAACTTGAAATATGTTTTTGAGTGAGAAAATATTTAACTTCTGTTACAGTTCAAAGGAAATACGAAGATCAGACGCAAGGGTTCATTAGTTAGGCCACAAACGGTTCACTGCTGGAATAGAAACTAAATAAATAAAATTCATTCATTTCTGCAATTATCGAATTACCCAATTAACCAAATAATTAATTAGCCATCTTTAGTAATTAGTTCATTTATGTTGTGTTATTCAATTATTCCTCTCTTGTGAACCATCCATTCTTCATAGACCATTTTCCAATATCACATACATTGCTGCACTAAACAAATACATAATTGAACAATGACCTCCGGATATCCAGAGTTAATTAAAAACTCATAAATTTTTAAGACAAATACAAATTAAATACATGCTCTGCACACCATCACCGATGCCAGGCCAACCCAAAATCCCAATAAGGTATCCATGTGGCTGCTGCTGCTGCTGCTCCCAGAGCCCCGCTAATGTTGCTGACACAAACACACATAGCGCCACTTTTATGCCATCAAATACAAAGTAGTGGTTTCATGACGACAGCATAACGACCACATCAGAAAGGACGAACAAAAAAACTCCATAAATGTAAAAGTACATACATAAAAATTGCAAATAATGAATGCATAAATCCCATATTAATTAAGTGATAAGTGAAACAATTAAATAATTAATTAACATTTAACGCAGCAGCATAAAACAAAACGTATGCATAAAATTAAAATAATGTAAACATCATAAATAACAGTTAGGCCGACCGAGGAGAAGTGAAAGGAATGATGGCAGCGACCAAAGGGAGACATCCTCTTCGGCTTGGCACTCTAAACAAATACAAATAGTCGAAAAATCCGAAAGGCAGCTACAGACAATAGGGCCGCCCATTAACCACCCACTTACGCACTCACACACACACAATCACCCCTTCATTATGAATATGCAAATGAATGAATATTGACAAAATTTGCATTAATTTGTAATTTAAATCAAAAATAAATATTAAGATGTAAATGTAAAATCGCATAACAATCGTACAAAGATGAAATCTCACAGATGTTATCAGTATACCCTACAGTGGGTATTGATGATTGAGGCAACAGATTGTGACTGTCGTCAGAAACCTCACTAAGACTTGAAGTTAAATGTGTGAGGCGGAAAATGTGCCAAACGTGACAAGACCAAGTCCATGGCAACTTGAATAGGGGACTCTGTACTCCGCCGGGATTCGAGAAAACAGGAGAGTGGGCAGATCATGGGATCTTAGATTTACGTGTCACCGTTTTCAATTAATTTCGTAAATTTAGACGGGCCTAATATTTTAAATCGCCGCATTGGCTTCGAGTTGAGATAATCAGAAAACCTGTTTCTTAGCTGTGGTAATACTTTGGCTCATTTAACTATTTCCCCTTATACGTGTACAGCACCAGCAGTTCCCTTTGCTTGACATGTGTAGCCTACTCGTTAAACTACAATACTCAATATTCTACGTACCAAAGGAATTATGTCCTTTCTACTCATTTCTCAATCCCCATCCATCTCTTACTGTCGTTGTATGACAACATCAAATATTTGTCAGTATATGTGTGTGTGTGTGTGTATGTGCGTGTATGATTCTCGTTTATCTGTAAAACACATAATCGAGGTGGCAGTGGTTTGTTTCATATATTTTGAGGCATTACTGAAATATAAATACATCCATCCGAGCACACACAACGACCACATTGCCACACATCTGCATCGGTATCTTCACACAACGATCGTGGTGGGAGCTGTGGGAAGGACTACAGGTGTAGGTATATTCCACTGGATTGGGTGGTAACGCAACGAGTGGGTGAGAGAAGTTCAGGTGACATTGTATGCATCTGATGTGGGACCGAAATGAAAATTGCATTGAATGCAATTCAATTGAATTGAATTGTGACTGTGTCTATGGCATTCAAACCAAACAAACAATACCACAATTATATTGAATGCAACACAAACATATGCAAATTGTATGTACTGTGTCATCGTTTATATGTTGAAAGGTAAACAGTACATACTTATGGCACACGAGTCGATATGACTTATGCTCATTCCCAAGGAACCGTTATTGGCAACGGGGGTGGGGGGATGAGGTTTAACTTCAATATTAACGTATGCGGAATATTAATGTATCATCTTACATTTTTGGTAGTCCATACAAGTTAGCATCAATAGTTGTAAGGACAATTCGAAAGATATTTAGAAAGGGTAGAAAGATGAGTTTGGACGCCTGGCGACGGACTGCTTTAAAGGCTGAGGTCATTATCTAAATGGGAGTGAGTGGACAAATTAGATATTGCAATGTAGTTTAGGCTATATTTACAAGACGATCGAGTTTATACGAGGTCTAACCAGAGTTTATAAATTAAACTAGGCTATAAAATAAATTAACCTAAGTTTTAAATAACACTAAGTTTATAATTTAAACCAGGTTTATAAATTAAGCTAGATTTATAAATTAAGCTAGATTTATAAATTAAGCTAGGTTTCTAAATTAAACTAGGTTTCTAAATTAAACTAGGTTTCTAAATTAAACTAGGTTTCCAAATTAAACTAGGTTTATAAATTAAACTAGGTTTATAAATTAAACTAGGTTTATAAATTAAACTAGGTTTATAAATTAAACTAGGTTTATAAATTTAACTAGGTTTATAAATTGAACTAGGTATATAAATTAAATAAGGTTTATAAATTAAACTTGGTTTATAAATTAAATTAGGTTTATAAATTAAACTAGGTTTATAAATTAAATAAGGTTTATAAATTAAACTAGGTTTATAATTTAAACAAGGTTTATAATTTAAACAAGGTTTATAAATTAAACTAGGTTTATAAATTAAACTAGGTTTATAAATTAAACAAGGTTTATAATTTAAACAAGGTTTATAATTTAAGCAAGGTTTATAATTTAAACCAGGTTTTTAAAATTAAACTAGGTTTATATATTAACCTAGGTTTATAAATTAAGCTAGGTTTATAAATCTAACTAGGGTTAAACATTAAACTAGGATTATAAATTAAACTAGGTTTATAAATTTAACTAGGTTCACAAATTAACCTAGGTTTATAAATTTAACTAGGTTTATAAATTAAACTAGGTTTATAAATTAAACTAGGTTTATAAATTAAACTAGGTTTATAAATTAAACTAGGTTTATAAAGTAAACTAGGTTTATAAATTAAACTAGGTTTATAAATTTAACTAGGTTTAAAAATAATAATTTGTTTCAGGTCCAAACTATCAGTGCATGGTTTGCTCAAGACATCTTATGGAAAACCGGGCTCGTAGTGATCGCATTTTTTTGGTTGTAGTTTAAGCTTTGTTTACTGTCCTTTGAAGGTCCACATCTTAGTTTCCCCCATTACAATTAATGATTTAAATAACCCTTTCAACTAACAAACTGAACTCATTTCCCATGAACTATAGGTCCATGGTATGTATAGCCTTAATAATGACCATTGTCCCGAGTTAATTAACCAAATTGAATTCGAAGCATAAGAAGCAAAAAAAAAAAAAATAGATGAAGACAAAAATAAACCCAGTTTTGTTTGCATTTCTTTTGTCTTTGGGCAACGCTAATACGCCGACTTAAGACCACAACATTCAAAAGCCAAACCGTAAACTAAACCTAAAATGAAGTTTTCAGATTCTCTCTCTCTCTCTCTCTCACACACCCCACTTTTCATTGTGAGTTAATCCACATAGAAGATGCAGATGTAGTACTCGTGCATAGAAGACAACCGCAAATGCTAAGCACAAAGAGGGGGCGGACGGGTTCATTTCCAAAAACAAGAGATTAAAGATGAAAGCAACAGTGTTTTTGTTAAGAACAATAGCAAACTTGAAGTAGGCAAAAGCACACACACACACACACACGTACACAAAGACTGTTGACTAGATCGGGCTTGGGCAACTAAAGCAGAGGGAACGGTTCCGGTCTTTACATCGTTATAATAACAACACCCTAAAGTTTGAAATGTTTGAGGCTTTGGCTCGGTCGGGTGATGGGTCGTCCAAAAACCGAGTGTTTTTGAAACATTAGCCTGACATTTTGTATCTGAAATCCTGCCATCGAAAAGTTCCACACTTTTTTTCGTGTGTGTTCAAATGCTTTCGTGTTTTTGGTTTCCATTTTGTTTGGTTTTCTGGTAGGCTTCAGCATCACTAACACCACCATCTGCAAATGCAGTAACAGGGCCACCGTAGTAGTTGTAGTGGTGATGGTGGTGGCAGGACTTTACTGTTCACAGGATAATGTATGATGTATTATGTGTGTGATGATGTGTATGCGGATGAGTGTCCGTCTGTCTGTCTGAATGCAATTTTAAGCCACAATTTTGTGGATTTTTGTGTAGATTTGTTTTGGCTGCAACAGCTACTCCTCATCATTGCTACCCAGCAAAACCAATGAAACAAATATGCCAGCAACCAACCAACCGACCGACCAAACAACCGACAATGCCATCATCATCACTAACCAGCCAAACAAGTCCAGAATACCCGTACCAAACAGCTACTAACCCAAAATAGCAACAGCAACAACAACAACAGACCATTTTACAAACAACGTGGTTGTTGGCAAAGTGATTTCCTAGGTCTTTTTTTTTTTTGTTTGGGAGCATAAATTTAATGGTCATGTTTCATCAACATCATCACAGCATGTACATCATCGCACCAACACACATTGTAGCCGCCGCCGCCGCCGTCCATAGTCTGTCAGTCGGCTACTGCAGTTGCCATATTCTAGGTATATTCGCCCACACATACAACGGGGGTATATTTGGCAACACATGCTGATGTGGCTGGGCGCCAAAGAACAAAAAAAAAAATTACAGTTCATGCGATGATACAGTCAAATGCACCAGGATCATTTTCCTGATGTACCAACGGACAACAAACAAACAACTGTAAATGCCACTGTGTTAATACTCCCACTCCGATGTTACTTTTATACACGGCGAGAAAACGAAGCTGCACTGGAAAGACCATCCCCAAAACTCCATCCATGCCATCCATGAAACAACGTCATTGAATCAGGGAAACTACTTCAACCATTAACAAAACAAATGCATTAGCCCGTATTTTATAATTGGTGAAAACGCTTTTTCTTTCAGTGTATTTGTTGCTCCTTTGGCTTTCGGTGATGGAGTTTTTGTCTTATTTTTGCCTTTGTTGTTTTACTATTTGTAGTGGTGTTGTCACACTTGTTCGGCCGGAATGGCTGCCCGGCTGACTGGTGTTATCAAGTCAAACTACCAAAAAACCATCTACGTTAAGGAGTTTAAGTATCCCTCGTCGTTGCCCAGCAATGGGTGTGAATTAACGTTTCGTTACAAGCAAATCACCCGGATGACATTGTCTATTGAACTACATGAACGTTCGCTTGTCTGTTCGCCAGCTATCACTAGCGTTTCGTAGATGGCCGGATTTTCAGAACTTAAGACCGGTTAAAGTATAGACATTGCCTAAACCCATTCCTGTTCCATTCTTCCCATGCGTATTACTTTGCATTATTGTTTGGTCTGTGGTCAGGGAACAACAGCAACAAAAATCAATTTGTCTTTTTTCGTTTTTGTTTGGTTTTGCTGTTGTTGATGTTGTTGTTGTTGTTGTTTGGTACACACAATGTGTTGTCTGATGTCATTAGATGCGAAACTGTGATGTAGGCGATTGAACTCTGTCTGTCCTGTAGTTTATGATGGTTTGTATGGCCTTGGATGCACGTTTGCCTGTTTGTCCCATCGTTCATGGATAAACCGCAATATTGTCATATAAACACATAGCTATGCGATGCGAGATATGATTGCATCAAACAGCAGGACGGCATCTGATCAATTCATTTGAGTAGACATTTCGAATATATTAACAGAGGCAAATGGGGAATGGAATTAAAAGGAGATATAAATGTTGAACTACAAAAAAAAAAAAAAAAATATAACCGGCACTAATGGCTTCAAGTCTGGCAAAGTAATGGTAGGAAAAAATACTGAAATGAAATAATTGCATTCTCCCTAAAGATCATATTTACTAAATAGTTCAATAAGGGGCACTTGGCTAACTTATCCCAAATCAGTTAGTGCACGAAATGATTGGTGTACTCATTAACCGGAATCTACCGTGTAACTCCGGTTACGATTCGCTATTGCTTTTCTAGAACAGTTTTACATGGATTAGAGATTAGTCGTTGTCTCCTAAAGGTGGAAACAGAAGCTGAAAAATGTTTGATGTTTGATATTTCTGTGTGATAGTCGTACACCCTACCTATATCACATCACTCCTCTCAAAGTAGTGATATCATTGCATTCTAAATGTGTGTGTATTAGTTGCTCAATCATAAAATCAGTCAATCATTTGACCATTTAATCATGTTATCGTTGATTCATTAAATCACTGGCTCACTTAATTATTTAATCAATGAATTATTTTATTATTTAATCATTGTTTAATTTTAATCATTAAACTTAATCATTCCATAAATTAATCATTTTAATCATTTAATGATTTAATCATTCCGTAAATTAATCATATAATTATTTAATCATTCCGTAAATTAATCATTTAACGATTTAATCATTCCGTAAATTAATCATTTAATGATTTAATCATTCCGTAAATTAATCATTTAATGATTTAATCATTCCGTAAAGTAATCATTTGATCATTTAAACATTTAATCATTCCATAAATTAATCATTTATTTATTTAATCATTGAATCATTCCATAAATTAATCATTTAATTCGATAATCATATAATTCTTTAATCATTTAATCATATAATCATTTCGTATATTAATTATTTAATCATGTACTCATTTAATCATATAATCATTTAATGATTGTTTCATTGAATCATTTAATCATTCCATAAAGTAATCATTTGATCATTAAAACATTTAATCATTCCATAAATTAATCATTGTATCATTTATTTATTTATTTATCTAATCATTTAATTATTCCATAAATTAATCATTTAATCATTGTTTTATTTAATCATTCCATAAATTAATCATTGAATCATTTTTTATTTATTGGTTTAATCATTGAATTATTTAATCATTCCATAAATTAATCATTTAAATATTTAATCATTGTTTTATTCAATTTAATCATTCCGTAAATTAATTATTTAATCATGTACTCATTTAATCAATTAATCAGTCATTCTCTTATAATATTATTATTTTTTTTTTTGAGAATCTCATCGCAAATTCTCCGAGTTAATATTATATTTAGAAACCTTCTATATTCAGCCAGGTCCTATTCTACTTGTTCTGGTCACCTTGTCTGAATTCCATTTTGAGATATTTTATCATGAAATATGTCATTAGAAACGACAGCCTACTGACAGTACCAGAAATGTTGCATTTCATTTAAAGAGACTGAGACCACCTTACGCCTCTCTCCACATACTGCTCCCCCTCAATTAAGAATTCTATGATGACAATTTGCCAAATGTTCCTGCAGTGACCACGGGGGGGATATTGTGTGGGTAGGTGGTAGGATTACTTATTTACTTATTCATGAATTCACCGCACTCACCGACCTGAACAGACCGGCACTTACGACAACGACTAACATAAGAACACACAAGAAATGCCGGCAAAGTATAACTTTATACAAATATCTGATGATGAAAACATGTGGTTGGATTCATATTTGATCCGACCGAGCACTGACTGGTCACAGTTGAAATAGTCCTGGTGCTGGTACGGAATACCTGGCAGTGGGCGGCAGAGATATGCATGTCTGGGTTGGGTGGTGGACAACCGGAGAGTTGTAGGGGTGTGTAAACGTTAATATTTAATATTTTTAACTTGTAAATTCCAAATTAAAAATGCATAAATGGTCCTGGTGCAGCAAAAGTTCACATGAATGCATGCAGACACACACACACATGCAGTCGTATGAACGAGCAACACCTTATTACCATGACAAACACCAGCACTTACCAACTGAAAACTCCCTCGCATAAAACCCATCCTGCTGTCAAATGAATATGAACAACTTTATAAATGTATGATGATGTTCATAAATACGAACACACATACAAACACTCACTCATACACATCCATATCGACTTGCAAACCAACAACAACATTTCTGTGCTAACTTTTCCATACGCAATCTTCGCCAGCTGGCTGGTGGCTGACTACAGGACGACTGCCAGCCAGTCAGCAGTATGCATGATGTACAAATGTTTGCTGTGGTTACACAAAATCCATAATTTTTATGAATAAATTATGCAATTTTCATAAAAATATTCGCATGTTCACTTTTATGTTACTACGAGTACTACAGTTGGAGTTTTTTTTTTCCTTTTTTCCGTTTTATTTGTCCAGTCCCGTTGCCATTTACCACTCACTCTAATCAAAGTCTATTTCTTGCACTTTTCGAAAACATAACTGCCAACATTATTTTAATTTTGCTCTTTGTGTCGCCAGTATGGACTTCTGGGCCGGATGAATGCTGTGAGATTTGCATATTTGTGTTTTTTTTTTTTTTTTTTTTGGAGAAGAGACGTTACTTTTATTTGGAAATCAGCGAGACAATTGCGACCTTGCGTCTATGTAGCCACAAGAAATCATTGTAGTAATAGAAAAGGGCAATTTTTGCAGTGGAAATCCTGACCAAGGATTTTATTATTTTAAAGGAAACATCGAAATATTATTGGCGACCGAAGTAAGTGTGCTAAAAAAATAAATACAACAGATATGGTAAAATCCTCAAATGATTTGTTGGATTGCATTATCTCTAATACGTTTAAGAAAAATAAAAAAAATAAATAATTATCAAAGCCTCACGTTGGGCGCCATTTTTTCTGGTATTGTAATATTTCACGGTGGTTTCCATTTCTGAAACATCTCTCATAAGTATATGCTTTTTTCGAAGTCGACTTTTACACAAAGGACAAGTACGTTGGGCGCCACTAAGATATTCATGGGCTTATAAAATTAACCTTAAATTTTATACACAGTGATCTGTTAAGTCAGACTATTTGGCCGTTTATGTTATTACCGATTGTTTGGACAACTGTAACACAAGGAATCAAGTTTCAAATGCTGGTAAAAAACGTCAGCAGGGGTTTCATCTATCACATCTACGAGTAGTAGATTATTCTTAAAAAAAAAAGAATCCATGTAAGCCTAGCATTTCTGCAAAAACTGTTAACTTTTCCACTGGAAGTGAGCCTATCTCAGTGTTTTGAGAACAATTTTCTCATGTCAAGGTAAATGTGCAGACATAAATGAGTAGGTGATGATTTACTCAGTCATAAATGTTTACGCACATAATGTGCAATTTAGCACAAGAAATACTTTTCATTTGAAGTAATTCTTTCATGGAGAGGTCAAGTACTTTCCTCATCGCCTTCGTAATCAATATTGATGATACTCTTGGATACCCTTGGGTGCTTGCGTTTTTTTTTTGTTCCTGTTTCTACATAATTGGTCCTTGACTGATTATATGTAATAATAATTTGTAGCTGGTTACTGTTTCGGAAAATAACCGAAAATAAACCAGTTTATATTGTGCCATATCCTCTTCGCTGTGCTCCTACTGCAATTTCGTTGAGAGAACATTAATTCCGTTCAAGACGAAATATGTGTTAATTGATTACAAAGCTTTAAAAAATCAATCTTAACAGACATTTCTCATATGTTTCTAGGTATATTTCAGCACGTTGTGCCCTCCACCATCATTATCTCCCTCTGCGTTTTCCTACTCACTACTTTCAACGCACAATTGAGTAAATACGAGTGAGCTCATAAACAACAGAATGAAAAACAACAGAACAAAATCCAAAAAAAAAAGCAATTTTCTTTTCCACCCCCTCAACACTGTGAGGCCACCACTACGAGAGCATTTTATAATATGTGTATGTGTGTCTGTGAATGTCGAATAGAATTCATGTTGGGCATACGTTACGTTACGTTCTTCTTTGTTTCATGTGTTTTTTCCTTCAACACTTACGACGATGAGAATGACGGCGACGGCAACGGCGACGACGTCGACACTCATTCATATGCGGCAACAACAGCACTTCCGTTGGCACATAAATCCTGCCACTTTTCTCTTTGAAATATCCTAGGTATCCGCCGTACATGTGTATGTTGTATTGTAGCTATTTGCCGACAACTCTGTGTATACGTATACCTACTGAATCTGTTGTATAAACTCATGTTGGGATTTTACTTTTTCTTTTTTTATTCTTTCTGATTTTTGTTTTGTTAAAGGTGAAATAAAAACCGCAATTACCTTAAAAAAATAATAATAAATTTTCATATGCGACGTCGAGGTACTTCCAGCGGAAATGCCAAAAAACGAGAGCAAGACTGATTTAAAAAAAAACAAACAGAAACAAAATACGAGGAACAGAAAAATGATGGAAAAAGACCCGAGCAAACAACGGTGACAAAAGTATCGACCGTATGTATAAAAATACAACTTGGAAGAGAACTTTAGGTTGCATGTAAGCACATGGTATGTCTGTCCCTCGGTCTGTGACATAATGGTTGGTAGAAAGGACCGGCGACGGATGGATGGACAAATCTCAAGCACTTTAAGTAGTAATCAAGGGCAGAGCTAGGATATGGATGCAACACACATACAACAACATTAAACTGACAACAATTGAAACTACGAATTCTAAGCTTCGGTTTGGCTAATGCTTTTTCTATAGAACTTTTATTCTTCTTCTTTTTTTTATATGGGAGAAACGGCAGCTGAAAAATATTTTCGATGTTCTTACCAGGATGCGAACCTGGGTTCTTCCGTAATAGATTGCCAACAAAAATAGACAGCAAAGAAGATATTTTCCCTAATATAAAAGCACTACAAAGGCACTGCAAAACGAAAATGGCGCCCAACGTAAAGTAATACAAAAATGCCTTAATTTGCCATTGAGCATTAAGTGGAAATTATCTCGACACAAAGTGAGAGATCCTTGTGTGTAGTGGTAACATTCGATGGTAATCTTAAAAATGGCGCCCAACGGAAAGTGAAACCAAAATGTCGTAAATTTATGAGAAATATTGAGAAAGAGAGTCAGATGTAAAATGTGATGTTAATCGAGGGAATCTTACATGTTGGGCGCCAGAAATCACAATCAATTGAACGCGAAACTGCTGTGAAAGAAATACGATATCCGACGGGACTAGTTAAAAGCTTTAGGTAGACGTTACTGACTTTTTACACGCAAACAAGACGAACATCAAGAAAAATCATAAAAGAAGCTAACTGTATGTGTCAGTAACCAATTATCAGTTTTATTCGAGGGCTTATGAATTTGTTATTGTTCAAAATATTCCACTGCCTACTCTCTTTAATACAGCACTGGGTATAATGAATTTGGGCGTATTTGAATTTATCATCCATGTAGTACACCTCCTGAGGTTTACTCCAAAGGCACCGAGATTTTATTGCTCATAATTCAATTTGAGTCCCTAGTCCAGCACTGAGGGATATTCATAATGAGAACTACCAAGCAATTGCTGACCTGCGAATTGGGAATAAATATTCAGACAAGGTGACCTCCACTCTAGAATCGATGACATTACCGAGGAGTTCTCATATTCTCGGTGGATCGAAAGCCAATAGCAATATGACTTATATTTGAAGAATGTGCTGTGCTGTGACAGAGCCACAAAAACAAAAATCCTTTCATCTCGACTACATCGGAATCATCAATGATCGACAATGTTGAATAAAGTTACATATTGTCGTTGTCATTGATGTGAAGTGATTTCAACAACAAAGTCAACATGTACCCCAAGACGGGAGGGAGAGAGGGAGCAGAAGAGAAATGTGCAACAATGTGCATATTTTTTGTAGTTGACGTCCTCGTTTATGCAACAAGCAGCAATGTTAGGATTTATGAGTGCTTTGGTAAATGGATGAATGTTGCATGAGTTGCTGCTGCTGCTGCTGCCGAGTGTGTGATGTTGCACTAAAGCAAATAAAAAGTTAACAACATTTGCTGTGTTCTCTGTGTGTGTGTGTGTGTGGGTGTATATATAAACGGACGGTTGGTTGTTGTGGACTGGTTTGATTTTCTAGCCAAACAATGGGTAAAATTAAATTATTTGGACGCGACAAAATGCAACCGTCAGTAGTACTAAAACTCTTCAGGCCACAATGTTTTTCGTTTTACAATTGTTTTGTGTTTTTTTCGTTTTGTTCTGTTTTATTTTACAATCACAGTCCATAGTCCATGAGCACCATTGCGTTCGCCGGCACCCATACTGTTGTAGTCGACTGCTGCTGCTTATGTATACAGCAATGGCTACAAATAAAGCAAATATAAAGTTCAGAGTTTTATTTGTGTGCTCGTCGTCCGTCGTATAGTAGAAGTTTTTCATTTCTTAACAAGTTTTTTTTTATTCGTGTGAGTCTGCCGTTAGGTAGGACAATGTTTGTTTTTGTTGGTGTTATGGTTATAGTTTTTAGTTGTGTTCATTTTTGTTGTTGTGTGCTATGCGAAGCACTCCGCTAAATGAATCGTTTTTAGGCGGAGTTAACAATGAGAGAGAAGAACCTGTAGCATAGACCTCTAAAAAGAGGTCGGCGATAGCATCTGCCGCTCAATAGGCCTTACCGGACACTAGGAGTTTGCAAGCGGATTCCAGGTCGGCTAAAATCTGTCATACAGTTCCCTGGTATGTGCCTGTGGCTCGGGCTCCCGACAAGCTTAATGATGAACTGCTGAGCCATATCATTGAGAGTTGTACGGAAGTCTAGGGCTCATGTTGAGTTCAAGAAGGCAAGCTGAGCTGAGATGATCTCATAACTGATGTGCCTGATAAATACTTATAAATCTTTAAATCAGTTACTTCATATGAAAATTATCTATTTCGGTTCTGAGTATCCTATCACCCAGCCCTGGCAGCAAGGCAAAGCCACTTACCACGCCACTGAATGACAAGAAAACTTGCAGCATAAAATCTAGAAAATTAAATTGCCCTCCCCTACATCTGGAGCAACATATTCATTCAGTCATTCCTCTAAGCATCATGACCACACTCTGATACACACACACACACACATCGTCGTCGTCGTCGTCCTCATGCATTTGTGTATAACCAAAAGTCAACTGTTTCTGCAGGATGAAAGTAAATACTTGAATCCTGTGTTTGTGTGAGAGCGGGTAAAAGCGTTTCTGTTTCCGTTTCACATTGTTTGTAAGCATTTGTTTTTCTTTTCCACTTGTCTGTGTGTACACCCCCCCCCCCCCCCCATGCATAAGTATACATGTGTGTGTGTGTGTGTGCAGGACGAGTAAATTGTATGTGTGCGTAGTACGTTTTCTTGAAATAGTTTTTAATACTTTTTGTTAAGTTTAACAATGTTTGTTTGTTTTTGTTTGCAACAAGTCTACAGTAGTTAGAAACTAAGAGGGGTAAATAGAAGTTTTTTTTTTTTTGCAAGTCCTCTCTCTTGTATCCTTTCTACTGTTATTATTATTAGTGTTGTTGTTGTTGTTTTGCTCTTTATTCAATGTTGACAATTGATTTTCATATTGTAGTTACTTTACGAGCGCTACAACTTCTGCCGGGGAGCTAACATCACCCGCCCACCCTTCGTTACTATATTTGCTCTCAAATAGAGTTTGTTTATAATCTCTTTCGTTTTTCCAACATTTGGACCAAAAGAAATTTTATTAATTCCAAACCAAAGTCACTCGGGGGCATTTGCGGGGGGTAATGAACGACTAAACTCTTACTTTGAATCCTTCTCTTACTTAGGTACATGGCCTAAAGGATATGTCAGTTACATGGTGTCCTTATTCAAATGAACCAACAGGAAGGAGTACAAGGTATAGTAGTTTATGATACCCTTGTTGACGTTTTTTTTTTGCTGTTGTTGTTTGTAAATGTATTCCATATATACTTGTATGACATATCTAGTTTAGGTCTCTTGTAAATGTAAATGAGAAATGTAATTTTCGAAAAAGGTTCATATCAATTATACGCCAGCAAGGCGCGCCATATTTCGAACCTAAATACATGAAGACAGCAGAGACAGCGTCTTCAACCAGTCTTCGAAGAAAATCGTATCGTCGAATATCTAACGCACATGCAAATGTCGGACTGACTGAATAGGTGGAATGGCTGTAACAGTTCAAAAGGAAAAAAAATCGAAAACAATGCATCATTTTCAATGTGTAATACTTCGTTGGCGCTCTGTATTGTTCTGTTGCCATCTTGGCTGAAATGTTACGTGTATGCCCTCCAGCTGGCGGGATGGCATCACAACTCATTCCCACGTTCGCCGAATCACTCTGAGCCATAGTGCTGGCATATTCGTAAGTATTTGAGTAGTGTGGTTTCAAGGGGTAATTGTTGATCAAAGAAGCAAGAAAACGCATGCAAATCCGTAGGGACAGCTGCTGATACTCCAGACACTCCGATGATATTTGAAATATATTTTAATGAAAATGGGATGATAATCCAGATGCCGTTTAAAATATCAATCTTAATATATATTTACCCTCGACACTGATTCACTGATACACTGATTCACTGACTCTGTCACGCAGTACGTAGGAATTTAAATAGGCATTCTATAATAATTCTATAAATAATAATAATAAAAAAAATAATATTTTTGTTTTGTACAGAAATTGTGTTTTCCCCAAATTTTTTTTTTCCAAAATTTTTTTTTTTCCAAATTTTTTTTTCCACAAAATTTTTTTTTCCACAAAATTTTTTTTTTCAACAAAATTTTTTTTTCAACAAAAAATTTTTTTTTCCACAAAAATTTTTTTTGTCAACAAAATTTTTTTTTCAACAAAAATTTTTTTTTTTCAACAAAATTTTTTTTTTCAGCAAAAATTTTTTTTCCACAAATTTTATTTTTTTTCGAAATTTTTTTTTACAAAATAGTTTTCTCAAAATATTTTTTACAAAATTTTTAAAATTAAGTAACAAATCTTTCTCAAGCAAATTAACGGGCGCCATAGGCGCATTACAACTTACTAGTAGAGAATAGACTCTGAAGATATTCTGCTGAAACTCTCATAATATCCAGAAAATACCGAACTAAAACTCTGAGGGTGCAGTGATAATATTTGGGCTGGTTCTTAACTTGGCCATTAGAATCAAGAGACGCAGTGTTAGAGATACATAGTGTGCATGTGTAAGTAGATATCTTTACTTTTTTTTTTGGTCTGTAAGGAAAAAAATGATTTGGTCGTTGTTATACTCTCAGTAACTGAAAATTGTTCTCGTAATAAGCTGAGAACAATTAAAACCACCGACACCGCTACTCTTTTACAGCTCAACCCTGATTACCAAACTCAGTAACCATGAATGTAAATCATAGTCAAATTCGTATAATAAAATAAAATTCCTTAGTAACCACAATCAAAAGTAACGAGTATTCAAATGCAATCACATTCAACAACACTAACACGTATACGTCTATGATGTATGGTGATATCCTGAGGCATTCATTTCAGTTCTTTCATTTGTATGTATGCGTTTACATACATTTCAAATGAACTCATGGCTTTCACCCACACTGCTACACTGGCACATTCGACACGTGTGTGTACGTTCGTTCTAGATGATTTTGTTGTTGATGTTGTTTGCTGCCTGTGTTGTCAAAAATGCGTAAATTGAAATAGAAAATATCACTAGAGGACAAATTATCTTATAATTTACGCAACATCCCAAACACCGCGAGTCGGTGGCGATGACGGCAACGGCATCATGTTGCTGTGTTGTTTGCCCAACCAATCGTCTGCGTCGGTCTATTTATGGACCGCGTGTTGTGTCATGAATGGGGCTTGGGTGTTTCCTTTGAAAACCTACATACATGCTGTAGGAACGTGTAGATTAAATGAAATCTAATTGCAAATATCAAGTACATGCATAAGTTAAAGATTAAAAAGCCCTCAAATAGCTGTAATTCAGCGGACGGAGGGAAATCTAATTGGAAATTGTTTGGTTGTTTTTTTGGTTGTTGTTGCTTTGTTTTTGTTCATATGAATGGCCTGTATTTACTTTCTGATTTTATTGGGTAAGCATGGCTAGCAAGAAGATTAGGCCCTTGAGGTTAACATTTGTCTATAACACAACAACAGGGCAAACAAGCTGAGTGAATTTGTTTGTCAGGTTGCCAATCATAAGCGCCTTTTTCTTAATTTCTCCCACAATAGTAGACAGTGTTTCCAACAGTGTATACAACAGAAAAGTATTTAGTCTTATTAAAATAAACTTGTAAACTAAAAACTGCAGAAACTTTGAAGATTTTCCGATAATCCGTTGAAGAAATCCTCTGATAAATCTCGGGTAATATTCACATGTTAACCTCATGTCAGTAATTCTGACGAATTTATCTTTTTACGAAACTGCCACTTTCAGTGTGCTCTCCTTGAGTTAAGATTTCGAAACCATAGCACTTCGTTCTGGTTGGAATTAACGTAAACCTATCAACACCGAACAGATTTCCAGTCAACAGTTCACAACTTTCAAGTATATTTAACATGTAATTGACTTAATTAGTTCATGGCCAAAAACGAGTTTCATTTCATTAGCGTAACCACACACAAACACATACACTACCCCGTTTACAAAGTCATTATTAGACATTTGCGAATCTTCTGAAAGATTTCAAGGTTACAAATGAACTGATTCTTAAGCAACGACAGGACAGGACAGGATAAGACGTTCGATTAAATAGACCCACCGCAATCGCATACCCTAGACCAAAACAACAAAGGCTACATTTATTGTACTCCATTCATCGAGGCGGGAATGGAGAATACAAGAAAGTCCTTTCACCTCTGCAAAAGGCTTCTTTGAATTGTTGCTGTTGTCTCCTTGCTTCGGTCTACGTTTTGAATGCTTGCGTTTGGATGTTAACTTGGCCATTATAATCAAAAGGAATAGTAGTAGAGATACGGTGTGTGTGCGTGTGAGCAGATATCGAGTGGGCTTTTCTTTCATTTTATTTCATTTGCAAGGACAAAAGGATGCTAACTGAAAGGTATTCCTTTGGCTTGCCTGGCCTTTCCCGGGCATTACAGCAAAAACCTCCACCCCCCAGCAACGACATGCTCGTACAAAACCTTTTATAATGAGTTTAAGCTATTAATTAATTGAATTCAATTTGACAAATTGTTGTGTGTGTCTGAACGGCAAGGAGAGCGGTGAGAATGGTATTCAGTGGCTGGTTAAAGCCAAAAACGCTGAACCCATTTTAAGGGGTTAAGTAAGACGATGCCACGGGTGTTTGTCTTACAGTTAGTTTGGTGAATATCCTTTTGTCCATCCAGGGATGTATTGAAGCCATCGGTAAAAGTCGTTGGCCAATCGTTGGCTGCTAACATTTCGTTAAGCAATTTCTGAGTATTTGTCAAGTAGTTTTAAGTTCATTACAGAAAAAAAAGGACAACTACTTCTTTAGATTGCATTCACTGCCCCATAAAAAGATTGCTTTCAGATGTCCACAAAATATTTTCAAAGTATGAGAGAGAGAGAGAGAGAGAGCAACCGAGGAATAAAGGAATAACTAACTGGATACGTAACTAATACCAAGCACTCATGTCCTCGTCCTTTTTAAGCCCAGACCCAGCGTGTGGCAAAGGAAACCTTTCTGCTGCAGTCACGACCAATGACAGCGTATGTGTAAGTGTGTGGTTGGGGATGTGGATGCTGCCACCACATACGATGGAAGCACCAGGTATGTGATGAGATCATACAAAACATATCTAATAATACGAATTAAAGGTAACGAAATATGCTCTCTTATTGGATTGTAAAATGGTAAGATGCTTAAAATGCATTCAACAGCTACTGACAGGCAGGACTTGTGGGTTCCTTGGCTGCAACAAAGTAATGATGGGGAGGTGGGCCAAATAATGGCATAACCGAGTCTCGTCTTGTCATGAATGAAAAGAACGAAAGGCAAGCAAGACAAGTGTTCGCCTGTAGCACAGCAACTGCAGTTGTAGCAGTAGCCGTAGTAGTGTTTAAAACTTTAATGTTAAATATTTTATGAAATATAAAAATAACATACACAAGACGTCAACGCTAAAGCTTACCCTGCCCCCTCTGACAGCAGCGCTCCCACACTATTGCACCCCAGCATTTATGTATTTTCATGGCAACACCACCAAGAAGATTTTTATAGAAAATTCAGGCGACAGAGCAAGCAAGGAAAGTAAAGGATCCATCCAAGGATGCGGTGATAGCTTTAACACACAGACACTCGGTCTCACACATGGACACCGGCAACCTGCTGAAAATCTCACAGACTGTATTTACAGTTATCAAATTGTGAACACACTCTTACAGATACACAACAGAGTGAGTGCATCATCAATGGTTGAGCAACCCAGTCTAGTAGTGACACACACACACCACACACACACAGACAGGGACATTTTACCCATTAAATGGGAAAAACGGATTCGTCATCCTTGGAATGTGAGATGAGCATGAGGCAGCAGAATAGCATCCCAACGAATATAGTAGTAGTGGCTGTGATGTGTATGTACGCTTCGCATCACTCCTTTGCCACAACAAATAAACGCAGCACCAGGATACGAATGGGTTTATTTAAAATTCAATTATGGTCTGGCAAAGCGGAAAATATGAGCGAGTAGGACAAATGGTTCACAATAGTTTCCACACACACAAACACAGACTCATACACGGATTTACATTTTCACATTTGGTGGGTTATTATAATACAATGTTCAAATGAAGTCTAAAATGAGTTCTCTTTAATAGTCTTTAAATCTGGCAGAATGCAGGACAAAGTGAAAGGCATTTAAAAAGAAACCAAAAAAATAACTGGTTTACCACATACTCATACAGTAAGGGCTGAATATCTTCGGGATAATGAACCAAGAGAAGGTCGTAACAAGTTTATTAAATATTCTAAAAAATATCTTCCCAATTATTAACAATGAGAAAAGAAAGTAAGTCAACTAATCTTGTCTTTTCAATGCAAATATTGAATTTTACATAGTACACATATCGCACCTGTTCAAAATTTTCTATTTTTCAGTAGAGAAAAAAAAATGTTTATGTTAATGTTAAAGGTATAATATAAAAAAAAAACTTGTTAACTACATTACAACACTGGATTTCTTTTTATTTCGCAAAGTATTTGTAGAAAAATAACCAATCTTTGAGTTACTACCATTTTGTTGAAAATTCTTGGTTTTAGGAGAGATATTATTTCGACTTGTTCCCGTTTAACTGAAAATATTGGTGACCGTTATAAGATAAAAAGCGAACAATTCGAAATACTACTCTTATGTTGAAAAACCTGCGATCTAAATGCCTGAAATACGTGGGTTCAATACTGAAGAGAGTATCCGGCTCTCGGCGAATGTTACGCTTAAATTTGATTTTAAGGTTGTGAGAAAATGTTGCATATTTTTAGGCAAATGACGAACTTTCATGGTTGAGGCCTAGCTCTACCACCTATTTGACTAATGTCTAGACAAAGTAAAATGCCAGTAATTCTGAAATAAAGTATACGTCACTCGGCGAACGTGAATGTTAGGCTTAAATTTGATTTTAAGGTTGTGAGAAAATGTTGCATATTTGTAGGCAACCGACGAACTGTCAAGGTTGTGGCCAAGCTCTACCACCTAACTGACTAATGTCTAGACAAAGTAGAATCTGTGCAAGATGTGACATAGTTGCAATAGAGTTCGGCGAACCCAATATCAAATCTCAGCGCATATAATTCTAGTAAAATGTTGCATATTTTTAGGCATATCAGATATTAATATATTCTATGTGTTATCTATTAAGGTTTTGAATGACTCAGCGATATGTGATCCGGAGTTGAAGACTCCTTTCTGCCAATTATAGTTTCGGTTCTTGATTTAAATGCATAATTTTAGGCATATTTGAAGTATCCATAAAACAACAACGCTCGATCGCGCCTTTCTACTACTGTTCCAGCAATTTGAATAATATTCAAATCGTTATATTCAGTACAAAATAAATTTATAACGAAAATGCAATTATTGTGGCTTACCAAACAATTCAGTTTATACAAGAGTTGCTCTTCAATTCTTACCTAAAATGAGACCAAAAAAAGAAAGAGACACATTGAAAACTTAATTGGAAATAATAATAACAAACTTACTGATTAATGACAAACAATTAAAATAATAATTGTGGAAATTTTGTAAATAAGAGGGACAGAAATGGACACATACTGACGGACAGGCAGACATAGATACATTTATATAAAGATCAAGTAAGGTGGTGGCCTGGGGCGGACACATATGATGCATATGACCGCCTTTAGGGACGACTACAATACAACAACATCGATCTTAAGATAGTGTAACAACTTAAAAACAACAACAAGGATGATGACAAACCAGATGTAGTTACAAACAAAATGTAATATTACAGGAAATGTGTATAAATCAAATCATAGCAAATGAAATAAATCATAGTTTCGGTTCAATTAATGTCTTCCCCTGTCTTAATGTCTGGCCTTAGCATTGCCTCGAATAACTAAAGTCAATGGTGATGTGGGACTTCCTACTGCAAGGACTATGTGTCTGTGGGATTTGTGTGGTTAATTAGATTCGTGCTCAGATGTCCTTAGCATCTTTGCTAGCGACCCCCCTCCCCCCCCAGCCTTCATCGGTTATTCAGGTCAATTAGCTGAACTCCCAAATTACTGTCTTAATAGTGATAATAATATCATTATAATGATTATTAAATATCAAGTCAATTAATGATCTCTTCTGCCCCGCAGCCTATAAGAGGCCAAAGGATAATATTGGTTGGTTGTTGGTAATGATGACAAATATGTATACTTCGTATGCCAACCAAAGGACACCAAGAAATGTGATCTTTGTTTAAGGACATATTTTGTGCCGCGTAATTGCATGTAAATTCCCCATACACTTGATATATCTTTTGCATAACTACGATATGAATACGCACGCATCTCTTCCTGGGGAATGGCGCACATCAATCTCAGCAATGTAGTGGGCGGGTGGGGTGGTGGAGGGAAGGAGCGATGGTATTATCTAAATCCATCGTAAAGGAGCGTAAAAAAAAACATGTTGGCAACAAAACAATTACGTTAAGTTGTCAGGTTAAAAAGAACGCAACAACAACAATTTGCCCGAACTGTAAACAAGGGAAGACAATACGGACAGGCTTTCACCTCCACCTATTGCTGTTGCTGTCACTGCGGCTGTCTATCTCTCTCTCTCTCTCTCTCTCTATTAAAGAATAAACATCATATTTCTATGATTTTATGCAAAACCTCCTCCTCCTGCTGCTGCTCCATCCACTTAACTAAAGAGCAAACACTCTGCGTCAGTACGTTTATGGGGAGAAAAAACAATATTAGTAAACATAACCTCTGTTGGGCAGATTCTGTGTATCGTTGTCTAGCTCTAGTTTGGTATGTATGGATGTACGCCCTTTCGTCTTCCTATTGCTCAGCAAGTTCCTTTGTCCTCTGGCGCCCTTCCTTCTATTAGGTCTTTAGTCCCTACAACAGTAAGCGGATACTCCATCATGTATCATTGTCTATTTATAGGCCGTTCTGAAGACGATCGATGACCATGCCATCAGTCTTCGTATCTTACTGTTTCTCTATCCGTCCTTTGACCCGCCAGTCGTTCTTTCTTGTTCGAACTTTCTTCCAGCGTTCGTTCTGTCTTGTCCGATCCTTCAACCACCGGTCAGTGTTTTATGTCTGTCCTTTCATCCGCCCGTCGTTCGATCTGGTCGATATGTCATCCAGCGTTAGTTCTTTCTTTTTTGTCCATTCATACTCCGGTGGTTCTTTCTTCTCTGTCCGTTTATAAACTGGTCGTTCATACTCCGGCCGTTGTTCTTGTCTGTCCGTTTATAATCTGATCATTTTTACGTCTCCTTCCTTTTATACGCAAGTCGTTCATTCATTGTCTGCCCGTTTATAATCTGATGATTTCTTCGTCTCCTTCCTTTCAGACGTCTGTTTGTCTGTTCATTATCTGGTCGTTCCTTAATCTACGTCATCTAATACTACAGCCATTCTTTCATGTCCGTCCTTATATATTTCGGTTGTTCTTTCATGTCCGTCCTTACAAATTGCGGTCGTTCTTTCACAATCGCCTGTCCTCGTATTTTTTTCCCCGTCCCTTCACCCATGTTATGCCATATATGTTTGTTATTTATATATTCGTCCTGTTGCATTTTTTTCTCTTTATATTTATTTGTGGGTCCCTTTTTGTTTTCAGGCCGATGTGACATAACGTTGCTTTGCCCCAGTTTCAATTTTCGTCCTTGCATCTTCCTGTTTTTTTTTCATCTGTTCTTTATTTGTAATCCACCCTACATTCCTTTCGTGTCTGCTATGAATGCGTATGTTTTTTCGTCCTATTCAATCTCCTGTATTCATCTACTCGTTCCTCAGTCAATTCGATGTCCATATTCGTCTGTAGTCTTTTTCAGTCGGTCCAGTAATTGCCTTTATTGCTGGACTTTTCGTCTACCTTACCGTAATTTCTGTGCAACCCTTTCCAATTTATTTTCGGTGTCTTCCGCCGATTTTCTAAACATCGTTCTGATTATCATTCGATTTGTCTGCATGTCCTTCAGTCCTCAGTTATTCCGGCTGCCCATCCTTTACCAAATATGGGTTTCTCGGATTTTCTTCCTACATCTCTCAATTTGCCTGCCTCTGTTTTCGTTTTCGCTATATCTTCATTCCATCTATCTAACCGCCGGGGCTATGCTGTCCGATCTTTCATCAGATGCGTTTTGCCTGTTCTTTTTTCTGTCCGTTTGTCTGTCAATGCTTTCGTCAGCTTTTCAGCCAGCCTGTCCTTATTTCTATTTATGCGTCTGTACGTCATTTGATTATCTGTCCCCCATCTGTTAGTTTTGTCCATGAGTTTGTATCCACTTGATCCTTTGGTCTATATTACTCCCTGTCTGTTTGTCGGTGTATCTCTATTTTGCCTAAACTTATCATATGACATGAGAATACGCAAGCAGTAACGCAATGATAACAAATTATGATAACAATATGGAGAATTGGTGCCAGGGAACAACAACACAACAACTACAACAAAACAAAAAAAAAAATCTGCCAGTTGTATAACTTTCCTTGCCGGTGCGTCGTACGTGAGCTGAACGGCAGCATTAGCAACCAGGAAAATAAAGCTGTCCGTGTCTAGGAAAAACCCAGAGAAAACTTTTCACGTTATCTATGACTATGGACTGACTATGTTTGACTGGCTCCCTCGGTCTAAATGACTGTGCTGCTAGTGCGGGCAGGAGGGTGGCAACGGAAAGGTGGAGTGGTTTGGGGTGGGGGCGGCAGAGCTCTCTAAACAAATTTCATTTTAATATTGTTATAGCCTGTTGTTTGTATTATGAAAATAGGAAAGTGATATGATATGTATGTATATATTCATATATACATATATACGGAGGTAAGATAGATATAATATCAAACAACCACGACAATAGCAATCATAAAAATAGCAACAACTTTAGCAAAAGCAATGGCAACAATCGTGTGCTTATCTTAAACGACGGGATGTATTTAAATCAAGTGTAAAAGCGCACAAACTGGAGGAGAGAGAGAGAGAGAGATATAGAGATGGGGGAAGGGTGGCCAAAAGACAACAAACAACAACAATCATGGCTATATGGAGAGACTCTGGCGGAAGGACCCATAAACAAGGACCAACCAATACAAGAGTATGAGCTGCTTCATGGATGTATGAGGATGTTCACATGCTTGTATGTGTGGCAAGCGTCAAGTTGTTAATGCTAAAAGTTTTTTAAATTTATTATCCTGCACGAAGGCACAAACACCCAGACACTCACACACATACTCAAACAGCCCAGCGAAGATACCATTACGGTGAACACGCCATCCATGAGAGTACAAAAAAAGGACATCAGCGAATTCAATGTGACAACAAATACGCCTACAAATATTGAAATAAATAGACCAAGTAACAACAAACAAGGACAACAACCGTAGGCAACAACAGCAACACGTTTGTCATACTTAAAGCAGTGAGAGAAAATGTCTGTCTGCCGGGCCGTCTGTCTGTGTATATGGCTGTAATATATGGTAATTTTTTCATAAAATGACAAACATTTGTTCAGTAAATGTCCTTTCTTTTGGGTGAGTTTTTTTTGTTTTGTTTTTGGCGTTGTTATTGCCGATGTCTCCATCCTCCCGCCCTGAGAATGATTGTCAGAGATCAAGAACAAGCGTTCAAGTAAACTTTGTTTTCTCTCCCGGCTGTGCGCCCGGTTGTCTCCTCTTACATTTCTTATTCCCGGCACAAAGTGAAATAAATAAATGCACATGTACAACTTTTCCGATATTTTTATTATTTCATAAAATAAACATTCTCTATATTTCCCTCCCACCCCGCCCATCATTATGTCTACTGCCATCAAAAGTAATAAAAGTAAAAGCTCTACAATTTCGTTGTTGTTGTTTTTTTCGTTCGCCTTCTTCCGTTTCGGTTTCTTGCCACGACAACAACATGCAAAAAGTAGATTCACAAACATACATCTACTAACACATCCTACTTAAGTAATGTGTACAGAGCCAGACAGAGAGAGAGAGATAGAGGACGATAGGGAGCGAAAAAAAGGAAATAAATCTACCGACAGATTGTTTGTTTTGTATGGCAAGGAAAACATGTTGTTGGTACATGGATCTGTAAGTTTATCTAGCAACAAATGAAACAAATCTGTTTTCCTCCTTCACACACACTCACATGTATTAAAAAGTAAGTGTGTATATGATAAACTACAACTACTACTAAATACCAACACACACCGCCTAAAAGTATGCCAACCAAGTTCATCAGCACACGCTAAGGGAGGGAGAGAGAGAGCAGTCAGTAGAAAAACAAAAAGAAAACCAGAAAACAATTACAATTTCCTAACAAGTGTTTCAGAGGGCGGGTGAGGCGGCGGCGTGTTGGTTTGGCAGCATTAATTCATAAACAAGAAAAACACGTAACATTTCCCGAAAATCAATAACATTTACAAAAGTTCATTACGCCAAAAACGGCAAAACGAAAAAAAGAAACGTTTAGAGGGAGGGGAAGAAAATAAAAAAAAATTAGTCTAAGATGGGAGTGCAAAGAGGAGACCTCTGCTCCGGAATAGACACGTACGTCGCATAGACAATGATTTTCAAATCGTTACAAGACACTTTGCCTAGACTTCATGATCCATAAACTATATCAGTAACAATGCTAATTTAGGTTTATTGTCCTCACTCTGTCCCAAAGATAAAGAAACCCACCCGCGTCGCCCAATTTATGTTCCCGTTTACTTCATCTACCGACCACCAGTTGCACCGGGCGCTTCATATCAAACAAAAACTCACAACTGTAATCCACATAAACATTCACACAACTGTCTACAAGCCATTGCGATGTGCGGCTGTGCCCTTGTAATTTTATATGATGTATTGGTCCCCCCCCCAATATTTGTTAGACTTTCCGTTCAGAGTATTACGCCATAAATAGAATGTTCGATAATTATACAAATTGAGTACTCTGTTGGCAATTCAGTTAAAACTAATTCCGGGATTTAAGCTGCAATACAGTCGGCATTTGGTCAAGAATATTCTGTGTCCGTGCTGCCACTAATGGAAGGATTAGGCAAAAAGTTGTACGTGTGTACAGATACCGTGCATACGCTGAGCATTGTGCATTCAATGTTCACGTCTCCAAATTTTAATTGGTTTTTCCAACTCTCCCAACAATGACGAGATTCCAAATATTAAGTTAACCATTTGGTTGCTAAAACTCTCGAGAGAGAGGGAGAAGAAAACCGTACACCACTTTCCAAGTAGTAAAGAAATTAATTGGTATGACGGTAGTGAAAGCTCCCAAATCTAGGAGGTAGGTAAGCAAGTCAAGTTGTAATTATGTAATTGCGAAGGTAAGTGAGTTGATAAGCCAAAGTGTAAGTACGTAAAATTCGCAAGTAAGGCGGTAAGTAAATCAGTAAGTGGGTAAGTAAGTAAGTAAGAAAGAAAGTAAGTATGTAAGTAATAAAGTAAGTAAGGAAGTAAATATGTAATTAAGTAAGTAAGTACGTATGTATGTAAGTAAGTACGGAAGTAAATAAGTAAGTATGGAAGTAAATAAGGAAGTATGGAAGTAAATATGTAATTAAGTAAGCAAGTACGGAAGTAAATAAGTAAGTAAGAAAGTAACCACGTTTGTAAGAAAGTAACCACGTTTGTAAGTAAGTAACCACGTGTGTAAGTAGGTAAGTAAGTAAGTAAATACGTTTGTAAGTAGTAAGTAGGTAACTAAGTTAGTAAGTAAACACGTTTGTAAGTAAGCAAGAAAGTAAACACGTTTGTAAGTAAGCAAAAAAGAAAACACGTTTGTAAGTAAGTAAACACGTAGGTAATTGACTAACTAAGTAAGTACGTAAGTTAACACTTCGATCGTAAAATAATAAAAATCTAGAATAACATTATTCTCTGTTTTTAATAACGTTTTTTGTTTTTAAAGGAAAACAACACTGTTTTAATGCATTCCATTACATTTCTTCTAGGAAGGGAATAATAAGGGCATATTCCCCCAGGCAGTCTCTGACTTTTCGTTACCTACAAATAATCACATTTACAATTACATATTTAAACAAAGTTCCACATTAAGTTGACTACTTATCAACTTGAAAGGATTTTGTCCTTTTTTCTGTCCCCTGTTCTAGTGCATAACTAGACAAATTACAAGAGAAGACCACCAACCAAGCAAAGCTTATTAACATGTAATTGATTGGTTTTCTAATCTCTTAAATGTAAATGTGAACCGAAAGAAACCTCATCGAAAGGACATGCAACAGCCTCGAAGGGACAAGTGGAGACAAATTCAAGAGCCAACAGCAGTTAAACGATGACGATGACGACGACGACGATGGCAGGGCAATGTGACGCAACAATTCAAGATGGCACACAGACAGACGGCTGGAAGCCAAAACAAAAATCATCGTCGGCATCAGATAGAAAATTACATGCAAATATGCAACATTACCTACATATCTACTAACACTACTACTGCTGCCATGAATCTTGTGTCTTTCTTTCCATTCCAACATAAAGCATAAAAAGTCCTTGCTGGTAGTGAATGAGAAAAAAACATTTCTTTGTACCCAGAGGAAAAAAAAAACAAGAAATAGAACACAAGCTCTGTAGAAAATGATGAAATGGCAAAAATATTGTAAAGAAAACACAATCACCTCAAATGACTGACTTGACTATCGGACGGACGGACGGACGGTCTTGACTGGCTGTCTGACGTCGTAACAGTCTTAGCAAGAAAGTAACTGCACTTGCACACGTCAAATGCTTGGTTGCTTCTCTCTGGCGCCATTTACTGGATAAAAGTGTTGACACAATATATTGCTGGAGTTTAACGCAACGTAAAATCTGCCACAATGAATAAATGACGACTGTTTTACCACCCTACCCCGCCTCGCACCATTGGCAGATAACTTAAAAGCAACTGCATCGTTGACATCACCAGCCGTCTGTCCGCCGGTACCCTTTATGGCTTAATATACGCAGCGTTAGATAGCCCAACAGCCATAGACAAAATGTCGCAAGTTACTGCTCCCGTAGTTGTAATTCCACGCAAAGACAAATAAAAAGAAAACTACTTTTTTCCAGTCTTCAACGTCGTTTACATCTTCAGATGCTTCTTTAGTTTTCACCGTAAAAAAAAAATATGACTGAATATGCAGAAATACTTCAGAATGACGAATGTCGTCTTGCCAGCCTTCCCTGCTTTGTTGTAGAAAATATGCTTTGGAAAAACCTGTGGCAATTTAGTGGAAGCAATTTTCTCCTGAACGCACACACAATTTTCTTCTTTTCTTTTTTTTTGTTGCAACAAGATGTAAATAAAGTTATGTAAAAGCTGACTCAATTCGTTTTTACTCTCGTCACATTTTTTTACAGCTTCCAGATTTTGTCTGTTTCCCTCACCCCTTTAAGACAAAGGCAGATTGCAGGATGCAACTTAAGACTGAGGCAGGTAATGAGACGAAAAGAAAATTTGACTTTGGTTGGGATTTCTTCTTTTTATTTTTTTTTGTACAAATTCAACATTAATAAATAGTAAAAACTATTGCTTACTTTGAGGGGCAAATGAGCAAAACATGCTCGTTATTTTTTGTGCTAAGTCTGTCTGTCTGTCTGTCCGTCAGTCTTTATCGTCATTTTCGAGTATTTTAACAGAGTAAAAGTAATAAATTTTGTTCAGAGATCTGTGCAAGCACTTCTGTTCCCCGTCGAACTCGTCAAAGTCGCATTGCTTGCCGCCCGTATTCAAGTTATAATTTGGATTATTTCTACATATGCACGTTCGTATGCATGAACTTGTTAAACTTACACGTACGTGTAATAACTTTATCCACCTGGAACATCTTTTTTTTTTTTAAAGAGAAATTAATTTGTAAGGCTTTACATCCTTCCCCTGCTGCAAGCAACAAGCAGCAGGCGGCTTCAGTTCAGCTCGCTGCATTGCCACGAGGATGAGGAGGAGGAGGAGGATGTATTCTAAACTTTTTGTTAATGAAATCAACTGCAGCATACTCAAATTTCACTCGAGTGCTCAGAGACGAGTGTTGATGAATAGATACGCAAACTTTTCCCGAGTAAAAAGAAAAATCTATGACATACCATCATGCGGCAAGCAGTGTGTCGAACGTAGAGCATGGTTTACATAAAAATGGTACCGAGGATTAAACTCTTGAAAAGGGAATATTGATGTTAGCTTGACTCAGCGGTTGCAACACTTCTAGGATCCATACTTGGAAAGTGAGGAATATTCGTAGGCTTTAAAATTGAAAGGACCATCCAGAACAAACATTGCAATAAAGGTGGCTTTTTGGTGATGAAGGTGGCTTGTAGAAGTCGCCTGGTAGAAGAAATTCTTTCCCTAGTACAGGAAGAACAAACACACGCACCCCGTTATGATTTCACAGATTTATCATCAAGAATGCATTTTGTAAAAAACTAATTTTGAGATTAAATTGTTATTATCCCAAAATGTATGTTGCAGAGTTAACAGAGTAAACCATAAATTGATTTCTTATGTCTTTCAAACTGACTTCACACTACTTATAATTTTCACAACTAGAAACATGAATACGGTTTGCAGAAGCAGCGCCATCTAGATGTCAATATTAGAGTAACGTAAGTTGAAATTGACATATGTTGATGACAATCGGTATGAGTGAAAAGTAACAGCTGTCAATGACAATCTTACGCTTAATAAAGTCACATTGGGGAGAGAAATTACCAGTATAATAAATCTGATCGAAGGACCATTTCAAAGGATATTAATATTTAAAGTTTCATTTGCGTTTCTGAATAACACAATGGGAAGAGAAATCACCCGTATTATGAATCTGATCGAAGGACCATTTCAAAGCAAAATTAATATTTAAAGTTTCATTTGCGTTTCTGAATAACACAATGGGAAGAGAAATCACCCGTATTATGAATCTGATCGAAGGACCATTTCAAAGCAAAATTAATATTTAAATTTTCATTTACAATTCTAAATGTCACAATGGGAAGAGAAATCACCCATATAATGAATCTGATCGAAGGACCATTTCAAAGGAAATTAATATTTAAATTTTCATTTACAATTCTAAATAACACAATGGGGAGAGAAGTCCCCAGTATTATGAATCTGATCGAAGGACCATTTCAAAGCAAAATTAATATTAAAATTTTCATTTACAATTCTAAATGGGGACATTATTAAATATATATAGAATTTCTAAATTGCTGGTTCAAAGCGAATGAGATTTCATGTAGACCAGGTATTGGAGCGTAGGCTCGGAAGATGGACCCAATGTGGCTCACGCGGAATACTAATTTCTCATATGGCAAAGCTATACTTTCCACCGCCAAATTTGTCTTGCCTGTTTATGTTTTCCTGAGAGCTTTATAAAATATGTATTACTCGTAGAACAGTTTATATAAAATCTCTAGGAGTGAAGGAAAGTTAAGGTGGAACAAGAGGATCTGAAGCTGCTTGACAGTTCACACGATGATCTCAGTTAATTTCCATTGAAAATCTAAACGATTTGTAATGGTTGTTCTAACCAGAGTCCAATTCATGGTATTTTGAATGGCTCACAAAAGTTACTTTAATTGTCCACAATCGTCATAAATCTTCAGGAAAAAAATATACACTGCACAATCACAATAGAACAACAAAATGGTCAACTTGTCAATGAGTCAGCCTGCGTGCTGCAGGCAGATACTTGCAACATGCAGGTTGTCTATGAGCCATTAAGCCAACGTAACCTACTTTTTTTTTGCATTAGCGGACACTGGGGAACCATGCTTCGGTGGCATAGTACATCAATATTACTTTCACCCACCACCACCCATATGAGCACGGGGCCAAAACTCGGTTAAAACTTGTTAAAAAGGAAAATCCTGAATGAATTCATTTACACACACCCATACGCTCATACAATTTCATGTAAAGCTACAAGGATATATATTTTTTTTTTTTTGATATTCGAAAATTAGTAAGACTGATGTTAGTTTAAATTACTGGCTGACGAAAGTATGCAGGTGAATTGTACACATATACAACTATGCAAACACACACATACAGACATACAGTACGAATTTAATTCAGTCCTTCCTTAGCGAATGCAGGCACAACTATGCTGTCAGGATGGCGATGCCAAGCAGCAGTAAAGAGAGTTAGAGAGGAATTCTGAAAAAGCTCCCCTCATCGGAAGAAAATCCTTCTGACAATATTCTACATCCTTGGCAAAAGGCAGAAATGAGGGTAGTTTTCTAACTTCGCCTACATGCCACATTAACTGGCATCTTCTGTGCTTCGAACATAAGTGCGTGTGTACAATGCAAGAAGCCCAGCGGGAAATTGAGTTCATTTACGTCAAAAACACACACACACACACACATACACTCCAATCATCCACTCATACACACATCATTAGTATCGCTTTTCGTCTGAGGCTCTTATTTAGAGCCGAGTAAATGTTATGACAAAAACACTGGCAATTGTGAATTGCATCCTTTTAAAGGTATGACAGGCAACATCAGCGCCTCGCCGCGCCACGCATGTTTCCACTAGAAGAGAAGGTTTTGCTAAATGGGCCCGTGCTGTTCCCTAAACCACATGTTTGCAGAGTGATAGTGGTGGCGGCGTTACATGTGTTGATTATGACGATTTGACTTTGGAGTTTTAAGCAGAAGCAAATGCAAGTTAACGGAAACTAAATGTGATGTTTCAAACTACGAGGCGGTGACAAAGATTCAGGTGGGAGATGGCAAAAATTCGCTGAAGTAATCTAAAATGCACCTGATCATTTTACAGAAGAATGTGAATAAGAAAAGAGGTGTTTATACAAAATTCTATTCTGAGTTGAAATGTTATTAATTGAATAAATGGATTCCTACTGCAGGCTTAGACTAGAGACTTAGAAACCAAGAGGTGCTGAGGTTCTCCACAGATTAATGGGGAATCGAGCTACCCAATCATTCGATCCTCGAAGAATACACAACACATTAAATGAATCAACAAGATTCATTACGAAATTGACAACTGAAATATGAGGGAGTGAAACGACCAGGGGCATAACTTGAAAAAAAAATATAAATCTTAGTTAGAATCCTAAAATCCTACACTAAAATTCCCGATTACCCATCTGAGGAAATGGAAGCACCAGGTATTGCTAAACTAACTTTCTGTTTAGTAAGAATCACGATTTTCTCTAAAACACCAAACAAAATTTCTCGATTACCCATCTGAGGAAAAGGAAGCACTAGTCTAACAATCGTTGTTAAATATGGAAAATCACATACCTGATGAAACAGAGAGCACTGCGATTTGTTTAGTTTCAATTGGAAATTTATTCGATTCGAAGTTTCTTTCAATTGGAAATTTGTACACAATTTCTGGCTTAGCAACCTCTTTGACCGAAGAGGAAGAATAAATGGTTTTTTTAAAAGATTTTGTTTCGCAGGCTTTTAAAAGCGAAATATAATCATAAGCAGCTACAACATCACTATAAAAATCGTTCACGACCTGTTTTAAATGCCACTAAGAATTTCAACAGATCAGGACAATCAGCCCAATTATGACCAAACAAAAATAACCATTTGGCTATCGCCTAGTACCCTTTTCTGTATCAAAAATCACCCACTCCTAATGCTTAGCCGAAGGGTATATTAAATTTGTATTTGTCTTTTTTTGTTGAGCATTAATCAAAGTATATTAGACCGTTGCTATAACCCCCATACTGTATATCATATATATTTTTTTTACAACTCCCAAGATAAGATAACGCGACATATGACCAAACAGCAGAAATCAGCCGATGCCAATCAAGCGAATAAGGGTGACATGCGGCTGACAGCAGACGACGGCGGGTGGAGAGCACGCGTTCACCCCCCAAATAAAAAGGGGTGAGTGCGTCAGTCAGTGATAAACGGAATTTTGTCATAGATAACAATTTCATTAAGGATCAACAACAAACACATCTGTCACCAAAAAAAAAGAAAAAAAACGAAACACAGAAACGATGACCGAATATCGACGTGTTTAACAAACAAGGCATGTCAAGTCAATCAAAAATTAAAATAAAAATCAATATAACTCCCACAAGGTACTGGACTATCTTCGCTCATGAACCCCCTTAATAGAGTAACAGCCTTTACTCGGGCGCGCTCGTTCTTAGCATTTTTATGGGAAACAAACAGATTAAAAAAGTTATAAAAAAGCAGCATTGCACATAAAAAAATCCTAGCAACAAACTTGATGAATCCATCAAGTACACAAGGAGGGACTTGCAGGACCCAACCCATTAGCAAGTGCAAGTGCAGAATTGCAACAAAAACTTTTCTTCGGTGCAACGGCGCAACTTTGCTTAGCAAACTCATTAACTGGCAGTGTTTGCTACAAAAATAATTTGAAGTTTTTTTTTTCCACCGCCTCGCTCTTTGTTTAAAGCAATTGCAATAAAACAGACAAAATGTCGGATGGTACAAATCTCAGGGATTAGCAACAAAGCTATCGTCGGAAAAAAATGTACACAAACGCCAGTACAAGTAGATAAAGAGCAAGGGAGAGAGAGAAAAAACAACAAACAACACCAGAGCGTACATATTTTTATAAATGTTTTGTCTATGCGAGAATTTATGGAAATATTCAATTAAATATCGAATTGAAAAACATATAAACAATTTCTGTTATAACAGAAGGATTAAAAAGCAAGCCCCAGCATACACAGACATGTCCATGTAAATATGAATATGAATATGAATGCAAAAAATGTGTCATATAACACAAAAATTTTCAAATTTAAAAACATTCGATTACCAAACACCTATAAAGGGAAAAAGCGGGGGGTGGTTTGGCAGTGCTGTCAAATCGGGCAGCAAATTCTTAACAAATCAGTTGGCTAAAATGCCATTTGACTTCTCTCAATTACCTAGCTGCTGAAAAGGAAGCACTACTTTTTTTTTTTATTGATGTAGAACTACAAAAAGTTCTTTCCATTTCTATTAAAATTTTATATCAGTTTTAATTAATATTCTAGTGCGAAATTCCATAAACTACTTTTTCAATAACAAATCGGATGAAAATCAGCACTACCACTAGGCACTACCAGGTGGAACTTGAAAAAGTTCCTAACATGGTAAGTGTGAAATACAGACTGTTTTAGTTTCAGGAGTCCCACAACTCCAATTACAAGTCCGTGAGGGATTCCTTTGTAGATGTTAGTTTAATTTCATATTCCAAAGATTGTCGCCCCTCTTCATAAATATAAACAAAAACCTTTGTAAGGAAAAATGTGTAAAATTAGTTTTCGTATTTTCATACATTTTTCTTAACAAATGGTTTGTACATTTTTATGAATACGGGAGTGTGCGTTTAGTATTTATGAATGCAGAAATCCTGTGGCCTCTGATTGAGCTTGAAATTATTTCATGTGTCCTTACTATTTGACAACGACTGTGTCGCCTGATGTTATCTATCATTTTGTAATTTGTATTATTTTCGTAAAATATGTTTTACAATTCACAGACAACAACAACAAAAAAATAACAAAATTAACAACAAAACATAATTCATATAAAATGCAATATGCAAAAATCACTTAATCCTATTTCAGGCAAAAACACACACACACACAATAACAGAAAAAAACGCATACATACTACACAACGGCAACAAGGACGACCAAATGCATACGATTGTCCTGGCTCTCATGTCGCGCTAATAACTCCATAACAGCCAACGACAATAACTAACTAAATGCCATAAATATGTATAATATGGCCGGGGTGGGGGGGAGAAATCCCCGGTGGACGGGGCGGTGAAGTCGATGGAAGACAAAGCCGATGTTAGGCTAAAGCTAAATCCCCACGAAATAAACTCATTACATAAATTGTTTCATATGAAATCATGCTGCCCCCGCCGTTGCCAGCATATTTCGTGAACTCGCCTACCGCAAACAAAGTGCGTTCGATGACATTTAACACATTACCGGACCAGAGACATACCCACCACCAACGAAATATAGATCGACCGTGCTACCGGCTACTAGCGTTTGTCCTATGACCAGGACGCCTTTGCCATGAGGTGATAGTGGGGGCGGGGGAGGATAGACCACCAAGTAAAGTGGCTTACTTTCCCGCCCGCCTTAAGAGCACTTCAACTGGTTGTTCAATTATTCAACTAGAATGCAGCCAGCGCATATGAAAGGACCTCTTTGGTGTTCGCCATGGCGCTGACTATGACAGCGTTGGTGTCGTTGTTCGTTTTCGAATAAACATTTGCCTGGCTAGAAAATACAACAACTACGACAATACAATCGTACAACAACAAATATTGAAATGTAATTGTTTATAAAATATGCAACAACACATTAACACTAATCGATATGGAAAAAGGTGTATATAAAAACATTATTGTAATCAAAATAAATAAATACGGGAGTGAAAAGGAAAACAGAAAAAGAACTGGAAACCGATAAAATAAAGACCTACAAAAAAAAGAAAAACAAATCGAATAGATGTGACATATGTACGTGGGTACCGAACATATGGACACACGTATGTGTCTGCATGACAGCCAAAACACCCCCTCAACCCATGCCACACCACCGTGTGGACCTTAATACTTTACAACATATAAGGGCTTTCGCGGTGGAAGGGGTTTCGGTGGAGACTGTTGAGCTTTCGGCGTGATATGGGAAAAAAATTGTGGAAAAAATAAATTCAGCGCAAATGTTGAATGCGGGTTGTCGCCACATTGGTTGGTCTTGTTCTAGGCTGCCCCCCACCGCACTACCAGACGGGCATTCAACAAATACGCCACACTGTACACACACATACACACATGCATATATTATGCAAAAGTATGATAATAACAATAATAATGATAATGACAAGCACCTTTCACAACGCTCGCTCTTTACTGGGGCATGAATACCCGGCCTGGAACTAACGAACAGAAAATATCCACCAACGGCTATAGCTTCGCCGCCCTTAACGACACGGAAGGACACCGAATAGGCGAAAAATGCCATTGTGGTTTTCATTTCACATAGACACCTGTCTGTTTCGACGATTGAAGGTTTTCAAAATGGAACACATATTTTATACTATAGGCTGGCGTTTGAAACAAACACATACACAATATATATATGTGAACAGCAAAAAAAAGGACACTTGAGCAAAAAAAAAAAAAAAAAAGAGACAAGGAGAAAAAGGTTTTAACTAAAATCGGCTGCATCTCCCACAACTACAGGAAATAATTGTTTTTCTAGATCGTCCTCATGACTGAATTCACTAAAGTGTTTTCTTTCTCTCAGAACGATTTATCTATGCGATGACAAAAGTAAGAGAAGGAGAAGAGAACAATTTGTACACTTATTGAGATAAGTGAGTAATTTGTGTACTGAGTTGGTAATGTGTGTATATAGGAATAACTCGCATTGTACTGCTTCGATCAGTAAGGTTTTGAAGTTTCGAAAAATGAAATTGTTCTAAAAAAATATTTTCTTGAAAAAACTTGTTCTAAAAAAAATAAAAAAATTAAATAATAAATTGAAAAACAAATTATATGATTTTTACATACTTACTGAGAGAGGCAGGTAATTTGTTCCCTCAGTGCAAGAATGTTTATAGATAGAGAACGAATTTTTTTTATAAAGAAGTATACTGAGTGAGAAAGTTTAATTACTTAGTCAGAGAGTTATTGTTACTCAGTGAGAGGGTGAACTGAGGGTGAACGAAACGTAATTTGTATACTCAATGGGAGAAGAAACGAGCAATTTGCATACTCTCAAAGAGAAATTCTAAACTTAGACAGAGAAAAGACACATTTGTATAATAAGTGAGAGAATTTATATAATCTGTGAGGGATTGGAGTACAGTCAAATTGGGATAAGCGCGCCCCTTTTAATTGAAAAAATCGCTTAATTGAAAATAAATATTAGTAACCAGTTGTTCTGGGTGATTTTCCATGCACTGTATTTCGCTGAAATGAAAATCAGCTTTATTGAAACGTCGTTTATGTGAAACACATTTTTAATGGAAAGACAAACACTTATTTGATACAAACACCGCTTGAGAGAAATATGAAGAATGTAGAACAAATGATCTAAAAAAATTATGTGTCAACCACATTTCACACAACTCAACCAAATGAAAATAAATGACTATTTCCATCCAATAATATTGAAATTATATTGAAATTAATAATATAATTTCATTAATATTGAAATTAAAATGTACATACATGTATATGTGCCACATGTTTCTATCTTAGTTTCATAGAACAATTTCAAAAGTATTGTACATTTAAATGAAAGAAGGTTCCTTAATGCGAAGTCCTTTTTATTGGAAAGGAGTCTCTTAATTTTTTTTATTTCCGCATCCGACTATAATTATGATTTACAACACAGTAGCACATTTTCCAAAAGTATCACATTTTAATTAATTTTTGAAGTTTTTGACAGGGGGTTGGATTTTAGTAAAATTTTTAAAAAAAAAAAAACAGGTGCTGTTTCTTATGTCTATATCTCGTGAACTATTCGAAATATTGCTAGTCCCTTTTCGGCAAATTTTTAGCTCTTAATGAGATCTACAAAATTTTGCCTTCAGATGAAATCAAAAAACCGACAACATCTTACTCAAAACAACAAAACCGTCAAAAAATCATAAAATCTAGTGCGGCACTGTGTAATTAAACCCCTTTTTACTTAACTGTAGCTGTAGGTTAACAGATTGCTTTTAAGGTATGATACCGTTTTTTTGTTTAAATGACGAGGTTTTAAAAATCACTTAACCCCTACCTTCAATTGAATTCCCAGTTGATCTTCCATTGGTTTATTGTTCACAAGTAAGAATAATTTCCCTAAACAGTTAACTAGAGATTACTGTCTAGTCATTGTTTATCAAGCTGTAGATTAAAATGTGTGGTTTATCTAACTAACGATTAAATCGCGAGTTGCACATCCTGTCAGATTAGCGGAAACTTGAATCCCACTCCTTTTATAGATATTAATAAAATTGTATATATATCTTAATTTAACAATAGTTTAATTTTAGATCAGACATTGCTGATGCGTGGTTTAATAAACTCTAAATATTTAGCACATTTTCACCACACCCGTTTAAAGCTAACACAACGGTTATAAATATTAAATTGCGTACTGGCAATGATAACTATCGGTTAGCTCTAACTGGGAGCATATATTAAGGATATGGGATTTATCTAACTTTTGTAAGTTAGAGTTTAACTTCAGGTATTAGCAAGCTATTTGCGGCTAAACTGGGGCTAAGGGATGATTTATTCATAAAAAAAATATATAGTGATTTCATATATAAATTCTATAACATGTAAACGACAAGGCATTACGAGATGACAAAGAGGGGGAGAGAGAGAGAAATACATTGTGGTGACAAAGAGTACAGAAGTTGAAGGATTCTACAGATTACGCTACAGCTAAGACTAAATCTATTCAAAACGCATACAATACAGACAGACACCCAAGAAGAGACTTGGGATTTTCAAACTACATTTATATACAATACATATGTACATATAAATATATACACGTGTGTGTGTTTATTTTGATAGAGATTTAATAGTAAAGAAAGAACAGATCTACATATGTAAGAGAAGACATCAAAATACTAAGCAAAGGATTACACAGAGTTACGTGGTATTAGGGTGCGGGAGCTAGTGATGGGAGGGAGGATGGAAGGGATGTAGAGAATGGGAGGAGAGAAGGGTTAGATGCAGGATACGTTTTTTTTTTTTTTTTTTTGTTCTTCTAGACGAATAGTAGACACAAACCTTTTTAGGAGAAGATAGATGTAATGAAGATGGCGATGACATAGAACAATCAGAAGAAGCAGAACTGCAGCGACTTGATGTAGAAGAGGAGGACGACGCCTGGCTGGCGTTGTGTGGCACCGGCGATGTGGCTAGCAAAAGTTTGGACGTTTTGTTAGCCAACTCAATGGTCGGACAGCCAGGAGCACTTCCTAGCAAACCAGCACCCGGACGCATGCCAACAAAACCAGCACCGCCAGAGGACAACGACGACGACGGAGGTGAAGCCAGGAAGCTGCCCCAATATTCGGGCTGATTCAACAGTACACTGGTCGTTGGTGCACCACCCAATAGGCCAGCACCTCCGTGGTGGCTATGAACGACGGAATTGGTTGCATTGGCAATGGCCATGGCGACACTGCTAGGGCCGCCAGTACCGCCACCCAAATATGCACCGGTCGCCGCAGTTGCTGCTGGAGAGGAACTAGTTGCAGATAGACTAATGTTATTATTTACATTATTGGATGGAGTGGTTGTTGCTGACGTAGCCGTTGGTGTCGTACCGGCCATATTGGCCGCAAACATGGCCGCAGCCACTGCCGCCGAACCATTGCAGGCGGGTATAATGGTCAGTGGAGTGCCGGCGGCTGAGGCAAAGAAAGCCGCCGCTTGGGGCTGTTGCTGCTGAAGCTGTTGTTGTTGTTGCTGCTGCTGTGGCATACTGGCACTGTATTTGGTCGGTGTTGTTGTTGGACTGTTGGCATTATTAACTTGCAGTTGCATATAGGTTTGTAACATTTGCATTTGTTGTTGTTGTTGTTGCTGCTGCTGTTGTTGTTGTTGGGCAACACTTTGTTGTTGCTGAGCATAGTGTAGCTGTTGTTGCAGCTGATATTGATGCTGTTGCTGCTGTTGTTGCTGTTGCTGTAACATGGAGGCGGCCGCAGCAGCCGCCACAGCATTGGCTGGATAACCGGGCGAATACGCTGGCGGCGTCATATGCAACTGATGCGGATGCCCGGCTGTCGGTGGTGCTTGTAACAACTGCATTTGCTGTTTGTGGTTGGTGTTTCAAAATTTTTGTATTTTAGTTTAGCTGTTTAGTATTTTGCTTTTTTTTTATCAATTTTGCGTGTGTTTTTTTTTAGTATTATTTCATAAAAGTGATTAACATGTGAAAGAAACAATACCCAAACAAAGAAGGAACGAAAATCAAACAAGACGAAAGTAAGTAAGTCAGAAAGTAATAACGATAATAAGTACAAAAAGAATTTTATGAAAAAATTCCAACAAGTAGAACGAGAGAAGAATGGAAAATTAAAAATTGCAAGAATGAAGGAAAAAAATAACAAAAATTAAAAATATTTAACGTAATACGGCAACTCTTCTTTTGTGTTCAAAACAACAAAACTTTAACCTAAAGTGCTCATTGTAGTTAAATTATTTATTTATTATAAGTAGATAGAAAGATTGTGAGTGAGTGGTGGGGGGCAGAGGATAGTATAATAATAGTACAAAACAAGAAAACGAGGAGAGTTTATTAATTGTTAGACGGAAAGAAAGATGGGAGTAGTAGTAGAATAGTGCTAGCGCTAGACAGCATGAAGGACAGACGGAAACTAAAGTCAGACGGAAAGCATAGAAGCGCAGTATCAGTATTAAGGATGATAATCTTACTACATAAATTAAAAAAATATTATAGGTTTAGCCGAAGGAATAGCCATAGTTTAAAGTGTAAGGAGTAAAGATTATAAATATAAGGCTTAGCCTTAATCTACTAACAAGAAGAAGAATAAGAAGATGTGGTAGGGGTAGGGGTAGTAGAAGGAGTTGAAGTGTTGTAAATAGCATAAAGTTCATAAACTCTTCTAATTTTAATATTTTATGACAATCCTTATAAATGAGTTAATGCTTAAGATATATTTTCTGTTGTCCTAGTATCTTTTTTCTTCACTTGTAAATTTGAACTATTTAGACTGTCCTCTTAGTCCAAACGACAACGACATTATTAAAATATTGGAAATTAGGAAAACGTTTGCGATAAGAACAAGTTTTTGTCGACAGCTTTAAAATCGTACCGTGCCTCAGTATATTTTTATTGCAAATTTGGAGAATTTCTGCTGTTGCTTTTCCCATTCAGGTAAAAGCAGATAAAATAATTTAATTTAATTTAATTCGTTGCAGGAAATTATTCACAGGCGAGTGAATGCAATTGAATATTTTTTGATGGACGGACTATTAAATTAGAATTATTTTCCAGATTTCCAGATCTATAATGAATATTGTGAGTTATTACCCAAAATGTCACTGAACCACAACCAGTTCCACAGGAATAACGTATATTTTAGCAGTTTCTGTGTAGATGCAAAGAAGTTTGTCAAGCAAGATTTTTTGAATATAAATCAATGAACATGAATTCCATTTGAAACGCCCACCGACCGAGGTGATCGAACACAAAACCGTGACATCGTGTTTTGCCAACGTTATGTCCGGGTAATGGACAAGTTGTATTGGATAATCGGACAAAATTATTTTCTCGCATCCAACTCAATTACAGATTCAGCCCATCCTATTAGAGCACTTTCTTAACTTAGTTTGTGGCATGCAAAATAATTACACTTCATAACGTTCAGTTAGAGAAAGCGATCAAATTATTTTCTCGCATACAACTCGATTCCACTTCAGCACGTGGCATGGGAGAATATTATGAAAACATTTTCTGGCATATAACTTAATTTTTAGTAGGTGATTAAATTATTTGTTCGCATACAGCCAGAGATATTTTCATATTCTCATAAGGTGTCTGGTCTATGAAAGAACTGAAATGAAGTCAACAACATCTTTCATGCAGGAGATGTGTGCTTCGCAGCAACAGCAGCTTTGAATCACGCAATCGGTAAGCACAATTAAGGCAAGTTTTTATTTTGAAATTCACTCACAACCAAAATCAGTTCAAGAGATATGTAACAGTTTCTCAAAAAAAAAATAGGTTCTCTCCAATTCTTTGTCGAATTAGATCTAATCCACTGGGAATAGTTGTTCATAGTAGTTAAAGAATCGAATTCGTTTCGCTAGTGTTGTTTCTCAGTTCTATCGATGGTAGTCATTGTTCTTGCGATGTGTGCAACATCGGCGACATCTACATGTGACATTTCTTGATTTTCTGTTACTTGTTGTCTTTAGCACTTAAACTTTGTGAAGAATTTGAGTTTAACAATTCAACTCAGTGGTATGGGTTCGGAAATCTTTGTTGCGACTGCGATAATCTTAGTGCGGTATATTCACATGGGAGCCATCTACATTTCACTTTGATTTCTGAAATTTATTTTATGTCCGCAATAATTTAAGGAATCTGTTCAGAGGAGAAATGCATTTTTTTTGTAAAGGACAAATTCAATGTAATTCAAAGACGAATTAAAAGTCTCATTAAATGAGAGGACTACGGGGCCAAGATGCGCAAAAAAACGGCGTGGTACATGTGGGTATTAATCAAGATTATAATATGCAATTGTTGGAATAATATTAGCCTCATACAGATTGCCGTCAGTTGATTACACACCATGTACACCCAGTGAACAGGGTGCGTCTGAGGAGCCAATTCAAGAATTCACTATGTGGGCGATTCCTCTGTCTTGGTTAGGGTTTGAGGCCTACCTAATACCTATGTAATGCTTTGTGTTCCACTAAAATATTCCAATAATGATTTTTAATGTGAGTATTGAACTAGAGGACAGTATTTTCTGAAATATTATATCTCCTAACAGAGCCTACGGTGAATTGACTGAAACACTAGTTTTGAGTTGTTTTACTTGTTTGCATTTAACTGAGAGAGAATATTGAGGATGGCTATGAAACTCTTACCATTATAATCGTTTTGCAGCTAAAGTTGTTGTAGAAGAAGTTGTAGATGATGTTTGGATTTTTTTTTTTTTTTTTTTGCTTTATGTAGGAGACTTTCTGTTTGGCCCTCTTTAGGAGTTTATCTCGAGATTTGTTGCGGCAACAATTGAAGACTTAATTACTCTGCTGTAGCTGTTGGTTTTTTTTTTTGATTTTGTTCGAGCACTGATATGGTTTTTATTTTTCTGCTTAAACGTTTTATATTTCTTGATTGAAATTTTTTGATTTTAACTTGATGTTGTTGATTTTTTTAGTTGGGGTGTTTTTTTTTCTTTTGTTGTTGTCGAAGTGGTATTGGTTTTTGTTTGTTTTCTTTTCTTTTCAGAACAGGACAGGACAGTCAGGCCGGGAAAGTAGGAAGCAAGTTTGTCTGTAGGTATATGATTATATGATGTATATGCCAATGAATTGTAGTGATTGTTAGAACAAATAGTTGCTTTTACGCTTTTGTTCCTTTTTAATTATTTCAGAGAGTTTTTGATTGTTTTTCTTTTTGTTGTTGTTGTTTATTTTACATAAATTCTACAAAAAGGTAATTGTATTGAAACACTATGATTATTTAGGTGTATTTTTTTTTTTTGTTTTTGTTGATACGAGTTTGATACGTCTACAAAAGGATTGTCGAAAAAGGTATATTGTGCAATATAGACTTTTTGGTTTAAGTTTTTTTTTTCTTTCTTGTCTAAGTTAAAATGTAATAAAGTTTTGCCTAATATACGATATTAATTTTCTATATATTTACTATTTATATATATATTTAGAGAGAAAGGACTACGTAGTTAGTTAGTTTAGCTGATTAGAGTGTAATTGTAATTCCTAGAGTAAATTTTGAGTAAAAGTCAAAAAATGTAAAGTTTTTGTTTTGTTTGGTAGAGAGATTGTCAAAGAGAATTATTTTAAAGAGTACTTTATGATTAATATATTTAGTTGTATGAGTTATAGGTAAAAGGGTATATTTTAGAAAAAAGTGATCACGTTTTGCCGTTGGTTTCTAAAATGTAGAAATAGATTGTCCACAGGGATTAATTAGTAGAAGGAGTTCTTTTTGGTTTTTTGCTTATTACTTTTCAAATCACACTCAGATTGATTGATTGATTGTTTGATTGATTGCAGAGATACGAAAATCGCTTGTATCGAAAAATGGTTTTGTAGAATCGAAATATATCTATATATCTAAGTATGTGTATAGAGATGTATGTATACTTTTTGTTTAGAATCTCTAGACTATAATGTATGTATAATATATTCACGCTAATTTTGTATTGATTGTCAAAACGCGTACTCTTGAGTCAGTTGTCCTGGATAAAAATGAACCCGATTGACTACCGCCGTTAACCTTCCGTTATTACTCTATAAATAAAATGATATTTTTTTCCTAAAGAACTTTCTGGGTTTTTTTTTCCTTTATTTTAAGTGTCTACTACTCGTTACTACTGAGTGTCTGAGGAGGGGGCTTGAGTGGGGACACAGAAATATTTCACAAAAGTGTGTGTGTGGGGGCGTCGGTTGGTTTCTGTAAATGTAGAAAACTAACTAGAGCGCTAAACGTTTATTTAAAATATGCATACGTATATCTGATATCGTATATATATATATATGTGTAATAATCTGTATATATATATATTGAATTTTACATCAATTGACTTGAGTTATCCTTAATTCTTGTTGACTGATTGCTAAAATTGCCTTTAAACAAAAAGATCTTTAACACCGGAGTTAAATTGCAAAGTTTATTTGTTGAGGGGGCGGGGGATCAAAACGTTAACGAAACTCTTATCAACAACCTTTAATTAATTGCCGTTTTCTTTTTTGTATTTTGATTTTTTGGAAAATAATTTTACTATTTGTTTAGTTTTAAGAGTACTTTTTTTTTTGTATTTCTATAACAACAACCTTTGATTTTCAAAAAAGAATACTTTCGTGTTCTGTTTTGTTCTGTACCGAATTAAAATGTAACTCTCTCTCTCTTCGCAAAACAAATGAAATCTTAACTAGTGCGCCTCACAACTCTAGTGATTTTTTTTGACAATGGCAAACAACATTTGCAAATGGGCCAAGCAACGATTTGTATTTTTTGTAACAAATGTTTTGTTTTTTTTTTCTTTCTTTTCAATGTCGTTTGTGTTTTATTTTCGGTTAGGAAATATTGTATGGGAAATATAGGAATTTCAGGAGCAAAGGGAATGTCGCTTGGATGTTGTTGAGAAAATACCACAATATTTTGATTTGCGTTGACTTGGTTTACGTCGTGGTGATGGTGGAGAAGGTGTTGTTTAGAAGCTCGTTTCTTGCAGAGGAGAAGTTGCACTAAAGTTATTCCAAAGTGGAAGAAGTGGGTATTTCAAACACATTAGAAAAATTGGTTGGAATAGAAAAATAATATTTGGAAAACAACTCAAAGGTGAAAACTTAATAGGAACCGAAAACAATTTTAATGTTAACATAATGTGTAATGAACATAAAGGACAAAAATTTAAAAAAAAAACAACAACTTCAATGAAAAGGAAAAATGAGGAATGACAAAAGCTTTCAAAAAATATATATATTTAAAAAACAAATCGTTCTCTAACAAAAAAAAAAAAATTATTCAAAAATATTTTTTTTTAAAGAAGAAATTTTTTTGTAGATTTACAAATCATTTTGTGTAAGATACACACAAATTGTTTTAATTTCAAAAAAAATATTTTGCATGAAATGTTTCCTGACAAAAAATATTTTTTTTTATTGTTTAAAAATATGTTTTGTCAACTTGTTTTAAAGCAAGATATATCTTGAATAGCTTTATAAATATTATTTTGAGTGGCAAGCACATTTTCTTATTTAAATATTTTTTTTGTAAAGAAACCGAAAAATATTTTTATTTTAATTAATATTTTTTTTTATTTTTTTATAAAAAATTATATATTTATGTTTAAAATAATATTTTTTTGAAAGAAAAAAACGTTTAAAAAAATATTTTTTTGAGTTATCCCCAAAAAAAATATTTTTTTTAAATAAATTTTTTTTTTCTAAAAAATAATTTCTTTAAATAAAATAATTTTTTCTCTAAAAAAATACATTTTTTTTAAATAAATTTATTTTTACTCAAAAAAATATTTAATTTCAAAAAAAAATTATTCTCAAAAAAAAATACTTTTTTTAAATAAATTTTTTTTTTCTAAAAAATAATTTCTTTAAATAAATTTATTTTTTCTCAAAAAAAAAATTATTTTTTTCTAAATAAATTTATTTTTTCTCAAAAAAAAAAATATTTTTTTTATATAAATTTATTTTCTCTCAAAAAACATTTTTTTTTGACAACATTTAAATAAGTCAGGACCTTTTTCGGTCACATTTTTAGAAGATAGACCATTGAAAACTTGTTGCATGCTTAAGTTCTGACAGAGTTGAGACAACGCAACTGTTTCTTAAATTATGCGGTTTTCGAGGAGTTGCCATATTCTTCAAAAACATCAAAACTATCTGAAATTTGTCTATAACAATTTTATGGAGCATTGATGCGATCACCTCGGCGGCGGCGTGAAATAAGGCAATTTGTATTGATGATGCTGGTCGTCCAGGGAAAAGAAACTCGAGGCTCGAATGTTATTAACAAATTAATCTGTTAAATTGAATCAATGTCATGGTTTGGGATATCCAGTTATTTCTCGGACCTTCGTCAGATTTTTGTCTCATATATCCTAAACTAGATCGATTAAACGATACTAGTGAAACTGAATACGATTTGAAGCCAAACAAACAACAAATCATATCGTCTACACTCTCAATAGGAAACTAAAGATCGTGCCACTTGATTTGGGTTCGAAGGAATTTGCTATTTATCACTTATGGTGACTTTAAATGTGTTGTGATCGATAAATGGATGTAAAACTTTTCAATTTCAAATAATGACCAACCAGAGTCCTTATCAAATTCATGGTCAAATGATCGACGGATAAATGGAAACTTTCAAAGTATTCTGATATTTATCGTTTATTGTCAATTGAAATGGGTTGCAATCAGTGCTACCACTTTGAGGCGAAGAAAATGTAGCAAATCTGCTAAATTTTTTTGTTAAAATGTAGCAGATTTTCAAACACTGGGAAATAGTGTATTGTGGAAATCTGTGCCTTGGAAGGATACATTATGTTTAAAAAAAATCAAATCAGATTCAATTAGTTGATTTTTTAAATAAAAAATAATTTATTTTATTTAAATCGATTGGGACACTTTTATGAAATTCATAAACTGAAAAATACCGGCGGCAACCCGCCGCACAAAATATATCGACAACGGCAGCAATTCGGTCTGTGCTATGCAATCTTCTTCGGCGCTGGTGTTTGGTTTGTGGTTGTCAAATATTTCCAGCCTGTTGTCAAAAATTTACCTAGCCCTAATTCATAACGGGATTTTTTTTTGTTATTTCACGAATGTACACAAAATGTAGCAAAATCAAAATGTACGTACATAAATTTAATGATGAAGAAAAAGTAGTAGATCTACTACAATTGTAGTAAAGTGGTAGCGCTGGTTGCAATCGATAAATGGCAATCGACAGATTCAAAAGTGAAAAGAAGTGATAGTATTTGATTCAATACAGAATTCAAAGCAAAACTATTGGAGAACTCTCAACGGCTTGGGATTCCAATAAGAAAAATTAAAAAAACTCAATTGATGGAAAAATCAAAAAAAAACAAAGTGAAAGAAACAACTTCTCAATAAATTCGAAGAAAGGAAAAAAAAACACAAAAAGAATATACTAAACAAGGTAGGCAGAATAATAAACATAAAAGGAAGGCAATCATGATAATAATTAAATAGGAATTAAATATAATATGAATGTATAGGAATTAAATTTACCAATTAGTGAAGTCAAAGGTTTTGATTGTAACACGATGAAATGTGTTTTTGTTTTGCTTGCTTTTGTTGTTAAACTTTGTTTTTTCTTTTAGGAAAAATTGTTTTTTTCTTTCTTTGAATTTTCTTTTCTTTTACTGGAGATTTGTTGAAACTTTTAGTAAGCGATTTTATTTTCGGCTGTGGTAGTTTTCACAAGTAGTTTATTTTTTGATAGGTAGTAGTTGGTGGTAGATAGATTTGGCTAAAACAAAAATGAAAACAGATTTTTTTTTTTATGAAAACATATTTTTTTGGTTAAAAAGGAAATATATTGCACACGTTTCTCTTTAGACAATGTCGATTATGACGAATAGTTATTTTTTTTTAATTTATTTCTTTTATTGTTTTTGGTTAAAGAACACACCGAGTTGGTTGTTGAGTTAATGGTTTTTGTCTATTTCTTTTAACGTTTTTTTTTTCATGTGTTTCTTCTTTTTCAATAGGTTTATAAAAATCACTTGTTACTTTTATGACAAAGAGGAAGGAGTTTTGAACACAAAATAATAATGTGGACGTGAGGGTTTGTTGTTGTTATTGTTCTGGTTATTATTATTATTCTTATTGTTTTTTGTAGTTGTTGTTCACTCGTTTCTTTTTTTTGTTAATGACTTTGAAGAATTTTGGTAAGCAGAGAGGAGTGGAAATATTTGAAGTTTAAGTGGTGAGCAAGCGGGCGAGCGTATGTGTGTGTATGTGTCTATGTAAGGAAAGGAGGGGGGTAAGGAGTATGTGTCTGAGAGATCTACTGGTCAGTTTCGTTTTCTTTAAATAATTATAACCTGAAGAAGAGGAAGCATAGAAGGCCTAAAAGAGGCGTTTGTTTAGAGTTGGAAATTCATAATGAGAGCCCAAAACTATTTTTGGCCTAAACAACCATGATGCCTACAATAATAATAACGTTTGCTGCCGCCGTCCCTGATGATGATGATGATGACTTTTGGGTTTTTTTCTGTTCGTTTCAGTTCTCTTCTTCCTTTACTTTTTCTTTCTTTGGTTGGCCTTTTTGTGATGTAGTTGTAGTACTTGTTGTTTTTTTTTTTTTGTATTATTTTGTCGTCTACTTCTTTCGTGGCCTTTTCTTCGTTGTTCTGGCCGCTCAGTGCTACTGCTTGTAGGCTGTTTTGCCGTTTGACTTTGCTGGGTATTTGTGGCGAACCTGAAGTACAACAACAACAACACCAGCAAGAGCGGCGGCAAACACACAAAATTCAGCAAAAGGTGTGCGCTGTATTTGGTGGATTGTTGGCTTAATACTTTTCTGCTGTTGCCGTTGTTGTTTGCATTGTTTTTCCTTCTTTTAGACCAAACGTGTTTTCTTGGTCTTCGTGGTGTTCAAGTGGTATTTATTCGCTCCCTTTAGTATTTTGTTTGCTTTTTTTCTTTACGCTTCGTTTTTTTTTTGTTAATTACTTTTATGCCGGTTCTTTGGCCACAACTTATACAAGAAAAGAAAAACACAGCAACAACTGAATGATGGTGTTTCTTTGGTTAGGCTTTCTAGTGTGATTCTTCTTTCATTCTCTTTCTCTGCTTGCGTTCGTTGGTTGGGTCTTTCTTTTGGGCTGTCGATGACGATGTTGATGTTATCGTAGTCGACTTGAACGCGGCTTACACATCGGCGGCAAGCAACAATTCATTCTAAGGTATCAACGAACTTTTGCTTTTGTTGGGAATGCTTGGCTGGCTGACTGTTAGACTGGCTTGCTTGCCTTTCTTGCTGGCTTTTTGTATCTGGGTGTTGGTGAATTCTTACCGTTGTTGTTGTTGTGTGTGTGTTTGCCTCTTATTGTTGTTGTTGTTCTTCTTCTTCATGGGATTTATTGGTTCGCACGTTGTCGATTTTTTTTTTGAGTTTCTGTTTTACGCCTTTTTATTTCTCGAGCTGACTGAAATTTGAGTGAATTCAAAGCGGGTTTTTTTCGGTCTGTCTGTCGGTCGGACAACCTGCGAGATTTTGTTTTTGTTTCAAGACCACAAAGCAAATGTAAGTAATTATTTCAGTTAATACACAAGGCCTGGTTAAATGGAGGTTTCTTTCGTTGTCGTTGTTGTTGGTCAAAAATGGTAAAGAATGTTTAGGCCAAAAATACACACAAAAGATGAATGAATGACAGTAGAGAAAGAAAAAAACCGAATAGCAGGAGAACGGGGCTCTTGAAAAATGTGAAAAAAACACGGGTGTTTCGCATTTCTATGAAATTTAAAAATATTGTTTATAAAAGTTAGAGGAGTGTGAAACAATTGGAGGGTCATTTTTAGGAATTTTTTACAAAGAGCAATCTGATGAATAAAATAACTAAACATTTTTTATAAAACAATTAAAATGTGTACTTTTCTTTTTTAAATGTTTAAATTTCAATTTTTATGTTTACATTTCGTTACAAGTGGTATTCTAATTTTAAAACTGGTTTGTAATTAATTTTGTGTTAATATAAACTAGTAAAATTATTAATTTTGTAAAAATTTTAATTTTATTTCAAAAATGTTTATAAAAACTTTAAACATTTGAATACAAATTTCAAAAAAAAATATCGAAAAAAATGTTTAAAAATATTTTAAAAAGTTGTATAAAAATTTTAAAAAGTTGTATAAAATTTTTAAAAAATTGTTTACAAATTTTAAAAAATTGTATAAAAATTTAAAAAACTGTATACAAATTTAAAACCATTTTTAAAAAATTTAAATTTTATATTTTTTATATACATATATAATTTTGATGACGATTCAAAGAAAATGTAAGACATTCTTTTTTTTTGGCAAACTGAAAGACTAAAGAAACTTCCATAATAATCTATACAACTTTTAGGAAAACCTAAAAGTAAAACTGATTTTCTTTTCGCTCTATTCATTAGCAGCGCAAAACTTGAAAGTATGAAAACATTTAGACTTAGACTGATTCTGGGTAAACAAACACATGTATTAGAATTGTAAATTATTGTACTCATTTCAAGTTAAGTGGGTAAAAAGTGAAAAATCATTGAGAACAGAAAACTGCGAGAAATATTTGAAGAAACTTTCTTGGACAGTCCCGAAATTTTTGGATCGTAATATCTATCTAAAACATTTATAACTTTCCAGCCACGATTATTAGTCTTTAAAATGCTCCCTTATGCAAAATTTATTTAATTCGTTCAAAGAAGAATTACATTTTGCTCAAAAAAAGTGTAACACTTTCAAATCCCAAGGGCTGTAATTAAAAACTGAGTGAGAACAGAATGAAAATATTTTGTTTCTAAACATCTAGTGATACCAGGAAAGAATGAAAAATTTTTACTAATAAACTTTTGTTAAATGTTGACAACAATTCGAGGTTTGTTTTGGTTTTAACGGACTATTTCGTTCCACCTCATTTTTCTAGGATAAGCTTTTCCTATCTGTACAATTGATAAATAGAGTTTTTTGTAATAAAAAAAATGTAAATATAGAAAGTATTCAGAAGAATCTAAAGGAATTGCCTACAATTAGGTTTTCAAAATAACAAAGATTAGATCATTTAACATGAGCGGGAAAAGTCAACAAAATGCGTGCAAAATATGTCGGCGATGATTTTTGACCGATTCATACACGTTATGGACGGTAGAACACATTTATGGACACTTTATTGGAGAACTCTTTTGATAAAGCCCAGAAATCTGAAGTAATATGATAAATGTAGAAGAAAGTTGAAGAAATGTTTCTTAGCTAAATGTTAAGAATTAAATATGATTTTGAAAAACAAGAGAAATTTCATAACGAGTAGATTTGTTTAGCTTTACTAAACAAAGATTGTTTAAGTTAAGCCAAGAGGCTTAGAATTACAAAAGATTGAGAGAAATAAATGAAATAAATATTTTCTTGAAATTCCATTTCAGTCTTTTAACAGTTTGAAGGATATAGAGAACATGTTAAGAACAGTTGGAAAGGAAAATAGTAAACCAATAATTTGGAAATATTAAAGACATTTTTAGAAATGTGGCGGAAGTGTGCCAAAAGAATTCAGACACTTCTGAAAACACCAAGAAAGTTGTATTTTTTTTTGTTGCCTTTTTTTATTTTTAAGAAAATGTTTGCAACATTTTTTTTAGTTTGTAACTTATTTTTCTTCTGCTTTTCATAAAAATACATGAAAACCATGTGAGAATTTCAAATATTGAATTTGCACAGAAACCCCGTGTAGAACTCTTCAATGGGATCTGGAGTAAAATATTTACCCTTACACACACACACACACTCACAGATGCACTCACAGTGTTTCACTTATTTAAGGACTATACAAACAATTCTATAACAAAATATCGCAGATAACTTTTTTTTTCTTTATACTTATACGCACAGATCGTTGTTAAGAGGATCGTTGAAATCGTAATTGATGGGAAAAGATAAAATAAATTGCAGATTTGAGGGCGCCGTAAAAACTTTTAGAATTTCCGCGTGTTTTTTAGGTTTGTTTGATCGGTTCGGTTTTTGTTGTTTAGTAATTTTTTTTTTTTCAATTGAAATATTTGTTTGATCGTAACGTACGTGCGGATACGAAGATGTGATGGTTGGTTGATGGTCTCGACGTCAAAAACGTTGTGATTTTTAAGAATGAGATTTTGGAAATGAAAGGAAATGTGTGAAAACTTCTCTTCCAAAAAGGTGTCGAAGAAATCAAGTAATTGAAACAAATTGTTGTTGTTATTTGATATTTTCGTTTTCAGTTTCGGTTATGGGGTACAACAAAAAAAGAAGAAATAGTAGTAAAGGTGTGTTGGTATTTTTTTTTTTTGTTTTTTTGCGTGTGAGAGACGAGACAACGACGACTGACTATACGGGACGACCGGTGTTGCTGCTATTACTGCCGTATTCGAATTGAACTAAGCTCAACTTTGATTTTTCGTCGTCGTTTCGTTTTTGTGGAAAATAATGGACGCGCGAGGCTCGACTGAGTGAGTGAGTGAGAGCGCGCGGTGGCGGTGACGACGACGACAGTGGTGGTGGTGGCGGCGAAGTAGTGGAGGTTATATGGATGGGATATCTCTGGGGCTGTGCTGCCTTAAAGACTGCTGCTTGCTTGCTCTGCGTGTTGGTCGCTCGCTCGCTCTTCTTTTTTTTATTTTTTGTACACACGGCCAAAAACACACACACGCACACACACAGAGTTCTGTGATGGAGGAGATGTTGCTTTCAAATGAAGCTGACGACGATGATGATGATGATGATGATACGTGCTGCTGCTACCTCTACCACTACACACGCACAGTCACTACTAGCCAACGTTTTGTTTGATTTGTTGTTGTTTTGCCTCTTCTTCTTTTTTTCAATTCCAATGTTGGGTTTTTTGCTTGCTAATTTGTTGTTGTTGTTTTTTTTCCTTTCTTTCTTTTTATGTGAGTTAGTAGATTGTTGCTGTTGTTAATATTTTTTGGGTTATATTTTTGTTTGTTTGTTTGTTTTTGTTGTGAAGAATGATTGTATTGATTGTGGTTGTTGTTGTTGTTGTTGTATAATATAGAGCAAAACGGCGGCGGACAGAATTTGGAACGGGTTAAAGCAAAGACTGTACGAAGACTGAAGTAAGAACGACTGGCATTCTAAGGTAATATACCTATTTTTTTATTCGGAGTATTTGTGCCATCATCAACGTCGATGTCGACGACAACGACGACGTCAACGTTTGCGGTTGACGTCGGGACGTCAACGTCCTCCCCGTTGTAGTCGTGTGGTTGTCTTCATGCTAATGTTTTCAATCTGTTGCTGCTGCCTGCGTCGACGCAATGGCCAACTGCGTACTCAACACACACACACTCGCATTCACATGCAAACAACAAAACCATGTTGGAATTGCTTTCTTTGTTGTTGTTTTTGTTTGTGTGTGTGTTTGAGATTTTTATGAATCTGTTGAATACACGTCGTCGTTGTCGTCGTCGCCATCGTCATCGTCATCGTAGCCGTAGTCGGAGTCGAGAATCGAGTCTTCTCCACAATCGTCGTCGTCATTTCGTGTTTATAGTCCACATTGTATGCGTGTGTGTATATGTGCATACGGTTGTATCCATGTGCTCTTGCATTCGTTTTAGCCTTTGCTCCTCGTTGAAACTCACACACATTCCGATTTGGCTCTCCCTCGTCTGTGTCGTGGCATCAGAGTTATCACACGACCGACAACACAGCAGGTTGCTCTTCTAAACCACCAGACACACGATTGCCTTTCGCCTTTCTGCCTGTTGATGTGTCTTTTTGACCACCACCACCAGCCCACCATCAAAGTGGTGTTGCTCTGTGATTGCTTCTCTGCTCTTATCATCAGGCAACTTCTCCTTGTTCGAACAGTTTCGATGGCAAACGTTTCTCCAATTGGAATGTATTCTTAAACACTTGTACGGAGATTAATGTTTGAAAGAGAGCCGAGGCTATCTCTTCACGAAGGGCAAAGAAGAGGTTGTCATGTTGGTACTCTTTTATCACAGCTAGTTTGGTTTACTTATTTTAGTTTGGTTAGTTGCCCTTTATTCATACAGGTTGTTTGTGCAGTGAAACTTGCTAAATACATGATAAGCATGATTTGTTTGCTGTTAATGCAAATAAAGATCCAAATATATCACTCCCTTCCAGCTGAACGGTGGTATCCTCAAAAATGTGCATAATTTTGTGGCGAAAAGTTTCCACCAGAATTGTGGAACTTTCTAACAGGAAATGCTAGATCGTTTTATAAATCTCTGACTAGAAAATTAATATTTGTCTTCAGTTGTAAATAAATAATTGATTAACTCTATCGAGTTAAGGATTGAGAAGCGGATAACAAAATTGCAGGTGATACAGAACACCTGAACAAAGGCGATTGTCTCTGAATTGAAAGTCTCTTAGAGCAGCTTTGAAATGAGAACTTATAAAACCCCGAAGAATCAAAATTAAAGTTCTGGACCGAAAAAGGCTTTTGGTCACGCAGTGGTCTGGTTATTAGGGTGGAGTGAAAACATGCTTTTTTTTTAATTTGAAAAAGTTAACCTCGGAAAGAGATGTAGTCTGGGGTCCTAATGAGGGGAAAAATAAAGAAAAAAAATTTAAAAAAATTTTAGGGGTCGCGCCACTCCCTCGAAATTTGGAAATTATCGCTATTTTGGCGTTGATTTTAGAAAAATCCTAAAAATTAACGACTTAACTTATTCGAAATTTAAAAGTTTGAGCTTGTTCAGTGCCCAAACAAAAGTATTTGAGGCAAATATGAGGATAATCGACTAATATTTGTAGCTTTGGTGGCGATTTCATTGATCAGTCAATTTTCTGAAGAAGGGACGATTTGACTTATTTTACTTTTTGAAATTTTTGAACAATGAGAAAATTTTTTTTAAATTTTTTCATGCCCTTATTTCATTGTTTACGCTATTGCAAACGTTTATTGACATAAAACTTTTTAGGATTTTTCTAAAATCAACGCCAAAATAGCGATAATTTCCAAATTTCGAGGGAGTGGCGCGACCCCTAAACATTTTTTAAATTTTTTTTCTTTATTTTTCCCCTCATTAGGACCCCAGACTACATCTCTTTCCGAGGTTAACTTTTTTTTTTTGAATTTCACTCCACCCTACTGGTTATGTATAGTTTAAACGAAGCTTTGTCGTTGAAGATGATATTCAAATGGAATCCACGAAAGGATTCCTCTAGAAAGGTAACAATTGAAATCAGAAAGTACATTTGCCAAAATGTAGATGACTAGAAATTAATTGAAGAAGGATACCTCCTTGAGCTGTGTTAAGATCACTTCCACATTGGAATTCGGATGCATATGGGACGTCATGTTGCATAAACAAATGGTACTCCCACAATTGTGTGGTGTAGGGTATACAAATGTGAACACCCACAAGTTCAATTGAAAGCCCAACGCAGAATTCCACTCTTAAATCACTTTTAGTGCTCGTAATGCACTTTTACGATGTGGCGGCGGCGGCGGCGGCGGCTCGCATGTAAATTCAATCACATACGTGCCACCTGGCTTGGCTCTCAACCCAATCCAACTGTCGGAGAGATAACATCTATATCCCCACATTGCCGCCTCCCCCAGCCACCTCCACGAAAGTAATGGTTTAGCCCTTTTGTGTGCGTTGTGTCCACTACTCGTTTTTACCTTTGACCCATTTCATATCCAACATTTACACCTTCGTGTAAATATGTTTGATTTCGTCGAATAGCACACAACAGAGAGGCGACCCGAAAAAAGAAGGAGTGAGTAGTAGTCGTCGTCGTCGGCGGTGGTGGACGAGTGCGAAAAAGAGGGCCACCCGATGGAAGCCCTTACGTATTTCTGTGTTGTTGGTATGTATTTTCAGAATGCTCGTATGTTTTGTTATTGTTGATGTTGTTGTTGTTTTAGGTTTTATTTGTTCCATTTACTACTGCTGTTGTTGTACACAATCTATTGTTATTTTGTTGTTGTTGTGTTTGCCTTATTTTTGTTTTTGCACAGTAACAACAACATTGTTACTTTCACTGTAGGCCAAACAAGGACAACGTACCCCCAAAAACAGCTCTCTCTCGCCCTTGTACTAGAACGAGATGGCAGCACACGAATGAATTGAGGGAAAATTCCACGTAAAAACAAAAAAAAAAAACGAAAACAAATTCAAAAATCCAAAACGTACAACAATAACTGTTACACCTGCTACGAGAGTTTAACAGTCACACACACACACAGACAGACACATTCGCCAGTTACTCACTCGTCGCTCGGTACGATGGATGGGGTCCAGAGAGAAACGATGTCACACTTCTAGAGCGGACCGTCTGCTGGTCGGTCGGGTGCTCGCTGGGAGGGGGTGGTTTGACATAAACGAAAATACTTCGTTTTCGGAATGTACAGGTAAATACAATTTCAGTTGTTGCGCTTTTTTCCCAACCACCCCCGAGCTCCGCGCTCGCAAAACAACCCCCCCGACAGCGATTACATCACGACAACTTCGTATGTTTCCGAATTTCAATAGTGCGCAGGTCCATGTTTCATCACCCGAGATGATGATGACCCACTTGGTGGTGTCGGAGACTGTGGAACATAGGCACAAGTTAACAAGTAGTAGCTAAGGGGGTGGCTGGCAGACTCTCTCTTGTTATATGGACTATGATGCAACAGTTAAGTGTATAACAGTGTTGAAATACCTTTTGGTTTAAGAGAAGCCTCTGAAATTGTCCTCATTTCAAATATGAAGGGGAAGTAGACTTAACATTTTGTAGAAAAGTTTAACAGACAAAAAAGCTTCTGATTTTTGCATGGTTAGAAAGCTCTATAGGAACAAAACATGTCCAATGTGATTAAAGAAAAAAATCATAAAAAGTGAGCATAGAGATGCTCCAATCCGACCAAATGGTAAGCTGCAGTGTGAGAAGAGATTAAAGTTAACATACGATTAAATAAATGCATATAAGGGATCAAATGATTTTTGGTTTGAAAAGTAAAGAGCGAGGAGTTGGAAGTGACCAGTTTTCGCTGTGAGTAAAAGTGAATGATTTTTTGAATGATCTATCCGACGATATATCGCCTAAAGATCTTTGGCGAGAGAATCTCTGAGAAAAACTCGAATACGAAATCTCTGATACATCGTGAGCAAAGCAAAGAGACGGGACGGAATAAAGCGATTGCGGAGAGAGCTCTTTTCTTCAATCAAATCACATTGACTTTCTGAGAGATCTACCGGGTGGTTTATCTAGTGGTTAATTTTTTAATCACGTGTTATTTTTAGACAGAGAGAGAGAAAGAGGGAGAGATGGATCGAGGGAAATAGAGTGATAGAGAGGGAGGGAGATAAATAGAGAGGAAGAGAGAGATCGATAGAGAGGAACAGATCGATAGAGAGAAAGAGAGGGAGCGAGATATGTAGAGAGGGAAACAATACATGTTGCCCATAACACAACTCTGTAGGGTGTAACAACAAAATATAAGACAAGTGATATTGGATGTTTCAATACATGGATGTTACTGAGTGAATCTGAACAGATTTGGCAGTACAGTAGCAGAAGTGCTACCAGCAAATGTCATTAAAAAGTCAAAAATCGCACCTAGGGCACTTTTTTTTTTTTTTTTTTTTTTTTTTTGCTGGCCAACACTCAGGGGATGCCCCCTATAAATGCAATGCATTGTGTTAGCGGAAGGAAATTAGGGTATCGGAAGGAGGAAAGAGGGAGTAGTGTTTGTTGACATTTGTTTTGAATTTCTGAATGTCACAACTGACAGGAAACACATTTGCTGGAAGATTATTCCACATACGAACGGTTCGGTTAAAGAACGAATTTTCTCTATAGTGCGTCGTCCGGTCAACCGGCCATTTCACAATGAACGGATGAGATACCCTGGATAGCCGTGTATTCCGACTAAATGTTCTAACGTCAGGGACCAGACGACGGATATCTTCTGAACAGATACCATTAAAATATCTATAGAATAGCGATACACAACCCACATTTCGGCGATTACGTATATTAAAAATTACGTATATTAAAAATACAACAGTTGCAGTTTGCCGAGGTAATTAATACAATTCTCTTTTTGTATAAATCTGACATGTCTGCCTGATTATACCATAGCAGATCATGCAGTGGTAAATGGGGCCACCTGATAACTCATAGGTGGATTCTTCCAGGTCTCACTGGATTATTGTCCTAGTCTGATCAACTGATAGGATTGCTAGGGCGACTCTGAGAGTAACATGTGTATCTCTACATTCAAGCATTGTGAGAAGTTTCTGGCATGTTCCTGACACAATGTTGTGGAAATACGTACTTCCAGAAGTAAATACAATGTAAAGGCATCGAGACAATTTGAATAGCTTTAAAAGACTCATGAGGAACCATTCACCATAGCAATTAAAAGTAAATTGTAACCCATTTAAAACTCTTACGGAAAACCCGTGTTGAGTATGAATTGAAAGAGTCTTAACTTCCCAATAAGTTTGGCTATATCTTCAGACCATTTTCTGTTGGCAAACATTTGTTGAAGTATTTAAGTCAAATACACTTTTGTCCAAATTCAAATTAAAAAGTCATCGAAACAGACCAAATGCTTCAGGTCTTGCTACCAAAAAAAATAAACAAAAAAACATAATAACTGAAGAGGAAAATACGAATTTCCAATTCCTACCATAATTGACTTAAAAATGCTTTTGTTAGAAGCAATAAAATTCCTCTAAACAACCATCACAGAAATTCATTATCACAATAAAAATGGATGTACGAGATACAATGGGCGACCAACCAACCAATCAAACGTGGCTCATGCAACGCAAGTACATACGTAAGAAGTTTATAACGAAAAATAATACAAGAGGACAACAAAAAAAAAAATGGTTTATGGCGAAAAAAGTACAGCACCAAACAAAACTATGGCTCCAGCTCCAGCAGAATGAACAGCATTGAAAGAACGACAACAGCACCAACAGCCAACACCACCAGTAACAACAACAACAACTGCAATACAACGCTGGCTGTTGCCAACCTCAGCTCTTTAAGCCTTGGAAATAGCGTGAGCTTGCTGGGTAAAATGCAACATTTTTGCTGGCTTACAACAAGCAGCAACTGCATCACACAGACAATTGGACGGACGGACGGTCGGCCCAGGCAGACAACGACGACGATGACGACGACGACGAGTACACCAAGAAGAGTTGTACACGGCACATGAAGAATGTGCCTGCCTAGTTATAGAGATGGAATTACAAGATTCTTTTCGTTGCATTGCATTGCAACAAGTTTTACTTGTGGCAACAAAAGAAACTAGTTTTTGGCTGCTGCCTCTGCTGCTGCCAATACTAGTTTCAAGTGCAAGTCCAAGACCACTGCATGCAACACAAGACACTGCACCACAACAGTACAACGAGGAGATGAACAAAAAAAAAAAAACCCCCAACCAGCCCGCCAGTCAGCCATCCAAGCCACCACCAGACATAGTGTGTGGTTTGCATGCAACAAATACGATGACGACGACGACGACGATACAATAAAACAAGTCGAGAAGAATAAATGTAGGAAGACATCGGCAGTGATGTTCATGATGATGATGACGACGTGACGAGGGGGCAACATTGCCAAATTCCTCACAACACAGGAGAAGAAGAGAAAAAAAAAAACAATAAGAAATATCATGTGCAGATTACACCGGTCCACAAAATGTAAAGTTTATGACTGCTGAGCACTGGGCGAAATGAAGGTTTCATTCGATAACAAGAGCAAATGGGGGGATCTGATCTAAAAACATCGCAGCTGTCCATGACACACATTGTAAAATCTGTAAGTGGGTTACATTATTCCTAGGGATATGTGAGAGAGTTCTTCAGTAAGTCCCCTGTTACAAGGTTGCACTTGAATTAGAGAATCTTAATATATATTTACCCTCGACACTGATTCACTGACTCTGTCACGCAGTACGTAGGAATTTAAATAGGCATTCTATAATTTTCTATAAATAATAATAATAAAAAAAATAATATTTTTTTTTTTGTACAGAAATTGTGTTTTCCCCAAAATTTTTTTTTACCAAAAATTTTTTTTTTCCAAAATTTTTTTTTACAAATTTTTTTTTCAACAAAAATTTTTTTTTTACAAAAAATTTTTTTTTTACAAATTGTTTTTTCAACAAAAATTTTTTTTTTACAAAATTTTTTTTTTCCAAATTTTTTTTTTTTCAACAATAATTTTTTCTTTCAACTACATTTTTTTTCCACAAAAATTTTTTTTTTTCAACAAAATTTTTTTTCCATATTTCAACGGGCGCCATAGGCGCATTACAACTTACTAGTACTTCTATATTATATGTGAATATATAAAAATGACGGTGGAATGGACAACAATAAGTGAATTATAGGTGAATATTTAAAAATGAGGATCGGATCGGGCGCCATTCTGTAGACACACGGTCGCCAGGTGTGAATCAGAATGAATGTAGCCCTCAATGTTTCCCGCTGAAAAGAAAATTAATGTCCACACTGACGAAAATTTCTGTCTGTTTGAATATGTGCAATCGGGCGCTATTACTAAATCAACAACACAGTACACACTCCAGCAATGTTCGAGAGAATCCCCACATCATTACCAGCGGGAAAGTAAAATGGATGGAAATTCTTTTATTTATTTATTTGTATTGATATTCCCAAAGTAACCGAGTTACCCGGATCGGGTACCACACTTAAACAGTGTACTCTCTCCTTGCGGACACCTCTCATAAACGAAAAGTTTTTTCAGTACCAATCCGCTTCAGTCCTCTTGTGTACTTCTCTCTTAATCGGACACCTCTCATAAACGGACACAATTTTAAGTACCAATTCGCTTCAGTCCTCTTGTGTACTTCTCTCTTAAGTGGACCAAATTCTTTGTCCCTTAGGTGTCCGCTTAGGTGAGAGAGTACACTGTATATCCTTTTCTCTTCAAATTGAATAAGGACCAAACGGAGAACATCTGTCAGAAGTGGGGTGCTGTGAACAATATGACTATGAAAACTACAGAAATGTAATTTCTCTTAGTTAAAATGCATGTTCGAAGTGTCTCTGATCGGGCGCCAATATACGTACTATCAACCATGTTCTATGAATGATCACTAGTCAACTAGTCTGACAATTCACTAAGCTGGACTCCGAACAGCTTAAAGTCGACTCCGAATGTGTAAAGTTTTTGTTCTATAGATGTTTTGCATACCTTGCTCATCTTACTCTACGATAGCTTATATGTAGATTACTCCCGTACGATAGATGACTCCCTTACTCGGGCATTGACGCCGCAAAATGTTGTTGATTTTCATATGTACAAACCATTGATCTGTCGGCCAGTGTAAAACTAGACAAAGCGTGCCTGCTGCTGGTATGACATTATTCTTAATCGGACCAGATTCCAGGGTCTGTTGGTCTCTGATCGTGCGGCTGTAACAGTTTGCCTTTCGTTTCATGTCGCCCAGTGTAAGGAAGCTGGTTTTTATAATTCCACAACAGTGAGTTGTTGTGATAAAAAGAAAATTAATGTCAGCCGCTGAAATGGCAGTCTTCTTACTCTTGCCTGTCTGGCTCTGATGGCCTCTGATCGAATCGGTCGGCGCTGCACACACGATGCCATGCCACTCACTGAGAGAATTCAACTATTTCGGCAGCGTTTTCTGTGCTGCTGGTGAATGAGTTGAATATGCCGTGAGTGCTGGATGGATGGATGGACGGATGGCTGAAGTTGCTTTATGGCCAACAAGGAGGACGCAAGAACAGCACATCAACACACATAAGTGCAACCGAAAAGGCCAAAGTCAGCGAATGTCGAAGAAGTGGTCCCACCACCAAAGTCCACCACAGACAAATCAAGATAAAATATTTGAGGTAACCACTACACTCAACATCAGCGGTACAGATATCCGTACATACGTACATATATCTGTACAGACAATGATTCTTTTGGCTTGGCTTTTCTTGTCAGAATGTTTTCGACCGTACCGTAGCAAAGCAAACCCAGCTACAGCATGGCTTGTTGCTCTTGCCGCTTGCATGTTGAAGGTATATTTTTTGCGGATGGTTTAGCTGGTAAATTGGCAATGCTTCGTTGCCAGTGCAACTGGCAAAAGAAAGGCAGTTAAGAAATAAATATGCCACCACCAGCACCACCAACAGAGACTATGATGAACAGCAACAACAACAACAACTTGTTGTGCTAGAGCAAGCTCCTCCAAAGCACTTATGCATTCATTCAGTTCTGCTCCTCACATGATTATTAGAGTCAACTTAGAATAGTTGGCTTTTACTTTAGAACCGAAAACTGGCAAGACTGGCTTGCAGCAATGCCACTGGCAAGTCGCCGTAGACTTTTCTACAACATTACTGCACACAACAGTGGCAACAAACAGCAGCCAGTGAATGCAATGCAATGCATGCATGCATCAGGTACATGCTGCCGATTCCCTCCATACTTTTTATTGGGGGTATTTAGGAAAAGTTAATTTACCACTTCTGCCCGAGAACGATGTTTCATGTCTTGCTGCAATGGCTATGCCATTCTGATAGTGTGTGTGTTGTGTTTTTGCTGTCTTCCACATTAGCATTAACACTTAAATCATATGCCTGGGCTGGCTTTTAAGGTTTTCCACAATTGTAATTAAAAGAAAACTCCGCAAAGTGTAACCATTCCGCCCCACTCGGCGCAGTCAATGCAGCCCAATTACATTTTGCACTCCTTGAAGGCAGACAGACAGACCGACCGACCGACCGACCGATTTAATGCAGTGCCGCAAACACGATGTGTGCTTAAGGTTGCTGCATGCCTGGCGAGGTTATACACAATCTCAGAACTGGTCTTGGTCTATGAAGCAGCTTACAGTTGGCTCAAAGAATGCACAGCAACAATTATGCTGGTTGGCCGGGACGAGGGGCGACGCGGCGGCAGACCATGCCAGCTTGACCATGAACTTGTTTAGCCAGACACAAAGGTTTATTAAACCCAAACGCAGCAGCATACGATGTGTTTAAGCCAAGTCTACTAAGAAGAACGGGCAACAGAACGACAACGGCCACATCGGAGGACGGCTGCTGGCTCTCGAAGAGAATGTGCGACCTGCCACCACAGCAGGCAGACGTACAAAAAGGATATGATACGCGAACCAGTTATACAACTAAGTCTCCGCTCGTCTGTCCATCCGCTTGTCGTGCCTTGTCGCCAGAACAGCCGAGATAACAACCAGAAATGTACTTCCAAATACAAATCATTATACGCCACCAATACCAATACCAATAACGTATTCGAGTATTCATTTGTGATACACCAAATTCCAGATTTCAGCCAACACAAAGCATAGCCCAAACATGTTTGACAGCCAGCCACGACCATTCGTCTTCGTGGCCCCCTCATTATATCCAGTGTCAAGTGAATGGCAACACAAAAGATGTCCTAAGCTTTGGGCCACCATGAAACACATAAAGAAAGTAAACGAGCGAGGCGTATGGGGGCGACAAATGTCACCGAAAACAAAAAACCCCACCGACTAGGTACTACTCATGGCAGCCCAAGAAGAAGAAAAACGACATTTTCAAAATTCTTTACGCCGGAGGAAGCAGCCAAACTGACCCAGAGGTCTTGGCACAAATGCATCCACTTTTACAAGCTGGCAACATGATGTAGCATTAACATGCATTCAACATCATCGACAGCATTACCTGGCGCTGCCCTCCCCCCATACGAATTATGCGTTGTGCGTCAATGTTGCAAACCTTAAGGCAACGGCAAAACAATAGCATTGGTTTAATCAGTGGAAAAATATTTCAATAATAGCATAGTTTTCGTTGTTAAAAACAACAAGCAAAACGAGACGAAATGCAAACGACTCATACTGCAGGCGCTGGAAAAATAGACCAAGGAGACATTCCATTCATCCATCCAACTGGCCCAACCGTATCTCTGGCCTCGTCCACCCATCGACCGACCGACCGCATTTCATTATAGCTTTATTTTTAAAGCAATATTGTACATGCCAAGCATTTCTTATACGGTGGGGGCGGCCGGGTGCCAAAGTCTACTGCCACCTACTAATGGCCAAACGGCCGTTGGTCCGTCCGCCTGGCCGTCGCTGTACCAGCCAAAACACTCAGGAGTTTCGTTAACGATTATTGCAGCAGTGACTAAATATTTCATGAACTGAAAAGTATCCATTCTCGTTAGAGGCTATAAATGTTACTTCATCATCGCCATCGTCAACGTCGTCATCGTCGTCTCATCATCATCGACGTACAAATTCAATGGGTACCATTCAGCAATTTGCACCTGAATATTTTCGCTTCTTCTGGCAAATGGAACGTACAAACAAACAAAAAAAATTAAATAGTAAATGCGGTTGGAGTTCAACATTATGTGGCTCATCAGCATATCCTTGCTACGGGAACTCTACACCACCATCGCAACAGAAAGCGATTAAAATATTGATGGGACAGGTAGAAAGAAGAAAATTGATAAACAAAGATGGCCCAACTGGTTTCGGCCTACAACGGAATGCATCAGTTTTTTATAAACTATGAAATGGTAACACCCTACCAGCTGGAATGTGGCAACTCCGGCGATCAGCTGTTCCCTAGCCTACACGGAAGTGTTAAAGCAGCACCAATGCGATGAGCCAGGGCTTGATTTGAAGTGGTAACACCCCAAAAGCTGGAATCGGGCAACTGTGCCCACTAGTCGCCAGGTTTTCTGACTCTGGAGTCGGATTGGGAGTCGGGCAATTTTGGCTCGACTCGGTGCAGGCGGCCAATTGGATGATTGGAATTAGCGCTTTAAATTGCATTTTCGTTTACCATCAACAAATAAATCAAATCTTGTTGTCCTTGGCTACAGCACCACAGAAGACTTTAAGAAGACCATGGAAAAATAAACTCGTAGGTTGTTGTGTAGGGTACGCCAGCTCATACGAGTTGTACTTAAAATTCTCCAAATAACAATGAAATATGGAGTGCGAGTTCAACATTGAATATTGAAAATATAAGTATGTAGTGTGTTTTTTTTAATTGTTAAAAGGAAGGACACACTGGGGACAAACTGGCGAGAACTGGATATACGGCATTTAACTAGCATGAATCTTTTCAATTTATATATGCCTTGAGATTCATAAAAACTATATGGGATGAGCCGGAGAAGATTAACTTACAGAACATATCTTTCCGAGTTGTAAATTTTTCCTTCATTGAGGATTTGTACTAAATGACTGACCACATCAAAGAGTTACACACATGTCAGCGCAATTCTTATTCTGGTTGATTTCTCTGACTTTTTTAAAACGAAGCCGCTAAACGGTTCTCCGATTATAAGGATGCTTTTCTGATAAATACTGACATCTAGACTAATGCGACTAGGGATGCCTGCCCTCTAAACGGCCTGTGCTGCTGCTGGCACAATAAAGTTAATGTCTCAAGCGCCATCTGCATGTCACATCAACTCGACATCCCACGGACTGTTTCTTATTAGCTTCTTTAACCAAAGAATTATTTTCATTATTTCTAGGATACGTTTCAGAGCCTAAGCGCTTGCTTTCTAAGCGACAAATAGCTGATTTCGAGGAAATAAATCGTTGGCACTTTGAAAAAAGAAAGAAAAAAAACAAGACATCCTAAAGGGCCAGTCGGTCTCATAGTCATCTGTTTATTGATTCTGTTAATCGCTTGATATAAGAGAACATTTCCTTTCCTTAAGAGAAAACGGACATTCGCATAAGCTTTTTAAGGGGAAGTGTTGTGACAATGGAGAAAGCTTTCTGGGAACAATGCAAAAGTTTCGAGTATAACACACACATTCAACAGATTGCGTAGATTTAACAGAGTTCTAACAAAAGGATGTTAATGTTAAAATAAAATTTAGCCGCAAGAAGATATGTAACCGAAATTCAAAACGGGAATGCGAGTGAATTTGAAAATCTATTAGAAAACGTCCAAGGAATTTTCGCGCAAAATATGTAGACAACTATTTTTCATAGCAAATACCTGGTGATCCCTCAGGATGTATTCGTTTCCCCAGTGGAATTGCCACTACGAGTAATTACAAATCCAACTGATATTTGATTAATTTATTGAATGACTTTAATGAAAATGGGTTAATAGACACTTCTTCGTCTTGTTATGGCTCTCCGCTCTCAGTCGGCAACAAACTTGTGTCGTTTGTCTGGAAAGCCAAGACACTTTACGTTCGACTTATTGCTTCCTTCTTTGCGGAACGAATACACATTAAAGTTTATAGACAAAAATGCATTTACAATGCCATAAAGCAAACAAAATGAAAAAAAAAAAAAAATAATAACTTAAACTGGTTTCTGATTTAAAAAATACAACAGAAATATAAAGAACAAACGCCTGAAGCTGGAGCGCATAATCAACTGCGGCAGCAACTGTCAGCCAGCCAGCCAGCCAGCAAAACGTTAAGAATTCTTTAAACCGGCTTTATTTCATGATCAAAGAAATTTGTTTCGTGCTTTGCCAAACTGCAAAAAAATAAACTGCAGTGACGGCAGCTAACAACGTTTGAGGAGTGTATTGACCCGATAATTGAGTAAGAGACCAAAGACCTACTCTGGATTGATTGTTGGCGATGCTGATGGTGCAGCATTTGGCGGGTAGTCTGGGATTAATTAACCGGTTAATATAGAGATACCAAGTATGAGTGTGCTGCACGATTCGGTATTTTTTTTTTATTTTTTTTTTTTGGCTGGGAAAGAATTGTGAACGAGAGATCAGAGCAGAGCGTGCAGAATCACAAACCAAAAAGTCAAACAGCGTTTGGGTCAAAACGAAAATATTGTTTTCACATCCTCAACAATTGGGACAATGAAAAAGGAGAACAGAGTACCATAGTGTTGTAGTTACAACAGTCCGATTCTAAATACTCCCGGGGAATTTAATTTTTTTTCTCAGAATATAATCCTCTTATTCTAAACAGACCGGGAAACAAACAAATGAACTCCGAATAATCGAAATAGAAAAGAGGGAGTAGTATATTTGTCTTGATTTTGAGAGTGGAAAAAAACAAAATTTCTTTAGACAAAACCCTGATACTCACGTGCTATCGAAGTTGGCCGCAATTCAAGTTTCACCCAACAACCGCATTATAACCACAGCTAAAGCGACATCTACATGTCATAACTCCTTGCCCAGAAGAAGGGGGAAATCCTAGTATAGTCGAAGGCAACCTGCGACATCAATACGAAACATGTGTGACGTTCAAATACTATAGAAGCTGGCCACAACTAAAGTCATCTCAGTTAAAGCGGCATCTACATGTGATTTACAAGTGAATGTGGGGGCATCTACGAAAATCGACTAAAAGTGAACACATGGTATTGAAGTACAAATGACGATGACAAGCAGTATTTTCTAAGATAACCCCGAGTATGTGTTAACTTAGAAAGTTATAAAGTTGCTGCTTGTCATCGTCTAGAGGACTTCAGCATCATATAACCTCTTCGTCATTGAATAACAGCATCTTAACAACTGTTAAAGCAGCATCTATATATTTAAAAAATTACTACTATTGAAAATGATCAGAAGTATGCCACCATCCAATAACCACAAGAACCATAAGTGACATCTGTATGTCATATTACAATTCGAAAGAACATTTATTAACATGGAGCATCTTCTCAGTAAATATTTTAAGATATCACGCAAGACGTACATGTTCCCTTTGAGATGATCACTACACTACTCCAGAAGTTTTATGATATTTTCTACAGAGAATTTAATGAATGCATTTGGAAATTTGCAATTCAACATGGGAGACCTCTTTATCATAAGTCATCGTTTGCCAATGAAGATATCCAAGAAGATCGACAATTATCGTGTCAAGATATAGACAATGGCTTTCGATCCAATTTTTTCTTAGATTGTTACATTCTTACATTGTACGTCGTTTAGCAGCTGAACTATCTCGAACATAATTCGTCGAAAGCGTTATGCAATACCCGCATTGTAACCACTGTTAAAGTGACATGTATAGGTAATAACAAACTGACAACTAGATGGCGCCAAACAAAAACATGGTTTAAGTGCAAAAGGGTCAGCAAATAACCAAAAGAATGGACACAGTTAACCCTCTTACCCAAAATTTTGAAAATCTATAGAGTAATGTGCGGTATATTAGAGGGTTAAGTGGCAAATAATAATGCCAAGAAACTCTGTTAAGCCACATGGCGCCACCGGTGAAAAATTCAAGGGAAAATCAGTAAAAATTCGGCACTAAGTGGGTTAAGATGGCAGCATGACCTTCCAGTATTATTAAGGTATCATGCAAAAATCGCGGCATACCTTTGTTAAATCGACATCTGTGTTATAACCAATGGACAGGTAGATGGCGCAAGAATCTATTAAGAACAAAATCTGAAATCCTAGAGTAGACGGTTAACTTAAATCACACACCTCTTTATTATAAGTCATCATTTGCCCATGAAGATATCCAAGAAGATCGACAATTATCGTGTCATGATAATTGTCGATGCTTCGACTTCATTGGATCATGGCTTTCGATCAACATTTGTCTTAGATTGTTATCATTTTACGCCGTTTAGCAGCTGAACTATCTCGAAAATAATTCGTCGAAAGCGTCTGCCCTGATCCAAAATTCGAAGCTTACGATCGACAACTGTCGCTAACGGATGTCGTGATTAGGCCCCCGGTCATCAAAAATTGTTCAGCTGCTTCTTCCACCTCATAAATGCTGGTGACTTTACGACTAAAAGAGTAATCTCTCGTTCGGAGCCGGCTTTAAACAGTAGGTCCCGGTCAGTGAGTATACAAAATTACATCGCGCATGGCTCACTGATTTGAGAGAAGTTCGCCGTCTGTTCCTACATGGAATGTTAAAGGAAATAACTAAGAATACATGCAATGACAACTAGTGATCAGCCAATTATACGAACCAACTTAATTTATAAATTTGACGAAAAGGACATTAATCGAAAAATTATGACGAGATGGCGTGTGAGACCTTAATCGCAAAATAATACGAAAACCCAAAACGTTTTCCTCAGAATTTATGATAAATCTAGCCTACACCATTTACCTCATTTGCAATTATTAACTGCTTTTGGTCGTAATCCATTTCTGTTCACAGTGCCTAACACTTTATATTAATTTTTTTTTTTTTTTTTTTTTGACAAAATATTTCTTTGTCGCATATTTTTCTTGAAAGCTTTTTTTGGTTGAAATAGTTTTCCTATTCGCCCAACTTCTAATTGTTGTTATGTTCTTTTTACCTCACTGTACCTCAGTCACACGAAAACAGATTTAGTTTTATTGGCCTTATTATTTATATCACAAACTACACAACAGATTAATCTTCTCACACAGATAATGGATATCATAAAGCGAAGACATTTATGAGCTATGTTTCGGAACAACAAAAGTTCCAAAGGTGGAATGGCAACATGTGGCTCATATATGAAAATCACATACATATGTATGTATATATCATCAGAGCAGTTCATTTATGAGATGTACCCTTATAAACGACTCCATGTCTCGCCTGACTTCGATTAGAACGCCTATTCATATTTAACTTTTATTACCTTGTAGCACTTGCAACATGTCACAGGCATTTTTCTCTCGTTCAAAACTAACGAAAAGTCATACCAAGAGTCGGGCATACAAATATGCAGAAGAGCGCACAAGAGACGAGAACCAAGTTTTCCGAACACTATGAAAACAAAGTTGGCTCGCATGCAGACTAACTGGCTGGCTCGCAAAACATAAAAGAAAAACTTGAAAACAACAAAAATATTATGACATACTTTTAGGCATATTCAGAAAAATTAAAAACAAACTGCGGCACACACACACAATCGTACAGATGCGAGTACAACAACACGTAGTGTGTATTTTGTATGAATGCTGTCAAAATATATTTAGACATTTGCCATTGCTTTTGCGGGTATGAAACGTAAGGCTTTTAATTGAATTGGATGGATGGTTAACTAACGAAACAGTGGCGAACTTTGCGGGTCATTTCAGTAATAGGCCCTGTCTCAGCCTTTCTGAGAGGTCCAATATAGAACATACGCGCAGGGTCTTTTGAAAAGCTGGAAAAATCGAAATCAAATATTTTTTGTTAATATATTTTTCTCAACATTGCTTAAAGAAGAAACAGACGGGGGGAGCACTTCTCCATAATCTCACATTTGTTGGCAATATTTTCAAAAATTTACCCATTCAATAATATCATTAATTTCCTGTTTTCCTTAACCCTTAAATGGGCGGTGTATCCTAAAGTATACAACCAAATTTTGACTTTGTCGCACTATACAGCCTACCAGGTCAAGTTTTATGATACGAAATCAATTATATTTGGCGAATAGTACCGTCATGGGCCGAAATAACTCATAATTTGTTAATTTATATAATAAACTGGTAAAATATGTAGACTTTTTGGATTGAAACTCATAGTATACTCTGCGCATTTAAGGGTTAACATGGCCAGATTTCCACGCAATTGTCCTTTATATGCCTACAATTTCATATTATTGGACCCGTGACTCCACTTAACAGGACAACAACAATTTTTACACTTTAAAACATGAAAAATCTCATACCGTTTTCATTGCCAGATTGTTGCTTTTCTATCCGGGTAAGATTCTCATCTGATTTCCGTTTGCGGTCTAAAATTTTCAGTTGATTTCAATTAACAGTTCAACATTATTAAGCGTTTGTCCTTTTACATGACAACAGTCTTATGCTTTAATCTTCACGCGACATCATTTTTAGACTGTTTCTCAATTTACAGGGCAAAATTTTCCACACGGTTCACAATTTTTATAAATTTTATATTATACACGACAATATTTTGAAGTAGTCTCCCGTCACAGAGCAATTATTTTGGAAGCGGTTGACTGTTTCTGGATCGGCCTGCACTTATAGCAAAAATGTAGGAGTTGTTTTCATTCACTGGAGAATATTTTCCACTCATACCCATTTACGGGGCCGGACTTTGAAGAGAGATTTTAGAAGGGAACATTATTATACTGTTTGCTTTACAGGGCCAATTACAGGACACTAATTTGAAGATGTTTCCCTTTACCGGACAATATTGTCCGTCTGCCTCTCCTTATAGTTCAAGTTTTAAGGTAGTTTTTTTTTACTGAACGATATTTTTTGCTTTTGATCCTATTTGCTCAGTACCCTTTACAAAATTTAATAAAATTTAAATTTTTGAAACTTTTCCCTTACAAACTGCATGATTTTCAAACCGAATCCCCGTTTTCCATAGCATTTCCGCTTTTTAATAGAATTTTTCAATTATTTCCAATTGACAACCTCTTCCAAGGAGTACAACAATTATTTTTCCCAGTGGCCACACAATATCGCTGTGGCCCTAGGCACACAATTATGTGACGAATACTTTTCACAGTTATAAAATGTGCATTTCTACCACCACACAATTCTCATACGAGCATTTCTTTAACGAATTACGTAGTATTTGCCATTGCGAAAGATTCGCAAATTATTTCTGTGTCAGACCAACAAGAAAACCGAATGTGAATTAAGTAAACATGAGCAGAACAAGAGCACCATGCGAAAAAGGGAAAACAAGTTAATTTAGGCAAATGGCAATACCTGCCCTTCTACCAATAGTCAAATGGGCACAATACGAAATGAAAAAACTGCAAGCAGGGGGCGAGAGATGGGTGGTAATTGGAAAACAGTTTTTTTTACAGTGATGTGTGAAGCTTGCAAAATTCACTTAACACCCGGTGATAAAAAAGAAAGCCCTAAGGGTGGGAGGCGGTACAATGGTGGTTGATTGGAAAAAATAACATTTTGGACTAAACCCCCCTACGGCATAAGTGTTGTGGAAAATTAAGAAAATACAATTTTTTTTGAAAACAATTGTAACAGCCTCTGTAATGGACTCTGTGCAATCACAATACGAGTTTTCAGTTTCTAATTGGCCGGAAGTGTAAGGAAATCAACTTCAAGTTGTCTATTCTTGTCCAGCAATATGCGAGTGGAAATACCGAGATTCACAGAATGCCGCTCTCAAGTGTGTATGGGTGTCCATGTCTGTGCTCGTTTATCATGTCATTCGGCAGCGGAAGGATTTACACGTAATCACACAACGATTTAATAGAAAACGATGTGACCCACCCAGGTCCTCCTTCAGCAGTCACCCATCATTCCGGCTCACCGCAGGGATTTCGCTCAAACAAACGTCTTATTATGCATGACAGCATAAATAAAACATTTGCCAAACAGAATATAAAAGGAAAAATAGCTGAGAACCTGGAGTAAGCAATCAGCCAAGATGGATGACCTTTCTGTTAACCAACAACAACACACAGACAGAGAGAGAGAGAGTGTGTGAGAGAAAAACAATCAAACAACAACCAGCCAAGCAATGTCCACACCAACACCAACCATATGACGCTACCAAATCCAAGATGTCATCTCAAGTCAGGAAATGTGTGTAAAACAAATCCCTTTATGGAGCGGGCACAACGAAACGAAAATGCGAATTTCTGTTCAATAACTAAACTTTTTGGATGGTCAGTGGGGACGGAGGGGAGGGAACGAAGGAAGCAAGCAAGTGAATGCTTGAATGGATGGTTGGATGATTGAAAATCTGTTTCTCCAACTGTCCGTCCGTCCGTCTATCTGTCTGCTCTTGTGTGTGGACTCCCACCCTTCGCCTTTAAAAGTCAAGGTAAAGAACAACAACTACAGCAACAATTCTTTTTGAAGTTATTTGTCAGCCATTTAAGAGCCATTCACCACCGTGTCAGTCAGTCGGGTCCAAGACCAGGTGCCAGCAGCCAGGACAAGCCAAGAAATGTGAAATCTGCGTATGTTTTTCTTATGGCTGCCAGCTGTAAATGAAATATTCGCTTGGTCGAGCAGACAATTTCGGCCAACAGTCGTCGTCGCCACCATCCCCCATTATCATCACCTCCCTGGTGATTTTGACATTGATGACCCACACACACACACAGAGATCTACCAACAACAAAAAAAAAACATAAAACAAAATGAAGAAGCCAAATGTCTAGATTTAATGATTACATTTTGATTTCGTTTTCCTTTTCAACCGTTGGCACAGGAAAAAGGAAAAGCTCTTCTTTCTTTAGTTTTCCTTTTGTAGCCTTCTCACACACGCACGCACACACACAAACACACACATAAACACACAACAGCACAATAAGGGCCAACTTCAATTTAATAATGCAAATTGGACAAATAACTGGTGCGTACTTCCCGCCTACGGGCAACAGATGGCTCCGTTGGCCTCATCTTCACCGACAGACAGCCGTAGTGAACACGAATCATAACAAAAACTTATGCTCGCATTGTAATTGTTAAAGTTTAAAGAAGAACAAAAAAACACAACAAATTAATTATTATTTCAAATTAACAAATAAAGAAACGGACTTGGTGATAAGGAAAAAGGGGGCTCACGAGTTATTGTATAGATTAGTAGGGAGGTTTCAGGAAAACAAAGGGAGCCAAAACTGGAATCCGTTGGAATTCGAACTAGAGAGGCCAGATGTGCAAAGTGTTTCAGGGACAAAAATCAGAGGATTTAAATTTTAGAAGAAAAATATTAAACTTAGAATTTTTAATGAGTTCAAGCTCGAGGTCAGGCATTTTTAATAAAAAATTGTTTTATTTAATTTAATGAAGAACATCATCAATTAAATAAATTAAATAAAATATTTTTTTATTAAAAATTCCTGACCTCGAGCTTGAACTCATTAAAAATTCTAAATTCAATATAATCGAAAAAGGTGGATACAAAATATTGAACAATAGTTTTTTTTTGGAAAACTTATCTGTAACAAATATAATCTAGAGGACAGGAGGCAAATTCAAGATGTCACTTTATCCCTTATAACATGCTTTTCTACGATCTGCACCAGCTAATACAGACGCTATTGTTAAACCATCATCTGATGTTGTTTTTGAGCCACCCTGTATGTCGGAACACTTGAAATGTCAAGAGGTTAACCCGCATAAGAAGCTGAAACCCCTTATGTTGCAAACCATAGTTCTGGTCTCAACAGTAATAATGACGTTACATTGTAAATCCACAATACGGACTACCAAAATTATAATTCAGAACTTGTGTTTCGGAAGGTAAGTCAAAAATCAGTCAGGCCATCTTAAAGTATCACCAATGAATGTCTATTAGATTTCCTCCAAGAAGGCCTCACATACTCCCTCATCGACTTTATATCCACGAATATGTGATTCAGTCAAATATTTGCGTATGCAAAACATGCGTGTTTAGAACTGTGAATGTGCGATTGACTGCTTCCGCAATGGGGCTGCACTTGAAGTGTTGATGTTGTTACTGGCGCTGCTCGTGACGGCGCTGTAGTCTAACGCATGAAGACCTCTTGAAAACATCAAGTGTTTTTGACTTAATGCCAGTGCGTGCTGCAAAAACAATGAACGACGTTAGAATGGGAACTAACCGAAAAAATGATCTCCGCCAAGAAATGACTGACAAACATTTGCCAGCGAGCATGTGTGTGTGCGAATGTCGTGTAACGAAATCCCGACTATTGCATCAAGCACGTGACGTGAAATGCATGGCATACTTTTTGGCGTTACGACGATAATGAGCCAACTACCAACACACACACACACAAGTACAAAAGTGTACTCACGACGCTGTTTATGTATTTGCAAAGTAAACGGAAATCCTCACATTCGGGGAAAAAGAGAGAGTCCTAGGACTCTGTAAGCATACACACAATTTAAATACACATATATACTGTTCCAACCCCTCCCCCACCCCACCAACCAACCATTGGACGCGACAGACAACATCAATACACAGACATACATTAATTTGCATATGTACGTCCGCACCAATACCGATGCCGAATCTATGCGAAGCAGACGGTAATAAAATATCGTAGCAACACCCAACGAATTGCGACTAAAAGCTTTTTGCATAAATTTTGCACTTTGGAAGGATTGTTGAGACCTTAAAACCAAAAACAAAGAACAACAGCAACTTCAGCGAAAGTGAATGTCTGTGTAAAGAAGCAACAGCTAAAAAGTAACAACAACAACAACCGAATAAACAACAAACAAAACTTTGCCATTTCTTTGTCAAAGCACTTTTGTGTTACTCTCCACCTCCCATCATAAAATGCTGGCAACAACCAAGACGATCATCGTCTTTCCTATGTTTGCGATTGAGACAAAGTCACCCCTACAGCACAGCGTCTTAGCTCCACATAATTAGATGCGGAGTGTGAGTGGCAATGTTTGGATTATGTATATTCATTTAACATGTGCAAATGAGCGAATATTTGTTTTATATTTAAAATCCTACAGACATAATGGGAAGTCAGTTCGAGGTCATTTTATAGACTCCACCATAGGAGGGCTTCTGTTGTGATATTGAACTGATGTACTGGCCCGAAGTATTTAGAGTACGTAGGGTATGTAATCCCATTTAAGTAGGATTTTATAAAAAAAAAGTAGGCATATACAGAATCAAAGCTGTGTTAGAAAGCCTCTGAGCTGATTCCTTTAACAAGGATGTTGCATTTTTCGATTGATTGTCAACTAAGTTAAGCTGTGGTGAAGAACGACTTCTGGGAGAAAGTTGTCATCCACCAGGACTATTGTAACAAAAATGTCTTACACTGGTAATTTCTCGCAGAAGAGATATAAAGGGTGGCCTAGTATGAGTGCACTTTTTAAATTTAGTGTATTTTCTCGTGAAAGTGGCAACTCTGAAATTAGGCAGCTTTCATTATATATTTATTCCGATTATTAAATGTGGTGCGCTTTACGAAAGAACAACGAACTTATTACAAACACTTGGAAAGTTATGCTGAGATTCGCTCGCAATCTTTGAACAATTTTCCGTCGAGAAAGTGCCCCTAATGAGCCAACCATACAAAGAGTGATCAACAAATATGAAGAAACTGGGTCGGTTATGGACAGTAAGACGCACAGGAGTCAACGTAAACATGCGTCTTTTGATTTCGACAGTGTCGCCGAAATTTCGGAAACATCAATTCGGCATTGTTCTCAAAAACCTCAATTTTAAGGAAGTGAATTTTGAGAAAAGTCCTCCAACTTTATGCGTAAAAAATTCAACTTAGTGCGGAGCTCAAACCAACAGACCCTGGAAAGCGTCGGCAATTCGCCTAATGGGTAATAGAGTACAGTGATTGGTAATGGAGCAAAAAAAAAATGAAGACCTCTTCGCCATTGAAGAGCATTTCTATCTGAATGGCTTTGTAAATAAACATAATTGTCGAATTTGTGGCTCGGAAAATCAGCATGCAATTGATGAGAAATAAATTATGGGTAAAAATTGCCACAAACCACAACGAATCAGCAAAAATTCAGAAAAATTAACTCATTACCATTAGCATTACCAGGTAATAAAATCACATTACCCTCAGCATGAATGCAATGACATAAATATTAATGACAAATAACTAGTGATTGGTAAAATCGCTGTATTCATAAAATCCAAAAAGAAATTTCACACATTATTCTAACCAACGGTTTGTAAAGCTTTTATAAAATTTTCTGACTAAGTGTAATTTTTTTTTTTTAAATTTTCGCTTCGCCTTTCTTTCTCGCTGACTCTTGCTCTCTAACATTTGCTCTTTCTCTCGCTCTCTACCTCTTGAACTCTCTCGCTATCTGTCTCTCTCTAGCTAAATATGTATTTCCTACATTTTTCAGCTGATTTAAGTCCCGCTTCGATTTTCAAGAAGCATTGGTAAATATTCTCATGAACCAGAATTTATTAGTGAAAGCTCGGAATGTACACATTAGCATTACCAGGTAATGACATCACATTACCCTCAGCTATATTTCAAATTCCAAATACTCTCTCGCTAACTAGTTTGCTCTAGCCGTCTCTCGCTATATTTCTCTCCTCTCTCGCTTTTCTCTATCGAACTTTGTCTGCACTCTTACCAATTCTCATTGTTGCATTAAATCCGGAGATACCTTTTCCATCTGCATGTATTATCTCTATTTATTATTTTTTTATTGGCGTCCTCTTGGGTCAGACTAAACTTAATTTTGTCTATTGCAGACTACATTCTTTGAAAGATCTTACAAGAGTAATTGTTCCTATGTAATGGAATATTGAAAAAATGAAAAAAGCGCAGTGATCTATCATTTACATTCATTTGGTGGCCGGGGAACGATGAACAACTCTATCAATCCCGTTTTGGCGACAATTTATGAGTGGGGGTCAAATGAGCACAGTAGAGTTTAATGCACGCCAAACCCGGTGCTGTTTGTTGTCACACAGATCATTGCCGTTCAACTGTGTGGTTGATGTGGATATCGACGAATCAGGCACATATTTACACCCATACATGTGCAGGGGCATCAAGGACATCTTTGCAGCTTCTGGACCATGTACAGAGTATTCAACTATATTATACATCATCGGCATGTAGATTCTATAGATATTTAAACGGTATCTGTTCGTCAGATATCCGTCGACTATTTGCTGTACTTAAAATATTTCGGCTGGATACATGGCTGTACTGGGATTCTCATCCGTTCACTGTCAAATGAACAAAAAAAAAAGGATGTACCTACAACTCCAACCAAGTTATTGTAATCTCTCTCACACACTCTTACACACCACTGACATCCCCGCTTTAAAGTAATTAGAAGGTTGGCCGATTTGTAAATGATGCCTTCACTTTGGAATGGGAGTTTACTGGCATAAGCTACGAGTTCCACTGTCACGACCATAAATGGGGGACATATTAACGGAATTGTTAAAGAAGAAACCAAGCGGAACAAGTGGATAGAATACTTTATGAAGTGGAACATGAGGACGGTCTGGGCCAACATAGATGATCCGGGCATCACCGAAATGTGCGAATTTCTGCGTACAGTAGATAGAGCAACATGAGAGTAGAAGGGGAAAAGACAAAACATGGGGCAAAATACATTAATCAATCAATCGCGCGAATGCGATGCCAAACTGACATTATTTTAGAATCTAGTCAAATGAGATGTGCGAGTAAGAAAAGCGTTTATTTAATTAGAAAAAAATGGAAATATTGCAGTTATTCAAATAATTCAATATATGGTAGGATATTTTTTGAACATTTTCATATAAATTTTAAAAATAAGAAATAATAAAAAATAAGATCGAACAAATTCGTTTTATGGAAACAGGCAGTAAATAATTTTATAAGTACAGTCGAGTCCGGTTATAACGAACTCCTAGGGACTCGAGAAATTGGTTCGTTATAAGCGAAGTTCCAGGGTAAAATAGGGTAGAGACAAAACTCTTGGGACTTAAAACAAGTGTTTGTTATAGACGACAGTTCGTTATAACCGGACTCGACTGTAATTCCATAAATCAAACTCCCTGTAAGTCGAACTTTTTTTCGGGTTAATGATGGGTCGAGTTATTGAAGTTGGTTTGTATTTATAAATTCGTGCTGTCGGTCATCAAGTTTGAAAGTTCTTCAGGGGGGTTTGAAAGTTCATTTTCAAGTATAAAATTAGTAAAGTCGGTATATATTCTACACTCAAAATAAGATTTTAAATATAAAAGTAAGTATTATATATAAAAGTATGATACATTTCCAGATTCAAGAACTCAAGATCGAGTATGTGATAAAGAGAAAGTAAGTAAGTAAAATGCACAGCAAGTAAATGTCCCGTCCAGCGCCAAATACTTTTTTTTTTTGGTAGAAATTTCAATAATTTGTTGTCGATTGTCTGAAGAGAAATAGCTGGCGATTTGGACGTTATTTAATTATTGTATTTGACATTTTTAAATTCGAACGAGTTTTTTTTAATTTGTTATTTTTTTGTTTGTTGAATTTTCAACATTAATTCAAACTGTTGCTGGAGTAGCCATTCACACTTGGATACATTTTTGTAGTTTCAAACTATTCCGATATGTGAGTTTAACATTTCTTTTTTTTTTGGGCGGACTGAACTTACCTTAACTCCAATATGTACTGGCGAAAAATCACTGTGTATCTTTGGAATTATGGATAATGACATGGGAAGGGGACACGACATCATGGTCGCCACCTGAAAATAGAAATGAAATTCAATGAATATAAAAAACGGCCAGAATTATGGTTGACTATGAATTTAGTTTAAAAAGAAAGTGTGTGTCTACATTCAACCTCACTTCAGTAAATCTTCTTTGTTATGCATTTGCTTCCATTCAATTGTGTGGATAAAGTATAATTTCTCAAACAAGTCCATTTAGACTTGTTGCCATTAATTTTCTCATAATCCCACACTATTATAAATTCACAAACCGTTTCATGATCAATTCAAATAAACACTTTATGTTACAGTTTCTGTGTAAGAGCATTGAAGATTCAGTACAAGGATCTAAACCAGTCTTCTTTCCTAAGTCGGCCAATCAAATCATAAACAATTCTAACGTCTGATTTAGAGTAATCTGCACAACTTGAACTTCGATCGTACAAGTGCGTCAAAGGTATTCTTTGACATTGAAATAAATGTTGTTTCAATATTGACACCAAAGTTATTTCCAAGTTAGTTTTCTAAAGATGAATAACATCGAATCAGAACAAAAGAAATATTTGCGTGTATAAAAAAAACGGTAAAACCGTCCATCTGCTTAATAGTTCCCAACATATTTTAATTTATTTAATTGAAATTAAAAGAATCATAAACACAATATTCAGATAACTCAACAATACCATTCATTGGCTGGTATATTTCCATTCGTTTTGTTCTTCGAAGTACGATCGTGTTCTGGCAGACAAATATCATTTTTGATACGTATTTGGCTTTTCCATACACATTTTAAGTCACATGTTAAGAAATGTGGCGCCCAACGCTGACAGGCCTGTTTCATTTCTACAGGGGCTTTGTTCAAATAACAAATTGAAAATGAATGGTTAAATGTGCTGGTAATGTTAACAAGAGGAGGCCGAAAAAATAGCAAATCTAGCGCCCAACGCGGGATTATTTTGACAATCAGAATTGCCCAAAAATTTTAAGTGGTTTTGCGTCTATCACACAACAATGTAACCAGGTAACAACATCAAACATATTTAACGGCGATTTCCACCCCGTAAATGCCCGATACGGCAGAATTAGGGGATAAGGAGAAAAGAGTGATTTTAACTGCCTGAGAACAGTCTCGCCGGCATAACGAATGTATTTGTCAACCACGGGTCCGCAACCAATTGAAAAAATAAGTTCTGCATCGAAATAAAAGTAATGACGGCCAGATAAGAGTTAAACTATCACGGCAAGTCTGGGAAGATCGAGACCCAAACTGAAAGAACACATTTGGTAATACAAACAGAAGAGAGCACGCATAAAGTGCTTTAAAGTATTTGCCAAGTAAACTTAAATAAATGAAAACTAAAACTGGCGCCCAACACATCGGACTTACGAATCGGATTATGAGTGTTTTATATGTTACACTGTAACGGTCAAAAGTCTGCAACTTTTTATCTAGTAAACATTCTTAAGTTCTGTAAACAAATTATTGTAGACAACAAGTGAGAGATTTCAGACATTTAAATTAAAAACCGAAATAAAATTATTGACGGCCAGATAAAAGTTAAACGATCACGGCAAGAGCAGTCTGGGAAGATCGAGACCCAAAGTGAAAGAACACATGTGGTATTACAAACTGAAGGGATAACGCATAAAATCGAAGTGCTTGAAATGTATTTGCCAAATAATCGTAAGACGGAAAAACTAAAACTGGCGCCCAACACATCGGACATACGGATCGGATTATGAGTGCCGTCAAAAGTCTGTAACTTTGTATCCAGTAAATAATCTTAAGTTCCGTAAAAAAAAATTATAGACAAGAAGTGAGAGATTTAAGACATCTAAAAAAATAAAAAGCCGGACAAAGTAATTTCTTTTTTTTTTAGATTCTAGGGGGCGAAATTTTTTTAAATTTTTTGTTTTTTACACATTTGGAAGTAATTGTTTATATTGCACGTAAAAATATTTTTTTTATATTAGAAATTTTAATTTCTGTGTTTCAAATTCGATTTAAAGAAAATGTTGGACAGCGATTTACACTTAAGAGATGTGTAAGAATGCAAATCCAAGTTGGAAAGGTTAAAACGTTCTACAGTTTTGGGCGGTATCTATTGCCCGTCCGAAGTCGCTCACTTGGAAGAACGGGTGCAAAAAATCCATTATTTAGTTCCAAAATCCGAATTTTCTCATTCATTTTTGTGAATTAGGAACGCTTTACATATCTTAATATATATTTACCCTCGACACTGATTCACTGACTCTGTCACGCAGTACGTAGGAATTTAAATAGGCATTCTATAATTTTCTATAAATAATAATAATAAAAAAAATAATATTTTTTTTTGCACAGAAATTGTGTTTTCCTTAAATTTTTTTTTACCAAATTTTTTTTTCCCAAAATTTTTTTTTTACAAATTTTTTTTTTACAAAATTTTTTTTTCAACAAAATTTTTTTTTTAACAAAATTTTTTTTTTTAACAAAATTTTTTTTTTTCAACAAAAATTTCTTTTCCAAAAATTTTTTTTTCCAATTTTATTTTTTTTCGAAATTTTTTTTTACAAAATAGTTTTCTCAAAATATTTTTTACAACATTTTTAAATTAAGTAACAAATACTTTCTCATGCAAATTTATCACAAATAGTGTGTAATATTTCTTATTTCCATACGTATAGTTCACGCGATCACACGTTCTTATGAAAAAACACTTAAAATTCAATTGTGGAACATTTAACCAAAAAAAATTTAAAAGTTAAGTAACAAATACATTCTCAAGCAAAATAAAATAAATTATATTTCATGTATATGAAAATGTTTGTTGCATCCATTTTACTACTTACTAGTTATTTATAAAATTAAAACTACAGAGTGTTTTACGAAATCCCACATAAGGCCTCGGTGTAACAGATAATGCCTCCCAGAAAGAAAATCGTCTACAATTCACAGGGACACTGTGGGACACACGAAGAAGCTTGAAGATGTCTAAACAATGAAAACTATTCGAGACTTTTTTTAGATAAGCGTGATAAAGGAAAAAATTAAAACAATATGAATTTAGACATTCTGTTTTATGTTTATTTTATTCACTCCACATTATATGAACAAATTTCTGATATCTAACGCTTCATAGCTGCGTCTATAAACGGTCGAACAGCTGGGATACTGGTATAAATACCAGCACGACCGAGTCGCCCGCAGCCCACTCCCCACGAAACAATGGCACACAACTGGCCACCATGCACTCCAGGTCCGCCAGAATCTCCAGTACAGGCATCCTTGATGCCCACATTGCCAGCACAGATCATAGACCAGGTAAGTTTCGTAACGGAATCTTTCAGCTGCTCCGTGCATTCGTCCGTTGGTATCTTTGGAATTTGTATGTATTGCAACGAATCTGAACTGGTTTCAGCATTTTCCTTGGTACGACCCCAACCGGCCACTTGAACGGTACCACCATCTTTCACCGGTTCCTTGCACATATCAATGGGCCGGATATTTTTGCCGACCATGGGCTTAAATAATTTTATAACAGCCACATCCATGTGGACGTTTGGCGATACGTACCCCTTGGGCATCATAAACTTTTCAGCTTGACGCTCGACTCCGCCGCCACCTTCCAGCAGTGTTTGACCACCGATAATGCGAAGTTCGCGAGGATGATAACGCACCAGGCAGTGAGCTGCGGTAACCACGTAGAGAGGCGACACCAATGTGCCGCCGCAAAAGAAATTCAAAAAGCTGTCCTTTATCTGCACCAAATATGGAGCTTTATCGATGGTGATGGGCACACCGCCGATAATACGCACGCCACCCGTTACCGTAGCATTGTTAGAAGTCCCGGTGGCAGCTGACACTGCGATCCAGCAAAGAAAAATGACCCTGGTCACATATGAACCGAAATTTGGCGTATACATTCGACTTGATGATTCTAAACAAAATGATTGGCATGTGGAATTAAACTCCGTAGTCGTATCACGACTTCGATTCGTTAATATTTGGCTGATAAGAACATTTGTTCAAATATTTGAAATATTTTATGCAACAGTTTTTGTACCCACATTTTGACACCTTTGCACGCTTCAGCTCACGTCTTTAAATTGTGCAAATTTGCACATTTGGGGAAAACCTCTAAGCTGTTGTTCATAGATAATATTGGATTAGAAGAGTTAAATTGCGTTCAGTTGGTCTAATCCGAATTCTGTAAACCCTCCAGGTTGCCTTTTTTTTTTGGCTTCATACCACACACCTTACAAATGCCTACACCACAGAGAGAACAGCCACACGAGTGTATGTATTGAGTTAATGAGTTCAGGCCTCAGAAAGTATTAGAAAGTCAATACCAGTGGTCGGCACAAAGAGAGCAGGCATGTGGTTCAACTGTAAGAAATGCCTATATGATTTATTTGGTCATGTCCGCTATGTCTTTACTCACTTTCCTGCCGCAGTTTTCGTTTGACATACACTACATTAAAAATTATCAAACAAATTAAGGGCAAGCACGGAATGTCAACACTAGTGGTCGCCACAAAGAGGACAGCCAAACGAGAGGTTAGACCACAGTGTAATCGAAAGTTTGTACCAGTGGTCGAAGGAAAGAGACTAGGCATAACATTGAATATTCGTTTAGGATGCACAATATTTTGTTTATACACTTTACTGTTTAAACTAACAAAGAGAACGGAGAAAAGAGATAAGCCAAACGTCGGACTAGACTGCATTTTCTGTCACAGTTTTTGTTAGACAAATCCTACATTATTAAACATGAAAGTAGACAGCAGTTATCGTCACAAAGAGACCACCAATAAAAGAGGATATGATTGCTCTACGATTACTAAAGCTCTGTTGAAAATGTTAATGACATCTACTCATTGGGTCAGACCAAAAAGTGTTGTCTACACTCGTGTTCTTTTTAGATCCAAAACACCTTTTGTCATGCTCTCTAAAAAAAAAATTCAGAGTCATATATCATTCTCTTCCGATAAGGCATTTTACAAGGATTCCTAATTGTTATTTACTAAGATGATATTCCTATGGCGAGTAAATGCAGCACTTGTTCGTCTCAACGATGGGTAAATTTTTGACTTGAACGCACACTTTTGTAGGCATTTATATAGCAGGTATAACGCAAGCTCCAGCAGAATAATGTTTTCGACATTAGGGAATAATAATGTCGACACAGCGGCGAACACTGATCTATACCCAAAAACTAAGTTCAACAAAAATTATTCAAATTCATATTGCATTTATTTCAAAGAAAACTTAAAACATTTAGGTTCTTAAACACTCCTCAATAAAGTCACGTACAGCTATGATATTGGTATAAACACCCGGAGTAACCGCATCACCACATCCCGTTCCCCAGGAAACAACGCCGCACAAGGCGCCATTTCGAATTGCGGGTCCGCCTGAATCACCCTGACAAGCGTCTTTGCCGTCCTTTAGACCAGCACAGAACATTAAATCAGTTACCTCATCTGTCTGGTATATCCGTTTGCATTCGTCCATCGCCAGTACTGGGACAGCGACCTCTCTCAACAGGGTTGTGTATTGCGTGGCCTCGGCAGAGGTACGTCCCCATCCATATACCATAAGCTCATCACCCGCTTGCAGAGGTTCTCTACACAAATCCGCTTTCCCTGCGAAAGCACCAAAACCAATATTAGATTTCAGTTTTAGTACAGCCACATCGGCATGGAATGTAGTGGCTTCGTAGTCCGGATGTAGAGTAATGTCTTGAACACCACGCGTCTTAAGAGTTTTTCCTGCGGGAATTATGGCATTGCGGTCGACTTGGCCAATGACCACCGTCAGCATATCGGCCTCTAAACTGCGGAAACAGTGGGCGGCTGAAACCACATGCCGCTGCGATACTATGGTACCGGCACAAATGAAACCGGAATCACTATTTCCCGATTGTCTTTTATTTTTTATGTATACCACATATCGGGCTGTACCACGAACCGTATTGCGGCCCTTCACTATACGCACTCCTTTAAAAGCATTTGGTTTGAGCTCAACCGCAGACAATACCACGGCAACCCAGCCAAGGAAGGTGATGATAGCCAAACACGTCTGCATACTTACTTGGAGGGAATATTTCTAAATACGACTCCAGTTGAAACATTTAAAACAAAACGATATATTTTTATAGCGATTCGGTTCAGCTTTTAGGCCAACTGTTTAAATATTACCAAAGTTTCCATTATACGTATTTGTATTGTTAATGTGCTGCTGAAGTGAGGAAAATCCTACATTCAATGAAGATGTTATCAAACAAATCATCTATTATTCCTTTCAAATTGTTCATATTTACTTTAATAAGAAATAGATAAACAACAACAGCAACCCACACGATTCCACCAAACGTAAAAATGTTTGTATTGTTGGAAATAATTTCTATTTGGTAGAAGTTATTTATTTTGCAATACCGTAAACGGAACGGATCCAATTGATAGTTGAGGAGAAGTTGATATTGGTGTACAGCCGAAGACGTTATCTGCATCAAGCGTTGTAGACGATTAAAGAATATCGACGCTGTCTCAAAATAACTGAAGAAGCTTCTCCGATCTTAGCGAATATTAATATTATTAATAAAAACAAAAAATATTTCATGAGAATGCATTCATGAGAAGATCTTGTATGAGAAGGTCTCATATGAAAAGATCTTCTATGAGAAGGTCTTCTATGAGAAGGGGTTCTATGAGAAGATCTTCTATGAGAAGGGGTTCTATGAGAAGATCTTCTATTAGAAGATGAGAAAATCTTCTATTATAAGATGAGAAAGTCTTCTATTAGAAGATGAGAAAGTCTTCTATTAGAAGATGAGAAAGTCTTCTATGAGAAGGGGTTCTATGAGAAGGTCTTCTATGAGAAGGTCTTCCATGAGAAGGTCTTCTATGAGAAGGTCTTCTATGAGAAGGTCTTCTATGAGAAGGTCTTCTATGAGAAGGTCTTCTATGAGAAGGTCTTCTATGAGAAGATCTTCTATGAGAAGGTCTTCTATGAGAAGGTATTCTATGAGAAGGTCTTCTATGAGAATGTCTTCTATGAGAAGGTCTTCTATGAGAAGGTCTTCTATGAGAAGGTCTTCTATGAGAAGGTCTTCTATGAGAAGGTCTTCTATGAGAAGGTCTTCTATGAGAAGGTCTTCTATGAGAAGGTCTTCTATGAGAAGGTCTTCTATGAGAAGGTCTTCTATGAGAAGATCTTCTATGAGAAGGAGTTCTATGAGAAGGTCTTCTATGAGAAGATCTTCTATGAGAAGATCTTCTATGAGAAGGTCTTCTATGAGAAGGTCTTCTATGAGAAGGTCTTCTATGAGAAGATCTTCTATGAGAAGGAGTTCTATGAGAAGGTCTTCTATGAGAAGGTCTTCTATGAGAAGGTCTTCTATGAGAAGGTCTTCTATAAGAAGGAGTTCTATGAGAAGGTCTTCTATGAGAAGGTCTTCTATGAGAAGGTCTTCTATGAGAAGGTCTTCTATGAGAAGGTCTTCTATGAGAACGTCTTCTATGAGAAGATCTTCTATGAGAAGGAGTTCTATGAGAAGGTCTTCTATGAGAAGGTCTTCTATGAGAAGGTCTTCTATGAGAAGGTCTTCTATGAGAAGGTCTTCTATGAGAAGATCTTCTATGAGAAGATCTTCTATGAGAATGTCTTCTATGAGAATGTCTTCTATGAGAAGGTCTTCTATGAGAAGGTCTTCTATGAGAAGGTCTTCTATGAGAAGATCTTCTATGAGAAGATATTCTATGAGAAGGTCTTCTATGAGAAGATATTCTATGAGAAGATCTTCTATGACAATATCTTCTATGAGAGGATCTTCTATGAGAAGATCTTCTATGACAATATCTTCTATGAGAAGATCTTCTATGAGAAGGTCTTCTATGAGAACATCTTCTATGAGAAGATATTCTATGAGAAGGTCTTCTATAAGAACATCTTCTATGAGAAGATATTCTATGAGAAGGTCTTCTATAAGAACATCTTCTATGAGAAGATATTCTATGAGAAGAACTTTTATGAGAAGATATTCTATGAGAAGAACTTTTATGAGAAGATCTTCTATGAGAAGGTCTTCTATGAGAAGGCCTTCTATGAGAAGGCCTTCTATGAGAAGGTCTTCTATGAGAAGGTCTTCTATGAGAAGATCTTCTATGAGAAGGTCTTCTATGAGAAGATCTTCTATGAGAAGGTCTTCTATGAGAAGATCTTCTATGTGAATGTCTTCTATGAGAAGGTCTTCTATGAAAAGGTCTTCTATGAGAAGGTCTTCTATGAGAAGGTCTTCTATGAGAAGGTCTTCTATGAGAAGGTCTTCTATGAGAAGGCCTTCTATGAGAAGATCTTCCATGAGAAGGTCTTCTATGAGAAGGCCTTTTTGAAGTCCTTCCCACAATTGTCCTTCTCCGACCCAAACAGACATTCTTCAATTTTTAGGTGACATAAAAAAATATAGATACATTGGAGAGAGTTGTGTTTACTGAGTGAACACTTTCTGTCCGTAGGCTGAGACTGAGAGTACGACCCAGTACATTTACAAAAAAAAGCTCCACAATTCATTGTAGCATTTATTAAAAAGAACGAAACATTTATTAATCTTAGTTAATCCTCAATGCATTTATCATCCATGCAATCTTGAATAAAGTCTTTGACAGCCAGGACATTGGTATAAACACCTGGATATTTGCCACTTCCACAACCGATTCCCCAAGAGACAACGCCACACAACTCATTGGTGCCATTTGGGCCCTTGCGCACGGCTGGTCCACCGGAGTCTCCTTGACAAGCGTCCTTTCTCTCGTATATGGCCGAACAAAACATTGTATCCGTTATTTCATTTTCGGTACTCCGGTAGACATCTCTGCAATCATCCATGGACATGACTGGTAGGGTGACCATCATTAATTCGTTTGAATGACTCTTAGCATCGACTTCGGTATGTCCCCAGCCGATGACATCAATCACATCGGTCGGCTTCAAGGGACTTTGACACAATGGAATAATTTTCGAATTCGGGCCATTGTTAAGGTGATTGCGCAATTTTAGCACGGCCACATCTGCATTTACCGAACTATTCTCCACATAGTCTGGATGTCTGTACAAAGCAGCAACATTTCGTTTTTTAGGTTTTTTAGTAGGGTACTCTTTCGTAGCGACTCTGTCGAGATTTTCTTCAGCTACGATTACAATCAGCTGATTCTTTTCATAGATGTCGAAGCAGTGCGCGGCAGAAACCACATGATAGGGAGAAACAATAGTTCCACCACAAATGAACTTGTCGCCAAATCGCGATTTTATTTGTGCTATATAGGGAGCTTGACTTATCGGTATCGGCTTCCCAGCCACAATGCGCCCCTTTTCAAGTTTCTTTGCAGCGTTTGAGGCACCAGCGGAGCCGTTTGCTGGAACCGCACACCTTTCCTCAACGAGCACCAGCACTGCGACCAAACAGAGAAAGACGATGCGGGTATTGTGTATGAACATTGCCGAAGAGTCTGCTGTCTACACTAACAAGTCGAAATTTCTAACAAGTCGTTATATAGCAGTTGCAATACAAACGTGGAATGGAATTTTTAGGGACCAACTGTTTAAATTTTGCCATTAGCAATAATATTTATGTTATAGAAATATACATATATAGCTATTGTTTGATATTTGCTTAATAAAAGAAGAGCTTAGCTCGAGTGAATCAAACCAAATAAAAATTCTATGCAACAAGAATAGGAACTTCAACCCTAAGAATAACTCGGAAGGTTTAAATATATTCGCACTGAATTGTTTTATCTTATCATTGAAAGATGTGCCCTTGGGTAATTCGCGGTTTGTACAACGAGCAAAAAATTGTTAATGATCACATTATGAACCGATTTGGTTTCTCATTATCTATCACAACTAAGAGTGACACAAGCGGTTAGAGCTTCAAAGTTTCCATGAAGAAATTGTAAAATAAACCGATCTCGGAAACTACCGCAACAATTGCAGTAAAATGTACATGTGATTAGAGTTGGGCTTCGGGAATTTCCCGACGGGAATTCTCGAGAAATTTTCCAGATTTTTCCTTCCCGAATCTCGAGAATTGAAATTTTTAACATTTCGGGAAATCCCGAATCTCGAGAATATCTCAAGATTTCTCGAGAAATCCATTTTCTTTTAAACAAATTTTTGTTGACAAATGTTAATAGAAAAACAATTCTTTCAAAAGTAAGAGAATACACATATGATTAATCCCTGGAAACTCCAAACTGTAACGTGCATTCTGTTACATAGAATCGCAACAAGCTAAAACGACCATACTGTTACGCAGAATCACATACCAATTCACACCAGTGTTTCAATTGCTATGCGAGAAGGAACTTTTCCATTTGTACGCGATTGTCAGACGAAGCCATTAACAGTCCATGGTTTTTAAAACACCATTTTGGTAAATAATGTTTTCAATCACTTTTTTCCCCTATTTTAATAAGTATAATTTTGAATTATTTTTGTTTTTCTTTTTTTTTGTAATTAGTTTTTGTTAAACTATTTTTTTTTTAAATTATTGAAATAGTAATATTTTCAAATATTTTTTTATATTATTTATACTTAAATAAAAAGAATATTTTATGAAATTCATTGCATTTACATTGAATATTAGATTTTTTTAAGACTTGGAAATTTTCCCGATATTTCGAGAATTCTCGAGAATTGAATTTTCGTTATGTCGGGAAATCCCGCATCTCGAGAATTGAAATTTTCGTTATTTCGGGAAATCCCGAATCTCGAGATTGGGATTTTTTCGGGAAATACCCAACTCTACATGTGATGGTCTATCAGAAATGCCAAATCCATGACCATTCTATAGAAGATACAGGGGTATCAAAAGTGTGACAAATCTATCTATAACTTTTCCAACTTGGCAGACATTTTAATGCATTTTTTAAATTGTCGTGAATGGGTACACGTGACATGAAGACATGAAGAAAATACAAATGAACATTTTTCTGAGTCGGTGTCATCACAATATAGTTTTTCAAAATCTAGTGGATACAGGTAACATTTTGTGCAGAACAAGAGATATGCTTTGAAGAAAGTCAGTTTGTGCTCACCCTGTGTCAATACAGGTTGTCGGAATTTACCAGTTTGTTTCTGAGCCTACAACCATAACAACTTAGTACCACATTTACTTTTTAAAATCCTACTGAAGATACACAAACAAATATTTGATAGTTGTTTAAAGCAGGAGATTGTGGTTGTGGTTAACCATTGTCAACACAGGGTGAACGAATGGCTGTCGAAATTGACCACCTTTAACCTTAAAGTGGCCAATTTAAGTGAAGCTTCTTATTAAAATCCTAGTGAAGATACAACATAAAATGTTTAATAGTTGTGTAATAGTTGAGATGGGTTTTTTTAAAAAAAAAAAAACGAACGTTGTGGTTATCTTGTGTTAACACAGGGAGAGATACAGATTGTCGAAATGTACCAGTTAGTTTGCAAACTTGTAATTTAGTTAACTTAGTACAAATGTGGTCGGCCGTGGTTTGTTAAGTAGTGTGTACGACCTGGTAAGACATCAAACATTTTTCAACGGCTGTTTCCACCTAGTAAATGCTGGAGACTTTACGAGTAAGCGAGTAATCTGTAAGCCAAGTAAAAAACGTATCTAGGAAATGTATTAGCCGTTCAGAGACGGCTTTATAATACAAATTATATCCTCACCGACGACTTTATAATAGTAGGTCACTATTAGTGGGTATACAAATTATATCGCTCACCGCTCACTGATTCGATAGAAGTGCCCCGCCTGTTCCTTCACGGAATGTTAAGGGAAATAAATAAGAACCACAATTGTAATTGAAACTTTACATTTCAAAAAAACAAAACTAAATTGGTTTTGCTTCATGAACACTTTTATTTGAAAGAAAACTAAGTATGTGAAAATTTATAGTTTCATGCATTTATCAATAAAGTTCCGTACCACTGGGATGCTGGTGTAAACACCCGGAAAGTCCTCATCGGCACAGCCCACTCCCCACGACACAATGCCACACAATTCACCACGACGTACTACCGGTCCGCCAGAATCTCCTTCACAAGCATCTTGGTAGCCTGGAAGTCCAGCACACACCATACTGTCGGTTATTTGTGTGTCCGAGTCTTCGTGCATCTTGACGCAGTCTTCCTTTGACAACACGGGCACTGTGATGGACCGCAACTCATTCGATATGGCTGGATCCTCGAAGTATGTGCGGCCCCATCCAACAATTTGTACTGATTGGCTGGCCGACAATGGCTTGCGGCACATTTTGATAGTACGGATTTTCTTATTGTCGGCACGAATTTCAATGGGCTTACTCAATTTTATAACGGCCACATCCATATGATTGGTGGTATTAAATACATATTGCGGGTGTTGCCAAAGATCTTCAATTTCGCGTTTTTCTATTTTAAAGTCATTCGATTTGCTGACGCCGGCTTTCACTCGAATGTCTGTTTTGGGCAGGCCATCGAAACAGTGAGCAGCCGTCACAACAAACTGCGGCGACACCAATGATCCGCCACAAATCCAAATGCCATACGAATCAACTATTTGAACTGCCCAGGGAGCATCTTCGATTGGAATAACCGTTCCGTTAACAATGCGCGTATGCTTCTTAGGTGGTGCACTTTCGGCTGTAGAAATTAGCACCGCAATTCCACAAATAAGGACGGCGATCCCTGTCACCAACGAACGGTTATACTGTGTGAACATTCTGCTGCAGTTCGCTATATGAAATGATCTGCATTTGAAGCAAAGCATGGGACTTTTAAAGCGAATCTGAATCAAATTTGAGGGCCAACTGTGCAAATATTTTTAACTACATAAATATTTCGAACAGCGTTTCAATTGTAGCTAGTATTTGTTTGTGAAGATGGTGAAAAGATATTTTTTTCTTAATAGCAGAATAAAATCTATTGTCGGTCTTTCAATCCTACGGTTTAGACATTCAAAGAAACACCTTTTGGTGGGTACACTTTTGCGTCATCGGAAATTCCCATTAGCACACAATCAGTAAAATTTGATACCAACATTTTACATTTTGCGGAACAATTCCTTTCATTCAACAGAGTTTGGAGTCAATAAAATTGTCGACATTCAGCAACTATCTCAGTATTATGTTGTGACCATAAACGAATTTAAATTGAAGCAACTTATATTCAATAAGAATTTCATTGTCTGTGTTCCTTATAGAAAATTTCTCGCATGCGATATATATTCCTTATAGAAAATTTCTCGCATGCGATATATTTTCCTTATAGAAAATTTCTCGCATGTGATATATTTAATTTATTTTCTTTATAGGAAATAGCATGTGACATATTTTCTTTATAGAAAATGTATCGTATGCGACATATTTTCTTCAGACGATATCTCTCGCATGCGACATATTTTTTCAGACGAAATTTCTCGCATGCGACATATTTTCTTTATAGACAATTTTTATATTTTCCTAATAGAAAATTTTTATATTTTCCTTAAAGAAAATTTTTATATTTTTTGCTTATAGAAAATTTCTCTCATGCAACATATTTTCCTTACAGCAAATTTCTCGCATATGACATATTTTCTTAATAGAATATTTCTCGCATGCAACATATTTTTCTTATAGACAATTTCTCGTATATGACATATTTTCTTAAAAGAAAATTTCCCGCATGCGATATATTTTCTTTATAGACAATTTTTTTATTTTCCTTATAGAAAATTTCTCGCATGCGTCATATTTATACCCTCAGGTTATATATCATTTGATACGGCTCAAAAGTGAAACACATAGAAATATCCACATTAGACCCCAGGAGTCTTTGAACCAAATTCGATTCATGACTTTCTGAATCGTTTCAGCCATGTCCGTCTGTCCGTCCTGCTGGTACGCACGATAACTTTCGAAACAATCGCTTTGAAATTTTGCATGGGTTAATATTTTCCCAAAACTGCTTATGGGATTGTATATGGGCTATATGGCCACACCCCTTCGGGTACCTCCCATACAAATCGTCTATTTCGCCCACTTTAGAAATCCTGTAATAATATCAATATGACCCAAGCGATCTTGCCCAAATTCTGTATTTAGTAAATCTATAGCTAGAAAAAATTTTAGACAAAAACTTGGAAGTCTGTCAACTCCTCTTCTGGTACCTCCCATACAAATGTACCATCCCGCCCCTTATAAGCCGTGTAATATTATCAATATGCCCAACGAGTTCTTGCCCAAATTTTATATTTGGTAAATCTATAGCCAGGCAAAGATTTTGACAAAATCTTGGAAGTCTGGCAACTCCCCTTCTGGTATCTCCCATACAAATGTACCATCCCACCCCTTTAGAAATCGTGAAGTTATATAAATTCGCTAATCGAATCTTTCCGAAATTCAATATTTAGTAAAGCTTTAACTACATACAATTTTCAAAAAAAAAACTCTTCTTTATATTCCGTCCTTTTTTTAAAACGTGTAATACAATATTTTTCTATAACATTCGGTATTTTAGGTTGCTATTATGACATTTCATCATATGTTACATCCAATGGTAGCTGCCACGCTCACTTTTGACTTTCCGATACTTTGGAATATGAGACTTTTTATGAGTATGTTTTTACTGAGGGTGAGGGTATATATAAGTCGGTTTACCCGACTGCAACTTTTTCACTGGTTTCTTTATAGAAAATTTTTATTGTTATCCTAATTTCTTCTTTAGCGTTCCGCGATACTTCTTCAAGAAAACATCCCTACCCTGAGTCCAACTAGTTCCCAGTGGGTTAGGGACGTGGGCTGGGATAGCAAGGAAATTGTTATCACTGACTTGCATCACCCAAACATAATATCTGCATTGGTTACTCATCTGAGATAGAAATACATTTTGTTTCATATTCAATTTATTCAAAAACAAAAACGAAATTTGACGACAAACTTATAGTTTCATACATTTATCAATGAAATCCCGCACCACAGGGATGCTGGTGTATACGCCTGGGAAGTTTATATCAGCACAACCAACTCCCCACGACACAATGCCGCATAATTTACCCTGACGTATGGCCGGTCCGCCAGAATCTCCGCCACAAGCATCCTGATAGCCAGGCCTGCCAGCACATATCATACTGTTTGACAGTTGCGTATCTGCCGTCTCGTGCATTCGTATGCATTCATCTTGTGGCAATACCGGAACCACTATGGAGCGCAACTTATCCGAGTGATATTCATCCGCGAAGCTTGTGTGACCCCAGCCAACAATTTGTATCGATTGGTGAGCCTTCAAAGCTTTGGTGCACATGGGTATTGTTTTGATTTTCTTACCAGTTTTAACCGGTTCGCTCAATTTCAATACGGCCACATCCATATGTTCATCGGTATCAAAGACATACTCTGGATGCAACCAATAGTTCTCCAGTGTATATGTGACGCTCTCCGTGTCGCCCTCAAGTTTATCGGTACCGGCGATTACTCGCAGCTCTTCCTTGGAACGATCTTGGAAACAATGAGCTGCCGAAACAACAAAACGTTTGGACACCAACGATCCGCCACAGAGAAACATTCCATAGGTGTCTGTTATCTGAACCGTCGAAGGGACGTCTTCAATTGGTATTACTGTGCCATTGACAATGCGAACATGTCCAGTAGATGCACTATCAACTATAGAAACTAGTAAGGCAACCGAGCAAAGGATAATTATATTCGCCACCTGTGACGAGGTGATTTGGCTATACATTCTGGAGGGGGCTTCTCTGCGAAATGATTTGCAGTTGGAACAAAGCTGGCAATTTTTATAGAGATTCCGAATGAAATGATATGTAGGACAACTGTTTAAATATGTTTCAAAAAATATTGAAATATAAATAGATATGGAAATATAAATTTGAAAAACCGTTCCATTGTATTCAAATTTTATTGACTATTGAAATCGTCAAAATGTGAGTCTTTTGTTGAAAAAAAAAACGAAGAAATGTTATGCAAATGGAAATTCCTCCCTCTAATAGAATGATAATGGATTTAAGTTTAATAAATAGATTACCTTCAGCATTGCCAGGTAATAGCTTATCTCCATAACCGGCTGATTAACATTACCCGGTAATAGCGACTCCTTACCTTTACCATTGCAGGTAATAGCGTCTAACAATAGTGTCTGAACATTCTTCTCGGAATACCTCTACTAAATGATTCGCACCTTTATACTAGATTTAGTTACAATTTCAACATAATTTCTATGCCAACTGTTATGGTATAAGGTGTAATACTATCTGCCCGATTCTGAATACTCCCCGGGAGATAATTACCGGGGAATTTATTTTTCCCAAGAATAAAATTCCCAAAAAAAAAATCACATCACATTCTTCCTTTTATTAACATTCCTAATGCCTACTTGTGTTTCCAGGGAAAAGATTCCCATTTTCGAAGTTCGTTTAGAATAGAGGAACGGGAAAAAGGGAAAATATTCTCGGGGAGATTTTATTTAGAAAGGGTAAAGGGAAAAAATTCCCATTATTTCCAAGTTTTTATTTAATTCGTCCACTGTATCTAATCGTTTCTACCCCCCACCGAATGTCAACAAATTATTTTTAAATGACACACAACAGTCAAAAGGAATTAGACAGAGACCGAGGACCTAAGAACTTCCTAATGTTGCTATTAGTAAGTCATTATTATTTGCTTACAATTCCTGCTGAGTGTAATGGCATGTCATTACCAGGTGATCCAAATTTGAATGGAATGAACACAGCAAATATTATTTTCTAAAACAAAAACGAGTTTTGGTTACGATTAATGTGAAGTTTTGGAAATTTCAGAGAATGTTGAAAAATCGATGCGGTGCACATTACATTTAGTTTGAGTCAGGAGGACTCACATATTCTACATAGTGAAATGATGAATTCACAGAGGTATTGCAAAAACGGATTTAGATTCCTCTTTTGAGTAGATTCTTCGTATCGCATGTACAGGATCAATACTGTAATCATTGAAATACTCGAATGAAATGTATCGATTATATATAATTATCGAAACTCAAATACTCGATTACGCCATTATCGGTATAGCCTTCAAGTTCAAATCAGCAGTATTTCTTGAAGTTTTATCGACAAATTTTCTAAAATCAACTCATTTGTAGAGCGATAATATCGGTAAATATCGGTGAATAATTTTAGAGGTGTTAAATATACGAAACCATATTGACTAATGTCTGAATTTTACCTGCTGTGAAAAAATAGCATTCTTAATTTTAAAATTATCGATATTTTGAGAGATCATTAATTTTTTCGGGGCCCTGCGTTTGCCAACAAATCATAGTATGCGTTAATTAAGCCTAGAGATGGATGGCGAGCTTTACTAATACGATTAACAGCCTCGTCTTGTAACCGCAAAACCAAAGAATAAAATAAGGATATTTCCAAATTATATGAAGTTTTATTTAAAACATTTTCTCAGTTAGTTTACATTTGCATACACTCTTCAATAAACTGCGTAACAGCCGGTATACTGGTGTATACTCCCGGATAATCTGCCCTGGCACAGCCATATCCCCACGAAACAATGCCACACAGTCGACCTCCGTAAAGTGCCGGTCCGCCTGAATCTCCGGTACAGGCATCCTTGATACCCGGTTTAGAGGCGCACATCATCGAATCGGTTATTTGCGTTGGTAAGTTTGCGTGCCGCTCAATGCATTCGTCCCTGGCCATAACTGGAATTACAATGTAACGCAGTTGATTTGAATAGTCCGGGCTCTGACGATCAAAACGACCCCATCCGGCAACTTTGAGAGTGTCATTAGTGTTTGGAGCGGTTTTGCACAATTTTACGGGGCGCGTGGTCTTGCTCAATTTTATGGGCAATCTCAATTTGATTACGGCCACATCCATGTGTGGACTACCAAGTTTATACTCCGGTGGCGTCCAATAGTTTTCAGCTCTACGTTGAACACCCGCCGTGTCACCATCAACAAAGGTGGCACCCGCTATTATGCGTATAGTCTGTGGAGATCGGCCATTGAAACAATGAGCTGCCGTAACTACAAAACGGTCGGAGACCAAAGTTCCTCCACAGATGAAATAACCGAAATCATCTTTTATTTGCACAATGTATGGAGCTTTATCGATTGTTATCGGCAGGCCGCCTATAATACGTACGGTGCCGATTTCAGTGGCATGGCCAGCCGAGGCCCCTTCACTTTGGGCAATGGCAAATAGGCCAAAGATACCGATCGTTGCCAGAAATGAGTGTATGCTTAGAATTTTCATTTCGATCGAAATGATCCGAAATTGAAGTCGCGCTTGAGATTTTATGAGAATTTGGATATTTGGAATAGAGTTTGTGGACCAACTGTTTAAACAGTTTGCCACATGGTAGAGGAACTGCAACTTTCTTTAAATGTGTTTCGTTCGCATATTTCCTGTCTCTTTCTGAGTGTTTGAATGTTCGGGAAAACCACATAAATTGCGTTTTTTTTGTTAGTACTTTCGGATGGCGTATGTCAGGTGTATTTGGCATTATTTATTTGAAATATAAGAGTACAAAAGAAGTCTGACACCCTTCAGTCGGTGTATTCTATGGACTATTTCAGCAAGAAACTTCAACCCACAAAAGGTTCTACCCATCCAACAATGTTCATTGATCTGTATTTACTATTATGTACCCTAGACACGCATTGTTTGGAAGAGTAACTATGCAAAATTAATACACCATACACGAATGTACCCTACATACTTTTGAACAAGAACTAAATCTTCACCAAATCTGCCCCATGGTCCTTCAAGTACTTTCGCTGCCAAGTCTTTGGATTTTGTTTAAATTAGGGAAAACTGTCCATAAGCCTTCAAAACCCTTACACGGGCCACACTCTGTTAGGTTTGTTTCCCATTATTTGTTTAAAGAAATAAAAACACACAATTCTCAAATGAAATCTTCATCAAACTTTACTTCTTCATGCAATCATCAATGAATGCCATTACGGCCGGAATACTGGTGTAAACACCGGGATAATCCGCCCGGGCACAACTGCTGCCCCATGACACAATGCCACACAGTCTGCCCTCGTATAGTGCCGGACCGCCAGAAACTCCGCCGCAGGAATCCTTGATACCCGGCTGGGAGGCACAGAACATGGTTTCGGTTATTTATTCTGATGTTTCTCAATGCATTCCTCCATAGACACGGTTGGGATTGCAATGTACTGCAATGAGTTGGAATGTCGGATGCCACGCCGTTCGGTACGACCCCAACCAGTTACCTGAATTGTTTTACCAGGCAGTGGTGGTGCTTCGCACATTTTAACCGGGCGTATATTACGGCTGCGCTTAATGGGAGTTTTCAATTTGAGTACGGCCACATCCATATGTGGACTTCCCTTTTCATACTCGGATGCTATCCAGAGCGTTTCAAGCTCACGTTCCTCGCCGCCTTCACCACCCTCGATTAGGGTGGCACCGGCCACCACTCGTATACCGCGATACGTGTGACCATTGAGACAGTGGGCTGCTGTAACCACAAAGCGGTCAGATACCAAAGTGCCACCGCAGAAAAACAAATTGTAAGTATTTTTCAATTGTACGATGTACGGAGCCTTTTCGATTGCTATAGGTTCACCGCCTACAATACGCACGCCACTCTTAAGCAGAGACTTTGCTGAAGCTGCCCCAGCATTGGTCATGGCTAAGGCAACCAAGACAAGGAAACTTACAAATGATCGGATATTGTGTATGTTCATTTCCGAAGAGTTCTCAACTCGATATGTTCTGTATTTTATCTAGATGTCGATAATTGACATTAAATAGAATTCGTGGAACATCTGTTTAAATATTCTTCGAAAAGCGAATGAACGAACCAATTCCATTATAAGAATATTTGTGCTAGAGGTTTTCTTAACACTTTTTGAATTCGTAATTTCGGAAAAACCTTCAGACACAATATTGTGATTGACGTCTTCATGTGTTACTTCGGATAGTGGAGCATAAACAAAATTTCCCACCAAGCTAAACATAATTCCGAATTCATCCATTAGATATTTTTGTTGGTATTTAGAGTGTATCCACTCGTTCTTTAAATTCTTGTGGGTAATTTGCAATTAGAGGACATTTGGCAGGACGAACCCTGAGAGTCAGTATGTTCACGCTTCCGGAAAACCTGTTCAATTCGAAATTGATCTACTTTAACGCCTCCGAGAACAAGGACCAAACAAATATTGGAATATTCGCAAGGCCATCAATAAGATCGCAGTGATCGACTACTTTAAATAAAAACACAAAACATTGAGAAAAGGCAAATTCACAAAATGCTTTCCTCTGTGAATGCCATAATTAAAAATTATCCCAATAAATAGATGGTGTTCAGCCGATGTTGAGTCTTAATTTATATTTAGACTGAGACTATCTTAGGTCTCAGTCAGTCTTGAGCCTCAGTGTATCTTGAGTCTCATTTTACCTTGAGACTCAGTCTATCTTAAGTCTCAGTCAATTTTCAGCCTCAGTCTAATTCAAGTCTTAGTTTATTTTGACTCTGAGATTATATTGAGACAGCCTATCATCAGTCTCAGACAGTCTTGAGTCTCATTCTATTTTGAGACTCAATCAATGTTCAGGCTCAGTCAGTCTTGAGTCGGAATCTATATTGAGTCTCATTCTACCTTGAGTCTCAGTCTGTCTTGAGTCTCAGTATAATTTAAGTCTTAGTGTATTTTGAGTCTGACATTATATTGAGACTCGATCTATCTTGAGTCTCACTCTACATTTAGTCTGATCCTATTTTGAGTCTCAGTCTATCTTGAGTCTCTTTCTATTTTGAGTCCCATTCTATCTTGAGACTCAGTCAATGTTCAGTCTCAGTCAGTCTTGAGTCTCCGTCTATCCTGAGTCTCAGTCTGTTTTTGGGTCTCAGTCTACCTTGTGTCTATTACTGACACATTATCTATTCTGAACACCGTCTAGTCACACTATCTCAATCATTGCATTTCGTTCTGTCTAATATAATTCGAAATTCCTTCCTTCATTAAACGGTCTCAGCTGGTATAAATTCTGTGATGATTCCCGGTGCCCGAGGAAGCAATGGCGCACAACCGGCCGCCATTAAGAGCCGGGCTTCCGGAATTAACCGCACACGCTTCTGTCGAACCAGTTTGAGCAAAACAAATCATGGTGTTGGTTATTTCCGTCGCAACACCCTGAAGTTGCTCAATACAGTTGTGCATCGAATTAACCGGCACAGAGCTGAGCAGCAGCGTCTTTGCGGACTCAGCAACCCATGAAGTGATTTGAGTCATAGAGTCAATCGACAGCGGTTGTTCACACATTTTTATAGGACGCATTGTTCTGGTATGCGGCATTGGGTCTTTCAATTTGATGACGGCCACATTCAGATGATATTTATGCGGATTATAATCAGATGGCACCCAAAAGTGGGAAACTTCTCGCTCGACAACATTTCATGGGTCAGATGGACTGGCAGCTGCTATTACGAGCAGATCTGATGAAAGCTGACCATGAACACAATGAGCGGCAGTAACCACGAAATTATTTGATACCAAAGTTCCACTGCAAACCAAGTCGGTGGAATGAGTTTTAACGAGTACTAGGTAAGGAGCTTTATCGTGTGTTATGGAGGTGGCCCCAACAATACGGGCAGTGCCCACTTCGGTCAAATTCACAATGGTTTCTTTAGTTTGGGCTTTGCCAAGTAGAATTAGGAGCGAAGAAAGACAATCCTTTTCATAAACGATTGTAGTCTCGATGTAGACATTGTCTGGAATGTACTACCTACACAAAGTGAAGAGTTTGGGTCATGCCGTCGTATCTACATATCTTCATATCAATGTTAGCAATTTCAAATCAATTGTTTAAATATTTGTAGAATTCTTTTGAAATTAGTCTAAAAAGAACTTTAGTGTGGTCTTTTAATGCTTTTTTAAGTTTGGGAAAACATCTAAGCAAACACTGGTGCTGCTGTTGATTTAAATATTGCTGCAAATGTTTATTTGTTTTTAAATTTATTTGAAATCGTATCGAAAAACATAAACAAAATTTTTCCATTCAAATGGAGGCGTCACATTTTCTCCAAGCGAGAATATCGATAAAAAAAAAGGTGAAAATGGTAGATGATTTTAAATCGATTTCGGAATAGAATGGAAATGTATATCTAGGCGGGGAAGACAATTAGGAGCAAAAGTGTGGGAAATGTTTTACCAAATGCTTTTGCGTTATTACAATGAAAAGTTATGATATGAATCTTCAGAACTACTGAATCAACGGAGTTTTTAGAGAAGCTAGACTTGCAGAACAATAGCCGTCAAAAATAACATCACAAATGAACCTGCACATACTGTCAGATGAATCCCTCTACTAACCAGCATTGTCAACGTCATCTTGATACATCCAAGTTATTATAAAAAGGATGGCGTACTGTCAATGTCTGCCCAGTTGAAGATTTACTAGAACCGAAGTCGCACTGAAAATTTTCTTAAATCAAAACAAAAGTGAAACTTGAACATACTCAGAAAGATCTCTAGCTTTATATTTGATAGATACTTCTATTAGAAATCTTACAGAATTCTGCTCAAGCAAACTGAAAAAATCCCTCAGACTTTACGTTACGAAATCTCAAAGACTTCCTGTAGATTTTAAAATTTCCTCAGAGTTTTAGATAAAAAATCATTAAGAAATATTGACGACATTTCTGCACAATCTATTTATAGAATTCCTAGACATTTCGTAACGAATTTTGAATAAAATCCGTTAGATGTGTCGGAAGACATCAGATATTATGCAGAATTTTCTGATATCAGACCAAGTCGAAAATGTTTGCTTGCTGGAAATACTTTAAGTTTTTGTAAGCTGCCTTTTACCATACAAAATTAGACAGCGCTTGAAAATTTGTCGCTATAACTGAATGATCGTTGTAAGCTAGGTTGCTATATCTGAATTCTACTGTATATTGCACACATTTTTTAAAGATTTGCCTAGTCTTCACTTCACATAATTTTGACTGATTTTGTAACAATTTTATAAAATCGAGCCTAAATTAAATATAAATCAGAATTACAAAAACCAGATCAAATTCAAATTTAATAACATTTACAGAATTAATAGAATTTACAGAGAAAACCAATTGCAGATAAATCGTTTAATGCAAAAATTCGCTGTAAGGCGCGACAAATCCATCAGATGCGATGTAAAGCGCGAGAGTGGAACGTATCGTGTTAACTGCAGTTGATGAATGCTTCAGACGTTACTAAGCGAGCTATCGCTACCATTCGTAATCAACTGTATCGTAATTATTTCGGCATTATTTGTGGAGACTACAACAACACAAGAATATCGAAAAAGAAAGAGAGGGAGAGACACAGTAATCGTCGAGAGTATTGAGCGATCACAGAGAGTTACTCTCCACAACACATCAAATTAATTTATTTCCACGCGCTCTGAGCTCTGTGGCGCGATGATGATGATGAGATCATGCGCAAAATAAACGAACGAAACAAACTAAAGGCAGACGCGAATAATACCAAGAAGAAAAAAAGAAGCTAGCAAGCAAGACGCGTCGGGCGAGCAAGCGATCGAGTTAAACAAAACAAACAAGCAGAAACAACAACAGCATTTACTTCGCAAACGAAAACAACAATAAACCACAAAATTTTAAGTACGTCGTACATGTGTAAACAGCGCCGGGAAATGATGAATACATTTTGGTGAGAATTTGTTTGGACGAAGAAGAAGCAGAAGGAGATGAGAAAAGCGAAACTCGTCCGACCAGATAACAGCTGCTGTTAGCTGCTGCCGGCCGGTGTAACGACAACACAACAAATACAACGACAGCGGCGCTGGCGCTGGCGGTCGCCTGACATTCACAGTGTCGTGTTACATCAATTACATACACATAAGCAAATACAACAGTGACAACGAAAACGAAGCAGATGAAGAAGAATGCGAAAAAGATCAAGCAACAAGCAACCAATACGAGGGTGGTGTAAAGAGTTTGGTGGGCGTCAAAACATTTATTTTCTTTCGGCAGATTCTTTCCACCAACAAAAAATCGAAATTTCAGTCAACTGAGCTAGAATTGAGAAATGTACTATTTGTGGCCAGGAAAATGTTGTTTCAAATAACACTCATACCTTATTCGCACTCAAATATTCTACTTTGTTGAATTTAATAGGTTTATTGAATTTGTTACCCCCAAACACGCTATTGATTTTTTTCAAATACTTAATAATAATACCAAATGGGTAATATTTGCATCCAAATAAACTTTCTTTGGAAGCAAAAAAGCTTTACTTGATAGAACCTCCAAAAACGCGATTTACTTGTGTGTAAACATTTAAAAAGGACAGAATTTTCAGCGTGTATAAACAAGCTAAATTCTTACAATTGTGACCATACCAATCCAAACCTGTAATTTGTGATGTTATCGATTTACTTATGAAAACTACACGCTGAAAAAATTGTCATTTTATCAAATTTCACCAAACATATTTATATTTGCCTGTACCACAACATTATCTTGTTTGTAGATTATATTTATGTATTTTCTATATACAATTTTGTGTAACTTTGTATAAATTTTTTCAGTTTGTCAATTTCCCTATATCAATATATCTAATTCTCCCCGTAATATTACTCTCTTAAAGAGCGTAGAGGCAGAAAGTAGCTGTAAATACAGGCATATTCGCACTCAAATGTTGTACATTCTTGAAGTTAATAAGTTCCTTGCGTATTGTTTCTCAAACTCGCTATTACTTCTACCCAAACCCGTAATAATAATAGCAAACATAATTATATTTGCAGCCAAATAAACTTTTTTAGAAGCAAATAAGCTTTACAAGTTCCAAACGGTGTATTTTTTGTGTATCTATTTTTCTGCATTTAAATCGCAATTTTCGTAAAAAGTGGACTTAGCACGTTTGCATACTAAGCTAACGATATGTATATTTGATGTATTGCATTAAACTATTTTTCATAATTATAAATTAAGGAAGAGGAATTAGTTCGGAATTTGTGAGATTTTGTATGAAAGTCCTTAACAATAAACGGTTGTACGGAGTACAATCAATTAACCCCTGCTTTAAAGAATATCTACGTTTAAATATAATTTGAAATCGTACTTGCTTAGAAATTTGGAAATGCTTCTACTGTTCTTTCAACTTGTTTTTCTTTTTGGATCACCATTATAAATAACCCTTTAAATTTAATGTGTTTAACCAACTCGCCCCAAAAATGACCACGTGCCACTGGGGCACCTTACACATGTAAATATATTAAAACTGAAAATAAAAAGAACTGAATAAAAAAAAAAAAAAAAAATGCCTTCTTCAATGCTATACTACAGGCAACAGTTGAGAATACCGAATGGACAATCGACCCTCGTACATGTGTATCTACAAACGTGACCAATTTGAGTTTTCAGCTTTTGGTGACCTTGTAATGAGAGGAAATTGGCGCTATGACATAATGAATGTTCACACAGGACGCCCGAATAGAAAGGACACGACATTTAATAGGACAGGAAACATAATGCGTAGCCGGTATTATGTGTGACTATGAACAAAAGGGTGACTTTTTTAAAATTTCGAATTCGATGCTATCCTACCAACGTCTGTCCAATTACATTGCGACTGTACACAATGCCAACCGAATGTACAAACAAATGTATGCAATAAGAAGGTTTAACGGTGGCGACGGTGGGCCAACGAAGCAAATCCAAATAATAGCAACAACATCGATGACTACGGCCACCACACTAAGGGAATAAGGAAAATGCTTAAGGCCACTCATGTCAACAACATAATCACATGCACTTAAGAGCTTAAGACAAAAACAGGAACACAACATACAAACACGGACACATACTCCGCTTCAGTCCATATCATAGGAAACCAAAGAGCGTCGTCGGCGGCGGTAAGTGCCACATAATGCTGCAACCTACTGAAAGGTTACAATATTCATCCTAAATTCCACCCCCCCCTCCCCCCACACCCCAAGACTGCAACAAAGTCCTTCTATGAGGAATGGTGGGGACCAGAATAGATTCAGTTGTAATACATGTACAAATAAAGAAATGTATGTATGTTGTTAGGCAGTAGTGGTTTGGGTCATTTGAAATGTCTTGTATAACTGCCACACTCGCTCAAACACACACACACGCGCGACAAGACAAACGGGAGTCACCATCGTTTTCCATTGAATAATATTCCCAAAAGGGCACATCATTCAATTAATTAATTAATCGAGCTTTCCGCAGGCTCCCCTCACATACACATATGCGACTGACAGATGAAACGAAAAATGGACGAGCTAAATAGACTGAAGCGCCACTCATCGGTTTGCTGTACATGAGTTACAGCCACTCTTGCTCTAGAAGTTATGGACAAAGGATTACATCGGTTAATCCCGAACGTGTATTAGTTACATAATAGTTTGAATGGCAAAAGCAAGAACACGCCACCCACCTAAAGCTTCAAATTGTCAGTGTTTGTTTAAATTTAACTTTAGCTTAAATGGAGTTTAAACTATGTTTAACAAAATATTATTTTTAAACTTACTAACAAGCGAAACATACAACTAGCAAGGAAAATAATTGCCAACTCCCACTGTGACAAAGCGTTGTGAGGAGATGTCAACACAAACAGTTTAAACCAGTGGTCGGACTGATATGAAATGAGAGAATAATGTCATCTCCATAGAGATTGTGCTGACCGATTACATGATTACAAGCCAAATGAACGGACTGTAACCAGCTCTTATAGACACATACCCTAACAGCAGATATGTAACAGGTGGCTCAAAAGTAATCACCCTTTTGGAAAACGCAATAACTTTTGCAAAAGGCGCCAAATGTCAATGCGATTTTGACATTTGTGAAATAAACAAACGCAGACTACAAAACGCAAGAACGCGGAATAATTGTTTCCATGTTTTTGCTTGTAAATTTCGTCACAGATTTTTTGGCCGTCCAATACCGACTGGACGAAAACTGCGGCGTTTGGCCACTCGAGAAGAGACTGGGACAACGCGAGATCTGCCCAGAGTCGGCAGGACTCGGAGCCTGCCATTCTGGTGAGAATATGGCCAAGATGTGAAAGAGGAGCCCGGAACATGGACCAGACGATGTGTCACGCCGCCATTGAACATTAGCCGGCGGTCCCCACGACGAATAGAGACATGGCCTGGTCTATCCAATTAACAGGTCTACTGAACAGACTGCTACGACGATTACAAGAGAAAAGAACGAACTACACTCAGTTCGTAGCCATTTCAGGCACACTGCTGATAACTTGCATACCATTCAGCAGCAGACATGAAATGATAGAAAAATGTCCTGTCCACAGATATACATGATTATTGATTACACCGTGGTAAACACATTCTGTCCTATGAACCAAATATACTTTTTCGGAAAGGGGATACAAAATAAAAATACACGTGTATCGGCCTTTTTCAGTGATCCAATCGAGCTGATTTTTTGCAGGCAGACTCGTGGAAATGTCTGTATCACGTCAAATTTTTTAAAAACAATTTTTATCAATTCTCAGATTTTCCCCAATTTTTATTATTTTTGAATGTCTTTCAAATTTGGACACCACCAATCACCACTTTCACCAATAAATACCACTTGCTAAACTGGAAACGATTTATGTCGTTTTACTACAGTGACGAACTCAAAATAAAGCAAGTTCAAATTGCGGCCTGTAGTCTGGCGGAGCGCATTTCTGCTTCAATGTGATTCACAGACATTTTAACCTCATGATGTCGTTGATTATAAATCAAGCAGAATGAGATAAGATATTACGATAGGAGAAATGAAGACCGTAGATTTATAATTTAAATGTTGTACAATTAATAGATAAGATAGTTTTCATATATATTGTATTTTTTTTTTTTTTTGTGGGTTATTTCTAGATGATGAACGAGGGGGGGAAGGGCTGGAAAATATCACCACCAGCACCACAAAGTTCCACTAAGCCGAATTTGTCATTCAAATTACTGCAAAGTATTAATTACGTCATGTCTGATATTAGGTTTGATTGCAGTGTCTGTGGTACAGAAAGGCGTAAAAGTGTTCGTCAACAGAATGATTAAAAGACAAAAATTAGGTATTAGAGGAGATATTATTTTAGGAAATACACAATTTCTTAAATTAATATTCTTATTCTTCCCACGTATTCAGAAAAACTTTTTAACAGCTTTGTAAAACTGTAAGTGAAAATACAAAAATAATTTTGTTTGAAAAATAATGGTTTAACAAGCTGTTGTAAGTTTTTCTTAATACGGGAGATATTCTATACGTCTTTGTAACGAATTTACCATTTAAAGCCTAAGACGAATACTTTTGCCAGACGCGTTTGTACATTTCAACAAAATGAAATTGCGAAAATTATCTATCGACCGACCGACCCAGTCAGTCAAACTATGTTTGTTTTTTAAATAATCGCAATAATTCAAAATCGATGGAAAAATAAACATATACCAGTGGCGTTAAATATATCTTTTGTATACGCTGAACGGTGGCAGTGTTGAAAGAAGAACAGTTTTGATTGATACGCAGCCAACATGATTTTTTACACGTACATATTTCATAGGCCATCTACTGAATAACCGATCACCGATACGTCATATGTTGCCATTGATTGATAACTGATGTTATTCAATTGTTCACTGTCAAAACATTCGCTATTTGAAGAAATACTTAAGTAGAGGGCTAAATCGTTTATCCACCTGCTCCGTAATATCATTGCAAGCATTTTGCTTTTCTCATTTTTTTTGTTGTTGTTGAGAGATAATAATCGTCGGCCGAATCCACCTCATCGCGCGATGATAAATTTGAAATGTTGTGCTATGACCCGCTATACCCTCGCCGCATTTGAAATCAACGCGATCCCCCTCATTTTAATCGGAGAACAACACAAATGTTTTACACCGTTTAATTGAACATGATCACAGTGTGATTACTGACATGATACCTCGTCATCATCGTTGTATGTATGAGGGTATGGCATGAGTGTCTGTGCCGACCAATTTAACCAATCATGGCAATCAGCTGTCCTCGTCTGATGATGATGGGCAAACAACAAACGTTAAATTATGATGATGCACAGTGGTTGGGAGAGTATATGTTTGCATTCTCTTAACTTTTTTAAGTCCTCCAAGAAGGTCTTATTCTCCGTCGGTCTTATCGGTTAGCTGTTATAAAACTCTACCATTACGAACATATTTCCCTAAATAGTCCATGAGGGAATGTTCTCAAATCAATGAAATTTTCTCAAATCAATGAAATTTTATCAAATCCAATTTATATACCCAGTTAAGGGAGCCGGCTTATGCCGACTCTTACTCTTACAAACCGTGGCGGGACTGTCCAGCCTACAGAGCTCTTGGATACCCTTGACTACCATAGACATTGCACGAGAACTACAAGCCAAATAAACGAACTACATCCAGTCTCCTATCATCTTAGGCACACAGAGGAAAACGTACATACCCGTCAGCAGATTTGTATGAGAGAAAATTACATATCCACATGCAATGTGCTGAACAATTAGATAATTTCCTAGTCTCGGATGGGATATTTGTTATGGCTTTCTTAAGGTCTTCTGTATGGTTGAAACAATTTTGGGCAATACATCTTGCAGAAGTGGAACCACGTTGTATGCAGAAAATTAACCAATTGAATTACTCGAATCGCAATAAATGATGTGAACTACAGCTATAGCCGAGACTAGACTGGGGAATGAGACACCCACCACCTTGAGACACTCATGCTTGCGGGAAACACTCTTGTTCCCTGGCGTAGTACGATGAGAACCGACGGTGATGTGGTGGGGACGCAGCCGGCAGTGTGCGACTCATTACGACTGGATCATGGACTCGTGACTCGATATTGACTGTACAACATTTCACGCACCAACCTGACGCGAGTTGTCCACAAAAACCCCGCATTATTCGCTTGCAAGACCCTATTGATGCAGAAATAAAATGCATACGATTCCTTATAGCTCAGGAATAACTCGGCGGCTATGTTAACAAGCCAAAAGACGTATCTGGGGATCGGAAAACCGAACTCTGATCGTGGAAAAGTCCAGGCTTTCTAGAAGAGTGGAATTTTTGGGTCGATTTTATAGCTGGCCCATTTTCTTTAAAAACGCAGCTAGAAACGCCATTTCGGCTAACAAGGATAGACATGGATTGGACAATGTTTGGCTTCAGAAGGATAGCCCACCATGCCACACAGCGCAAACCACAATCCATCTGGGGCTATTGTGTTATCATCGATGTAAACTGACCAGATCGGAGCTCCAATTTGATGTCGTTAGACTTTTTATGCGGTAGGACCGATGTTGTCCGGACAATCCATTAATAGTGCAGTCCCTTAGGCACATATCGAGCAAGATATAGGAAAATTGAGCCTCAATATTGAAGCCATATGAGGTGGTCACATTAATGAAATCGTGTTCCATAAATAATAATACAATTAGAATGTGGTCTTTCAAATAAGCCAAAAAGTACTTATTTCCCTTAAAATTCCATGAAGGAACAGACATGGAACTTCTCTCGAATCAGTGAACTGTGCACGATTTAATGTGTATACTCACTCACCGGGACCTACTCTTTAAAGCCGGCTCCGAACGATTAATGCTTCGCTAGACAAGTTTTACATGGCTTAGAGATTACTCTCTTACTCGTAAGGTCGCCAGCATTTACGAATAACGTCAAGTGATTAGTTTACTCTATTACTCTAAAATGAGGTCCCCTTTTTGTTTGTACTTTACTTTCTTTCACATCCAAATATTCCCCACAAAACCTATTTCTTGCCACTGTAGAATAGTGAAAAATAAAAACCATTGTCGCGCCATAACCAACGCATGTACGGAGAATTTCGAAGAAATTTTTAGGTCAACTATTTGCTTTCGTGATTTTTATTTCTGCTATTGCTGCGGTAATCTAGCACAACACCTCCTCATACACTCACACCTGAAAGCATCGTTTGCAACAATTTTAATTGATATGATCAAGAGAAGAGATGAGTCTACACAAATTTTGTAAATCTCGAAATGCTCGGTCTGATCAAATGTGATCAAAAGGAAAACTATGTGTGCTTATTAAATAAAAATAAACAAAAAACTAAAGGATATGATAACATGTGGTTATTTTCACTACGATTGATTGGAAAACCTTCGGAATATGTTTATTTACAAGTTTTGCATTTGCCCAAAGTGGAAAAGGAGCCCAAGGAGGCAGTGGTTCACCGCAATGTTCTAATCTTTAAATTGGCTAATTCATTGACTGGCAAATCTTAAACGTTCATTAATTATTTAATTTTATTTTCATTCAACTTTTAGCAAAGATTAATTAAAAGACCCCGCAGCAGTACGATGAGCGTATGCTAATCCATTTAGTGGTGTTATTAAAATGTTTAGACATATTTTGGATTTTGTTTTCGTTTTCTTGTTCTTTGTGGTTTGCGGCCGCTGTAGGTGAGAGTGAGCGTGTGAGTGTGAGCAAACGTCTGTTAATCACATCATTAATGTTTATTTTAAACGATTTCGATTAAACAGAAACCGAAACTATGAAGTCAAGACTTCACTTCGGCGATGTAGAAAAATATGTATCGAGAGTATTTGTTTATAGGCGTCTGTCCATACCTCCGAACGTCTGTCCGTCTGGCTGTCATACATGCATACCTGTTACGCATGAGATAGTTTTGGCACAGGTTGCTCTAGAAATGCTTCTAAGCGGCACCTCACATACGCTTGGAGGCTGAACAGAATAGAAGAACAGAACGGACAGGCATGGGGAAAGATACAACAAACAACACACGATTGACAAGTGCACATCTGAGGCTGGCACTGGCAACACATCCAAAACAAAGATGTGCCCAATTAGACGTTTGACGGAACAATTCTGTCACATTCCATCATTTGAGACGGCCAATTTCGACAGCCTCCAAAAACGAATGTTCATCCCAGATGGCAATTCGATGAAATTGAGTAGCGTGACCCGTTGAAATTTTCATTTTTTTTTGTGTGAAAAGTTTAGTGATATTTTTCAGAAAATCTTTTTAAAATACTAAATTTGACAAAATTGAAACCGCACGGTCTATGGTTTGAAGTGGTTGGTCGGTATTGCGGTCAACAAGCAGTAAAAAGTAGGTACCAAGAATAATTCTAAGCATTCAGAGAAATTATAACACAATGTAAAGAACAAGCGGGCTAACTACAAAGTCCCCTTTTCCACAGGCAAATTGTTATTTGGCAATTTTTTTGTTTTCTCTTTTGAAATTTTCGCTTGCTTTTCCACTAGCAAATTTTTCTTTGCCAAATTTGCGAATCAAAATACAAAAGAAAGAAAGAAACGTCAAAAGTGTTTACATTTTAAAGAATTTTTCGAAGAAGTGTATACATAATTTAAAATCGGTGCAATAATGGACAAGGAGTGTAAACATAATTTAATAAAAGAGATTTTGGATTGTACAAAATCCGCGTTTGATATGGAGTCAGCCGGCTGTGTGTCAGTAAAACGAATAGGTTAAAAAGGAAATGTCAACAAAATTGTTTGCAACGAACAGAGCAAAGCAGAATTTGCGTGTACCGCAAATTCTGAACAGGCTAAGTTTTGTTTCTCTTCCTCGCACCCCTCTCGCCTACAAACTCAGAATTTGCCAAATAAAAATTTGCCTGTGGAAAAGGGGACAAAGAAATTTTGGGCGAAATGAGGCTTCTGTTGTTTGCAAATCGAGGACGTCGAGCAATGGAGCGAATGTGGCTGCCGAGAGTTTAAAGCTCAGCCATGTAACATGGATCTGAACAAATTACCATTTCACATACATCGAGCTGATGGGAATTACGTAGAATGGCCTTGCATTATTCGACCTTATTCGGTCGATAAATAAATAATATTTATTTATTTATTTATTTATTTATTTATTTATTTTTTATTTATTTATTTATTTATTTATTTATTTATTTATTTATTTATTTATTTATTTATTTATTTATTTATTTATTTATTTATTTATTTATTTATTTATTTATTTATTTATTTATTTATTTATTTATTTATTTATTTATTTATTTATTTATTTATTTATTTATTTATTTATTTATTTATTTATTTATTTATTTATTTATTTATTTATTTATTTATTTATTTATTTATTTATTTATTTATTTATTTATTTATTTATTTATTTATTTATTTATTTATTTATTTATTTATTTATTTATTTATTTATTTATTTATTTATTTATTTATTTATTTATTTATTTATTTATTTATTTATTTATTTATTTATTTATTTATTTATTTATTTATTTATTTATTTATTTATTTATTTATTTATTTATTTATTTATTTATTTATTTATTTATTTATTTATTTATTTATTTATTTATTTATTTATTTATTTATTTATTTATTTATTTATTTATTTATTTATTTATTTATTTATTTATTTATTTATTTATTTATTTATTTATTTATTTATTTATTTATTTATTTATTTATTTATTTATTTATTTATTTATTTATTTATTTATTTATTTATTTATTTATTTATTTATTTATTTATTTATTTATTTATTTATTTATTTATTTATTTATTTATTTATTTATTTATTTATTTATTTATTTATTTATTTATTTATTTATTTATTTATTTATTTATTTATTTATTTATTTATTTATTTATTTATTTATTTATTTATTTATTTATTTATTTATTTATTTATTTATTTATTTATTTATTTATTTATTTATTTATTTATTTATTTATTTATTTATTTATTTATTTATTTATTTATTTATTTATTTATTTATTTATTTATTTATTTATTTATTTATTTATTTATTTATTTATTTATTTATTTATTTATTTATTTATTTATTTATTTATTTATTTATTTATTTATTTATTTATTTATTTATTTATTTATTTATTTATTTATTTATTTATTTATTTATTTATTTATTTAGTTTTTGTAAATACATTTAAATAAATAGCAACCGAGAAAAAATCGTGGGAGAGAAAAAAATTTGAGATTCTACTCCTCCTTTTCATCCAAACTTTGGTAGGAGTCTCAACTTACGTCTCTTCGTTTCAGCCAACGTACTCTGACACAGCCCACACAACCAATGAGACACTTAGTCCTTTCAACGATAGCGCTATATGGATGTACCACATCCTACGGGATTTCTTTGTTTTAGTCTTTCTTTCGACTTTTTAGCCTTTCTTTTGACAGAATTCAAGTAGAGAAAGTTTGCAATTAACTACATTGAGTTCTACATCGTTCGAGAACCGTATGAAACCAATAAAAATCTTCTTCGAAAATGGACGATTTTTAAAAATCACATTTAGCCAAATTTTGAATATTTTCGGTAGCTACAATTTCAGGGGACATGCCCCCGGTGTCATTGTTCTTCGGCAAACAAAAAAGATGTATATTGATTAGGGTTGATGTTTTGATCACAACTGAGATGACAGTTTCTATAGGTACTCTGTAACTTCTTACAATAACTGAAATTTTAGTTTGGTACAGTGTTCAGCGTTATGTATTTAGTTCCAGGCCTAAAGAATACACCTCGAAATTTACTTGGTTATTTAATTAAGAGTTGACATACAGCCTGGTGCCAGAAGATCGACCATTGCATAAGTCCCTTCCCGGTGTGAGTGCCTAAGAGGGTTATAGGCGGTAGTGATTGATATCATTTTAAGGAGTACGCAGGAACCATAACCATTTATCGACCATAAAACTAACCGGCAGAAGTGCAGCAGTCTATCTACTAATGATACAAAAATACAAAATTAGAAGAAGTACATATGCCTTTGGGCTCAGCTAGTGATGGAAGGACCAAATATTTTGGTCACCAGCATAACTTTCAAGGCTAATAGATATTTAAAACGATCACCTAAATTTTTCATTTGATTACTAGGTTAATAAATTAGTCCGTGGTTACGACTAATTTGGAGCGAAAATCAAGCTGACGCAACAATTTCTACCGTATTGACACTTGTGGATTCGCTGCAACACTTCTACACGTATGAATGCTGGATTACCAGTAAATACGGCAAGAGATTCCATGTTAATGTAAATAATACGAGATCTCTGCCCCCGCCATCGTCGTTTGGGAACACCGCGCCACCACCGATATCGAAATGAAAGGAGCGCTTTTTTGTTGTCAGTAATAATTGGCACAAATCCAATTAACAATACAATGAAAGGCGGCGATATTAGGGGGAAAAATACACAGAAAATAAATAATGAATATCGTCAGCACAGAATGAATAGAAGAACATACACAAACATATTCTTTTTTTATTAGAGTCAATAAACATAGAAACAGACGACGACGACGACGGCGACGAAAACAACGGTAGCAGCAGAGCAATAATGGCACACGAAGAAATGATAAATTGGTCATTTTGCAAGCTCATGCGGAAATGCATACAAACACACACACACACAGAGAGAGACTCATGTGCGTCCGCAGTACATGTGGAAAGAGGAGACAATGACGATGATGATGGCAGCGACAACGACACCGAATATGTCCGTACAACAACGCCTCTGTGATGTTGCATGCAACGTAAGCAATTTATAAATTTTACGCGACACACACACACACAGTCACTCCAACATTCTTCATCTAAACAGATTTATGTATGATCTGATGAATGCAACAATACACATAAATTTATACATTCACATTGCATTCGTACCACATGTGACATGTGCGTACGGTGCTAATGAAGCTCCTTTCAAGGAGGATGCACCAGATCAGTCAGCGAGTCAACAGGGCGACGGGGGGGAGGGGACCAGGTGTGTGAGGCCCATTGGAAGAGACGCACACACACGACACGCAAACTAAATTGGGTGAACAAGAGCAAAGAAGATTCTTTAACACGTCGTTTCATCTAAATACTCTGCTCTATGAATTCTATGAATTGGATAGCATCAAAAGCGAGACGCCAGCCATGGGTCCATGCTGACAATGTTTGACATCGTCATAGTCATAATGTACCTTACGACCAGACCCCGATGAACACACGAAATTAGTCCGGCGGCGGGCAATTAGTAGTTGATTAATTTCTGAATGAGAATACATCATTTCGAGATCAGGCAGACGGACGGACGGACGGATAGGCAGGCAGGCAGGCAGGCAAGCAGACAGTTGACACATGTTTTACCACCACACCATAAAAATAATCATCATCACCACCGACCAGTTCACAACTTTTGTTCAACTGTCAAATGGTTACGAGGGCTAGGGCGAAAGTATTGAAATACTTCGATACGGTTCAACTTCAATGGGGCGGAGTAAATTGTTTGTAATAAGATCCTTGTTTAATGCTTCACGTAGTTGTTAAAATAAAATGAAAACGCTCAAAACCATATTTAGAAGTTGAAAAAATGTACTACCAATAACTACTTACTAATGTCGTTTTCAGTATGTTATTAGTGGTCATTATTATTGGCATCCTATTACCTGGTCATGCAAATAGTAATGAGCTGAAAAATGGTAATTTTAACAAATTTCAACAACAAAAAATAGCATCAAACATACGTTGGATGAAGTGTATTGAGTTGGAAGTAGATTAAGTTGAAAAATAAATAATAATAATTCCAAAAAAAACGGTTCTTTTTATGTTAGGCCAGTTACTTTTGCGGTCGCCCTCGTATATATATTTTCCTAACATTAAATTGTTTGTTTTTGTGTTGTTTTTTATTTTTTCAATTTGTGAATCTCTATATATCAATTCATCTTATTGTCTAGGTTATTGTTATTACATTAAAGATCGTAGAGGCAAACAAAAAATACGAAAACAGCTGCAAATATACACTTATTCGCACTCAAATGTTGTGCTGTGATTAATTTAATAAGTTTATTGGGTGTTTTTTCCAAACACGCTAATGCTTCTGCCTAATATTATTTAATATTAATAGCAAATGAGTTATTATTGCAACCAATGAGTTATGATTTGTTTGATACAACCTACAAACACGCGATTTACTTGCGTGTAAATATTGTGTGTTCCGCGGAATAAGGAATCCGCCAGACATCTATGAAATATGACCAAAAAATACAAAGAAGACGGTTATTGATCACTAACAAGATGATGCGCCATGCCACAATGCCAATCAAACAGTGCAACAAAAATGTCCTGCACGTGGGTTGTCAGATATACAGGCCACCTAATCCTTCTCCGAACTTATTATTTCAAATGTAGTTTTCGCCAGCAAGGCTCAGACAGGCTCACAAGCTCAAGGCAAATTATCCAACCGAAATTCTCAGTAAACCGCCCGAAATTATTGAAAACGCTGCAGATTGCTTTGGCCAATAAAGGCGACAACTATTCATATTCCGACATCCAGGATTGGGATATCTGTACTTGGAATATCTCGTCTGTAAAACAAATTCTCTTGAAAGAGACTCTAATAGAGAAAAAACAAGAACTAGGGAACAACCATTTGCAGCAGTATAAGAATGTATCACATCCTACCGGAGCCACATCTGTGTTGGCTCAACCTTTGACTAAACATCACCGTTCATTTATCGTCCTATGGACTCTGTCTTATATAGAGTCGTTCCAGTTCGATTCTTTTTCAGAGTTTTTTTTTTCATTTCCTTAGACCGATTTTCCCTTTTTATTCTTTTTTTTAACAGGAATCAAGTAGATAAAGTTTTCACTTTAATAATTTAAATAATAATTATTTATGAAATTGAATTCTACACGCTAAAAAATACGTGTTTTTTTTTGTTTACACACAAGTACAACGCGTGTTTGGTGTTTGTAGCAAGTAAAGCTTATTTCCTTCTACACAAAGCTTATTTGGATGTAAATATAACTCGTTTGCTATTAGTATTACATATTTGTGTATAAGCAATAGAGTGTTTGGTGAAAAACAGACAACGAACTTATTGAAAAAGCACAACATTTGGGTGGGAATAAGTGTGTATTTGCAACTGGTTTCGTAATTTTTTTTTTTTTTTACATTTACGCTCTTTTAAATAATATCAATTCCGAAAGAATGAGATGGATTGTTATATAGAAATTCAAAATTGAAAAAAAATAAAAAAAAAGACACAAAACTGCATACATATATATTCGATATTTATCACCTACAAACAAGTTAATGTTTGTGGTATGGAAAAATATATATATGTTTGATGCGAACTTGTTTGCTGAAATTTGTTAAAATGGCCATTTTTTTCAGCGTGTATAAGTGCTGTCTACATATTTTTTTTTTTACAAAAATTTCAAAGCAGCCCTCGCTTTGTTATGCATTTTAAAACAGGGAGGCAGAGAACAATTTTATGTATGTATGACACTTACGTTTTCCTTTTCTTCGTAGCAAGAACTTACCTGAAAATAGAAGACAAGAAATACAAATGTTTAAATAAATGATTAAACTGTTGATTATTACTAATGATGGGGTGAATAGAACACGACAACATTTTGTTATACACGCAACGCAGACATAGACGTCTCGGTCAGAGGCACCGACATTATGTGCGAATATCGCATAAATACTTAGAATGGAAAACAGCAGACCATGTGCGAGCGTTGTGTAGTTACTCGGACTAAAAGATCACAATCGATTTTGTTTATTTGCCTCCGTTTGTAATCGAAGGCTACCGGGGGAAGTCGTAAATAAGTCGCCAATACCAGATGTTGCCAACAAATGGAATAAAGAAAGAGATTTCCATGAAAGGCGGCAGGCCAGCGAGCAGTGAATGGAGCTACTCAAAGAATGCGCACAATGTTCACCTCATAAAAATGCGCGGCAGTGGAAAAACCCCCACCTCCACTCGAACAACACGCGTCCGTCCGGTGAAATTTATAAACACTACAATGCAGCATTTCCTACACACACACACACACACAAAGTACGTGAAGAACGTCCAAATTCAGAATCAAATCAGGAATCAATGCGTCGGCACCAGCAAAAACTATCTCAAGAACGTTCATAATGTGTTCAACATCAAATCACCTGCATGAATGAATATTTAGGTCCCTCGCAAAGACGGCGGCAGGCGAGTGACGGGCCCAGGTCGCGGGTCGGATGCTCAGCAATTGACTGCACATTTTCACTTTGAAATATCGTCCAATTGCTTGGTCGGTTGGTAGCTCGCTTACTTCTTAGTCATCGATGAATGTGTTGTAGCGGTGCAGGCAATTAAGTACCGCCAATCGAAGCGTTTTCTCGCCGTCTGGCGTTTGCATTTGAATTCACTTGAATACTTTATTTTAGCCATTCTCACTAAAAATAACACAAGTGTCGATTGACTGTGATTAACAAGCGAAACCAATGTCGAGTTGAAGGAAATTCTAAAATATAAAAAAAAATTGGCAATGCGACAGCGAAAAAAAACCACCTGTTGGTTGGATAAACAATTACCAGTGGCAATAAAAAAAATACCACCCAATTCAAAAAAAAAAAAAAATTCTGTAGAAAACGCGGTATCTGAACACTTGTATCAAATTGAAAACAATTGTATTTTATTGAATAAAAAAATATATAGACGAATGTAAAAACAAAAGATTCGTACAAATTCATGGAATGTCCGGCTGGCTGACAACAGTGAGGGTAATACCATAAACGGAAAAGAAAGAAAGAAAAAATACGGGGACCGCGATGCCAAATTGATACTGAAGACGATTAGTTATACATTCGATGTAAAGGCTTTTCAAACAAGAGGTGTTATTTTGAATCACCCGGTATTTCGGTAGCTGTCACCTTTGAAGCTTTTATTCTTTGAAATTTAACAAGTAGAAACTACGCCATTACTAGGATAGGACTCTCTAATTGAGAGAAAATGTCCAAAGGAAGTTCTTCCTTCAAACTCAAGAATTATTAAAAAGTAATTGTGTTATCAGTCTTCTCGGCGATGTCAGTTGGTCAAAACATGGCAATAGTATTTTGAAATAAATACTATTGCCATAAACAGAATTAATAACTGATATAATAAGTGGATCAATTACTAAAACGAAAATTGATTCTAATAATCTTTTACTCGATCAATCAAACACTTCATCAATTACTGAACCACTTAATCAAGGATGAGTGTCAATAACTGGCTCAATCAACTAGTGTTTCAATCAATTAATCAATAACTGAATCGTTCAATCAACCTATGAGCAATCCACTTTACTGAGGTACTAAAGGGAGTTTATTTTATGTGCGTTAAAAATTTAAATTGTAAACATAATTGTAAAGACCGAAAATCAATAAATATTTGAAAATGATTTCAGGCGTAGGGCCACCGCGAGGGATCAATTGGGTTCGAAATGCCGCCCTTGTGTAAATCACACCAAACGGTGCATTTTTCTGAATATAAGGACAATTTTGTTTATTAACAAAATCGTGCCTCATCACTGAACAATTTTGTTTATTAACAAAATTATGAACACAATTATGTGCAATAGACAATTCACAAATTTTGATAGTATGATAGCGACGTTTAGATTGATTCTATTCGTGATGATTTAAACAATGAACGCAGTATGAAAGCTAAGTTCTAAGTTCTGAATGTTGTTCATTCAGCTAAATTTGGGGTTCAATTACACTACTCAACAAAATGAAAAAAATTTCATGTACTCCGGATGCGATAATTGTTTCTGTGTAGATAACCTTGACATGAGCTCGAAAAACGCAATAAAAATTTTTTTTTCGTTTGGTTTTTGTTTTATTTTTTTTTTTTAAATTTTAAAAAAAATCTTTTGGTTAATTTGTTTCGTCCGGCATAACTCGGGAACCACTAGCCCGATTTAATTGAATTAAATTTTAAAAAATTTAAAATTACAATTCCCTTAATCTGTTCATATATTGTTTTCCTATACAAGCAACAGTTTCCAAGTTAAAAATGAATATATAAAGGAAAAAACTTATTTTTTGCCTAAAGATTTAAATTTTTTTTTTTTAAAAAATCCAAAATGAAAAAAAATGTCAAATCTTATTACTTTTACGTAAAGTCACATAACCTATGAGCAAAATGAGACAATGATCATGAAAATCGATGCACGCGTTTCGCTTTTATTCGCAATTGAGTAAAGGTATGAATTTCAAAAATCAAAAAAAGTCATATATTTTTGTCACCCAACAAATTTTAATTTTTTTTGTAATAAAAAAGAAAAAACCTTACCATAGACAAAGTTGTGCATATGTCGAGCAAATTTTTGAAATTCATACCTTTACTCAATTGCGAATAAAAGCGAAACGCGTGCATCGATTTTCATGATCATTGTCTCATTTTGCTCATAGGTTATGTGACTTTACGTAAAAGTAATAAGATTTGACATTTTTTTTCATTTTGGATTTTTTATGGATTTTTTAAAAAAAAAAAATTTAAATCTTTAGGCAAAAAATAAGTTTTTTCCTTTATATATTCATTTTTAACTTGGAAACTGTTGCTTGTATAGGAAAACAATATATGAACAGATTAAGGGAATTGTAATTTTAAATTTTTTAAAATTTAATTCAATTAAATCGGGCTAGTGGTTCCCGAGTTATGCCGGACGAAACAAATTAACCAAAAATTTTTTTTTAAAATTTAAAAAAAAAAAAAATAAAACAAAAACTTAACATAGAAAAAAAATTTTATTGCGTTTTTCGAGCTCATGTCAAGGTTATCTACACAGAAAAAATTATCGCATCGCGAGTACATTTTGACTGTTGACTAGTGTTATTTGTTGGTTTCTTAAACAAAACATACGAGATGTGACATGATATACCTCTTTGGAAAGGTATTTCTGTTTAAGAGCACACAACAGTTCTCAAATTAGTTGTCACTTTAGATAAAACTTAAAAAAAACGTCTATACTTAACCGACAATATCCGAAACCTCTGAATTTTGTTTTCGTCATCTCACATATTATTGTAATTAACTTAAATCTATTAACTGTTTAGAAACCACCATCAGATGCAGACATTTGTTCAGAAATAAGTTTTACTATCTGCAATAAATCTGCTCTAGAATTTTCTGGCGCCTTCGCAAGTGCCAAAGGTTACCAAACTCATTCTTCTTCGTGATGAGATCACTCAAAAGAGACATCGGTCGTATCCGAGTGACCTTTGAAGATCTCCTACGGTGTGGTTGGGTATATCTAACGGCCAGATCTCTGTTGAAACGCTATCCGAAACGAAGACCGATGCTCATCAAATGCCCAGATGCATTATATTCATTTGTGTTGTGTCGTCGGCGACATGTAGATACACACAATAGCCGAACAAGTGGTCGGTCGGTTGTTGGCCACTGCGATACTACAGCGCATTTAAGTGACATGAAAAAAAACAAATTATTTTATGTAGTTTTTGGTTTTTAGGTCTGTTCTTGTGAACATACGACTTATACTATACGCAGATACAAGAGGCACAGTGGTGGGTTTTGAAATGGTATTTGTTTGGAAGAACAAAACTAAAATTAAAAAACTAATATAAGGTGTGCGATATGTATTATTGGGGGTACGAAAGGTATGGGGGCGCTTACAAAACGACAAGAAACTACATTTTATAAGACAATACCATCAATATTTTTAAATAAAGTAAATGGTAATGGCTTACCATTACTAGGTAATGCAAACAGTAGGTAGATCTCATTACCAATATATTGGTGAACAGACTGGAAATTACGGTTCCTAATAAGTGTTAGACGACAACAGTACCACATTAAACGCAACTCCCGGGGAAGGACCAAGTATATGCCAAGTCTGGGTGTCACAATAAAGACACTGCAATCGAGCCCTTCACGGTGTCCACTGTATTCAACATTGCCATCTCTGCAAGACTTTCTGTACCGAATTTGTAAAAATTACCCTTTTTCCCACAACATTTCTCAAAAATCCTTCACTGTAGACCATGGGACTAAAAGAAAACCCCCCGAATTACCCGCACTATGAGTACTAAATAAATGAATGACAATATTTACCAACTAAATGATATCATGTTCTTACTTGTCTATTCTTTCATTTTACTTGGTATTCAGTCAGCAATAGCTAGCATCATCTCAACAGCCTCAACAAAACGGACCAGGCAATGGAGGGGAAAGAAACAGCTCCTTCGTCACGGTAAACACACACGATAACTAAATAAAAATTATAATTAACTAAATAAAAAAAAAAAACCTACAACGAAAACCACTCTCAACGTCTTAGGGAGTGAAGTGGAATTCGACAAACGAAAATTATTCAACGAAATTGACACTTGAAAAATTGTCTGATGATGTCCGTCTGTCTGCCAGTGATTGGTGGTATGATGTGGCTGTCATCAAACGTCTGCCCCGGTAGACAGAAAGACCGGGCGGCAGGCATGTGAGTTATTTTTATTTTTTTTTTCGACAAACAAAAACATTAAATGGAAGAGGAAAAGGAAAAGTCTTGCTGGGTTGATAATGATGATGATGGTGCTGCTGGTAAAGTTCACGATCACCTTAATTATTGTTATCACTTCAGTTACGGACTATGGATCTTTTTTCCGGCTGGGGAAGGGGATTTATTTAAATGAAATCAAAATAAACAATTCGAGTTAATACCCCCCTGTTGTAAGTTTCATAAAATAGGACTTCTTTAATAACATTTGCCACAAACATAAATTATCCGATGCCACTCGAAACAACAACTGACAAATTTATGAGATATATGAACACAGAACAAAATCATAAACAATACCAAAATGAAGACGAAGGTGACGATGATGATGATGATCATGATGATGATGAGGAAAAATACAAAAATGAAATTAAAAATATTCATTTGTTAATGTGGTTTCTAAATGAGTTTGTTAATTATCACCTATAACTAAAATCACAAAAACATAACGAAACTAAATGAAAAACTTACGCTGCCGTTCATAACTGACAAACTTACCTAGAAATAGAAAAACAAAAAGAAAAAAATCAGTATAATTTCAACGGTTCAGAAGCTGCAACCAAAAAAAAATTGCTCAGTGTTAAGGAGGACAATACACGAACCATCCGAAGGGAAATTCCCAAAATATTCAAAATATCAATGAACACAAAATGTATTTCAATTCTCAGTCTCTAGCGTCACGTTGTTGGTCTCGTCGGCACAGAAAATAAACGAGGCACGCATAAACTATAGCCAGGGGCGGAGGAGGAGCAATTTAAAAGCGATGCCACGATTGTTTTATAAATAAACATAAATTAAATACTAATAAATCTTACTTTAATGGATATTTTTAAATAGACTCAAAAACGAAAAAAAAAAAACGAAAGCTAAATATTGAAAATGTGGAATAACACTGATCAACAGGAAAATTCTTTCTAAGATATGAATAGTCGAAACCTATATGTCCATGTTCTATTAAACGTGTTAATTTGGTGGATGACAATTCAAGAGAAACAAAATTCCTATAAATCAAACAACTGAACTGAGAAACGATGTCAGGGTGGCCGAGGGTCTCGGAGGATACCAAATAAGTCGCCCATGAAAATGTCTTGCAATCTATTCTGCGACGAATACGGTCAACTCCACAAACACAATGTCAGCGACACGAGAACAGGGTTGCAACTGGCTACAGATCGGAGACTACTACACGTACAAACTCCACATACATTGTCAGCGCCGATGGGTGACGTTTACGATACAGTGGAGTCCGGTTATAATGAACTCCTAGGGTCTCGACAAAATGGTTCGTTACCGAAGCGAAGTTCGTTATATCCAGGGTAAAATAGGGTAGAAGCAAAACTCTTGGGACTTGGGAACTTGGGAAAAATGTGTTCGTTATAGACGAAAGTTCGTTATAACCAGTGTACGTACGTGTACCGGACTCGACTGTATCAGCAATTATTTTTTTTTCAGTATTCAAAGAAAAATGGAATTTTTTGATCGAATGTTTATTTCTTTATATCTATATATATAAAAATGGATGTGTGTATGTATGTAACGTATGGACTCGAAAACGGCTAGACCGATTTTGATGAAATTTTCAGGGAATCTTCCGAATAACCCCGCGAGTAACATAGGCTACACATTGTTTGGATTTATCTACATTTAGGGGGTGAAAATGGCAAAAGGGATAAAAACTCCCCTTTCCTATATAAATATGTGTAATAGTAAGTTGTAATGCGCCTATGGCGCCCGTTGAAATATGGAAAACAAATTTTGTTGAAAAAAAAAAATTTTGTGGAAAAAAAAAATTTTGTTGAAAAAAAAAAATTTGTTGAAAAACAAATTTTTGTAGAAAAAAAAAATTTTGTGGAAAAAAAAAATTTTTGTTAAAAAAAAAATTTTTGTGGAAAAAAAATTTTTGTTGAAAACAAAAAAATTTGTTGAAAAAAAAAATTATGTTGAAAAAAAAAAATTTCGAAAAAAAATTTGTAAAATTTTGTAAAAAAAAAAAATTTTTTTGTTGAAAAAAAAAATTTTGTAGAAAAAAATTTTGGAAAAAAAAAATTTGGGGAAAACACAATTTCTGTACAAAAAAAATATTATTTTTTTTATTATTATTATTTATAGAATTATAGAATACCTATTTAAATTCCTACGTACTGCGTGACAGAGTCAGTGAATCAGTGTCGAGGGTAAATATATATTAAGATACAACACTAATGTTTGCTTAGGGCCAGCAACGCGGACCGGGTCAGCTAGTTTCATAATAAAGACGAAGGTAATGCCGTTAAGAATTAAAAACAACATCAGCCAAACGGCCACCACGACCACACTTACAGAACCATATCCTTTTCATGAAATTTTACGTAACCAAATAGCTGCAAAGTGGCTGTCCTATGTCCTCGATAGCCTCACGAATACTATCTTTGAACGCTGGGCTGTTGGCGTAGACCTTATCTTTCACGTGGCCCAAAGGAAGAAGTCGCAAGGTGTCAAATCACAAGATCTCAGTGGCCAATTGTTATCACGCTACCGAAATATCGGGTGATTCAAAATAACACCTCTTGTTGGAAAACCGCTTTACAAGTCATTTGGATATTCACGAAAACTGCACAGACATTGCCAGAAATAGCACGGCCCATAATGTGTCTGCTGAATGTGTCAAACACCTGCGATGCGATCAAGAGAAACGCCTCAGGTGGACGCCTTTGCCGCTGATTATCTTTGGATCAGCACAATGTAATCAGCGGTGATTTAGGCATCGTTTTTATCAATAATCTCGATAGGAATATTTGCAATGACAAAGAAAATGAGGCTTGCAACCACCATGCACCACCACCACAAAACCGCCAAATGCAATATGTGTAAACCAAAAACCACCATCATCATTATCATCATCTATCAATCGAACACCCAACTACAGCCAACCACCACCCACGGCCAAGCCCCGCGGGGCGGCTGCTGTTCATCACAATAATTGTTTCTGATTTCATTACGAGAGAAATCAGAACAACAAATAAACAAAAATAAGATGAAAAGCATGGCGGGCATATGATTGTACTAAGTACGATGACATTCTCAGCGAACGAACGATGACATACGAACGAACGGCTGCATGCTCAGCAAAGCTCGAGAAAAACTTTTAGGCGAAAATTGTTGGCATTTTAGGCCCACCATTTGATGTACAAGTTGGCGCACCGTCCGCCTTCGTTTTTCGCGTTCATTCTTGAAATTTGGCGTTGTGCCCACAGATGCAAAAACACACAGACCGGCCGAGTCCAACTGTGTGCAGCAAGAGATGGTCGGCGGCGCAACGGCACATCAAAATCGAAAACCTAAACACCATGGACGGACGCTGGGTTGGGCGGACAAACAACAACTATGACCGGCACACAAACACATGTTTTTCGGATGCATACAACACAACCACAGAAGAATAAACAGACAGAACAAAATGTTTGAGTTTCCTTCTTCTGTTCTCTGCCTGTAGCATATGCAGAATGAAGCAAGCGAGCGCTTGTACGCTCATGTCCGTCCCGTATTCCACATGTGCCCACCACCGGCAGCAGCACACCACACCGCAGTCTTGTCCAATATGCAGTGGCCAGAAATTCTATTTGTGGCAGACGATACGTAGCTTCTGCCTTGGGTGGGTGTTTGTTCGTTCGTTCTTTCTTTCGTAGAATTTCTGTGTATACAAACGTTTTTCTTGTTTCGTTCGTTCGTTCTTTCTTCATTTATTTTTTGCAACGCGCACAATAAATGCGAATAAACAAATTCAGCGGACAGACAACAGACAAACTTAAAGGACAAATGAATACGTCAAACTTTTGACTGAAATGTTTAACAGCCATCAGACATCCATCATCCTTTTCTGACCCTGCCCCGGCTGCCACAGCACAAATGCTCAACAAGTGGCACTTAATACGGTTTGACTTATTGATATGGGTCAAATAGATGTTGGGTATTCTATTCGAACATAAACTTTGTCAAGGGTTGACTGTCATGATTACCATTAACGACAGCACTCTCTCTTTGAAAGATATTCGCCATGTGAGCTAATCAAGTGTTCATGGACGAATTTACGCGGCCATGGTAAGAATTAAGACATTAACTGCATCAATCATTTAATGAAGCAGTCATTACACATTCAATCAATCAAACATTGGCACAGTGCATTGATTGTTTGATTTATTGGCTGAAGTAGATAGTAGATGATGTGCCTGAACGAGATCAGCTGGAATTTAAACCGGATTCAATTGTGTCTTCAGCAAAGGGAATATGTGCTCAGCAAAGACCTATTGGGAGTTTTCTCAGTCACAGGAGAAAATGACTTTCTCGACAAATATCTTCCGAAGGTCCATAGAAGATTCTCGTAGAAGACATTATCGGCAATTACCTTTAAAAGAATTACCTTCATAGCAAATGTTTCCCGAATGTTTTTTTTAATAGACTACCTTTCAGAAGGTATTCTCATACGAAACCTTGCGGAAGTCGTTCTCATAAAATACACTTTGGAAGGACTTCTCATGTAAGACCTTCTAGAAGGAATTCCCATGTCAGACTTTCTCCTTCTAGAAGGACTTCTCGTGTAAGACCTTCTCATGTAAGACCTTCTAGAAGGACTTCACATGTAAGACATTATAGAAGGACTTCACATGTAAGACCTTCTAGAAGGACTTCACATGTAAGACCTTCTAGAAGGACTTCCCATGTAAGACCTTCTAAAAAAACTTCTAAAGTAAGAGCTTTTTGAAAGACTTCTCATGTAAGACCTTCTAGAAGGACTTCTTACGTAAGAGCTCCTAGAAGGACTTCTCATGTAAGACCTTCTAGAAGGATTTCTGAAGACCTAGAAGGGCTTCTGGAAGACCTTCTAAAGTAAGAGCTTTTTGAAAGACTCCTCATGTAAGACCTTCTAGGAGGACTTCCCATGTAAGATATTCTAGAAGGACTTCCTATGTAAGACCTTCTAGAAGGACTTCTCATGTAAGACCTTCTAGAAGGACTTCACATGTAAGACCTTCTAGAAGGATTTCTCAAGACCTAGAAGGGCTTCTGGAAGACCTAGAAGGGCTTCTGGAAGACCTAGAAGGGCTTCTGGAAGACCTTCTAAAGTAAGAGCTTTTTGAAAGACTCCTCATGTAAGACCTTCTAGAAGGACTTCCCATGTAAGATCTTCTAGAAGGACTTCCTATGTAAGACCTTCTAGAAGAACTTCTCATGTAAGGATTTCTCAAGTAAATCCTTCTTGATGGATTTCTCATGTAAGACCTTTTAAAGAGAGACTTCTCATGTAAGACACGCTGCAGCATTTTTTCTTTTAAAATATTGGTGAATGTAGCACATACATTTTTCTACCCGAGGCCATTATGAAGCATCTCCGATTAGCACTAGCGGAGACTAATTACAAAAAAAAAAACATGTGTATTCAAAATATTTATTTGAACCAACAGAATACGACCAAGTGGAGGCCTGGCTCACCCATCGACATTCTGTAGACTTTCTCATTCTCCTGCGGAAACAGATGTTCGTTTGCCTTTACAAACGTAAAAAGAAATTAACAATGGAAAAATTTATAATAAATTTAATTGTACAGATGAGATGTGCCAATACATTAAAATATTTCTTTATGTGGGAAATCACCATTCTGAGATATTTATTGTATACAGTCAGCCAACGAGTGAGAAGCGAATATGATAAAAATTGGTTTTGAAAAAGAAAAACATCCGAACCGAACTGAACGATATTTTCTTTTAATTCGAAAACTTCTTTTGTCAGAGAATTAATTATGACGCGGTGAAGGACGTGTACAGCAGTGTTGTGGTAGAAAGTATGTGCGACTATCGCACAGCAGAATCCAGATACGAGACCTGGTAAGACCAACAAACATTCAGCGGCTGCTGCCAACTCGTAAATGCTGGCGACTTTACAAGTAAGAGAGTAATTTCGAACTTATCCAGAAGAAGCATTAGCCGATCGGATAGTAGGTACCAGTCAGCGAGTTTGTAGTGATTGGAGAGCTTCTCCTGTCGCTTCATGGAATGTTAAGCGGAAATGAGTAAGTCAGTGACATGGAACAGAGTTGGTTGTTGGAAAATCACTGAAATGGGAGACTATTTTTCTCAGAGTAGATTTCCAAATCAACTTCAATACTTCCAAGGTTAAAGATCGGGTGCTCAGTAGAACTTTCAGTGTTTTGTCAGAACCACAAGCACCATTTGGGCAGTAAACAACTTCTACGAAACCTCTTTAAAGACCATTCAGGTGTTTGCGAATATACTTTAAGAAAGATATGATAATTCCCGGGAAATAATAATTCCAAGTAAACCCAGGTTCAAAACCGGGTAAGACCATCAAACATTTTTCAATAGGACAACGCTGTTATTGCTTTAGCCATGATGGAGGACCATCGACATATTATTTAAGTGATTAATGATATTCAAAATGATTGAATTACAAAATTTTAAAAATACCTCCTTTTTGTCAAAAGTAGCAAATGACGAATACTTTTGTTCGTGTCTGTTAGTGCACTTTTATCACATTGAAGGGATTTGACTTCAATACATGCATATTTGATGTGATTTTCTCGCAACCCTTCAAAAGTTGCTTATGATTGAAAAGTCATGAGATTTTTTTACCCTCCATTTACATGGGAGGCATGTATGTAGAATCGTCTTCTCTAGTAATCATTTTCGCCCCATATAAAATTCCTATACAACAACGGAAACAACGAATGCGACAAATGCCACCTTTGCGTGCGTGCTACCCTTTCAAGAGAACACGTCTCGAAACACAAAGTAATGCGGTTATTGATAAAATAAACTACAAAAAAAAAACAAGGAATTCTTGGGGTTGTTTGTCTTTTTTTTTTCGAAATTTTACTTGTTCAGAATGTATTTGGTTTTTTTTTTTGAGGAATTTCTTTAAACTGAACTGTAGAGAACACAGAAAAAATGTGTTACAACTAAATTCCAACAAGAAATTCTTCTTTTGATCGAAAAACCCCAACAACAGCAGCAAAAAAAAAAACGTAAAAAAAACCACCACAGTATAATGTGAAATTTGTCTCTTTCACAAATGCAACAAAATCTCCTCGAGAAGCGGCAAAGGGCAAAGTGACAGATTTTTATCATACCATTGAAGGAACGACTGACGGACGGACGGACGGGCGAACAAATGGGGGTAAATGCAAAATACTTGAAAGCAAAAATTCAGCAAATGCCTGTAGTGCTAGTACAAGTGTTTCGATGGTATGCAGTGACTTGGTGATACCCTCCGCACTCCCCCCCCCCCCCCCCATGGTGCAACGTTCATCGCCCTAGAACAAGGATATCTATGAAGAGCAGGATTTATCATATCAACTACAAAGGCATGTTGTTGCACAGTTAATGTAAACATAGTTATGAGAACCTTTTTTTTGTCGCCCCCATCCCATCACATTCGATCAAATTCTTGTGTCACCAGTTGAGCCGCATACAAGGGATCCCAAGCACTTGCCAGGAAAACATGTCCTGGAGATGCATTCAATCGGTACGCGTGTACGTTCAGCTGCTTAGGCATCCCTCACAGACAACTCAACACACCATCTAGATAAAGATAAGATGCATGTTGATGCGGTGGCATCATAGCCTTTTGCCGATGGTACACAACATTTTTGGCAGGCAACAGGTTGCCGCCGTGTGTTACTCTTCGTTCGTTCGTTCATTCGCTCATGTTGTTTATTAAATACACAATGACATTATTAGATAGATTCAACGACAGACAGACGGACAGAGGGCCAGGAAAGCGGCGGCTACAATGCACTTTTAATGGTGGGTTGGGTTGTTGGTGGTCGGTCGGTTGGTTGGTTGGTTGATATCAGCAGCACTCCTCCATACAAAGTATTGAGGCGGGAGTCCGTACATCGTACACCCTGACAATGCCACACAGAAACACATCCATATTCTATTACAGCCCCTGGTACTCACTCTACTGTATCATCGTAGTGTTGCCTGGTGCTTTTGCCACACAATTTCTTATTGTTTTATTATATGCAACAACAACAACAAGAAAAAAATGCTAGAAAATTAAATTTATGCTCTGTATGCGTCGGTGGCGTCGTCTATACAACGATGATACGTTATTGCATTTTAATTAAATTAAATTGAATTTACCAACAATAATAATAAAAACAACAACGATCACATGAACAAAATGATACCATGAAACCTAAACGAATAACACGCGCCACAAATCCCAAGTGCTTACAATGTAACAATGTATGTAGGACATTTTACAAGAATTTCTCACCAAGTTATGTGCAATGTTGGAACTCTGCATGCGGGGAGGGGAGCTGCCAGCAAAAGATACGCCGACAAAAAGCACACAAATAAATGTTTTGTGGATTAACTTATTTCGCGGAAGACGAACTACTTAAAAGCCAAAAGAAAGGTTTCGGATAATAATTTCCAATTAAAAATACATACGAGAAATGATATCGGGGCAGTGAGAGATGCAAACATTCGCAGAGCCGAAAATACAATGGTTTTTTTTGAACCATGTGTCTGGTTAAATTTGTCATGGCAAATGTTTGACTACGAAGACAAAATAACGTTGTGTAAGGTCCGATGTATAGGAAAAATAGTTGAGTTAACTTTATCTAAAATTGTTTTTTTTTCGAGAGCGAAACGGAAAAATGTTCGAAATAAACAAAAACTGACAGATCATTCGGCTCTGTTGTGTTGTGCTTTGTGTTAGACGAAGTTTAGTAATATTTTACAGGAAGTTGCCATAAATGCGATTGTCTCGGACAACAGAACCAAAAATTATATAATTTAATAATATTAACAATTGCATGGTTAAATTGAACATGTATTGTTTCAATAAATTAACTACGAAATTTTTATATTAAATATGTTCATGGTTAAAAAAATGTAACAATGCATTGTTAAAACAACAATTATTACTTTAATACAAAACATTTGTATGGTTACAAAATTTAACCATGGAATAGTTAAATTAACTATTTTTATTGTTAAAAACCAGTCAACAAAAAAATGTTTAAATTAACATTATATAACGTAGACACCAAATCGTGTTTCTTTCTGGTTAAGTTAACCTTATATAAGGTTAATTTTAATATTAAAATTTTTTATGGTTAAAAAAATTTAACAATGCATTGCACAACTATTATTATTTTAATATTAACAATTTGTATGGTTAAAAAATTTAACAATGCATTGTTAAAACAACAGTTATTACTTTAATATTAACAATTCCTCCATTCAACCTAACCTAAACATTTCATTGCTACATTGAACATGTATTGTTTCAATAAATTAACTACGACATTTTAATATTAAAAATGATCATGGTTAAAATAATGTAACAATGCATTGTTAAAACAACAGTTTTATTACTTTAATATTAACAATTTGTATGGTTACAAAATGTAACCATGGAATAGTTAAATTAACTATTTTTATTGTTAAAAACCAGTCGACCAGAAACTGTCTGAATTAACCTTATATAACGTAGACACCAAATCGTGTTTCTTTCTGATTAAGTTAACCTTCAATAAGGTTAAATTTAATATTAACAATTTTCATGGTTAAAAAATTTAACAATGCATTGTTAAAACAACAGTTATTACTTTAATATTAACAATTTGTATGGTTACAAAATTTAACCATGGAATAGTTAAATTAACTATTTTTATTGTTAAAAACCAGTCGACCAGAAACTGTCTAAATTAACCATATATTACGAAGACACCAAATCGTGTTTCTTTCTGGTTAAGTTAACCTCATATAAGGTCATTATTTCTGTGTCTCTACACTCTCTATACACGGAGGAAAAAAACGGCCCAAATTTTAACATATGTTTTTTCTCCGTGTAAAGTCTGACGTTTGTTCTGTAGAAGCTCATTAGAGATTAACTGAAAATGTTGCAGATGTTATTGTCTGAGCTTGAATCTAGGTCTCTTGTGCAAAAACTCTGGGACCACAGCAGAAAAGACTGAGGCGACTTCAAACAAGAGTTATACGGCCGCAAATTGTAAAACTCCAATTTTATCAAGAAGAAAAAAATTAAAATATTTAAATTCAGCTTCAAGAGAGATTTATTAGTTTTGACTCTCATTTTGTTACATATACTGCGAGACTAAAAAGAAATCTCATCATAGTAATTGTTTGAATGAATGATATATTTTTGTATCTTTCATTGCACATGCATTAAATGTATTTTTCTCTCTCTCACGAACGATAACAAAACCTTACTCTCACTCAATCACTCACTCAAAACAATTTTTACGGAAGTTTAACTTTGCATTCGGAGTGCGAAAACTGCAATCAAAAATTAAAATACACTTGTCTGTGAAAATTGACAGAGGTCAGTTTCTTTTAGCGTGTTGATGATAACAGTTAAATAAAAATGGGTCATCCGAAGTGCTTTAAATACGATAAATATACATATTTCTTATGACGAAAATTGAAGTGTTTGCTGTGCGTAAAGGAACACAAGGAAAAAATGCAAGCAATATAAAATGAAATTATGATGCACGGTAATTCGAATGGAAAATAATAAGAATGTGGTTATGCCATCCGATTGACAACAAAACTCGATGTAATTGAATGAACAGACGGGGAACTTTTCTCGAATCAGTGAGTTGTCCACGATATAATTTGTCAAGTTTTATTATCAAAATGCGTGCTCTGAGAAAATGTCAACTTTTGGCATTTTGGATCCGTCAAGAAACATAATTGCTGAATTTGGTCCGAAGAGGAGTCAGAGTAGGTTACACTGAAAAATACAATGGTTAATTCAGGTTCATGGACCGGCGGCATCATTAAACCGTACTTCTTCAAAGGTGAAGTCGAAATATTTAAATTGAAGGCACTGATTTATCGATTTAATGTTCTTTCGTCATTTGCATGAAATTCATGGAATATTTAATTCCCATGCTCGCTGTAGAGATGAGATGAGTAATAATAACACTGGTGTGACATACCACTTCTTCGAAATTTGTAGTTCAATTGAAATCTACCTGAAAAACTGCTGATTGGGATTTATCTGATTTATTTGTCTCGGCCATTAAAGGCAAACATTATTTCTGAATTAAGCAACAAGTGTTCCAAACACAACCAAGCTATTGAAGAATCTGTCGCCTTGGAAATGATGCTGATCCACCGAAAAAGGGTAGACCACATAATAACACATTCGGTTGGGACAAGTTTTCTATTTTTATTTTATTTTTTGTGACAAAGCACCAGAATATTTGATGACGAGTGGTTCTTATGAAAGTGCTGACATAGAATGCATCCGATATTACACGATATGCGAACGAACAATTGAGTAGCAATCGTTCCGTGCGATCAACCATCATTTAATAATTATTGAATTTGGTCATATTGTGGATTTTCTGTTTTGATAGATATTTCCATGTATGGAAATTTGCCACCGCAGCAAGTTTCCAAGTTGTTCTGCTTTTGGCAACACTTACAACTATTATTTATGGTTGCCCCCGAAAACAGACAGACGACACACGCAAGGTAATGGTGGCACCAAAAAAAATAAAAACAAAAGGAGGCCAGTGCCGTCCCAAATGATGTTGAATACAAATGTGAATTTAGTATGTGTCCAAAAAAAAAAACTGCATTCGCTGGAATATTCAAGTCAACAGTTTGTATGGCAAAGAGCGTCCAAGTGCTAATAGAAATAGGGTATTTTCTGCAATTGGCATTAAGCAAATAAGCTTTACCTGATACAAGTTCCAAACACGTGATTTACTTGTGTGCAAACATTTAAAAAAGACAGATTTGTCAGCGTGTAGTGACGAATTGTACAGGGTTGACAAGTAGAAACTGAGCCATTACTAAAAAATGGCACGATACACGCTTCACCAATGCATTGAAATTATTAAAATTCATTACAAAAATGGTGAAAAACTTTCAGTTACAGTTCGCAAAACTAAAAAGTTTCCGGACCGTGTTATCTCTCGAAGAGATCTTGTGATTTAACACCTTGTGACTTCTTTCTTTGGGGTCACGTGAAAGATAAGGTCTACGCCAACAGCCCAGCGTCGATTCAAGACCTAAAAGAATTCGTGAGGCTATCGAGGATGTAGGGCAGACACTTTGCGATTTGGTTATGGAAAATTTCATGAAAAGGATATGGTCCTGTAACCGTGGTCGTGGTGGCTATTTGGCTGATGTTGTTTCTCAATATTAACGGCATACCTTCCTCTTTGTTATGAAATAAACATCCGATGATTTATCTCAAAAATTCCTCTTTTTCTTTGAATACCAAAATTACACCTCTTGTTGGAAAAAATCGTGTACATAGACAACTAAATGATGCAAACCTGCGGCTCCTTTTCCATAAACTTGAATAACACAAATAAAACAAAATGTATTTCTTTGGAATGTGATTCCGTATTTCGGAATGCTTTCATTGGAGTAGGATGTCCATTTGGACACAACATTATTTCCTTGAATAATGAGAAAATAATCGTCTTATAAATAGTTATTTTTTGGCCCTGAGGAGTCCTCACGGCCTAATAATGCGCGTAGTCCAAAAAATATGCCCTTACTAAAAATGTGCTGTGATTATCAAAAAAAAAAAAAAAATATTAGTGGAGTTAGGGTCGCTACGCTACATCTACATACTTTTTAAGATTTTTAGATTCCTGGCACAATTTTCTTTGGCCTTGACATCCACATTTATACGAAAGTGACTCCATAAATCACCCTTTGGGCCCTAAGCGGCCCTGGGATACTTTCCATGCATTTTCTTCCACTTTTGGAATCCTGGCGAAATATTCTTTCATTTGAGTACCAAATTGAAAATACTAAGCAATTAATTTTGAAAAAAATATCCTGTATAATTTAAAGTTCAACTAGTTCAGAAATGTTCCAGAAAGTAAAAAATCTTATTTTTTCAGTTAAAACCCACAATCAGTTGTACAAAGTGCTTAAAATCTTACATAATTTAATTTTTTTGTTTTTGTTCCCGGGAATTCCGACCAATAATCATGGGAGGTAAAAAATCGACAAATTTACCGGGAAATTCGTACCGGAAATTTCCAGGTTAAAGCCCATACTTGATGCCACCATAACACATTTTGGCAAAACTTCAATTTATGGGGGACAAGACCAAAAAAAATGCAGTTCCCTTCGAAATGACCCCAAAATGACCCCCAAATTTTTTCAGTTAAAACCCACAATCACAGTTGTAAAAAGTGCTTAAAATCTTACATAATTTAATTTTTTGTAGTATTTTGTTCCCAGGAATTCCGACCAATAATCCCGGGAAGTAAAAAATCTAAAAATTTCCCATGAAATTCGTACCGGAAATTCTCAGGTTAAAGCCCCTACATGTCATCCTTTTAAATGATGCCACCATAACAGATTTTGGCAAAACTTCAGTTTATGGGGGACAAAATGCAATTCCCACAAAATGACGAATATGATAACGACGCCACGCCCATTATGGGCCGCCAACAATTACATTTTTGAACTCGTGAGAACAATTCCTTTCATTTGAGTACAATATTGTCCAAATAAGTGGGCGGGGCGTTTTTTCGATGCCACGCCCCCCACTGTCCCCAGCCCCAATTTTCATTATCATTTTCGTTATTTTGGGGTCATTTCGAAGAGAACTGCATTTTTTTTGTTTTTGTGTTGGCCCCCATAAACTGAAGTTTATATTTTATAGATTTGTTTTCTAAAATCCTGTAACTCTTCTTGACCGATACTGGAGTCTGTCACCGTGAAATTGGAATGGGAATATCCATCCGCGATTGCTTCCCTCAGCCACGTACTTTCATCTACGTTGCAGCAGTCGCCAACCCTATGACTTTTGTCCTATTGTCTACAAATATTTTGTCACCACATGTCCACATGTCACTACAGCGTACATGTTTGGGCAGCGTACAAAGCCGAAGGTTATCTGAGCGACGATGTCCTTCGTTGTCTGGACCAATAGCAGGTTATTCGTCAATTAGCATTAGGCAGGTCCGTCCTATAATAAAGGTCGTAAGGACTTTCCATCTACCTATTATTGCAAATATTCATTTCTCATATCTGTCTTTCGTTAATTCGTGTTCTATTCTCCGTTTAGTTTTTCCTTTGTTTATCGTTTATATTCTGACCCATGCTTCTGCCTTTCTGTCTTTTATTGCTACCAACATTTGTCAGGCTTTTCTTCATTAATCTATCGGGGTAAAGCCGTACTGACTTTTGGCAAAATGACCTTGACTCATACAAAAACTTCGTTAATCTCTTCTACGCCAACATTCCCGCTGCCGTCTGTCCATCGGTTGCCAGTTGTTACTGTCATCGTCTGTTTTGATCAGTTCATTACTTAGTCCCTTCTTCGTCAGTCCTTAGTTTTATTATTTGTCAGTGTTTTGTTCATATTTCCTGCCGCGGGAAAAATCCTTTCGTTGACCTCTGTTGGTAAACTATAAACTTCATATCGGGCGCCATTTCTAAAGGTTGGCACTTCCTCTGTGATAATAATAAGGGAAGTGACAGTTTTTTTTTCTCTCTCTCCCTCTCTCTAACCCCGAGAAGAAAAAGAAATATTCTGGAAATATACATTCCTATGATGCAAAAAACCACATGTGTCTACAATAAAGTCACTTCGCGTGAAACGGAAAGAGACGTCCACCACCAAACCCCCCTCAGACACTCGTACACACACCTACACAAATGATGTGTTCAACACATTAAATTATTTGTTTATACACATAACCATATACATACAAATGTATAGGATACTTTAAAACAAAAATATAATTGTGTAAATACAAAAATTATAGCGAGCACATGGTGGCTGCAAACAGCAACACATTTGAAATGAGATGCCGCTTTATTCCAAGACTGTCCGTCTCTCGGTACGGGCGTCGGTTCGCCTGCATGTCCCATCTAAATTTAGTAAGTATATAATAAATGTAAAAAGGTCATAAAAATTTCTCGAAAAAAAAATATATTCAAGTGGCTCCGGCTCTTCTTCCCTGACAACTTTATATGCCGAGATTCCAAACGAGTGACATCTCTCCGACCCCACACCATTCCCTGTTGTTATAATACAAGAAGATGAGTTGTTTCCATAGGCAACGGCATTCACACATGCAATGTGCAATGCAATGCCATGTATTCATTCATACGACGATGTGACAGAAACGAGAACCACGAAATGGAATATTATCTATTTCTGCAGAGACACTTATCGGAGAGTGAATGTGAATGTAAACGCCGGCCCGGCCCGGCCCGACCCGACTGCCTTCAATTTACGCGCTTATATTAAATACAAAATCCACGTTATCACATCGGTCGGATATCCAGTGAAAATGAATGTAGTACGTACGTGGGTGGCAGTGGAAGCAATCGGGTAAACACAAAAATTATTGTGTACACTCATACCTCGTTATACGGCTTAGATACGTTCCGGAAAAAGTGGCCGTATAGCGAAATGCCGTATAAGGAGGTAATTCATTTCATACAAACCCATAGTAACAGTAAGAGATCGGTTCTAATTTTTTGAAAAATAAGTTTAATTCCAATTCAGTGAATAAATATAAGGCAATTACATCGTGGTCTTAAAAAATAAATAAACAATAAAACCAAATAACACATTTAAATAAAGTAATAAAAACAAAAATCCATCAATTCATATATGTACATATAACTATGTAATATATATCTGAAAATGTTTTTACGGACCAGCTACAAAAAATGTGTCCAATGTCTGTTGTTTGGCGTTTCTTTTCATTTCTTCTTGTAGTTGGGTGTAGCAAAAAATAGACTTCTCTATATTTCGTATAACATTAGCACTTCGATCTTCGTCGGGATCAGATTTTTTTTTTTTGGCCGTATAAAGAGGTAATGTGCGCCGTAAAGGGAGGGAGTGCCACAATTGAAACAGGCCGTTATAGCGAAATGCCGTAAAAAGAGGGGCCGTATAAAGAGGTATGAGTGTATTTGTAAATTCATGGTTTTATTTGTATGTCCCTTTTAAGGCTATCGGGGAGTAATGACTTATTGTAATGCGTTTCGCTTCAAATTATATTTGGCGTCTTCTTAGATCACCAAAAAATCATATTCTCGTTATTGTTTTTCAGTAAAGTGAAGTGAGTGAATCTTGGTTAACATCCGCCTCGAAGGACCATGATTTCAATGAGATAATTACAATATGTTTTACTTTGAAGTGGGGATTTGTTTAGTTTAGTTATCTCAATATATGGTAGACGATTTAATTTCCTCCACCAGTATTTTGAGCAATAATTCGAACTCCTTTTTGGCTGAGACCACCTCAACGGGTTTTTGGAAATTTTGTTAAATCTTTGTCTGGTTTATATCACATAATTTTTAAATATTTTTAAAAATATGCTCACCAAAGTGTATTAGCACCAGGTGCTTATAATCAACTATGATTGATTCTAAACTGGCGGTAGATGGCGCTGATTATAAACAAAACCATTTTTCAAGTCACAGGCAAGCTTGAACTGTGTTTAGTTAATAATCAACCATATGATTGTTTCTCAACTGACGGTAGATGGCGCTGATTATAAATAAAATCATGAAGTATTTCTTTTTTGTTAACAGAGACTACAACAGACTATTTTTAGTCAAACTTTGGAAATAATTTATGAAAATTACCCTCACTGTCTTATGTCGAAGTCATCTGAGATTCTTGATTGCCTAGAAGGACCATTTTTCGCACATGAGGTGGGATCGAGGTTGAAGTGTGTTTTGTTAATAATCAACCATATGATTGTTTCTCAACTGACGGTAGATGGCGCTGATTATAAATAAAATCATGAAGTATTTCTTTTTTGTTAACAGAGACTACAACAGACTATTTTTAGTCGAACTTTGGAAATAATTTATGAAAATTACCCTCACTGTCTTATGTCGAAGTCATCTGAGATTCTTGATTGCCTCGAAGGACCATTTTTCGCACATGAGGTGGGATCGAGGTTGAAGTGTGTTTTGTTAATAATCAACCATATGATTGTTTCTCAACGGACGGTAGATGGCGATGATTGTAAACAAAATTTTGAAGTATTTGTTTTTTGTTAACAGAGACTACAACAGACTATTTTTAGTCAAACTTTGGAAATAATTTTTGAAAATTGACCTCACTGTCTTTGGTCGAAGTCATCTATGATTCTTGATTACCTCCAAGGACCATTTTTCGCACATCAGGTGTGGCCAAGTTTGAAGTGTGTTTTGTTAAAATTTTCCAAAAGCGTCTGAATTTGTTGTAGGATCAAATTCTACAAATCTGTGGACTTCAAAGGCTAACTCCTGATTAACCATTTAAAATATTGAGTTTATGGCATTTTTTTCATGAACTCGACTTGATTTATGCTGCGGTCAACTTTGTGTTATTTATTTTTCACACGTTTGTTTTTATTTTCTACATTGGTCCATAACTATTCTATCCACCCTCGCTGCGACACATAGCTGTTGGCAGGACAGGGAAGCGCTGTCAGACAGCCGGGGAAAGTTTCAAATCTGCTCCCGCCGCTGTATCGCACGAGGAAGACAAAGTTTTTAATAATAAAAAAAAACTACACACACACTCACAAGTCATACCGAAAGCAAATGGAGGAGGAGAAAAAAAGAAATACACAACCCAAAGAATATTAACAAAAAAAAAAAAATATTTGGAATTAAAACCGCGTGGGATATCAATACGGAACAGACGGCATAAAGAAGCGTCAGCGTTAGCGACAAGCGAAATAACGCCATTTTAACATTTTTTTTTTAATAAAACTATCACAGAGGAAAAATCTCAGTGCGACACAAAAGTCAAATGCACGGCGGACGAATAGACGGACTGACACTCAGGCAAGACAAAGTGCTCCAAAGTGGGGGGACGGGACGTGGAAAAAGAGCTGATCCATCATTATTATTAGTATGATTTTGCAGTTGACTGTGAATTGCGCGCACGATGACTGTGGCTCGGTGCAACTAACTGAGAAACCGGCGACGCTCGCAAAACAAGTCAAGAATATTCAAAATATCCATATCGTCATTTCGAAAACTTTAATATACTGCCTGCTTGGCACTTTTACTTCCCATGCCATGGCATATCATAGCACTCGTAAACCCGGTTGCCATTTGTATATAAGTGCATACCTATTGTATATTTGTACATATGTACGGACGGAGTACATATTTATGTCAAATACTACAACGACTACTGGTACGACTGCTGGCATGACACCTTATAGTATATTGTGGTGTGATTTATGAAATTTCTGTTCTGAATTTGCTTTGCTATTTGGATCAAGTTGTGCAATTACGTACGTACATACATCCATACATCTGCTTTGTATGTATGACTGTATACAAATGTTAATTCTCGAAATTATGAAATTGACTCCTATAAGTGAGTGTCCGTCGACAGATTTTATGGCAGGGCTTTGGTTATGTATTTCACTACATTTGACTTGGTGTAATTTAAGATTGCAGGTATCTCATGGCCCATTTCAAAATAGCCAACATGTGTCGGGCATGTTCTGCAAGTCAATTGATTAAATTTAAAAAAAAACAACTTTGCCAATTGAATTCGAAATAATATTGAAATCATTTCAGACCGTGTTTTTCCCAATAATTTCAGTAAAAACGAATCCCAATATCACTGTCTTCTTGTGTATTAAAACCAAGGACATGTTTCTATATGAAATACAGATGAAGCAAATTGTTTTAGCATAAATCGATAAATCTACAGATCATTTCAGAGGATATACATTTTCAAAAATCACTGGTCCAATGTCTCATGGTATGAGAAGGGCTGAGTCTGCAGTTAAACACTAACGAAAAAAGTGCTCTGTTGGAGATACCGGCGAACATGTTTCAGTAAATTATTCACTCCCCATCTTGATAAAAAAGAGCCAATTGAAAAAGGGCAAACCAAAAAGTATCTTGTGTAGATTCGAAATCAAAAGGATAAACATTATAATGCATCTCTCTTGCAATTTCCGAGTTCATGGGAGAAACAGGCGAAGTGTGTTATGCAGAGAGGTGGCGGTTCAGGTGAAGTGAAGGATTCCCTTAAATGGAGCGATATTGATATGAATATTGTTTTTGTATAAATATATTTTAGGAAATTTACTCACCCGACTAGTTAAAATATTTGCTCATTGGCTGTCGCTCCACAAACACGGCCGCAAGCTGTCAACTACGATTTTGTTTGTTCTCTTTCTCTAATTTTCAGATGCGTTTGTCGATAGTCGACGACAGAAACAAACAAAACAAAAAAAAAACCACACTGGGACAAAAAGGTCCACGTGACACAAAATATTTTCTGTACAAACACTCGTCGTAATCTACTGGTGAATGCACCCTACTGTGGGTACGGTTTAAAAACTACAGTCGGTGGTGGGGACAACAAAATAAATATACAAACATAACACACACAACAACACAAAATTTCAATATTTATCACGAATCAGACGCATCAGAGACTTTGGGTAATGGGCAATGGATGAGGTCCTTTATAAGGTGACCGATCCATAAATACTCTGGCGTATTAAAATACAGACGAGCACGCACGTTTGGAGTGTAGCACTATTTCTGGGACTGGGTTAGGGTGGGCTGGGCCCACGATTAAGGTACGCTGACTGTCAACAAGTTTCGATTAAGACATTTTCTTTATTTTCACCGTTGCTTGGCCACTCTCTCGCTCTCTTTCTCTCTATCGCTCAGTATGGGTACATTAAGATCTTTTATCTTCACAAATATTTATTGGAATTTATGGTTTGTTTTCCGATATGTTTTTTTTTTCACGGTTGCCTTTGAAAGAGGAGTGGGTGTTGGACTATTAATTTGACGCTGTCGTTTTGCTGACTTTGTAGAAGGGAGGGGGGTACGCGTTTAGACTAAAAGTTTCTTATAAACGACGCTGTTGTCTGTGGCGGTCGGTGTTGATGTTGGTGGTGTTGTTGGTGATGGAGGGAAGAACTTCTCTGTCCTGCAAATATTCGAAAAAGAAAAAAACACATTTTCGATATAATTTTTTTCAGAAATCTCTTCTTGTCTTACAAACAAAATTCGCAATGAAAGACAGACCAGACAGAGACAGACTGAGGCGCAGGCGGTCAGGCAGGCAGGCAGGCAGAAAAAGTTGTAGAAGAAGAAGAAAATGAAGTGGGAGAGTTGAAGTAGAAGAAGAGAAGTAGGCAAAAGACTTTTGATTTTTTTGAAGCTGTGTGTGTGTGTTCTGGCCAATATCAGAATAAGACAAAGAAATACTAATGAAAAAGAGAGGAGTAGCTCGGTAAAGACGAGATGTAGAAGAAGTAAACAAAGATACAGCATGAGTGTGTAAGAGATACAGACAGAGAGACAGAGAGAGAGAGAGAGAGGAGGAGGAGTATGAAAACATAGTAGGAGCAGGAAAATAAGTAGTAAAAAGTGAAAATGCAACACCTTCCATTTCTTTTTTTTGTTTCTTGCGAAAAAATGGATATTATTTTTTCACATTGTTGTATTTTGATAGTGAGTGTTTTGGAAGTCGCAATATAAAAAAGACTTAAATACATAGAGACAGATATAAAAATATATGATGTACGTAAGTATATAAGTACATGTAAGTATATACACACAAAGAGTTTGTACCATTGTTCATTAATTAATCTAAAGTAATTTTTGCCAAGAATTAACATTAACATGAACACAAATACATACAGAAAAAAACAAACAAACATATACACAAACATATGAAGGAAATAATTTAATAAGTTTTGAAAGCACAGTGGTTTGATAGCGGAAATAGTTCCAACACTTTTCGTTGTCATGGTGGTAAAAAAAAAGTCATCTACGAAATATTCGTCAGGTTATGCTCTTCATATATTCTCATATTTTATGTAAAGACTTTTGTAACTTAAAAGAAGATTTAAAAGATTTAAAAAATAGATTTCTTATATTTTGTGAAAATTTTCATACTTTTCGTCATACAAAAAAAGTATGAGGAACCTCGCACCCTAGGAAAGTTCTATACGCAAAAGAACGACCAAAATAAATAAATTCTCTGCTTTTTGTGCAAGTTTACTTAATTGAATCTGTTTGATTTTAATATTTCTAATTCATATTTATGATATTCAAATATTTTTCTATAAAGTCACAATAACTTTACATATTTTTTTGATAAATTCAAAATAAATTAACTCATAAAAAAATAAGAAACAATTTCGTAAAAGTTATAAAACACTGTCATAAAAAATTTGAAAAATTTTATGGGAACTCAAATTCAAGAAACAATGTCGTAAAACTTTTCAGAAAAATTATTTTTTCGTGATTAAGAAAAAATTTCATTTATTTATTTTTATTTAATTTCAATAAAAAGTAAATTTATATTCTAATTTTGGATCCAAGATCATTTTTGCAGCGACAGACCAAAGTCGCTGGTTGGAATCGTTCCCAAAGCCCGCACGCTGATAGGCATGAATGCTACCAACTCACCTACCAACTCAACAAAAATTTCCATTGATTTTAAGTGTTGTATGAGCCGAGTACAAGAATTTCATGACCTACTATTCGAAACTCATAAAATGCTTTCTTTTATAGACCGATAGTCGTTCTAAAAGGTTTGCAGACTAGGCCGTCCGCAATGTGTGGAAATCATAGCTGTTAAGTAATGACTACTAATCGTAATAATTACTAATTAAATTACAATTTTTGTAGAGGTGCAGTAATGATTATATTCAGTTTTTCATGACTTATAATCGATCACAATTACAAATAATCTAAATGTAATTCGGATTACTTCCGATTACTATAAATAATCAAAAAGAATCAAAAGTAATCAGAAAATAATCCGAATACTTTCCGAGATTACTTTTGATTCTCACGGATTATTTATAGTAATCCGATGCATGCACGCCCCCGTGACAAGAGCGAACAATTACTAACGAGTTATCATTGATGATTCGTACACATGGCCCAAGTGAATCATTTTGATTATTTTATAGTAATTTGAATTAATCTTGATTACTTTTAGATTATTTGTAATTGTAATCAATAATTTATCGCAAATTGTTTAATGGAGTTTTATATACTCAATACAATTATTTTTAAAAGTAATCTGAGCGATTAGTAATCGTAATCGAAATTTAATAGCTATGGTGGAAATAGGGCCTCCTAGATGTTCTATTGAAGAAGGCTATATAGAAGATCGTCCCTTCTAGAAGACCAATAGAAAAATGTCCTTCAGGTCACTCTATAGAAGAAATGCTGACAAAGTAAAGGTTTCAAACCTCTAGAAGGGCCGTAGAATAATTGCATCTAGAAGACCTGCAGAGGTTGACGGGCGTCTTGTGATATGTAGTGTATACGACAAGCACACAGTAAACCCAGGTTCATGTCGAGGTAAGACCATCAAACACTTTTCAGCGGCCGTTTCCACCTCGCAATAGTAATCTCTAAGCCATGACAAAACTTCCCTAGGAGATCCCGTTCAGTGGGTATAGAAATATTATTGTGCACAGCTGAAATTCCCCTTCTGTGAGAACGAGAGAGTAGAAAAGGTTTACAGTGTTGACTTTATTTGAAAAAAATCAGGGATTGTCAGCCAAAAGAAAACTGTTCAAAGACATTAATAAACTATTGTACAGGAAATACGTCTCCGTCCGATGAGCACTTGTTGTTCATCAGTTACGATAACACTACTTTATGGGTTGACTACTGGGGGCAACTTCAGTTCGAACGAATTTCGCAGAATTGCAAGGAATGTTATAAAAATTTATGGAATGACCATCTTTTGATACCCAAACTCTGAAAAAATGAAATGAAAAAAATCCTTTTTTTATTGTTCAACCCAAGAAAAATTTCAACATCTTTCAAAATTTTATTTAAAAAAAATTGCCCCTCTGCTATACCATAGAGGCCATGATAAAATCTATGAAGCATTTCATAAAAACCATATGAATTGTTTATTTAATCTCTGAAATTATTGAGAAGGAAATTTGTTCACTGATTTTCCATTTCAAATCACGGTGTTGTACCGAACATCCATCCGCAGCAACATTGGCGTTCGAGCGATCTGATGGGAAATCTATTAAAGCACTGCAACATTGAACATCACACCAAAATAATATGAATGGCATTTAAATCGGCATCGGAATCGGAGTGAGTGTGTGTATTATCGGATGAATAAATACTTATGGTAAGAAACAACAACAACAACAGCAAATAGAGTGGAAATAAATGGAATAGGAAAAAGAAATGATATTTTCTAAATTATTTATTATTTTCGGTTATGTGTTTGTCGTGAGAGTGTGGGTGGTTGTATTCTTGGTATAGGCGAGATATGTTTTCTGTCTGTACAGAAATACATACGCTGCTAACATACCAAATAAATAAATGAAAAGATCACCTCCTCGGGTTGGTCTTAGGTTAATTCATTTGAGATCACAAATTCCATCAATTCATCGCACAATGAATGGTCGCAAACGTGCTCTATATATTCTCCATACGACTGGGTCTGTAATTAATTGAATAGACTTTAAAACTCGAAATCAAAACGTGATCCAACATATAGAGGCTTCGATACTTCGATATAAACATCATAGGCAGTTTTGTATTAGAATTTATTAACTTATTTGTTTATTTATTTCGTCTATGGAAATACAATTCCAATACAGACTACAAAATGTATGCCTGTCAATATAATTCCTGTGTATGTGGGTTCTAACCCATATGGAAATTGTAATAGAAATCCATCTTCACTTACATATTATGGATGGCTTATGCCGCCACCACTGAGAATGTATTACGATTAAATACAAATCAACGTTGAGCGATCCTTTGTCACACTAAAATTCCATTTGGTTTTGCTTAGTTCTGTAGAATGTTCCCCGCCAAGTTGGAAGTGCATCGTAAGATAATCCTTACAAACTGTTGATCATATACTAAAGTCTAATTCTACGAAATGGGCATTAATGCACATACAGTTGCGAACAAAAGTATGTATCATAGGAAACTATGTCAAGCTTTCTGGATGTCTTTCACAAACAGTTTGTTTTAAAAATCAAAATGTGTGTAGAAGAGCATAACCTATCAGTGAGATTTGCCGTGTTGCCTTCCACCACCAGGTTTTTGTTATGATGAGGGTGTGAGAAACCCTAGATAATTAGAAGGGCTTCTTGAATAAGGCTCTCAGTAACGGATTTTAAAATGACAACATATGAGAGAGGTCCTTTCGCAGAGACCTTTGCAAGTTCGTGGCCAATATGGCGCAGAGGCATAATTATTATTTTGTATTATCTAATTTCATTGTTAATAAAGCAATTAAAAAAAAATCATATTTTTTCAAAATTTCCAGAAGAATATGATTGATGATTCGGTGAATTGTTTAAAGTGGATAATGGAGTGTTTGTCAAGAAGGCACACGAGTCATATCAACGAAATCAGCCTTCCGGCATCAGTGGATACACTTTGTAAAGGGTAATCTCCATCTGCTTATGTATAAAGTGCAATTACGTTAAGGAAAATTGTCGGAATACAGCCAAAGAGTGGCGCGAAAGATTAACCTGACTTTTGGAATTTTATTGATGATCGACGAGATCCGTTGTGCAAAAATGGTTGAGGCAACTTATGAGCCAAACCCCTCAATGGATCTATTTTTCAGAGAAGCCGCAACAGTAAATGACAGCCGATATCGATGGATGCTGGCTCCGTAAGCCTGCCCGCAAATACATGACAAATGTCCAGTAACCATCCGTGTTTCAAAAACATTACCAGGCATATCACATGACATTTTCTACAATACAAATTACTGGCCATGTGAAGTAAAATAAAACGTGCCATTGACTGGACATCCAGTGTGGATCTCCAGATTTGAAACCTCCACAGCTCTTTTTGTGGGATCATTTGAAAAGCAAAGTGTAAGCCAAAAACTCACAATTAACGAGCTCGAGGTGAAATGGCAAACAATGCAAAAAGGGGAAAGTTTGTTGTGGCCGCTTGATATACAAGGTCCAAATCGCACGTTAGAAAACAATATAGTAACGGAAGCATGTGTCTAGATGTCCTCAATATAATTGTTGATCAGTACTAGCAAATCAGGAGCATCCAAGTATTCAAATAAAGTGTACGCCATCTAACGTTTTTTTTTCAACTAGTGCTTGTTTCGTTTTCGTTATTTTCGTTACCGGGCCATGTTGAACGAATTTTTGTTTACCAAAATTGAAGAGGAGGATATTGGTAACATTTGGTTTCAACAGGAAGGCGCTACGTGCCACACAGCCGAAGCTACACTCGATGTTTTGCGCCCTGTTTTTGAAGATCGCATTATCAGCCGCAGAGCTGATGTCGTTAGGATACTGCATGGCCAGCCGAGGCGGCCATATGAATGAAATTATTTTCCATTATTAACCGGAAGGATTGTACTCAAATAAAAAAAGGAATTTGAGAAAATATTTGAGAAATATATAATTTTCCAAAAAAAAAAAGTTATTTGGCAAAAGTGTTTTATTTACAAGATTTGAAATGTTTCTGTGACTTCTTCCTTGTTATCAAACACTTAGGAGTCCAAACCGAATACAGCAACAAAATTAGGTAGATGAATAGAAAGAATAGATTCCTGTGATTCCTTTTAAGAGTTGTCAGAACTGGACAATCGAAATATGGACATCAGAGAGAATATTTTTTTTTGTGGTAGAAACATTGTCTGTCCGGGGGGAGCATATTTGTAGTATTGAGCATGACTGACATAGGCAGGAGGAACAGCAACCTGTGTCACGATAAAACGCGCCTTCGTCGTATATAATAGTTGTTAGTTGTTTGGGCGAATGGAAATTTTATTCGTTTTATAAAAAAATCCTCAAAATAAAAACATTTAAAAACAATAATAGCAGCACCTTTTTTTTATTTTACCACAGGACAGCCCATGGGGAATTTTTTACTAGCTCGCTGTGGTTTGAGTGCGGCCACAACAACCTGTCCAAGTGCTGGCGCTGCGTGACATGTGTGGTCACTCTGAATGTGGCTTCATGACGAATACTTTACGAGGTAACTGCAATTAGACGTGTGTGTGCGCGATATCGGATATTTCTACTGGAACAACAAAAGCCAAACGTACTGTTCACACTCGGCTCGGTGCGATGCGACGCGTTCGCATACACAATTGTTTCGGCCTGTCAGCATTTATTTCTTTGCTTTTTTTTTATTTTTGTTTGGTTTTTATTGACAGTAGTTAAAGTTGATTTGCGCGAACTTTTGTTGGTGTAGCCGATGTTTGGGCATTATTTTTGTTCCGAATATTTATCGGGATATGTAAACATTGCTCTCTTTGGTTTCTTGGAGCAATTTCATTTTATGCATATATTCCAAAAATCGGCGAATAGTAAGATGCGCGTTTGCTGGTGTGTGTGTGTGTTGGTGCGAAGAGTTTGTGTATGGGTCTCTCTGTGTATGTTCGAGGCCTGTGGTTGAGAGAACACAGACGGGGACAGACAGACTGGCAGAGTCAGGCTGACATGTGTTTTCCTAGTACCCCGAGTATTATTTTATTGTCTGTCTTTTTTTGGTTTTTTTTTTTGTATTTTTCAGTAGTTTTTGTTGTCGAGATCTTAAGTTACAAATATGGTGCTAATTGAAATATCAACACTTACACACAAAAATCGTGGCGAGCGGATGGAATTGATGCGAGTGGATACAGAGCGACGTGTATTGGTGTTTGTGTACAAATGTACATGGAAATGGACAACAATAGAGGCAATAAAACAAACAAACAAACTGGCAGCCACACAAACAACAATGTAAACTGTGTGGCAGCGCATGTGTACGTGTGTGTGTGTGTCTGTGTGGACATTTACTGTTTTAACAAATTATGTATCGAACTTTGTCCTTCTGGGTTCAAGGGAGAGGCGTAAAAATAAAATTAAACTCCGATTAAAATGAAATCTCAGACAAGTGTTCTGTAAATTGAGGCGAGAATTATGAGTTTTACAAGCTCAACCTAAAGGGCACAGAGATTTGTAAGGAAAAATAAATTCATAAATCTTGAAAACAACTGAACTAAGAGACAAAAAAATGTAAGCTAGGTGAATAAGGGAAGAGGAGCTGGACTTTCAAAGGACATACAGAAAGAGAACAAAATTAAAAGAGAACAGAGACAGCAGAATTGATTACCCCCTGATGAGATATTAGGAAAAATTAATAATAAAAAAAAAAAATACAAAAAAACAACATCGTTTTTTCATGACCTTAACCCTTTAACCATGACCTTAACCCTTTCTACAGACGGTCATCGCTAACAGACATTTCAAATGGTTACAGGGTATATTATAAAGCCTGGCCAAAACACCTTATTTACATTTCGATGTACGAATTATCATAACATTATTGGAACTGACCGATAAAAAGTCATTCATGACAAAGATCAAAATCGTGTAATGAAGGATCATTACCAAGCACATTATATACATTTGCAAAAGTAATGCATCAACATATTAGCAGAGATTCTCTAAAATAATTTAACTATTCGAAGGAATGGTCAATGGCAAAACAATCATGTAATGAATGGTCATTACCGAACACATTATTTGCATTTGCAAATGTAATGCATGTAGAAGTTATCTGAGCTTCTTGAGAGGAAGGAACATGTAAAGTAAAGTGACAAATTCAAAGACATCTCTACCAAGGACAAATCATGTAATGAGACGCCGATTACTGTACGTATTACCAAACACATTATATGGCTTATAAAAGTAAGGTATGGAAAAATTATAATTTATAATTAACAAATTTCGTCGAAAGACTGTCAGTTACCAGAAAGACCGACCAATCGTGTAATGGGAGATAGTTACCTTTCTCATTACCACAATCACTATTTGCCTTATAAAAGTAAGGCATGTGCAAATTATATAAACATATAGGACTGTGCAATTAATGTAATGTGGTCCATTGTCATGTCATTCATAATACCGACAGATCAGGTATACGTATGCCAGGTCATTACCAAGCTCATTACCGAACACATTATTTGCTCTTTACAAGTGCACCAATTTAATTTGTAATAATATTTTTTAATGTAAACTTTCCAAAAACTACAGAATAAAATCACAATTTATATTAGAAAATTGTAAGTATGTATGTGTGTAGATTACGGTAAAACAAGTCAACTATTTAATGACTAATTGTCAAAACTAATGGACTTCTGTCTTAGCCGCTTGGCATACAAGGAGCAAATAGCATTTCAGATTTGCCAAAAAAAGAAAATTAGTAACGGAAGCATGTGTCTAGATGTCCTCAATGAAATTGTTGATCAGTACTAGCAAATATTGTTCCGAATATTTATTGGGGTATGTAAACATTGCGGAAGGCCGTGGTGTGCTCGGTAGTGTGTGCGACTATCACACAGAAGAACCCGAGTTCGAAACCGGGTAAGACCATCAAAACATTTTTCAGCGGCTGTTTCCACCTCGTAAATGTTGGTGACTTTACGAGTAAGAGAGCAATCTCTAAGCCATGTAAAACTTCTCTAGAAAAGCATTAGCCGTTCGGAGCCGGCTTTAAAACAGTAGGTCCCGATCAGTGAGTATACAAATTATATCGTACACAGCTCACTGATTCGTGAGAACTTCCCCCGTCTGTCCCTTCATGGAATGTTAAGGGAAATAAGTAAATGTAAACATAGCTCCCTTCGGTTTCTTGGAGCAATTTCAATTGTCAAAATTACGAAAATAAGTATTGAATCAGGTAATGGATTTTTTTGGTACAACCATCAAATCATTTTCCGGTGGTCATTTTCACCTTGTAAATGAAGGGTGAGAGAGCCATGCAAAACTTATATACAAAAGCATTCGCCGTTCGGAACCGGCTTTAAGCAAAAGGCGACGGCAAGTGAGTACACAAATTATATCGTAAAATGATCACACACTTTTCCTTCACGGATAGCTAAGTGAAATATGTATGCATTTGAAAAAAAAAATGAATATTGTAAATAGTATTCGAAATCATGGCACAATAATAGAAGGTAAGGGCAATTGCCCAACAACAAAAACTCAAATACAACCCTGGGTATTTTGATTGTCAAATTCAGCGGACAGATAATGGCAGACAGTTGCAACTAATGGACAAAAAAAGTAATTTACATTTGAATTATTCGCCATGATTTTGAGTTTTAGAAGACTATAATTTTATTTCTAGTTTTGAGTGCCCCACAATTATGTGTTTGGCTCTTTATATTTCAATTATCTGATTTAAATGTTTAACACGAAAATTTATTCGAGAATTAAAAAAGAAAAAATTAACTGCCTGTTTCTATAAAACGAATTTGTTCGTTTGTTACGAATCGTCAATATTGAAAGCGTTATAAAGTGGGTTTCAGACATTATTTAATTCTGATTTTTAGATATATGTTAGATTTCGACGTATGGAACACAATTTCAAAAGAATAAGCTTTAAATTTTGACAATTTCTAACGAATGAAATTGTTTTATGGAAACAGACAGTAAGCAAACAATTGGAATGTAAACAATTAGTTTGACAATCAAAATGAAGAAATTGTAGTCGACTATTTGCATGGCTCTGCCTTCTTTTACTGTGCCATGATTCGAAATTATAAGTTCGAAAATTGTTTTGTATTCCAGTGCAGAATCGATTCAAAATTTCACCATTCGACAGTTGATTACATTTTGAAATTTTTTTACAGCTTTCTTAAAAATTCGAGTTTATCTTTAGCACCCTCTTTCAAAAACATAACTGCGTTTTCATAATCAACAATTAATATCTCACTCCATATTAATAAACAAATATTTCAAATTATAGACAATTAAGGACAGAAATTAAACTGAAAATATTGTCCTCATAAATAAGAAATTCAATTGCCCTCTACGAGAAAAACTCTTCAATTGAGATTGCGTGACTGAGCATAAACCAAAGTGGGTGACTTTTGATACGTTATAACCCACAACATAAACTTGAGTTAAAAGCTAACTCTAGATTACAATCCACACTCGTTTGCTTGAGAATAACTCACAATTAGTGACGCTGAGATTTTTCCACAACAAACTGTCGATTAAGTGGCTTTACAATTAACTCGATACTGTGTGGCCTCTAACAAAAACCATAAAACATTTTCCCAAATGAAACAAAACAAATGATATAAAAAAAAAAAAAATAGCCAATTCATCTGAGAATCAAATGTTGTGGCGATTATGAAATAGTTCAAGTATTACACAGTCTTACACCACAACATACAGAGCGCCGCAGCGTTCATTACCAAAGAAAGCTGAGAGTTGCTCAAGCTCAACGGAAGAGCAAGCAAACGAGCAAATAACAACAGAAACAGAAACTGAAACAAAAACGTTAATAACTCGAGTCGGAACGAAACGTGTAATGTAATAAAAGGGAAATCGAGCCGTGTACAACAGACGAAAAAAAATGTTCGCTTGGCTTGCTTGCTTACGGCCAGGCCAGGCCAGGCCAGCCCCGAAACAGTCAGAGCACTACAAACCGAGTTTTGTTGTGTCGGTGTGTTTTCTTTACCGCTCACCAAGTCATCAATCACGCTTAACTTGTACGCACATAATACACGCAACTCAAGGCCTTTTTTTAACGCACTCATTTGTGCGTTTCAATCGGATGTATATAGTACACAGTATATAGTAAATAGGTGTATGGTGATGTACTACAAATATCATATACATACAGACACACACACAAACACATACATACCCACCAATCTAGTCAATGTTTTTCATAAAGACGATGATAATTAACTTAAAACTTTTTGACGAGATTTCAATGAAGCAAAAATTATTAAAATTAATGGATTCCGATGGAAGAATTATAATGGAGCTGGCGTATTATATTGAAATATCTTTATTTCTATCGTGTGGGTATAGAAAGAAAATTAAAACAAATTTGGTGTTGGTAAGCATTAGAGAAAGGTAAGCGCTTACTTCAGAGCTTCTTGGTATTCGATAGTCTTTTGCAAAGTACATACAACGAATTCCACTTATGCAAATCGGATTTAAATAGTTTAATGTTATAGGAAATGTATCAATGAAGCGATATTAAACATTTCATCAGAGAGGCCAGTGGGAAAACAATATTTCACCACCAATTTGTGGGGGACTTTCATCAGCAGTCGGACTCGTCCCTCACTCCCGCGTAGGATTGCAATCCTAGCCTGACCAATAGGGAGTTTCGTCGAGAGAGTTCGTGTCGGCATGGTCCTTCGACCAAAAGAGTAGCAGAGGTGTCAGGTAGGCCTCAGCCTTTAATCAAGAGGTAAGAATAGCTCTCGCAGTGAAATCTACAAGTACATCCACGCCTTTGGATTTGGTTGGGTTGCTGGCTAAGCCTGGTATGCTTGGGGGTCAGGATTGACAGTCACGTAAAACTAAAAAAAATTCTGTACCGACCCAGAACACTACCCGATGTAATGAAATAATTTGGGAGTCTCAAATTAAAGAAAATTTCATAAATAACGTTTTTTTAGGACAAAATGCGGGAAACTTTTACGATATATACACGGAGAGAAAAATATGTTTAAAATAATATATATGTTTGGAGGCGGGCGCAATCATATATATGCAAACATATATGATTTCATCGAATCATACATATGATTACATCCAATCATACATATGATTGCATCCAATCATACATATGATTACATCGTATAATGTACAGGGTCCGCCCATTAATTTGTATTTTTTTATTTTATATTTTGTAAATTCTATAAAAAAAAATCGGTCAATATGGACCGATAACGAAAACGAAATAAGCACTAGCTGAAAAAAAAAAACGTTAGATGGCGGACCCTTTATATGATTACATCCAATCCTATCTATCCAATAACATTGATGCTAGTCCCAAACATAATATGTTTGCGACCTACTCCAAACATATATATGTTGCCTGCACAATATGTTTGGGCCAATATGTTACAGAGGCTGTTTTTGTTCCTCAGTGTACCCATTTTTTGCATTACCTTGCCGCTTGACAGCACTCTTCATTTCGCTGAATTACACAATACCCTCAGATCTATAATTGTATGCATTCGCAGGCAATTTGTTTACATAGAAAACATCTAATAACATGTTTTTCCATAATTTACAATTAATTCCGAAATAAATTCAAAGAAAGGCGGTCGTGGGGCAGCGAACTGCGAGGAGGAGTTTCATTTCCGTTCAGGTTATCAGACATTTGCAACACAGATTTCAACTTCATTGCCATGAGATAATGTGTCCACAAAATGTAAATGCAAAAGGAAATTAAAATAATCACGAAGAAAAGATGGAATCAAAGAAAGAAGAACCAGCCTAGCGCTGAAAGAAAAATGCTTAATTCATGATATTCGTTCTGAAGGGGTTCCATTCGGCGAAACCCCCAAAAATTATACACACACAACATTTGTTACTTTACATTCAAGAAGTGATTCCTGCGCCAAAAAAAACAACAACAACAAACGAAACGAATGAATGGCAACACAATAAATAGTATGCAGTCGTGGTCGTTGTTATCTGAGTGATGAACATACTAAACAGCGAGGGAATGGCTGGCTGGCTGGCTGCCTGCCTGCCTGCCTGTTTGGCCTGCCCGGCCGAGATGACATACCGATATAAGCGAAATCGCTTATTGCAGTGTAGACGGAAAGCGACCGAGAGTGAAACGCGACACAGTCGAAATATAACCGAAATAAAGCACACACTACATCCAATCCATTCGAATGAATTCAAGGTCAAACGTGTTAACATTTTCAAACCGGCCGTTCAACTTGATAACTTTTATTTGTTGCCTTTTGCTGTTGTTGTTGTTTCATTTGTCGTTTTCGTCAACGACGGTGGCAGCAATAAAGTCGGATGGCCGAACGGAGCCACAGACTGAGTGAACGACGTAAATGGTACCCCAAGTCAGCCAGCCGAATCCATCCATCCATCCATCCAGCCCAAGCAATGAACCACGGTTTTGTGTGTGTGTGTGTTTGTTTCACTTTGAATTCTTAAAACTACAGAATGAATCAATGAGATACACACACACACACACTCGCACATTAGCTCATACATAATTTCAGGAATGAAGAGGAAGGAACAACAGCTCTAACTATGTGTGTAACAGACACAAATTATCAGAAGATATGACAAAGAACTTTTTTTTTTGCAAAAGTGGCACAGTGCCTGTAAACCGAAATAGGGTTTGATTTTTGCAAAACTGGCACAGTGTCGGTAAACCGAAATAGGGTTTGATTTTTGCAAAACTGACACAGTGTCTGTAAAAATATCGGAATCTTTTTTTGTTGATATAATGGGATTTCTAAGGGATTTCACATGACTGTTTATGTGGGAGGTACCACAAGGGGACCGACTAGGGCTCCAATTTTTTCTGGAGAACTTTATATGTTTACATCTTTATAAAATACGAAATTTAAGAAAGATCGGATTGGGCGTAGTAATATTATTACACGATTTCTAAAGTGGGCGGAATGGTACATTTGTATGGAAGGTACCAGAAGGGGTGTGGCCATACTTCCAAGTTTCTGTCGGAAACTTTGTCCAGTTATGGCTTTACTGAATACAGAATTTGGGCAAGATCACGCTGGGTATATTGACATTATTACACAATTTTTAAAGTGGGGGAAATAGAAGATATGTGTGAGTGGTTCCCGAAGGGGTGTGGCCATGTAGCCCATATGCAATCCCATAAGTAGTTTTCGCCAAATTTCAAAGCGATTGTTTAAATCTTTCAAAAGTTATCGTGCGTACCAGCAGGACAGACAAACGGACATGTCTCTAACGACTTAGAAAGTCTAGAATCGAATTTGGTTCAAGGTCAATTTTTTTATGTGCTACACTTTACCGCTAGGGGAGGGTATAAATACCAAAAACATACACATTCTCCAATGGATCTGATATATAAGACCGACTAAATGTGAACGTACACACCCAGAACATCTGTTAAAAATTAAATCAATATCCAAGATTTTCGGTTTGCCACAGTGATGCCCCTCTGATTATACACAACTTTGACCAAAATTGCCAAAATAGAAATTCGAAAATAAAAGGGAGGCCAATTACGAAAGGCCATAATTAGAACTAAGTCTAATCTAATTTAAATCCACGGTAGTTTCACCCCGCCAGATTAGTTCCGACTAAGACCGAAATTCCAAAGCGGAGAAATTCTGAAATTTAAGTGGGGCAGCCGTATGTTAACTATTACAAAAATCCAATGTTTTCTGTTTGGTCGTCTAAAAATAGCACAAAAAATAATAGACAACTTCTGAAATAATTCGAAATATTACAGACATTCATTTCAGAAAGGACGGCAAAAAGCGAGCTTTCCTTTAAGCCCTCTAATCATTTTCCACTAAGAAAGAAATTCCAAAATAGAGATTATTTCAAATGGTTTTGAAATAGAAGGGCTACCAATTCTTCCATTCCCAGATGATCCATCTAGGACATTCCTCAACTAAGATTAAAACATTCTTAAATGAATACCTAACATTAAGGGCATGTAATACTGAAACTGCAAGCCAAGTCGTTTTTCTTATAGAAACTCCAAACCTTTTCCATTTAACCCCAGTGAAACACTCGGAATAATCCAAATCTGAAGTACAAAACTGGGCAGAATGACCGATCTCCGAACACTGTATTGTGTCTGTAGCGTGCTAGTGTTGTGTACTTTCAAACAAGCCAAACTGATGAGTAAGACATTTCTATACGCTCACACATACACATGTGTGAGATGAATGCATACAATCATAAACATGGCACAATATATCACCGAGATCCGCTCCGGTTCTTTTTTTCTGCTTTTTTGCGCTTTTTAGTTGTTTTTGCATTTGCTGTTTGTTCACACAAGTCACAAGTCAGAAACTGGATTCTGAAGTACAATGGCCGGGGCCGGGGCTTTCATCAATCAACACCGGTTCCTTGCGCATTTCGGCAATGACCACCATTTTTGGAAATCATTAACAACGCAAAACAAACCACTTTGCACGCACTTTACACAAAAAACACGATCATAAAAAAACAGAACACAGAGTCACAGCCAGAGTCAGTACTCCATTGTCGTACGTGTGATCGCACTCGAAAATGAGTTCATTCTTCAAAATCGTTAACATGACTTTTATTTTATACGTTTTTTGGTTTTGCTTTGTTTTTTTGGTCGGCAATAATTTAATTACAATTTAGTCAGAACAACATCATCGCCGTCAGAATCGATCTGGCGGCAACAGCAACAAAAAAAAAAAAACAAAAAAAAAAAAAAAAACACCAACCAATTCGCTGTCGCCAAAACACATAAATTGTTATATATAACAACGATAAAAAGAATATATATTTCAATTTGAAAACTTGAAATCAGTTCAATGACTTTATTCGATTCGTACAACTTTTTTTTTTTTTGGATTTGGCATTTTGCATTTGCAGCAATTCTAAGATAAAACAAAAACAAAACAAACTCACACAGTGTAGAGTGCAAAAAGTGCAGGGGAAACGTCAACGCTTCACTTCACCCGTATACCCCAACGTAAACCCAGAAAATTCCACAGTCAGAATGGAGAAGATTATGGGGGAAATCTCCCGCATTATTGACTTCTGTTTGGTGATAAGGGGAAAAACGTGCATTGATAGTGTCAGGCACAACCTACATAAATGTTGAGTATGTGTAACAGTGGCATTCGAAAGTATTCGTCATGGGCGGATGGTGATTATGTAAAAAAGTTGAAAATTAGCTACACAAACTAAGTAATTAAAATAATTAATTAAATACACTACAATTCAGTTTATCAGTTGTTTAACAATTAAGTGCTTAAGTATTTCAACTATGAAATAATAAAATAATGAAGGGGATTAACCAATTAAGTTTAACATTTATTGAATAGAAACAACAACAGCAAGTGAACAACTTGTCATGAACAACTTTGCCAAGTTTGGCCACGTCGAATTTTAGCAAAAATAAAAGAAATCGGTAGCGAATTGGTAGCGTGCTTGTCTATCAGCTTGGATGTTGTGGGTTCGATTGCCAACAGAGGCTTTGGTCTGTCGCTGCAAAAATCTAGCCATATGATCAGTGTCACCCGGTTTACCCCTGGACCCAAAATTAGAATATCAATTTACTTTGTATTGTAATTAAATATAAATAAAGAAAAGCAAAATCTGAAAATGTTAAACAAAAAACGTGTCTGCAGCGCTTTCCTTCCTTTGCCAAAAAAATCCAAAAACATGTTGGGGTCCATTTTCATTCTACAGTTTCAACGGGGTTCAGTGACCTAAACACAAACCGCCACAAAGGACTTGTCAGAACTCTTTTCAGACTTTTGCCAAGTTACTCTAAGACTGCATTATAAACGCTTATGAGAGGAAGACGCTGAGCTTGCAGTGTCTCATGAAGCAATTTGTAAAATTGTAAAGAAATATTTGGGCACGAAACAATGCTTGGCTTGTCGACTAGTCTCAAAAAACCTGAATTTTAATTATTTTATTTCCTTTAAGACAAATAAATGAGTCATGGTTGATCTTCGCTTTTCGTTTAAACTGATGTTAATCTTCAAATTATTTTTTTCAGTCAAAGTACTGTACTACATCTGTACTCCACCACAGCCAATGACTGGTCTAATCGTATGCCTAGGCATCACTGTAAATTCTAAGGCTCTAAACATCAGGTTGTCTTCTATTCTTCTTAACATGAATATGTCTATTCTCCTGTGTCATTCTATAGTTTGTTTGTAACTCATATATGACAATATGTTTCATTTAACAATATTACTTCAATATACAGGGTCCGCCCATTATTTTTTTTTTAAAATTCTATAACAAAAAAATACTGGATATTTTCTCAAATTTCTTTTTTTATTTGAAAGTACAATCCTTCCGATTAATAATGGCAAATAATTGCATTCAAATGGCTGCCTCGGCTGGCCATGCAGTATCCTAACGACATCAGCTCTGCGGCTGCTAATGCGATCTTCAAAAACAGGGCGCACAACATCGAGTGTAGCTTCGGCTGTTGAAACCAAATGCTGCCAATATCCTCCTCTTCAATTTTTGTAAACAAAAATTCATTCAACATAACGATGACGAAAAAGAAATAAGCACTAGTTGAAAAAAAAACGTTAGATGGCGGACCCTATTTCTCAATAAAGAATTTTCTTTTCTCAATATTATTTTTTACTTTTCCCAATTGGAAATGTTCTTCTTCAAAATCTCAATTTCTATTTTCGAAATTTATAGTAATGAATCTCATTCTTTCTTTATATGGACAACCATTTATATTTGCATTTCGGATCGTTAATTTCAATTTGAAATGGTGAAGTAAATAGACATCGATTAACACTTCCCAGTTAAATTTGTCGACGACTTTTGGTTTACAAAGACGTCACGTAAACAAACTCTAGCCAGTTTTTTTTGTATTTTACTTCTTAGGAAAGCTTAGGAAACTAAAAAACAATCAAAGAGCAATTAAGGATATCACGAAAAGAAAGAAATAAGAATCGTATGTAAATTCACTTCGACATAAATTGTGAACCTAACGTCTCTGAATAGAATGTACCACAAATGTTGGAAGCCGTAGCTTCGATTTCCTTAAAATTAAATTAAATATCATTAGCATTGGCATGGGTTTTCACAAATAATTCCAAATAGCGCTTTATTGATTTGTGAAGAAATATTTATGAAATTGCTCATTCAAAAGTCGAAATACAATTCTAAATACAAATATGACAACACTGAACGCATATTCCGAAATTTGTGGATACTGTTAAATACACTTAATTTAATTCAGATAATAAACAGCCCTTTTGTTTCAATTATCCGTGATTATGAATAAACCGAAATTTGGATAAATGAAATCAATGTCTATTAAACGCTAACAACTTAGAAATCTTAGAAATATTTTCAAAGGAATAAACAATAAAAAAAAGTTCTCCAATTCAGTTGTAAAACAAAACTATCAGCACATTTTCACTGAAGTGAATTAAATATCCTACAGAAGTCGATTTTTGGAAAATAATTGAAGCAAATTTTCAATTATTTAAAAAATTAAATTTAATTTTTTAATTTAAAAAAATACTGTTGAAATTATTTTACAAAATTGTATTTGTCTTAAGAGAATTTTGCAATTATAAAACTTTAACTGTATCCATATCCACTGTATTTCTCTTAAGAGATTTTTGCAATTATAAAACTTTAACTGTATTCCTATTAAACAATAAGTCCCGATTAACACTAGGAATTTTTTTGGATTCCCTTCTGAACTTGCCTCTTGTGTTCATACAAGGAAGTCTTTTTGTTTTCAAATACAAATGACTTTCAAAATATGAAAAACATAAATAGAAGTTGCCAGTACGAGCAAGTTTTTTCATTTTCCATCTTTCCATCAATTATGAAAATTGAAAATTAAATCAAATTAACAGCCTGTTTTTATAAAACGTATACGTCTGAGACGAACAGAAACGTCTGTAGCCGAAACGAAACTGAATTGCGTTTCTATAACTCCAACGAAAAGACAATATACACAAAAATACATAAGAAAACAATTTCAATTAGAATTTAACTGACTGCCTGTTTCCATAAAACGAATTTGTTCGTTCGATACAAATTGGCAATATTGGAAGCGTTATAAAATGGATTTCAGACATTATTCAATTCTGGTTTTCAGATATTTTTTAGATATCGACATATGAAACTCAAGCCCAAAAGAATGGGATCTCATTATTGGAAAAAATCAATTTTATTGCGCTTTCAATTTTGAAAATTTGTAACGAACGCACAAATTCGTTTTATGGAAATAGGCAGTCAGCAAAATTCTAATTGAAATTGACGAAACAGAATTTCTGTTCGTTTTATAAAAACAGTCTGAAAACTGCCTACTCTGAATCAGGACTAAATGAAGTTCCCCAATTCAGTTCTTTCAACATAACGTAGTAAATTATTTAAAAAAAAAAATTGAAATTATTTTACAAAATTTTGTTTCTCTTAGCGATTTTTCCAATTAAAAAAAAAAATAAAATTTAATCGACAATTAATTTCAGCACACCCACTCCATCCCCACTACAACACATGACCACTTGCCTATAACGATTTCAAGTCGATCGCATTTTCTCGTCGTCATGCCAAAACGAGTTCCTCAAGAAATAATGACGAATACTTTTGTAAGCATTAACCTGTCGGTGTCTACTTTGTAACCCAACATTTGTTTATATCCATCCCATATCTTATCAGTTTGTCGGGTCCAACCAAACGGAACGCAAATCTCGCAAAGTATCTAACGTCGTTTAGTGGGTCTGACACCGCCTGGCTTGATTGTGTCGGAAAACGAAAAAGCACTGCGAACACGAGAACGAACGAGTGAGTGCATCTGCAGAAACAGTAGCCCATTCGTGAAATTAGAAAACAAACATAAACACGTTGATGACAAACGCCAATGGTGAAAATATTCCGAGAGATAAAGAAGATACGGGCATAGATAACCGTTTATACCGAAAGAAAGAAGAAAACAATTGTGTTGGCCGATAAAGTTACGGCACGAGATCTATGAAAACATAATTAACAATTAACCATAAAAGAAAAACATTCGTTTTACAATTGTTTTTTTGTTTTGTTGGTTCTGTTTAAGTTTAGGAAGCGGAAATAATTTCATCATAAAGATTACATTTTATGGGCAACTATTTGCCATGAAAATATTGTACTATACAATTTAGTATATGTATTTGTGGCTGGAAATTAGAAGACAATTAAAATCTACAAATATAAAAAAAAAAAATTGGGATACTTTTGAAAATATAAAGGCTTTATTTTCATGCCGGGTGCTAATTTCTATAATTGCAAAAGTCTTGAACAAAAGAAGTGGGTCCATTCCAGCAGTGAGTCATTCATTCATTTACCATTTATGATAGCGGTAAATGATTTATACAACAGATTCTTTGAAATGTATTCTTAAACATTTCATTCATCAGGTGACCATTTCCGATGAAGATTCTTGATGCGAATCAATGGATTTACAAATTGTAAAAGAACAAAGGTGAAATATGTTTATGCTTTTTTAAGTTCATTGATCACATTGCCATATTTTTACGACAGCCTTAACAACCCACTATGAAAGAGACCAAGAAATTCTATCAAACCGTTGAGCTGTAACGTATATACTCAACTGATCGATTGCTACTGCTAAAAACCGCCCCGAATGTATGATGCGTTTACCAGCAAGTTTTACAATACCAATGACTAATGTTGCTGATTCTTTTAGCCCTACTGGAACTTGGGGTTCAACCGTGGCTGGTGGTCTCGTACCAAGGCTAAGGCTAACAAAGGGTGTTCCCATATGAGGAAAACAAATAACCACAGATACCAGCAGATAATAATTTTGTATGACGAAGTAGAAGTGTCAAACAAAATCACGAACTTATGACAATCAGACAAGGTATCCTGGACTCGGCTGATAATAATACTCATAGGGCGATACACTATTTAAATATAAAGGTGTATCAGTACGGTTTTCCCTTTTCTTTGTGAAAAAAAAGTACCACGTATATTCTGAGTTTTTATGTGTTGCTCTTTTTCCTTTCAGAAAGTGTGCCACTGAAATTATTAAATCAGCAGTGTTTTTCCCATCTGAATGGAACTACGCGGAGATATTTTCGACCCCTTGGACCATTATAGGGTTAGGTAGCAAAAACATATGACCATACTTGGCGGTAGATGCACATGATTAGCCAAAAGATCCTGTTCCGATCTTAGAGTTTAATGGGATTTTGATGTTGGTGTGAATTCTATTACACCAAACGATGCAGTTCTAAATTCAATTGTAATTTTTTTTAAAAAATTTTTTGATAACCGTGAAGGAAAATAAATAGAAAAAAAACAACTTTAGAGAAATGCACTATAGAAAATATATCAAATCCAACCTTTGGTTCTTATAGAATGTAAACACGCCGTTGTCTGTGTCATACCGACATTCCAGAGTCCAAAGTTGGACATGATTCCAGAGTAGTTGGACCATCAGAATTCTGAAATTATATTATTTTTTTCCTAAACCTTGTTCGTATTCGAGTTCTCATTAAAAACCACCAGTTCTGCAGACTATAGCGTTCGAACGCGATGAGGTAATCAAATTCAAAATTATATCCTTTAAAATTGTATTCAAATTGCGTACATGTTTCCTTCAGCATGCCATGAACAGTTTAAAGCCTAATACGTTATTTGGGGAATTTGTACGAGGCTTAAAAATTACTAACAAGTCTCCGTCACCACCAAGTATGGACCTGGGATAATTCTGTGATAATACCACACTCTAATCAGCAAATCGCGGCCGCCGAAGCTGTTTTCTTTCTGAAATGAGCCAAATCGTTCGATCGGAAAATATTTTATACCTCAATAAGAAAAACTACAACTACCAAACGAATTTAGATTCGTTTAGAGATAATCGACTTTGGATAACTGCAATTCGGTTAAGTGAAAATGTCTAACTGATGCTATTTATGGTTCTCAACAATTAGTTTTGTGTTCATTTAGGACAAATCACTCCGAAAAAAAAAGCTATAACGAACACCTAATAACATGTCGGGAAGTATTTTAATATCGATCAGTTATTTTACTTATAAAAATGCTTTCTGGAAAATGAAATACAATGAAAATTGTATTTAAAATGGTCCCAACCTTTTGTCGAGGTAGTAATTTGCACAATATTGTGAAAATTACTGGGAGATTTACTGTTTCCGCAATTATCCCTAACTTATTATCCCTGCCTCTTCCTCTCTGGCGGAGGTTAAATTAATTGGAACCCAAAACACAGTCCAATTGGATTTCAAACTACGCTGCTGCAAAAAGGACACTTGTTGAGACGATTCTCATTGTGTGCCGCAAAACAGAGGCACAGAGAAATATACGTCAATGACGAACACTAAGGAAAACAGATGGAGAATGAAAAACAATGAATGATGGTTAAAATAAAACATAAGATAAAGATAAAAACAAAAGCAGAAGGAAATAAAAAATAGTAAAATATAAAGAACAACAACTACGATGATCGAGAGATGGTAGATTCTTTAAAAAAAATATAATAAGAAGACAGTACCGAAAGAAAAATGAGAATTACTTACAGTTTGCATACGGAGACGAATACAATCCAATACGATGGAGCGAGAGAGATCTTAGAGATTTGAATTTGGCTAGAACGCAGCCCCGTTCAAGTCTATTAAACAAGGAACTTTTTGTTGGATTTTGTTTTTGACAGGATTTCGGGATTTCTTTCTTTCCCGTTTATTTTTCTCACCCTTGGTTTTAGGCACTGATGATATTTTTATAATTTTTTTGGTTTAACAAAAATTTAACACTTCAAATTTGTGGTTGATTTGTTGGGAGAATTCTTGATTAATTCGTGTGTATTAAGGGAGGAGTTTTTTTTTCAAGAAATTCACACTAAGGGATATATGCAGCAATCTCACTCGGATCTTAGATACTCTACAAGGGAAAGAAAGAAGAGAAATAAGTATGAAAAGAAGGAATAATGGAAGAAAAAAAGTCGATCATGAAAGAGCAAAAGAAAAAAAGGAAACTTGTGATGACAGTTGAGTTTAAAATGTTCTCTTTGTCCGTTGTCAACAGATGCTCCATGCTAACTACGAACTTCAGCAGACGAATGACCGAGCTAAAAAGCAATACCGAATAAAACGAGGACGACTCAACATTTTTTTTTGCGAAACACATGAAAGGGGGGAATAGCGTAACAAAAGAAAAGAAGCGAGAAGTTAACACCGGCTTTTCAATATGGATGACAGCGATGATGATGACGATATTCCCACCCTCTCTTTTTTGAGAATTCCGACACGCATAAAATACACCAACAACATAAAACTCAACTCTTTTGCGCTACACTGCACACACAAAACGCGAAATTCACAAATCAAACAAACGAAATTTTAACACAGGAAAACAATTTGAACAAACGAAAAATGAATTTTTCTTCACAACTTCAAAAAACAAATGAATGAAGGAAAAGGCAACGATTATTGAACAGGAACGAGAACTTGTGTAGCTGCAGCTCCGAGCAGTAGTTTTTGCCAACAAAAGGGAGTTGCCTCTCTCAAGGCACACAAAAAGCAAAAAAAAACACGCGGCGGCGACGGTCGATCGGGTCATTAAAGAGAGGCCTGCCTTTATGTGTTCATCACTTTCGTTTCATTTAAGCTTTTTTTTTGGGGGGTTTTTGCATTCATATTCATTCTTTTTCTCGTTTGATTCTTACGTTTAGTTGTTGTTGTGGTCACTTAATAATTTTTCATAAATTGCTGTGGAGCCGAGATTTATTTTGCAGTATTCCTTTTGCCTCAACACAAATAAATTTATCTTTTTTGTTGTAGTTGTTGTTGTTGTTGTCACAATAAACACAATTAAAATCCAATATAAAAATCGTGGCAAACGTTATTCATTTGCACAACGCTAAAGATTATGTTTTGTACACCGAAAGAATCAACTTAATTTATTTAAAATAAAATAAAATCTCTGAATCTAAATCTCTTTTGAATTAAATAATAATAAAAAAAAAAACAAAACAGAAACACTTTTCACAGTATGTTTGGACAACTTTTTGTGTAGTTCACACGACGATTTCTGTGTAAAAACTGACATGGGACCAAAACGAAACTGTAAATTGGATAACAAACAAAAGAGCGACCAGCAAAACGAAACAGAAGAAGCAACAAAATGAAACAACAACAACCGACAAGTATTCGAAAGGGAGAGTGAACATGTTATCGAGAGAGAGAGAGAGTGAGTGTGTGTTCGAGAGAGCTCAATGATCGTTGTGTAGAGTTTTTGATGGGCATTTGTTGTTGTTTTTTTTTTTTTTTTGGTTGTGTATCGTAATTTTTAATTTGTGTATATCGTAGATTGCAGCAACAACAAGCATTGCAGGAGTGTTGACAAGTGTGGCGGGTTTTTAACACGTTTTGCGATTTATATTTTTATGATTTATTCCAAGTTTGACGATTTTTCATGTGCCTTTTACTAACCAAGTTATTGCCAGTTGAGTACACATATTCCCTTCGAAGGAACAAAAAAATATGGAAAATCATCTGAAAACAACTGAGGGTCTACATCTACACTTGCTTGTTCATTTGAAAAATGTCGTTGCAAGAGTAACTTCTCTCAAGAACTGTTGCTGTACGCAGCAGTAAACAAAAACACAATGTTTCCTACACCACAAATTGTCAAAGTATGGGCTAGCAAATTTGTTTTCATAAATACGCTAAGCTAAAAAACTTAGTAAGCTATACTAACGCACTTTTGGGTCGTCTTGTAGGACTTTGTCGGACCGCAATACAGAAATTGGTGGACAAATTCGAGCTTTTGGGACAAGTTAGTGTTGCGAAGAATACAACCCGTGTCCGTCCAAAGGGTGTGTCCATTAAAGGGAGATGTCCGTTATGGGAGATTTCACCGTACATACATATTCCGGCAATATTGTATCCAGTAGACCAGATCTACAGGGTCCGCCAAATAACTTTTTTTTTTTAAATTCTATAAAGAAAAAACTGGATAATTTCTCAAATTTCATTTTTTATTTGAAAGTACAATCCTTCCGGTTAATAATGGAAAATAATTTCATTGAAATGGATGCATCGGCTGGCCATGCAGTAGCCTAACGACATCAGCTCTGCGGCTGCTAATGCGATCTTCAAAAACAGGGCGCAAAACGTCAAGTGTAGCTTCGGCTGTGTGGAAATCAAATGTTGCCAATATCCTCCTCTTCAATTTTGGTAAACCAAAATTCGTTCAACATGGCCCGAAAACGAAATAAGTACTAGCAGAAAAAAACATTTTCCGGTTCTCACTTCCATACTTTGAGATATTGCAAACGAATTGAAAATACACCTGATCTTGTGTTGGAGGATATAGAAATGTCTAATTAGCGTAGGTAATTTTTAAAAATAAAAACTGAATAATTATCACGTTAATAAAAAAATGCCAATAAATTTGAACCCCTATAGAAGTTCAATGTATTTTTGATGACAGAACAGCTGAAATAAACAAGTCTTTCTTTTTTTGATAAATACATAGGTACTTGAAATACAATTTAAAATAATTTATTTGTTTTTGATATTGTTACACCCTACACCCTAAAACAGAATGGTATACTAATTTTGTTATCCTACATTTCTGAAATGAATTCAGATCCAACAACATTGCATTTCGGTAAATCTGAACAGATACTGGGTCAGATTTTTAAGAAACGTATTTATGGTCATAACAAAGTTAAGCACATTTCGTACAAATAAAAATTCACAAGGCCATGCAAGGCATAGCCCCCAAAATAAGGGGGCTGTGCCATAGCATGGCCCGATGAAAATACAACTAAGACAAAGTGTGATCATTAATATGCACGACCTTCACTTTCTATTCTATTATAGTGGACATGCCTTAATCGATTCAAAAAGTGATTCTGAGTCCATCGCTTCATGGTTTTATTTGTTACAATCAAATGTTGAAATACATATTTTCAGCCAGTGTAGGGTCTAATAAATTCTTTAAAGACTAGTGTCAACCTTATGAATTTCCTTACATTACATTAAGACTATTCTTAAATTAATGAGACATAATAGTTAGTAACTACTTTATTTTTCCAATTATCGCAGTTGATTATCATAGTAATTGTCGCCAGTTAGCGATTTTGTAAGTGAAAAAGCAAAACAATGTGTAAATTCCTCAAGCGAGAAGAGACAAATAAATATCTACGATTATAACGTGATTAGTACGCAGATGTGTTTTCAACAATACTCACGATTTAAAATAAAAAATGTACAAACAGATATTCAGGCGCCCGAAAGATTATTCTCTTTTTTTTCCATTTTTACACCTGCATCGATCGTCATCTAAGTATCAGAATATATTTATGTATTTAATGCGTTAAATTTGCGACTTAATGTCATAGTCTGCCCGACGATCAATTTTGAAGACAAGGCCCAAATATCTTCGCCAGCTTGGAAATATCCCAAAAACGCTATTTTTTTGGGTTCAATGGTAAACCGGGTGACACAGACCGTATGGCTAGATGTTTGCAGACCAAAGCCCTTGGTGGGAATCGAATGCACAACCCCCACGCTTATAGGCAAACACGCTATGAATATGGGGGTATTCGTTTTCTGGAAACAGACATTAAGTCTGAACGTTTAGAATTTAATCACCTAACATTTTGATAAACAATATTTAAGGAAGATTTATCGGACTTCAGTTTACTTTTTTGGGGAATTATTCATAGAACGGACATTGGTAGGCAGTAATACCGGGCTCTTAGTCCTCTAAAAACAAATTCCCGAACAAAAGTTCCGACTGGCCAAAATTTAAAAACAATTAATTAAAATGCTATAAACTAATTATATAATTTATAAAGATTGTACTGTTTTTCTAAAAACAAACTGAGGTTAGAAATTTCCTTAAATTCGCCGATGCGGGAATATTTTGGCCGTAGCACCGGCTAAAAAACTCCGATTGAGATAAAATGTAGCATTATAAGAAAGGAATTTTGGTAAATTTTAAGCTGCATATGGTCATTTCCGTGGGTCGCGAACGTACGTTCGTACGATTTTGATGTACAAAAAATATAGAACACATCTTTTTTCTCGATTTTTTTTTGTGATTCGATAACATTTTGGTAGCTCTATATTTAGTACAAAAGATGGCTTTCATCGAGTTTTAGTTTTCATAATAATAGCAATAAACATGTGGTCGCGAACGTACGGATCGGCGGAAATGCCCATATCTTATTTTCAGTTGTTAATGAGAAGATAGTGATTAATTCGCCTTGAGTTTTGCGGGATAAATATCCGACCGAAAACCGAGAAACCTTTTTTAATTTTTTTTATTATTTTTAAAATTTAATTTTTTAGGATTTAAATATGAAGTAGTTAATGATAAAATAGTGATTAATTCGCTATTTGCTCACCCCGCATTTTGCGGAATAAATTACCCGCCAAAAACGAAGACTGTGGATTTTAAACGAAAAACGCACCCAAGCGATAGCTCTGACCAAAATGCGGAGAGGAATGTAAAGGCTTTTTTGTTTACGTTCCTCAATCAAATATAAGTGAGCTTTGTCTGAGAAACTGTTTTTTTCTGAAAAAAACTCCCGTTGATCTTCAAAGAAATTCATAAATTGTCGAATTTCTAAACTGCACCAACTTATAAAATTCGCCTTACAGTGCAGATAGACGATTTTGCCTTTAAACGCCGCCCAATTTACACATTTCAATATTTTTAAATTCTTTCCCTTACATCAGCAATATTTTCAGAGGAACACATCGAATATAGTCAGACGTGTTTATGTCTCTACGGAACCGGTCGTCTCCAAATTTTCGATTAACGTTCTTATCCAGACTCTGTTGGAGGATTATAATGAGTATAAGAACGAAATGTCAATGACCACCATTTTAGTAGTCGATTTTAAATATTTCTAAACTGTTTAAGTAGATTGTACAATTTCTACTGAACACACGAATCACAAAAAAAAAAAAAAAAAAAAAAATCTGTTAAAAGAAATAACGCACTAGTGAAAACGAAACTAGAACCTGAAAGAGCTTTTACACAACATTTTAGTGATTGTCAATACTATTTCAGGTTTTGGAAAAAAAAAATACAGAAAACGTAATTTCGGGCCATATATACCATTAGACTGTACTGTGAGGTACTTATTGACAAAAGTGATCTCGTGACGCAGTTGCTGCTAAAGTCGTACCCTCCGTACGACACAGCACCGATGGCTCTGTGAATTGCATTACACTGCATTTATAGAATTTAAATGAGTATTTTTCAAATACTTTGTAATCTTACAAGGATTTTTTCGTATTGAACCCCCACCTTTGCCTTCACCACCAAGTTCACATTCGCGCAGCGCAATTTAATTCCGTATACCTGTAGTGCATTTCTCATTACAGTAAATCATCTCGGTTTAGTACAACATGGTCTGGGCGGCCAAGCGATGTGCGATCTGTGTGATGTGTGGGCGTTTTAAATGCGATCGTGTATGTATGTATGTATGTATGTATGAGTGATTTTTCCAAATAGCCGTCTTCGACTATTTACAAAACATACAAAACAGTTAATAAAGACTGCTACGATTAGGAAGGTGTAAGTATGTAAGTGATGCGTGATAAATACAATTTAAAAGCCACGAAAATACTAGAATAGAAAAAGCCAGATACAATTTTTGTTGTTTACACATTACGTTCTACAATACATGCACCTAAATATTAAGTTAATGATTTGTGCCATTCTGCGAATTTGCTCGTGGCACTAAAATGGCAACATCGGTGTCTTTTTGCACGCGATAGATGTGTGTTTATAGAAATAAGCGTGCTGGAAATTGGCGATTGCCAACTTGCTTGCGATTTTGGGCTTTCAAAAACAATCCTACAATTGGAGGTTAACTATTCCAGAACAAAACATTAGCCATTCGGAACCGATGTAAAACAATAGGCCCCGGTTGATATATATATCATATATCTCCTCGTATTTCTACAGGGAATGTGGAGATTAAATCGTGGCTATGTAAGTGCGCAACCCAAAGACTTTGTTTTTTAGCAAAATACGAAATTATCATTTGAGTTGGTCACCAATTAAAACAAAACAAAAATTATAATGAACAACAATTATACAATTCTGATGTACTACGGTCCCCTGGATACAAAAATATCGGAAATTTTTTATTTTCTATGGAAGGGAATTCTTGAGACATTATTTCATCATAAACCAAAAACAAACTGGTCGATTTGGTGGAAATACATTTTGAAAATAAATTTGTATGTAAAGGTTTTTTTTTAATTTTTTTTTCTTAATATTGTTGAGATATGATTTGTTTAGAAACAAACAACTACAAGTCCGATTTGGTTGAAATCATTTTTGAAAAATTGAGTTCTTGATTATCTACCTTTATCGCCTTTTAATGTGAAGAACAATATCGGAGTTACAAACAAATTTAGGTCAAAACAAATACGTTTCCCTCTATTTCTTTTTAAACTTATGACTAAAAATATTTATTTTAATTATCTTTTCTTACAAATTAAACGAAATGTGGACCATGGAAATCCATGGTGGTTTCTTCGAATGTATTTGGTGAAGGTATCTCATTATCTCATTCAGGTGAGATAATCTAATAAGTAAATATTAAAAAAAATAATATTTCAACCAAATTGATCCAAACAATTTAATTTAGAAAATAAAAGATAATCCGCACCACCATGTTCATTAGAATTCTATAGCGTTTAATACCGACCCGCTTGAAAATTTCATAAAAAGTTTCTAACTGATGGTATAAATGATCCAGAAATATTTTTTTTTGTATTCCTTGTTGTTTCCCACAAGAGGTGTTATTTTGGTATTCAAAGAAAAATGGAATTTTTTGAGATAAATGATCACATGTTTATTTCACAATAAAGAGGAAGGTATGTCGTTAATAATAAAAGAACAACATCAGCCAAATAGCCACCACATCACAAAAGATCGTCCAAGTTCATGTTTGCAATTTCCGGCCACAAAAAAAAAAGGTTTATCATGCTTCTGTAGCGCTCACACTTAAACAAAATGGAGCATTTACAAAGAAAAATGTGATAATCATGTCACCGCTCCAAAGTCAGCACCACATATTTCTGAGGATGCATTGACTTCGATGGACGACCTCGTACGGGACGAGGACCGTTAGTGCAGTCCTGACATTCTGTCAACATTTCCAGTCACTGTCCAAAGAACAGATATGCAATTGAAACAACAACTGTAGATCGACCACCGGGCATAAACTCATCAACTCTAACGTTTGTTGGAATTCTCCAGTGCCTCGGCTTGTCAAACTTGTTAAGAACTGCTTGAATTTGTTCAATGACTCCGGATGATTCGGGACAACCGAATTGGATAACTTTCTTTTCCAACAACCTCTTAAACATTGTATTAAATTGACATTTCATACACGCTGAAAAATACGTCTTTCTGTTGTTTACACACAAGTAAAACGCGTGTTTGGTCTTTGTAGCAAGTAAAGCTTATTTCCTTCTACACAAAGCTTATTTGGATGTAAATATAACTCGTTTGCTTTTAGTATTACATATTTGTGTATAAGCAATAGCGTGTTTGGGAAAAACAGACAACGAACTTATTAAATTCAACAAAGCACAACATTTGGGTGCGAATAAGTGTGTATTTGCAACTGTTTTCGTAATTTTTTTTCTGCATTTACGCTCTTTAGAATAAAAGCAATACCGAGAGAATGAGATGGATTGTTATATAGAAATTCAAAAATTAAAAAAATAAAAAGTAAGTCAAATATGTATACATTTATATTCGATATTTATCACCTACAAACAAGTTAATGTTTGTGGTATGGAAAAATATATATATGTTTGATGCGAACTTGTTTGCTGAAATTTATTAAAATGACCATTTTTTTCAGCGTGTAGATCTACATTTATTATCAGTTTTGTCCCCCCCGTCCGAACCACTGTGTGATCTGGAGCTCACAAACAGTATACGATATAAACTTCATGCATTTACGCCTTCTCTCTGCATTTATTGTCCAAGCAAGCAGTAATAAAGTCCACTACAGCAGGAATACTGATGAAAACGCCTGGATAAGAGTCTCTGCCAGAACTAACGGCCCGAGACACAATGCCACATAAAGCTCCGTCGCGTATAACGGGTCCGCCTGTACCTACTTGACAGACTTCCGGTCGCCTGAATACGGCTGAGCAGAACATGGAATCAGTTATTACATGTGTGGTATTCCGATAGACATCTCTACATTCGTCCGCTGGCATTACGAGCAGTGTGATCTTCATTAATTGATTTGACTCGATTTTGGACATGACTTCGTTGTTCGACCATCCCACGGCCTCAATCACATCGGTGGACTGCACCGGTCTCTTACACAAAGGGATAATTCTCGAATTTGCGCCATTGTTAAGGTGGGCGCGCACTTTTACCACCGCTACATCCGCATCCAATGCGGAATTCCGCTTATATCGTGGATGCCTGTATATGGCTGCAATATTTCGTTTTTTGGGCACAGCATTGTGATACTCACCGTGTGGCAATCGTACGAGATGTTCTTCGGCCACGATCACAATCAGCTGATCCTTCCGATAGGCATCGAAACAGTGTGCGGCTGAAACTACATGCCAGGCAGATACTATAGTGCCACCACAAACGAATGCGCGCTCATGCCTCGTTTTGATCTGTGCCACCCAGGGAGCTAGACCAATTGGTACAGGCCTTCCATGTGCCACGCGCCAGTTTCTTGTTTTACTGTCTTTCGCATAACTTTGCTTGCGGAGAACCAGCACTGCTGCCAAGCAAATAGCCATGATCCGAATAGTGTTTATGCACATTGTCTTCGAGTCTGTCTGTGCTGAAATGGACGGAAACCAGACCTTTTATAACTGTTCTAATCTAAATATTGAATGGAATTTATGGGCCAACTGTTTAAATTGTGTCACTGTGTGCGAGTATTTATTTGCCAAGTGAGAGCATTTATTTGCCATGACAAAAATTCATTCATGAAATTAATTAAGCGACGAACACAGTGACGTACAAAAGTTTTTAGATTTCTTTTCAATTTCTTTGACTATTTTTTATTGTAATCCATACAAGGAAAAATTGGTGATATCAACATATCGGGTGCTTTGTCTAGTGGTTTCTTTGGTGAGTGTACATTATTTCTCACCGTAATCGTGACAAAACCGAAACTGACGAACATGAACGAAATGCAACGTTTGTTGTGCGAAATGAGCCACCTACCGCTGATGTTGTATGGAAATACAATCTAGAGGGCTGACGACTGAAGCCTACATGTCAAAGTAGTTGTACGTCTGCGACCTCTGGATGTCACGACGTCTCTCATAGTAAATGTGTGACTATCCGCTTTTGGGGATCGTCTGAACTCTAGAGTGTCTTTGGTATTCAGTGGGTACAAGAGGGAGATGCCTCAAAAATATAAAGGAAAAGGAATTTTGATATGAGAGAATGAGAACAATGAAAATTTATATTTATTGCCCTACCTGAATATCTATACTGCCGTCCTATAAAAGAAATCCACAAGCGTCAAAATTTCGAAATTGATATAAGGCCAGATTCGGAACCGTGAATGAGATTCTGATTTTTGCGTTCAGCTCATAAGACCCACTTTCAACTGTAATACTTCTTTAAATCAGTTTTGAAAGTTTAGATTTAATTTATTTATTTAATTTTGAGGCCCGAAAGTAAAAGCAAAATATATCGAAACTATCAAAATGGAGATGTGAGACATTAATTCTTAGAATAAGTACGGTTGGAAGCTTCTACGAATTATGCATTATTATAATTGTATACATTACAGAATAATGCCGTGAACAACGAATTATCCTATCCATCCAAATAGTAAGCAAATACCATTACCAAGATTGCCCTGGCCTTTAGACAAGTCGCCCGTATCTAGATGTATCTAACCACCATTCCATTCAATTGACCTTTTCTACTTCAAAAAAAAAAAAAAAAACCCAAAAAAAGCTATGAATATTTCGGATTAATGTGTACAACAATACCAAGTCGAAAAGTTTAGCCAAAAACGCTGCAGCTGTTTTTTTTTTTTTGTGGCAAAGCTAAACGATGAATATTCGATTTTTTCCACAAATCCCTGATTGTTCAATGAAAATGGACTGCAGATACTCGCATGCTTGTATGAAAAGTCGCCTGCAGCCTCCACGGCTGGAAGACAGACGGGTCAAAAAACAAAATGTGTTGCTTTAGCACAGGCGTGGGGTACGTGGGGAAGGTTGATGGAAACGAAACCAAGTCCTGGCACACACACTCACGCACATCGCCTAAATGCGACGTTCACAAGTCGTGTTGATGTGTAATGGATATGCAAATTAATATTTGAGCACATTTTCAGATCAACGCACAGATGAAGGATAAACATGGAATGACTGATGGAGACGGAGATGGAGACAGAGACGTCGACCATGGTCGTATGATGTATCTGGAATCATCCTCGAGCATAACAAGTACGGCAGATACACATTCCCATGTCCCGGGCCAATGTTTCGCCGTTTGTTGCTTTCACTGCAGTTTGTATACACATGTATATGGTGGGGTATGTACACATACTCGTGTATATGTATGTATGTGTGTACATACGACTGTATATAGAGTTATACATATGGATATGTTTGTTATCGACAAAGGCTTTCAGCAGATACTCGTACTTATTTGCCGCAGGACATTGTTTGCGTAAAATTATTTAAGAAAGTAAGTTTTAAAATAGTTGTGTGTACACAGGAATATGGTTGGGTGTATGGGTGGTTGTATGGGTAGGTGGGTGTGTGTGTTCAATATTTCGTTTGTATTCATATTAATAATAAAATTGTATTTACAAATGTAGTTGTAGTTGTTGCGAGGGCAGTGTGTACTTGTAGTCACGCATACACACACATTAATAAAGTACTAATCAGCGGCGGAAAGAAGGCTCCCGGAAGGCCCTGTAGCCGTTTAAATAAAATTCCAAAGAAAATACTTCAACTTGTTGATCTCCAAAGAATTGAGCATTGTGGCTGATAGGAAAGGATTGGATGATAAATCATTTTGTACTGCGTAAATTAACCCTGGAATACTAATGTTATGTTTAAAATATTATCGACTAAAACACATATATACTACCGATTTATATATGAACGTTGGTTTGATTTTGAATACAAATCCTACTATAACGTTTAGTTTTTATATTCATAAAAATCGTATATTTATTAAAATCACTTTTGTTATCAATGAAAATGATGTTAGTAGAAACGACTAACGTTAGAGTTCGAGTGTTAAGGTCTTTAAAAAGGCAAAATTTCAATTTGGAGGCCCTTAAGAGAAACTCAAGACAGTGGTGATAGTGGAGGGTTTTGATAAAGAAGATATTTTGAAAGACTTGAATTAATTTGGAGATACCAACGCAACCATAAACCTTCTCCCTGATCAGGAAGAACTTAAGAAGAAATGCTTATAACCAAGAGTTTGTAAAGAAAATATTTAAGTACAAATAACTGTTAAAGGAAATCGTTCTGAAATATTTAACTTTGGAGGCTTTGGAAGGCAGAACAATAATATCTATCCTCATAAAACAGTCTCGCTGATCAGGAAGGATTTAAGAGGAAGAAGAAATAGCTTGTTAAAAAAATTATTTAAATACTGCAACGAATGTCTGTTAAAGGACACGTTCTAAAATACTTGTCTTTGGATGCTTTTGAAGGCAAGGCATTGTGGAATAATTGACTAAGAAGGTTTTCCAGAAGGTCTCCAAAAGAACCCTGACAAGTACTCCTCGCTGATAAGGAAGGACTTAAGAAAATATTATAGAAATTTTTATCCAAAAAGGATCTAAACGAAAAATTACATGAACACCTTTTTGGTGATAATGAAGAACTTGGTAAAATGCAAATATTTTGGAGACTTTATTAAGAAGAATAGGTGGGAAAAATCATCTCTCTAAAAAACAAATCTTCTCATAAATATGGGAAGACTTGTAGGCAAAGTCATGCTGGAAGATGTGAAAAATAAGGCATTCAAGTATGTAGATCCCCCTTGTCGAGAAGAAGAAAGGACTTTGAAAAGTTGGAATTTTAGGGGGAAAAAACAGTCAGTAAGACTTTAATAGGAAGTTTTACAAGTTAGATCTAAAGAGGAACTCTCAAGGAGGCCTTTTCGCTGAGAAGGAGGTTCTGGATAAAGGAGGCATTCTGTAGATTTTATTAAAAAGGAAATCTGACCAGAAGACCTCTTCGGCGATATGGTAGGTCTTGATAAGGAAACCCTTCGGGAAGCTTCTTTAGGAGGCCTCGCAGGAAAGCCTTCAAAAACTCTTCATAGCCGGAAAGCCATTCTGTAAGATGTACTGCCACTGTGTGCGATTCGATGGAGTAGCTATTCCCAAACTTACTGGTGTATCGTGCATCAGTCTGTGTTCGTATCAGACGACCTATATTTTGAATATTCCCTGTGCTATAGACAGACCTTTTAGTAGTCTATCATAAAGACATATTTTTTTACACTTAAAATTATGTCAAATCAAACATGACCTGAAAATATATTGTCCATTTTCAGTGGTTTACCAATGAAAATCATTCAAATCGATAAAGAATTCGATTTCATTTACAGTTTATTGATACAATTTCTGGTATCGGTATTTTTTGGGTTATTTTTCAATAATATTTTATTTTATTTTATTTTATTTTATTTTATTTTATTTTATTTTATTTTATTTTATTTTATTTTATTTTATTTTATTTTATTTTATTTTATTTTATTTTATTTTATTTTATTTTATTTTATTTTATTTTATTTTATTTTATTTTATTTTATTTTATTTTATTTTATTTTATTTTATTTTATTTTATTTTATTTTATTTTATTTTATTTTATTTTATTTTATTTTATTTTATTTTATTTTATTTTATTTTATTTTATTTTATTTTATTTTATTTTATTTTATTTTATTTTATTTTATTTTATTTTATTTTATTTTATTTTATTTTATTTTATTTTATTTTATTTTATTTTATTTTATTTTATTTTATTTTATTTTATTTTATTTTATTTTATTTTATTTTATTTTATTTTATTTTATTTTATTTTATTTTATTTTATTTTATTTTATTTTATTTTATTTTATTTTATTTTATTTTATTTTATTTTATTTTATTTTATTTTATTTTATTTTATTTTATTTTATTTTATTTTATTTTATTTTATTTTATTTTATTTTATTTTATTTTATTTTATTTTATTTTATTTTATTTTATTTTATTTTATTTTATTTTATTTTATTTTATTTTATTTTATTTTATTTTATTTTATTTTATTTTATTTTATTTTATTTTATTTTATTTTATTTTATTTTATTTTATTTTATTTTATTTTATTTTATTTTATTTTATTTTATTTTATTTTATTTTATTTTATTTTATTTTATTTTATTTTATTTTATTTTATTTTATTTTATTTTATTTTATTTTATTTTATTTTATTTTATTTTATTTTATTTTATTTTATTTTATTTTATTTTATTTTATTTTATTTTATTTTATTTTATTTTATTTTATTTTATTTTATTTTATTTTATTTTATTTTATTTTATTTTATTTTATTTTATTTTATTTTATTTTATTTTATTTTATTTTATTTTATTTTATTTTATTTTATTTTATTTTATTTTATTTTATTTTATTTTATTTTATTTTATTTTATTTTATTTTATTTTATTTTATTTTATTTTATTTTATTTTATTTTATTTTATTTTATTTTATTTGGAGGATTTTACAGTGCGTAGGTTTTCATAAATTGTTTGGGGGGATTGTCAGAATTTTTGTGTTATTTTCATATTGGGCTTTTGGGGAGATTTTTTATTTATTTTTGTGAATTCTTCATTTTTTTTTGAGTAATTTTTCATAGAACCTATTTTTTGTCGTCATGTTTGATATTTTATGAATTTTTTTCAACAAATTTTGTCAATAATTTTGAAACTGACATTCCTATTCAAATGCAATAAATGTGAAGATTTCTGCCAATTTATGTCTCAAAAGGCGAAGAACAAAAATAATTTTGTCATAAATTTTGTTTTTATCTTTTATTTTTTTTTCAACCTTAAAAACTATGAAAAAATTATTTTCTGACTTAACTTTGTTAATAAATCTGAAACTGACATTTGTATTCAGATGCACTAAAGGCGAAGATTTAAAATTATTTAGTGACACATTTTTTAAAATGTATTTGAAGGAAATCCATCATTTCGTTTTCCAATTGCCAATTTATGTCTCAAAAGACGAAGATTTAAAATAATTTTGACATATATTTTTTTTAAATTTATTTGAAGTCGTTTTCTGGTTCTGACAATTTAAAATAATTTTGTCATAAGTTTTCTTAAAATGTACGTGAAAGAAATCGGTCTGACAATTTGTGTCTTAAAAGGAGAAGAATTAAATAATGTTGTCATCATTTATTTTTAAAATTTTTATTGTAAATGTGCATAATATTTTTATCATTTTTGATTTTTATGAATTTTTTTCAACCTAAAAAAATTACAAAAAAATTAGTTTTCTGACAGAACTTTGTTAATAAATCTGAAACTGGCATTTGTATTCAGATGCAGTAAAGAGGAAAATTTAGTGACACATTTTTAAAAAATTATATCACACAAATCGGTCAATTCGTTTTCCAGTTCTGACCATTTGTGTATTAAAAGGCGACGATTTAAAATAATTTTGACTTAAATTTTTTTAAAATTTATTGTAAAGAAATTGGTCAAATCGTTTTCTAGTTCAGACAGTTTGTGTCGCAAAAGGCGAAGATTTAAAATAATTTAGTGATACATTTTTTTAAATTTTATTTTTTTTTTGTTTTATGTTTATTTCAAAGTGATCGGTTAATTCATTTTCCAGCTCTTACAGTTTATTTCTTAATAGGCGAAGAATTTAAATAATTGAGTGTTACTTTTTTTAAAATTTATTTGAATGAAATCGGCCAATTCGTATTGCAGTTCGGACAATTCATGCCTCAAACGGCGAAGATTTGAAATTATTTTCACATAATTTTTTTTAAAATTTATTTGAAAGATGTCTGTGAATAATAATCAAGTAAAAAAAAATTTTGACATAATTTTTTTTAAAAAAAATTTCTTGTTGTATTTCTAATTTTTTTATGCATTTTTGCAACTTTAAAAAAATTATGGAAAAAATTTTTTTCTGACTTAACTTTGTTAATAAATCTGAAACTTTGGCAGAGTCGTTCCATATATTTAGTGTTATCTGCTTTTTTTTTACAATTTTTTTAAGTGCTAAAAAAAAACATTTTAAAAATATGTCTAGTTTTACATCAGAGTTTTGTAGTGGTTATTCACTACACTTTTGTATTTTTGTTGTTGCATAGTGTGATTTTAAGAGCCACATAGACCAGTATGCGTACTTATTAATCATTAATCATTTTATTTCCCCTTATTGAAGTGGTGTTTCATGGACACTTAGTACTCCAAGCCATAGATATTCCTATCCTGTGCCACTAAAGTCCAGCCAGAAGGCCTGGATTGATTTGCCTTTCTCCGCCACTGTCCACTTACTTAAAATATTGTGTTTCATGCTCTTCATGCCATACAAAATTTCTATATAACTATTGCTAGTTTAATTCGAATATTTAGTACAATAACTTAATATCTGTACAGACATCCAGACATACATACACACACACACACATATGTAAATATAACTTACCTCCGAGTTGTAGACTTGAAGTTAGCCTGAAATCAAAGGAATTGTCATTAACATTTACTGCTGCATACACATATCGATTCGATTAATGTTCTTATAATTAGTTATTAAATAAAATTGTAATTAAAAATTAATAAAAATATTAAATTGGTTTAAGGGCATTAATTATATTTTACAAGCAAAGTTTATGGGTGAACTAACTCTGTTGTCAAAAGTCATAAACGAATTCAATGAACAGAACATTGGACCAATAGGAAAAATATATGTAGGCAAAGTTTTCCGATAATAAACTGTAAGATAGCAAAGAGAGAGAACGCTTGATTTTTGGTAATTAAATAAACCGCTTTTGGGCAACTGAAACTTTGTACTTAGTTCTGTTTTCCTTTATTACTTTAATATAAAAGAAAAACATTAAAATAAAGAAAATTTTCTACATAATTTACAGTTTCATGGACTCGTCAATAAAATGCCGAACCACTGGCTATGTTCGGCACAACAAACTCCCCACGAGACTATGCCACACAATGTATTCCTGCGTACAGCCGGACCGCTGGCATCCTGGTAGCCTGGAATGCCAGCACACACCATACTACTCGTTATTGTGGTCTCCGAATCCTTGTGGATCCTTGGAAAATACCGGAACTATGATGGACTGCAATTCATTTGGACTATCCTCCAGGTTTGTACGGTCCCATCTAACAATTTGTATCGATTGGCCTGCCATCAAGGGCTTGGTACACATTGCTAAACGGTTTTTTAAAATGTGTACACACAAGTAAAACGCGTCGTTGTATCAAGTAATGTTTATTTGAATGTAAATATGAATTATTTGTTATTAATATTAAGTGTTTGTGTATAAGCAATAGCGTGTTTGGGAACAGACCCCAATGATTCTGGCCAAAAAAGACAGGATACCTTGTAGGGGCAATAATCTGAATTTTAAATATTTAAGATACCACCTTTTATAATATTTCTGTGGCCTGTATTGAATGGAATTCCTGGGCCAACTGTTTAAATATTTTAAGAAAATAATAATAAGTCTATTGATATAAGAGTGCAAAACATAACGAGGATTAAAGATAATAGTGGGGGATTAGAACATGTGCGAAGTGCTTGGAAACTATTTATGAAGCTGGCCAAGATAGACACCAGGTTGTAGCGTGAACTCTAGCAAGTTCTGCCTATAGGAAGATTATCATAGATTACAGCAATTTCGTGTCATAACAGTTGCAATCAGTGTTAGCGTTGTGCGACTAACGTTTTTTTTAAGGCATGCGACTTTTTTGTGCAACTTTTTAAACTTTGTCTCCGCGGTCGCATCCCTTCACCAGTTCTTGTGTTATTTCCTATGTGAGCATAAGCGAGGACGCGATGAAAATCGTGGCTATCTCACAACATACCCAAGTTTACAGCCTTCCAAGAACATCCAACACGTTTCCGCTAACGCTTCCACCTCGTAAATGCAGGCGACTCTACAATAGGATGTCAAAAAAATAGGGGCTCATCCTTTTTTTGGAAGCATATGGGGTAAAGTAATTTTGATTTTTTTTTTCAGATTTTTTGGAAAAGACTTAGAGAGGCCACAAACGGTTTTTTGCGAACAATTCGTATTTTCTGAGTTTTTCCGTATTTAAAGCATTAGTTGGTCAATAAAAAGCATTTCAAAGTCGTTGAGTCATCATGTCAAAAGAAAAATGTTCGAGCTTTAATTTGATGTATATAAATCATAAGTTTTGTAATATTTTTTGCTCGTTTCGCTGTCACATATACAATTTTGGATATTTTACATAAACTACAAAAAAAAAGTTACATAACTTTCAAAAATTTCATGCAAGTGTAAAAAACTAATGATGCCGTTTAAAAGAGGGAAATTGGGAAACAAAAAATCGATTTTACTGTTGGCGTTCCAAAGTTGTGGTCTTAATTTTCTTTCATTTTCTATCGATCACGTCGTAATTAGGTGTCGTTGCTGGCCTACCAATATTTATGTTAAGTCCACCTAACGTATTTCAAGACAATTGAACTATTTTAACTATGGAGGATTTTACTATAAAAACATCGAATTTTCCTCTCAGTTTCATGAACTTCAGCACCAGGAACATCTATTCTACAACTCGAATCGGGTAAAATGAAATGACCTCCAAATTGCGAAAAAGACACGTTAATGGTCTGCAAAAACTATTTGGGGTACACTGTGGTACCAATATTTTGGGTTTGACTTTTACAATTAAAAATTGACAAAAATAAAAAAAAAAATTTGGGACTCAAAAAAGAAGAAGAATTGCGTGGTTGTGTTCAGCGTGTAATCTTTTCCCATTTCCAATTTTTTGTAGCCCATTTTCCCAACTTGTGATTTAGGGTGCTTTTTTTCGCAGCACAGTGGTCCAGAATCCATTTCCGTCGGTCAAAAGTTTGTAACTTTTGATCTAGTAAACATTTTTGTGTTCGGTAAAAAATTATTTATAGACATGGAGAGAGCGGTTGTTTTAACGTACTAACATTAACTAACTTTTCGTATTTTTGATTTGTATAGCGTAACAACTTTTTCTATTTTTTTGCTGTTACGTTTTTTTACACTTTTTGACGAAAATCTTCAAATTGGATGTCAAAAAAAAAATATTTTTTTTTATTTTAAATTTTTTTCACAACTTTCAGAATGTAAAATTTAAAAAAAAATGTAATTCAATTTTTTGCCTTTGTCGGCCAATGGAATATTTTAGAGAAATTGCTTGACGAAAGTTGAATACTTTTTGTATTTGTGATTTTTAGGGGGGAACCACTTTCTCTATTTTTTTGTTGTTACGTTTTTTACACTTTTTGATGAAAATCTTCAAATTGAATTAAAAAAAAAAAAATATTTTTTTCATTTTAAAATTTTTTCACAATTTTCAGAATGTAAAATTTAAAAAAAAATGTAATTCAATTTTTTGCCTTTGTCGGCCAAAAACTGGCGCAATCATGTCTTGGTGCCGGTCGATTGACCGTGTATGAGCTTGAGGTGTGATTGTGCCAGTTGTTGGCGCTATTCAATTGAGTGCTCATTCTCCACCACCAGCCGCATACAGCAGACATTGGTCCATGCAAGCTGATGACTGCCGTTGACAAGCCGTTTCGTTGAGACTGTAGCTTATATCCAACATTGGTTTATTACATGTGGCGTTTAATGCCCCAAAAACAAATTATAATGAAGACTTAAGTAAATAACCGAGTTTAAGCTGAATTTACATATCACAAAAGGAGACAAGCGGAAATGTCGGCATTAAAAATTCAATACTTCTATGATTTGAAACATGTATTTAACTAACTGCATAAACATAATTATGAGTATGTATGCTGTATGTGTGTTTGTGTGAGCGTATAAATGTTATCTCGTCCAGCTTAATTTATCCTAGACCATAATATCCTTTTGTTGGAACAATAAACCGCACTTTAATCTTTTGTAGCACTTAACTAATCACTTCCGTTTCCGTTTGGGTGTTATTTTTTGTTTTTTGTTGTTGTTCTTGTTGTTGGTTGGGCTTTCGTTTGTCTGTTTGCCATTTCCCTCGGCCGGGTGATTTTGATATTCAAAACATAATGTCTATTCATATTTCATTTAAAACTTTACCACTTAACCTTCTTACCCACAACACATAAGTATTTGTCTAAGGTTTCGCTGTGGAAATTCCAATGTAAATACAACTATATATGAATATAAAGAATATATTGTGATATATATACATTAGGGTGTCACCTTCGTTTCGGAGGGAAAAATTAGGAAATCTTCGTTTCATCATTGAAAAGTCCTTTTTCAACAACAACTGAAGAAACCTTTTTAAAAATTAGATTTATACGCATGAATAAGTTTCGTGCACATGAAAACATCAAATTTTTCTCATATTTATATTTTTCAGATTTTTAAAAAAATATATTATTTATTATTAATTACAATACCATGTAATTTATATTCTAATCTTGGGTCCAAGGATAAAACGGGTAAGACTGACTATATGGCTAGATTTTTGCAGCAACAGATCAAAGCCTCTGCTGGGAATCGACACCGCAAGATTTCTATCAAATATCTTCCTAGAAAGGGTACACAATTTTTTAAAATTTTCATTCAAGGAGCCCCCCTAATGTACATGTATAGATGTATTCACATATACAAACCACACACATGTTCACAGCCTCTTTGTCCAAAGTTAACCCTTTGTTGTCACCCGTTTTATTGATGGTGGCGACTCCGAACAATGTATCCTTAACGCGCCATTAAATAGTCACGTGTCTGGCGGTGAGAACCCACATAACATTTCGCCCGCATGGCGCAGTGGGTTAAGTTTATGAAAAACTTCAAATGTTAAATGAGCAGAAAATTCCAATTATTTACATGATTACACATCTATGCGTGCCGACCGCAGAATCCTTTCCGCAAATGAAGTAAAGGTAGTAAGATGGTTTTTGCTGTCACACCCTCTCCCCCTTACACCAGTGACGCATTCGCAGCCGTCTAGTTCGGTTTTGTTAGGCAAAACTGAGACGAACGATGTGCGTGTCGTATGTTTCAGTGGACTTATTTCTGCTCTCATGTCTACCCTGTTGAGGTGATGTGGGAAATTATGTACAGAAATTATTCAAAAAATAAAATGTATTTTTTCAGTAATTTACCATTTCCACTAGTTTCCCAGTTAGTTTGCGGCAGTTTTTTTTTTATTTCATAAAGGTTTCATCGTTCGGAGAAGCCTTTCAATAAAAAGTTCCCCGATCTGTGAGTATATAAATTATAACTTGCACAGCATCCCGATTCTAAACAAGTTCCCCGTTTGGTCCTTTGTGGAATATCAACGAATTCCATATTTGTAACGAACTGGTCGATCTATCCAACTGAAGACTTGAAATTCCTCGAACGATTCAAGACTCTGTGATTTTCAAATTTACCGTAATTATTGACCTAACCTCAGAGCAAAACATTTACTTTCGTATGTGTTAGTGTGCGTGTGCGTGTGTGTGTATGGGTGTGTACATTGAATTATAATGTTAATGATGATCACATATCATTTGTGTAACCATTCATTCTACGCTGTTTGTGGCTTTTAGTTGTGTTTTACTTTTCTTTGTTGGTATTGGTGTGCATATAAAAAACGCACAAATACGCATACGGGTTAAAATAAGTGTGGCAACAACAAAAGCAACAACAAGGTAACGTTTTTAATCATTTCTTTGTTTACTCATTTAATGAGTTTCAATTTAAGGAGCCCACAATCGTTCATTTTCTATTTGATGTATGGCATTGTCTATAAATGTGTGTTTGACTGTGTGTGTGTGTATTGACACACACACACAATGTCTGTTTGTATATTCGTGTGTATGCATACGGCAAATAAAAAACTATTCAAAAGTAAATACGTCCATACGCCGGTGAAAATTCATTTCACGAAAAAATACACAAAAATAATTAAAATTAATGCCTTCAGGTCCTGATATCGCAAACGAATACAACGGCTTCATATATGCCCTCGAACGTATGAAAACACTGTGCTCACATACACAGGCACATTCTTATAAACTATAAATGAACTGTACTATTTACCTTTAACGAAGCGCTCTTTTTTTTTAACTGTTTTCAAAGTCGAGAGCGAGAAAGAAATCACCTTTCAACCTTTGAAACATTTGCAATTTTAATTAAATTTTTTTAGGGGAAAAATATAAGTGGTCCAAAGGCGATTTATTGTAACAAAAACTTTTTTTTAGAAATTTTTTATTACTGTCCCAGCCGTTTAAGGTGAGGTGAAAGGTAAGAAATTACTTATTTCCCTTAACATTCCATGAAGGAACAGACGGGGAACTTCTATCGGATCAGTGAGCTGTGTACGATATATTTTGTATACTCACTGACCGGGACCTACTGTTTTAAAGCCGGCTCCGAACGGCTAATGCTTTTCTATAGAAGTTTTACATGGCTTAGAGATTGCTCTCTTACCCGTAAAGTCGCCAACATTTATGAGATGGAAACAGCCGCCGAAAAATGTTTGATGGTCTTACCCAAGGAATAAAAAAAAATTACAATTTTATAATTTGATTTTTAAAATTTTTGAAACAAAAAAAAAAATAACATTGATTCTCCGTAATATAAACCATTGCCAAAATATTACAAAGAAATATTAGTTTTGCATCAAATCGACAAATTAGAAGAGTGTTCGGATATCTAATTAAAATACAATTGTATAATTTTGAAATTTGATTTTTTCGAGCTGTTAGTGATGTACAGAATAAAACCCGTGCACGTCGCTCTAGAACAACTGAGAATATTGCCGCTGTAGCTCAAAGTGTTGAAGAAAAACCAAGGTTTGTCCATTCCTCCTCGTCGTTCTTTGGAATTGGGCATTCCACAAACGTCATGACATCGTATTTTGCATAAAGACTTGGGTTTTTAGGCTGATAAAGTTCAGTTGACCCAAGAACTCTAGCCGATGATTCATCAACAACGTCGTATCTTTGCTGATTGGGTCCTTGAAATGCATGAAAATGATCCGGAATTCCATTGAGAAATCATCTTGTCTGTCGTTGGGCTGTGATATTTTAGAAGTGTCGAAGGATGCATTCAATTGTTTAGGTTTTGTGAAGCAGTGCAAGAATTACTTGACCACATCTGATCTAGTAAATATTTACAGCACCTACATTCGGCCAAAAATGGAATATATCTCCCATATATGGGCAGGAGCTCCGGGGACATCTTTGCAGCTTCTGGACCGTGTACAGGGGGGTGCCCGGGTGTTGGTAGGCGATAGTAGGGTAACCAACTCTATATTGTCCCCAGAGCATCGCCGAAATGTGGGTTGTGTATCGCTATTTTATAGATATTTCAATGGTATTTGTTCGTCAGATCCCGGCTATCCAGGGTCTCTCCCATCGTTCATTGTCAAATGGCTGGCAGAGCGGACGACGCACTATAGTGAGAATTCGTTGCTCAGCCGAACTGTTCGTAAGTATCCAGCAAGTGTCTTTCCTGCCTGATTTAACATTCTCAAATTCAAGACAAACGTCAACAATCTCTACTCCCTCTTTCCTCCCGCCAATACCCTTATTTCCACACAGTGAATTACATTTATAGGTGAAATTCCCTGAGTAAGTTTAAAAAAAACATTTGTTGGAGATCGGATTTGTTCTCATAAAATAAGGATGTGTGTGAAGTTAAATTCTTTTTTATATTCTTTTTTCGGCGAAAACCTCCGGTCCTCAATGGGTTAATAAAGTTATATTCTTTTTTTGTGAAGTTATATTCTTTTTTTGTGAAGTTATATTCTTTTTCAGTTTAAGTTATATTCTTTTTTTTCGGTTCATAGGAAACAAGTTATGTTCGGAATATAACTTTCTGGTTTATGAGAAACAATTTATATTCGGAATATGACTTTTTGACTCATGGAAAACAACGTAAATTCGGAATTTAAATTTTTTTCACTAATATACAATCTGAAGCAAAATGGCCAAAATTACTCTAGAGTGGGACTTAGTGCGTCCGTGGAGAAAAAATGGAAATACTTTCCACTATGACACTACCCTTAAATTAAAGCTAATAGTGACCGCTTAAAACGCTAGACGGACATTTGTCTGAAATAATTTTAGAAATGTCGAATTCTTCGCCTGGAAAAGTGAAAATGGCCAAAATTGGTCACAATTTGGACTTAGTGCGTCCGTGGAGAAAAAATGGAAATACTTTCCACTATGACACTACCCTTAAATTAAAGTTAATAGTGACCGCTAAAAACGCTAGACGGACATTTGTCTGAAATAATTTTAGAAATGTCGAATTCTTCGCCTGGAAAAGTGAAAAATGGCCAAAATTACTCTAGAGTGGGACTTAGTGCGTCCATGGAGGAAAAATGGAAATTTCTAAAATTATTTGAGACAAATGTCCGTCTAGCGTATTTAGCGGTCACTATTAGCTTTAATTTAAGGGTAGTGTAATAGTGGAAAGTATTTCCATTTTTTCTCCATGGACGCACTAAGTCCCACTCTAGAGTAATTTTGGCCATTTTGCTTCAGATTGTATATTAGTGAAAAAAATTTAAATTCTGAATTTACGTTGTTTTCCATGAGTCAAAAAGTCATATTCCGAATATAAATTGTTTCTCATAAACCAGAAAGTTATATTCCGAACATAACTTGTTTCCTATGAACTGAAAATTGTATATTAGTGAACAAATTTAAATTCTGAATTTACGTTGTTTTCCATGAGTCAAAAAGTCATATTCCGAATATAAATTGTTTCTCATAAACCAGAAAGTTATATTCCGAACATAACTTGTTTCCTATGAACCGAAAAAAAATAATATAACTTAAACTGAAAAAGAATATAACTTGACAGAAAAAGAATATAACTTTATTAACCCTTTGAGGACCGCAGGTTTTCGCCGAAAAAAGAATATAAAAAAGAATTTAACTTCACACACATAAAATAAGGCCGGTTTTTTAATTGAAATTGGCTTTTTCTGCACTTACTTTTTTGTTCCACAAATTAAAATTTGACAATTTATTTTCCGTTTAATTTTATCACATGACTCCGTCTAATATCCATAATATTCAGCCATATGCATGATTGTTCGGCAATTGTTTCGAAAATCGTTTTGACCCCTTTAATTTGTAAATTCAACCGCAGGATATTCAATGACAAATTGGCTTTTTACCTGCCACATAAGCCAGAAAATATTATTCAAAACAACAATGTTGGCTTCCACTTTCGATAATTGTATTCAATATATTGCCATCGATATCTGTACCGTATATATATATATGTGTGTGTGTTTGAGTGTATGTGTTTGTGCCACAAATGAACAGCATAAATATTTAATTATAACACACGCCAGGGATGTGAAAGAATATTCTAACTTTGTACCGACCAGTTTGACCAAATGAAATTTGCAGTGCAACAGAAGTGTCACAGACTCAATACCGGACAAGTGACACAGAGGGTGATGCTAGCGAGCCGTTCTGGGCCGATATTGATAAGTTGCGGTGGGAGAAAACTATATTCAACAACATTTCAAAGGAAACAGGAAAAGACCGTAATGAGAGGGCATTTTATAAAAGGAATGGCCGCAGAAAATCCCACCACAGATGAAAATCGTTGATATGTGCAGTTGGAAGCAAAATTTCCACAGCTTGTTGGCAGCCGAAGTTCCATCAAAATACAAGCGTTTCGAATTGATGCAAAAAGTCATCCTAGGGAATAATCATAGGGCCAATAAATGAGTAATTGTTGATCTTCGTTTTTTGTTTAAACTGAAGTTTAAACTTGTGAGCGTACTCAACGAAAGAAGAAGAAAAATCACATAATTTGAATTCTCATACTTTTTCCCAAAAATCTTGTGTGACCAAAATCTACTACAAAAGTTTAACATTTTTTTTTAAATATTCAACGGAAACATATGTTTTCTGATAAAACTGCCAGTGTTGCCACCTCAACGGTCGAAAATGTGGATTAGTGTGACTGCCCACTCAAAAAAAACTCAGTTTTATTGGAAACTGAGTTTTACATAATCGCGTAACTCGTGTAACTGAGATCTCATTTATTGGACTTTATTGTATCACGTGATACTTTTAAACGTAACAAACAAAAGTCCAATTGTGATAAGTTTCGCATCCCTGATACACACATTTCATAGATTCGAATATAATATTCTAATTTGGTTGGCAATAAATGGCCAATAGCATATCCGTTGACATGGTGTTAACTAAATATTTAGATAAGGCGGTGAGTCCGAAGTGACCAATTGCGTCCTGTATTATTGAAATATACAGATTTAAGTATGTTAGTTCGAGAATTTAATCAGTCAATTACCCCCGAATACTCTTCATTCTCATTATTTTTATTTTTAAATGTCTCATCGCCGGCCAAAATGTCGACATGCTGAGCCGGTTGCTCTTGGCGATTGCGTCACTTTGTTAACTTGTCCATTCTTTCTTTTCGCATTCCCTCTCTCCGCACTAGAGCTGCTTCTTATCATACACACAGACTCCATATTTGTCGCATAGAACTGATGCAATTTCCATGTGGATGCTCTGTGGTCTGTAGGCGGCTGGGGTGACATCAGACCGTTTAATTAAAATCCCCAGCTATTGGTTGTGAAAAGTGCCCAGATTGTATTACACGTTTGCACCTACTGTTTTGTAATAAAATGTACATGAAATTCATTATCAAAGGAAGCAAAGAATATTTTCTTCTGAGGCAAAAGTCTGGCTGGAAATCATACAAACGAGCATTGTGTCCGGCATCATTGAATGCGAGGCCTTTGTTTGTCACTTTCATATCAGAACACACGCTGTGTTCGCACCCAACAACAGGTGATTTTTGTTATTCAATTCCTCAGATCTTTGAAGAGTAACCACGTCTTCATAGACAATCAGGGTAAACGTTCCATATTGAGATTACCGTGGTGTTGTTCCACTGGTGATGTTTATGTACATTTATGAGTTATTTTTTGTTGCTTTGCTTAGATACAGTGCACGGAAAAAGTGTACTGAATTTTGGGTCAAATAAACACTAAAAAACGTTTGGACCCGAAGAGCTAAAAACTTTGTTAAGACGAGTAAATTTCTCTTGGGAGTATGTCTTACAATAAGCGATCAGACTCTTACTGACCTCCGGGACTTTAGAGGCTATTGCGATTATTATTATGAGACCGAGTACTGAAGATTCGTCTTACCCGAGCCAGAAAAGCAAATAATAAATTATAAGAAACATTATCTATTACAAAACATTTTTGAATTTTTTTTAACAAAAAAGTCGTCACCAACCAATCCCATTTTCAGCTCAATGACTACGTCAACAAGCAGAACTGCCGCAGAACTGGGGTAAAGAGAATCCAAGAGTTATCTACGGTTCGGTGTGGTTTGTGGTCCGGAGGAAATCGCCATAGGGAGATGATCCGAAGCTATTTGTGGAGGAAAACCAATGATTGAGACGATGAGAATATGTGGTTTCAACAGGATGGTGACACTTGTCACACAGCAAGAGAAACAATGGATGTTTTGAAGGAAAAGTATCGCATTATTTCACGCAGAGAAGGAGTAAATTGGCCTTGGTAGCCAATCGTGCGTTTGGACACCTTTCTTTTTTTCAAATTGAAAGTGTACATCAATAATCAAACAAAAGTTCAAGAGCTTGAAATCAACATTATCGAGAACATTTACAACAGATTATTTGTAAAGCTTTTGTTCTTTGACATTTGACAAGTAGAAACTACGCCATTACTAAAAATGGAACCATACACATTAAAATTATTAAAATTGGTGAATTGGTATAAAAATGGTGAAAAACTTGATGTCACAGTTCGCAAAACTAAAGCATTTTTAGGTGGTCGTGAAGCACCTTATCGGACCGCACTACAGAAATTGGTGGACAAATTCGAGCTGTTGGGACAAGTTAGTGATGTGAAGAATAAAACCCGTGCACGTCGCTCAAGAACAACTGAGAAGATTGCTCCTGTAGCCCAAAGAAGAAAACCCAGGGTTGTCCATTAGGGTGGAGTGAAAACATGTTTTTTTCTTAATTTGAAAAAGTTAACCTCGGAAAGAGATGTAGTCTGGGGTCCTAATGAGGGGAAAAATAAAGAAAAAATGTTAAAAAAATTTTAGGGGTCGCGCCGCTCCCTCGAAATTTGGAAATTATCGCTATTTTGGCGTTGATTTTAGAAAAATCCTAAAAATTAACGACTTAACTTATTCGAAATTTAAAAGTTTGAGCTTGTTCAGTGCCCAAACAAAAGTATTTGAGGCAAATATGAGGATAATCGACTAATATTTGTAGCTTTGGTGGCGATTTCATTGTTCAGTCAATTTTCTGAAGAAGGGACGATTTGACTTATTTTACTTTTTGAAGTTTTTGAACAATGAGAAAAATTTTTTTAAATTTTTTCATGCCCTTATTTCATTGTTTACGCTATTGCAAACATTTATTGACATAAAACTTTTTAGGATTTTTCTAAAATCAACGCCAAAATAACGATAATTTCCAAATTTCGAGGGAGGGGCGCGACCCCTAAAATTTTTTTAAAATTGTTTTCTTTATTTTTCCCCTCATTAGGACCCCAGACTACATCTCTTTCCGAGGTTAACTTTTTTTTTTTGAATTTCACTCCACCCTATTGTCCATTCCTCGTCGTTCAGTTATCACAAGGACTCAAACCGGCCGATCATCAACAACGTCTTATCTTTGCTGATTGGGTCGTTGAAATGCATGAAAATTATCCGCAATTCCATCGAAAAATCATCTTGACTGATGAGGCCCATTTCCACCTCGGTGGCAACGGAAAACCCAATAGTTATTGTTGAAAAGCCTCTCCATCCTCGACGTGTGACTGTTTGCTGACTGGTGACTGGTTTATGGTCCGGCGGGATCATTGGACCTTACTTTTTCGAAAATGTGGTTGGATCAACAGTGAATGGATTGCGCTATCGAGAGACGATTAATGATTTTTTATGGTCGGAGTTGGATGATATTGATATGGACAACCTGATAGATATGGTTAACGCCTACAGCAATATTAAAAACAAACAAAAATCGTAACAATTTACACCGGTAAAGAAAAATAAAAATCAAAACAAATACTGGTTGAATTTGATGTGGACAAAAATTTGCATCCCATATTTGCTAATGCCATTAATCAGGATTACTTCCGATTACTATAAATTATCAGAAAGAATCCAAAGTAATCTCGGAAAGTAGTCGGATTATTATCTGATTACTTTTGATTCTTTTTGATTATTTATAGTAATCGCATGTAATCGAATACCTAAATAACACCTCGTGTTGGAAAACCCTGTATAAGAAATCCAGAAGAATGCTATCAGCTTAGCAATATTAAAAACAAACAAAAATCTTATACAATTTACACCGGTAAAGAAAAATAAAAATCAAACCAAATATCGGTTGAATTAGATGTGGACAAAAATTTCCGAAATCGGAAATAATAAATAATCAGAAAGAATCCAAAGTAATCTCGGAAAGTAGTCGGATTATTATCTGATTACTTTTGATTCTTTTTGATTATTTATAGTAATCGCATGTAATCGTGATTACTTTTAGATTATTTGTAATTGTAATCAATTATAAATCCTAAAAACCTGAATATAATCGTAATGTAATCATTACTGCTCCTCTACCAAAAAAAAATGTAATTTAGTGAGTAATTATTACGATTAGTAATCATTTCTTAATGAGTTGTAAATGATGAGTTTGGGACACCCTTCATAATTAGACACACCTGTATTTCTGTTAACAAAACAATTTATATTATTTTTTAATAAAATGTCTTACACATGCGAATTTGTTTATAAAATTTATATCTTGTCTGCTGTTTCATTAAACCGAAAATTGAATTCGACAAAGTACAGCGGCCCAATTTTTGTTTCTCCAAATTTTAAAAACCTGTGGAAATTCTAGTCTATGTATTTGATTTTTTATGTATCACCCAGAGGTTTTCCGCAATTTGAGTTGCATATTTTATTATTTTGTAGGGGCCGGTTTTTTGGGCCTCAAGAGCCTATGGACCAATAACCACTTATAGGGGGCGTTTAATACGAACATGCCCACGACTTTCAAACGGAACTAATTTTCTAAAAAAAAATTATTTAATATTTCTACGAGTTGTTTGAAACATTTAGACCTTTTTTTTTGATATTCCACATTTTGCATAGTGTTGTTTTATTCGAAAGGGCAAACATTCCAATTACTTATGTATGTAAGACATTACATTCATGAGGCAGCTTCGGCCGGCTTTGTAGCATCGCAACCTGTAAACCCATTAATTGTTCACGAGTTGTTTGCTGGGTATTAGCCGCCGATATGAAAATACGCAGCGATGACCAAATTTTTTTTAAAAAAAAATACGTCTTTTTGTAGTTTACGGGGTGAACTGGTCTCATTCTGGTTCAGGGAACAGCCGAAACGTCCCAAAGAGTATAAGAGGTGCTACGGTCACGCTTAAGCGTTTACGGCGAGAATTATGTAAAACAACATAGACATCTGTTTCCAACAACACGGTGTTCTGGCATCACTTTAGATCTTATCACTATCGTAGCCGTCACTATGTCTCCATTTATATCATGGATTTCCGTAGCTTGGATTTACACTCGGTATCATTTGAATATAATTGTTGGAGTTCCTTTGGGCTTCTTTTGGCGTGTGTCTCCTAATTCCCTACCCCACACATACTGTTACGTCAATATCCTGCCTGGTGACAGACTTTTTTTAGGCAGTGTAATTTAAGGCATTGCCTTTTGCCGGCAACTCTATCGAAAACCAAAGTGTCGTCAAACGGTATTGAATTGCAGCACGGAAAATGTGTAATCAAAGCGTAGCAAATAACCCCCCGCGTGGGGATATTATTTAACTAACACGGCCATAAAAATGGCACCACTGACTGAAGTCATTTTCAATAGACTTCCTGCTCCATAGAACCCACTCTCATGTGAGTGTGTCGTGTAGTGTGTGTGTGTATTATTGAATGTTGTAGTTGTCATTTATAGCCTCCTGTTGAGCTTTTTCCTTTGGTTTCTCTATGCTTTATTGCTATTGCTATTGACATACGGACACACTTACTGAACTGCTCTCGCTCAGGCAAACGAACATTCAGGCGAGCCTACGACATCCAGCTGTTGCAACAATTGTCTTGGAGGTCTATGAAATATCCAGGTACACTAGAGTGGTTCTCAAAATTTTGAAAGTCTAAAGGTTGTTACAGACTTTCAGTTTGACAAAGAAGCTAGTCTTGTTTTTTAAATTTTTTTAAGGAAAAATAAAACAATAATAAATTAAAATGCCTTAAACTGTTATGTGTTCCATAAAACGCTCACCCTTCGACTTTTAACTTGAAATGGTGAATATATTATTTCTCAGGGATTAGAGCATTGTCAATATTCTGCATTTAATTTTCCTGGCACCATTCTAAGACACGCACATATTTAAAGGAAGAGGAAGTACACTGTGTGTCACTTGAATATGGAGAGGATATATTTTCAAGTCAATTGTGTGAACTTGCAAAGGGCAATATCCTGTTTTAAACATCTTGACAGACGGCTGTGGGTTTACAGGTAGTGTGTGCGACTGTCATCCAACAACCTCGGGTTCATATCCTGGTAGGAGCATAAAAAACAAGTTTTTAAGTGGCCGCTTATCGGCTTCATGAATGCCGGCGATTTAACCAGTAAGAGAGTAATCTATTTGAAAACTTAATGGAATGTCTGGGCGATAAAAGATTTATAACGAATGAAAGTAAAACAATTTCCATATTGAGGATCGTTATTCGTAGAGAATTCAAATATTTGAAAACAAAAGACTACCTGTAATGCGGTGTACCTGTATTTTTATTGCAAAAATTACGGAGATGACAAACGAGTAGAAAGGAAATCCTCTGAGTTTTGCGAAGATGCAAAGAAAATCGAATTGGGTTTTACAAGCCGACCCACTTAGACTTTGTAATCCATTGGGATAACACGGAAACTAGACAAAAAAAACATATCCCTGCCCTCTGAGCCCTCCTGAGGGCACAAAAAGCCACTTAAGGGGTTCAATGCCAATATCGCCCAAACTAGGTTCATAAAGAAATACGAAATCAATGCTGATTCCAGCCAGTTGGCAAGAGCATGGGAAATGCGGAGCATTTTTCATGTCATGAAATATTACGTCTTCATTGTTTCTTAAATAAGCGGGGCCGCATCTGGGTCAATTGAATGAAGCCTCGATTAGACGGACACCTATTGTTTATGTCTCTATAGCTTCTAAAGGGTGTTTTTTTTATTGAGGTATAGAACTTCGAATTAAAATAAAACACAAAAAAATCGTTTTAATGTCCATCAGTTTGGCTTTATTGGAAGGATAATTTTATGCCATTAATGTTTAAATATGATTTCGGGCATGTGGCCGCCGCGGCTGGCTCGAATAAAGCCAATTCTACAGGTCCAATTTTCAACCACTTGTTGGAACCACAACTCATCCACATTCATGCCATCCAATTCGGGAACAAAATAGTCGGTTATCATGGCTCTATACCGGTCTCCATTAACGGTAACTGACTCTCCAGCATTATTTCGGAAGAAGTATGGCCCAATGACTCCACCAGCCCATAGAGCACACCAAACAGTCAGTTATTGTGGATGTAATGGCATAAAATGGACGGAGCTTGCGGTGAACTTCGCGAACTGAACCATTACTTTCGAAATAAATTTGCACGATTTGCAAGCGTTGTTCTTTTGTCAACCTGTTCATGATGAAATGGCAAACCAAACTAAATATTAATCACTTGACAGCTGACAAAATGGCCGCCAGTTAAAAAAGTGATGCCCACTTAAAGTTCTATACCCCAATAAAAAACACCCTTTATCATATAGTGGGATTTTCTAAGTATCTAGAAACATATAAAGCGACTTCAGTTCGACTGGAATCAGAACGGTTGTCGCGAGTCTCGCTATCATTTTCCTGTCATGGCCGGACACAAAGATAAGTTTAATTAATGTCACTATCAGAGAACTGTCAGAATTTATCCCTATTGAGGACGTTATAAATGGTCTTACAAAGCAGACTTCCGAACGTTAATAGCGGCGATATTGTTGTCTCATCCAACAACCGCAGGAGTGTCACAAGGCTCTGTTCTCTCTCCTTCTCTATTTCTTATTTTCATTGACCGATCGACTTCTTTGCGAATGACAGCATTCTCTGTTATTCATACTCATGTGATCATCGGCCAAGTCCCTCGGAGGTAGAGGACAAAAGGCAAACGATGAAAGACTCACTCAACCGCCATTTGGCTAAGATTTGTGATTGGAGGCCAAATGAACAGAGAAGATTTTAATGCACAAAAGACTCAGTGCTGTTTGTTGTCACACAAAGCATCATCGTCAATCTCTATGGGTGGTGTAGATATCGACAAATTAAATACTCCTGCTAAGTAATAGGACTCTTCTCACTAATTGCTACGGCCAAAGCGTCTGCATATATCTCCAATAACTGGCTAGTAGGGTCGTTTCATATCTCTGACTGTCGTACTTCTGAATTGTTAACCAATACCAACCGAACTTTCTTGTGTCCCTATTTAAGCGATGAACAGTGTACTCATACTCTTCTGTTTGAATGTGTTTAAAGCGGAAAATAAAGAATATTTCCACCAACGTTCCATTCGTTGGTTGTGTCATCGTCAGCGTCACCGCCGCCGTCAACATCATTATGAAAATCATCATTATTGCCATCATACACTATGAGACCACATGAAATATCAACAGTTTGGCGCCAGTACTAGTTGCTCGGCAGAATGACAGACAGAGAGATAGCGAGAGAGATAGCGAGGGAGGGCGTGAGGTCTGATTCTAGTGATGCCATTATCCTTACATGCACACACACACACACGCATTCACATATAGAGACAATGGAAAGCGACAAACAAGGGAAAAAAAAGCAACAAGCTGATTTCATTTCTGTTTTATTTCTCTTTGTCTGTCTATTTGCCTCTCTGTGTGTGTGTGAGTCTCTCTTTCTCTGCGAGGACTGGCTACATCACTGCTGAAGCGTTCACATTAGTGATGCATGGTGGGTTTCCCTATACTTTTTCTGTTTTATTTCTTCTGCTGCTTCTACTTGTGAAAGTAAAGCGGAAGTGACTCGTTGTATCGAGGGAAGGCGAGCACTACAAATGACATCTAAACACAAACTGCCAAGACCTGGCGATCATTGGGCGTCCGTTTCTTCTGAAATTTCCCTACACCGATTTGTTGTCCTAGAAATTCCTATGCCATATCAATAGAGGATATGGAGGAAATCATGACTGCAATGGGAGGTTTTCTAAAACGTGTTCCCCATGTACCCACCGCCTGCTCGTCCATGCCAGCTCTTCTTTATTGTGGTAAACGTTAATTTACTCCCATAGGGTCTTGTTCAAATTGCTGTGTTTCTGGACGCCAGGGAGGGTGGGTGCGGCCGAGGGAACGGCCATAATGTGAAAACGGCAAGTGCACTTTGTATCCAAATCGATAGAGTGGATTTCAATAAAAGTGCTCAACGCGCTCGTGTTTCCATGTCTCGGTGTCATTATATATGTGGGTGTAGTTGTTGTTGTTGTTGTTTCTGTGGTATTGTAATTTAATTTTGTTTGCAATATTGTTGGTGTTGCAGTGCAAATGTTTTGTTTGCAAATGCCACAAAATTGAAAAAGGACTAAATGTGTACGTGTTTTGGCTGGCTGGCTGATGTTGTTTTTTTCTTTCTCTCCGTGTATTGCGTTGCAGCCGGGAAGACGGCAATGGCTCTGGCCGCACAAGCTTTTTGTAGAGCTCCCACGTAAAAGGTGTTGTTTTTCTTTTCTCTCAGTACGAGGTATTCTCACTTTCCCTGGCCAGCGTTGTTGTTGTTGGTGATTGAAGTGATTTGGTGTCATTGCAAGTGAGAATAAAATGGAATAGCCGTCATTGTTATTCGTTTGGCAGAAAGTGGTTTAGTTCGGAGGGGCAGCAGTGATTCTGAAACTGTGCAAACAAAAGCTTCAATTAGACGTGTTCGTTGGCTGACGTATGTTCGGCAGACATTTGAGACGTGACATTTGTTTTGGGTTGTCACACCTCGCAAAAAGTTTTTAAAGTCACAATTCGAATATGGAATACAGCTTTTTGATTTGTTTTTTTTTTTGGTTAGGAACGGAATATGATGACAGTCTTTATTGTTGCCGTATCATTTACTTGAAAGAGAAGAATTAATGATGCAATTGCTTTCGGGAAGGACGTGTCCATACGCGACGACTTCTGCAAGGAATCATCTAAATTTTGCTGGTTTTGGAAACCCTGTTTTAAATGTTTTCCCATCTAGCACAATTAATTTAGGTTAAGTTCGTTTAGGTTATCATCTAATGGCCCCACTAGTACATCGAGAGAAGATAACTCATTATACCAATTAGACAGCTTAGTGAAGTCAAGTGTCACGGCAGATTAGAGTCTCACAGTAAGAACTTCCTGCACAGAAAAAAATACGGGCCAAAAATGTTCAATTACTGTCGTAATTGAAATTAAGCTTGGAAATCAATTAATGTTGTAATTGAACTTAGAAATTCTTGGTGAAATCCATGTAAAAAATAGTAAAAAACTCAATTACTTATTTAAAATTTGAGTAATTGAATTCACAACTTTTGTAATTGGAAGAAAATCAATTAAAAAAGTAATTGAATTGACGAATTCCATACAAACTTCGTAATTGATTTCAAAAATATGTTTTTTATGTGTGGTAATGGAGTAATTCGTATAGGTCGGATTCACCGGAACTACTGGAATCTTATCTATCAGAAGATCTTTATTGAAAAATAGTTCTGGATGCAACAGGAAACATTGCCTTAAAGTTCAATCTCATAGACCGTAATTGTCGTAGCATTTAACCATTTATCAAATTACAACGTTGCCAATTGTACACAATGGTTGAGGTCTTTACGGTGATAATCAATGAACTCGGCTTCGAGACTCCGCATGAGAGACGAAAAACTGGTATCATCCTTTTCAGCTTATGAGGGTTTTGGTTTCAAGGCCTGATCGGAGACGGTGGTGACGACTGTGCTTTAAACTTAATTCATAGCAAAACGTTTGGGAACCGCTGCCCACATTGTGCTTTATTATACGGTCGTGTATTTGCTGTGTATTATTTATTATATTTCTGTGATATTTTTTAATTAAATGCAACATGCAGACACAGTCCCAACATGAAAATCAATACTTTTTCTATTTCCAGTTGCTCTTATATTCATTCCACTCATATCAAAATGGTTGACACAAAAAAAAAAAAAAAAAGAACAAAATGAGGAAACAAACATGGAAATTTCTTTCCGCTATGCTTTGTTCACATGGCAAAAAAAAAAGGGATAATAATAGACTTTCAGCCATCACGTTGACAAAAAACGTTAAATGCAGAATTGAATTAGGGATAAGGGAACACTTGCAGGTGGTAGTTTCTGAATAGTTGTGGCTTTAATGCCTTAAATAATATATATTTGTAGTGGTTAAATGTTGACAAAGTGATCTTAGCCCATATGGCCTATAAATGGATCTCATTAACAAATTGAAGTTATTACTACGGGCATCATATTACAAGAGGGACATAGGTACACATTGTTTTCCATTCCATTACGATTTACTCGAATTAGTTTTTTTTGAACCATTATTGTTTGATAAATATGAGGCAATCCATACCCAGCAAATCTGAACTGTGGACAAACTACTATTGAGCCTATTAAGATGGTCTTATGTTTCATGTGTTTTGGAATCATTAAGGGTTCAATAGACATAACATTCACAGAATCTTATGGAGAACTTTTTTCACATCTATATATATATACACACAAATACTACAATAAAAGTTCTCCCCGAAGATATCCATCGAAATCTGGCTGTTAATTGAAAAGTTGATCTTTCAGATCATCTGTTGTCCGCTTATCTGCTAGAGCTCTTAACCTAGCAGACAACAGACTCTGAACTGTTCTCACACTCTCTCATAGAATTTTCCTCAGGCCCATTGGATATTGGTTCTATGGCATGATTAACGTTGGCAGTTGACAGACAGCGGACTGATTGTCGCTAGCAGTCTTAGCGTAAATTCTACCAATGATTCAGTGATCCCATGCCAACTCTATCATTCCCGAGTATATTGTGAATCATTGAAATAACCACTGTGTGGCATACTGGCAACTCCGATGATCCCTAGAACGTCATCTCTCAGTGTTCAGCGTTATCCTTTTTGAATCGACCATTTACAGGATGTTTTTGATGTACAACCAGCTTCAGGAGCTGTTATCATTCCTCAATCAATCTAAACAAAAAAAAAACCCAAAAATATAACAAACATGTCTTGTCGATTTGTCTTGGGAGGCTTTCTCTTCCAACCAAACATTTTGAAGCGCCCTCTTGAAGCATACTCGTATACACTACTGCGCCAACCAGTGATTTATTCTACAAATTTCCTGATGCTGCAGCCTTTTGCTACCCAAATATTGTTGTGATTTTGGGTGATAAACTACCCCCATTCCCCTGCACAGGCTAAGGACTAAGGAATGGGCCCCTATATACCGTTGGATGATCGCATGCTCTAGGGATCTATTTTGTTTAGGCCGATAGCTAATGCTGCTCCGATTTGACGTCAGATGATGAAGGATCGCTCGAAACTCTTTGTGGATGTTTTGGGGTAGACCACCCGCGTTCGTCACCGAAGTCATTCAGAGGGCCCTTTCACGAAACTATCTCCGAGGTAAGCCTCACTCCTCCTGTCTATATTCAACTGTAGCTTATTCTCCATCCAGAAATTTATAGTATGATGGTATGAAATTACCGGTATCGCAATTAACCTATAGTTCAGAGCGCTATTCCATGACTACAAGTCTAAATAATACCAGAAATTAACAGTTTTAGTCACTGAGAAACCCTTTACTTACACTTTTTTCGATAAGCGATTTTTCTCATTACTTCAATCAACCAAAAGGTGAACTGTTTGTAAAGGTTGGCTGCGATGGATAGGGCATGATGATTCTGTAGAGAAACTGAAGAGAATATTAATACCACAGTGTTTTTTTTTACCAAAGAACCATTGTGCAGAATACGGTGCTGATAATAGTTACCAAGTGATATTACCACAATTGTTAAATTTCGATTACGATTAGTAATCAATTAGATTACTTTTAAAAAGAATTGTATTGATTAATAATTAATAACAATTACAAATAATCTAAGAGTAATCAAGATTACTTCAAATTACTATAAGAGAATCACAGACCACGAGATTGATCGTTAGTAATTCTTCGCTCTTGTTACGATGGCGTGTATGTACGTAAACAGAAGGCTACCCACGATGTCATCTCGAATAAGGATAATAAAATCAGTGAATTCCACAAGCTATTGTTTTCACCAGCATATGCAACAAATCCAGGAGAATGCTATCAGCTTAGCAATAATAAAAACGACAAACAAAAATCGTATACAATTCAAACCGGTAAAGAAAAATATAACTCAAACCAAATACTGGTTGAATTTGATGTTGCATCACCATAGTTTTTAATGGCAGTAATCAGGATTACCGTCGATTACTATAAATAATCAGAAAGAATCAAAAGTAATCTCAGAAAGTAGTCGGATTATTTTCTGATTACTTTTGATTCTTTTTGATTATTTATAGTAATTGAAAGTAATCCTGCTCACTGTGCGTAGTAATCTCTGAAAGTAGTCGGATTATTTTCTGATTACTTTAGATTCTTTTTGATTATTTATGGAAATCGCAAATAATCCTTTCGGTCAGAGAATATGCGAATAAGAATCAACTTTGACAAAAGACAATCGATCTTGACAAAGAGTGTATTGGTACTGCATCCAGAGAATAAGAAGATCTTGAAGCTGATTTTGAGAATGGAAATAGGGGTTTACGATCTTGATGGAAAGTCGATAAATAAAATCAAAGTGAAAAAGAATCACTGGACGAAGCTAGCCTCCTTATGATCTTTATTGGCATTCTCTTACACAATTAGTGTCACAATTCAAAATTAACTTATTATTTTTCTGCTCAAGAAGAAGCTCTTATTTAAGTTGACTAGACATCTTGTTTATTCGGGAAGCCTATGAGTTTTTCCCCTATATTTGGTAAGTAAGCGCACTTAAAAACTTTAAACGGATCTCCTGAAACAATTTTAATTTGAGTTAAGACACTATTGAAGTAAATGAGCGTTATGTACTTAAGAGCATCACGCATGATCAAAGCGAAATTTCCGGAGAGCCAGATAGAGAGGTTCGTCAGAATTGTGAATGACATATTCCTAGACTCTCCAGAAATATCGTTTATTTCTGTGATAATTTTAATTTTGAAGACATGTATGTGAGAACCTCTGAGATAACCAATTTGGTTAATAAGTTACACCTGAAGTATAGGCGACCGCAAAGCAAATCTTCAACTACAGCGCCACCCATAGAAAACATCTCTTTGTGAGAGAAAGCAGAAGAAAAGATGGTTTCGGAATATGCACTCTTTGTACCATACCCAAGTTGTCAACAACCAAGCCTAAGAAACTTACACATCTGTTCCAACTTTCGGGTACAGCATTTGTAAACAACTGTTTTGGATGCTCTGTTTGAAGCGACTACTAAAACGAGGCAACAAATGGGTTTGCTTTTAGAATCATTGACAAATTTTAACAGGTTTCAGAAGAGCGAAATCTTCAATAACCACTTCAAAACCATCACCACTAATATTTGCCCGCATTCCCAATGCCAATGGCATGGAACGTCTCATATACATTCCGCTGTCCCATTATTGCTTCGAATATGTATACTCTCTGACGAGAAGTGGACAGAATATGCAGCAGGACAAAGTTGTCATCTTGGCTTTGTTTTAAAGGAACCAAAAACAACAACAACAACATAGTAAACGTACTAACAAGTGGTCGTGGAGGAGGACCTTTATATCACATGAGAGGTGGAGAAGACAGACAGATGAAATCAAGCGGGTAATTTTTGTAAGGGCATGAATGGAAAATGAATCGAAAGCTATCGGTCAATGAGGCAAGCATCAAAAAATACGGGGGAAATAAACAGTGAGAAGGGGTTGGGTCGATATCGATGAATCAACTGAAACCGAATCATAAACATACTGGCCAGACTCTCAACGGACCACATATAAGGCCAACTCTCACCAGGGACTCATGAGATAAAGAGAGACAGAGAGAGAGACTGCAAAAGGTAAATACAGGTGAATTGCAGGAAAGTGTATGTTGGATTAAGAGTGTTGTTAATTTGCTTTTAATTTAAGAAAAATGTAAAGGATATTCGCGTTTTCATACCTGTTTTTTTGTACGAAAGATGTCCTTTGGCGTTGCTAACCTTTGTTTGTGCTATGGCTGTTGCCGTTGTTGTTTTTATTTTTATTGTTGTAGGTATTGTATTATTACTTTTTTAGGGGTTACTTTTCACACGCCACCAGCTAGCTTATTTAACTCTAAACACGTGTGGTAGGTGATGCTTAAAGCTCGCACAACATACACACATACTCGCGGCAGGACAACATTTGACAGTAGAAGCAGCAGCAGCAGCACTAGAGGTGAAGGTGGATTTTAACCAGCGACTCTCGTCGTATTACAAACACCACATACACACACAAACACACGCGCGCATCACATAAATACAACACGTAACCAGTATTTGGCTCAGGTGGCCTGATGTGTAGCGTAAAGTTAAAGGTACAAAATTACTCTCACTGTTCGAGCTCTTGATTGCATGGGTTGACTGACTCACTGGTTAACTGGCGGGCTAACTCACTGACTGACTGACGTGACTGTCGGTGTGTGGGTGGGGGATGTAGCTGTCGGTTTAACTACAACACTTTGTTTGGGCACACCAACCGACAACAATATACACCGATGCCTGCTCTATGACAGCAACTCATAAAACGGCGGCTATTTCACACACATACGCACACATAGACGCTATCGCTTTACTCTCTATTGCTAATATACACACACTCACGAACACTCACACACACCGTTACACCAAGTCCTTGAAACAATATGGTGACAGTGTTGCTTCAGAATACGAGTAGGCCATTCATGTCACTTAATTAACATCACTTTTTGTTGTTGTTTTTTTCGCCTTCACACACATGCAATGGCAACGCCGCCTTTAATTTAAGTGGATTTGACCCGGTTGCACGGAGTTTAAAGCGCTTTCCACCCAATCTCACTTGGAATTCAATGGAACATTTTCTTCACTTTCCCACATGAACAGCAATGGAAATCGAGTTTTTCTTTAGCTTCAGCTTCAGATGCTGATTTTAACGCACGTTAATGTTGAACATACTACACACCAACACAAGTACTACATACCCGTAACCGAACTTAGAAGAACAGCATGCCCTGCACATACACGCACTCATTCAGTTCACACGCTCAAACACACACAGCGTTAACCGTTAGAAAGGACTCTCACTTGTGCGTGTTGCTTGGTCTCTCTCTCTGTCGCCTCTCTGGTGTTGTTTGTGTGTGTGTTCCACCAAACAAGAACAGAAGAAAGAAAGAACGACAGAAAAAAACTACTGTGTTTTTTTAATCATCACAATTTCCCGTGGAGAATTTTTAATGAAAACGCGTTTAATTGTATACTTTTAGGCATTAAATGCTTCAATTCCATTCACAATAACTGTATTTTCACTTGGTTTTCATGGGTGCTTTGTTGTTCTTTGCAATTTGTAAATATAGACTTTGTGGATAAATAAACATGAAAGATGAAACCCTTCGATGATTTAATGACAACTTCTCGGAACCGTACTGAATGGAAGCGTTGGTATGGTTGGTTTTTTTTTGCAAAACTGCTCTTGTTTTCATTGCCCGCCGTTACTCACCGCGGTCTGCGTGGTGAAAATCCTTGTTGTAGAGCACGAAACGTACCGTCTCTGCTGCCGGAGATTGCGCAGTATTTTTTGCACGTAGCAAAATTAAACGCGTTTCATACAGTGAAAAATTCCCATATATTACACTGTGAAGAAAATTCCAGTGTAAAAGAAATATCCACACAAGTACTTAGAGGGTGTAAGAAGTTTCGAAATCATGCTGCTTTAGGTCAAACCGTACTTGAATTCGTTCAAAACCTCACCTAAAGTGTCCCGAAAAATAGGTCTCCCTACAAAGAGCAACAGTTTTTTTTTGTTGGTGGTGTTGGTTAAAACAAATCTGTCCAACAAGTAAAACCACACACATACACCTACAAATAGGCTACCGTCTATTACAACTTTGCCCCCACTCGTCAAGCAAATAAAAAAAGTTCCATTTGTCTGCACTAGAAAAAAGTCACCTTTCAATGACGTAGACAAAGAAGAGAAAGTTGCGAACTCAACTCAACACACCACTCAGAGTCAGTCAATGCATGCGAGGAGTATCTCTCGCATTGCTCCCCTGTCACACACACACATATATGGCTGGCTGACTGACATTTGCACCAAGTACGAAGAAAACTGTTGCACGGACCTGCGTTGGTATTTGTGAATATTCACATTCGTTGATGTTGCTCATTTATTTGTTCGCTCACCACGGACCACGGGAGCGTGGAGCGCTGAGGAGGCACTGGATGTGTAATTGAAATGCAAACTAAGAAACAACTCATGAATTTTTCGACATTTCTTTTATGGGTGTTGCAGATACAAGTGGTGAAGAGTGGTTGGTAGGTGGTAGTGGTCGGTAACCGTTAACGGCGTATAACGATTAATAACGTTATGCCATTACTGGTCACATCCCTCGTCGTTGGCTGAGTATTATTTCCATATTTTGTGTTATAAACTTTGGTGGTTAGTTGTGTCAACATGTGTCTGGCAACATGTTGCCAGGTGACCTTTACTCTGAACATGGTGATGTTGATGATCTAATAATGAGGAATGTTGCATACCAGTGCAAATTCCGTGTCAGTGTCCGTGGTTATAAAGGGTGTTTTTTATTGAGGTATAGAACTTCGAATTGAAATAAAACACAAGAATATCGTTTTAATGTCCATCAATTTGGCTTTATTGGAAGGATAATTTTATGCCATTAATGTTTAAATATGATTTCGGGCATGTGGCCGCCGCGGCTGGCTCGAATAAAGCCAATTCTACAGGTCCAATTTTCAACCACTTGTTGGAACCACAACTCATCCACATTCATTCCATCCAATTCGATGTAATGGCATAAAATGGACTGAGTGAACTTCGCGAACTGAACCATTACTTTCGAAATAAATTTGCACGATTTGCAAGCGTTGTTCTTTTGTCAACCTGTTCATGATGAAATGGCAAACCAAACTAAATATTAATCACTTGACATCTGACAAAATGGCCGCCAGTTAAGAAAGTGATGCCAACTTAAAGTTCTATACCCCAATAAAAAACACCTATTACATGATGGGTTTAACCATGATACACAGGGTGCCATTACAATGAGTATGTACATAAACTTCCGCTTTGATGAGTGTTTGAGGCCTTCCTAACTCTGGTCCACGACACCTATAGAACAACTCTACACCGAGCAGTGATTTGGGTATAGATTCCGCAGTGATTTACGTATAAATACGTAATGGTGTTGTGTACCAGAGCCAGCAGCATTTGAACTCACAATATCCAGAATTTAACTCTCTTTGGGTTAAGTTCAGGATGGGATCGCATCCATTACACTTCGGGTTTCTTTACAGAAGTATGTACACATTTTGAAAGGGAGGCTACCCTAAACGGCTTCGACGCCCTTTCCGACTCTATATCAGCAAATTTAGAAGATTGTCCAGACAGTGTAATTGTTCGGGGTCCGCCAAATATTTTTTTTGAAAATTCTATAAAAAAGAAACTAATGGATATTTTCTAAAATTTATTTTTTTATTTGAAAGTACAATCATTCCGGTTAATAATGGAAAATAATTTCATTCAAATGGCTGCCTCGGCAGTCAGCTCTGCGGCTGATAATGCGATCTTTAAAAATAGGGCTCAAAACATCGAGTGTAGCTTCGGCTGTGTGGCACGTACCGCCGTCCTGTTGAAACCAAATGTTGCCAATATCCTCCACTTAAATTTTTGTAAACAAAAATTCGTTCAACATGGCCCGATAACAAAAACAAAATATGCACTAGTTGAAAAAAAAAACGTTAGATGGCGGACCCTTTAGTTACCGGTGATTTCAATGTCCATCATTGTCCATGATCTCCGAAGGGCCAGTACGCTTAGCTTTTTGCAGCGCATAACAACTTGCCGCAACTAGTGAATGAACCAACACACATTACGCGTGTTAAAGGGCAACACCATAATATTCTTGACCTTTTCTGAACCGCACACCCTGAAAAGTACCAGGTTAACATTCTAGCACCTCTTGGTAACTGGGATCTTTGCACCATTTCAGCATCCTTTTTGTTCTCTGATTTTTCGATCCACTTCTAAATCAGTTACTAAGAATTTTGTCCGCTTATGAGAGAAGTACACAAGAGGACTGAAGCGGAATGCTACTGACAAAAAGTGTCCGGTTATGAAAAGTGTCCGCTTAAGAGAGGTGTCGGCAAGAAGTACACTGTTTACGAAAATGCACATTGGGCCGAGTTCAACAATTTCTATCAGAAATTTAATTGGAAACTATATTTTCTTGACAATAATATGGATTCTGCTACTGAATTGGTTGAGAAAATAATTCTTCTTGGCATAAACATGTTTATTCCGGCGAAGACTACTTCGATCAAACCTCATGCTTTCAGAAATTAGCGTTTACATAAAAATGCCACCACTGAGCTGCTACGCAAACAGGCAAGATCACCATGTGCCAGAGTACCTAGCCGCGAAAAACTTTACAGCGTCTTTGTGATAAAGTTCGTTCGTCTCCCAGGGGAAGTAAGAGCTTTTGGACATTTATTAAAAAGTAAGGGATATTTCTTCATCTTCTATCCCTACTCTCATTAACGATGACCACATACTCACTGGCCCGGTTGACAGAGCTAACCTTCTGTCTGAAAGAATTCATATTTCCCAGAAAGCAGTCAACCACGTGATCGAAAGCGTATCTAGTTTGATGCCTGAGATATTTTTTCTTCTTGCACTCATATCAAAACTTATTACATTTGGTGTCTGTAATACCTTCTCTCAATACATGTCGAGTTTTCTCAGCGACCGTTTCTAAGCATTAAACTCATCTGGATTAGGAGGACATTCAACACCATTATTTTTAATTGGGTGCGGATGGCCTGCCCTTTATATATTTTTTGGTCACTCAAAAAGGGGAGTAATGCTGTTTCCAAATCATTAACACACTCGACGTATTCATCTATACAGGAAGTTATGCCAGCTTTCATAGACTATGAATTATTTATATTTCCCTAGACCTCAATCTCCTCGCATTGCCTTCTTTCCGTTTCTCCTTTCTTTCTTCGTAATAGACGACATTCCTCAACTATCGGTATCGCTCCGATACAGCTCGCGTTGCCACAGGCACGAGTGTCGCCCTGTATGACACATTCTTAGCTTCAGTGACGGCTTTGCATTTCTCATCGTATATACGGGAGGGTTCACTGGGAGCAGTGGAAATAAAATCGGGGAGTAGGTAAGGGCTGTCTAGCTTACTCTACGTGATGTTACGAACATGTCTTTGTACCTTTGCTGCTACAACGTCCGAATCGACTGATTTGCTGAACTAAATAAAATACTCTTCATTCTGCCATCTAAGTAGTAAGCTAAGCTAGACCACAACCAATCTAAAGCCCACAGGGACCCATTGATGTGTCCATGCCAAGCGCCTTCTACATCCTCCAAATAATCAATCTACTGTGACTGAGTGTGCGTGTATTTAAGCCATGTTATCAAATTAATTACTCACAAAATCTAATTTAGAAAATTTAATGGCAAACTATTTTTTATATCCCTACACTAACACACTAACACTGGCACATCTCACGGGAATGATGCTGCCCCTTTGGCTGGCGAGGCCTGACCATCTCGCTCCCCTCTAACAACAGAAGCTGTGCCACACAATTACAAACTATTAATACAAGTGTCATCTTAAATTAACCAAGTTGCACAAGCGGATGCAAGCAGATCTACTTAAGTTACAATCTTTTTATTTCTTCACTTTTCTCAGATTTGTTCACTTCTTCTCGAGCTTCTTCTGCTGCGTCTTCGGGTATCCTTGCACTTGCGTTGGGTGCGCTGTTGTGCCGCCCCCATTTATCATATTTATTATGATTTTTAATTAAAAACTTTAAACAGCACGAAGCACACAAAGTGCAGGAGAAAACAACAGAAAGGAAAATACATAAGGAGAAAAAAAAGAGAATGCAACAAATCAACAACAACACCAATGAGACAAGAAGAAGATGAAGAAACAGCAACAACTAATAAATAAAAATTACATTAATTGTCCAGCAATTTGTTGTCAGGGAAGAACACCACTGACATCGTCCACCAGGCGATGGATGTCCTCTTGCTGTCCTTTCTTCCTTTGCATCTTGAATTCCCACTGCAAGCGATATCAAAGGAAGCGCCAGCAAAACAAACGAACAACGTTCAGAAAAGGATTATTATTACGTTGTTTTTTTTTTCTTGTTAAATTTCATTCCTTTCCTTTGCTCTGTTCTTTTTCATTGACTTTAAGTGAAATTACAATCAATTATATCTGATGCAATCACTTGCCAAAGGTAAACTTATTTACTTCACTCCATTCCAGAGCACTTGAGAGTTCGGTCCTTGCACCAGTCTTCGAAGTTCGAATTTCCAAAATGAATATCTATGAATCTCTTGGCAATTAAGTAGCTGCTTGAGAACAACAACAAAAAAAAAACGGCACAAAAAAATTGAATAATATTTAACAAAAGAGATTAACTCGACGGAATGGCAAAAAATGCAAACACCAACACAAAAAACAACAAATGCACTTTTTGTTGTTATTAGTTATAAGCGGACTGGCAAACAAGAAACTCAGCGTGTACGACAACTAAAAAGTGGGGGCCACAGTGTTGCAAGAAGTGTTACACGAAGACGAAAATTCTTTGTCTCAATTAAATTAAAATTTCAGAATGCAAAGGTGCTCAATTAATATATTAATTAATACAAATGATGTTTTAATTCATATTGTAAATCAAATTTCTTAAAGTTTGCGATTTGGGGCCTTAAGGCGTATTTCAGGGCAATATGTGACAACACCAATTTTCTACAGATTAAGCAGATAAATCGAAGCTTACAAACCCCAATGGAACCTTATCAACTCAACTCCTGTCCCTTTAAACAATTGGCCGGTGGGAAATTGGCACCCAGCACATTATTTTTAAGCTATCGATTGGTACAAGGTTATCTTCACCTCAGATCTTCATTTCTGTATTAACCCCATATCATATAGGACATTAGGGCAACATTTCTATTCCTATACATATTAATCTGCTCACACTTCCATTTCCCTATTATTTTGTTGAAATATTCCCATTCACTTTTTTCAACTACCCCTAACTCTCCGGATGACCCCTATAAATGCTTTAGATAATAAGGCAACCGGCAGGAGCAAAGAGGGAGTAGTGTTGGTGGAAATTTGTCTTGAATTTCAGGTAGGAATAGACACTGAATTCCACATACGAACAGTTCGGTTGAAGAACCATGTGTCATGCGATGAAACGGACATTCGACCATCAACCGATGAGATGGCCGGATGGCCGCGTATCCTGGCTGAATGTCCTTACATTGGGCACTAAACAAAGGATATTCGAAGAGCAGATACCATTAAAATATTTCTAGAACAGCGACATACTATTCCCGTTTCCGTGATGCTGTAGCGTGAGGCACTATTGGGAAAATTCGTTTTTCAGGACTGCACTAAACCAAAAAATTGTAAGAAACCACCGTAAAATTGATAATTTTACGCTACAAAATACGTCCAACAAGAAAATTATCAATTTTGATATTGAAGCAATATCAATTTGATATTTGGATTGATACGAAAACATGTAAAATTGATAATTTTAATGTGAAATGTAAAATGTAATATTAATAAGATTAAAAAAAAAGATTAAACATTAAAACACGTTAATTTAACGTTTTTCACGTTAGATTGATATTTTTCTTATCAAATTTCAAATATTTTCACTAAATGTGGATTTGATAAGAACAAAATTTCAAATTGATATGCGTTTTTTTTTTGGTGTGTCCGTTGGTGGAATAATCTTCCTGCAAGTGTTTTTCCTGCCTGTTATGACATTACCAAATTCAAGGCCAACGTCAACAAATACTACCCTTTCTCAACTCCCGGTCTCAACTCAGCTTCAACCAAAAATATTTGATTTTACACCACTGTGAGTTGATGGGATTCAAATTGAATTGGTCCAATAAACAAATGCGCTCTGCTCTTTGCCAAGCCAGCCAAGCAGGCAGGCAGCCCAGACATACAAAGAAAGCCAGTGAGAGACAGAGAGAGAGAAAATGCCAATGATAAAATCTTGGCTAAATATTTACTTAATTGCTTTTCAAATTGAAAAACTTTCGCAGAACGCGCGAAACCGTACTATGGAAGAACCAGCGACTACTTCTCCCACAGCAACAGGCACACAATTGTCCTGGAAAGCAACACCTTGTGCACCGAAACGCACAGCACCGCACCGCCTCACTCACCACTCACCCAGACCCATGGCCTGTGAATAATTCAAAAGGACTCGTGTTGTCTTTATTATTTCTAAACACTTTATTGTCATTTCGTTTCGTTTCGTTTCTTAACTTTAGTTTTCCGTTTTTTCTCTCTCCTTCTTTTGTTGTTGTTGTTGTTGCTATTGGATTTTTAATTTTCAACACTTTGGCTTCGGTTAAATCCCCGTGAATTTTGTTGTCTGTCGCCTGTTTAAATATTCTGTTTGCGCGTTTTAAACGCAGCTATTAAAAATACAAGCTTGATATATAATTGCTACGCATGTATGCATATTTATTTGTGTGTGCGTGTGTGTGTGTGCTATACACATACACTCAACACCCACCTAGATGTATACGTGTATGGATGAACAAGAGTTATAACTCACACACAGGTACGAAAGCCACGCATATTAACACGAATGGAGGCCCGTTCTAGTTTTCTGTTTTTTTTTTTTTCAGGCAAAGCACACATTTTACACGGAGAGAAATTAACCATGCTGAAAACAACTGCTGAGAGATAAAAGGGACATTAGCAGGAATTTGGAATAATTTATTTTTCTCAATAGTCGAGCAATACAATTGAACTTGTTGCCTGAGGTCAATTGTTGGTTGGTGCCGTGAAAAAATTCTAAAATCTTATTAAATTGTTAAAATTAGTTGAAGCCATTGATTGACATAACACGAACGAAGAGTCCTCTAATTCAAGACAACTTCTAGGTTTTTCAATTCGAAAACGACTTAGGTTATGCCCCCTTTAAATGCAATGCACTGTCTGCGATGGGAAGTAAGGATATTGAGAGGAGAAAAGTGGAAGTAGTATCTCTTGACATTTGTTTTGAGTTTCATAAAGTCAGAGTTTGGAGGAAACAACGACACTTAGAATGTCCTGCGATTAATCGGTCCATCGACGGGTAGCCGCGTATCCCATCTGAAGGAACTGGGACTAGATGACGGATATCCGAAAAACAGATATCGTTAAAATATCTATAGCGATATACATCCCACATTCCGGCGATACTGAAGGGAGACAATAGAGTTGGATACCCTACTATCTCCAATCATCACCACCGCTCTCCTCTGTACACGGTCCAGAAGCTGCAAAGATGTCTTTGGAGCCCCTGCCCATATATGGGAGTTATATTCAATTTTAGGCCGGATGTAGGTGCTATGAATATTTAAGAGATCAGAAGGGGTGAAGTATTTATTGGAATGCTTTTTAAAGCCTAAACACCTGAATGCTTCTTTCGACACTTCGAATATATGGCTAGCCCAGTGAGCATCACCCTGTGTTTTCATATCCACAACATCAAGAGTATCTGATACGTCGATATTCGCAACACCCATAGAGATTGACGACGGTGCTGGATCAGTGGAACTTTTGTGTGGCAACCAACAGCACTGGGTCTCTTGCACATTAAAATCGACTCTGTTCATTTGGCCCCACTCACAAATCATCGCCAAATCGCGGTTGAGGGAGTCGTTCATCGTTCGCCTTTTTTCCTCGACTTCCAGAGGACCTGGCCGATGATCAAATGAGTATGAATGACAGAGGTTGCCGTCATCCGCAAAGGAGTATATTGGGTTCACAGTCTGACTCGAAAGGTCTTCAATGAAGATAAGAAATAGAGAAGGAGAGAGGACAGAATCTTATGGCACTCCTGCAGTCAACCAATGCTCGTTGGATGAGACCCCATCTATAACAACTCGTATAGAGCGATCTCTGAGAAAACTCGATATGAATCGAGAGAAGGTATTTCCGACACCAAATGCAATAAGATTTGCTATGAGTGCTACGTGCCAGACCCTATCGAAAGTCTTGGAAATATGCAGAGCCACGACCTGGCTTTCACCAAGGGCATGAATCGTGAATCGGCATTTTCCGAAAGGAGCGCCAGTCGGTCTCCAGTAGATCGATTTCTACGGAAGCCATACTGACGATCATTTAGAAGGCCTTTAGAATCCAAATGGTTAACCATGCTCTCCATGACCTCCGAGAGTGCAGAACATGGGACGGTAATTCGCAGGATTTGGCGATCGACTGAACATTGGCAACTTTCCAACATGAAGGAAAATGTTGCAAATATGTGGAAAAGAATTGATGAATTTAAATCTTAAAAAAATAGAGTTCTTTATATTGGACAAGCTGAACACGATTGTACTACAATGGTTTCCTAACTCCAGTTAGGCCGTTATGTATTGTGACCACTTGTATATACATTATCTAATCCATATGTGGACGGCCGTGGTTTGGTAGGTAGTGTCTGCAGAAGAACCCGAGTACGAAACTGGGTAAGACCATCAACCATTTTTCAGCGGCTGTTTCCATCTCATAAATGTTGGCGACTTTACGGGTAAGAGAGTAAAATCTAAGCCATGTAAAACTTCTCTAGAAAATCCGTTCGGAGCCGGCTTTAAACAGTAGGTCCCGATCAATGAGTATACACAGCTCACTGATACGAGAGAAGTTCCCCGTCTGTTCCTTCATGGAATGTTAAGGGAAATAAGTTTCACATGTAGGTTATTTGAATTCAGAAGCTCAAACTAACGGTAAAGGTTGTCCTTCAAAGATGTATTAAAACGCTTCCCTGTGTTGAATCTCCCCAAGAAATAAAAATTCCACATTTCTTTTCTCTCCGTGTTTCAGGACACAAGTCTGCCGCCGATTCGCGTCGTACACAGCGTATGTGTTATATTCAAATACCAGAAGCGTCGCTGTCTGAGATTAAGGCAAATTATTGAAATTAAAAGGCATGCACAAGGATCAGGTTGTTACAAAATGTGTGCGATAATTTAAGGATGAAATCTGTCGTTCCATTCGTTTGTCGATGTGGTCCTGTTACGTTGGCAGCACGCCCCTGTGCGATGTAACAAAACCGTTCAAAGACAATTTCAATGCATACGAACGAATGCGCTGATCAAATATGCTCTTTGTTCTGTAACGCAGAATTTATGAAAGTGTTAATGCAACATGACACTTTAGTGTTACGCTTCCCGCCCGACAGGAAGTGGAATGATGAAAATGACGTCGATGGCGATGGCAACGTTGTCGTTGGCGGTGGAGCTCAAAAGCGGATAACGAACGAAAGCAAAACGATTCCAGCTGGAATTCATTCGCAAATAGCATCAATGGGAAATTTACATCTCAAATGCTGTGGCATTGCTCGGTGCTGCGGAGTGGAGTGCTCCTTTGAGACTGGACAATTTCGATAAATGCCACATGTTTTATACACAACGAATGGTGGGGCAGAGGGGCGGAAAAAAAATCCGTGTGGTTATGTAGGAACATGTGAAGGCCAATAATTACTTAAATAATCGATATCAAGTTTATCTTCTTTTTTTTTTAGCTTGACTCAGTTGATTTAAAGAATATTTTGAAATTGAGTGAAATGTTGCAACTGTTACACTCTGATGGGATGAGATTTATGGACAACAAATATCAGCAGTTTCATTTCAATAGTCTTCTAGATGATTCTCCATTCCAACTGCAAACCATAACTGAGGTCCAGCTAAGGGCGTAATCAATAAAATACCAGAATTTGAATTTGAATGTGAAATTAAACCAACTGCCGGAGCAGATCCTTCAAGGGTAGCGAAAATAATGGGATCTAACACAGCCACACCCCTAATCAACCGCATATGTGATTTATTTCCATAATATTACGCCATCATCTGAGTTATCCTTAGCATTTTAATTCATTGCAATCCATCGAAATACAAAATGATGGCGATTAACTCTAATGGATTACCATGAATTTACATTAAACTCATCTCATTAACATTTAATCGCTATTTCAAGTATATCAACATTTGTATATTTTTAAAGAGTCCTTTTTTTTTGTGTACGTATGAGTTCAAGAAAACTACTTCAGTTGCTATATGTGTGAGTGTGTGTGTGTGCATACGTCTGTCTATCGCTTTAATGAGCGCTCCTTAATTAAAGTGTGTAATTAATTACAGTCTTGATATCGAATTTCCACATTTCCTATGAATGATTAATTCTCAAATGTAAAATTGAATAAAAAAAAACTAAGTAAGATTACATTGCATTACTGCACACACGTACATAGAAGGACCTGCAGCAGGCCTTTTTAAGGAGCTACAAGGCTTGATTGCTGCATGTTGTACTAATAGAAAATAAATACAGTTTTAAATTGTAGATCGACAGAATAAATAAAAGGGCTACGATAAATCCGCAACCATTAAGAAATATTTGTCATGTGCAAATTGGGCTTCTGCAATGCACCGACCCTCAGAGGTCTCTAATATTTGTTTTCCTATTTCCATTCATGACAGTGGGATCAGACTCTGAACCCACTCTACTGTTTTGCGGATAACAGCAACGTCTGAACACATTCATTTGGTCATCGGCCGAGACCTTTGGAGGTCGGGGACAAAATGGCAAAAAAATCCGACTCAAACGCGATTTGGCGACTATTTACAAACGAACAGAGTAGATTTTAATGCACACAAGACCCAGTGCTGTTTGTTCTCACACAAACGTTCACCTGATCGAGAATTGTCGTCAATCTCTATGGGGGGTGTGATTATCGACGTATTAGATACTCTTGATGTTCGGGGCATGAAGATACAGGGCCATGCTCGCTGGGCTAGCCATATATTCGAAGTGTCGAACGAAGCATTCAAGTGTTTAGGGTTTTTGAAGTATTGCAAGAAATATATCACCCCTGCTGATTTCACAAATATAGGGTTATCCACTTTGCTTTTTAAAAGTAAACGTAAATAAAACACATAAAATATTTGTTTTCCATGATATTTCTTTTTTTATTATAAAGTTTGAACGTTGACATTATGCTCATTTCAATGACCACCACGCGAAGTGTTGCAAGCATGGATTCTTTTGAGGTAATTTTGGACCACTTTTTTGGCACATATTGGGCTTAAGTGCTCAAGAGTTAAAGGTTTATCTGCATAAACACGGTCTTTCGCGTAGCCCACAAAAAAAAGTCTAGTGGTGTCAAATCGCCAGTTGATGTCGCCACGACGAGAAATTACGGGGCCAGGAAATGTCATATTTGCTTGCGTTGTCTGGCATGTGGCACCGTCTTGTTGAAACCACATATTCTCCAAGTCGTATTCTTCAATAGGAGGCAAACAAAAATCGGTTATCATACGACCACAACGCTCCGAAATGACGGTGACTGTCGTTCCCTTGTCGTTTTCGAAGAAGTAAGGTGGAAGGCCGTCGTGTGGTTGGTAGTGTGTGCGACTATCACACAGAAGAACCCGAGTTCGAAACCGGGTAAGACCATCAGACATTTTTCAGCGGCTGTTTCCACCTCGTAAATGTTGGCGACTTTACGAGTAAGAGAGCAATCTCTAAGCCATGTAAAACTTCTCTAGAAAAGCATTAGTCGTTCGGAGCCGGCTTTAAACAGTAGGTCCCGGCCAGTGAGTATACAAATTATATCGTACACAGCTCACTGATACGAAAGAAGTTCCCCGTCTGTTCCTTCATGGAAGGTTAAGGGAAATAAGTAAGGTCCATTCACACCTTCGGACCAAAGAGCGCACCAAACAGTGACTTTTTGTGGCCAACAAATGGAATACAACTCCAATATATGGGCATGGAAGTCATCTTTGCAGCTCCTGAACCGTGTTCAGAGGAGATCATTGAGGATTGTAGGTTATCCAAAACTATTGTATACCTTTAGCATCGCCGGACCGTGGGAGTTGTATCGCAGTTCTATAAATATGTTAATACTAGTAAGTTGTAATGCGCCTATGGCGCCCGTTAATTTGCTTGAGAAAGTATTTGTTACTTAATTTTAAAAATTTTGTAAAAAATATTTTGAGAAAAGTATTTGGTAAAAAAAAATTTCGAAAAAAAATAAAATTGGAAAAAAAAAAATTTGTGGAAAAAAAATTTTTGTTAAAAAAAAATTTTTGTTGAAAAAGAAAAATATTGTTGAAAAAAAAAATTTTTGTTGAAAAAAAATTTTGTGGACAAAAAATGTTTGTTAAAAAAAAAAAAATTTTGTTGAAAAAAAAATTTTTTTGGAAAAAAAAAATTTTGTTAAAAAAAAATTTGGAAAAAAAAATGTAAAAAAAAATTTGGGGAGAACACAATTTCTGTACAAAAAAAAAATATTATATTTTTTAATTATTATTATTTATAGAATTACAGAATGCCTATTTAAATTCCTACGTACTGCGTGACAGAGTCAGTGAATCAGTGAATCAGTGTCGAGGGTAAATATATATTAAGATGTTATGTTAAATGCGCGGCAGTCGCATCCGTTCATTGTCAAATGACCGGTTTAATGACTGTTCGTATGTGGAATTCTATGTCGGCAAGTGTCGTTCCCACCAGCTTTGTCATTCTCATATTTAAGACAAATGTGAAAAAAAACACTCTCCTCCCTCTTCACTTCTGCCAATACCCTAATTTGACCCACCAAATCACAGCCTAGCTCGTGGGCCCAATTTACCCGACTCTCCGCCCGCTGAGGGCATATTTCTTTTGATTTGAACTTAAATAAATATCGGATTTCATACAACAATGGCATCGCCAATCACTAAACACAACAACAACAAATCTCAATGTTTCCAAATCGCTTTTCTAATAACCTTCCAGCGCGTACTTGATGGGGCAAGCATTGATTTCATTCATTCCGTTTTTACATTTTCCTCCAGCTCCTCTTACACTTCCTCTTCTTCTTCCTTGTTTTCTCTGTTCTCTGGCTAAACAGTTGCAATAGACACCTGGTTTAATTGCATGTCCTGTCTGGCTGGGGTGTTGTTTACCGATGTGATGTTGCCCCTCCCGTGCCGGTGGAAGATTATTGCATATCATAGATTGTCTAAACTGATATGCCTGCAAGGAAGTGCTGTGATTCGAGATCATGTGCAGGCAGCCAACATAATGGAATACCCTATATATGTATGTGTGTGTGTTTGTTTGCATGGATGTACGTACTTTTGTTTCAGTTAGTTTTGGATTGTGTGCAGGCAGTTGTGGCTGTCAAGACTGTCAAGTCCATTTGGTCTGCAAAATTTGCAGTGTTCAATTATGGAATCTTGGTGTGTGTTTTTTTTTTCGTGTTTATACAGTTTTAGCTTGAACTTCCATGCCGGCTTTTGGATTGAATCTCAGGGACGTTCTATTCAATGGGAGGAGAGCGCCGGCATCAATTTGACTTAATTAAAAATCGGTAGGTTTTGTAAATTTTAAATGTGGGCCATTGACAGTTAAAGCACGTACTGAAATATAGAAAAATTACTTATTTGAAGATGTTAGAGCTTTGAAAAAACTTCAAAGAAGAAGATGACACGTTGGGTCATCTACCGTGAATGCCTTAGGCGGCAAGTATGGAGTCTTCCAATCTGTTTGGCCGAAAGGTTAAACCAAAAGCATTCGATACACGTAGTCCACGACCAAACACAAAGCTCCTGTTGTTCCATCTCGCCGTTTAAAATTATTAATTGTAACCCCTATTCAGATCACTTGAATTTTGTTTCGGAGTACAGCGTACTCGTACAGTATCGGCCATGACTGAAGCACCCCCTAGTAAAGGGTTCTCCAACAAAAGGTGTTATTTTGATATTCAACGAAAAATGACATTTTTTGAGAAAAATGATCGGATGTTTATTTCATAACTAGTAAGTTGTAATACGCCTATGGCGCCCGTTGAAATATGGAAAAAAAATTTTGTTAAAAAAAAAAAAATTTTGTGGAAAAAAAATTTTTTCATAAAAAAAAAAATTTTTGTTAAAAAAAAAATTGTTGAAAAAAAAATTTTGTGGAAAAAAAAAATTTTGTTGAAAAAAAAAATTTTTAAAAAAAAAATTTGTAAAAAAATAAATTTTGAAAAAAAAATTTTGGTAAAAAAAAATTATGAGGAAAACACAGTTTCTGTACAAAAAAAAATATTATTTTTTTTATTATTATTATTTCTAGAATTATAGAATGCCTATTTAAATTCCTACGTACTGCGTGACAGAGTCAGTGAATCAGTGTCGAGGGTAAATATATATTAAGATAAAGCGGAAGATATGCCGTTAGTAATCCAAAACAACGTCAGCCAAATGGCGACCACAGCCACGCTTACATACATATCCTTTTCATGAAATTTCCCATAACCAAATTGCAAAGTGGCTGCCCTATGTCCTTGATAGCCACATGAATTCTATCTTTAAGGTTTTGAATCGAAGCTGGGCTGTTGGCGTAGACCTTATCGTTCACGTGGCCCCAAACGAAGAAGTCGCAAGGTGTTAAATCACAAGATCTCTTCGAGAGATAACACGGTCCGGAACCTTTTCAGTTTTGCGAACTGTGACTGCAAGATTTTCACCATTTTTGTTGTGGATTTTCATAATTGCAATGCGTTGTTGAAGCGCGTATCGTTCAATTTTCAGTAATGGCATAGTTTATACCAGGGACCGTAACGGTTATAAGTGCTATCGAAAAAGTTATTTTTTAATAGTTATTTTGTGACTTAAAAAAAAAAAACATGTAAAACAGTTTTTTTTCAACGTAAAATAAAAGGTCGGATGAAACTCTTAAAAAGAGAGTTTTATTTATCCGTCATAAATAAAACTCTTTTTAGGAGTTTTATTTTTTCCTTCAGAAAATAAAACTCTTTTTAGGAGTTTTATTTTTTCCTACAGAAAATAAAACTCATTTTTCAAAGTTCGCCGCTGATCTGATCATTACAATTTGTATAGCAGTGTAATCAATTCTCGTTGGTGACCAACTATATACATATATATGTATATATACAGGGTGTTCCAAAACCTTTCCGAAAAATATTTCGATTCACAGTGGTGCTAGAACAAAAAATATTCTTATTGATCCAAGCTATCGCGAGTTTAATTTTTTCGGAAAGTTTTTGGAACACCCTGTATATGTACTGACTATACGTTATTTGTTTGCTGTTTCAAATCTCAGCTGCTCCTACAATGAATTTTGAATATTGTAATAAGTATTTTTCTAATTTGCTTTGTGCTATGTTCGCCAAATTTATTGTAACTAGTTCATTGTTATGTTAAACTCACTTCACTTAGCTTTGATGGTTTAAGCACATCGTTTGTCTGCCACGCTGCATATTACTGCTATACTATACATACATAAACACTAGAAAGAGTTTTATTTTCTAAAGGAAAAAATAAAACTCCTAAGAAGAGTTTTATTTTCTGAAGGAAAAAATAAAACTCCTAAAAATAGTTTTATTTACAACGGATATATAAAACTCCCTTTTCAAGGGTTTCATCCGACCTTTTATTTTTACGTTGAAAAAAAACCCTTAACTTTGGAATTGGGAGCGTTTTTTTAATATCACCATAGATTCTGAAAGAGCTTTCCGAGATGAATCTATTGGTATATGACAGTATAGGTCTCCGTCGACTCTAACATGAAGAGTTTTTGAGTTAAAATTTTCTGGATAACTGTTATTTACGGTCCCTGGTTTATACTTGTCAAATGTCAGAGAATAATAGCTTCAATAGTGACAGCTACCGAAATACCGGGTGATTCAAAATAACACCTCCTGGTGGATAACACTGTACAATTCTTCTACGTCAATTTTTTTTTTTTACTAAAACGACGTTATTAAATTGTGTTCTGTATTATTTCTGTATTACGTTTATAAAGTTTTTGTTAATAAACAACAACTTTTAGGGTTGAACGTTCTATAAATAATAAGTTAAAAAAACCAAACAACTTTTCATACTAGAAATAAAATTGACAAAAGTAAAGCACCTCCTAATAGTGGAAACCAACAAACTCGAAAAAATTCATATTAACTTGAAAATCCTTTATTCCGGATTACAGCCGGACATCTCTCATTATGTTATTTATCATGCTCTGTAATGTTCCTATCCAGGGTATGTTGTATTTTGTATTAACAATCTCCCAGAAATTCTCAATAGGTTTGAAACATGAATTTCAATCCTATTGCTTTGCAACCAGGACTTGTGCACTTTAGAGTTGTGCATAGCATCGTTATCCTGTTGGAAGCTCCATCGAAGTGTCATCTCTTCATCGGCATATGGCAACATCATAAATCGATCCATAATTCCGTCAATACTATGAATTGGCTAAATTTCCTGCCGAGCAAAGCAACCCCAAACCGTTATGTTGCCTCAACCGTGCTTTACAATATCTTGGATTTAGCCTTTCTTCGTTTAGTCTCCGTACACGCCTGAATCTACCTAAATCCTTTGTGTTTTACTTGAACTCGTCAGGGAACAACGCAGTCTTCCATGTTTTGACATGTAGGAACATTTTGTATTACCCTTTTGATCCCGGTACCTTCACACCTCGTTCTCCCAAATGTCGAAAATAGCCTGGACATTACATATGGGCTGATTAAATTTGTTTACTGAGTTGATGTCGTGATAAGCCAGATCTCAAATCACCGATAATTTTAATTGTAAATTGACTTGAAAACTTTTGTCTGGCCATTGTGTTTATCTCACCAAAAACTATACAAAACTGAAGTTGATTCACTCGACCTTCATCGAATTCTTGGTTCTTCTTAAATACTCCTGTAGAGCATCGTTATCGCAAATTTGAGTAATGTAGTAAAATTTTTAAATAAAGTCTTTTCCAACAACAGGTATTATTTTGAATCACCCGGTATTTCGATAGCTGTCACTTTTGAAGCTTTTATTCTTTGACATTTGATAAGTATGTATTTTAAGAATTGTTATCATTTTCAGTGGCAATTCAACTTATCCAATCATATGAACTAATTTTACTGTGTGTTCTGGGAATACTTTTGAAAAACCATCACAATGGGCCGACGAAACCCCTAACCACATCATTCAACAATTGTTGTCGACACACTGGCAAATACTATACAACTTTCCCTTGGGTTCGCATGGCTAACCAGTCCTATTCCACCTATGGGCAGGATGTGGAAATTATCAATTCAACGGCTGAGAAAACATTCATCAAAGTTAGGCGTTTCATGGCTATCTCCGGTTGTTGGCTTACAGCAAATCCGCTTAACAGTCGACAACAGATGCCGCACAACAGTTGCACATGTTTTTCTTGTTGGACTGGCCACTATTTTCGTACAGATGAACTCTGCTCTGTGTGTACAGTGGAACCTCAAAACCTTCAAGGGGCTTCCATGCCAAACATGAAAGTTGTGATTAACTAAAGGTCCTGGTCAAATGGGGTTGGCGGGGAGACAGAGGATTAAAGAGTTCTGCGTGGGCTTACAGTTGGTGCGGTCTGCGGTTTGTTGCCGGTTCATCATAACCGTGATGTTTGCAAGTAATTAATAAAATTGTTTATGGAACTGTTTGGCGTTTTGTGTTAAAAGTTTTATTCGCTGGCTGTTTATTACATGGGGATCATAAAAAAAAACAAAAATTAAGGCGCTTGGTGTTGGGATCAGCTCAGAGCGCGCGCGTTTGTGTGTGTGTGAAGTATGAAAGCGTTGTTCGTCGTTGTGTTTTTAGAAACTTTGTTTATTTTACGATGTCAATGAAAGTCAAATAGACAAAACAATAATGTCATTTACTTAGGATGGCGGGATTTATATTTTCTATACGAGCTTAAGGATGTGTGTGTACGTGAAAACCTCCTGAATTGTCCGGGTTGCAAATTAAAAGTTGTTCTAATGTTTCGGTAGTATATAAGTTCAATCCGTATACAGACAATGACAGTTTGAGTGGAGAGACCCTCTTAAGGGGAAGATATATGCGAATTGAACCCTAACTTGATAAAATCACAATTTCAGATACCTAAACAAAATGCGTCCCTTTAATGTTCAATATTTTGTATCGACCTTTTTCAGTTATATTGAATTTAGAATTAAGAATTTTTAATAAAATTGTTTTTTTTAATTTTATTTATTTTTCCAATATTTCGTTCTTCTTGACATACACAGGGTGGGGTAAAATTAATCAACCTACGCTAATGACGTCGTTCAATCAAAAACATTTTTTTGTAAAAGAGAAAATGTCAGCTAAAGAAATTAATTAAGTGAAGGACGCCATTTGCTCCACCTTGTACTAGCTTCATAGGGAATTTTGTAAATTTGCCATCACGTTTTAATTTGCAGAGGCTTTACTTCACTAGATAAACATTGACTTGTATGGGTTTTAACGGTCGCCACTTAGACCTCAGAATATCAGTAGCTGAGACTCAGCAGTTGAAAGCTCAAAGTATCAGTGGCTGACACTTCAGAGCATGAGCCGCTGAGACGGCAGAGTCTCACACGCTGAGACTGGAGACTAACTTTAGCAGATGCCCAGTCTTAGTAGCAGAGTCACTGTAGCTGACACCTCACTCTCTTATGGACTTATGAAATCTTTTTAAATTGAAAAATAAGATACAAGGAACACATCTGCTGGTTTTTTTTTTTACGAAAATATACTTCCAGAAGGATTTTTTTGATTTTAACAGTCTAGCTTGCAAGTGACTTAAGCTAGAGATCTTCGCAGGGCAACCACTGGAATTTGTTTTTTTTTGACCGGGACATTTTTGAAATGATGGCAGTACGGCATGTGGATACATATATATTTTTATTATCATAAGTATATGACACCTCAGTTTTAGCTGAAGGATGAATGGATTTCAAACATTTCTCGAGCCACTTTCAGTTTTATTGCCTGCTTGATGGTGGTTGGGTGGGTGGATTGGTGAGGGGCGTGTCTGTCGCTCTGTGTTCGTTTGAATGGTTGTTCTTTGTTTTGTTTTATTATTATTATTATATAATTTTATTACGATATGTTAATGTGCTTTATATGATGAACATCTAATTAAGCGTGATTTTTATGAGTCTTGACGTTTTTTTCGTTATGCCATTCATTCAAAGATGAACAACAACAACAGCAACAGCAACGACAACGACATTAGCAACAGCCACAGTGACAACAAAGAAGAAAAAAAACCAGCAGGGTGAAGGAAGGCATTTGAAATATCCTTGTACACGTACTCACACACACACACACATACACAGGCAGGCATGGCATGGCTCTGTGACTTGCGACATGTGATAATTTCATTTGATGGCATTGTAGGCGAGTGTGTCTATGCGCATATACATGCTTTTGAATCTGCACACACACACACACACACAGCGACATGCATAAATATGAATGAATACGAGGTAAGCCATAAAAACCATAAACCACATTTATACAAGCAAGTTTTTCAAACTAATTTAAATTGTGTAACTAAAAACAAGTGCATTAGCAAAGTAAAGAGTTAAAAAATACACACACACGCAACACGCACACATACATACTCGCACAGCCACATATGCAAACATAAACATACGCCAGAGTTGTTGCAGTTGCAACGGGCTGACGACATGGTTGGCAGCATTTACATTTATTTCATATTCACATTTGAATAGAATTTCCAAATATGGCGTAATGTAAAGCAAAGGGAATAAGTGGCAATATTGGCGGGATGTTCTTGGTTTCAAGTCACGCGAAAGCCTTGTCGAAGTCGGGCATTCGAATTACAGTGTGGGGCGAAATGTTTCGAATTTGGTAGTTGAAGGATCAAATACATATTAAAGACATTTTTAATGTGAAATATACAGGATGGATAGATTTTTTTTCAAAAAGAGACTCGGCTGTCATCGCAGAGCACTATAGGCAGGATGGCAAATCTCACTGCATGGCAAATAACTCATTAGTAGAACATCAGTAGAACATTTGTTGTGCCGCTGTTCAGTTCTACAGCAACGCACACACTTTGAGAATCTTTAACAGCTGGCCAGTTCACCTCCGACTTCCCTAGCGAAACTCATAGAAAACACCAAATGTTTTTAGCTTGTAAGCATCATAATCCACCAATACTCTATCTCTCCCACCTACACCACCAACCACAGGTCGGTGGGGCGAATTTATGGCTTTCGAGTGAACTCGCTCTCAAGATCATACAAGAGCATTTAACCTAACGTAGTCTAGTCTAAACCCGGTATGGAGATTCAATACAGGCGAACCTAACACATTTAATACTCTAGATGAACTCTTCCTGCGATTTTGTTGGAAACTACGAAAGTCCTTGGAACTGATGTACTAGATTATGGGCTGAGATGACACTACTTAACATTACTACTTTCCCAATACATATTGATTAGAATAACATTTCACTGTGTGTGTCCTCCCCAAAAGTCGTTGTGCTTGGATGTCTTCGATTTCTATCTATTTCCGAAAATGGATCAAGGAATCTGCAGTGTGAAAAACAAAATAAAGTGCGCGGACGCATTCCGAATGTTGACTGTGGCATATGGTGAAGCTACACCGAGCCAAAAGTACAACGATTTTTTTAACCATGTGTCTGGTTAATTTTTTCATGGTAAATATTTGATTACAAAGTTAAAATAACGTTATATAAGGTCAAATTTACATGAAAAATAGTTGAGTTAACATTATATCAGGTTGATTTTTTGAGAGAGAGGCTGAAAAATGTGCGAAATAAACAACAATTCAAAGATCATTCTCTGTTGTGTCGAAGTTCTTGAACTGCTTTGTGTTAGACGAAGTTCAGTATTATGTTACACGAGGTAGCAACGAATGCGATTGTGTTTCCCCGTTTGTTTAACATGTGAGAACATTATCTCGCTCTTTCAAAACCCAACAACAAATGCTATCATCACTGCTTGTTGAGCTGTTGGTTTTCAATGCTTTACTGCTTGCTTTTACTGGGATATGCGCTACTAAACAGTAGTTCTCGTTCAATCGCTTAGAGCTAGGACACTTATTACACCAATATTTGCTGCAGAAATCATTGCAAATGGGTAACGATGAAGAACTGTAACAGCTTCCGAAATCTTCCCTGCAATCAAAGCAAACACAATTCGTGAAGCTTTTTTTGGAAAATTTCTATTTCTGCAAAGAAATAGAAATAAATCAACGATCTCGAACAACAGAAACAAACACTGTAGTATTTAATAATATTAACGATTTCGTTGTTAAATTGAGCATGCATTGTTTCAATAAATTAACAATGACATTTTTATATTAACAATTTTCGTGGTTAAAAAATTCAACAATGCATTGTTAAAACAACAATAATTATTTTTATATCAACAAGTTTCATGGTTAAAAAATTCAACCAGGGAGTAGTTAAAGTAACTAATATTATTGTTAAATACCAGTCAACAAGAAGATGTTCAAATTAACCATATATAACGTAGACTCCAAATCATGTTTATTTATGGTTAAGTTAACCTTATATAAGGTTAATTTTTGCCTCTGTGTACCTTGGACCAAAGCCACGTTTATCGGTGGTACAAAATGTTCTTAGAGGGCCGAGAAGATGCGAAGGACGAACAGCGTGCCGGACGCCCGAGCACGTCAACAACAGATGAAAACATTGATAAAATGAATAAAATAATATTGGCCAATTAGAGAAGTTCCTGAGGATCTTAACATATCGATTGGCTCGAACCATTCGATTGTAACCAATGATTTGGGCATGAGTCGGGTTGCCAAAAACAGCATCACATTCAAATTGCTCAGGAGATGTTGAACTCGTTCCGTGACGAACCAAATTTGTTCCAGAGGCTCATAACTGGTGATGGGTTTATGATTACGATGTGGAAACTTAAGCTCAATCATCCCAATGGAAGCTGCCTCATGAACCAAGACCGAAAAAAGCGCTCCAAATTCGGTCGAACGTAAATCAATCCGCCAAAAACGCCCCGATTTGTGGAAGAACAAAAAATAACGCCCCTGCACACACATCGTTGCTGGTGCGCGAATATTTCGCCAAAAACAACACATATTCCTCGTATTCCCCTGACCTAGCCCCCTGTGAAAATTTGTTGTTCCCAAAACTGAAAAGGCATCGCAACGATTGAGGAGATAAAGGCGGCATCGTAGGAGGAGCTGAACAAAATCACAATAAATGTTTATTTGAAGTGCTTCGAGGATTGGAAATAACGTTGGCCGAAGTGTACTATATCCGAGGGGAATTACTTTGAAGGAGACAAAATAGATATTCATGAATAAATAAATACTTTTTGACAAAAAAAATGAAAAATTCGCGATATTTTTTGAACATACCTTGTATTTCAAGCAATCGAAAATACTACAGTGAGAGAATTTTTTTTGTTTTTTTGAGGCGCCCCGGTAGGTGAGTTAGTAAAGTGCTTGCCTATCAGCTTGGGGGTTGTGGGTTCGATTCTCCAACAGAGGCTTTAGTTTGTCGCTGCAAAAATCTTGCCATATGGTCTGGGTCACCCGGTTTATCCTTGGACCCAAAACTAGAATATAAATTTACTTTGTAAAGGGTGTTTTTTATTGGGGTATAGAACTTTAAGTTGGCATCACTTTTTTAACTGGCGGCCATTTTGTCAGCTGTCAAGTGATTAATATTTAGTTTGGTTTGCCATTTCATCATGAACAGGTTGACAAAAGAACAACGCTTGCAAATCGTGCAAATTTATTTCGAAAGTAATGGTTCAGTTCGCGAAGTTCACCGCAAGCTCCGTCCATTTTATGCCATTACATCCACAAAAACTGACTGTTTGGTGTGCTCTATGGGCTGGTGGAGTCATTGGGCCATACTTCTTCCGAAATAATGCTGGAGAGTCAGTTACCGTTAATGGAGACCGGTATAGAGCCATGATAACCGACTATTTTGTTCCCGAATTGGATGGCATGAATGTGGATGAGTTGTGGTTCCAACAAGTGGTTGAAAATTGGACCTGTAGAATTGGCTTTATTCGAGCCAGCCGCGGCGGCCACATGCCCGAAATCATATTTAAACATTAATGGCATAAAATTATCCTTCCAATAAAGCCAAATTGATGGACATTAAAACGATTTTCTTGTGTTTTATTTCAATTCGAAGTTCTATACCTCAATAAAAAACACCCTTTATAATAAATAACTTTAATACGAAATAAATAAAAAAAAGTGTTGTTGTTAATTCCCAAACACTGATCCTTGGACTTGAACGCTTTTATCATATACAAAGGCAATTTAGAGCGATCGAGATATAAACGACTTAAGTCATTTTGCCACTAGGTCTGCTGTATACTCCCTCTGTTTGAAAAAATCTGCATGCGCCCTCTAGACTTATAAAAGACATTTCCCGTGTTGCCTTCAGTTGGTTAAGAGGAATCCATATCTCAATTCTGTGAAAGTGAGCCACCACCAACACTTTTTGCCTTAACCACTTCCATAGTTCTCCGAACGACACCAATGGAATCCCGATGATGCCATACATTCATCTACTGACACTTAGCTGTTCTTTGAACAATTGCGATTCACTGTAAACTGTAAACTAATCCCTGAAATTGGACGACTTATGTGGAATGTAGGACATCGTACCACCGTATGAATTTCGTAGTACAGATTTACTTATTCATATGTACGGGGGATTATGTTGATAGTGTCTCTGTTGGACATGTTGGTGAAAATGAAACACTTTTAGCTAATAAAGTATTCGCAATGCCCATATGGAATGGACTCACTTACACAACAGGATCCGATTGAATTGTAATATTTGTCACACCTTCTGATACATCTGACATCTGAGCTATGGGTGCGGACAATTGTTTCGTCTTGTGTTTGTGTTTGTATTCAATTTGAAGGGATGTCATCTGACCCGAATATGAATCTATTTGAATATTATTAATTCATGATACAAACACACACACACATAGACACCGCCAGAGACAGAGACCGAGACCGACAGGTACACTTAGCACTGTGTGAGTGAATTGAAAAATCTCCTTGAAAGGTATTTAAGCCGATTTTAACCTTTCTTTGACTTCAAAATGACAAATTGTTTGGTTTCATCATTAGTTGCACTTTTGGGGGATACTTTTAAGTCTTAAGCTCATTAAGTATTTTTATGAATCCCATGACTTGTCTGTAACACCCAACCTCGCCGCCCCTTCGCCACACAGATGTAGGACATCTAGTCACAAAGCTCTGTGTTGTACAGATGTCTGTCTGACTTTTTGGACTATTTCTATGGAATTGTTGCATACCACCTCCAAAGCACCCCCGGTCGACGCATACACTGAAGGATTCTTTGGCTTCATTTAGTTTTGCTTCGGATGAAGAGTGGAAAACTTGTAAACTTTTGCCAGTTGTTGTGAATGAATGAATGCGGGCGGGAGGCAGGGTGGATCAGAAGTGGGCAATGTGTGTGTGTGTGAAGAATGCATTTTCGTTTTCGTTGTATTCTTTAATTTCATGAGTAAATCCTTTCAAGTGTATACTTTGTTGTGAATTATTCTGAGGACTACTTACAACTACAACAACAACAGCAGCAGCAGCTCATAAGAGTTAATCACAAAAATACACACACTGCCAGCCATTTGAGTTGAGGGTCTCTTTGGCGATATGCTATTTTAGAGATTTTCCGTCTTTTGTTGACTAAAAATTTTAATAAATTTCACTTTCAGATATTATTTGGAACTCAGTCTACAATTCAGAGTGACAGACAAAAGAGCAAACAAATATTGAAGATCGCCTGAAATTGTGCAAAGAAAGGTAAAAAACAATTGCAATAATTTGAAATTCTGCGTGTAAAAAACCTTAAAACCACCAAATACTTCAAGTTTAAATCTTGAAGCGTTAAGGCTCGATGTTCTCGTGTCTTATCGAATAAGTTTGAGCCCGGAACAGTGGCAGATCGTCCATGATTTCCATTTGCTTAAGTCTTAATGTCATTGACTTACGAATCCCAATTTACACTGGGAATGGAAAATCCACACGAGGTCCACAAAAAGCCCATTGAACGATTAGAAAGGCCAAACCGATATCTGCGGATGTTGGCTCGCTATTTCTAATTCTTAAGTTAAGCGGCCTCCGATTTTAACTAAAATTAGTTACTAACGTTTTGGGGGGAGGTCAAGAAGAGGGGGTTTCCCGCTGAGTGAATATGTTGGCTACAGCAACGGAAATTGAACAGCGATTGGTATACATTTCGCTATTAAAAGAAAGGTCTTTTCATCTTCGTATCTAGTCTTTAAAAGGTAATGAGAAAAACAAACAAAAAATGTTTCGCTTTCTGGGACTAACAAAATTTGACTTATTGCATTAATTGTACCGTATTCTCGAAGTGTGGACCCCTTCCACTTTCCAAATCAGTTATGCTGTCGGTAACATCTTTTAAGTGAACAATTTTGTGGTGGTTAAAAATAATTTTTTTTTTTCAAAATTGAAATTGAAGATAGTTCCTACAACCAAATAAAGATGATAAAAACGTATTTGATGAATAGAAACTATTTTGTATCTATTGATTCTACTAATTCATATACACAGAAAAAAAAGACAACCAAAAAATTTCAATGAAAATATTTGTACAAGAATTTCATCACTTCTCAATGAAACTTTTCGTTAATATGCTAAAAAATTTGTCAAATATTGAAACGAAGTTTGATGGAATGTATCTTCTTCTTCAAATATTTGGATATTTTTAATGACTTTTTTTGTTGATCCCACTATTTGGTACATTTTTAGCCTATTTACGAAAAATGTTATCAAATGTTGAAAGAAATTTGATAAATTGAATCGACAAAAAATTTTATATTTTTTATGATTTGTATTTTGGTCATCTAATTTATAAAATTTCTTTTAATATTGCATACATTTTTTTTCTGTTTTCTCTTGTATTTTTATATCAATTGACAATGAATTTTAATAAAACGAATTTTTGTTTTTGTACAATTAATAGTTTTTTATTACAGAGAAAGTATTTTCGATATCAGGCATACAACTTTTTGTAAATATGTGACTCAAAACGAAAATGCTTTCAATAAACTTTTTGGTAGATATGTGAATTTTTTCATCGAAAATATTTTTGATGAACGTCCTACAACTTTTTCTGTAGATATGTGAATTTTTTCATCGAAAATATTTTCGATAAACGACCTAAAATTTTTTTTGTAGGATGTGCATTTTTTCATCGAAAATATTTTCAATACACGACCTACAATTTTTTTTGTAGATATGCGAATTTTTTCATCAAAAATATTTTTGATAAACAACCTACAATTTTTTTTGTAGGATGTGCATTTTTTCATCAAAAATATTTTTGATAAACAACCTACAAATTATTTTGTTGAATGTGAATGTTTTCATCAAAAATATTTTTAATGAACGACATACAAATTTTTTTTGTATATATGAAACTTTCTTCATCAAAGATATTTTAGATAAACAGTATACGAATATTTTCTTTAAGTTGACAAATTGTTTTATCACAGGATTTTCAATGAATTTTTTGTTTGAATTCGTGAATATTTTCATTAAATCGAAAAATTATTTTTTTCTGTGTATTTACACAGCTACCTCTGGTATTCTACAGGAAAGCATTCTCGGACCTTTATTTTTATTTATTTATTTGTTTATTTATTAATTACAATACAAAGTAAATTTATATTCTAATTTTGGGTCCAAGGGTAAACCGGGACCATTTGGCTAAATTTTTTTACAGCGACAGACCAAATCCTCTGGTTGGAATCGAACCCACAACCCCCACGCTGATAGACAAGCACGCTACCAACTCGCCTACCGGGGCGCCTCTTTATTTTTTCTTTTGTACATTAATGATTTACCTTCTTGTGTTAAATGGTCTAAAATGTGCCTATAAGCTGATGATATAAAGATTTTTTTGAGCATAAAGTCTGTAGCAGATGTATTCCGTCTTCAACAGGACATTCAATCTGTTTCAAAATGGTGTTTAAAACATCGGTTGGAAATAAATGTATCTAAATGTTTTAGAGTATCCTACTATAAGCTTGTAACTGGCATGGTTGATTGTAGTCAACTGCTTCAACTTCAGTTGTGGATCAAAAAAAAATGTTTTCACGACTTATGCGACAGATTTCAAAATGTGAAAAAATTTAATTTAAAAATTATTTTTGATATAAAAAAACGGTCCATTTAACCCATAAAATTAAACCGATTGACACTTAATCACTTTCTGAATTGATTTCGTCCACCTATAATTGTACTGAAGGTCATCATTATGAACCAATTTTGATCAAAGTTTCTTTAGTTTGGACGACGAAAGAATCCGATTGTTTCGTTTTATTAAAGTCCGTATCAAAAAATCATTTATTTTATTCATTTATAAAGTAAATTGAAAGTTGTGCCACGAGATGCTCCTTCTCCCTCGTTGTCCGTTTCTTATTTTCAACGACGATCTTTTGGGTCAGTCTCCGAACCCAATCTACAAGTTTGCGAACGACAGCCACCTCTTGAATCTCTATTTTTTCGATCATCGGCCAAGGTCTTTGGACAAAATGCGACGAATGAATAATTCACTCAACCGCAATTTGGAGACGACTAATGAGTGAGGGGGTAAATGAACAGAGTCGATTTTGATGCTGTTTGTTGTCATACGAACGATCCCCTGATCGAGCATCGTCGCAAGGGTTTTTAATATCCCCACTTTCCTTTATAATACAAAAAAATAATATTTTTCAAAAAAAAAAAAATTAAATTTTTTTTTTCAACCAAAATTAAAAATGTTATTTATTCTGGTATATTAAAAACTTGAAATGATTAATAAAAATGTAATTAAAAATCCTTGACAATTAATATAAAAAAAAACCCTGTGCAATTTAAATCTAAGAATATATTTTACTAGTTTTGTGGTCGTTTTTATTTCCCGGGAATTCCCATCAATAATCGCGGGAATCGGCAAATTTCTCGGGAAATACGTCCCAGGAATTTCACAGGTTAAAATTCTAAATCGTCGCCAATCTCTAGGTTCGTTGAGGATATTCCTGTTCTGGGCATGAAGACACAGGGTGATTTTGGATAAACTAGCTACATCTTCAAAGTGTTGCTGTGATGTGAACCGGCAATGGAAGAAGAAGGCAGACTTCACCCATTCCTGCCTATTGGGTATTTAAATACTCAAGGATTCATAAAATCAGAATCATCAGTCTGTAATGGGTTAATAAAACCCTTCTATGTAGAGCTGGTAATAAAACTTAAGAGCCATTTATTAAAATGTATAATTCCCAAGACTTTTGTCAAATCTCAAAAAAAATGTCATTACTAAAAAAACTGCAGCCATTGAAGATTATTAATATTAATAAATAGTATTTATTTGGAACAAAAAAAAAAAAAAAAAAAAAAAATGTACATACGTATGTTAAGAATTCTATCGGAATTGCCTTTTAATCCAATTACGGCAAGCAAAATTGTCATAACAGAAATGACATTCAAAACAAACCAATTACAATTGATGTCCTTTTGTTTAATTTTAAATTTAATCAAAATAGTTTGAGGTTCTCACACACACACACACACAATCATAGGAATTTCCTGGTCCATTCGAGTTTGTGTTTTTTGCAAAGAAACTTTTCCCATTAGAAGCTTATGTCAACATGTTTGTCAGGGAGGAAAGATGATAGTTTCAACGAGTCCCTCGCTTATTTCCTTGTTTGGTCTCGCTGCATCCTGGTGCATGGTCGTTTAAGGGGAAGGACCATCCATCTCCCCACCCCCGCAATCGACCACCCGTCCAGCTGCTTAAATGATGCGTATTAAGTCAAACTTTTAATTGACCAATAACTTTATGCTTGAATTATGAATGCACACACACACATACACACATCTACAAATACTCACAAGCAAACAAACACTGCTGTTGCTGCTGCTGCTGTTCCGATGCCAAACAAAGTCAAATAAATTGAAGGAAAAGAAAAATATTTGATAAATGGGATTTAAAGTTTGTTTGTTATTTCTGCACAAAAATATTTGCAACTTTGTTTAAGTTGTCAAACCAACAATCCCAGCCAAGTGAGCCACATAGACTAGAATCGAATGGCATGGAGTGTAGTGGATGCCACCACATGACACATGTACCCGCATATTTACATAATATGTGAGTGGCAAGGCAAGGTTGGCATGTTTGTGCTGGCATTGTTCACTCAACGTACGCATCATATGTATTACCTATTACCTGTTGTTGTCGCTCCCGGCAAAGTACATACATATATTCCATAAATCCCATTGAAAGTTGCTGCTGTCTCCCCCACAACAAACGGAAGACGAACGGCATGAAAGAAAGCCACAGACTGCATGCAACATGTAGCAGTGTATGTTCGTGTGATGCAAGCGCGGTACCTTTGCCGCTTTGGCAGAGTGGCTGGATATATGCTGGGATCGATGCCAGGCAAAGAAGTCGTTCTTATTTGAAATCAGCCAAATTGCTTCATAAGAGACACTCCATGCGCCGAACAGGTGTGTATGCTGGCGGCATGGGAGTTGTTGCAAGTAAATCAGGCGTGCGTTTACTCATTCACTCATGATTCCATTTGTAAGTACGATTGTAACGCAGCTTGTATTACAGCCACATTCAATTTTGAGAACAGGCATTACAGAAAAATCAAACAAAAAACACACACACACACAGAATTAAATAGTCTGCTAAGAGCGGTCGTGGGATACCAGTGAGGCGTTGGTAACATTTAAGGATAAGGGGAGAATTTATATTAAAATTATATATTTTCGCAGGTGATTCCTTCAAGACCGAACTGCTCGAGCCAAAGGCGACCTCTACCGCACGTCTCCCTAATAGTTGGGTTAAATGCTGGACAGCTGAATTGTAAGTGGGCCTCACATGCCTCAACATTCAAAGCCCCAATAACTGTATGCAATTCGATAACGGAGTATATTAGGTTGTTTTCATGACGAAAACGTTCAGAATTTCATATATTAAATTATTGGAACAAAACGCCCAATGAAAGGCTACTCCCACGAATATGGCTACTTCCGTTTTGCCCCTACAGTACGAGAGTGTAACTAAAACGATTTCGGACGTCCAGCGCTATGAATACCAAATTGCCTCAATGTTCAAGAAATCACAGGGATAACAGAGTGCTTGATCTGAACATGATGTGTATCATAGCAGACTCCCACTTCAGACCTCAGACTTCGATCTGTGCGAAACACGTTTGGACAAGTCTCACCATATGCCACGACGCATGTAATTGCAAAAGATGTGCGAAATTTGGTGGATATGTTCATTTACGTATACTTCATGTACCATATCAATATTACGTATACGCCACCATTCGCGGAATAAATGTAAATACAAGTTTTAGGGAAATTACTAGCTATTTGATGATAAAGAGGTTTCCAACAAGAGGTGCTATTTTGAATCACCCGATATTTGGGTAGCTTTCACTATTGAAGCTTTTATTCTTTGACATTTGGCAAGTAGAAACAACGCCATTACTAAAAATGGAACGATACACGCTTTAACAACGCATTGAAATTATTAAAATTCACCGCAAAACTGGTGTAAATCTTGCACTCACAGTTCTCAAAACTAAAGCATTTTTGGGTCGTCGTGAAGCACCTTGTCAGACTGCAATAGAGAAATTGGTGGACATATTCGAGCTGTTGGGACAAGTTAGTGATGTGAAGGATAAAACCCGTGCACGTCGCTCAAGAACAACTGAGAATATTGCTGCTGTAGCCCCAAGTGTTGAAGAAACCCCAGGTTTGTCCAATCCTCGTCGTTCTTTGGAATTGGACATTCCATAAACGTCATTACATCTCCATTCCTAACGTGTGACTTTTAGGTGCTGTTTATGGTCCGGCGGAGTCATTGGACCTTACTTTTTCGAAAATGAGATTGGATTAACAATTACGGTGAATCTGTCGATGTCGAAAGATGATTAATGATTTTTATGGTCGGAGTTGGATGATATTGATCTGGACAACGTTTACTCTCAACAAGACGACTCTACGTGCCACACAAGCAACGTTCTTTTACGGGGATACAAGCTATAGACGTTTTACCTATTCTCTTGATATCTTAATAGGATTAGCTCGTCCGTTAATGCTGTTTAATGCATACTTGATCATGAAGAAAAATAATCTTTTTATAAAATTTAAGCAACCAATACCGTGTTTATGATATCAAGTACAGGTTCTCCAACAAGAGGTGTTATTTTGGTATTCAAAGAAAAATTAAATTTTTTGTGATAAATGATCGGATGTTTAATTCACAATAAAGAGGAAGATATACGATAAAAAAAATGAAGAATAACATCAGTCAAATGGCCACCACGACCACGTTTACAGGAGCATATCCTTTTCATGAAATTTCCCATAACCAAATTGCAAAGTGGATGCCCTATGTCCTCGAAAGCCTCACGAATTCTATCTTTGAGGTCTTGAATAGACGCTGGACTGTTGGCGTAGACCTTATCTTTCACGTGGCTCCAAAGGCAGAAGTCGCAAGGTGTTAAATCACAAGATCTCAGTGGCCAACTGTGATCACTTCTTCGAGAGATAACACGGTCCGTTATTGAAGCGTGTATCGTTCCATTTTCAGTAATGGCGTAGTTTCTACTTGACAAATGTCATAGAATAAAAGCTTCAAAAGTGAGAGCTTCCGAAATACCGGATGATTCAAAATAACACCTCTTGCTGGAGAACTCTTTGCAATTTAAAGAAAAATATAACTCAAACCAAACAATGGTTGAATTTGATGTGGACAAAAATTTGCATCACCGTATTTTTTATCGACCGTAATCTGGATTACTTCCGATTACTATAAATAATCAGAAAGAATCAAAAGTAATCTCGGAAAGTAGTTCGATTATTTTCTAATTACTTTTGATTATTTTCGATTATTTAGAGTAATCGCAAGTAATCCAGATTACTTTTGGGTTATTTGCAATTATAATCCATTTAAAGTCATGAGAAACTGAATGCTTAATATGAGTAATGGCGGCACCCATTCGCAATATTTATGGAAACTGCCATGATTTCCAAAATCATGTGGAAATTTATATTTCTATGGTGATTTCTCTATTCTTTTATTTTAAGTGAATGAAAAGAAATCCTTATTTGTACTCTAAGAAAATTTCCTTTCCTTTGAGTTCTCATTTGGCCGAGCATACTGATATATTTGGAGAAAAATGTCCTTTAAGTTCATTAGGGTTTATTAGAAAAACTTTTCTAGGCTTCTCAGGATCCATGATCTTTAAAAGTATGTGAAAACAATGGAACATATTTAATTTCTTCATTTCGCGCCCACAAAGAATTTTGGATACATTTGTCCATTTATCTCTTGATTAAAAGCGTGCAGAAATTATTTGATTGGCCGATTTGGTTTGCCCGATTTGTACAGAATTCCACAGAGTCCTATCTGAGAACTTGTCAAGTTTAAATTCCAAGAATGGATCTCTTAAGTCACAGATGGGACAAAGTTGGCCAACTCGGATCAGGCGTAAACTAAACTTGTCGTTGCTTGGGAACAAATACCACAAACTGGGGACCCTGTGGTACGGAAAACATATAATTTGAAAGAATAGTTAATTTTTGGGGCAATTGTCACAGACACCTTGTCAAACACATGACCCATACTCATGACCACCAATGGTGTAGGGTAAGAAAACCTTTAGAAATAAATCATTTTCTTTGGCATTGTAAAGAAACCCGTGTATGGCAAAGATAGATTGGCTCTCACGATGTGCACAGTACAATCCCAGGGTACCTCTACACATTACAACAAGGGAATTTGGCCAAATTTAAAATTGAAATTCGTCGTTGAGAATATTTTCGTAAAACGTTTGCTTAACTAAATAGCAATGATTTGCAAGAAGTTGCGTGTATTCTTTCATATTCATCGTTTCAATGACAATATTGTTTCGTCCTTTGGCAATGATAGATGCCCCAGCATTGGGTAATATCCCTTCCGTATTACAGTCTCTGCATTGAGGTGTGTGTTCCCTCCACTTGATGTGTTTTTCTACAAATGGGTTGGCGTTTCAATGTGGGGCTGGCTGTCTTTGTCGCAACTCCCATGTGCTATAAAACCATATTATTACTGATTTATGGTTGGGATTATTATTCTTGAACTGTTTGGTATGTTTTAAGCATTTGTTATTGGATTTTATGCATGTGCGACAGCAAAGCCAACATTTAAGGGACGTCAACGAACAATGTTGACGACGACATTGCAAGGATGGTGGTACGTACAGAACTAGGACGTTAGAACAAAACAGACACAGAAACGTTTTGTTGGCTGTATGCTATTGGGTTTTTTTTTTGCAAAATGCCTCTCCTCTCTCTCGGACTCTGTATCTCTGCTTCCCGATTCGACACAATACACAAGACAATCGGTTCTGTCGGCCAGGCACGGCACGGCCTGGCCCCTGCCTCGGCCTTATCATGGCCGATACAACAATTTCACTATAAACTATAGGATTTAAACGAGAACTCGGTTATCCTTTTTAGCATTCTCTTGAGGGCCACCCAGCAAGCCAAAAGGCGAAGGAGGAAAGACACAGAAAAAAATTACACACAATCAAGCTGTGTAATCGACATTTGTTGCGCCTTTACACACACACAATGTTCCCAACTATACCAGTGTCTGTGTGTGTCAGTGCAAGAGCGAGTGCAAGCCATAGAGGTCGGACGGTCGGTCGGTCGGTGGGTCGTTCAGTGTATACATATGTATATGGAGAGCAACAGGCAACAGCCTGTTGCATAGCTGATTTCCTTCCAGCACTGCAACAATGGTGGATTATTGTAAAGGATGGCCATACGATTACATTCCTTGCCGGTGCTCATGTCCCTATTTAAGTATGCATGTAGGCGAGTATCTATCTGTCTCTAAGTGTGTGTGTGTGCGTGTGTATGTTTTCATGCCATATCAAACTGCTTTCACGACTTTAGAGCTTTTGCGGTGTTTTATTAGAAACGCTTCTTGGCATTCATCGTATCACATCTTATTACCTGATGCCAGTTAAGCCTCGATTAAGTACATTGTGAATGGTTCAAGTTTTCGTTTCCTTGTTAGCTTTTCTTTTTCTACTTCTACGACGCTGTGTCTTGTGATCGCTGTGCTGAGGCTGAAGATGATACATCACACATCGTTATTGCGACACAAAATAAATGTTCCCACAAATGATATATTGTGATAGATATATTCTTTTGGAGAGAGCGAAAGAGAGATTTGTAATGACATCACTAATTATATGAGAAATCTTTTAAAAATACATTAAGTATTTAAAGGATCCTTGGAAAGGAGGGTGTTTAGACTCTCAACGCTTCCTTGGGAATCGATACTTAGCAAATACTTTTGATTAATATAAAGAAAACCATTCATGCCAAACTGGCGAGCATGTTAGGGGTCTTCTGCATTTTCTACTACCCTGACGATTGTATCCAAGATCTCTAAAGCACATCTCGTTGTTGTCCTTACTTTGTCTGTGTCCAATCGAATAGAAGTTTCTCTTCAATAAAGTTATGCAAACCGGTTACATTGCTATTGTTGTTAAAATGTCTTGGTTCGAGATTATTCTTGGCCCGAAACTTCTTCAAGATTATATGATGACACCTGTTGCCAAAGGTTTATTGTCTTTTCTGTAGAATTGCGAATGATTATCCAAGACATACCGACCATCGATCTGCAGTGATTAAGAAATATGTTCCAGCATTGTAATGAAATTCAATGCAGAATCTTGGCGCGGATATTTTAAATTCAGCTATTGTGTTTGTTCGAACTGTTGCTTAGTGTATCTCGAAGAAACCTCGCAGTGGACGTATCACGGGATTACGTTTGAATTTTCTTCAGATACCTCACAAAATGAAGAAGATAATTTTAGGCGATTTTTTAAAAAAAAAAAACTTTTACATGCAATTTTTTTAAAATATTAATTGTCTGTCCTATTGGATTTAAATAAATTAAAAAAATTAACCAATGAAGGGCATTTAATTTTGAAGGAATTTAAAATTCCAGTTTAAGAGTTATAAACAAATTTATGTTGAAAATCTTCATTTTGTATATTTTTCTTTGTAAAAAAATTTCATAAAAATTCGAAAGAAAAATTTCTAAAAATCGAAAAAAAAAGTTTCTAAAAATATCATAAAAATTCGAAGAAAACCTTTTTGTAAAATAAATGTAAAAAAATTAACCACTAAAGGGCATTTGATTTTGAATGAATTTAAAATTCGAGATTAAGAGTTTTCAACAAATTTAAGTTGAAATTCTGCATTTTAAATATTTTTTTTTTTGAAAAAATTTCATAAAATTCGAAAAAAAGATTTAGAAAAATTTCATAAAAATTTGAAGAAATTTTTTTTTTTAAAAATTCATAAAAATTCGAAGAAAACATTTTTGTAAAATAAATGTAACCAAATTAACCACTAAAGGGCATTTGATTTTGAATGAATTTAAAACTCCAGTTTAAGAGTTTTAAACAAATTTAAGTTGAATTTCTATATTTTTATTTGTAAAAATTTTATAAAATTCGAAAAAAAAAATTAAAAATATTCAGGAAAAAAAAATTTCAAAAAAAGTTTTGGAAAAATTTCATAAAAATTTTAAGAAAAATATCTTGTAAAAATTTCATAAAAAATCGTAAATGACAAAAAGGTGTAAATTTTTTGCAGTTTAGCGTAAATCATATCTGATAATTGAAATGATTTATAGATTAATAAAATCGATGGAGGATTTTCTCTTTTATCCACAATTTCGTTTGCCAGAAGACGGAAATCCATTTCGGGATCAATTCTTTAAAATTTATTTCAACCAAGTCGGACCATTCGCTTTCGTATTATGACAAAAAAAAATTAAAATTTCATTTAAAAAACAATTTTAAAATCCTATCCATAGAAAAAAAAGGTTTAGTAGAACGTTTTCGATAAGAATGCAATTTTTCATTTTAAAATAAAAACAGGTATTTTCGATTTTGTTTGTGATTTTATATATTGGATTGTAAAGACGACATGTTCCGTTTATGTATGGAATATAATATCCATCAAATGGCCTCCACGGTTCTGATGACAGGCCATTACCATGTTCATGAAATGTGCCATTAGTTTTTTCACAGAGATTCGGCTGTATGTCACGGTGATACCTTGGGTCTTGGACTAAACCCGAGATTTCACGAAGACCCCAAAGAAAGAAATCGCACAGCATAAAATCGCATGATCTTGGTGGCCAGTTGACAACAGAATTTCTTGAGGTAATTTGCTGTGGAAGTCGTTGCTGCAATAAATGTAACGTTCGCGGTGTAACTGAAACCACATGACGACCAGATCTACGCCGTGCCGATCAATAAGTGCACTCTTATTATCAAGCACATTTTTTTTTTCTGAAAAATGTCATACTTTAGACAATTTTTGAAAACATAGAAAGTCAACATTTACATCTTAGGTTCCTGGTGTCCAAAATTTTTCTTGAATTTATTGACCAATGTAATTTATTGTGAATACCTTACAGATGTTATTATTGTAAGCACTGAAACTTTAGACTGTTGTCTACCCCTAAAACAGAAAATATCGATCTAAAATTAGTGATTAAAAAAATCGTGCTCTGTCCTTGAAACTTTTTGTGTAGATTCATATTGGCTTCTCCAAATATTACCGGCTAGCGAAACTTATCCACAGAAATATTTCGAAAATGTGAATCTCTGACAAAATTTTACGACTTAAAATTTGTCATAAGAAAATTAGCTAAAAAAAAAGTTCAGTTGCTGTCCTCCCCCGAACGGTGTCAATCGACAGACACTTCCCATTAATTTGTGGAATGTTAATGACCTAAAATTTCTACAAATTTATGATTATTAAAAATATTAGTTTTTAAACGTTTTCCGGTGGTATCACACTGTGTGGCTGTTGTTATTAATTTGCCAACACCGCTTCTTTGTGTCGTTTTCTTGTGATTGGTTTTTTTCATGGTGACATTTTACAAACATTTTTTTTTTAATATCACATTAAACATTCAAAAGTATCTATTGAACCGAACCGAAAAGATAAACAAGCCAGCAGTCTTTCAGTACGAGTGAGTAGGTCTGTCTGTTTGTTTATCTATGCTATGGGATCCATCCGTGGCTGTTCATTCAAATGATGTCTGGCACTGTGCCAGAACCACCTCATAGCCCTAGTGAAAATATGAAATGTAAAATATCACATGGAAATTAATTTTCTTCTTTTGTTTGGGAGGAGGGAGGGGAATGAGCCGTGTGATATTTTCAATTGGAATGTTTTTTTCTTTTTTCGTTGTTATTGTTCTGTAGTTTTCAGTTCATTTAACAAATGTCACCTATAATAACAAAGTTATTAGCACATTTTTCATTCTGACGTCACAGCTCAAATAAAAAGGTGATGAAGAACATTATGAAAAAATTTAATAAGCGCCGTACCGTGGTTGGAAACAAATGAAAAAACTGGCGAAAATTCTGTGGGCCCTAAAGTTGTGACAACTGAATGAATGTGAGGAGTTTGTGGTCTATGGGAGATGAAATGAAGACTCAGCAAACGGGCATAACATGGTGTAGAGATGGAAAGGGGTTACCGGTGTTACCAACGTTGAATCTGCTGCAAACTTATAAGTAACATTTCTCCAGCTTGTTAGCAGCCGAAGAACCTTGAGAAGAAATCAACTCGCAACCAATTTTTGGTGATGGTGTTAAGAAAGGCCCCATGGGCCATGCTGATACTTTCGGTGACTCGCTATGGGTAGAACTCAGCTCAGCTATCCTTCTCTTTAATTCATTAATTTGTTAATTAATATATTAATATGGAATAGCAGGATTCAAAAGATTCTTCGGGTAGTAAATATTTGTTCCACATTCTCAGTTGACCAACCATTAGGGTTTTCTTTTTCGAACCACTGTGCGCAGATATTTGGTTAATATAATTGTGTGTGGTGGTGGAAAATACAAACGAGAGATGGTTTATAGTACACATTCTTCATCTTTATTTTGTTGCGAAAACTTTAAACATAAATTCTAATGATTTGTACATGCAAATATACTATGTACGTGTATGTTGGTATGTTTTGGTGGTGGCTCAAAGTATGGCCATAACTCGGGGGCCGGAGTGCCTAGAATTTGGCTGTTTCCACCTTTGTGAGTACGTCTGAGTATGTAATGAAATCGGCCAAAATATTTCCCTGCCTGGATATACACACATACTTGTGCTTGATTGCATATGAATTGTGGAGGGTGGTTGTTTGTGCTAAATTAAGTTGAATTGCTTGCTAAAAGTCTTGTGGGCCACATCACAGCCGCAGCGAGTTCTTCAATGATTATGATACGGGCAATAATTACGATGATGTGTTGTTTTGTTGGTGTTACCGCTCTTGCTCTTTCTGCGGTCGACGCCGTCCACCCCGATGATGATAATATTAATGCCAGTCATAAATTTCTATCAAATTTACGAGTACTACAACACAGATTCTAATCACTGCTATCATATTTTACCACTGACTATACTTTCGTTACCTTGTGGAGCCCCCCTTTTTTCGGGTAGGCTGATGTTTAATTTGTTGATTTATGTCGACGATGTGGTTTTTTTTTCCTATTTTAGCAAACTTTTGAATGTCGATTTTATATGAAATATGTTTTTGACATAAGTGGATGGATGGCTCTTCAGAACCCGGGCCAGATTGTTATCATAGAAAAGTAAAGTCTTTGAAATTGTTACTTTAAGTAACTGCGGGTAACACGCAACCAAAATTTTAAAAAAAGTCTAATGGTCATATTTCTTAAAGTAAACTATATTAAGGAAGAAACTTAGATGCATGGGACGATAATGTCTAATCTTCATATCGTCACCTGAAATCACATCAAAAAACCAAAAGTCGTATTATTGAGTGATGCTTGTAAAATTAACTAAAATTCATGGCTCAGCAAGATTGTACAATTTCCAACAGTGTTTGGCTTTTCTCTGTGAGTTCAGAAAAAAAAACACACACCGAATGAAAAACTCGTACTCGACGAAAAGGGACCAACATGGGATAAAAATGCGTCAAAAAATAGAGGGGGGTGGGGGATATTTGGAGGCTAAAACAAATGTTTGGTAAAAACTTGTGGACAATAGTTGGAGAAGGGACGAATAAGTGGCCAAAACGGGATAAAAAAGTACAAAGGGGAGAAAAACAAAAATGTGTGAAAAAAAATTATACTCTACGGGAATGGGCCCAAAATGTAATCAAAAGGGGCCAAAACTGGTATAATATATAAGAGAAATAATCTATAACAGGCGCAAATGAATTGGAGGTGGGACGAAAAGGGGCCAAGATGGAATAAAAAAGGGACCAAAAAGGAGGGAAAAATAAAAACGAAACAGATATTTGGCAAAAAGAAGTGGATAATAGTTGGAAAAGTGCCGAAAAATTGGCAAAAACGTACCAAAACGGGATAAAAAAAGTACAAAAGGGGGAAATAAAAATGCAAAAATACAATACTACATAATTAAATATAATCAAATTGGTCCACAAATGCGATTGGAAGCAACAGGTGGAAATGACTTAGAGATGGGGCGAAAAAGGGGCCAAAACGTTCCAAACAGGGTAAAAAGGGATACAAATGGGACTATTAAAAAAGGATAATAGATAATAGTAAAGGATGAAGCAAGTGGATAATAGTACAGAATGTGGCTAAAATAGAGAAATAAAAAAAGCTCAAAAATATTTCAAATTAACACGATGGGCGAAATACTGAAAGAAGGGGATAAAGGAACAAAGAAGGAGCCAACACAGGTAATATATATATAAGTTATAGAAAGAATACTGAAAACACAACAAAAACGTCCAAGGCGGGTAAATAAATCGAACAAACAACAATTACAATTTGAGTAAGGGACAGAAAAAGCTTCAATCAAAGCGCCCCGGTAGGGGAGTTGGTGGAGTGCTCGCCTATCAGCGTGGGGGTTGTGGGTTCGCTTCACACCATAGGCTTTGGTCTGACGCTGCAAGTCTAGACAAATGGTCTGTGTGACCCGGTTCATCCTTGGTCCAAACACTAGAATATAAATTCACTTTGTATTGTTATTGATGAATTAATAAATAAATAAAGCTTCAATCAGAAAAACGTCCTCAAATGGGCCCAAAACTGATCAAAAAAATGAGAAATAATCTAAATACAAGTTTATAAAAATGTTACTAACTGGCGGATTCATCATAACAAAACTGGAAGAAGGGGATAAAAGAACAATGAAGAAACTAAGACAAGTAAAATATAAAAAGTACCAAAAGGGAATAAAGAGGGACAAAAGCTGGGGGAAAACAAAAAGTTTAATAAAACCAGCTGACAACTCGAGGATACGGAAAAGACGACAAAAATTACCTAAGACGGGTAAAATATACAGGATGTGAGAAAAGTTTTTAAAAATAATCATAAAGGACGAGATGGAGAAAGATAAGTAATTGTTGCGGGCTTGACAGCAGCGATGGGAAAAAGTTGAAAAAGGATTTAAATTAATGAAGTGTGAAAGGTTGTAAGTTTATTTTTTTATTAAATGTAAATAAAAATCGAGCTCTGATGTTATAATTTTGTTTTTATTTCCCATATTATTTTTTTAAAAAATATTTTGTCTTTTACTGAAGGAGGGACATTTACGTATACGAAGTAGCGGGTATTTGCTAGTGTAGAATAGGGTTAAAAGAGTTCAAGGATCCTAGTACAGGATAACTCCTTGAATTGACCTATAAATCTATTAATAAAGTTCTTGCATGATTGATCAAAGTCTTGAGTGAAGCAAAAATCATTCGGGAAGAAGGTAGCCCCATTATGTACGCTAAGAAGGTATTTTTTTGAAAATTTTAATTTAAGAGGGTGTTAAGGAATTTCTGAAAGCGATAAAAGGATCGTCGTTTACGTGTTAGTTTGTTCAGTCTTGTTCTTTTTAACTAACTAATTTTTCCGCTATGCAGTTTAATAATAAAGATTGCAATTAAACGGTCATTTTTTTCCGTCATTTCCACCTCTTAAATGAGTAATCTCTCTGTCTTGATAATCTTCTGGTTACAACGAAATTAATCAAAAGTACTAAATGTTTCCCCGCCGTACATCATCATCATATTTCCGCCTCCCCACCACAAATCCTCTACCTTTTCATCCTTAAATTCCCACAAAGGGAATCAAAATGAGCGAATTTCGTGCCACCGAGTAAAGCTACACTAACGAGAAGGCAACCTCACCGAAGCTTCTCTAGAACAAGCATTAGCCGTTCGGGATCGGCTTTAACGCTATTAATTAAACTTTTATTGGATTAATTAAAATGATTATTTGTATTTTGCTGCGTTTGATTTAGAAAAATATCAAGAAATGTGGCCTTAATTCGGAATTGGGTTCCTGAGCATTACCCTAAACATCATCAGTGATATTTTCAGTTGTTTCCCTAGTCTGACACATAATTTAACCCAGTAACACTATCCCAGCCAACACAGCCCATATAATCGAAACAATAATTTCGTCAACAATGTCAGATTTTACTTTTACACATATGCTTTGTCAAATGCCAATCGTGAATACTTCAATACTCCTTAAAAACGAGTGACATACAAATTACATGTTGACATCTGGAATCAGTTCAAATGAAAAAGAAATTGAAAACGAATGCCTTGCATTGTCCAGCCAACCAACAACTGGCAGCCCTTCACATAATTGAGCACAGTCGTAACGGAAATTAATTAAATATTCATATCTATTCATAAACAACAAAGAATTTTTTTTTAAATTAAGTATTTATTTTGTTGAATTGCATGTGATTGTCTTTGGTCCTTTGCTTAAATAAACTGTTTATGAAATCCGATAGAAACGGAAGAGAGCATTCTGTAAGAATGTGCAGCACATTCACTTTGCCTTATAAGGATGCACTTAAATTCAAACAGATAATGTAGAAAACCTATTGCCATTGTTTTATGAACAAGAATTTCCTTTTGGATGTCAGAGACACAATAAAAAAAAAGGACTCCTCCATACTCCTCCAACATGCACAAGGACTTTTACCACTTTGACCGTACTTGGTGGAGTGAATGGGTCTGAGGCGACCACACGAGTATACGAGTATGTGGTCCGTATCTCAGGGAAGTCTTTTCTTGCACAAAGTGGTTTAAGTGGCATTGGGAAAGTCAATGCTGAATATTTCATAGAACTTCTTTCGGTAATAATCGCACACACACGCACACACACTCTCTGACGCATTCAGGTTCGGTTTGGTGCTTTTGTTTGCATACAAGTGTTGCAAACTGTCCGGGTGCAAAATTGGATGATGTCCCCTAAGTGGTAAAGGCTAGGGTCATGAAAGCGACCGTAGAAGTTCTGTAAAGTTTTGCTTCTTATGGGTATGGTCCGGGATTTAGCAGAAAGTATGGACTTGGTTGATAAATGATTGGTTCGACCTGAATCGACACAGATCGGGGTGAATAACTTAATCGACTCTGAGCTTCAATGCCTCGCCAACTATGCTAGGTAGGATGTTAAGTGTATTCGATGGATAGGCGACATATTCCGTGTCAGTTGGCGAACACGTTTTTTTTTACATTTTTAATTTTGAAATAAATTTTATGTTTATCTGTAAATTAAGCTTGACTGAAAAAGTCAACCAAATATTGAGGAAATGTCGGGAAAAATGCCATAAGAGAGTGATTTGTATTTCAAAATTTGTTGTTCATATTAACTTACTTCAGGTAAGCGGTCTTTATAAACAGAATCACTTAGACGGACAAACACATAAATTCCCTACTCCCACCCGTGGCACAATCTCCCAAAGAGCTCCTGACCAATGTCAATGTCTGTCTGACACTCTAAGTCTTGTACGAACTAAAGATAGATTTTTGATTTCTGCCTTTTGCTAGGAGGATCATCGTTATCCCCACTTTGTCTGTGCTCGCAATCCAACTATGTCCTATCCTAACTGCCCCAACAATGAGACATCGTTCCTCACAGCGAAAGTATTGTGTGAGAATGATTTTTCTTGTTCCGTATTGAAAATAGCCTCGCATAAAAGCCCACTTATCGTTTGATTTCCCATAGGCTCTATCAAGCACTAGGAGTTAGCAAAGGGACATATGTACGTCCGGGTTCCAGTTCTGAGAATCTGAAGAAACTTAATTCGGACTTCTGCTAGCACATTTACTCTGAAGGTATGTCCCTGTGGCCTGATACTCAGATAAGGTGCATTTTGCACTGCTGACAACAATTTCCGCACAACATATTTCAGTGCAGGTCACAGGAATTACCAAAAATTTCTTCGAAGTAGAATTTTATTTGGTAAGCGAATACTTTTCACATGCCGATCTGGACGCTTCAGCGGTTTGTGTATGTGTGCTTGGGTGCGTGATTGGATATGTTTTCCGTATTGTACATAAACATGGAGTTACTTAAAATTACATGCATAATTCTACATACTAGAATGCATATTTTATTATTTATGAATTATTTTCCAAAACAAACTTTTCTTTTCTTCATTGAAATGGACAGACGGTTGGACGGACACACAAACATTCGTACCTTCTGATTGTTAAATTCATGCATTGTGTATGGCTGTACATTAAGGCGGGTCATCCAAGTACAGCTGAAGAGGTCTGTGAGATACGAAGGTTTCTCAAATACCCTGACATCTTATGATTCTTTGGTTTATTCATAAAAATTTAAAACCGCTCAGTTACGAAAAATGTTTTCACACATTTTTCTTAAAAAACTGTTTTAAATACTAATGAATACGGGGGAAAAAAGTTAAACTAGAAAATGTTTGAAAACTTAAGAAAATCTATATTTTCAATAGTAAAATGGAATATAACTATAATATAATATAATATATATTTGCAGCTTCTTGACCGTGTACAACTCTATTGTCTCCCTACTGCATCGCCGGAACGTGGGTTGTGTATCGCTATTCTATAGATATAGGGTTATTGGAATTCGACATCTGTCAAACGAAGTTGTTAAACCAATTTTTTTTTCATTTCTGTTGGGAGTCTGACATTGACGAAAATGGATCGCTTAACTGTCACACAATGCGTAAAAATTATTAAACCCTACTACAAAAATTGTAATTCTGGCATAGCCACATATCGTGCTTTAACCCTTCGTCAGGCACATATTTTGAGCCCTTAGTTCTGGCACATGGTGTCTGGCCAGACCCCTATACATTTACATGCATTTGTATGGAAATAAAGGCTGTTTGCCGTTAAATTTTAAATTATTATGAAGAATACATTGCATTTTTTTATTCAGAATTTTGCGGAAGGCAACAAAAACATAAATAATCTACTTTTGAATGTTGCTGACAAACAGGATTGTTGCATTTGCAGCAAAAAAAGCGTGTCTTACGGCGTATTTTTTCACCTTGCTGCAGGCAAATTCTGCAATCTTTTTTGGCAGCTAATGTGTCTGGACCACTGCGTGAAGCCCCATTAAGGTTTGCTATATTGAGAGGTCTTCCAAAGTACGCTTCAAATGCTATACGAGTTGTTGGTTGAGCCACAATGTGCGGATTATTGGTGCGATTTTCAACGTTTATTTGGCTTTTTGTCCTGTTCCAAGGACTTTTTTTCAATTATTAATTTATACATCGAAAGCCAACAATATTTTGGGAGATAATAAAATTACAGCCATGTACCTAAAATAGAAGTATGCTAAATTGAAGCATGAAAATGAAATATGTCTGGCCAGAACCATGTGCCAGTTCGAGGGTTAAGAGGAGATTATGGTGTATGGTTATGAAGCACAATTCTCACACTTCTGAGAATCCTCAAGTAATTGAAGAGATGCCATTACATCCACAAAAAGTCACTGTTTGGTGCGCTCTTTTTTTTTTTTTTTTATTTGAGGAAAATCCATATGCATACTTATACTAAAAATAAACAAATAGTGTGAACGATAAATTTCCTTACGCACTGTCCCTAAAACGGGCTCTCTAGTATACTTATTATATGTTACTAACTATACATAATTTTTCAACATTTATTATTTTTGTGCATTATACGAAATATACATATATCTGATTATAAATAATGTAACGAAACATTTTTTTTTTTTATTCGGCGAGGCACCAATAATTATTCCTGTTCATATCCGTTAATAGATTTTTATCAACTGAATATATGTTTGTATCAAATCTTCTGTTCGCCGGTGTAAGGTCTTTATACTGTATAGCTTTAATATTAGCTCTTCTATAGATGTGGTAAAATATGGTTTGGTGCGCTCTTTGGTCCGAAGGTGTGATTGGACCTTACTTCTTCGAAAACGACGAGTCACCGTCAATTCGAAGCGTTATGGTCGTATGATAACCGACTTTTTTTTGCCTGCTATTGAAGAATACGTGGTTTCAACAATACGGTGCCACATGCCACACAACTCAAGCGAATATGGCTTTATTGCAACAGACATTTCCTGGCCGCGTAATTTCTCGTCGTGGTGACATCAACTGGCGATTTGACACCATTAAACTTTTTTTTTTGGGGCTACGCGAAATACCGTGTTTATGCAGATAAACCTTTAACTCTTGAGCACTTAAGAACCAAAATTCGTCAAGTTATGGCTGAGATACCGCCTAATATGTGCCTAAAAGTGGTCAAATATTATCTCACAAGAATCAATGCTTGCAACACTTCGCGTGGTGGTCATTGAAATGATGTTGTGCTTCACACATAATGTCAACGTGCAAACTTTATAATAAAAAAAGAAATATCATGAAAAAAATACTTAATATGTGTTTTATTTACGTTTACTTTTGAGAACGCAAAATGGATAGCCCTTTATTTCAATGGTATCTGTTATCCACACGCTGAAAAAAATGGCCATTTTAACAAATTTCAGCAAACAAGTTCGCATCAAACATATATATATTTTTCCATACCACAAACATTAACTTGTTTGTAGGTGATCAATATCAAATGTATATGTATGCAGTTTTGTGTCATTTTTTATTTTTTTTTTTCAATTTGTGAATTTCTATATAACAATCCATCTCATTCTCTCGGTATTGTTTTTTTTTTCAAGAGCGAAAATGCAAAAAAAAAATTTCGAAAACAGTTGCAAATATACACTTATTCTCACACAAATGTTGTACTTTGTTGAATTTAATAAGTTCGTTGTCTGTTTTTCCCAAACACGCTATTGCTTATACACAAATATGTGGAAGGAAATAAGCTTTACTTGCTACAAAGACCAAACACGTGTTTTACTTGTGTGTAAACAAAAAAAAAAGACGTATTTTTTAGCTTGCAGATATCATTTGTCATTTAGTCAGAATACTCGGCTATCCAGGGAGTCTCATCCGTTCATTGTAAAATGGCCGGACGAAAGATTATAGGGAAAATTCTTTTTTCAGCCGTACAGTTCGCATGTGGAATAATCTTCCTGCAAGTGTTTTTCCTGCCTGCTATGACATTTATCAAATTCAAAGCAAACATCAACAAACACTACTCCCTCTTTCCACCCTCCAATAGCCTTCTTTCCTATCGCTAACACAGTGCATTTCATTCATAGGGGCATTCCCTGAGTGTTAGTTTTCCCCAACTCCTTTAGTTTGCACATGACTTATTTCGGACATATTTTGGAAATCACTACTAAGTAGGAAATTCACATTCAATTAGGGTAATAACTTTTTTATTTCCCGTTTCGCGGCCCACTCTAATACACATACGTACATACATATGGGCTTTTGTTTAAGCTCAGTACACATTAGACTTTTACATACGTATCGGACATCGTCCCTGCACTCCTCCCTTATCATCAATGCCCCCGCACACATACATATGCACAATAGTTAGAGCATGTGATGCACACATGGAATACTCTGGGTTTTTTTTTTATTCTTGCTGGAAGATTTGGTTTTTCCGTCCGGGTCCAATGTGGAGCAGTAGTATGCAGAGCTCCTTGCAAAGAAATTTAATAATAAATCATATTAAATGAATGCCAACTTTTTTCTGTTTGTCAGTGTATGTGTGTGTCTTTGCATGTGTGTGTGTGTGTGTGTGTGCCATTGTTTGGTTTATTTTGTTTTAAAAGCATTTACAATAAACCAAAAATATTTGCTTTTAATCTGTGTTTGGAAAATACCTTAATGCGAACTAGAAAAATGTATTTAATTAATTTTTGCCAATACATGCCATTCCGGCTTCGCCCGCTGCTTCACCTGGCCTTCTTCTAAGGCAACACAACTAATTGAAATATGCATACCGACTGTTTCCATAACTTAGTCCATTTCGATTATCGGCTAGTTTATGGTACATTTTAAAAATCTAAATTGAGTTCGTTTTCGGTATGCAAAAAAAGGCGGCGGGGGGTCTCTATGGCATGAGGTTTTGGAAGACAATGGCACGTAAGCAATTTAATTGATAATATGGGCAAGATGAGCCACCTAATATTTTGTGGAGGATTACAGCGCTAATTGCGAACTGTTGACGGATTTTTTTTTAGAAATCACATCTTGCATTTTTTATAATGGGTTGAAGTATTAACTCTTACAATTCGAGCCAGCTCTATTCAAAGATAACATTTCGGAGCGCACGTCTTCTAGTTGAAAAAATCGCTTAATTGAAATTAGTAACGATTGTCCAGGGTTATTTTCCTTTATAACTAAAGCTTGTACCGAAGTTCTAAGTGTTTGCATCACTATGTTGACTTGACACGCTGCGCTGACCAGGTCCGGTGGACACCAAGGACACATCCTCTTTGGGCTATGGAAAATGACACACACAAAAAAATCCCCCCAAAAAAATTACATACGCAAATTCCACATTTTTTTCATTTTGGGGAATTATTTTTAGAGATATTTTCAAAACAAAAGTGAAATGGCCCCAAATTCAAAAATTAAAAATCCCTTGAAATCGTTACATTGACCACAATCACACGTAATTTTGGGGTGATTTTTCATTTTTTTGTGGGGCCATCGTTCATTTTGAAATTGGGGTCATTTATCAAATGTTATAATTAGGGAAGTAACCCAAAACAATTTTTTTTTTAAAATACAGTGAAAGCTACGGTATGCGGATACCGACGGTCGCAGTGGTTTTGTCAGCCCACCGAAGATTAATTACGGGAGCTGTCTGTTTACCGGAGCTGTCCGCGTGTAGAGCTTTTACTGTAGAGCTTTTACAAAAAACAAGGAACAATTCTGCAAAATTATAAAAAAAATCGAATTTTTCGCTTTTGTTTGGGTTTTTTTCACATTTCGCCAAATTTGGGACGATTTCTTATTTTTGAATCGGGGCACTGCTCACGGAGCTATTCAACCAATATGGAAAAAAATTAAATGTCCATATTGCCAAGAAGACGTTGAAGATATTTTTATATTGTGTTTATTATTATTATGTTACTATTAATGTAAAAATGGAAAATTAAAATTTTTCGCATACTTTTTTGTTACAAATTTTCAAATTTCGAAAACCTCTTATTGATTTTTTTTTTCATAATATGGGGTTTTTTGCATAGGGTAATTTTCATAAATTGTTTGGCAGATTTGTCAGAATTTTTGCGGATATTTTCCTATTGGGCTTTTGAGGGGTTATTTCATATATTTAGGGGAATTTTTCATTTGGGCGTTCTCAATTTTTTTTAAGGTATTTTTCATAGAGCCACCTCTTTGGCATTGACATCGTCGAAAAGATAGATAACTGGCCATTTTAGCCGAATCGAGAAGGAATCGGCCAAGATGAGACAAGACCAAATCTATGCTTGCAACTGCTAGGCAAACGTCGATATTGAGAAGGCCGGCAGTAGCAGTTGATCGTGCTGGCAAATAGATGTTACTTTGGGCTGTGTAAACAATTCTGACACAGCGCAATTTCATCGCAGAGGTTTTGTTATTATATTTTTTAGTTCGTCGAAAATCTTCAGCATGCTCAGAGAGTGACAGTGATATCATTGGTATTTCGAAAAGCTTCAGCATGCTCAGAGAGTGACAGTGATATCATTGGACCATTTTTCACTTACAATTCAGCTGGAATCATTTTTTTCGCCGGGTGCTTTTCTGTACATACCAATGGGGGAGCCACAGACCTCATATTCTTCCCCCAAGATTTCAGTGTCACCTGTGTGATCTGTGCTGGATTTATTAGGGAAATTAGATCCTACAATATTGTAAGAGCCAACGTACTAGAACTCCTTTCAAAATAACCTTCTTACTCGTCAAATGCCGACCACGCATTTTCGACCTGGAAATTGGCTGCTGAAAAATGCTTGATGGTCTCAGCAGGAGCCGAGCCCTGGTTTGGTGTGTGCTTGTCCTACACACTACCCCGACCTCCCATTTCACAAGGGTAGCAATTTCAAGCGACCCGCAACGGAACAAATGTAATGACTGACGCATGAAATATTTACGAATATCCACAATAAACATTGTGAATGTTAAAAATCCGGAATTTATTGTCTCCAGATTGCATGTGCCATTATATTCAAAACATTTCCATTTATTGCCATTCAACAATTAATTTGTCCCGATGCCTAAGGCCAGTTAATTCATTCTAGATGACGATTCGAGAGAACGAGTAGGTATTTGCAATTTGACAAAGGTGGGCGGGCGGTCACGTTTCCGTGCTTGGTGGCCATTAATACGTATTTGCAGCGTATTGGTAAGTTGGGAAGCCTCCACAGAGACGCACTGTCGGTTCGTTCATCTGTTGCGGGCTGTTGGATTGTTTCGCATTACCTTCTCAGTGCTGTTGTTTTTTGTTGCTGCTTTGTGGCCATTTAATTATTGATGTTTGTTTATTTTTATTATTCATGTTTATTAAAGTTACAACAACTGGCATTTGTTTGAGTTGTTTTTCATTCAGTTCATTCGGTAAATATTCGCTCAGTTGTCGATAAATGAATGACTGAATGTTTGGTTGGTTGGCTGGTTGGCTGTTGTTCTTGTTCGGTGTGTATTTTAAATTAATTTAATTACCATTTTGGGGAATTACTTTTAATTATCGATAGTTTTTGGTGTCGTGTCCATTCAATTTACACGCAAACGCACCTTTTGTACAACAACAGCCAACAAGAGAAATAAATTGATCACTAACCGCCATTAGCGCACTCATTAACCGGGCTAATGTGGCACATAGAACAAATAAAATTGACCATTTGCCACGTTTACACAAAGCAATTAAAACATTGTTTCCTGTTGTTGAGGCAGCTTGCAACAAACACAGTGTCATTAATTAACAGCTCACAATAAACAGAGATCGTAATTCCGCATAGAAATTCAAAACAGCTTTACTTACATATGTATGTAAAGCTTTTGCATTCATGGACTATTCATTTGTATAGTTGTGGTACGTGCAACATTCACATGTACATCAATATCAATAACAGTGACATATGTTTTGAAATGGCAGCATGGATGGTGAAAGTCTTTGGCGGCTCCACGACTATCATAGAAATCTAACTGAGATGGTCATCCTGCTGTCCAGTTTTGTTCCACAAGGCATCGAAGTTCCTATTTAAACGAGAATACGAGTAGCGCTGCTCTGAAGATGTTCATTCCTGGCTAATGTACAAGATTGTCCCTCTTGAAATATTGGCAACATATGAAGCGGTGGACGGCCGTGGTGGGATAGATGGTTGGTTCGACTCTCATCCAGCTAACCCGGGCTCGTATACTGGGAGAGCAAACCGTCAACCATGTACAAACTTCTGTAGGAAGCAATAGCCGTTCGAAGCCAGCTTAAAACAGAAGGTCCCGGTTAGTGAGTATGGAATTGAATGTTATGGAATATATGTACATTCTAGAGTACCAAAATATAAATGGCCAAGTCTTGAGAGTGTAAATTCTGGTGTCATGGACATATTCTTGGAAAGGATTAGTAATGTGGCAGAATATTTAAAAAAAATGTTCCTAATAAGTAAGTCCCGATTCACACTAGGCAATTATAATTGCCGCAACTCTCAGTTTGAGGGAAAGGCAGTTAAGGGGAATGGAAGGGGAAATAACTTGCTCCTACCGACAATTTCTTTTTGTGGTTTTCGTATTTTGATATTTTGAAAGTCATTTGTAAACAGAAATTGTCGAAAAAGGAATTTCCTTGTGTGAATTAAAATTGCCTAGTGTGAATCGGGTTGATATCATTCTGTTTTTTTTTAATTTTTTTTAATTGGGTGTTGGAACTATTAAAATGCCTACAAATTGTATTATTAAAAACTAGTAAATTGTAATGCGCCTATGGCGCCCGTTAATTTGCTTGAGAAAGTATTTGTTACTTAATTTTAAAAATTTTGTAAAAAATATTTTGAGAAAACTATTTTGTAAAAAAATAAAATTGGAAAAAAAAAAATTTGTGGAAAAAAAAATTTTTGTTGAAAAAAAAAATTTGTTCTTGAAAAAAAAATTCTTTGTTAAAAAAAAATTTTTGTTAAAAAAAAATTTTTGTTGAAAAAAAAAATTTTTTATGAAAAAAAAAAGTTTTTTTGAAAAAAAAATTTTTGTGGAAAAAAAAATTTTGTTGAAAAAAAAAATTTTGTGGAAAAAAAAATTTTGTGGAAAAAAAAAATTTGTTGAAAAAAAAAAATTTTAAAAAAAAAAAATTTTTAAAAAAAAAATTTTGTAAAAAACAAATTTTGGAGAAAAAAAATTTGGGGAAAACACAATTTCTGTACAAAAAAAAAATATTATTTTTTTTATTATTATCTTACTAGTAAGTTGTAATGCGCCTATGGCGCCCGTTGAAATATGGACAACAAATTTTGTGGGAAAAAAAAAATTCTGTGGAAAAAAAAAATTTTGTTGAAAAAAAAAAGTTTTAGTTTAAAAAAAAAATTTTGTTGAAAAAAAAAAATTTGGTTGAAAAAAAAAATTTGGTTGAAAAAAAAAATTTTTGTTGAAAAAAAAAAATGTTTGTGGAAAAAAAAAAAATTTGTTGAAAAAAAAATTTTTTTTGAAAAAAAATTTTTGTTGAAAAAAAAAATTTTTGTTGAAAAAAAAAATTTTGTTGAAAAAAAAAAATTTTGTGGAAAAAAAAAATTTTTATGAAAAAAAAAATTTCTTGAAAAAAAAAATTTGGAAAAAAAAATTTTTAAGAAAAAAAAATTTTGGAAAAAAAAATTGTTGGTAAAAAAAAAATTTGGGGAAAACACAATTTCTGTACAAAAAAAATATTATTTTTTTTATTATTATTATTTATAGAATTATTATAGAATGCCTATTTAAATTCCTACGTACTGCGTGACAGAGTCAGTGAATCAGTGAATCAGGGAATCAGTGAATCAGTGTCGAGGGTAAATATATATTAAGATTAATCAGTGTCGAGGGTAAATATATATTAAGATATTGCTGTTCGGAAACGGATCGATTTGTACAAGATTTGGATCATATGAAGGAGAAGAGTACAGTCTTCTTTAGGAGGTCAAATTTTAATTTACCAATATATTTTTTTTTTTTAAATTTTTATATTTTTTTTATTAACGCCATTTTATAATTACACCGTGTTACAAAAAATCGATTTTTTTCTGTCCTATGAACCAAATGCACATATTCGGAAAGAGGGGAAAAAATAAGAATACACGTGTATCGAGCTGGTTTTTGGCAGGCAGACTCGTGGAAATGTCTGTATCACGTAAAATTTTATCATTTCTCAGATTTTCCCCTACTTAAACTACTTAAGCGTTACGAAAAAAAAAAATGTTTTTTGAACTGAAACCTTAAAAAAAAACGATAACCATTTTAAAAAAAAATTAGGAAAATCTGAGAATTGATAAAAAATCTATTTTTTAAAAAATTTGACGTGATACAGACATGTCCACGAGTCTGCCTGCCAAAAATCAGCTCGATTGGATCACTGAAAAAGGGTTCAAAATTGGTCGAAAGGCTTTCACACAGGCCACTACGATATTCATACTCCAAACTTAAAAAAAAAAATTCTGACGTGTACATGAAAATCGCCGATACACGTGTATTTTTATTTTTTTATCCCTATTCTGAAAAAGTAAACGGTGTTATAATATCTATTTTTATACACTCCATCATAGGATGGAGTATATACTAAGTTTGTCATTCCGTTTGCAACACCTCGAAAGAGTGATCTGCGACCCTATAAAGTATATATATTATCGGTCAGTGTAACATTCTAAGACATTCTAGCGATGTCCGTCTGTCCGTCCGTCTGTTGAAATCACGATAGAGTGCGAACGACCAACGCTAAGAAGCTGAAATTTTGTAGGAAGATGTTTTTTGCCCATAAGCAGTTAAGTTCGAGAATGGGCAATATCGGACCAAAGGGGAAAAAGTTCCCCTTTACGGGACTAAATAGATCCCGGCCATAATAAAATTTTTCAAATATTTTTTTTTTGGTAAAATTGTTCTAAGTTTATATAATTTATAGATGGGGAAAAAATCCCAAAAATGGGCGTGCTCATGGGTTCCGTGGACCCTTGGGGCCCAAAAAAGGGCCCATGATAAACATGCGCATATGGGTATCGAAGTGCAACGAAATTTACTCACGAACCCAAATATGCCTTTATTTTCATGATTTGCCTAAATTTTTTGATCCGGTTTCTGGGACTATCGGGTCACCAGTGGCCCAAAAACCGTCCCTTTACAAACATGGACATATGGGTATCGAAATGCAACGAAATTTTCTCGCGAACCCAAATATGCATTTATTTTCATGATTTGGATAAAATTTGTGATCGGGTTCCTGGGACTATCGGGTCACGAGCGGCCCAAAACCCGGCCCCTGACAAACATGGACATATGGGTATCGAAATGCAAAGAATCCATGATGGAGGGTATATAAGATTCGGCCCGGCCGAACTTATTATTTGTCGACTTGTTTTTTTTTAAATACTTTCTTGCTTTGATTGCAGGCATGGTATACGGATCCAATGCGGAAGCTTCAATAATTTGTCGAATGTGATTTAAAATGTTGTTGGCATCTAAAATGATTGTGAAGTTTCTTGTACGTTTTTTTTTTGGGCGAAAACATTTCGAGGCAGCAAACATTACTAGTTAATAATTTCCTTCGTGTGGACGGACGTGGTGTGGTAGGTAGTGTGTGCGACACACACAAGTAAACTCAGGTTCAAAACTGGGTAAGACCATGCAACATTTTTCAGCGACAGTTTTCCACCTCGTAAGTGCTGGTAAGTTGACGAGTAGGAGAGTACTCTCTAAGCCATGGAAAACTTCTCTAGAAAAGCATTAGCCGTTCGGAGCCGGCTTTAAACAGTAGGTCCCGGTCAGCTCACTGATACGAGAGATGTTCCCCGTCTGTTTCTTCAAGGAATATTAAGGGAAATAAGTAAGTAAGAATTTCCTTCCTATTCACAACAGGGGGTTATTATTGTCTAAAAGAAAAAAACATTATACCAGACCTATTTGCCAAAGCTTGTTAATGAAGAACTTTTTAATGGAATGAAAATCAACATGTAGAAATGTCTACGTCCAAAAGAGATTTCCCAATCAGGTCTACCATCCCGACCGAGCAATTTAAAATAATAAGAATAACATTCTTCGACTTGGAGCTAATTAGATGTTACACTATTTACCAAGTTTGCCGTGTGCTGAATGAATTAATGATAATTGGGTAAACTGCAAAATAAGTATTCATTATATCATCACCGCCTCCAGCAACCCTTGCCCCACCACCGATTCACCGCATGCTGCAGTTTACTGATCCCGCAGGCCGTTTTTGGACGAAAACAACAAATCAAAAACGGGTAGGGGGGGGGGGGGGGGGGGAGTGACGAAAGTTTAACCGACAGCGGAAGTGTAAGTGTGCCGGTCACATAGAGTAACGAAAAGCTATTCCGGCATAACATATTATCCGGTATTGTCCGTCTGCCCGGTCGATTTGTAATCTACAGAATAGCGCTGTTGTTGTTGTTGTTGTTGGGTGTAATAAGAAGAAGCGTGTTTGCACATTAATAATTAATTAAATTTTTAAAGGTATCCCTTTTTAATAACCAATTGGGTGTGTTTATGGATTATTTATGGCTGTGTGCGTTTACGCTGTGCCTGTGTGTGTGTGTGGCTGAGTGTGCGTTGGACAACGTGTATATTTATGTTCGAACATTGGAATTTAATGCAAGTCCTGTGGTTAGGTTTATTGGCATTTTTAATAATGTTTGCCGCCGTTGCTTTTGCTTTGGCCGTTGTTGTTGGTGTCGACAGTAATTGGAGGTTTTCGCGTATGCGGCCACATTTTAATCAAAATGTGTAGTCAAAAATTATGAAACAGGTAAATATTTTGTTTGCTTGCCCGTTTTTGGCTTTCCACAGTTCGTGGCTTATGATAATTAATTTGTTTTCACAGCCAAACCGCCAACCGCCACCCATCCACAGTGGCCCTCTTTTTCGTTGAGATGGCGGACAAAACTAAAATATTTTCCTGAAATTCCATATTCCCTTAGAGTTTTTTACACGCCATTTCACCGAAATTTCGCAGATTTATTATGGCCGCCATTCGGGAAATTGCGGAGGTTATGCGAATAGAATTATTTAAAGAAATATCTAAAAAAAATATTAAATCAAAATAAAATTGTGATTTAGGTTTGGTAGCCGGGGCTGTTACTTAGTCCATTAAGGACCATTGTGGGCTAGATAGATTTAATGGGGTGTACTAAAGCTTGAAGCGCCGTTTCCTTAGATGTACGTAGATAGCCGACCGATTACAACGGTCGTGAGCAAGTATACGTCTATCATCTTCTCCATGGTCTTCAGAAGGAAGGATGGGAGGCTTATAGGCCGGAAGTCCGTGGGGAAAGTGTGTGATGATTTTCAAGCTTTCGGTATGAAAACCAGAACGGATCCCTTCGTTTGGCGGGAATGTATGCGATTCATCAGTTGATGAAATCCAGCCTCCTTTAGGGTCTTGTAGATATCCTAAAGTGATGGAGGTCATTTAGAGGACAGATATATCTAGGAAATACTTATTTATTATCACATCACTTGGAACACGCAGATTGTCAGTAGGGAAAATATGGTTTTGGTTTACACATATTATTTGAAAAATAGAATTGACGACGCACCACTATTTTTCTAAACATCGGCTAATCCTCTAGGTAAACTTCTGTCCCAGTCTTATCATCTTTCAAGAGGTCAACTAATTTGTTCATCTACTCTAGATTTTTTTACAGGGTTTTATATCTGTCCCAATGAGGACAACGTCTACCTTTTCTTTGGACTTTGATGTAAATATCCTTCGAGATGATGTTGGGAGAGTTTTACTAGAAAATGGAGACCGCATGGGAATCTCCCGCTATAAGCAGAGCCTCTGGAAGTTTTCAGTGTTATTAATGGACTGCCAGTCTGTCAATAATGTGGCCTGGATATTTTCTGCTTTTGTATGGGCCACTGTGCGCTGTTGTATATCCGTTTTTTTTTCTATCCAATCAGGAAGGAACATAAGTAAGTTCATAAAAGTTATATTGATTTTCATGCCCATTTCAAAGGCTCATTTTTTCACCATCACCTCCGGCTCCTTCATCTTGTGGTTAGATTTGTTGTTGTTAGTTTAAACTATTGCCACTGCTTCTGTCGTTGTAGTTGTAGGCTGTTTGATTTCCCTGAAGATTTCTGAGGTTTATCTTTAATTTAAACATTCAAAATGGGCAGAAATCAAATGGCCACAAAACTGACAACCCTTTCCAATGGCGCGAATGTCTGCGTGCGTGCATGCGTGTGTGTATGCTCGCGTATATTTGTAAGTTTGACAGGGATGTTGTGAGTGAAATTCCCAGGATGAAGGTGGCAAATGTGTCAGCTAGGGGCAGCGGAAAGGCGGAAAGGGCGGCCACGAGTGCTACCCGGGTTGATTTAGATGTTTCGGTTTAAATCAGAAAACTACCCACGGCTTACAAAACTGTCATAGTACTTATTACTGTGTCCTTGAAAGAATAAAGGAAGGATATTCGTTTTTATCTCAAAACTATATTATCCTTTAACGTATATTGAGCGCAATATACAGGCATTGCTATGAATTGGCTTTGTTGCCACCTTCACACACACTCCGACATATCCACATGTATAAACATTTGCAATCAAGCGGAAACATGCAGCCATTTTCACACTTGACCTATTTTCAGAAATTCATAATTTTCATTTTCATGACAAATTGAAAGCAATCTTCCCAAAAACTGAGTAACGAGCCAAAGGCCGCTTGGCTTGGTGCCGGAAAAAAAAAGAACAGATGAAAAACTTGTTGAAGTGGCAACGCTTTGTGGTCAACATAAACAAACACACTTGATATCGATTAAATTACAACAGCAACATAAAACAAGTGCTATAGGTGTTAGGCTTATACCGGCTATTTAATGGCCTACCCCTATGGACACTTTGTCCATTTTACAGTATTTTTTATCACGTTCGCCGCAAATGTAGTCCTTCTCAGGCTGACACAGAATCTACAATTAATATAGGAGAGAAAAATGAAAATGATCCGACGTTGGGTTCAGGGGACGACCCAGTCACGGTTGTAACTGATCAATAACTACTAAGAATCTTGCAGGGCGATTTCCAGGGACCACCCGAAAGTGTACGTCCCAGACTCCGATGAACTGACCAATACTAGGAACATGAGATGACCAAGTCCATAAGAAGTACCATCAAATTACCATCAAATTACCATCTCTGGGCAGAAACTGGCCAACAACCTATCGAAATTGAAATTTGCAAACGCAAATGGAATTGGATGCGCAAACAACCCAACGATATCACCAAACAAGCCACAGAATGGAACCCACAACTGACGTATAGGAAGACCATCGGACACATGGAGGAATTGGAATAACATAGAACTGGTCCAAAAAGGTTAATATACTGAAATTCCATTAAAAATAGAGCCGCGTGTAAAGTGTAATCCAAACAAAACGTTCGTAAAAATAAAACAAAATGTTTGCAAGGAATTATCTTAATTTTTGGTATTATGATAGAAGGATCTATGACTATTACACTAAGAGTCAATACTGTTCAAGAATTTCTAGGGAAGTAAATTGTCAGTGTAAGAAAAATTCAGAGACTTGGCAGCACTATCTATTTTGTACATGGTCAGGCATTATGTTGTTCAAAATAAACAAGAACGAAATATTTGCGAAACATTTTAATGTGAAGGTGGATCGTTATTGGCATGTGACTGTTTTCATGACAACCGGCTTGGAGTACTACGCCAAATTAGTGGTACAATGTGAGCTACGAATTATATCACCAATCTTGAAGACACATATTCGGTTTAGAACAGGAACAAAAGGAAAACCATCCTAAGCTTGCAGAAAACAACACCAACACGGGGTTTTAAGAAAATGGGATCAATGTTTTAGATAGTTACACCCCATCCCCCCCACCCTTACCGGATTTAAACCCGATCGAACAACTTTCGTCTATTTCAAAAAGAAAGTTTTTTGCTGGAAGTGATCGGCCTAAGACCGTAGATGGGAGTGCGTGCCAAGAAGCACGCGGATGACACACAAAATACTAAGAACAAAAAATAATATTTTTGGTCTGGGGTCATAATTGGTCACATATTTAAGCCTGTGAATTAATATGTGTTAAAATACCATGTAAATAGAATTATTTAAATTTTTCATATTGTTATTAATTTAGTTTATTTTTTTTTTTTATTTTAACCAAATAAGTTTATATAAAAATGAAGAAAAGAGAGAACTTGTTTCATATTTTCTCAAAAATGATTATTTCAGGAACCCTTATGTGGAAACAAAATATCGGCCAAATGATCTCCACCGCTTCGATGGCACAACCATGTGTCTGGTTATATTTTTCATGGTAAATGTTTGATTACGAGGACAAAATAACGTTATATAAAGCCAAATGTACATAAAAAATAGTTGACTTAAATTTTTTTCTAGAGCGAGGTAGAAAAAAAAATGGCGGAGAATAAACAACAATTCAAAGATCATTCGGATCTGTTGTGTCGAAGTTTTTGAACAGCTTTGTGTTAGATAAAGTTCTGTATTATCCCTACGGGTAATGTCCGAGGACAAGTGGAAACATAACCCATCACAGAACTGGTTCTTTATGGATAGAACGGTGGCAATTATTCCAAATATTTATTGACATAAATCCGAAGGCAACATAAGATCAAGTTCTCCAAACGATCAGACTTATCGTTCAATTGAATTGATGCGCGCCCAGAGTGGGCTGTTAGAAAGTCGGTTAAAAAAACGACAAGGTAATTAACACAGATATTTCTCATAATTTACGTCACCAATAATATTTTTTATATTCGCTAACATGACACGTACGGTACGAGTCGTTCCTTGATCAGTCCCGTGATACGTCATATGGTATCTGAGCAGTGTCAATTGACTCCATCCAATGACAAAACCGTGTAAAAGTTACCGCTTCTTTTCATATATTTGGGTCGGTACTGGGACCAGTCCCTGAAAAAAAATTGCCATTTTAACAAATTTCAGCAAACAAGTTCCCATCAAATATATAAATATTTTTCCATACCACAAACATTAACTTGTTTGTAGGTGATAAATATCGAATGCAGTTTTGAGTCATTTTTTATTTTTTTTCAATTTGTGAATTTCTATATAACAATCCATCTCATTCTCTCGGTATTGATATTATTTTAATGGGCGTAAATGCAAAAAAAAAATTACGAAACCAGTTGCAAATACACACTTACTCGCACCCAAATGTTGTGCTTTGTTGAATTTAATAAGTTCGTTGTCTGTTTTTCCCAAACACGCTATTGCTTATACACAAATATGTAATACTAATAGCAAACGATTTATATTTACATCCAAATAATCTTTGTGTAGAAGGAAATAAGCTTTACTTGCTACAAACACCAAACACGCGTTTTAATTGTGTGTAAACAAAAAAAGACGTATTTTTCAAGGTGTATCCATGAGGGACCTATCACGTGACAGGTTCTGTACCGGTCCAATTTCCCGTAGGAATATTACACAAGTTGCAACAAATGCGATTGTCTTCCCCAATCCGAAAACCCAACAATGGAATAGTTAATAGTTATGGAATTATTGCTAAAAACTAGTCAACAAGAAAATGTTTGTGTGTACCTAGTCGACATAATCTGTTTACACACAAATATATATATGATTTGGACCACCTCCCAAAATATATATGATTGCATGCAATCATATTTTTTTACCCCTGTTTATACACCCAACATAGATTTCGATTAGTTTTCAGTAAGGTTGCTTTCTCTTCGTAAATTCTGGCGACTTTACGAGTTAGAGCCATGTCAACTCTTCTCTAGAAAAAGCATGATCCGTTCGCAACTGTGCGAAATCGCAATTATCTGTTATCACGATGTTTTTTTTTTTTTTTTGAATAGCTCAGGCCATAAATATTTCTCTATTGTAAGACCCGCAGACCAAATGAAAAGATCTCGCAGACTACATCTTACAAGAAGACCTTTTATTTACATCGAACAAACTTTCCTATAATCGACTAAAAAATTAGCTCTATTCCATGAAAATGTACGACCTATTGTATCAATGGGCCCTAAATGCCATAAAATTCGATACATAACAAATAACGACAAACAGTTATGAGTATACACTCGTCACCCAATATAAACCTTGAAATTTCAAAGTAGAATACATCAAGCTATTTCAAATATCCGCAAGAATATTGTAAGGTTTCTCACAAGTCGACTATGACTCATTGACCAAGTGATTGCCTCATTCTTCTTCTTCTTTTTGTGTGTTGATGCTGCATAGCAAATGTCGATCAAAGCATGTAAGTTGTTGTGTGTGTTTTCAATATGTTGGCATACACTCACTTACCAAAACACATGCACACATCTTTACACACGCACAACACAAACGCAATTCACTTTTCAAAAAAGGACGCAGCGAGAGAGACAGGGAGAAAGGACGAACAAAAAATCACAATACATTTATGGCCTGGCCTATCGTTTAAATTGCTATTGAAAATGATTGTTAAATTTTCCAATTACATGGATGTGTGAGAGCGAAGAAAACAACAATATTTGACATATGCGTGTGCGTGTGTGTGGACATGACATATGTACACTTGTAGGTCTGTGAACGTCACTGTGTGGTCCTGTTTACAAAGCAAACCAATTCATACCGACCGACATGTTTTATTCATAAACGTATTAAAAACATCAAAGTAAATGAGGACAGAAAAGGAGAATTATTTTAAAACTTTTGCCTTTTATTCTTTTAAAGCCAATGATGCCACACACATGTACGAACACACATCCCAGCTCACAGCTCCCACTCCCACGCCCACTGCATTGTCCACCCACATGGAAACGGGCAGCTCTTATACATAAATCACTATATTTTGAAAAGATTCATTTTGTTGTTGCCAGAGTTCTTAAGCAGGAATTACATTGAGGTGGCTGTTGTAGTTGTTGCCTGTTTGTTGTTTTTGTCCCTTGATGGATGAAGTGTCCCCACAAAAGACAACCAACCAATGACTTTAAGCTTTAAAGTTAACGAGCCCAGAAGTTTACAGCACACACATAAGCTCATAAATTCAAATGCATTGCACTTGTAGGCAAATGTATATGTATGTATGTACATATGTGCATAAGGCATCATTTGACACGCTCAGCTTCTGTGTTTGCTCCCGCCATAATAGATTGTTCCTTAATCAACAAAAAGAAGAAAGGCAAACACTGTGCCGTCACTTTGGCGTAATCAACACCAGTCAGATCGTACATTTGGAATTTTCCGCTGCTTTTACACACCATTAACTCTCAATTAGGCATCACGCAAAGGCAGACTCTGAACCTTAGATTGTCTTGTCTATGGAGATGGATTATCCAGCCAGTAACTGCTGCCGCCTAACCGAGTCCTTAACACCACGTGCAGACATAAAAAAAAATGTTATTAAAGTTTCATACATCTGAGCTTGACAAGGCACCTCATTTCTTTGCACAACAGCCACGGCCAACACAATGAATGGCAGCAGCTTAAAGATATTTTCAAGTTGCCACTTTAATTGATTACCTCGCATTTGTGTTGGAAGTGCAAAACAGTTTTATGTTCTGAACACATCCTTCAGACTTTTTCCGATCTGCGGTTGTTTGTAATGCTCATTCCACGATGTTGTCCAGTACGCCGTCGTTAGTGTTTGAATTTAGTTATTTCCCTACCGAAATCGAAGGATGAGTGTCAGGTAAATATTAAAGGCAAACATTTTATTATGCTTTAAGAGGGGTAAGTTTCAGAATATTTTAAGTCCAAAAGGGCTTAATGTTTTCTTTATGTCGATACAGTAATCTTAATATATATTTACCCTCGACACTGATTCACTGATACACTGATTCCCTGATTCACTGACTCTGTCACGCAGTACGTAGGAATTTAAATAGGCATTCTATAATAATTCTATAAATAATAATAATAAAAAAAATAATATTTGTTTTGTACAGAAATTGTGTTTTCCCCAAATTTTTTTTTTCCAAAATTTTTTTTTCTTACAAATTTTTTTTTTTACAAAAATTTTTTTTTCCAAATTTTTTTTTTTCAAGAAATTTTTTTTTTCAACAAAAATTTTTTTTTTCAGCAAAAATTTTTTTTTCAACAAAAATTTGTTTTTCAACAAATTTTATTTTTTTTCGAATTTTTTTTTACAAAATAGTTTTCTCAAAATATTTTTTACAAAATTTTTAAAATTAAGTAACAAATACTTTCTCAAGCAAATTAACGGGCGCCATAGGCGCATTACAACTTACTAGTTTAATAAATAGAAGTCATTTATTTAATATTATAAGCATTTCATATTGAGGGCTTAACCTATCGTGACTAAAGATCAATGCCAACCATTGAACTCCAATGCAAACAGGCCAGATCAACGTGTGCCAGCGTACTGAGATGAGAAAAAATTCTTCACGAACAGCATCTTCGCGCTAAAGTTCTTTCTTCTCCCAGGGGAAGTAAGAGCTTTGGTCATTCGTAAAAAGGCTAAGAGACAATTCTTTATCTTCTATATCCCACTTGTAACACATGTTCCCTTACAATATATCTTCCGGATGACCACTATAAATATCGAAGATGATATGTCGTTACAGTAAATTTGGCAAACAATTACAATAAAATGAACATTACCTATTGATTTCCTACTTGAAACTCCGTAACACTCCACCAACTCACTTTGCATAAACGCTTTGTCTGCGATGTGATTGATTGAGACGGACGAAATAATAATAAACGACCATAAATATTTTAAACCTTTTGTAATATTATGTCTAAAGTGGTCATTGTTTGGCCAAATGTAATTAATGTTCATTTCGACATCGATGACAATAACAACAACAGCTCCACCGTCGGACTGAAGAGTTTACGTTGCCCACATACCAACAACCAAAAAAAAAAAGTCTCCAACACTCATGTGCGTGTATGAATGAATGCGTGGACTTTGGCAATTTGCCACGTTAACACGATACGTTGGGAGAAAATGGTGACATGGGTCTGCTGTTGACGCACTGGATCATAACTGCATATTGTGGTGGTTTTTGAGTGAAATCGTATGGTTCGGTGAAAGACGGTAGCGAATGGAAAACGAAACAATTTTCTTGTGATGTGATAAATTGATGTCCTTTAATTAATTGCCCACTCATTCCAAAGGGGCACTTCTCGGGACTGCGGCTTTCCGTATGTCCGATGAGGCTTTGACTCGTTAGGCTCTTGGGCTCGTTAGTCTATAAAACCAAAAAAAGCTTTCGAACTGAATTTATTTGAAATTAGCTTTATTTGTTTTAACAATACTCCGTTGTTGTAAATAGAAGCACGAAAGAGGTCAACGTACGGACATTATGGCAGAATGTCACATAAGAAGCCTTTAAAATATGCCGCTATATTTGAAACATCAACTGTTCCGATTTATAAAGAATTTTGTTTGATGTCATTCTGCCTGTCTATTCATTGTCTATTTAGGTCCACCATGTTATTTCAGATGACAAAATGTCTAAGATGACAGTCACTGTTAATGAGAAATTCCCTCGAAAACACATGGCCTTTTTCATTTTATTTGGCAGCTCTATGAAGTCAACGTATTTTGCGTTTCAATCAAGTGTTTCAATAGCTGACTCAATTTTAGCTAATGCCCGAAAATAATAGGTTTCTTCAGCTTAAAAAACGTTCATTCATATTTCGATAACAAAAGCTAAAGAAGGCTGCAGTTTCCGAAGTCGACAGCTCAAAAATAATAAATTGACGAGCAGCCAACAAATTGACAAAAGCTGACAGTCAAAAAAACTGAAAAAAAACAAACTGCTGCTGACTGTTTCGTTACGCGCAGCAAAAAAAAATCTATAGCTGAAAAAAACCGCAGCCCAAAACAAATCGTGGTCGGCATGAAGTGGCAGCTAAAGCCCCTTTACACGGTCAAAATGCATGAACAGTATTATGATATTGTAAATGCACACCAAATGAAACAAAATGTTTGGATTTTGTTTCATGCATTTTCTGCGTATAAATTATGCTTAAAAAAATGTTTTCTTCACATTTGAGTGCAGCCAACTTGTGTTTGTGTGCAGTAAAGCTAGAGATCGAGGGAGAAGTGAATGATGACGAGAGCGAGAGAGCACTAACCATAAACTTATGTTCGCACCCATTCTGGTTTAAATTTTTTAAATTCCCAAATGTTGTCACCCCTGGTTGCTGTGGTCTTTGAAAGTATTTTCTGTTGTTGTGGTTTTTTAGCTGCGCAAATCGTTACACGGCTGCCAACAGCTTTTTTTTTTTGGGCTGCTGCTAAAGAATTTTTGTGCAGCTACAGAAAAACAGCCGCAGCCCATAAAGAATATTTTTTAGCTGTTGCTGAAACAGCTAAAGATTAAAAATAAAAATGTTGACAGCTACTGCCAAAGCTAAACAATGAAAATAAAAGTCAACACAGCCCATACCTGTCACTTTTTGTTAATTACAAAAAGCTTATGAATTTCTTTGGCTTAATTTTGAAAATATGTACAGTCGTCTTTAATTGGAAAAAATCGATTAACTGAAAATTAATATTAGTAACTATTATTCTGGGTGATTTTCCATGCACGCAAATCAGCCTTGTTGAAAAATCGTTTATGTGAAACACATGTTTTTTATGAAAACAACACGAACTTATATGATACGAACTCCGCTCAAGAGAAATATAATGAAGGTAACGGCGATAAAAAATAATATATAAAATAAGACAATTCAACCAAAGGAAAATAAGTGACTATTTTCATCCAAGCTGATTAAAATTCAATTTAAATTTTACATATCGCTCATTTACTTGAATAGTGGCATAATTCAAAATTCACTTTATATATTTTTGGTCTTGGAAAAGCTGTAAATCTCTAATTTAAATTGGCTTTGGTTCTACTGAGTATTATGGATTCATATGACAGGTCTCCATATTCTTGAAATAGCCTGTAGTTCTTTTTCTATATTTGGAAAGTCCGACGAAATTGACGATTTTAAACGGCTCTCCTGAAAAAAATCTATTTTGAGTTATGCCACTATTCAAGTAAATGAGCGATATATATTTTTTTTAATAGTTTCTATCTCCATTTCATAGAACAATTTCGTAAGTACATAGTCAGTTCGTTTAAGTAAAAGAAGGTTCAATTATCTGAAGTCTTTTTTATTGAAAATTCCGCATAAGTGAAACATATTTCGTGGCTTTTTTTCAACCGAATTCGACTGTATATTAATAGCTAAACTCAGATTTTTAAACACCGTTTTAATTAACATTTACAGAAAATGTCATACATAAAATATTTGGCAATGTTTTGTGTTTTTCTTTTTCTCCAGGGAAAATTATGCAATTTGGGATCTTGGTAAGGCAAACAAAAAAAAAGTAATGTAAAGCCCTCCTTACACTGCCAAAAATTTGTGTGATAAACATCGGCTTTGGCATGTTTTTCCTTTATCCTATCAATCAATCAAACAAACAACATTCATTTCAGTTTCTTACTTACTTATTGCCCTTAACATTCCATGAGGGAAAAGACGGGGAACTTCTCTCGAATCAGTGAGCTGTGTACCATATATTTTGCATACTCACTGGCCGGGACCTACTGTATAAAGCCGGTTCCGAACGGCTAATGCTTTTCTAGAGAAGTTTTACATGGCTCTCTTACCCAGTAAGAGGGCCAACAGCCGCTGCCGCCGAGATGGAAACAGCCGCTGAAAAATGTTTGATGGTCTTACCCGATTTCGCACACACTACCTACCACACCACGGCTGCCCAGTTTCATTATTATGAAAGAAAATTCACTTGGATTAAGGCGCCATTTAAGACTTCAGTGAATCTTTTACATTGCGTTTTAAGATTCCAAAAACAAATTTTTTGGTACACCAATTTTTCTCCGGTTTTTCTCCGGGTTTATGACAATTTAACCAACCTCTCGGAAATCTTTTCACTGGGTAGCCGCAATACATTTCCCAAATGTCCACTATGTACCGATCACTTGAATCCGTATACAACCGATTTCCTCCAATTTCAAAGTACACATCGAAATTATTTGGTATTTCTCTATGGCAGAAATGTACAAATGTGGTCAATGTTTCACAGCAGTCTTTACAGGTCATTATGTTTTTATTATTGCCCAAAAATATCATATTCCAAAAACAAATGTAAGTGTTTGTCTGAGTTGAGGTGTCCTTTCACACAATGGAAGAGAAACAGAGAGAGAGTGTGCGACAACAATCATACACTTTAATTATGTTTACTCTTTTAATGTTTAAATACAATTAAAATTTTTTGCTTACTCCGGTATAATCATTGGCAGCATCATCAGCATCAGCCTCAGCAACGTTGCTCTCAGCATTGTTGTCATTGTCGTCCTTACGACCATATCAACCATCCATCCATCCATCCATCATTTGCCACAGCGCATTGTTCGTCAGTCGCTTACCACCACCACCACCACCTATGATACGTGTATCGGGTATCCGGTAATGTGCTGACTTTTAAAATATTGTGAATTTATGCTTTGACGCTTTGTTTGTTTCCCTCTTAATTATAGGTCACATCGTTCGAACGGACGTACTCTTTTTTTTTTAATTAAATATATTCGGTATAATTGTTTGTTATTGGAGCAGTGAGACAACCACACAGCCAAGCATTGTGTTGCCCCAGAACTCCCATCCTATCCCTTGTACGGAATAATCTTCCTCATCCTGTATTTGCATCTGTATCGATTTGTTTAGTTTTTATTCACGATATCCTGGCTGTGCGTAAATAACTCATTGGAGAAAAGGCTGAACATCTGCGTCGGTATTGATTTGTTACATGTCATTGACATTGTTCGAAAGTATTTATTGAAGAATTTTCCATATGAATGTCATTTGTTCCGAGTTCCGTCCGAGTGGTGGCACACAAACAGTTTTGCCTTTGTCGCACAAAAGAAACCGATCTTGGAGCTGTGTCCTGGTTGTTAATCGTAAATCTTTATTTATCTACGACTGCATGCCGGAGTACATGGCATACATATGGCAACATTTATGCACATCGTCATATTCATGGGTCCATTTCCTTCTTACGGATAACTAACTCGGTAGCAATTGCTCCATTTGTGTTGGACAGATGGATGGATGACGACGTGTGAACAGCATTTGGTCGCTACATTATGACAGATGATTACAACCGGAGGACAGACTCCTGGAGCAATGGATGGCATAGATGACATAGCAACTATTATTGAATTTTGTAAGCATAGTTTTTAGGAGTAACATTTTCTTCTGTGGTATATTTCTAACAACGGTTATGAGGAATTTAGAGCCGGCTTTAGTTCAGTTGATGGATTCGTTTGACGCTTGTGTATTGAAAACATGTAAATACTAGTAAGTTGAAATGCGCCTATGGCGCCCGTTGAAATATGGAAACAAAATTTTGTTGAAAAAAAAAAAATTTTGTGGAAAAAAAAAATGTTGTTGAAAAAAAAAATTTTTGTTGAAAAAAAAAAATTTTCTTGGAAAAAAAAATTTTGTAAAAAAAAAAATTTTGTTGAAAAAAAATTTTGTAAAAAAAAAAAAATGTTTAAAAAAAAAATTTGGGGAAAACACAATTTCTGTATAAAAAAAAAAAAAATTTTTTTTATTATTATTATTTATAGAATTATAGAATGCCTATTTAAATTCCTACGTACTGCGTGACAGAGTCAGTGAATCAGTGTCGAGGGTAAATATATATTAAAGATGGGCTTTGCGAAAAGGAGTTTCTAGTGTAGTCGATGTTCGACATATCCTGAACAGACCGTCACAAAGATAATCTTTAACAACTACCAAAGACCGGCTGCAGATACATTTCGGGAAGCCAGAAGCCGGAATACGTTTAGGCACAGATAGACTTTCTAAGTGCCATTAGTTGGACATATCCGACAGGGCGAAAATATTCAAGCCCGAGTAGGGGGGAACATTTTTTTATAACGCCCAGAGGCTCCCCATTACAATGTGACACTATTTCGGTATTGGATATCTACCAGTGGATGCCTGTTGATGGTGATGATTATTGAGAGGTGAACTAAATCCATTAGATCATAGTTTACCAATCTGCCAATTTGTTGTAGCTTGTATGGATGTGATCCAATGGGAAGACTTTATTGAAGGAGGCGAAATGTAACCCCGTCAAAACTTTCTCGACTTAAGTTTTAGTTCAGATGATAACAGATCCGCCAGATGACATTACAAGCTAAATATATATTTCAAAAAGTTGCAACCCAATTAATGACCACGTATTTCCTTTACCCTATGGTATTCTTCTCAATACTATCACACGACACTGTCTTCATGCAGCCAAGCACCTGTTCATCATCAGTTTACCTTTTGGTTAGAAATGTGTACAAATGCAGAAAATTCCCATAGTTCATGATGGAAATGGTAACGAAGTAACTCGCCCTACCCAATCCAAATATGTACTTACAATGCAAGCACACACGGCCGAACGCACAAATCTACGAATATGTCTGGATTACACACAAGTGTGTGTGTGTGTGTGTGTCAAAAGGACATCCATTCATTCATTCACTTTGCCATGTTATCTTATCAAAGAAAGGACTCTGTTGAAAAACATTCTAAAAAAAAAACTTGCACAGAAGTAAAAGAAGTACAAACGACACTCTCGCACACACATATATACGCGCTATGAAAATGAAAAACAACGAACGACGAATGACACAAGGGAAGTGCATAGGAAAAGTAATAAAGATGATGAGCAGATTGAAGAGTAATCATACGTTGGAAATCGTTTGAAATCGAACAATAAATGACTGAACGATCCAACGAGACCCAATGTATGAAAACTCACACACACACTCATACGAGTGTGTACATACACTACACAGCGGCGCTACTAATAAAACTTTTAAAAGAAGGCCTTCTCACACATCAAAAGGTCCCTGATAAGACAGAATACACTATGAAGGTCGTTTTGATATTCCTGTTTACTTGTAAGTTTACATATTCCCAAGTCCCTCCACTGGCAATGACTGTTAACAGGTCTGCTTTGGGATCAGTGCTGGAAGACGAAGAAGAAGAAGACTTTAGGCCAAAGTATATGTGACACAGCCATAAGATTAAACTTAAGGAGTAAATTGAATTTAGAATTTCTCAATCGTCGAGGTCAGGAATTATTAGTAAAAAAAATATTTTTTTTAATTTATTTTTCCAATATTTCGTTCTTCTTTGAAGAACAACAATAAGAAAGAAATAAAACACACGCAATATAACGTAGGTGTTTCTTCATCATCAGAAGTTGTCAAAACAAAAATCTGCAGGGATGAAGGGTTGAAGTCGTCACCGTACAACGAAATAAGGAGGCCCTGCAGTTCCTTCTTTCCGCCGCTTGCAACATCCATATGTGTACCCATCCTTATTTGTATATGTGTTTGTGTGTATAATTGTGTCCTGTCCTGGACTGTATGTACGTATGTGTGCCCGTTGTTGCATATTGATGTGATTTTCCACTTATATCTTCGGGGGGAAATTGTACATTCATCACATGCATCATGCGATAACGTCCCTATACGTACATATTTCCGTATAAACGATTTATATCCATGTGTGTGTGTGTGTGCGTGTGTGTCTTCAAAATAGAATATAACAAAAAAAAAAAAAAAAACTAAAGAGAAATACATAAAATACCCATTTTATCCTTGTTGCATTTGAAGATGAAAAAAAACCAAAACGAATGGAAATGAAAACGAAACAAAGGAAAATATCCAAAAGCGATTAGAAACAATTTTCAAGGTGAGTACGTTTAGCAAACGGATTTGAAACATAAATGAAGTAAGTATTTAGAAATACGGTACGGGAACATTTGAACTCGTATTGAATAATGAATGGTTCGATTGAATGTTAACAACGACTGTTGAATTATACATATGATCTCGCTCCAGGTTGTGTGCCTGTAGGCGTTTCACGGAAAATGTTGAATACATTTTAGGAATATATTGGAGTCTCTAAATAGAAATATGCTCAATATATATTTATACCCCTACATCGAAACTACTCTGGCGTAGACTACAGGGGATTTGTGGCTAAACGTCAAAACGTAGAGCCACATGCTACAGATATTGGAAGCTGAGAGAAGTGATAGAACGGAGTACGATTGCCATAAACTATCCCCCGTATTCATAAAAAATCACCTTTGTTAAGAAAAAGTTGTGAAAATACAAAAACAATTCCTTCTTAACAAAGATGTATTACATTTTTATGAATACGGGCGAAGATTTACAGCAATCGTGCTCCGTTCTCCCATCTTTGGAAAAAGGTTATTTGCTCATATTTTGAACTTTCACACTTTCCCCTAATGTTGTTGTAAACAAATTAATGTCTAATGTAAAAAAAATAAAAGTGAATATTTTGTCCTTAGAACCGTCAAAAGAACTTCGATTGGGATAAAATTTAGCATTACGACAAAGGAAATTTGCACATATTTTCTCTCAGATAATTTTGAATTTACGTTGAGGAAAACGGAGAAAGCTGGTATCTCCCAATCTAGTAGACGTATAGGGTGTTTTTTATTGGGGTATAGAACTTTAAGTTGGCATTACTTTTTTAACTGGCGGCCATTTTGTCAGCTGTCAAGTGATTAATATTTAGTTTGGTTTGCCATTTCATCATGGACAGGTTGACAAAGAACAACGCTTGCAAATCATGCACATTCATTTCGAAAGTAATGGTTCAGTTCGCGAAGTTCAACGCAAGCTCCGTCCGAATGAATCGATTCGCCACCGTGCACAGCAATTGGAGCTTTGTCCATCAACTTTATGGAAGATTTTGCGCAAAGATCTTGGCTTGCGACCTTACAAGATCCAGCTTGTGCAAGAATTAAAGCCGCGAGACCATGCAATGCGTCGTGATTTTGGTGTATGGGCCGAAAATGAGATTCATCTCGATGCTGATTTTCATCACAAAATTGAAATTGGACCTGTAGAATTGGCTTTATTCGAGCCAGCCGCGGTGGCCACATGCCCGAAATCATATTTAAACATTAATGGCATAAAATTATCCTTCCAATAAAGCCAAATTGATGGACATTAAAACGATTTTCTTGTGTTTTATTTCAATTCGAAGTTCTATACCTCAATAAAAAACACCCTTTAGAACCACAAGTATAAATATTTTTAAGCTTATTTTGGCTGTCTCGACATACACAGATTCCAGAGCAAACTTTCCCCTAGGACTTTTTTCTTAAATTCACTGATGCGTGAATATTTTGGCCAGAGATTGGCCAGGCAAAAGATTGGGCTAAATTTAGATTAGCAAGAAGGAAATTCACACATATTTGCAATATTGACTGGGAACAATTTTCGGGCCTAAAAAATCTAAATTGTTCTCCCTATCTTCCAATGTTATGCACCAAAAATTGGGAACCTTAACACTCCTTAACATCTCTTGAATGTGTGTATATTTTTTCAAAATCCTTTTTCCAAAAACAGTTGCTACAACCAAACTATATTTGGTAGAAACAAAAATGTTTACATCAGGGCAACTCACGATCTCAGGGAAATAGCCCGAGGAAAGTGGAAAAGAAAAATATTGGAGGAAATTTTGCAATTACAAAAACAAAATACACACGGTTGCTTTTCCCCAAGATGGGGAAATTTACATCACCAAAAATCAGAGGAAAGTTTCCACCGGCGCTTGGGGAAATCAGTCAGCTGTCACCACCAGAGTTTTGAGACGAAATTATACTGTCGGCGCCGTGGCCGCCTTTATTAGCTCGAATTAAACATCATCAACAATGGTTAAATATTGTGCTTGAATGTTTTTTACATTGTTGTCGGTAAATGTCTTAATTTTAAAGTTATTCATCCATCCACATTTATTCGATAATAAGAGATTTAGTTTATTTATTTATTGCCGCGAAAGCCGTCTGCGCGGCGGCCACCTAAATTTTAAAAACAATTTAGGCGCGGCGCTTCATGTCGGCTCTATACTCTGGTCAACACATCAAAAAAATAAAACGTAAACAAAGTGAAGGTTTTTCGTTTTTCTTTGGCATATTGAAGCAATTTTTCGTATTTTCTTTGCAAAAGTCTCAAATACTTCATTTATTGTTTATTAAATTGCTTTGACTTTTTTTAAACATCAGCTGATTATCAACAGTGTTGGAAAAAAAACAATCAAGTGCGCTCACAATCGGGTGCAAGTTTTACATTTCCTTTTTCTTTTCCACAAGATAGTGAGATTCGCTATCGTAATAAAGATAAGAAAGCTCACTTCAAAACCGATTGAAACAAACATCAGCATGAGACCATAATGAATAGGATAGGATTTGGAACCAATCAAATAGTTTTGCAAATATTTCTGGTTCGTTTTAAAAGCAATTTCATGAAGGCCTACCCGAAGTATCTGCGCACTCGCTTAAGTATGGAAGTTTCACCTTTTTACCTTTTAGACACGAAAATGTCGTTGCCCCAATTTCTCGATAAGTAATGTGGCAGTAGAGATTTTCGAGACAGGATTATAGTTTATGGTTAGCTCTATAGTTTGCGAGATTTAAGCATCTGAAACTACATTTGTATAACATCCAAATGTCACAATGCCCACAAACATAAGTGTTAGTTATAGTTTCGTTCTGAATGGTTTCTGAATACAGCTTTGTGACAATCTCTGAGAATCTCTGATCTAATTGAACAAGAATAGAAAATAGTCCATTTTAATGGATGTCCTGTGTCACAATAAATCATAATTAGGTAATTTGTATAAAAGACAGTGAAATAATGTAGACTTTTTGGTTAAAACTCATAGTACTCATAGTACATTTAACCTTATTGACACTATCGCTTGTCAAACCCTAGAAGTCGTAGAAGTGATGAAGTTAATTTGCACAGTGAAGCGCCCCGGTAGGCGAGTTGGTAGCGTGCTTGCCTATCAGCGTGGGGGTTGTGGGTTCGATTCCCACCAGAGGCTTTGGTCTGTCGCTGCAAAAATCTAAACATATGGTCTGTGTCACCCGGTTTACCCTTGGACCCAAAAATTTACTTTGTGTTGTAATTAATAATAAATAAATAAATATTTTTAAAAAATGGCGCAAAACCGGTATGATCTTAACAAGAAATTAATTAATCCATTGAATATTCGTAAGGCTTTTCAGGAAACCATTCTATAAACATGTTCCCTACAATTAGTTTAACGTAATTTCAATGGCGGGTTAAGCCTAATACAAAATAGAATTGAAACTATAACAGAACGTTTTAAACTTTTTTGCAGTCTATCAACAAATCCTCTGATTTATGACTTGTACACATATACATAATCAAATCCTAAAAATCAGAACATATTCGTTCACTTGAAAAAATCAAGCGAATGAATAATGTTCCCACAAACTTAAACGTGATAAATCAGAGGTTTTTAATAATCATACTTTCCTCTGAATAGTAATTTTTATAGAATAAAGAATTAAATTCAATCTGTAAATATTAAAATACATAGTTCTAGATGAAAAGCTGTAATAACAACTAAAACTCTGTAAGATATGTGATAACTAGATATAACTTTAAAAAAAAAAAAAAAAAAAAAAAAAAAAAAATAAATAAATAATTTGCACAGTGTATTATTGTTGATCGGGAAATTGTCACCGGCTATATTAGGTGATGATCAAAAAGGCTATTGGAATGGTTAACAAAAAAAGGAAAAGAAAGCTTATAACTAAAGAGGCTCTGTTGCATGCACCATTACATTTTACTGATTGCGTCATACTCTTTTAAGCCGCTCCCGAACGGTCCAATGAATTTCTAGATATCCTGTACATGTACTTATAAGTTCATTTCATATGCGAAAGGAAACGATCGCAAAATTGTTTTTTTTTGTGAGGTAATTTTAAAATGATTTTTTTTAATTGTACTTGTATTTAGTTATACAGAACTTTTTTTTAAACTAGTCTTTTATATTCATTTGATTTATTTTTTTCCTTTTTCGAATTGTCAACAAAATAATCCTTTTAGGACTAGGATTCTTTTGTTGTAGAGAGGCCCAATTAAAATGTCGTCAGAACTTTTAACAATTTCCTCATCATTATGGGCACTCGTAACTTCTTCAATGATATCTTCGACTTATAGTTCTCCGAAGCAATCGATGTCATCATCAAAATCAATGAGATACTCGGAAACAGTAGTGAAAATCTTGCAGTAACAGTTCGCAAAACTAAAAAGTTTCCGGACCGTGTTATCTCTCAAAGAAGTCATCACAATTGGCCACCGAGATCTTGTGATTTAACACCATGAGACTTCTTCCTTTGGGGCCACGTGAAAGATAAGGTCTATGTCCACAGTCGTCGATTCAAGACCTCAAACATTGAATTCTTGAGGCTATCGGGTACATAGGGAAGCCACATTGCGGTTTGGTTATGGATAATTTCATGAAAAAGATATGGTCCTGTAAGCCGGGTCGTGGTGGCCATTTGGCTGTTGTTTTTCATTATTAACGGCATACCTTCCTCTTTATTATGAAATAAACATCCGATCATTTATCTCAAAAAAATGGCATTTTGCTTTGAATACCAAAATAACACCTCTTGTTGGGAAACCCTTTATTTTGACATGCATCATCGTTCACAAAGCATCTTCAGGATTTTTCTGAAAATATACGGGTAAAACAATTTGTAAACAACCAGTTGCCGTGTCCATTTTTGAAGTGAATGTTTTCCCTCTCGTTTCAGCCACCCTGTCTTTGAAACAAATTAAACATTGAGTTTTTTTTTTAATATAGGCGCAGCTAATATAGCTTGATTGGATCACATGTCTTTTCAACATCGCCGTTGAATCATTTACTCACTGCGTAAAATCGTTTTGTTAACGAAATTGGCAAATGTTAGTTGTGATGAAATTTTTGCAATTAAGCGGAGTTCATAACATTAAAAAACGTTTTTCTGAGAGAATTTTTTTGTTTCACTTATGCGATTTTGCAATTAAACGGGGGGAAAGATGAGAAAAAATCGTAGATTTAATTAAGACAAATAGTTTGTTTCAATTGAATGGTGTTCCATTAATCGGATTCGACTGCACATCCGTAGAACGACAAAGGTATTTTTTTAAATCTTGTAAAAATAGTAAATCTAATCTGTATACTTGGATTTTCGAGCCGCAGTCATCCGAGCCCATGTACTCTTATTGTCTTCAACTGTTCATTTGTTTTTCTCGAAGTTGTTAATTTTCATGCAAACATTTCTACCACACATACATATGTGGGCAGATACATATGTACGAACGTTTGTATGTATACAAAATATTAACACACATACAAACATTCTTTAGACGAATATGTCGTTTGAATGAAGAAAAATGTGATTTGTTTCCAAATGAAATAATAGAAATGTTATTAAAATTATCACCCACCACGACCCCATCCACAAATAGATATACACACACACAGACAGACACACTTTCACATCATTACGTGCAGAGTACTACACATGCCGCCGCGCCATCCCAGCCCATTGATAGAATGAATGCCGCTATAAAAACATGACAAAATATGTTGCTATTCATAATAAAAACCATTAAGTAAATAGCTTTAAGCATTAAAAACCAACAACAACATTCAACATGTTATCAAAAAAACATCAAACATCACCTTTGTCATCACAGAGTCAGAGCTTTACAGGACCAACCATTTCTCCCCCGCCCGCCATTCCACACAGCCAATACTATTGCTGCTTCTGATATGGGGTATGAGGGTTTGCTGACTTCTTCCACACAACTACACGACAGCAGAGTACGAATTAAGAAGCCAACAACAATGCCACCATAAGTAAAACTCCTTGCGACCCCAATGCATATTGTCGCCGACAACAACACTGACACAACAAGAAGAAAAAAAATAAGAAAAACTGGCAACGCACAGTGTTTCCAGCTAGAAAAGAAGTTGTTATAAAGAAAACTTTTGTGAAATATTCAAATCGATATGTATAAACGGAAAGGCCAAGTCCTTAGGGTACAACTTGGTGGGCCAAGAGTATTTTTGTCAGCCGCGAAAGCAGCGGCAAAACAGGTTGGCCATTATAAAGTCTGACTTTGTATTTATCGATCGCAGGGGGATGTTCTTGTCGACTTTCAAATCATATTTTATCTCGACAGCTCTTTCTATCTCTTACTATCTCGACAGCTGTTTCTATCTCAACAGCTCTTTCTATCTCAACCGCACTTTCTAAAGGGTGTTTTTTATTGAGGTATAGAACTTCGAATTGAAATAAAACACAAGAAAATCGTTTTAATGTCCATCAATTTGGCTTTATTGGAAGGATAATTTTATGCCATTAATGTTTAAATATGATTTCGGGCATGTGGCCGCCGCGGCTGGCTCGAATAAAGCCAATTCTACAGGTCCAATTTTCAACCACTTGTTGGAACCACAACTCATCCACATTGATGCCATCCAATTCGGGAACAAAATAGTCGGTTATCATGGCTCTATATTAACGGTAACTGACTCTCCAGCATTATTTCGGAAGAAGTATGGCCCAATGACTCCACCAGGCCATAGAGCACACCAAACAGTCAGTTTTTGTGGATGTAATGGCATAAAATGGACGGAGCTTGCGGTGAACTTCGCGAACTGAACCATTACTTTCGAAATAAATTTGCACGATTTGCAAGCGTTGTTCTTTTGTCAACCTGTTCATGATGAAATGGCAAACCAAACTAAATATTAATCACTTGACAGCTGACAAAATGGCCGCCAGTTAAAAATGTGATGCCAACTTAAAGTTCTATACCCCAATAAAAAACACCTTTATCTCGACACATCTTTCTTTCTCGATATCTCTTTATATCTCGAGAGCTGTTTCTATCTTAACAGCTCTTTCTATCTCGACAGATCTTTCTCTCTCAACCGATCTTTCTATCTCGACAGATCTTTCTATCTGGACAACTCTATCTATCTCGACAGACCTTAGACAGAAAATAGACCACCCTGCTGTACGTGATCGTCGAGAAGCCAGTGCATTCCCAGAGACTAACAGTTTCAAGCGGATTTGGGAGAATGCTACTTGGAAATGCTACTGGAAACGCGATTGCCAGTAAATTAAATGGTTTAAGAGGTGGGATTGGTTTTTTTAAAGGAAACTGGGTGTCACAGAAAGGTCATCGGGGAAGGTAGGTGTAATCTATTCTAATTTTGTTATGAAACGTTTCTACATTATATTACACAATTACAGTCACTGTACAACAGAGAGACAAACGGACAGACAACAAATTTTCATATCGACACAAAGGTGAAAAAGATAAAAAGACAAAGTTTATTTGTTGGCTGTATTTCATCATTCTCATTTCCATCTCTTCCATTCTATTTCATTTGGCAAGAAAATTCTAAAGAATTTCTGTAATATCTCGCATCTGACAACACAAATATGCTGGCTGATGCTCACTGAGAGCGCGATACGACGATATGTTCGCACAAAAAACACACAATACGAATAATTTTATTATGATATTAAACGATAAATATCGCGCGCGTACTTGCGTACAGCAAGGAAATGAACGAGCGTCAGCAAGGATAACAGCAGGAGCACAGGTCACGAGCGCCAACATGCACACACACACACACACGCATAAACAGGCTTGAAAGGAACACACAAGCAAACGAACGAATAAACACAACAAGTACCGGAGAAACATCAACATAATTCGAATAATACGCGAATATGCAGCAAGACAAGGCCAGGCGGGAGGAAGCGAGCCGGTAGGGGTCGATGGATGGATGGATGGATGGATGGTTATGCCCGGTTTGTTTGGTTGGTATTGAAGGATATCCCACCACCGCCGAAGTGTATCGCACGCAGTCTTATTAAGATTTCATTTAATCTTAACAAGAGCATCATCGTCAGCATCGGTGGGTGTGTGGATGACAGAGATTTGCGCCAGCTTGCCCTCCAAGCAAACAACTTTTGTTTAATAAACAACAACAACAACTACAACAACAATAACAGAGGCAACAAGAACAACTGCTTGCTACACATCCAACATAATTGAAATGCTGCTGCAACAATCATCAGCATCGACAGTCGCCTCTTCCACACTCTTGCACACTCTTCGTCCTCCAAAAACAAAAGAATGGGGTGAATCTTTATGAAATGTTCACAAAATGAAGAAGAAAAAAAACATAAATAAAAAAAAACGACAGAAAACGAAAAATTAAAATTGTATTAAACTGTAATCGAAAAAGTTTTCTGCACTCAACACACGGGCCGGGCGCAACAAAACATTCTTCCTTTTCATAAATCTAATATTGAAGTTGTCGAACAATCTCGACGCTTGTTGCCGGCAAAATCAAATAATTGTTTTGAAAACTTTTATTTTGGACGCATCTCCGTATGAGGTATTCCCTATATGGACACTTGTGTTTGTTTTCCTCTTTCATTTTGAAAAATCATCTTTCCAATTACTGCGTGTTACTCAATTTTGTTCCGATTTAAATACATATTTTCGGATGACGGCAAGAAATCATAACTTTGCATTACTTACATGTATACAGGGAAAAAGTTAGTTGAAATTCCATGCGGATGGGACACTCTCTATTGAATTAGCAATTTTTCCCCGAGGGCTGTTGTCATTAAATTACAACCAGAGAACTGTACTACACTGAGTTGTGTCCATTCAACCATGTTGATGATTTGGACGAAACAGTTCTTCGGCTTGTTAGCGACCGTAGAATCCTGTGAATAAAAAACCCTAGACAAATCATAGATTATGAAGTGGAATGTCCAACACCTGAGGATAACTCAGCAATTGGCCGGCTTATGAACAAAAGGGCTGCAGGTGTAGACGGAATGGATAGAGGAGATGTGTTGATAAGGGAGAATAAATTCATGCCTAGTGATTGGAACCTTAGCGTTGCTTCAACTACCACGGAATATATCTCCTATCCATCGCTTACAAAATTATATCTAGCATATTGTGCGAAAAATTGAAGACTAGTCTCGACTAACTGATTTAACCCTCAAATCTTCACACTTCACCCGAAATATAGCCCGGAATAGACCTATGAAAATACGACACGCCGAAAAACAAAAAATTGTTTGACATCATGTCTGCGTACATGTTCGCCTTTGTAGAATGATTCTGAGTGGCACCAGATATTCTTTAAAAATAAGAAGCGACCTCTCCGAACTACTCACCACTAGAAAAGGTTTTCGATAAGGTGACGACTGGTCGGGATATTTCTTCAAAATTCTAATGGAGATAATATTGAGAGAAGCAGAAGCTACGAATACGATGGGTCTTCCTCGCAAATGAGGACGCCATAGTTTTCTGAAGTATCCTCGAATACGAGACTTTCCGCGAGCTACGTGAATTTGATATATTTGTAGCGTTATGTTGGTAATCATGTCCCTTAAGCGCCTTGGACACGATCAAATAATTCCATCAATCGGTTGTGTGTGTGCCTCTAATCGGGTTTCGTCGGCTACACGTACACGACGTCGGCAATGATTGACATAAAAAACAAAATTTTTTGATATTTTCGTTGATGGCGTTTTCGTTGATGGTCTCCAGTTACGCTTGTCAAGCATGACTCATGTAGTAGTAAAAAATTGTGCGAGATGGACGAGTGCGCGGGTGAAAAAAATTCATTTTAAAATTTATTGAATGCTATGAGAGCTTACCGGCTCTGTGGAACACCAAAGTGGATGCCTACAGCAACAGGGAGGAAAAAAGGAAGCAGTATGAGCTACTGCTGGATGTTTTTAATGAGGAGTATCCCAATGGGACAGTTAATGATGTAAAAAAAAAAATTAATTCTCTACTACTTTTGCTGCGGAGTGCAGCAAAAGTAGTATGAAAGTTTCAACCGAACACAACGAAGTCAAACACAAAGTGATGATTGCCGTATTTTGTGGTGCGTTTGCGGGCAAAACACGAAGGCACACACTAATACATATGCACGCGATTGATGGAATTATTTGATCGTCTCCAAGGCGCTTTACTTATGCTAAGGTCGGCCATTTTAAAAGTTTAGTTAATTTTTGCAGCTGTCTGCGATTTTTATTTATTTCAGAAAATGGATCAACGAATCTGCATCAAATTTTGTGTGAAAAACAACATGCAGCCCGAATGTTGAATGTGGCATATGGTGAAGCTATCTTGGACCAAAGCAACGTTTATCGGTGGTACTAAATGTCCTTAGAGGGCTGAGAAGATGCAAAGGACGAAAAGCGTGCCGGTCGCCCGAGCACGACAACAACAGACGAAAACATTGATAAAGTGAATAAAATAATATTGGCCAATCGACGAATTACCATTAGAGAAGTTGCTGAGGATCTAAACATATCGATGGGCTCGTGCCATTCGATTTTAACCAATGATATGGGCATGAGTCGGGTCGCCGCTAAATAAAACCGCATCGCAGTAAAATTGCGCAGGAGATGTTGAACTCGGTCCATGACGACCCAAATTTGCTCCAGAGGCTCATAACTGGTGACGAATCATGGGTTTATGGTTAGGATGTGTAATTTAAAGCTCAATCATTCCCATGGGAAGCTGCCGCATGAACCAAGACCAAAAAGGGGGCCAAGTTCGATCGAACGTAAAAGGTTTTGCTCACAGTTTTCTTTGATTGCAGGGGCGTGTTGCATTATGAGTTCTTGCCATAGGGTAGTACGGTCAATAAAGAATATTAACTGCAAGTTATGCGTATGTAACCCCAACACATTGTGTTTTTCATTTTTATTTGTATACTCACTAATCGGAACCGAAAATCGAATGCTTTTCTAGAGAAGTTTTACATGGCTTAGAGATTACACTAGTACTCGCAAAGCAACACTCGCATCTTCGAGGTGGAAGCAGGTTTTTGTTTTGTTAAAAAACTTTTTCCAAATTACGAAGATGTATTATTGTTGTTTTTTTGGGATATTTTTTTATTTTTTTTTTTGGTTTTTTTTCCTTTTTCATTTCGAGTATTTAGCATAGAGCCAAAGTAAGTAAGTAAGTGTACTTAAATGGAAGAAAATATTTTAAGGATTCCAAAGGAACCTACTTCCTTAACATTCCATGAAGGAATTGACGTGGAACTTCTTTGTACATTTGTTTACTCACTGATCGGGACCTACTGTTTAAAGCCGGCTCCGAACGGCCAATACTTATCTAAAGAAGTTTTACATGGTTTAGAGATAAATCGCCACCATCTACGAAGTGGAAGCCGGTTACAAACCTGGGTTCTGGATCCTTCAAAGGTATAACCACACAATTGCTACCCGGCTCCTTTGGATCTGAGATCCGAGCTCCATGATAAACACGTCTTACAACCGATTGGATGCTGGTGCCGAATATGAATGAAACAATCTTGACTACGTACACGATATTGGAAATAAGTTAGCTGTGCGGAACTAAAACCTCAATGGGATCTGCGTAATAGTTCGTAAATCCGACAACTGACTGACTTTTTGTGTTTTTCATTCCTACAGCAGCTTTATCGATTTTTTTTTTTTTTTTTGGATTTTTGCATTGTGTGCCGTTGTGGATTACATCGTTAAACTACATTCCATTTAAATAAAATAACGAATTCATAGCAAACTCGTATTTATTCGTTCAATGTATTGTCTCTCAATTAAAACAAATATTGGTGCGATTGTTATCCTTAAACAATGCGCAAATATGTATGTGTGTGTGTGTGTGTATGTGAACATGCATACACAGGATATGCAAACATTTATTCTAGATTTTATGCACTAATAAAGCAGAAATTGAAAGTAATGTTACGGATTAAAAAAAAAAATCGAAGAGTGTATTTGTTGTGTTAACAAACACAATCATGGCTGCTGGCATACATACTTCATATGCACAGAGCAGAAGAAAGCCGAACAACAGCAACAAAAATACGCGAATATTCATAAAGTTTTCATAGGAGATTTTATGGTAAATAAACTACAAAAAAAAACCGTTAAAAAAACAAAGACACACAGAATCGAAGACTGGTTAATAAAGTTTTATGGTTAATACTCGTTCTCTCTCTCTCCCTCTCTCTCTTACACATGTGTTTATATAAAAATAAACACATACACAACCACCAATGCGCGAAATGCACAAAGTTGAAGGTGTGTGCACTACAGTGTGTTCAATAAGATCGTTCTGTGGACAGTTTGGATAAAAGACTGGGCTTATTTGAGGATGTGGACTTAGTTAACCAATTAATGTCCAGCGATATTTCTTTGCTGTTTGTTAGCATAAAGTGTTGGATTTATCGAACGCTTTGTCAATATGGGTTAATACTTTTGAAATTTGGCAACTCAATGCGATTTTCGGTCAACTGTTATTTTCAATGCAAACTTTGACATTTTTGATTAACGCCAACATTTTTATTTTCACAACTAGTTTTTATTTATATCAAACACAATGCAGCCGTCAATCAACTGGTTTGGAAATGAAGCGCAACAGCAGCTCATTGTGCTTAAATGGTTTGAAGGCCCATTGTCTATCTGGTATTGTCATGAAGTTATCAAGCTTCTGAAAAAACATCTAAAATGTGGTGGATTTGCCAGAGATCATGACTGCTGCCTACGAAATAATACAGGGTACTCCAACAAGAGGTGTTATTTTGAATCACCCGGTATTTCGGTAGCTGTCACTTTTGAAACTTTTATTCTTAGACATTTGACATTACTAAAAATGGAACGACACACTCTTCAACAACGCATTGAAATTATTAAAATTAATTACAAAATCTTACAGTCACAGTTCGCAAAACTAAAGCATTTTTGGGTCGTCGTGAAGCAACTTGTCGGACCGCAATACAGAAATTGGTGGACATATTCGAACTGTTGGGACAAGTTAGTGATGTGAAGAATAAAACCCCTGCACTTCGCTCAAGAACAACTGAGAATATTGCTGCTGTAGTCCAAAGTGTTGAAGAAAACCCAGGTTTGTCCATTCCTCGTCGTTCTTTGGAATTAGACATTCCACAAACGTCATTACACCTTATTTTACATAAAGACTAGGATCTTAAGGCTTATAAAGTTCAGTTAACACAAGAACTCAAGCCGGCCGATTATCAACAACGTCGTGGCTTTGTTGATTTTGTCCTTGAAATGCATGCAAATTATCCAGAACTCCCTCCAAAAATCATCTTGGCTGATGAGGCCAATTTCCACCTCGGTGGCTATGGCAACAAGCAAACTTGTCGCATCTGGGGCTCGGATAACCCAAGAGTTATTGTTGAGAAGCCTCTCCATCTTCAACTTGTGACTGTTCGGTGCGGTTTATGGTCCGGCGGGGTCATTGGACCTAACTTTTTCGAAAATGAGGTTGGATCAACAGTGACGTTAAATGGATTGCGCTTTCGAGATATGATTAATGGTGTTTTATGGTCGGAGTTGGACGATATTGATCTGGACAACGTTTACTTTCATCAAGACGAAGCTACGTGCCACCCAATCAGCAAAACCATTGCTCTTTTACGGGAAAAGTTTCCGGACCGTGTTATCTCCCGAAGAGGTGATCACTATTGGCCACTGAGATCTTGTGATTTACCACCTTGCGACTTCTTCCTTTGGGGCCACGTGAAAGATAAGGTCTACGCCAACAGGCCAGCGTCGATTCAAGACCTCAAAGATTGAATTCGTGAGGCTATCGGGTACATAGGGCAGCCACTTTGCGATTTGGTTATGGAAAATTTCATAAAAAAGGATCTGGTCCTGTAAGCGTGGTCGTGGTGGCCATTTGACTGATGTTGTTTTTCATTATTAATGGCATAAATCCCTCTTTATTATGAAATAAATATGATCATTTATCTCAAAAAATTTCTTTGAATACCAAAATAACACCTCTCGTTGGAGAACCCTGTATTACCTGATCGGCCAGAGAGAGAGAGAAAGAGAGAACATGAACATACTTGTCACTTTGAAGGAAAATTAGTTACAACCGAGCCTAACAATTGAGTACACAGTGAATGACTTGTATGAAAAGTCCCTTTTTTCGTACCACTGTGCAGACTTACAATTACACAGTACTACCTTCTCGTATGTCATAAGTACTTTCGTACCACTGTGCAGACAGTACTGGCTTTTCCCACGTCAAAGTATTTCCTTTGACTCGGTTACAAAATACCAACTGGCTGTCTTATCGCACCGACTGTGGGAATTTATGTTTTTTCGCAGGATTTTGGTTGAAATTTCCGCTCAATTTGCTTACTCTGTTGTGCGTTCGTCCAATACTTGAAGTGTTTATTTTTTGTTGCTTTTTCTCGTGTTTTTTGTTTGTTTTTTTGTGTGAGATCGGAGCAGAGCCGCAACGCGCACACAATACAAATTGAAGTAAATTTCAATAAAATTGGTAAATATGTAATAAAGTTGTTAATAAAAAGCAATAACAGCGACGACGACGCCGTTGAATATGGAACGGAACAGAACGGAACGGATAATATTTGAATATAAGAACATGTGATGGCAGAGTTATCGGAGCGGATGATGGTTTTCTTTTTTTTTTTTACTGCACACCCAGAAAGTGGTGGCGGTGGCGTGGCGCGGAGTAATTGGTGCAATTGCATTTTATAGTAGTTTTATATCTTCATTTCTTTCACCGGAGTTGGAAATAAAAATTGCCAGCATAAAAAAGTCATCGAAGAACTTTAACGAGCATTTACGACAATTACACACAAATCGGTAACAAAACAAAGTCAGTCATGGAAAAGAATCACGGAGATCTATGGTGTGCTGGTGTGGCGGGGTTGTAACGGGGGAGAGGGGACAGTATCAATTTACGATTGCCACACTCGTTACAACTAAACAATTATGTTTGTATATCCTTGTGCGTCATGGATATGGGAAGGGTATATTAGGTTTGTCGAAGCATTGAATAAATAGTCGAGCCTAAAAAATATGTTGTAGCCAAGAATTGAAGGATTTTTTCGGATAATTGGATTTGGTTTATTTTTAGTATTTTTTTTCGATTTTATCAGGGACAATTACAAATTTTTAAATTTAAAAATCTGAAAAATGTGGTAATATGTTCGATAAAAACGACTGATCATATTAAAAAATCTAGAAAATGTGATAAATTTAAAAAAAAACCTGTGGTTTTCGCGAATTACAACAAAACTTCTTAGGAGAGCAAAAAAAAATAATTTTGAAAATTGCTGCTACTGTAAAATACAGGGTTTTCCAACAAGAGGTATTATTTTGCTATCCAAAGAAAAATTATATTTCTTGAGTTAAATGATCGGATGTTTATTTCATAATAAAGAGGAAGGTAGGCCGTTAATAATGAAAAACAACATCAGTCACGACCATGCTTACAGGATCATATCCTTTTTTATGAAATTTTCCATAACCAAATCGCAAAGTGGCTGAACTATGTCCTCGAAATCCTCACGAATTCTATCTTTGAGGTCTTGAATCGACTCTGGTCTGTTGGCGTAGACCTTATCTTTCATGTGGCTCCAAAGGCCAATTGTGATCAGCTCATACGGTCATAACTCATAAAACTGAATCCTTCAAGAGAACATAAAATGGAAATTTGGGGGCTGCTCTAGCTCTTCGAATCTTAGTTACTTTTAGTAGTAGTTCGAGATCAGCTGGTGTGAATACTACCTGATCCATCATCAAGACATCAGTGGAGTTTGAACTTATTTAAAGCCTGTCGATTCCATTTAATAGACGATTACAACAGCAGTATGGTAGTAGTTTCTTTTCCCTTTTCGATAATATAAATCCAGAATAAGTTTCAAAAATATAAGTTGGCCTATCCAGAGTGAGGTGAGAGATCGAGAGGTATTTAAAACATAAAAAAAAACAGTCGAAAAACGAGTTGGTGAATAATAAAGAAGATTTGGGCAGCGTAAGCATATATCACTTGGGTCCATCAAGAATACAATCCTTGTATTCGTCATCCAACAAATGTTCCCAGGTTTCCTGTTTGCGGTCGCCGTTCTTCAGGCAACCCATTGCTACAATGAATTCTGCCCACATCACCTTTGAAAAGATACTTCTTTTTTAAATGTTTACACACAAATAAAACGCGTGTTTGGTCATTGTAGCAAGTAAAGCTTTCTTATTTCTTTCTACACAAAGCTTATTTGGATATAAATATAACTCATTTGCTATTAATATTACATACTTGTGTATAAGCAATAGTGTGTTTGGGAAAAACAGACAACAAATTTATTACATTTCACAAAGTACAACATTTGAGTGCGAACAAGCGTGTATTAGAGATTCACAAATTGAAAAAAAAAAAATAAAAAGTAACACAAAAATGTATACATATATATTTGATTTTTATAACCTACAAACAAGTTAATGTTTGTGATATGGAAAAATAGGGAAATTTGTTTGTTGAAATTTGTTCAAATGGCCACTTTTTTTCAGCGTGTAGTCTTTGCAGATCAACAGTTTTTCATCCTCAGTCCACTAAAGCCAGGCAATGACAGAGAAGATTTTTGGCATTCTCCTTCCGGTCTTCATCGTTGCCCCTTCTACAAAAATCGTTTTGAGGGATAAGCGATCTCCGAGCGTGTTGGGCCAGTGACTATTGATGATCACAATGATGTTACTCAGTCGGAGTCTTGGCAGATTAATCGCTACTGAAATCTCTACGAAAAATTTCTATCCGGTCATATTTTTCTTTTTTCCAGGCAGGTTGTTTCCATTCTGTCTTCCATAGTTTACCTTCATCGCAATGCAATTCAATCGTATGGAAAATATTAAAAAAAATAGAATCCAATTGAATAATTGAAATATGGAGCGTCTGACATGTTGACCATACCCTCAACTTTAGCGCGGCGCGTATTGTAGGGTGCATCACCATCTTAACTTTTTTCTTTGTCCATATTTGATTTTTTTTCATATTCAATAAGTGTGGACGACATCAATTGCTGGGGTTTGTTTTTGTTTTGTTTCTTCAGCCACCTGAACCATCTGTTGTCTGCGAGTGTAATTCGTTCAGAATTCATTTTCAAACATTTTACACTTAATTAGTTTAAATTTGATCACATTTTTATGGTAAATTGACCTATTAAATGTTCACTGAAGCAAAGACATGCAGAGACATTTTCAATTACATTGAATATAATCTGTGGATTTTATGGCTACGAAACGTTGTTATCGTAAATCATCTACAAACCAAACGAAAAACTTATGTTAAATAACAGGCCCGGGAGTATGTAATCTCTGCGTGGTCCTAACATTAAACACACTCACACACACACACATACACTCGCACGAATGTCCCCAGCTTCAACAGTTTGTTGAAGCTGTTGAATATTAAATGTGCAACTGGTGTGTCTGGAGTGTTGTAGCTGTGGCACAAGAGTGTCGATGCGTTGGTGGTGTTTTGGGGGGGGGGGGGGGGGCAACTGTTGTTGTAAGTAACGTGGCGACCCTGCGAAACTGTTGCTAATAAGGGGTAGAAACGATGGCAACTGTTATAAAGGAGAGATGTGGGGTAATGAAAGCTCTTCATCTCCCCTTTTTCGAACACTTTCGTTGAATGTTACTTAACAGAGAACAGCATAACATCAGATATGTTAACGCAACAGTTTAAGGAATTTATGGCACAGACTTTCCTAATTCAGTTGCAATGTGAATTGAGTCATTGTGGGCAGTTTGTTGGAATATTTTTGTCATATCCCCTAAACGAAGACTTAAAATACCGAAATATATGAACTCATTTTTGGGACAACAGTTTGCATTTTCCTAATCAATGCCTAATTTAATGTTTAATCAGTTCTGGCACTTGTGAAACGACCCCTTCACATTGCAGCAGCTCTCATTACACACTAGTCAAAGGTAACCAATGGCATGTCTGTGGTTTTTAGTCACAAAGCTTAGTGTAATATAATCGATTGTTTCCGTGATAGTCCTTCTTGTTGGATTGAAGTTGCTACTTTGCATGTAGAAGAACAGCAAAATGAAAAAAAAAAAAAAAAAACGTAAATGAAAGGGTTGCGAACAAGGCTCTGTGACATCGTGTACATCTTGTTTGGTTGTCCGGATCAAAATTCAAGCACACGCACACATTCGTTCGCCTAATCCGTATTATGAAATGTCGAACAAAGGGTCGGAATGAGAGAATAAAGAAAATTATAAATACATGCAAGGAAAATATTGAATATTACCATAATCCCGGTTTAACCTGTCAATCTAATGTTTCTGAATTTGACTTGTAATGAAACCAAAAAAACACATACACACACACACAAAATAAGGACCTGAAAGGATAAGCGAAAAAAACAATTGTTTATTTTGCCGCTTCGTTAACTAGGAACGCGCCTCCATCATGGGATCAAAAACAGAAAAAAAATTAATCCGCAAAGAGTTCTCTGATTATTTTGTATTGGGTGGCAATTTGTAAAAATTGGAATCGAATTTCATTTCGTGAAGGTACAGAAATCTGCGTGAAATTTGTTATAAAAATTCTTGATTGTTTTTTTTTTATTATAAATTTGTTGTTTATGTTTATACAAAATTAATTGAATAAACATTAAATCTGTTCAAATAAACTTATATGGTAAAAACAAATTATATTTTCTACTGGAAGATATGAAATTACATCCAAATGAAATAACGCCCACTCGAAAAATGGAATAAGAGATAAAGCCCCAAAAAAGAAATAAAATCCAAAAAGAAAATCAATGAAATAACACCGAAATTTAGGAAAATAATCCCCAAATAAAGACGCCGCGTTAGGAGATTTAGATATCAGCGTGGGTGTTGGGGGTTCGATTCCCACCAGAGAGACAGGCCTCTGCAAAAATCTAACCATATAGTCTGTGTCACCCTTGGACCCAAAAGTAGAATATATGTGTTGTAATTAAATAAAAATAAAAATAAATAGTAAGTAAATCCCCAAATAAAAAATTATACAAAAATTAAATACCCCAAAAAGCCAAATAAAATATTTTCGGGGTTTCTTCATTTGGAGGTTGTGTCATTATGAAATATTCCCCAAATGTTAAATGAAATAACGGCCAAATGATTTTTTGCAATTTTTTGAAATCGACGAGATCAAATATAGGCGATTTTGGCTCGTTATCTCCGTAAAGTTAACTGAAATATTAGGTTCAGGATAATGTATAACTACTAAAATTCATTCAGATCGAACGCCAAGAAAAATAAATTGAAATCATGTCTGCATATGAGATCTCAACAAACCGTGCAGAATGACTCTGAGTGATAGAAGATCATCAGTAAAAGTAGGAGATCTGCGACAGGGTGACAGTTGGTCTAACAACTCCTTTGACATTCTAATGGAGAAAATATTGGAAGAAGCAGAAGCTAAGAAAACCAGAACAGTGAACACCAAAGGCAACATCCTCCTAGCATATGTAGATGACATTGACGGAAGGATGGAGCGAGATGTGGATGAAAAATCGTCCAGAACCTAGAAGGAACAGTAGAAGATAGGTCTGACGGAGACGGAGAGAAAGGCCTACTGTTGCCACGTCGAAGTGGAAGAGTTTATATACTCCAGATGCACCATTAAAATAAATAATAATGTCAGCATCAAAATGAAGCAAAGGATATTGCTGGCAACTGATGTTATTTCGGGCTCAACAAACAATTCATGAACAGAGCTCTCACTCGTCGAACTAAAATAGCACTGAACTACGACCAACTTATTCTACCCGTGATTCTTTACGGCGCCGAAACATGGACACTTGCGGAATCAGATGAAAAATACTTTACAAAATCTTTGGTCCGATATGTTTTAACGAGGAACGAACCGTGAGCTGTATGAGTTATATCCCAACATAAATGTAGGTAACGGCAGCAAAACACAGCGATAGCGCGGGCTGAGTCATGTCGGACGAGTGAATCCAAACGCCACAGCCAGAAAGACGTTGGGAAGGCGGATGCTGGGAATACAGAGACTCCGGCCGAGGGACCAAGTGGAAGAGGACATGTTGTCACGAACTGAAAAGCGCTTATAATTTTTTTTAAAGGCAAAAATTAAAAAATTGAGTGTGTCGATATCTATAAGGGAAGTATGCTGAATCGGACGAATTCAATTTTGACTCGAAAATTGCAAGCTAATGGGGAGAAATTCCCGTGGGAAAAAAATTACCACTAAACTAACCTCTTGGTCTGAGTAGACCACAGCTATGAGTTTACTCATGAAACCCTCATGAAAGGTAGAAGTTTGGTTTTGTTTTTGCTTTTGTCTTTGTTTTTCTCTTTATTTTTGATTTTGTTTTGATTTGATACTTATGTTAAGAACTTGAATTTACTTCTTGAAAAATAAACATGAAATTTGATTTTATCAAAAAAGAGGATGTTTTACCTTTTTTGTATATTATTTTTTGTGACCTTTTTACCTTATTTTGGAAGTATGTAGATACAGTTTCGCTTTAAATGACTATGTATAACACATATCAACAATTTCCATATGAATTAAGACCCCATGATTAGGTATACAGTATGTTTATGCCAAAAATCTGTCTATTATAGTCATGTGGTCTGGCCAGACCAAGAGGTCAATTTAGTGATCGAGAGCTTATCGCCTATCCTAGGGTTAATGCAAATACAAAATTTGTATTTGCAAACACAATAATTGAGAAGAATTGACAGGCCAAGAGATCATAGAGGAGGTGACGTATATGGCTGATGGAAACATTGAAAATGCTACTACATAGGAGACATTAGAATCAATTTCAACATTAGAATCAACTCAACCAAATGAAAATAAATGATTATTTTCATCCAAGCTCTCTAATATTAAATTTTACATACATGTACATTTATTTTAAAAGTTTCTGTCTTCTTTTCATAGAACTGTTTCAAAAGTACATACTTAGTTCGTTTAAACGAAAGAAGGTTCAATTATCCGAAATCCTTTCTAATTAAAAAAAACTGCATATGTAAATACAATTTCATGATTTGTTTCATTTCCGCTTAACCAAATTCGACTGTACATGTATTTAATTTTCCATAAGTCATTGTCTTCCCCAAGCGCCTATGTTTATTCCATTAGTTTATTTAAAAAAAAACTCCCATTAGTCATTTTCTTATTTTTGTTTTTATAAACCATTTTGCGTTTTACTGGCGTTACATTACAAATTTGGCTTGGTACGAATTGGGTAAAGTTAGTAAGGAACATGTTTGGAAACAGTTCAGATTCAAATTCATATCCAAAATTTAAACCACATCGCTCTGAATCCCGGCAACTAAGTACACATTGTGAAATTAAACTATAAGGATATAAATGTTCTTCCAGAGTAGGTAACTTCCGCACTAGAAGCCTTACATGATATCATGCACCGTCTGTTCCCTTACTGAAAATTAAGGGAAATAAATAAGTAAGTTAAGTTTGGAAAAATATTGTCCACGATGTATTTTCTAAGCTATTCCCATTAAATTCCTATTGAAAATAAGTTGGACAAAACATTTTCTTTCATCGAAACTGCTTAATGGGTCCACTTATTTCTCTCTTTAGTCTATGAAAATACAATTCCCTACTGATTAGTGATAAGTATTTAGTTCTATTAAATTAGTTCTAAAATTTTTTTTAATTCAGTTGTAGTGTAAGAGAACACATTTTAAAATTTACTACATATTTTATTGAATTCTCTGAGTGACTTTATTATGGGTTCATTCCTACCTTTGTTTGTTCTATGAAAAGCTGTATCGAAATATTCATAATTGCTTACCTTTCGTGTAGAAAGGATCCGGTTCGAAGGACCAAATGTAAAGAGGATGCGATCGAAGGCCCAAATGTACAGACCAAATATCAGAAATAAAACTCTATACGCGTTGAGTGCTTGTAAGACACTGTTATTATTTTCAAAAACGAAACACTCACTTAAATAAAATAGAATCTGAAAATACGATTGCACCATACAAATAATCAATAAACAATACACAATTATACAAATACACTACTGACTAATAACGACTCAAAACATGTAGCAGACGCAATCATTTGTTACAGCGCATTGCAACCCCCTGCAGTCTTAGAGAATCGATATTCAATCAATTTAATGTGTGTGTGTGCGTGTGGCTTAGGCTGTTGATAGTGAACCACTTGAAGGTTCGATCGTCGATTTCCAATTGAATGTACACGCGAGTGCAGCTCAGGCTGCTGAGTGTGTCACTACAATCATCTTATGGCCTATACATACAAATGGAAAGAGAAAAAGACTCATGTTCAATTCAGAACACTTCGAATTCATAAAAAAATTTCCTTTTTAATGGTTATCGTTTTTTTTTAAGGTTTCAGTTCAAAAAACATTTTTTTTCGTAACGGTTAAGTAGTTTAAAAATTTGGAGTCTTCAAGTTATGCTAAGAAAAGTGAAAAAAATATTTTTTTTTCAAAAATAATAAAAATTGGGGAAAATCTGAGAATTGATAAAAATCAATTTTTTAAAAAATTTGACGTCATACAGACATTTTCACGAGTCTGCCTGCCAAAAATCAGCTCGATTGGATCACTGAAAAAGGGTTTAAAATCGGTCCAAAGGCTTTCACAAAGGCGACTACGAGCTTCAAATTAAAAAAAAAAATTCTGACGTGTACATGAAAATCGCCGATACACGTGTATTTTTATTTTGTATCCCCTTTCCGAAAAAGTAAATTTGGTTCATAGGACAGAATGTGGTTAACACGGTGTAATGTCTACTATTGGAAAGCAAGATAGAGTATCGTCTGACGGGATGGGGTTATCGAAATTCAGAGTTGTTAAAGCAAACTTGATGAATTTTCCCTGCACTTTCTCCGTTCTGAAGATTATTGTTGAGGTATAAGGATTCCATTGATGCATATTCTAACTTAGACCGGACAAAGGTCGTAAATAAAAGCTTTCGAACATATGGATCAATAAATTCAGAGCTATGACGTTTAACAAAAGCTGGCATCGATTAAGCCTTTGGAATAATGTAATCCACATGTGAATGAACATTTAATTTAGAGTCAAAGCGAACGCCAAGATCAAGAATTTCAAAAACCTGGTTTAATAGGTTTACCTTATACTGGAATACTAATGAAAGCTCTAATAAAATTTGTGGTTTTCAATAAATGTCAAGATTTTGGCGCCACACCACTTAACGATAGAGGAAAGGTCTCACTGAAGTAACGTAGCATCCAATAAACTGTTGATGCATTCGAAAAGTTTCATATTGTCAGGATACAGTATGCGCTGAGAGATATCATTAAACCTGTAACAGGCAAGGGAGCATCGAGGCATTTTCTCTCATAGGAAGATAAACAAGTTGACCAATAGTGGGCCTACACAGAATCAGAGCCATCAATATGCATTCCATATACGTTCTATTGTAAACATACGATTTAATCCACTGCAGAAATTGAGAAAGAAATCCCATTTTACACAGCCTACAAATCAATGTGTTATGTGAAACTCTTCCAAAAGCTTTCGAAAAATCGAAGTAAATTGAATCCACTTGACAGGACCATGTCCTTGTCATGAAATTTTCCATAACCAAATCGAAAAGTGGCTGCCCCATGTCATCGATAGCCAGACGAATTATATCTTTGAGGTCTTGAATCGACGATGGGTTGTTGGAGTAGACCCTAAATTTTAAAGGGAGGACCGAAAGGAATAAGTCGAAAGGTGTTAAATCACAAGATCTCGGTGGCCAATTGTGATCACCTCTTCGAGAGATAAGAGCAATGGTTTCGTTGCTTGTGTGGCACGTAGCGCCGTCTTGTTGAAAGTAAACGTTCTCCTTTTCTATTAACTAAACGCAGCACAGCACTGATTTTGGAAATAAGTTTGCTTTATTTCTTAACATTTTTTAAGCGTAATGCGATTTATTTCCATCTCCGTAGATACAATACTGTCTTTCTGTGAAGATTTCGATCTGGACCATTAGACTGATCAGCCGGTCACATTTAAACGTATTTCTCACTCACTTCATTCGCCGAGTTTATTTACAAAGATACAGGAGGCGCTTCTCTGAAAATCTGGATTTCAAACAATTCAACGAACAGCACTTCGTAGTCTTTGCAAACTATTCGCCAGGGACAGGACCTCCACTACAGTCAATGTTTGCTTATTTCTTAACTTCAGCAGATGAACCAACTACCGGCGAGTTACCAGCAGCATATCCATAATTGTATATAATGTGACGGAAAGGAATGTGGAATGGGCAACACTTCCCAGTAAATACACAGATGCCTACGTGAGCATATGGATGGGGTCGTCTTAAAACTTCAACAAAATTATTTTAAGAGCAAACAAGAATAGTCATATAATGTTAACGTGCTGCGTATTCTTTTTTTATGGATTTTTAAGACCTGACGTGCTCATGCCTTCGAGTACTTTAAAGTGGTTTTCAGTTAATGACTTACTCCCGCCCCACCGACGACCCATATATGTATGTAAGCCCGAAAAGGCAGACAGACTGACTTAAGGACGGACGGACAGACAGTATGCATAATGTCAAAGCCCATACTGATGCTGTTGTTGGTGTCAATAAATTTTCGGAAGATTTGAATTTTCGTTATTTTCCCGTTGTTTTTGCTGTTGCCGTTTTTTTTTTGTTTCGTTCGTATTATTATTATTATTATGACGTTTACTTTGTGAGCAAATCTTGGCAAAAAACACATTAAACGGAAAAGGTGTAGGCACGCTCCCACACACACAGGAATGCCCAGCGGCTCAAGTAGAGAGGCCAATCATAAGGCCTTATAAGAGAGGGCCGAGAAAATAATCCGATTTACTCTAAACAACGAAGATCTATGAAAGTCCCGATTCACAGTGGACACACTGGCAATTCGCAGTTTGTGGGAAAGATGGGTAAGAGGAGAGGGAAGCGGAAAAAACGTGTTCGTAAAGTTGGCTCCAGACTTTTTTGACATTTTGAAAGGCATTTGCAGTTGAAAAGACAATAATGAACTCAAAAATTGTCGAAACCGAATTGACCAAAAGGCCAAATATAATTTGTCTTAGTGCAGACATATTAGCAACAGTCTGAAGGGAAAAACAGCAAATCTCTTAGTATATCGTCCTATAACTCATCGATCTGCTATGTCGATAACTTGCTATGTTCTGAGAGGTAACTAGTTTTAAAAGCTGACTAGAAAGGTTGAAGCCGCAATAGCCGATTAAATACCGAACTGCTAGGTTAGAGTGGTCGATGCATAACAACAAGACTTCTGATTGTAGTTAGCGCCATCTACATGTGAGAATTTCCACACTTCACACGAAAGGATGATATCTTGGGTTGAGAATGCTTCGAGTTTTGTTGTTTCCTTTTCAAATTGGTTTATTTCCTTTCTTTTTGTTAAGGACTCATTCATTTTGAATGGATTACAGTGACAATTTATCCATCCAACGTCCAAGAAAGTCAAGTCTGTGACATTTAACACTAGTCGACAGACCTTCGTATGATATTCTATTCATTGGAAACAATTTGTTGCTTTAATCTAAAATTCCGATAACAACGAGTTAACGCTGTTAAAAAGTGTCGACAGGACTTACTCAGTGAGGTATGACCTGATCGATCTTCAATTTGGGGAATTCTATTAAAACCCTCGCAAAATATATTTTTGAAGGTCCCCAATATTGGTTATCACAGATGGTTTAATGAATTTTTGTGGGTATTGGAATTGTCTCCTAGCCAATACAATGAATATTTCCACTTTCATTCTTTAAGGTCTGTCAAGGGTTTTTTATTTCCGGACATATTTCAACTCCCGGGATTAAGGAAGTTTTTGAAGTCTTCCCGAGAATTCTTTGGACTTGATTTCCTTTAGAAAATATAATAAAAAATGATATGTGGCCAAAAAGAAAAATTTATAACCAGGACCAGAACTTAAAAATATAAATAATTCAAATGTGTTAAAACATGAAATGATTTATACAAATTTAACAGCCTGTTTTTATAAAACGAATACGTCTGACACAAACAGAAACGTCTGTAGCCGAAACGAAAATAAATTGTTTCTAAAAAAATAAAAACATCCAGTACAATTGAAATACACGATTCTCCAACAAAAGGTGTTATTTCGGTAGCTATCTCTTTTGAAGCTTTCACTCATTGACATTTGACAGGTAGATTACTAAAAATGGGGAAAATCTTGAAGTCGCAGTTTGTAAAACGAAACAGTTTCCTGACCGTGTTATCTCTCGAAGAGATCTTGTGATTTAACACATTGCGACTTCTTCCTTTGGGGCCACGTGAAAGATAAGATCTACGCCAACAACCCAGCATCGATTCATCACAGTTGTAAAAAGTGCGAAAAATCGTATAAAAATCCGTCACATTTCAGCACTGCCCTTCTTTTGTCTCCTGTTGTTCAGAGCCTTTTAGAAAACCTTCTACTGCTGGCATTCTCTTTTAGTTCGTATTGATGATTTTTCTGAGTAGGATTGCTTGTCGTTTCGGACCAGATCTGATACGTCAAGGCCTTGTGCTTATCCTTTCCGCCACTGTCTGCATACAACGGCGATACTTTTAATGTTTAGGTAAGTGCGTGCGTGCAATTGGATGTGTTGTGTATGAGTGTCGATATGTGCAAGTGTGTGTGATGTGGCATGTGGGTAATTATGCATATGTTTTGGTTTGGTTCGTTTGGTTTGGTTTATGGGACAATTCCTGGGGTCTTTGGAGATTTGTATTGAATTTTCTTGTACGTGTACGTGTCTGAAATAATGTGTGATTGTTCATTTGAACACATAAATGAAAGGATTCCTTTTACACATACTCTAATACTCACACACATACAGGCAGACCTGGCCTCTGTCTCAACCGTCATGTCAATAATGTATTGAGGCAAAATACCCTCTGTGAGTGAGTCTGTGTGTGTGTGTGTGTGAGTTAGCCTGTATTATCGGTGTATAATTTGAAAGGACAACTGTAGTTTGTCACTTACACACACCCAAAAGGTAATTCAAGCACCAGTCCAAGGCATCCCCTGCCAAACACCCTTCCTCTCGGTGCCTTATTTCTTATTGTCCTCACAGATGTTGGGAAATTTGTCGTAATGTTTCATCATTTTCATTTGCGCTTATTATCATTTCTTCGGCTGGTTTTTTTGTCTTCTCGAGTTTTTTTGTTGTTGTTGTTGTCGTTTAATTGGTGCCAACCCTTTTTTTCTGGCTCTGGATTTTAGCCGCTAAATAAATTTCATTTTTATTTACATTGTTGATTGTCAGCATCAATTATTTAACCGTATTTCGAGGACATAACGTCAGCGGCAACAGCGCAAGGAATTTACTTACATTTTATTTGGGCATTGTTTAGAAAATTAAATAAGTAAATTTTTCGGGGCTTTATAAGCGGCAGTGCCGAATATTGTGTACCCTAACATTTGAAAAGTGTTCGTAATATTATATCTCGAAGAGGTGATCACAATTTGCCACAGAGATCTTGTAATTTCACACCTTGCGACTTCTTTCTTTGGGGCCACTTGAAAGATAAGGTCTACGCCAACAGCTCAGAGTCGATTCAAGTCAGAATTCGTGAGGCTATCGAGGACATAGGGCAGCCAATTTGCGATTTGGTTATGGAAAATTTCATGAAAAGGATATGGTCCTGTAAGCGTAGTCGTGGTAGCCATTTGGCTGATGTTTTTTTTCATTATTAACGGCATACCTTCCCTTAAAAAAAATTTAATTTTTCTTTGAATACCAAAATAACGTTCATGTGTTCGCAGTAGCGCACCCGGTCAACAAGACCCATATATGTTAATTTAATTAAATAGTTTTGTTTACAATATTTTGGAAAAACCCGAAACTAACAATCTTTCACAGAAATCACAAATCACATGAACATATCTGAAAATTCTATACATTTGAGGCAATCCCGAATTTGCCGTCTTTAAAAACTCATGGCTCTGGCAGATCGACGGCCAGGCAAGCAAGGCAGAGATCTGCGTTCGCTGCTACGGTTGTGGAGTTTATTAAATACATTTCTTTTGTTTAATTATCATTAAATAATAAATACATAGTTGTTACGATTAAACCCAACCATCTTCCTTATCAACTACTATACATTTTTTTAACGAGCAACAACTTTCATTGTAAATATCGAAATACCGATCATTTCAGATTTCCATTCTACGATGTCTCAAACGAATTGAGAAATTGTACATACCGCCCTATGCTAAGCCATGACGCGGGTAGCGAGAACAATATTAACAGAACTCCAGTAAAAGAAATAAACTTATCACGCCTGAATTTGTCAATACAAAAGCGAACGCAGAAATGCTTGTTTTTTTTTCTCTGTTAATTTTATTCATTTTTTTCAGCGTTTTTACTTTGCTCGCTTTTCTTTATAAAAAAACTTTGGCATACAATAGGCAACAATTGCCTATTAAGGAGATGACGCACACACTCATCGACACGAGTCGCGAGTCTGCCTGCTCGAATGCACAAACCTACACCTCTGCAATGAGTCGTCGATGGCACTCTCAACCCTTCATGGTTTTTTTTTTGATTCGTTTTGTCTCTCCTTTATTTCGGCTTTCATTTCGACTTGGATTTTCTCGAGTTCATTTACGGGTAAATCTGCATGAGTGTGTGTGTGTGTGTTTGTGTGAGGCTGTTTGTTGCCTTTCATCCATGTTGCCAGATGATAAATGCAAAATACTTTGCATACTTTCGGGGGTTTACCCTTTTGAATTGTTCGTGTGCGTTAACTGGTGTGCGTGCGTGTGGAAAAAGGGTGTCTATCATCTCACAGTGGTTTCGAAGAAGACAACAAACTTAAATGTTAATATATATTTACCCTCGACACTGATTCACTGACTCTGTCACGCAGTACGTAGGAATTTAAATAGGCATTCTATAATTCTATAAATAATAATAATAAAAAAAAATAATATTTTTTTTTTTGTACAGAAATTGTGTTTTCCCCAAAATTTTTTTTTTCCAATTTTTTTTTTTTAAAAAATTTTTTTTTTCAACAAAATTTTTTTTTTTTAAAAAATTTTTTTTTTCAACAAAATTTTTTTTTTCAACAAAATTTTTTTTCAACAAAATTTTTTTTTCAACAAAATTTTTTTTTTCAACAAAAATTTTTTTTTTAACAAATTTTTTTTTCAAGAAAACATTTTTTTTCCAACAAAATTTTTTTTTTTCAACAAAAATTTTTTTTCCACAAACATTTTTTTTTTCAACAAAATTTTGTTTCCATATTTCAACGGGCGCCATAGGCGCATTACAACTTACTAGTTAGTTTATATTGGCAGTGATTTGAGACCATAATTTAAGACAAACTAATAATAATTTAAGACCAACTAATAAACAAAAAGCGCATGATCGTTATCAGTCATGAACATTGATATTTTTTTCATCTCTCCTTTGCAACCCGTAAAAGCTGGCAACTTTACGAGTAAGAGAGTAATCTCTTCGTTATGTATACGTTCTACAGAAGAAACTTTAGCCTTTCGCAGCCGGCAGTTACCGGTCATTGATTATACAGAAGTATATCGTGTACATCTCACTCATTCGGCAGAAGTTGCCCGATTGTTTCGTCATGGAAAAACATATGTAACTACTTCGCCCTTTGCTGCTCCTGTACCATCTTTGATCGGGTGACATTTTTTTTCAGACTGAAGCCTTCCAGACTAAAGGCTTTTTCAGTCATGTTCATGTCAAGAGAACGAGAGTAGCACTGATAAATACTCATTTTCCTCATAATAAAAGATTGCAGATTTGAGAAACACTGCAGCACGCAGATCATCATCAGGGCTTTTCCACAGATGTTCATAAATTATTGGACAGAGGATGAGAGAGCGTTTTGCCAGGAAAATGCTACGCCAGGTTTTCCTCACGCAATAATTGTTAAATGTTCCACCTCTTTCCATAAATTGTCCTCGAGTTTCATTTGGTGATATGTGCAATTTGTCACCATGTATTTTTTCCCACTCTGAACCACTGTGCGTCTGTGCGTTGTGAAGAATCCGTCCTTACAAACAAACCAAAAAAAAAAAAAAAACTGTTGCTGCAGAACCACTTAAGACAAATTGCGGGTAACAAGCACCATTCAACACGCAAAAAATTGAAAAATATTTTCTAAATCCTTCAACAGCAGCAGCAACAACAAAAAAAAACGCACACAGAAAAAAAAAGATAAAAATGGGAACAAAAAAAAAAAAAAATAAACGAAAGGATTTTCCTGTTGTTGCCAGAGAATGAAATGAAAAATCTGCATATATTTACCAACTTTTCGTTTTTTGTGTGTGTGTGTGTGTGCATTGTTGTTGTGTTCACTCCTCGTTTTCGTATAAATGATTGAGTGTAAACGGCGTGTACGAACAACAACAGCAAGAGCCAGTACAAGAAGTTTACTGGTTGTGGGGGAGTTGCTAGCAACAGGCCGTCCCTCCCTGCACCGTGTCACCCCATCCATAACGCCCCCCCCCCCCCCCCTTTGCCGGCAAACAATTGGGAAAAAGAAAAACTTTTCAATTTCTTTTGCGGTACTTTGGCGCTACTTATGGCTCAAGTATGTCATGGCGAATTGTAAGTTCTTAGATTTTCCACAAAAAAAAAAAGGAAAAAACACACACACACACATTTGCCGCTTGTGTTCGGTTGTCATATGAATTGTAATGACTTTTTGCGGTGGTGATGGTGGAATCAATCAAGAGGGTAAAGTAGGATAACATTGACAATTTGCCTCCTACCCCGTTCTCCTATAACGCTTGGCAAGTACGCATCCCCTCAAGTGTCATCGTTTATAATTCGTCCTTATCACTTTAATGTCGTTTGCGCCATCTACAAATGGCACGAGTATGTCTCCTGTTTCCACTGCACTCTATTGTAGTCTATTACCTTTTTGCGCATTCTTTCGTTTGCATTTCATTATTTACACTTTAAAGTGAAATTGCAAATACATATTCATTTGATTTCATAAATGCAAGTAGGATTCTTATCTCGTCTCATTTGCTTTTTTTTTCAAGACATCAGAAATTAGTATCAATGTCATGTAAGAGAGTCGGAGGGGGAAAAAACGGGAAAAACACCCTGTTGATATCCAACTGCGCCGCCACTGCTGTGATTGACAGCCGCGTTATGTGGGGTGTAGCATTTGACACCTTGTCGTGTATTCCCAGAGGGGATTTGATGAGACCGACATGCATTTTATCGGATATTTTAAGACGCAATCTCGTTGCAGATTAGTTTTCATTCTTTTTAACAAATGACAAATAATAATAATACTCATTTTATCTAAGGCCAAAAGGAATATGGAAATTGTAACATTCGGAGCATACAAAAAAAAACTAAAACTACCCCTTCCTTTGCTCTTTTAACCAACATTCAGAGAATGGTCCTTATAAATTGGAGTTTCTTTCTTTGAAGACTAACACTCAGGGGATGCACCCTATGAATGCAATTAACTGTGTTAGCAGAAGAAAATTAGGCTATCGGAAGGAGGAAAGAGGGAGTAGTGTTTATTGACATTTGTTTAGAATTTGAGAATATAAAAACTGACTGAAAACACGCTGGCTGGAAGAATATTCCACATACGAGATAGAAGATGAAGACTTGTCCCTTGCCCTCTTTACGAATGACCAAAACGCTTACTTCCCCTGGGAGAATTAAGAACTTTAGCACGAAGACGCTGTTCGTGCCTAACGACTCTGGCACACGATGATCTTGCCTGATCACCAGCTCAGTGATGGAATTTTTATTTAAACGCCGAATTCTGAATGCTTGCTCTTTGGATCTGAAAGCTTCTTTGCTTTGTCTGATTAAACTAAAAAATTTTTTGAAGTTTGAATCGAAGTAGTCTTCTTGCTCATTCCAAGAGGAATTATTGTCTTTATCATTTCAACAGCAGCATCGAAATGATGGTCAATGAAACATAATTTCCAGTTAAATTGCTAAGAAAAATTTTTGAGCTCGGCCCAATGCGCCTTTTCGTATATGATCGAAGATCAGAGAACAAAATAGAATGCTGAAATGGTACAGATATCCAAATTACCAAGAGGTGCTAAAATGTTAACCTCGTACTTTGCAGGGTGTGATGTTAAGAACAGGACAGGAATATTTTGTTGTTGCCCTTCAAGGCTCGGAATGTGTGTTGGTTCATTCACTAGTTGCGTCAAGTAGCTATGCGCAATGAAAAGCTAAGCGTATTGGCCCTCCGGAGATGAAAGGCTAGAGCATTTCGCTGCCACCCGTTAATGGGCCAACCAAACCTCTTCTGCTGTATTTCAAGCTGGACAGTAGTCAGTCGAAAGGGTGGACATTATTAAATCGCCTGGACATTATTAAAATTGGTCTATGTCAAATATTATTGCCTGTGAAAAAAAGGAAAAAACTAAAATGATCTATGACGAAAAGTATTACCACCGTATTCATAAACATTTGAAAAACCTTCGTTAAGAAAATTGTGTAAAAATTATATATGTATTTTTTTATACAATTTTCTTAACAAAAGTTTTTTACATTTCTATGAGGGGTCAAAACGAAAAGACGACCACTAACTGAAAAGATTGGTGCGATCCATCTTAAAATCTCAACTGTTGCCATGGAGGAAGTCAATTTACTGAAAGTGTAGAGAATCCGGAATTAATAACGCCGCATATTTAGTTTACACCTTGCAGAGGAGTTTTTTTCATCAAATTTGTGTCCATTTCTCAAATACTTTCTGGTGTGGTCTCGAACTAATTTTAATTTTGAAAGTCTGGTCTAACATTTCTTTGTGCCGATCAAGAAAGGAAATTATCTACAAAAACCCCTGCAAGCCGGAGAGATCAGCTGCACAGACTGTCTCCATATCAGTGACGTCGTTCAATTTTGTTAAATTTTCAAACTAAAAAAATACTAAAAAAGTCTGTAGTTTAATGAAATGGTCAATTGTTGTCTAGTGTCTTTGTTTATTGATCTGAATGCAGATTTAGTATGTTCCTCAAGAGGCAATTCAATACAATGAAAACATTTTGTGGACAATCAGATAAACTTAACATTGGGTCATTATTTCTGTGAAGTGATGAAAAATCGTCCATAATCAGCCGGCTAGTCAATCCAGATATTTTCCCGATTAAAAGCTTCCACTATTTCCCCAGCTGATTTAAGAGTTTTCACGAATAATTTTTGAGATAACTAGAAATCTCGTCGCAGCTAGTGTTGGAATCTTGAAAACTTGTTATATACTTTCGGAAAATATGACCTGCTCTAATCAAAGATGGAACTGATAATGAGATTGTTAATTTTGTATGTGTGGTGCTGTTATGGGTTTGAGTAGCGTTAATGTTTCGAATTCTGTATTGCAATTTTACATTACCCTGCCATTAGACCTACATCTAATTTGTTGCCTGTTGAGTACACATATTCTGTTCGAAACAGAACAAAAATATCGGAAATCATCTGAAAAAAAAAACATAGGATCTACATGTGCACGTGCATGTTTATTTCAAAAACGTCATCACAAGAGTAACTTCTCTTGTTGATGTTGCCGTCCGCAGCATTTCCCGAAAAGTAAAGACAAGCAATTTTTTTTCATAAATGCGTTGACATTTTGTTTTTTGTACTTTAAACACGTCCCAAGAATTCTTATTGACAATAATTCACAAAATTTAACTGTTTTTATTACGACAAAACGGTCAAAACATAATTACACAATAAAATTATCCCATAAATTGACACAAAAAAAAATATGTTGGGGAACTCTAACGAATGCCATTTAATTTTCGTTGCTAGTCTAGCCAGTAGGAAAAATGTATGTGTGTTGGTAAAAAAGTGTGAGTGTGTTGAGTTTTTCGAACAATTACTGACCAGTGTAATGGCTGGGTTAAATAGAAAATGAAAATATCCCCAAAAAAAAAAACGAAAAATTCCCCAAAAATAAAAAATTGGGGAATTTTTAAAATTTACTTGTATTCTTCTTTAGTACAAAAAAATGTAAAAAATATTAAATTTCTTTGAAAGGTCAAATATCAAACAATTCTCGAAAGTCTTGCTTACTCACCCTGGGTGAAAAGTCATCATGTAAATCGGTGACTATGTGAAGAAAATTCAATATTCCTAGATGTTGCTGTTACCAATTACTTTTACAGACACCGAAACAATCGAACACCTCTGTCAAACATTACCGCCGATTGATAGCTAAAGTGTTTATGAGTCCATCTGATTGTAGAAGGGTGGATCTACCTAATTCCATTACTAAGTTGCCTGCATGAAATTTAAATAATCAAAAACCGCAATTTTTTAGGCGGGCACAATTTCATCTCTTCTAAATGTTTCCCGCCAACAATTATCCCAAAGCGTTAATTTCACAGTCCTGTGTATCTAACACCTCCACTGGGGCTTAAGAGAACAAGCGTAAAAAAAACAAACTGGAGACAACATCATTTTGGAGGATAACCCTTTTCTTCCTCGTTACGAATGCGACAAGTTTTTTTTGTCTAGTAGAATAAAGAGAAAAAAACACAAAATGTAAAACGAACAAATGTGCGAGCCGGCAATGGAAGAAACCAAAACAAATATAAATTGAAAATCTCATTAATTTCAATTAGACATTCGACCCTTAGTTCTATTGACACAACAGCCGTAAACTTTGTTTATTCTTTTTTTGTTGTTGGTGCCTGCTTGTGTCTGCAGTCAGGACGAAGGACATGTTGTTTGGAGAACAACTTTAACGATGTCGATTTTGTTGGTTTTATTTCTGGCTTCTTCTCGAAACAGAAGGACAACGACGACAACAACAACAGAAACCAACATCGAGAGCAGAAATACAAAACAAAAGAAAACGGAAAAGAAAAAGAAAAAAACTAAGCAGTGAAATCTTCTTGAAGAAAATGTAAGACAAACAAGCAAGAATTATGATGTTATTCTAACGATGTGTTCGTGCATACTCACACACATGTACACGTAGACATGCCGAGATATGGGAATGTTATCCCAGAAGAGTCATTAAAAATTTCTGAAATAGAAAAACAAGAAATTACAGCAGCAAACAGCAAAAAAAAAATATTTAGAAGAGTACGAGTATCGTAGAAAAGAACAAAAACCAAAAAAAAATATTATACAAAAAAATGCATGTCTTCTATGCCAAAAAAAAAACGCACACACTCTTGCCACACTCTGTTGCACATTTTCCATCAATCCCATCTACGTACACATATGAGACATTACGCACGAGATTTAAGCGTTTCCTCTAGGAGTTACTTAAAACTACAGCCCCCACCGTTCTATCTGGCAAAAAAACGTACATACAATTCAGCAAGTTGACATGTTGACATCTAGTGGTTTAAATCATATTATTTTAACAGTGACAGCTCTTTCCCTCGCGAAATCTTGACAGAAAGTCAAAATGATGATATATTTCCAAAGTCAATATTGTATAGTCCAAGAATCAAGCTTGTGAAAAAACAGTCACGACCGACAGACGTGAATGTGTGTGACGTCCCACATTAAACGCATCAGCGTAATGCGAATTTTACACGCAGACCCCACATTTTTCGCTTACAATAACCAATTGACTTGTTATCGGTATCGCCTTCTATTTGGGCCTTAAAGCAGTTTTTTTTTTTTTTTTTTTTTGCTGGCCAACACTCAGGGGATGCCCCCTATAAATGCAATGCATTGTGTTAGCGGAAGGAAATTAGGGTATCGGAAGGAGGAAAGAGGGAGTAGTGTTTGTTGACATTTGTTTTGAATTTCTGAATGTCACAACTGGCAGGAAACACATTTGCTGGAAGATTATTCCACATACGAACGGTTCGGCTAAAGAACGAATTTTCTCTATAGTGCGTCGTCCGGTCAACCGGCCATTTCACAATGAACTGATGAGAGACCCTGGATAGCCGTGTATTCCGACTAAATGTTCTAACGTCAGGGACCAGACGACGGATATCTTCTGAACAGATACCATTAAAATATCTATAGAATAGCGATACACAACCCACATTACGGCGATGCTGTAGTGAGACAATAGAGCTGGATACCCTACCATCCCCTATCATCATCACCGCTCTCCTCTGTACACGGTCCAGAAGCTTCAAAGATGTTAATGGAGCCCCTGCCCATATATGCGAGTTGTATTCCATTTTAGGCCGGATGTAAGTGGTGTAAATATTTACGAGATCAGATGGAGTGAAGTATTTCTTGCACCGCTTCAAAAAGCCTAAACACTTGAATGCTTCTTTCGACACTTCGAATATATGGCTAGCCCAGCGAGCATCACCCTGTATCTTCATGCCCAGAACATCAAGAGTGTCTGATTCGTCGATATCCACACCACCCATAGAAATTGACGACGATGCTGGATCTGGTGAACGTTTGTGTGACAACAAACAGCACTGGGTCTTTTGTGCATTAAAATCTACTCTATTCATTTGGCCCCACTCACAAATCGTCGCCAAATCGCGGTTAAGTGAGTCATTCATCATTCGCCTTTTGTCCTCGACCTCCAGAGGACCTGGCCGATGATCAAATGAGTATGAATGACAGAGATTGCTGTCATCCGCAAAGGAGTAGATCGGGTTCACAGTCTGACCCAACAAGTCGTCAATGAAAATAAGAAATAGAGAGGGAGAGAGGACAGAGCCTTGTGGAACTCCTGCGGTCAACCTATGCTCGTTGGATGAGACCCCATCTATAACAACTCGTATAGTGCGATCCCTGAGGAAACTCGATATGAATCGAGAGAAGATATTACCGACACCAAAAGCAATAAGTTTTGATATGAGTGCTCCGTGCCAGACCCTATCGAACGCCTTGGAAATATCCAGAGCCACGACCTTACTTTCACCAAGGGCGTGAATAGATCGACTCCATCGCTCCGAAAGGAACGCCATCAGGTCTCCAGTAGATCGATTTCTACGGAAGCCATACTGTCGATCATTTAGAAGGCCGTTAGACTCTAAATACTTAACAAGATGGTGGTTAACCATGCTCTCCATAACCTTCGAGAGCGCAGAACATATTGCAATTGGACGGTAATTCGCAGGATTAGTAGCCTCACCTTTCTTGGGGATCGGCTGAACATTGGCAACTTTCCAACGTGATGGGTAAATACCAGCACGGTACGACATGTTGAAAAGATTGCGCAATGGACGAGCTAGCGTCGAAGAGCACTTACATAGGACAAGTGCTGAAATGCCATCCGGGCCCGGAGTTTTGTTTACATTGAGATCTGCAAGAACCCTTTTAACGCCACGTGTTCGAAAAAATATCTGAGGCATCGAAGTAGATACGTTTTCGATTACGGGGAGTGGTTGACTGCTGTCTGGCAAAGATGAATTCTTTGCAAATATTTCAGCCAGAAGGTTAGCTTTGTCAACCGGGTCAGTGAATATCTGGTCATCGTTAACGAGAGTTGGGATAGAAGATGAAGAATTGTCCCTTACTCTTTTAACAAATGCCCAAAAGCACTTACTACCCCTGGGAGAAGAAAGAACTTTAGCACTAAGGCGTTGTTCGTGGAGAAGTTTTTCACGCCTAAGCACTCTGGCACAATTGGATCTTGCCTGCTTACGTAGCAGCTCAGTAGTGACGTTTTTATTTAAACGCCAATTTCTGAACGCTTCCTCTTTGGATCTGACAGCTTCTTTGGACAGCTTCGAATTGGACAACGATTTTTCAGAAATCATAAAAACCTCCTCATCTGGGTGTCGGAAAACAAACAAACGTGATCTTCGACTAACACTTTGGTGCGGATTTTGGAACGATGGCATCATTGTCCCATGTTTTCCTTGAAAATTCAACCGGAGACGTCATTTCGTTTAACGGTGCCCGCTATAGAACAACATGACAATAAACCATTATTTGGGGCGATGAACTTGAACGATCTTTAGGTTCGGCCGAATGACGCGTCATACCACACAGTCCACGCCACATTCGATATTTAGTGCAACAACTTCAATAATCATGGGTTCAGCTGTCTCGGCGATGCCTATAGGTCACCTAGTAAACAATTAGTGAGATAAATCCAGAAACCGTCACCAAAGTATTGGAAAATCCGGTTGACAGAATGCGCTTTTGTGAAGCCAGCCTAGACAGCCACGTAAATGTTATTGTGCTACAGTAAGAATGGAAATAATTACTCTTTCGAATAAACCAGTTATTTTGAATTTAAAAAAAAACACTTGTGTATGGACCAGACTCTCTATTTCAGAGTACGTAGCGGTTATGGCCGGTGAACAAGAAATCCCAAATTTATCAAATTTTCTTACTTACTTAATTCCCTTAGCATTCCATGAAGGAACCGATGGGGAACTTCTCTGGAATCAGTGAGCTGTGTACGATATAATTTGTATACTCACTGACCGGGACCCTACTGTTTAAAGCCGGCTTCGAACGGCTAATGCCTTTCTTGAGCAGTTTTATATGACTTAGAGATTACTCTCTTACTCGTAAAGTCTTCTTACATGACTAACTAATCATACGCCATTGATCACATATTCACATTGATCGGCTGTATGCACCCTACTGGTCAAGGTTCTGGATTCTTTAAATCCGGCAGAAACTGGAATTTTATTTCAATACTCATTTCCATGCTTAATTACTTATTTCCCTTAACATGAAGGAACAGACTGGGATGTTTTGGATTCGCAGGAAGGAACAGGCGGGAAATTTTTCAGAGAAGTTTTGGATATTGTTGCCCGCATTTATGAGGTGGGCCTGCGTTTAAAACTGAGTTGACTGTGTGATATTCGCACGGACCAGACAGCAGTCAACCACTCCCCGTGATCAAAAACGTATCTAGTTCGATGTGCCAGATATTTTTTCGAACGCGTGCTGTTAAAAGGGTTCTTGCAGATCTTAACATAATAAAAACTCCGGGCCCGGATGGTATTTCAGCATTTGTCCTACATAAGTGCTCTTCGACGCTAGCTCATCCATTGCGCCATCTTTTCAACATGTCGTACCGTGCTGGTATCTACCCCTCACGCTGGAAAGTTGCCAATGTTCAGCCGATCTCCAAGAAAGGTGAGGCTACAAATCCTGCGAATTACCGTCCAATTGCAGTATGTTTTGCACTCTCGAAGGTTATGGAGGGCATGGTTAACCACCAACTGGTTAAGTATTTAGACTCTAAGGGCCTTCTAAATGATCGACAGTATGGCTTCCGTAGAAATCGATCTACTGGAGCCCTGATGGAGTTCCTTACGGAGCGATGGAGTCGATCCATTCACCGCCTTGGTGAAAGTAAGGTCGTGGCTCTGGATATTTCCAAGGCGTTCGATAGGGTCTGGCACGGAGCACTCATATCAAAACTTATTGCATTTGGTGTCGGTAATACCTTCTCTCGATTCATATCGAGTTTTCTCAGGGATCGCTCTATACGAGTTGTTATAGATGGGGTCTCATCCAACGAGCATAGGTTGACCGCAGGAGTTCCACAAGGCTCTGTCCTCTCTCCCTCTCTATTTCTTATTTTCATTGACGACTTGTTGGGTCAGACTGTGAAACCGATCTACTCCTTTGCGGATGACAGCAATCTCTGTCATTCATACTCATTTGATCATCGGCCAGGTCCTCTGGAGGTCGAGGGCAAAAGGCGAATGATGAATGACTCACTTAACCGCGATTTGGCGATGATTTGTGAGTGGGGCCAAATGAATAGAGTAGATTTTAATGCACAAAAGACCCAGTGCTGTTTGTTGTCACACAAACGGTCCACTGATCCATCACCTTCGCCAATCTCTATGGCTAGTGTGGATATGGACGCGTAATCTTGATGTTCTGGGCATGAAGATACAGGGTGATGCTCGCTGGGCTAGCCATATATTCGAAGTGTCGAAGGAAGCATTCAAGTGTTTAGGCTTTTTGAAGCGGTGCAAGAAATACTTCACTCCATCTGATCTCGTAAATATTTACACCACCTACATCCGGCCTCAAATGGAATATAACTCCCATATATGGGCAGGAGTTCCAAAGACATCTTTGCAACTTTTGGACCGTGTACAGAGGAGAGCGGTGTGATGATAAAAAAATATAGGCCTTTCACAAGAGAATTCTTTCCACAAATTCCACGCCAATTCTTGCAAGACTTTTCTTCTCCAAGTATTTTTCGGACGACCAGGACTTTGGCTGTCTTGGGGATTCCAAGTCAGTCCTGTTCTCGCGATTGTGTCGTGTAGCTTCCCCAAGGTATGACCTATGCATTTTCACTTCCTTAACCTCCAGAGCTCTGCGTTCTAGATTTTGTTTGGCCAGAATATGTGACTTATTATACGGAGGCATTTCTTTAGGAAGACTTTTACTTACATAAAACTCATGTTTCTGTCGAATCCAGACCCACGTTCCATAATACAGTCGAGTCGGCTCTTTTCAACTGGGCGTAAAATTGAGTAATGAAATCATTACTGAATTGTTGTTTATTCCGTATTTGGGACACTTTACACTTTTGGAAATAATCATCTCTATATAGTAAAGATTTAATTATTTTTAGAGTATAAGTAAATCTTAAATATTTACATTACAATACGAAAAAAGCTTTAAGCCCTTTACATCTCGTGTAAAATGACTCATATGACTGACAGACATTTGATATACATGTGTATGCATACATCCATACACATACACGCACATACATGTATAATACATGTGTTGGAAAATATACAAACACAACTTCCAAAAATTCATAACCAGTGAAGTATCCCAAAGAACGGCGACGTTCGTTCGGAAACGTCCGTACATTTTGAAAATAGACGAAAGGACTCCAACTCCCAAAACATATAAAGTTTGCTGTGGAACAGACTGATTTGGCTTACATCCTTTCATCCATTGTTCGCCTGAGTTCGACAAAAGTTTTCCGAAAAGGCTGCTGACTGTGAATTCAGTACAAGGATAACAGCCGGAAGTTTTCGGGGCATTGCGTCGCAACAATGTCTTTTAAAATCCAAACGCACACAACACTCGCTGTATTGACTTTAGAATTACAGCTTCTTGTTCAATATTTATTTTCGCGATTCCTTCGCAACGAATTGTTTGCCCAACTGAATGTTTGATGCAGTGAGACAACTGCAGCCATCCTCAGCCACATATGGCTGAGAGTTGAGCTGAAAGTGTTGTGGTGGTGGAAAAAGTTTCCCTCATATCATTGTTTACACAATCCATTCCTTGTCGTGTTGATTCTTGACCAAAAATCACAGTAATCCAACGAACAGAAGAAGCTGTCATGCCGTACGGTTGTGAAACACTTGAAAAACTTTTGTTTGACTTTGTGTGGTGTTTGCTTAAAAGGTGTAAAGAACACATGCTTAAATTGTACTTTTGACAACTTAGTAATGGCTAATAAAGATGAAAAGAACACCGTAATGTTTTTAAAAGTAATCATTTTATAAACAAATACAAATAATAATTATATGAAGTCGAATTCGGTTAAGCACAATTGAAAAAAATCAAGAATTTTTTTTCACTTATGCGAGATTTTCAATAAAATGGACTTCGGATAATTAAACCGTGTTGCATTTAAACGAACTGACTATGTACTTTTGAAATTGTTCTATGAAACGAAGGTGGAAACGTGAGGCACAACTACTAAAATACATGTATGTAAAATTTAAATTTAATATTAATGAGCTTGTATGAAAATAGTCACATATTTTTATTTGGTTGAGTTGTCTTAAATGTGGTTGACACGTAATTTTTGTTTTTGTCGCCTTTAAATTCATCATCTGGTATAGCATTGCTTTCAGGGCATCTGTACGGCAATTGCGAATTGCCTCAGATACTCCAATACTTGCTGATCTTTGCGTTTGTTTTCCAGGAATTTTGTAATGGTTGACTTCTCCGTTCACCGTCCACCATACCAGAGCCGGTTCTATGAAATATACCGCCCAAAATAAATGAAAAATCCCCCCAGAAGCCCAATATGAAAATTTCCCCAAAAATCCTGAAAAATCCCGCAAACAATTTTTGAAAATTCCCCAATACAAAATCCCCCAAATATTAGGAAAAATTCCCCAAAAATACAACAATGGATTTTCGTAATTTGGAAAAAGTGTATTTTTTACAACAAAAACAAAAATCAAAAGTATGAAGAATCGCCCAAAATTTGGGGTCATTTTTAATTATGAAACTATTACCCCCAACTTAAAATGTGAAAAAGCCCGAAATAAAAATTCAAAAACAACCCCAAACAAAAGTAAAAATTCATATATCGTTTATGTTTTTATAAAAAATTTTCATTTTTGAATTGATTCACATTTGTTTTGAAATGAAAAAAATCGACAAATTCCTCAAAATTAAAATTTTGTTGAATTTTTCATTGTTAAATTTTTTGGGGCATTTTTCATACGAAAAATGAAAAAATTATGAAAAAACATCCCAATTTTGTATGAGATTTTTTTTTGAGGAATTCTTAATTTTTTTGGGGAATTTTTCATAAAGCCACCAGATCCTCATTGGTAAGAATCGGTCTTGTAGATCGGATGTGTACAGCCATAGGACGGTCTTCGAATTAAGAACCTTCGGCAGTCAGAACAATTTGTGACAGTAAGCCACTGTGGCTTCGAAAACATACAGTCGTGTGTTATATCTCAATGATAATTTAGAGTCAAGGATCATCTGTAGGAACTTCGCCGGATCCTATAAATGTAGTTCTTTGTCGCCTAGACAAGGTATATGACGGAATTTTGTATCTCCTCGTGATCTGTTTTACTTGGGTTTACTCATAACTGAGTGCATTGCTTATGGACCATGAGTTGATTGAGTCGAGAGTGTAACTCATGACACTTAGCGCTTGCGGGAACATCCCTGATGGCCCATGGCATAATCGCGAAGGATAATAAACACTTGTCGATGAAGTATGAACAATACCAAGTATGTGCTCGGATTTGACTGACGTCCAACATTTTCTACAACCGGTAGGTAGACTTTTTTTTCGTGGCTCAATGAAAAGTTCACCCAAAAGAAGTTTTCATATTAAGCTAATGGGGAAGTTTTTCATTTATTTTGGGGAATTCTTCATTTGGGGCATTCTGAATTTTGTTTAGGGCATTTTTCTTATATATTTTATATTGCTGCGCATATGGGTGAGTTCCGTATGTTAGGGAGTGCGTTTTACACAACTTTGAATGGTTCGGAAATAATTTCGAATTAGGAACATTTCTCAATGACCAAATAGACTACGAGACTATTGGAAGTTAAACTATTACCGTCGATTTACTCCCTTAGCATGGATTTTTTTTTCTTGTAGATGACTGTTTTCTTAGTTGTTTTATGAATGGGATAAGTTCACTGGATGGTTGTTTTTTTGTTTTTTCTTAGAAATGCTTGAAAATTCCATTCTCATTCTCATGTTCTGTATACAGTTTGTCGGCATAAATGCATATCTAAAGGCAGCACTGATTGAATATACCCTGGAGAGTGAATAAATGCGTTATTTCGTGCCATTGTAAGAGAAGTCTTGCAAGCTTTCAGCCAGAAAACAATAGATAAACTTTCTTTTGTTGCCTGCCACCTGAAGTAGTGGCACACTTGAGTTCGAGAACTTACGCACACACACACACACTGCCACGAATACCGGCACCGGCATGAGTGCGTCGAGTAACATTCTAAGCTATTTATTATTAATAAAAGTAAAAATAAGTATTTTCTCATCAGGAGTGTTTTCTTTTGTCTCTGCTTGTGTATGAATGAAATACAAGCTGGCATTGTGTTTCCGCTGGAACATCTTCCACTCGAAAACCACCTCTTCGGCATCACTCATCCCCCGCCGCCGTCACAGCCAAGGTACCATCTTTCATTCGCACACCCTCACACAGCCACATATACGCACACTAATAACAAAAAGGGTGCGTCCTTTGATATTTATGACCTGGCTGGGAATCGTAAGAAGCCCACGAATTTGTTGGTTGTGTCTAGTGGTGATTTCTTTTCCTTCTTCTTTTTTTTTTGTATTTCATTTTTTTTTTTATAACCCGGGTCGTTTATGATTTTTTTTTGGTTCAGCTTGGAATGCCTATAGTTTATTGCCGCGATTTGTCTTAAGTACTTCGTTCGTTCGTGTTTTTTTTTTATTATTACTCATTCGTACATAAATATATATATATTTTTTTTGCTTTGTTGCTATTGTGTAATTTTTATGATTCCTGTGTAATTTTTATAATATCCAAAAATACATAAGGACTTTTCATGCACACACCTATGGTGAGGCGTAAAAATCCAGCAGGGGGGTGGTGACGGTACGCATATATTCCCATAAACCTGAGTAACGCATCAACGGATTTAATTTGGATGTGATATGGGAACGGCGGCATACCTTCAAATGCGTTGAGAATCGAATACTGCTTGCATAGTGTATTTAGTGAAGTCTACTTTAAAACTCAGGTGATTCTATTCCCCCATGGGGTCCCAAGGAAACCAGAAAATATGGCACCAAAACTCCAAAAATCTTGAATCGTGAGAACTGAAACCACACAAAATCACAGGAGGATGACAAACAATAGTGGGCGTGGTCAAGGGTGGCTTCCAGGACGACCCTTAAACCGGATTAGCAGCTGTCAATGTAAGTGTGGGTACTCAAACTTCATGAAGTTGCAAAAGACTGTGATTTGTACCAAAGGCTGTCGTTTTTGCCAAAGACTACTTTTTTTCGAGAAAGAAAATTAATCTTAAACATATTTTAAAAATGATTGGGTTTCCATCGAATAACTTAAATACTATTTTAAACTAGTAAGTTGTAATGCGCCTATGGCGCCCGTTAATTTGCTTGAGAAAGTATTTGTTACTTAATTTTAAAAATTTTGTAAAAAATATTTTGAGAAAACTATTTTGTAAAAAAAAATTTCGAAAAAAAATAAAATTTGTGGAAAAAAAATTTTTGAGGAAAAAAAAAATTTTTGTTGAAAAAAAAAATTTTGTTGAAAAAAAAAATTTTGTGGAAAAAAAAATTTTATTGAAAAAAAAATTTTGTGGAAAAAAAAAATTTGAAAAAAAAAAATTTGTGTAAAAAAAAAAATTTGTAAGAAAAAAAAAATTTTGGAAAAAAAAAATTTTGGTAAAAAAAAAATTTCGGGAAAACACAATTTCTGTACAAAAAAAATATTATTTTTTTTATTATTATTATTTATAGAATTATTATAGAATGCCTATTTAAATTCCTGCGTACTGCGTGACAGAGTCAGTGAATCAGGGAATCAGTGTATCAGTGTATCAGTGAATCAGTGTCGAGGGTAAATATATATTAAGATACCGTCGAACTTCTCTATAATGCTGCCCACACACGATGCAACATTGTTTGAAACCTGGTTTCATTTTTTACTACAGACGATGCAACCAAAATTGAAACCATAAATGAAACATCAGTCGGTGAGTTTTTCTGGTAAACAAAGATACGCGGAAGGAAAAAAATTTTTTTAGTTTTATTTTTATAACTATCACATTTTACGTTCCATAACTCTGGTAAATTCTTATATTCATTTATAAAATTTCTCCAGTTTTCATTATTTCCAATTGTTGTCATTTTTCTCTCTCTTCGCTTTCGTTTACTCCGCGAATTATAAAAAAGAACCTCACAGCACGACTGCTCGCAACGAATGATAAAGCAAAAGCAGTAAACATCGCTACACACGATGCAACATTGTGTTTCAACACAGAAAATATCAAAAAATTTTGATATTTTTAAAACCAAAAATTAAACACGATTGTAAACATGAAACATTGCTACACACGATGCAACATGGTTTGAAACATGGCCATGTTTCAAACAATGTTGCATCGTGTGTGGGCAGCATAACGAACATCTATATAATTTTGAAACACACAACTTATGCAAGCCATTTTCATTAATTTTAGTCTCTCTACAACGAATTACTCTCTATAACGACTAAATTTTGAAACACACAACTTTTTTCAAGCCATTTTCATTCATTTTAGACTCTCTACAACGATTTTTTTTATAATTTTTCTAGCAGGCGATTCTTCGCCGAATTCATAGAAAAATAAAACAATAATTACTGTGTTAGAGACATTTTTTTCGAAACTAATTTTTTAATGAAATTCGGCAAAAATGTGTCCAACTCCCTTAACCCCAAAACATGATCACAAATTTAGTTTTATATGTTTATTTGTTGCAAATATAATTTACAAGAAATTTTTTTAGATCACAATTTAGATCACAAATTAAAAATGTATACTTGCAAAGATATAGCTAACTCATTTGGACCACACACAATTGTTAAAAACAGAAACACTATCGAAACAGCCAATAAGTCTGCTGTATTCAGTAGTGGATAATCATGATTAAGTGGATAATCGCAGCAAGGAACAAATACATACACCTTTTCGGACCAATAATCAAAGAATAGGCAACGGAGTTTCGCTCCAATAAATCCCAGCTTGTAATTGGAAAGGCAAAACACACACGACTCTTTAAAGGCTTAACAATGACCAGCGATTTATATGTAAAATAGCCCTTAAAGTGGGACAAACAATTTGCTGCTAAAAAAAACTCATTTTCCATTTTATAGACAATTGCATTGAAATTCCAGCCAAGATAAGCTAAAAACAATCTAACATTTCTAATTTCCTCTTAAGAGGACTCTAGCTCTACAGCCGATGGATGAAGGTAGAATTCAGAATTTAAAGCACTATTACAGAAAAAGTATCCTAAAGAATCCTACCAGGGAAACTCCTTTATCAATTACCGTATTTGATAACATGGAAGTTTGACGTAAAAAGTTTTAAAAGGCTGGTTTTCGAAACACTTCCCCATAAACAACAGCTGATATGGAGAAGATCAACATACTATTATAGACGTTACAATGGAAGACTATAATAATGTGGATTGCAACACTTTAACCCTTCTAATGAAGACATTCAACAAAACATGGGATTAAATGTCGTACGCTAAAATAATTGGAAACAGTATCTTTAACCATAGTTTTCCATTTCAATCGAACTCAGACGGAGAAGTGATTGAACTGCCATCATTTCCTTAAATTAAAATTAATTTAGTTTTAGCATCCGCCAAGAAGACCGAAATGTTGGAAATTCTTTTATTAAGCAGGACTAACAACAGGTTGTAGAGCCAACTTAAGTAACTAAGTATCCGCCAATCGACGTCTCGGCACATTGTCTAAAATATTTTTTTGTAATATTCACATTCGCTAAACCGACATTCGTTACATCCCTAGTCAGAACGTCACTGGCAATGGTGACCGCTATAGGCCATGATTAAGGACTTTTTCTTTCACCAATTGAACAAACAAATGGTGTGCAGGAGCTGTGGTTTCAACAACACGGTCTAGTGATTTATTGAAGGAAACGTTTAGTAAACGCATTGTTTCACGTTTCGAACCCGTGAATCGGCCTCCAAGATCGTGAGATTTAAGGCCACTAGACAATTTTTGGTGGGCATATGTGAAGTCGCTAGCCCGAAACGATTGACCACTTGGAGGACAACATTCGCCGCGAAATTGAACCTATGCCAGAAGTCATATTTAAATGAATGTCAATTTAGCTACCATGTAAATACTTTACCTTCAACTCTAGCTCCTTTAATTTTCAAATATTATGGAACCCACCACAACGGACCTAGAGATGACGCTAATTTAACCGCCTCTTATTCTCCATACGAAATCATATACCCCGGAAACGAGTGATGTCTTTATTTTATTTTTACGTGTTTCTTTTTATGAATGAGTGCGAGTGTTATGTTCGGATGGTGTGTAATTTGTCTCATTTTATTATTACTTTTACACGCATGCACTTGTAAACTCATGGTGTGACTGTAATTTCAAAATAATTTTATGAGCACAGACAGACAGGCAGACGTGGGGGGATTCACTTAAATGAAAATGATTTCAAGTAGACCCAATCATTGTTTGTTTGACATAATTTGGAAGTGTTTGTTAAAACATGGAGTAGGTTCTTCGAAAACCTATTTTTTTTGTAAGTATTTGTGTGTTGTCTAACAGGAGTAAATTAATTCAATAAAGAACTCGAGAATCACATGATAAATAGTGAGTCTCTGGAACACTTCCTAATCGTGTACTGAATTACACTGAGCAGTACAAAAATGCCAGACAATCTGGAGTGCATGCGACCAAAGTCCATTTTCAGAAGTAATTGCGCGCCTGCAACCGCTTTATGCCACTTTTACAGGAAATGAGTGTGTTTTTCATCGAAAAAGCCGCCCTCTATGGGAAAATCCCGCATCAGACCTGAACATAGATCGTCCTTCATACCACGAAGTGCAAATATGTCCGAGTGTGTTGTCAAGTGTAATTTTAATAAATTGTTTGCAATGGCTAATTTCTTTTTTTTTTCCAAGTTCCATTAGAGCTCTATGAAATATTTATAAAACTAAAATGCATACAAATGTCAAAGTAAAAACCCCAAACCCCAATTGTAGTTGGATGCTAATTTCATAATGCATAATTTAAAATACATAATTATAAATAATGAAAAGTTTAATTTATGTTAAATACTTTGTTGCATTAGCCATAATATTTTATAGTTTTTTTTTTCTTCGCTGCATTTTTCGTGCATCATTGAGCGTATTTTAAATTAATAAACTAAATATTCACTGAAGAGCAACAATTAGAATGGAAATTGCATATATTTATTTATTGACGATAAAGCGGAAAATTGTGTTGAATTTTGCACGATGCACAAAATTACACTGATTAATAAGCATGTCCATTTTGTGGTAGTTGGCGCAGGTGGGGTGTTAATATCAGTGATAAATAACCCTAACTCCACGAACAGCGTGAAATACCTCTAATTAAATCTGGTGTGACAAAATGTACAGGCCAAAACAGATTGATATCAATTGATACAAATATATTTGTCAACAGCCAAATGCTGTTAATATTTTTCTTTTTTCTTTAAATGTCTTACACTGCACCTGTTTTCTATTTTTGGCACCCATTGAAAACATTGGAGTTATCGCAGGTGTGACGGGTGTGACCAACAACTAAATACTCGAATATTAAGAATGTGGTTCACAAAATATTGTTATATTATTACTAGAACTGACTTTGTTATTGTTGGAAAGTATCAAGTATTATGTAAAATATAAAAATGTATTAAACTTTTGCAACTTGCACTGTGACGGAAAATTTTAATTTATAAATTAATTCACAAAACTTTTATTATGAAACATACGAAGTCGAAACTTCAACAAAAAGTAAGCAAGAGTATATTCTTTCCAGAGATAACAGTTTTTATTAATTCTGAGAAAGGGTTTAAAAAAACGCAAAATAAACGCCGAACGTTAAAAGAGGTAGACGAGAGTTTTCAGCATATGCTGATTTCAAAGTGTTGCCAAATCAATAAAAAAAATATGTTTATTTTTTCATAATTGTCATTCTCTTGTTGACATGGACTGACAGTTTTTTTATTAAAAATATGTAAACTTTTTCACTTGTTTTTTCTCTCTTTAATATGACAATTTGTTCGTAAAAATCAATAAAAAAAATCATTCCTTTAGATTAATTTTATAACTTTTTCGAAGAAAAAATAATATCGTAGTTCGGTATTAAATATTTCGAACCTTGTACGAAAACACTTCGAAAGAAAAAAGAAAATTTTAATTAATATAGAAAAAAAAACATTTTTTCAGCCAAAGAATATTCTAAATTTATGTATGAACACTCAGTTCTCATTTATACGGTGAATGCGTTTCCCAGAAAATCGTATAAATCAAAACCGCATAAAAGAATACTCTACGATCATATAAAATCAAAGGATGTGTTCCGATATCTACAAAATCCGCATAAAATCAAATAATTCCCAAAAAAAACATAAAAAATCATGGTTTATGTGGATTTTATTACGATAAGATAATTTCAATTTATAAATGAAAATATAGAAAATCCAAATATTTCATTCGTGCTACCAAAAAAAAAAAACAAACTCATAAAGTTATCTTTAAATATGTTTTGAATTCAAGAATTAGAAAATGCGTTTAACTAGTAGTTAAATATAATCACTGTCGCCACTTAGCATTTTGGAATTTCCCCATTGTTGGAAAAAAATGTGGAATTTTTTTTGCGTTGCTGACTTTTTAACTGTTTCTGCCATTCGCGATAGCCAGACAAATTGCGATTTATCTCCTTATTAATTTCCAAGGCTTTTTCTGTACAAATTTAAGAAAATCGTAACTACGAAACGACAAAACACAAACCGCATAAATTTAAATCCACATAAAAAGAGACCTGAGTGTAAATGATTATTAAAGGATTGTGGGGGTTTCATTGTCAGTAAAAATAAGCAAAGTTGCTGATATTAGAATTCAGAACTCTATTAATATTTTGAGTATGAGTTGGTTTCCTGATAAATATATCCTGAAAGTATATGCCTATGTTATCGCTAGAGAATATTTTTCCTTTTATGTTTACTAATTTGGCAACATTTCTATTAAAAAAAACCATCCACTTCCCTCTTATCACAAAGTGTTCGTTTTAATGTTTTCTATATTTTAAAACAATTTTAAAATATTTGACAGTTTATGCTATGGGAACTTCTTACAAAAGGAAGTCCAAGTCACTGCTGATGCTACAACTGATTAATGCAATTACAATGAGGGTCAACTCCAATGAGCATCATTAGTCTTGTCGTAACCGAAACACCAAAAAAAAAAAAAAACTTTTTTGGTGCCCGACGAAAACCTTTTATTTGGGACCATGTCGAAAAAGCAAATTAATCTTTCAGTGTTTTTTTTCGTTTGTTGCGTATTTGTGGTCATCAGGAAGTAAACTGATATTTTGCTCGTTGCCCTCTTTTTGGCAAATCAATGGAGTTGTTTTTTTCTTTTGACGGCAACACAAATTCACATTTATTATTTGCAACCGGACGGGAGAGGGTGCGCCAAACTGCCACCCCTGCCACCCACTACATCATGTCCTCTTTGTGAATCGTTTGACATTGTATGAATGGCACTAATACAATTCCAACAACAACTAAATATCATCGTCCATAAAACAAAAACAATTTGCCTGAGCAACATAAACGCAACTCATTTACACAACAAGTTGCTGCTGTTGCTGCCGATGGTTTCGGAAATAAATGATTCCATGAGCCAGGGAAACAAAGTCCTTACAAAAAAGGCCAAAGCAAAGCAGAAAAAAAAACAAGCAAACACACACCAAGCGGAAATCCAACAAACAACAACATAACGGCAAAGTAATACAATCCAAACAGCAAAGATATCATTTGTAAACCTCAGGCGGCAACAAATTAAAAACACATTTATATTGGTTAAAACATTTCCTCTGAGGTATAGAGCGTATTAATCACCACGAAAGTGAATGAATGAACAGCAGAGCACACAAAAAAAAGTATACGAAATGCTCGTAAAAGTGGGAGAAATGTCTGGAATGGAATAAATGGATGATAATGGTGGCCCCCTGCACCCACCTATGTGTAGGACCAAGGGAACCTCTCAAACGTCACACGTAACATGACTAATATCCTTGGGAAGATATGAGAACATTATTAATTTCAGCAAACGTAAATCGTTAAAGTCTCACTTAATATGCACAGCGAAAGAGAGACAAAGAGAGAGAGAGAGAATATGAGATGCCAGAGGTCCTTATGGAATTGAATATAAATAGGCAAGTTAATACAATTGACTGGTGTAATTCTAGGGAATGGCAACAAACCCCCTCTAATGTCATTGGGTCGCCTAGACGTTTTTGTTTAATTTATCTGATTACGATAAAGTGGATGGAGAGAGAGATTTGAGAGAATTCAAGTCAATGAATTTTTTGTCATTTTACTTTTTTTTTTGGAAAATGAATTGAATTTTCTTCGGATTTCAAATCTACAACGAAATCACATTATTTGCTTTACTCACTTACAATATCCATTGCCATTGTTTGGGCAGTAGAGCAGCTCAAAATTAACAACGATTTCGCTTGAAATATCATCATTTCTGATAACAGCGACAAGCAAAACTGTCACATTTTTTTCTGTCCTATGAACCAAATTTACGTTTTCGGAAAGGGGATACAAAATAAAAATACACGTGTATCGGCGATTTTCATGTACACGTCAGAATTTTTTTTTTAAGTTTGAAGTATGAAGCTCGTAGTGGCCTGTGTGAAAGCCTTTGGACCGATTTTTAACCATTTTTCAGTGATCCAATCGAGCTGATTTCAGGCAGACTCGTGGAAATGTCTGTATCACGTCAAATTTTTTAAAAAAATTTTTTATCAATTCTCAGATTTTCCCGAATTTTTATTATTTTTCACTTTTCCTAGCATAACTTGAAGAGACTCCAAATTTTTAAACTACATAAGCGTTACGAAAAAAAAAATGTTTTTTGACTGAAACCTTAAAAAAAACGATAACCATTTAAAAAAAAAAAAAAAATTAGGAAAATCTGAGAATTGATAAAAATCTATTTTTTAAAAAGTTTTAGGTGATACAGACATTTCCACGAGTCTGCCTGCCAAAAAAAGCTCGATTGGATAACTGAAAAAGGGTTAAAAATCGCCGATACACGTGTATTTTTATTTTTTAACCCCTTTCCGAAAAAGTAAATTTGGTTCATAGGACAGAATGTGTGTAAAACGGTGTTATGGGATAATTTCATTGTGTAATCGTGATTTGACTGTTTTTTTAAATTAAAAAAAATTAATTTTGTGAATTATTGTCAATATCTTCGGTCTTGTTTGACGTACAAAAAGCTGAATGTTGAAGTATTGATGAAAACAAATTTGCTTGTCCATACTTTTCCCCAAATGCTTTGACAATTTGTGGTATAGGGCAACATTACGGTTTGGAGGGTAAAGGCGAATATGGACAACGAATAAAGTATTTCCAAACATAAAGTGTTTGAAAGAGTTACACATCCAGTGCAGCAGGCACTGTTGGATCCAGAGAGCTCCATTTATCTCAGGTAATCGCGGAAACACTTTATTACCTAGGCTAAGAAAAAAAATATTATATATCCATTGGCGAGTGTTGCCAAATGTCCGCCCAAATATTTTTTTTTATTTGTCGGAAAATTTTATTTATTTGAAGTTCCTGAAAATGTCATCCACAAATTCCACACACTAGATTTCTGGAAATTAATGGCTTAAACGGTTTTTATCATTTACAAGATTTAATTTTTTAATGGAAAACTAGAGTTGCCCAAAAAAACTCGTCATAAATTCCGATTCACACTAGGCAAATTTAATTGCCGTTATTGTCAGTTTGAAGAAAAGTGTGGTAAGGGGAATAAAAAGGATAGCGGGACTATGTAGAGGCATTTTGGTGATAGCTTGCAAAAAAAACACAATGTCAAAATGACAAAAAAATCGTCACATGTGGCACCACTGGCGATATTTGGGATTTGTAAAAAATTATCCGTTCGAGAGACCATGCCGAAGTATGAATACAACTTTGTCGGAAAGACTGACTGCCTGTTTCCATAAAACGAATTTGTTCGTTCGTTGCAAATTGTCAAATTTGAAGGCGGAATAAAATGGATTCTAATCAGTAATGAGAGCTTACTTTCTTGGAATTTTGTTCCATATGTCGATATTTAACAACCGGAGGTTACCGTTTGCCAGTGCAACTTCGAGGGACTAAACAAGAGGGCGACCAACAACAAGTACCTCAGTCCCGTCAATTTTGATCTAACATACTGAAGGTAATAATCACAAAATCGAGGCATACAATAATAACACCATTGCGATGGTAGAGTTTAATCGCCCCGGTGGGTGAGTCGGTAGCGTGCTTGCTTATCAGCGTTGCGGGTTCGATTTCCACCACAGGCTTTTTTTTTTAAGGCCAGCACTCAGGGGATGCCCCCTATAAATGCAATGCATTGTGTTAGCGGAAGGAAATTAGGCTATCGGAAAGAAGGAGTAGTGTTTTTGTTTTGAATTTCTGAATGTCACAAATGGCAGGAAACACATACGAACGGTTCGGCTAAAGAACGAATTTTCTCTATAGTGCGTCGTGCGGTTAACCGGTCATTTCACAATGAACGGATTTACCCTTGGTCCCAAAATTTACTTTAGATTATAATTAAATAAAAATAAATAACTTTATAGAGTTAAGCGGTTCATTCGCTTATGGATGCCAATACTGCATGGACTCGTCTGTGATTATTGTTGGGGAAAATTTGAATATTCCAAATTTGCTGATCAAATCCCCAACGAGATTCTCCCTTTTCCTTTATGAGTACTCGAAGGGTGTGGAGTTAGACTGTTCGTTATTTTTCTTGTTTTGCAAGCACTGGATAGAAACTATACAGTTCGTGGTAATAACGAAAATATCTATTTCTGACTGTAATCCGCTTGTGAAGTAGCGCATCAATGCTACTATTGCTACATTCCTATATAGGAATTTCCCCTTCAATTCTGACCTTTTCGTATCTACGCTGACCACTGGTTATTTTGTGCCTTCCTAGTGTGAAACACTTTTCCGATGACGTTCTTAATGGGTTTTGCTTTGTTCTAATTTAAGTAGACATTGCCAGGATTCCCGAAATCACACAATTGTTCCCTTTTTAATGTCTAAGTAATGTGCAATTTCTTTTTCCCAAAAAACACATCCTTCCAATAGGTTTTTATTCCATTCAGGTTGCCCCAATATCAAAGGTGAACAACAACCGCAACAACAAAAAAAAGGACGGAAACAACAACGGCTGGCCACAACAAACAAAACGCAACCAATTTTCATGCATTTGCCCCCGATAGATGAAAACGAAACAGGTGGAGATGTACTAATTAATTACACTCTGAGGCATATGGCAAATACATGTACGGGCACACTTCGAAGAAATGCACTCCGATCCGAACATGCCATCGAGTATGGGCCGAGCTGCTGCAAATGCGGATATGGCGCAAGGGGTGTTTGGTTGGCGGTGCATGCCACTTTAAGCCATTATTGAAATACAACTTGTACTCGTATGTGCTACAAATTGAACATGGAGTAGTAGCATTCGAAACGATTCCATTCCATTCGATTCGATTCCATTTCATTCAATGTATGTATACCGAGCCTTGTTGTGCCCCCGGCATTTGTTGTTGTTGCGTTTTTGGGTTTGAGTTCATAAAATACCACAAATTTTGGGAGGCCAGCAAGACATTAGGGGCAGAGTTAAATGCCATGTACCCGTCTCCATTAGACTCAGTAGTGACAGGCCAAAAGGCAGTCATCAGGCAGCATCATAATGGGGCGAACATATGTAACATGGCCAGCACCTCACACGGTGGGAAATGGTTAACAAATTTGTAAAAAAAAAATGGGTATAATAAATTTGTGATCGGTCCAAAAGGTATAAGATGTCAGATTTTCCATGGATTTTGTTGACAAATTTGGACGACCTGAAAATTCGGCCACATTTTTGCTGTATCGACCTCAGCGAACTTTTGTCCTCGACTTCCAAAGGACTTGGCCGATGTTCAAATGAGTACGAATGACAGAGGTTGCTATCATCCGCAAAGGAGTAGATTGGGTTCACAGTCTGACCCAACAGGTCGTCAATGAAAATAAGAAATAGAGATGGAGAGAGGATAGAACCTTGTGGCACTCCTCCGGTTAACATATGCTCGTTGGATGAGACCCCATCTATAACAACTCGTATAGAGCGATCTCTGAGAAAACTCGATATGAATCGAGAGAAGGTATTACCGACACCAAATGCAATAAGTTTTGATATGAGTGATCCGTGCCAGACCCTATCGAACGCCTTGGAAATATCCAGAGCCACGACCTTGCTTTCACCAAGGCGGTGAATGGATCGACTCCATCATGCCAAAAGGAACGCCATCAGGTCTCCAGTAGATCGATTTCTATGGACCTTCGTGCATTTAAACGAACTAAGTATGTACTTTTGAAATTGTTTTATGAAACGAAGGTAGAAACTTGTGACACAACAATTAAGATACAAGTCTGTAAAACTTAAATTCAATATTAATGAGCTTGTATGAAAATAGTCACATATTTTCATTTGGTTGAGTTGTTTCGAATGTGGTTGACACATAATTTTTTAAGTAAATTTTTTTTGCCCGTTTTTGTAACCGTTACATTCATAATATTTCTCTTAAGCCAATTTCGTATCATATAAGTTTGTGTTTCACATAAACGATTTTTCAATAAAGCGGATTTTCATTTAAGCGAAGTTCAGTCCATGGAATCATCCAGAACAATCGATACTAATCAGCCCTGTTTTAAAAAAAATATTCCCAACAGTTTTGTTCCCTTTTCCCTATGCTGTTATTACAAAACTTTTTTCCCAACCTGACAAGTTCGAAAGTGAATAATAATTTCAGAAATTTGTAAAAGGGTTGGATAGATCAGCGAAGATATACACGAAAAAGGCTGTAGAAATTCATCGTTCTTGCGAGGCTACTGGCGGAGATCCACCAAAAAGCTTCGGTTTTCCTCGACTGAGGAGGGAATCTGTGAATTGCTGAACATGAAAGAAGCTGTTGAAAATGGAAACAATTCCCGGGGAAATGTTATTCAGAATCGGTCTGAATATAATCCAAATGACAACAAGTTTTCTATACAATAGCCCAAAAATAATTGAAAGTCATATACACATTTAGTTACATATTTTAATTTCAAAGATAATACAAATGTCATGTCTCTGGTTAATATTTAACTCTACACTAGAAAAAAACAGGAAAATGGACTTACCATGTGTTTAAAGATTCGCTTCTCATTATTCTTGTATTCTCAACCAACGCTTGATCTCCATGTATGTTTCCGATTTTTATACACTCGCGACCGCACTCCCACAAACAAAACAACAACTCACCCGCCATTTGTTGTTAATCCTCGCACACTCATTATTATCACACTACACATTAATTCTTCTTCGTATTCTTTCTTACATTGTTTTTTATATTCTAAACAAATGCTTCTTTACTTGTCCATGTCTTTTTAATTTCCGATGTTTCTTGAATTACTCGCAACCGCACTCATACAATAACAACTCTCTCACAACACGTTCGCCGTTTCTTGTTGTTCTTGCACTCTTCTCGCACTTGTTGTTTTTGCTTGAGTCTTTTTCTTTTCCTGATTGCCTACACAATTTTCTGACTGTGCTTTATAACCACTTGATTTAAGTGTTATTTGTCCATAATCTGAGTCGACTATTGGAATTTCTGCGGAGATTTTTGGAAATAAGAAACGCAATAACGGGATTGCGTGCAAATTGTTCGGTTTTTAGTTTGCAACTGAATGACAGATCAGTGAAATAAGAGAGTGTGTGAGAGAGAGAGAGACAGATAGATACCAAAAGGAGTACAATTTCGCGAAGTTGTTGACAATGTTGTTCTTGCATTGTGTGTTTACTTTTTAGTTTACGTCGTGAGACTGAAGATTAGGGTGGACTGAAATGAAAGAAAACAGGAATGGTACTGTGAGTCGTTCATACAATTTAAACATAAACCTAAATTTGTTTGAAGAAATGTAATTTTATATTTGAAAGCAAAATAATACCAATCGTTTAGAGGAATCATATTGTTCTGTGTTTTACAAATTATTTAGACCCAAAAATATAATAAATTCATATGGATGTTTAAATATGGATATAAATACCACTTAATTTAGTGACCTCTTCCAACTCTCGGGAATCGGAAATTTTTCGATGTAAAAGAAAACAAACATATGAAAGTGTATTTATTTATTAAATACAATACAAATTTGTATTTTAATTTTGGGTCCAATGGTAAACCGGGTGACTCAGACCAAAGCTGCTGGTGGGAATCAAACCCACAACCACCAAACGGATAGGCGAGCACGCTAGCAACTTGCCTATCGGGACGCTTACTTGTGAAGGTTATTTCATATTTTATGATAATACCCCTTACTTCGTAACCGTACATTTCCCTTTCCCAGTAAAACACAAAACATTTTATACTGACTCAGAACCTATACCAATTTTGTTTTCCTACTTCTCGCCCTTTATGATTACTTTTAAAACGTTTTCCCATATCCTCTATATGGGTAATTCAACCAAAAGGTCTACCGTGATGAAAAAATTAAAAGTTATTAAAATCACATTAATGTAATATACAAATCGAGCTCTTACTGTATTACTATACAAAAATATTCAAATTTTAATGAAATTAAAGAATTTCACGTGTATTTACTCAAAAATTTACGAAAAACAATTGCAAAGTGGAAAATTGTAGTTTTGGATCATTTTCAGATTTTTAAATGCACATTTTTTTTAAAATTTCCTTCGTAAAGAGAGGCTTATGTAAAAAGAGGCTTATTATAAATAATCTTTCTTAGAGCATAAGAAATCTTAAATTGAAGAGACGAATCAAAAGGAATGAAGAATAACGGTACTTTTTGGTCTAATTTGTCTATATGATAGTCATAGAAAAAATGTCACGTTCGAACCAACCTAAAAATTAAATGTAAAAAAACTATCCATGATATGTCTATGAAATAAAGAGGATACGAAAGCTTTGTCATTTTTTAACATTTTACAATTTTCATCGATAACATATTCTGTTTGATTTCGCTGATTCTCATGTTTTTAAAGATGTTCACGGAAACTACTTCTGTTTTTGTCGCGTTCGACCCGCTCCCTGTTTTGTCCTTATTTTGTTATCACTATTTCGCCTGAAAAAAACTAAACCACCGGTGATAGTACTACTATGTACCTGTACGAATATGTATAAGATGAATCTAAAATATATTTTATTCTGACCTTTTTTGCACTTTGAATGTGTACAACGGTCACGTTCGACACCGTTGAATTGCCGATATTTTACCCGCTTTTTTTTTTACCATTTTTTGGTATTTTCAGTTACCTAAAACTTTTTGGTTTGTCCAAATTTTAAATTATTTTTCATTTATATATTTCACCAGTTTTTCTTCCCTTTTTCCATTCAGTCCTGCCGATTAAATTTGTTTTTCACACATTTTTGTTTTTCCCCCTTTGTATCTTTTTTTATCCCGTTTTGGTACGTGATGCCTATTTTTCGTCCTAAAATTTGCTTCACCCTTTTCTATTTTGTACTTTTTTTTATCCCATTTTGGTACGTTTTGAAATTAATTTCCAGCTGGTTGTTGCAAAGCGTAGTTATGGTTTCGAAGGGTTTTGGGGATACATTTTTCCCGTTTTACCCTTTTTCCCCTTCCTATACGAAAAATCCGTTCATAGCAAATTTCATGATTCTCGCCATTGGCGAGGGGAGGATGAAACAGTCAGCCAGTCAGTCAATTATTTAATGTACTACCTTTTTCATTACTTCCATTTTTTGGCTCATTCCTGTTTTTTCCCTTTTGTACCTTTTTTATCCCGTTTTGGCCCATTTTTCGTCCCATCTCTAAATAATTTCCACCTGTCGTTGATCATTTATCATTAATATTATACCAGTTTTGGGCCCGTTTTGGAGCCTCTTCTCATTACATCCATTTTTTAGCCCATTCCTATCGTTTACATTTTTTTCAATTTTTTTGTCCCGTTTTGGTACGATTTTGCCACTTTTTCGTCTCTTCTCTAACTATTATCCACATGTTTTTACAAAAATTTGTTTCACCCCGTTTTTGATTTTTCCACATTTTTTTTCCGTTTTGGCCCCTTTTTTCGTCCCATCATTAACTCATTTCCACCTATTATTGCCAATCGTAGTCGTGGACCAATTTTCCAGAAAAAATCACAATATTTAATTTTTTTTATTTTACCCATTTTTATCCCCTTCCATTCCAAATTTCCAAGGGATGCAAGGGCTACATACTCCCCAAATTTCATGATTCTAGCTTCGGCCGTTTAGCGTTTAGACAGTGAGGAATCAGTCAGTCATTCACTCAAGAGTTTTATATATTAGATAGATTCATGAACAAATTACTGTTCTTTAAAAAAAAAATATGAGAATTAAATAGTTTTAAATAGATTTTTTTCATATCTTGACGGCGTATCTTTTGATTTTGTTGAAATATTTTTTAAATAAATTATCGCTATATTAAATTTAATCTTTACCCGTGTCTGTGTCAAAAAAATTGTGTTTTGGACTGAATTAAACATTGCCACAGGTAGCTACCAGCAAACGGGTGGGTAATGAAAATGAAATCATATTCTGTGAAAGAAAAGGTAACGCTGACTCTATCTATTTAACGAAATTTCACACAACTTAACTAATTGCCTACATCATACCAAGGAACTGAATGTCCCTTTTTCTATTGTGAAATATAAAATGTCCAATTATTTTCACAATTTGTAATAAAAATGCCCACCGTCCATCATTGGTGTAGTTAGCTGCCACTAATATCCACAACAAGTACAACACATTGTAAGTAAGTGTGTGTGCAGGGAGTAGAGCACACAATGGAATCGAAAGTATTGATATTTGACTGTAGTTGGGAATTCGTTACTATACAATGTGGATGTAGTTACTCCTATTTGCCATTTGGTCGCATCCAATAGTATGTAATATCATGATAGGTGAACTAGACAGGCCATCATTAACCTCAGCAGCACCATCATCATCATCAACTGCATCAGATACCAACACTGTCATTAAATTTATTTGTATGAACATTTGCATCAAATCAAATACGACGAGTCCTTGCAAATGTCCGCAAGGTGCACATGCTCATCTGCATGTCCTGCAAATGTTCGTGCCGGTGTATGCATGCGTGTGTTCGTGTTTAACATAAGGTTGCTAACTCGATTTCAAATTAAATAACATCTAATCAAATATTTTCAAAATTTAGCACTTGCAAGTGTGTGCGTGTGTGTGTGTGAGTGTGTGTCTTTGCGAATGTGTTTGTGTTACCACTAAAGTAGCAGCAACATCAGCAAGTGCTGCTGTTCTGCTCGTAAACTCATAAAGGACACGCACACACAACACACACATATTTAAATATACTCACACATACACTAGAGTATACAACATCCTTTTTGCTCTTATCCTATTATCTGATGCAAGTGGTATTCAAGTGCATTTGAACAACTTGTCTGTTGCACGTACGTACGTGCCGGTGTGTGTGTGTGTGCATATGTGTTTGTACGTTCATAATGACGACGCTTATGGTACTTAATCTATTTTGCTAATCTCTCTTGTGTATTATAAAGTCATTTCACAATTTAAATAGATTTAATCTATTAGCAGTTTATTGCATTACAGTTATTCATTTTAGTTAAATTGTAACTGTTTGTTTGCTTTACTTTGTATTGCATTGAAGTATTTTTTTGTAATATTCTATAATTCAATTAAATCAAACCGTTTTTTGTATCGCATTATGCATTATCATCAACATTTAATGCTGCAAATTAACACTTTGTAGTTTCATTATTGGCTTGTATCAATTAGTTTTCACTGGCTGTGCTGCACTTGACCACTAAATACTACCTAATGCACTGGTAGATATTTGGAATATTGAAAGTGTTTTATTTGAAATATGTGTTACTTGTGAGCGGCAGATGTTCTTCTCGCCTAATAATATTAAATCCCCAAAGATCGATTTTAATACATATATTCAGTGAATTTATATTTTTGTTATTAGCTTTGAAGTTTAAGACACAAACTTGACTTCGGCGCGTTTAATGAGCAGCCTTTCGAGTACTGTTGTGAAACCGGCAACCGATTGACGTGATCAATAAATTCTCAATAATTCAATAAATCGGTAGCAATGTTCACTGGAACTATTAAAATAATATTAAATACAATATTTACATTACGCCAGCAGAAACTCTCATTACCAAATAATATCGAAAGTAAATTTAATTCACACGTACACACAACTTGTGTCTCATATAAATCGCTGATCATCCATGACTTGGAGTTATTCTCATAATCCACCTCTAGAATTCGTCAGCCTTTAAAGCATCGTGTGTGTTTTGCCTTTCCAATAACAAGCAGGGTAGTTTCTTGCGTACCAATCTTATTGGAGCGAAACTCCTTTGCCTTTTCTTTGATTATTGGTCCGGAAAGATGTGTGTATTTGATCCTTGCTGCGGTTGTCCACGTAATCATGGCTTCGTGAATATCTGTTTATTCAGATACTTTAACCTTCTGTAATTTACTGAATACAGCAGACGTATTGGCTTTTTCGATAGTGTTTCTGTTAGAGCTGCAAAACTATCGATAGCCTCTCCATTCGATAGTTTTTCACAAACTATCGTCTAATTTACTAAATGCATTTCAAGGTAGATCAAGAAGGCTGTCTTATAAGAACAATTAATTTCATTTTTATTTGTAGTTGTACATGTTGGCTGTAAAATTCTAATGTGTTTCGTTTTCATACTTTTTGGTTTACTTTTTTTTAAACACAAAAAAATGTCTGTTGTTGTTGCCTTGTTGTAATTTTTGTAGTAGTGCTTCTACCATTTCGATCTGCCTGACATACTTGTAATTTTTTTTTCCATATAACAAAGACAATTTTAAAAATAAAAGATGACGAAGAAGAATTTAATACAGGCACTTAACTTAGGCAGATCTCTTCATGTCTTGCAGAACCGTCAATTTCAATTCAACTGCTTTACTTATCCAGAGATATTAACAAATGAGATGAACTTTTTCGGGGATACTATCGATAGTACACAAAAACAATCGATAGTGACTTCAAAGAAATAATATCGATAGTTTTCCAGTTCTAGTTTCTGTTTTGCCATTGCCATTGGGCAATAGGGTTTTCCGGCCGTTCTTGGGAAGGTTAAAAGGATCAAAATGAAATTGGGCATTATATCCATATCACAAGAGGTCGTAACGCTAAATGTTTTTGTTCCTGGTCAATGAGTGCGGACACCTAATACTCTTACTAGTAAAGTCGTCGACATTTACGAGGTGGAAACTGAACAGCTGGAATTATCAAAATGATGTGGATATAAGTGGTTCAGTGCACTAAAAACCGGTGGAGATGTGGTCAAAGATTTGCCTCGTTCTGGTCGTACACTAACATTTTTCATGGAGACTTGAAAGATTATCAGGTATGTTTGAGGCAGATAGTCGATTTACTTCCACTCTTACGAATTAATTTCTAACATTTCATGACCAATCAAAGCTTTGGGATCTAGTCCAGCGAAAAATTAGTTCAATTTTCTACAGAAACCAAATCATGTAAAGGCCGCTAAATATACTATAACAAATTAATTGCGACCCCATAAATGAATAGATTAGCCGACATTTATTTATATAATTATTACAATAAAAGATTATAATAAAAGGATAAGGGCACTAACAACGAAGGCTTTTGACCTACAATCATTACACCGTGTTACACACATTCTGTCCTGTGAACCGAATTTACTTTTTCGGAAAGGGGATAAAAAATAATAATACACGTGTATCGGCGATTTTCATGTACACGTCAGAATTTTTTTTTTTTAAGTTTGAAGTATGAAGCTCGTAGTGGCTTGTGTGAAAGCCTTTCGACCAATTTTTAACCCTTTTTCAGTGATCCAATCGAGCTGATTTTTGACAGGCAGACTCGTGGAAATGTCTGTATCACGTCAAATTTTTTCCAATTTCCAGATTTTCCCCAATTTTTATTATTTTTGAAAAAAAAAATATTTTTTCACTTTTCTTAGCAGACTTGAAGAGACTCCAAATTTTTAAACTACTTAAGCGTTACGAAAAATAATGTTTTTTGAACAGAATGTGCGTAACACGGTGTAATGTATCAAAATACAAAAACAATTTAGGCGCATCGGTAGTCGAGTTGGTAGCATGCCTGCCTTTCGATTCCCACCAGAGGCTTTGATCTATCGCTGCAAAACTCTAGACATATGGTCTCTGTCACCCGGTTTACCATTGAACCCAAAATTAAAATACAAATTTACTTTGTAATGTAATTCAAAAAAAAAACAATTTTCACACATTTTTCTTAACAAAGTTGTTTTACATTTTTATGAGTACGAGGGATAGTATTTAACTGAATTTCAAGTAATCCATTTTCTAGTTATAATATTTTATAATTTATATATTTTTCCCCAGACACAATGAAGTCCATGCAATACAATTCTGGGCAAACGTTATTGTGAACATAAATTTCTCAAGGCCTTTCGGTGCCAGTGCTGTCCATACGAATAACTTTAACGCTCCATTTCCGTCTTAAAGAATGGAAATTAAATGTCATCTTTTTTGGATTTTTAAATCCATTTCCCACACATGTTGCAATTCCACCTGCAACTGGCAGCGAAACGTATTATGTAAGCCCATAAAACATTGACACAACATTTGATTAGTATTCACCTACTAAATCACAAAAGAATTCGAACATAGAAATGGCAAAAGGCAACACCAAAACGAAGCCGAGCCCTGACACCATAAGTTTCTAATGTTGATATGGAAATATTATCATTTGGTAATATTGCAGTATTGTGGCAACATTCATTCAACATGATAAGAGTGTTTTTGGTGCGGTAAGGGGAGAATGCTACCACAAGAAAAAAATTTTAAAAAAAAATGTGATCACTTTTTAATGACACCAAAAAAGGCGTAACGCCCCGGCCACCCCCGCCAATAATGCCACCGCGCACACACACACACACATAAAGAATGCAAAAATAATGATGTCACTTTGAATGAATGACACAGAGTATGAAAACACATAAAACACAGCAACCACAACACTGTCGTTTTCGTCAGTTTGTTATGTGGTCGCCTCTGCCATACAATGACTGCAAATAAAACAGAAATATTTATCACACTAAATGGGTTTAAAAGAGACAGGGTAGTGCTCAGCGTTTGTAACAAGGATGCCGCCATTACACCCACACGTACACACACACACACAGACACAGAGGAACACTTCAAATCGCTGTTCGTGCGCTGTGATTTCAAATAACACAAAGTCACCACCCAACCCCTTCCGGGTGACACTTGCACACATTTAATATCTCGCGCTAAATTTGAAATTACACCTGGAGTCCACCACCTTATTTATGTGTTTCTTCAAAGCACAAGTCATCACCGATTGCCGTTTGCTTTGGCATCCGGTCAACGTTGAGTTTCATTCGGAAAAAAAGCCAAAAGAAATTATTCAAATATCAGTACTTCCTTTGAGGGGAAATGTGATGCTTCGGGAGTGCAACATAAACGATGCACTTCGGCATTTTTTCCAGCTCGTTGAAGAAGAACTTCAAAAGGGGGGCCTTTGAAAGAGTTATCAATAGAGGGCCTATCGTCGAGAATGAACGACCATTTGGAAGAATTTAAATAAAAGCGATAGAGATAAGAGTTTCGCTTTTTATTAAAGGCACAACAGATTCTTAGTAAACTGTCTGCAACATATATGTCCTTTGTTGTTGAATGATCACACCATTTAATATGTTCGGGAATAGAGGGGGACTGAATCCGGAGAATATGGCGGATCTGTCGACAATTCCAAATGGCCTCTTATGAAAGGGCCTCCATTACTACTCCGCTGAACCTTTGCTGATAAGTAAGTAAGATTTATGATTGGTGGCTGACAGAGCAACAAAGTCATTGTCAAAAATAACACTATTGTGCACTAGCATTTGTGCATTTGCATTGAGCACAACTCGCCTCGAATACCACATAAATAAACAACAACAAAATCAATAGCATGATGACATTTCAAAGAAAAGTCGAAGCAATTTCTCTTCAGATTCATTTTCTGTATTCCCCAGACACTGCACTACTTTCGTGCCGTGTGTGTGTGTGTGTGAAACTGACGAAATGCCTTTTATACATTTTTACAAAATTGACAAATGATTGTATTTCGTACATAAAGGATACAAGTACATATGTGACTATCGTTGCTTTCACATACTACCGGCACATACATAAAGCGATCCTTGTACTTACATGGGTGTCTGCAGACATTGAAATCTGTCGGTATGTTGTTGATAAGGTGTGCGTACATATTCGTGTTTTCCCAGCTCGTTTTTCTACCCCATCACCACCACTTACCACCCTTTCATCATCTTTGAAGACAAACATTTTTCACAAATTAAATGAAAACACCTGATGTTTATGTTGCGCGGTATTTGTACTCTCTACTCTGTGCATATGGCCAACCAAGCAAGCAACCTGGCAACCCACACCACTGCAATACTGTGTCAAGCTCAATGTGGCAACAGACGAATCCATGTATATTTAGGGACACTACAAGAAAAATATTGGATGGAAAACTCTGCTGGGGGGGAGGGCAGCTTATTGTAAATCTTTAAGGATGTGTTGTTTTTTTTTCTTATCAAGATGTTTGTGTCCCCATATGTCTAAGTGTGGTAGCGATTGGTGAAATAATCAGGTCAGCTGTATGCAGTTTTACTATGACTTTGAAGTCCAACACAAAATATTATTAAATAGTTCCTGACATTGAAAGTTTGAAGAAAACTACATTAAACATTGACTGAAGTGACTTTTATGGGAATATCATGCGGACGACCTAAGAAAAACTCGCCACAGTTTGCGGGTTCTAAAGGAACTTCAATAATCCCGGCTTAAATAAGTATAACAAAAATCGAAGTGTGCGTAACAAGAAGGGGCGTTTCAAATATATAAATAGTCCATTATCCCCGGTAACTGCTTAAAAACAGTCCTAGCCAATAAATGTCAGTAAGATGGATTGGTTGGTATGGCGAAAATTATGAAAACCTTCAGTGGATTCATAAGGAATTTTGTATGGAGAATGGCAGATATTCTATCCCAAAATAGGATAAACATATCGGAGCACCAATCGAAATTATGTTGTCTAACTGACTGTGGCTTAGACTGATTGTTTTAACCCTATTCGTAACAGGCAGTGACTTCGGGTCACTATTGACATCTATATACAGGGTCCGTCAAATAACTTTATTTTTTGGAAAATTCTATAAAAAAAGAAACTAATGGATATTTTCTCAAATTTCTTTTTGTTATTTGAAAGTACAATCCTTCCGGTTAATAATGGAAAATAATTTCATTCAAATGGCTGCCTCGGCTTTCCATCCAGTTGCCTAATGACATCAGCTCTGCGGGTCATAATGCGATCTTCAGAAACAGGGCGCAAAACATCGAGTGTAGCTTCGGCTGTGAGGCACGTAGCGCCGTCCTGTTGAAACCAAATGTTGCCAATATCCTCATCTTAAAATTATCACTAGTTGAAAAGAAAACGTTAGACGGCGGACCCTTTATATGAAACTCTTGCGTGACTGACTGAGTGACTTATTTTTGGAAGGTGGCAAAAATGGGAAAAACGGGTAAAATGTGTCCCCCAAAACCCATCGAAATACTCAAAACTACAAAATAATGTGAGAAAGAAATGGAAACAGGTGGAAATGAGTTAGGGGTGGAACGAAAAAGGTGCAAGACGGGACAAAAAAGGGGATTTTTTTAAACAAATTCATGTGGACAATAGTTAGAGAAGGGACGAAAAAGTGGCCAAAATGTACTAAAACGGGATAAAAAAAAGTACAAAAGGGCCAAAAAAACCAAATGTGTGAGAACAATTTTATTTGACAGGAATGGGCCAAAATATGGAAAATTTAACTAAAACGAGCCCAAAACTGGTGCAATATAAATGAGAAATAATCTACAACAGGAGCAAATGAAATAGTGATGGGACGAAAAAGGGGCCAAGACGGGATAAAAAAGTTACAAAGAGGGTGGAAAAATCAAAAACGAGGAAACAAATTCTTGGAAAAACCAAGTAGATATTGGTTCTGAGTCGTTATAAAGCTCTTTTTTGTAAATCAATGCAATTAAACAAATATCTAGTGTTTTACCTGGTTCGCTGTAAACTTTTGGCCCTTTCTTCGTCACCAACTTTTCTCTCGGTGTTGCAAGCTTAACAAAAAAAAAAAAGTAAATGCCAATCCTTTCTTCTTTTGCTCTGTCGATGGCCATTGTTTGCTGATAACTCAACAATGTACGCGAATGTTCCTGGTGGTTGGTTGGACTTCAGCACTTCCCATATACTCGCGCATTCCCTTTAAAGTCAATACAACTTTACAATTGCCTTTCATTTCAAGAACTGTAGCCAGTTACTATAGCCGAAAAGTGTAAAACATTGTGTAGTAATTTCACTTGGATGTTTGTAAAACGGAATAGCTAGCTGGGACTAATGTCGAACGCTGCCACGAAATTGTAACTGCATATGCTTGACGAAAAGAAATTGAAGTTACCTAGAAAAACACCAGTCGTAGAGTAAATGAAACACCGACAACCAATTTGAATATATAAATACCGACACCCATCTATATAGAGCACATGTGCTTGCACATGGCAAAGGCATTTGTAATTAACTTAATTAAAACTTCAGATCCACTGAAGAAAAGCGAAGAAATTCAGATAAACAGACTGGTTACAGCAATAAAGCGTCCATGCATTTTTTTCCAGGTCGTTAAAGTTCCTTAAATTTAGAGAATTTCGAGAATTACATTTTTGTGGTGTGATTGTTAAAGTTTCTTAAATTTAGAGAATTTCGAGAATTACATTTTTGTGGTGGGAATGGGTTTTTTTCCTAAGCCCTCGATTCAATGTCATCAGTTGTGTGCGACAGTCACAGTAATGCAATAATAAAATGAAGTGTTGCTAACCCTGCCATGACACGTACAATAAATTTGTTGCCAGTATACATATTATCTTAGAAACACAAGAAAAATATCGCAAATCATTTGAAAAAAACTGAGGGTCCACATGTGAACCTGCATGTTCATTTCAAATATGTTGTCGCACGAGTAACTTCTCTCAAGATTTGTTGCCGTCCGCAGTAGCAAACAGAAACAGAATGTTGCCATTTACCAGAAATTGTCAAAGCATTTGGGAAAATGTATGGACAAGCAAATTTATTTTTATAAATTTGTCAACATTTTGTTTTTTTGTACTCCAAACAAGTTCGAGGAATGCTTTATTGACAATAATTCACAAAACGTAAAAAAGTGTTAGTGGGGAACTCTAACATTCGTCTAAGCTGCATGTGGCAAAATTTCATTGCCAAGGAATTTTCGTTGGCAGTCGGCCGGCCAGTAGAGAAAATATGTGTGTATTGGTAAAAAAAAGTGAGTTTGTTGAGTTTTTCAAAAAATAGCTGGGTAATACAAAACGTCAATATTCTGAGATAATGTTATCAAGTGGTAATTTTTTGACCAAAAGATCTTACTTCCCCTGGGAAAAGAAATAACTTTAGCACGAAGGCGCTGTTCTTAAAGAACTTTTTCGTGCCAAAATACTCTGGCACACGATGATCTTGCCTGCTTGCGTAGCAGCTCAATGATGGCATTTTTATTTAACCCTTTCACCCCTGAGTTTTTGTTTTAAATCTTTTAGGTTTATTTAAATTTTGATGACAAATATAGTTAATACTAGTAAGTTGTAATGCGCCTATGGCGCCCGTTGAAATATGGAAAAATGTTGTTGAAAAAAAAAAAATTCGTTGGAAAAAAAAATTTTGTAAAAAAAAAAAATTTTTGTCGAAAAAAAAATTTGGTAAAAAAAAAAATTTGTAAAAAAAAATTTTGGAAAAAAAAAATTTGGGGAAAACACAATTTCTGTACAAAAAAAAATATTATTTTTTTTATTATTATTTTTTATAGAAAATTATAGAATGCCTATTTAAATTCCTACGTACTGCGTGACAGAGTCAGTGAATCAGTGTATCAGTGTATCAGTGTATCAGTGAATCAGTGAATCAGTGTCGAGGGTAAATATATATTAAGATAGTTATCTAAGATGTTAGGGATCTTAATATATATTTACCCTCGACACTGATTCACTGACTCTGTCACGCAGTACGTAGGAATTTAAATAGGCATTCTATAATTCTTTCTATAAATAATAATAATAAAAAAAATAATATTTTTTTTTTGACCAAAAATTTTTTTTTCAAAATTTTTTTTTTACAATTTTTTTTTTCGCATTTTTTTTTTTCAAAAAAATTTTTTTTTTCAACAAAATTTTTTTTTTCAGCAAACATTTTTTTTTTCAAGAAAAAATTTTTTTTTCAACAAAATTTTTTTTTTAGCAAAATTTTTTTTTTCCACAAAAATTTTTTTTTTTTCAACAAAATTTGTTTTCCATATTTCAACGGGCGCCATAGGCGCATTACAACTTACCAGTATATGATATAAGCATAGATGATATAAGCACCTTCGCTGGAACAAATGATCCCTGTGGGGGCGAAAGGGTTAAAAGCCGATTTCTGAACGCTTCTTCTTTAGATCTGACTGGTTCTGTGCATGTCTGATTAAACTAACAACTCTTTTAAAGGTTTAATCGAAATAGTCTTTAAGGTAACACACGTCTTCATTCCAAGAAGAATAATTTCAGCCATTTCAGCATCATCATCGAGTTTGTTGACTACTTCTGATAACAGAATTAGGTCATCTATCCGCCAGACAAAAACAATGTAGAAGGCCGACAGCCTAAGACTGGCTTTCCTGATGTCACTATTTCTTCCAGAAATCTTCAATGTTACATTTTTGAACGAAAAAACGTCGTAGAACGTCTGCTATGTGGGTAGTTTTTGATCAAACACCACTATGAGTTGCAAACTCCTTAAAAGCCTTACTCTAGCTTAAACTAAAGTGCATAAAATTCCCTTAAACAATATTATAATTAATATTATAATATTAATAATTCCATAACTCAAAGTCTCCGTAAGTCGAACTTTTCTACGGGTAATTGTGGCTAGAATTATGGAAGTTTGACTGTTTTATAATTACAAGGACCATATTTATGGGTTTAATCTATCTGAAGGAAACCTGTTAACCAAAACTTTCAATATAAAAGTAGTAAATTTTATGCCACAAAATACTACAATCGAGACCAGCAACTTCAAGTACATGTGTACTTATGAGTTGTGAAAAATACACAGATGTTGTAAATCTTACCACATTTTAGAATGCTCTGAGATGTTACGTTCTTAAAATAGGTAATGGTCATTTTCAAAGTATTTATACTTGGTGTCATGTGAAGATCAAAGTTTAAACAACTTAAAAATGTTTTTTTCTGAATTTGAAAAAATGTTTTGTTTCATCTTCATCACAGTTAGCTCTTCCCAATGTTCGTTGGAGATCAGCACCATTCCCCTTCTCGTGCTTTCCATACAAAGCGGTCACTCCAGCTTTAGATGTCGGCTGAAACCATTAACCTACTACAAATTACTTTTGTCGATGCTATCTTATGTATATAAGACTACACCGGATAAAACTAACATCACAGTTGTTTGGAAATCGTTCAAATTGGGTAATCTTCATATACTGATACCAAATTAATATACTATTCTTAAGTTCTCCGGCCATGCCTCTCCTAGAATGTATCCTTAGTGCAGATCTGCCGTTAACAATGTTTTTTGGTTTGAATTTGATGTTTCTGTTCAAGTTAACAAAATGACCCTCATATTGTGCACCTTCACTATGGATATTTTCAAATATGTACAAAATCAACTGAAATCGAATTTAACTGCATAAATTATGCAGTTTCCACAGACAAAAACAAATTCATCTAAGCCTGAAACATTTTGCACTGAAAAATATCGCTCATATAAAATTAAGAAAAAAAAACCCAAAAGAAAAAAGAAAAGAATCGCACTCATATTCAGTCCCTGAGCAATCATCTCGAATGTGTGAAACCATTTCATTTAATGTCTCTACAATTGAACTAAACAGAAACAGATATGTCCGTGTGTGTGTACACGGGGCGGTTACAATCCGCACCAATAACACACCCTCAAATGGGGAGATATTACACACAGGACTTGATTGGAATGTGGAAATAAGATGATAACAATTTGTCTTATTGCAAATAAAATAAAAAAACAATTCCGACCGTAATTTGTAACTGTTTAAATATTCGTCCACGTCCTCTGTCTGTGCCTCAGCATCCGCATCCACATCAGCTCTAAAGCCAGTGCGTGGTAAATAAGGGCATGCAGGAATGCCGTTAATGCCACAAACACCACTCTGCCATCACCACCACCAACGCACCGCCGCACGTTCGTACATTTGTATCTGTAATTGTTTGCAAATATATTTCAATGGTAACATGTCCTTTTCCGGCTCTTGGCCTTGCCGTGCCTCGCTAGATGTTGCCGAGATGAATGAGCTGTAAAATTGATGTAATGACCATTTTAATTCGATCATTATATATGACGGCCTTAATTTTTATAATGGTCTATTAAATGCACAGTTGAGTGTGTGTGCGTGTGTGCTGTGTTTAGCATACAAATTATGTGATGGTATTGGTGTGAGTAATTTCGCAATATTATATCATATGCTAACACATCCATCCACCAGTTTTCCCAACACACTTTGCCGCGAGCTCTGCCCTAAAGCGGTTGCGGGGGGGGGGGGGGGGGGGGGGGGGGGTTGTTTGGCATGCTTGTGGATTATCATGATGATGATAGTGTATAGTAGGGTGGAGTGAAATTAAAAAAAAAAAGTTAACCTCGGAAAGAGATGTAGTCTGGGGTCCTAATGAGGGGAAAAATAAAGAAAAAAAATTAAAAAAAATTTTAGTGGTCGCGCCACCCCCTCGAAATTTGGAAATTATCGCTATTTTGGCGTTGATTTTAGAAAAATCCTAAAAAGTTTTATGTCAATAAATGTTTGCAATAGCGTAAACAATGAAATAAGGGCATGAAAAAATTTAAAAAAAATTTTCTCATTGTTCAAAAATTTCAAAAAGTAAAATAAGTCAAATCGTCCCTTCTTCAGAAAATTGACTGAACAATGAAATCGCCACCAAAGCTACAAATATTAGTCGATTATCCTCATATTTGCCTCAAATACTTTTGTTTGGGCACTGAACAAGCTCAAACTTTTAAATTTCGAATAAGTTAAGTCGTTAATTTTTAGGATTTTTCTAAAATCAACGCCAAAATAGCGATAATTTCCAAATTTCGAGGGAGTGGCGCGACCCCTAAAATTTTTTTCTTTATTTTTCCCCTCATTAGGACCCCAGACTACATCTCTTTCCGAGGTTAACTTTTTCAAATTAAAAAAAAAGCATGTTTTCACTCCACCCTAGTGTATAGCTCCAAAAAAAAAAAAAAAAAACCGGATGAAAAAGAGAGATGAAGTAAACGCAGGGGGTTATTAATTAAAAGCCTTAACCAGGGAAAGTTGCAATTTTCATTAGTCTTCAAAGTTTGCTTTACTGTACTGTGCGTACCTGCTTCATGAAACGCACAACTGACAAAAACTTCAAAAACAAGTTTGTGCAGCATCAAATGTTGCAAGGCTTTTGCATACGTGTATACGTCGGCCCGTCTGCCGCTCTGTCCGTCTGTATGTTACGTGCTGGTTAACTTTGAAAACCAGACACACATAAATTCGAGTATTTTGGGAAAGTACAGTCGATCAAGGCCAACTGTGTGATAACATAATCTAGAAGCAGGGGTTCCATCAAAAATAAAAGTCCAGTAACCTATTTCTTAATTATTCCAGTAATCGGCATATCAGAGCATAGCAAAATCAGGAAAACAATTAAATTTTAGCAAAAATTGTCATTGTCAAAAATTTTGTCAGGATCATTGGCGTAATTTTAACAGAAATTATCCTTGTACCGGCTGGCGGTCGGACAGTCCATTTATACTGTGGCGGGCAGAATATGAATGCATGGCATTTTCATGACTAAGGTGATTCCATTATTACATGAGTGCCAAATAATGTTTGTTTTTTTGAATTAAGGTACAAGAGCCAAAATTATTCTACTAGTCAACAAATTTGAAACCAGCAGGCATTGAGCAAACTACAAATTATGGAGTCGAAATTAAATGTGCTAAATTATGCTCAGACCCAACTTACGTGGGTCAACAGTTTCATTTTAGGAAATTTATTTTCCTAAACATTTACAAAATCTCTTATAACTTTTATTTTTAATAATTCTAAAACAAGAACAAAAACGATTTTTTTTTTTCATATATTTTTCGTTTATTCGAAAGCATAGTTTTAAGATTATTGTGAATTAATATAAAATACAACACTGACAAATTGTAACGAAGAAGAAAGTAAAAAAGAAGAAAAGGAATTAAAGCTAACTTCAGGAACAACAACAAGAAGAAAACAACCCGAATAAAAACGGTTCGCTTTTCCAATAAAAACCCCGAAATTTAAATATTTAGAAATAGTAATTTATTGATTTTTCTTTTTCACATTTGGGTAAAATATTTTATTCACGCCCTCCGCGTATTTAGAATGAGATGTGGAAAATATCTTAATATATATTTACCCTCGACACTGATTCAGTGATACACTGATTCCCTGATTCAATTTTTACTTAATTTTTTTTTCAGCAAAAATTTTTTTTTCAACAAAAATTTTTTTTTCAACATTTTTTTTTTTTCCACAAAAATTTTTTTTTTCAACAAAATTTTTTTTTTTCAACAAAATTTTTTTTTCAACAAAAATTTTTTTTTTCAGCAAACATTTTTTTTTTCAGCAAAAATTTTTTTTCCACAAATTTTATTTTTTTTCGAAATTTTTTTTTACAAAATAGTTTTCTCAAAATATTTTTTACAAAATTTTTAAAATTAAGTAACAAATACTTTCTCAAGCAAATTAACGGGCGCCATAGGCGCATTACAACTTACTAGTTACTTAATAACAGGTTAACCGGACGACGTACCATAGAGAAAATTCGTTGTTCAGCCGAACGTTTCGTATGTGCAATATTATGCGAGCAAGTGTGTGTCCTGCCCTCAATGACATTATCAAATTCCAGGCCAACGTCAACAAACACTACACCCATTTTCATTTTCCTCCTTTCAATATCCTCATTTCCATTTCCTAACGTAGTGCATTTTATTCATAGGGAGCATCGCCTGAGTGTTAGTAAAAAAAAAACCTCCACAAATAAAAACGTAACAAAATCTCCGAGTGGAATTTATTGTTCTGATACAGAGTGATCAGATGGGTGGGTTAGTATTTCTAATTCAATTGCTTAAGAGATAGGCGAGAATCGCTCTTACTCCATTCTGAACTTGTATTCATTAAGTCGTCTATTTATGTTATTTTAATTTAGGAAATTAACTCAGGTTTATATTTTAGCAAAAATAATTAGTTTCTCTTGAAGTAGTTAATGAAACATTCCGATTGTGTCCTATAATTATTTCTAAATGTTAACAAACAAACATAACCCATTGTACCGAACGTAGCGTATGCAAGTGGCAGCTATGTCCTATATGTTGGCTGCATCTGCCGTCGCCGTCGTTTATCCGTCGCAGCACATGGAACATCACTCAGTCAGACATGGAGGAATGAAACAAACGTTCGTTACTTCAACGCTAATTAATGAGCAAAACTTTTAAAAGTGTATGCAAAAGTCATTAGTATCCACTGGGCTGTTTTCAGCAGCGAAGGCAACAGCGCAACGGGAAAGTGTAGCCTTTTTAAATTTGGCAATAAAAAATATGCAGTTAATAGGGCGTATGATTCTTATTAACGCTAAATAAACTCTTGCAACAATTGTTACAATTTCCTTGGCCACCCTAACTTATCTGCATGGTAAGACAATGTGTGCGAGTGTGTGTGGACTCCATATTCGAATTGCAATTACGACACATTTCCATTTTGCAGCTCCACACTCATGTGACCGGCACGTATTCGCACAACTGTCCATTTGTTTTGTACCTCATCTTGCATTCCTCCATTTCCAGAGCATTTCATTTCATTTGTCTTCTTACGTGGCTACGGCGAAAAACGTTACATTCTTCATTATCTTCTGGCGTGCTAACATTTGTATGCAAGTCAGGCGAAATTCCAATCCCAAAACGAATGCAGTCTGCTTATCCACCGGTCAAGGATATAAATGCGTTATTCGCCTTGACTCTCCTATCGTCGTCTTCTTGGCACCTTTTCTGCATCTCCGGCCGGAACGTGCTAAGCACAGAACGCTCAAGTAGGTTAAAAACTATCAACATGTGGTCATTGCTTGTTGCATGAGGGCTAAAAACAAGTTAATGGCTTCAATGCTTCCGGAATACAAATTCGAATTGTTCCATTTGCTGGCCGGGCATGGGGAAAACACACAGACACCGACACCGACATACACCAGGCACGTTGTCACGACCTCCCCTTAAGTAATTGGAATTGTTCGGTGTAGTACATACGAGTGCCATATTCCATGTGTTTGTACATTTTGCCCGACACCATCCTCTATGTAGGAAATAATCGGACATTCATATAAATGATCTTGAATAACATATAAGCTGTCGTGTGCACTATGGCAAAATATATTTCTGGATTACTTGCGGCCGTACCATTTGTAAATATGTAACGAAAAGATATTGCTAATCCACCTGGCAATCGTTAGATTCTGAGACAATCCAGTCAGCAATTGCCCGGGGTGCACTATTTTATAAATATTTTATATATTCTGCAGTTTCATGTCACAAAGACATACAATGAAAGCTACTTCGATATAAAATTCTGGGAACCTTTTGACTAATTTCTGTAAGGATCTCAAGTAAAACGTCGCTGAATCTAGTAATCAGTGCAAGATGTAATCATTATGGTCTCCGTTCGGAGTTAAAGACTGCGAATCTTTTCTGGTGAAGCTACACATTGTATATTTTTCTGATGACCAACACTCCCCCTGCAAATGCAATGCATTGAGTTCAAAAAATTATCGAGACCTAATTCTGTTGCGGAGGAAAAACATACATATAAGAATATCCATAAATGGATCCTGGAATATTTTAATCGGGGAGTCTTCCCCATGTTTTTGGCCATACGGACATTAACAAATTTTACATATCGCACCTTTAAAACAAAAGGGTCACAACTAAAAATTTTCGAAAACTGACTTTTTTCCATAAATTAATTCAAATAACTCATCTCTAACTACTCTCTCACATCATTATCTTCTTTTAGTGGAAAAATACAGTTTTTTTTAATGTAGTCTTCCGTGATTTTTATGAAATTCGACATCTATTTGAAGAATTTGGACATCATTTTCCAACCCACTACACTTTTTTTTAATTTGATGGAGGACTTTTCATTATTTTTAATATTTTAATATTTTTTTCCAATAAAAAAGAAAAATGTTTCCATAAAAACTAATTTTTATACACTCCATCATAGGACGGAGTATATACTAAGTTTGTCATTCCGTTTGCAACACCTCGAAAGAGTGATATGCGACCCTATAAAGTATATATATTATCGGTCAGTGTAACATTCTAAGACATTCTAGCGATGTCCGTCCGTCCGTCTGTTGTCTGTTGAAATCACGATAGAGTGCGAACGACCAACGCTAAGAAGCTGAAATTTTGTAGGAAGATGTTTTTTGCCCATAAGCAGGTTAAGTTCGAGAATGGGCAATATCGGACATTTACGGGACTAAATATATCCCGGCCATAATCAAATTTTTCAAATATTTTTTTTCACTACATCTGATTTTTTTTGGTAAAATTGTTCTAAGTTTATATAATTTATAGATGGGGAAAAAATCCCAAAAATGGGCGTGCTCATGGGTTCCGTGGACCCTTGGGGCCCAAAAAAGGGCCCATGATAAACATGCGCATATGGGTATCGAAGTGCAACGAAATTTACTCACGAACCCAAATATGCCTTTATTTTCATGATTTGCCTAAATTTTTTGATCCGGTTTCTGGGACTATCGGGTCACCAGCGGCCCAAAAACCGTCCCTTGACAAACATGGACATATGGGTATCGAAATGCAACGAATCCATGATGGAGGGTATATAAGATTCGGCCCGGTCGAACTTACTATTTGTCCACTTGTTTTAATTTGATGGAGAACTTTTCATTATTTATAATATTTATATTTTTTCTAATAAAAAACACAATTTTTTTCCAATAAAAAACACAATTTTTTTTCCATAAAAACTAATTTTGTATAATAGTAACGTACTGAGAAAAATAAAATTTACAGCGTTCTCCAACAATAGATGTTATTTTAAATCACCCGGTATTTCGATAGCTGTCACTTTTGAAGCTTTTATTCTTTTACATTCGACAAGTAGAAACTACGCCATTACTAAAAATGGAACGATACACGCTTTAACAACGCATTGAAATTATTAAAATTCACCACAAAAATGGTGAAAATCTTGCAGTCACAGTTCACAAAATTAAAGCATTTTTGGGTTGTCGTGAAGCACCTTGTCGGACCGCAATACAGAAATTGGTGGACACATTCGAGCTGTTGGGACAAGTTAGTGATGCGAGGAGTAAAACCCGTGCACGTCGCACAAGAACAACTAAGAATATTGCTGCTGTTGCCTAAAGTGCTGATGAAAACTCCGGTTTGTCCATTCCTAGTCGTTCTTTGCATAAAGACTTAGGTCTTAAGGCTTATAGGTTAAAGTTCAGTTAACACAAGAACTCAAGCCGGCCGAGTATCAACAACGTCGTGTCTTTGGTTCCTTGAAATGCATGACAACCTCAATTTTGATTCGCAAATTAGCTGAGGTCTAACTATCAAAAAAATATAAAATTCATTTCAATTCAATTCTTCATTAAATAGTAAATATGCACAGATTTGGCCTTGCCTTATGTCTAGAGTATTATAAATTGGTGAATCTAAGTATTGTTTATGATTACAATTACAATTCTGAAGGAGAAAAGATAAAATAAAATAAAATGGCTCTTGCTTATAACTCTTCACCAACAAATTGCTCTTCTCTGAATAAATTTCTCCCTCAATGTTAGCCGACGAGTTTCCTTGTGCCTCAGTACCCGGATCTACAAGCCACCACGAGTTCGTCTCCATGGTCTTGGTGTGCAATTGTATTGCATCAAACTGGCACAGAATCAACCCTCCGTCTTGTACAAAAAGGTCGTGCCTGTAATCTCAGTGGCCGTGTTACGACATGATCTTCCCAACAACGCAACCTTATTCACCTTACATCATTAACGATTCCATTTCAACTTCATTGAGAATTCTGACATTAAAAGCTGGAGCAACATTTTCAAAAGGATACGAAGTAGTGGTGGTCCATTCAACTACCCCGACAATGGATTAACAATACGATTTAGTATCTACAGATATACTTTCATGTGTGTATACACATACAGATGTGTGTATGTAAGTTTGTAGTATCATTTGATTACTCACATACATTTCATTTCATGTCATGCATTTCTTTAGTAGCTCATTCCAGACCATCAACAACAGCAGCAACAATAAAATAAGGTAATTCGTTTGCAAAACATTAACAATAACAACCTCTATCAATACAAAATGATATTCTTTTATATTAGTGCGAGCATGTACAGTACACCATCGAATTATTATGGCGTTCATACAAATTATTTTTTTTTTTTTTTAAAAAATTTCATTATATCGTTGTAAGATAATCTGATGACGTAGCTTATTAAAACTTTGACAGAAAATAGCTGACTGATTTGTGTTTTATAAAATTGTTTTTGTCTTAACGACCTTTAACGGTTTTATTGCAACTGCAAAAGTTCTTGTCAATAATTCGGTTTGCTGTGCTTTGGCGCATTCCTACAAAATCTCCAAATTGTCGTTGTAATTCCCTGCCCGCGTACTGTAATGTCGCAAAAAAGGAAAATATCTTTTGCTCCCCTTTGCTATCTGGGCTAAGGGATGGCGTTTGAATGAGATAATTTTTTTGTTATCATCTTCATATTTTCTTCGTTGAGTCTGAGTCGATATTTGCATGCGAGCCTACTACCAGCCATGGATGGTACGAATATTGTAGAAAATTAATATAACACGCCAATGTATGTACGAATGTGTGTGTTCACTGTGCACATGCACGCACATTATACTGAAAATACAATAAAATAAAATGTAATTGTTATTGTAATATGTTACACGTTGATTATAATGCCACATTCACCCAAGGGATGGAGGTATGCATGCGTATGCATGTTTGGAAGGACTTAAATGTGTGTATGTGTATTAGAGTGGGTCGATTTTTCTCTGAAATTTCCGTCGGCGAATACAGTTCGTGGTTTTCATTCATTATACACTCCATCATAGGATGGAGTATATACTAAGTTTGTCATTCCGTTTGCAACACCTCGAAAGAGTGATCTGCGACTCTATAAAGTATATATATTATCGGTCAGTGTAACATTCTAAGACATTCTAGCGATGTCCGTCTGTCCGTCCGTCTGTTGTCTGTTGAAATCACGATAGAGTGCGACGACCAACGCTAAGAAGCTGAAATTTTGTAGGAAGATGTTTTTTGCCCATAAGCAGGTTAAGTTCGAGAATGGGCAATATCGGACCAAAGTGGAAAAAGTTCCCCTTTACGGGACTAAATATATCCCGGCCATAATCAAATTTTTCAAATATTTTTTTCACTACATCTACACTAAGTTTATATAATTTATAGATGGGGAAAAAAATCCCAAAAATGGGCGTGCTCATGGGTTCCGTGGACCCTTGGGGCCCAAAAAAGGGCCCATGATAAACATGCGCATATGGGTATCGAAGTGCAACGAAATTTACTCACGAACCCAAATATGCCTTTATTTTCATGATTTGCCTAAATTTTTTGATCCGGTTTCTGGGACTATCGGGTCACCAGCGGCCCAAAAACCGTCCCTTGACAAACATGGACATATGGGTATCGAAATGCAACGAAATTTTCTCGCGAACCCAAATATGCATTTATTTTCATGATTTGGATAAAATTTGTGATCGGGTTCCTGGGACTATCGGGTCACGAGCGGCCCAAAAACTCAGTTAGTTTTCTTATTTATTGACTTTTTAAGGATCCATGATGGAGGGTATATAAGATTCGGCCCGGCCGAACTTACTATTTGTCCACTTGTTTTTTGTATATCAAGCACCGATTTCGATGATAAGCGACTGACCGGAACCGACGGAAAACTGACGATTCAGTGGTCTATTTTCTAGGGAACATATATTCTAGAGATTTCCAATTTCATCATCAAATGTATGCAAGTTATCGAAAACCCTCAACCGACACAACTGCAACCCTCAAGCAAGCCGAAGAACTGGCCGACCAAGTCATACCTGGCGCCGACAATTGGACATAGAAGCGGTCAAGGCCAATAAAAGCTGGAACGAGCTGAAGATCGTGACAACAGACAAGAGAGAATCAAACGCAATCGTTGCGGCCATATGGTTCCAATTGGAACAAATGGAATTTATGTGTATACAGGGCTTTTAAAAGTTTAAATTTGAATCAGCTAGACATCCAGAATTCATTCCAATTATTGTTTTTTCTTCTTCTGTATTCCTCGATCTCAACCACTGTCCTAAATCTGTGACTAGCATATCCTCTTATGGAATCTGCATCAAATGCTGAACATTTTCCGTGGTGGAAAATTCGTCCCCTTCTAATATACATATTTGCAACTTATGCCAGACTAACTATTAAATGAGTCGTACACACATAAAGGTTTCAAGTCGTTGCACACCGATTCGAACTCATTCATTTGATTGTTGATGGCAGTCACGCCTCCCTTGCCACGGCCAGTCGTTGTGCCACTTTTGGGATTTGTATTTGTTATAATGAAAATTAATAATAAATTTTCATGTTGCTAAGCGAGAAGGCGTAAAAACCAACGAAAATCGTTCTTACACTTCGATTCTATTCTCCCCCGGCCAATTGGTGGCGGTAGAGAAGTGACTCAGGTATTTGAGTTCGGGTCCCTATTAAATGTAATGTCACCTTGCTTCTGTTGCCTTCTCAGACCTTCAGCAACAGTGTCCGTTCGTCATAATCAATCTTAGAAAAACAATTGAAAAAACAACCAAGAAATGTGGGGAAAACACAAATGGTTACAAACTGGCTGAAAGCAACAGACAAGCTAACACCATTGACAATGTAATACCCAACACCCCAGCGACACCACAATCTATTGCCACCCTCTTGGCAGCACCTTAACATACCACCCCACCTCGACCTGGTGATAGTGTGGGCATATTGAAAATGACAATGAAATGGTGGGAAGCTTCCGATTGACACACAAAGTCAAAGATAAATATTCGCACAAAGACATTTCAATTTTGAACTGTCAAATATCTCCACTAACACTAATCAATGACAGATTGCCGCACACACACACACACATACATATCGATAGAGCGCAGCTAGGTGAAGCACTACTACAGACAGATATATAGAGGTCGACAGACAGACCGATATACGTAAACAAGACAATCCTTGCCACCAACAGAAGGGCCAACGAAAACGAAACGTAACCAATTGACCAAACAAACGTTTATTGGCCAAAATCCAATATGACACCAAAGCAAATGAATTGAAATGTAGCAGGACAAGTGTCTGTCGGCTGGACATAGGGCACAGGACACTCCACTGCTGCTTGCTACTCCTGGTGCTGCTACGGGTACTGTGACTCGCTGTGATGTCCGAGTGAGTGACACATTCTGTGAATTGTTAACGCGTCTGCCAATACATTTTCTACGCAAACAGACTAATACATCAAACGTATCTTCGATCATGCCCAAATACACACACACAAACAGGGGGGACACTTGTATATTCGTGTTAGTGATGTGGTCCAGGAGAAAACTGGATACCTTTCAATGTGAGTAATCGCATACAACTGGATTAGAGAAGAATTAATTTTGTAGGACATCGTAAGACATCGTAAAACGAACAACAGGCTCTATGAAAAATACCCCAAATGAAAAATACCCCAAATGAAAAATGTCCCAAAAAAATAATGAATTCCTCAAAATAAATGAAAAATCCCCCCATAAGCCCAATATGGAAATTTCCCCAAAAATTCTGAAAAATCCCCCCAAACAATTTATGAAAAATTATTTAATGCAAAATTTCCCAAATATTATGAAAAATACCCCAAAGATACATAAAAACAAGTGGACAAATAGTAAGTTCGGCCGGGCCGAATCTTATATACCCTCCATCATGGATCCTTAAAAAGTCAATAAATAAGAAAACCAGTGAAAAAGTTGCAGTCGGGTAAACCGACTTATATATACCCTCACCCTCATTAAAAACATACAAGTCTCATATTTCAAAGTATCGAAAAGTTAAATGTGTGAGTAGCTACCATCATTTGATGTAACATCTGATGAAAAGTCATAATAGCAACCTAGAATACTGAATGTTTTAGAAAAATATTGTATTACATGATTTTACAAAAAGGACGGAATATAAAGCAGAGTTTTTACTAGAAAATTGTATGTAGTTAAAGCTTTACTAAATATAGAGTTTCGGAAAGAATCGTTGATCGAGTTTATATAATTACACGATTTCTAAAGTGGGTGCAATGGTACATTTGTATGGGAGGTACCAGAAAAGGAGTTGCCAGACTGCCAAGTTTTTGTCCAAAACTTAGTCCAGTTATACCATTACAAAATACGGAATTTGGGCAGATCGCGTTGGTCGTATTGAAAGTATTACACGGTTTATAATGGGTGGAATGGTAAATTTGTATGACAGGTACCAGAAGGGGAGTTGCCAGACTTCCAAGTTTTTGTCTAAAAATTTGTCTAGCTATACTTTTACTAAATACAAAATTTGGGCAAAATGTCGTTGGGCATATTGGTGTTATTACACGATTTCTAAGGCAGGCGGGATGGTACATTCGTATGGGAGGTACCAGAAGAGGAGTTGCCAGACAGCCAAGATTTTGTCGGAAACTTTGTCCGGTTATGCCTTTACTAACTACGGATTTTGGACAAGATCGAACTTGCAAGTGTTGATATTATTACACGATTTATAAAGTGGGCGAAATAGCAGATTTGTATGGGAGGTACCCGAAGGAGAGTTGCCAGACTGCCAACTTTTTGTCCACGACTTAGTCTTACTATACGTTTACTAAATACAAAATTCGGGCAAGATCGCGTTGGGCATATTGGTGTTATTACACGATTTCTAAGGTAGGCGGGATGTCACATTTGTATGGCATGTACCAGAAGGGGAGTTGCCAGACTGCCAACTTTTTGTCCAAAACTTAGTCTAACTCTACTTTTACTAAATACAAAATTTGGGCAAAATGTCGTTGGGCATATTGGTGTTATTACACGATTTCTAAGGCAGGCGGGATGGTACATTCGTATGGGAGGTACCAGAAGAGGAGTTGCCAGACAGCCAAGATTTTGTCGGAAACTTTGTCCGGTTATGCCTTTACTAACTACGGATTTTGGACAAGATCGAACTTGCAAGTGTTGATATTATTACACGATTTATAAAGTGGGCGAAATAGCAGATTTGTATGGGAGGTACCCGAAGGAGAGTTGCCAGACTGCCAACTTTTTGTCCACGACTTAGTCTTACTATACGTTCACTAAATACAAAATTCGGGCAAGATCGCGTTGGGCATATTGGTGTTATTACACGATTTCTAAGGTAGGCGGGATGTCACATTTGTATGGCATGTACCAGAAGGGGAGTTGCCAGACTGCCAACTTTTTGTCCAAAACTTAGTCTAACTCTACTTTTACTAAATACAAAATTTGGGGAAGATCCAACTAGGCGTGTTGATATTATTACACGATTTCTAAAGTGGGCGAAATAGCAGATTTGTATGGGAGGTACCCGAAGGGGTGTGGCCATATAGCCCATTTGCTATCCCATAAGCAGTTTTGGGAAAATATTAAGCCATGCCAAATTTCAGAGTGATTGTTTAACTCTTTCGAAAGTTATCGTGCGTACCAGCAGGACAGACGGACGGACAGACGGACATGGCTCAAACGATTCAGAAAGTCATAAAACGAATTTGGTTCAAAGACACCTGGGGTCTAATGTGGATATTTCTATGTGTTACACTTTTGAGCCGTATCAAATGATATATACCCTCCCACCGTAGGGTGAGGGTATAACTAACTGAGTTTTTGGGCCGCTCGTGACCCGATAGTCCCAGGAACCCGATCACAAATTTTATCCAAATCATGAAAATAAATGCATATTTGGGTTCGCGAGAAAATTTCGTTGCATTTCGATACCCATATGTCCATGTTTGTCAAGGGACGGTTTTTGGGCCGCTGGTGACCCGATAGTCCCAGAAACCAGATCAAAAAATTTAGTAAAATCGTGAAAATAAAGGCATATTTGGGTTCGTGAGTAAATTTCGTTGCACTTCGATACCCATATGCGCATGTTTATCATGGGCCCTTTTTTGGGCCCCAAGGGTCCACGGAACGCATGAGCACGCCCATTTTTGAGATTTTTTTCCCATCTATAAATTATATAAACTTATAACTTAGATGTAGTGAAAAAAAATATTTGAAAAATTTGATTATGGCCGGAATATATTTAGTCCCGTAAAGGGGAACTTTTTCCCCTTTGGTCCGATATGGCCCATTCTCGAACTTAACCTGCTTATGGGCAAAAAACATCTTCCAGCTTTTTAGCGTTGGTCGTTCGCACTCTATCGTGATTTCAACAGACAACAGACGGACGGACGGACGGACTGACGGACAGACGGACATCGCTAGAATGTCTTAGAATGTTACACTGACCAATAATATATATACTTTATAGGGTCGCAGATCACTCTTTCGAGGTGTTGCAAACGGAATGACAAACTTAGTATATACTCCATCCTATGATGGAGTGTATAAAAAACAAAAGTACGAAGAATAGCCCCAAATTTAGGGTAATTCTTCATTGTGGAATATCACCCGAAAATGTGAAAAGCATACCCAAATAAAAATGGAAAATTCTCAAATTGTGTATGCGATTTTTTGGGGAATTCTTCATTTATTTTCTTGGAACATTTTTCATAGAATGCGAATAACTGAAAACGTATTTTTTCCCTCATGTAAAATCTGAAAAACTGGACTTAGCACTTTGTTACTTAGCACAATGAAAAATTCAAAATTTCATTCTAATGAAAAATTTTCCAAAACCAAAAAATTAAATATTACCCAAAAATTATGAAAATAATCCCCAATTTGTAATCATTATGGAAAATTCTATAATTTTGTATGAGATTTTTTTTTTTGGGGAATTCTTCATTTTTTTTCTTGGAACATTTTTCATAGAGTTCGAATAACTTAAAACATATTTTTTCCCCCATGTAAAATCTGAAAAACTGGACTTAGCACTTTGTTACTTAGAACAATGAAAAATTCAAAATTTCATTCTAATGAAAAATTTTCCAAAACCAAAAAATTAAATATTACCTAAAAATTATGAAAAAAATCTACAATTTGTTTTCATTATGGAAAATTCTATAATTTTGTATGAATTTTTTTTGGGGAATTCTTCATTTTTTTTCTTAGAACATTTTTCATAGAATGCGAATAACTTAAAACGTATTTTTTCCCCGATGTAAAATCTGAAAAATTGGACTTAGCACTTTGTTACTCTAAGGTAGCGATTTGTCAAATAACCCAAACTTAGAACAATGAAAAATTCAGGAGATCGACAGTATTTAATCGATCCACGACCTGCTGCCAATGTCGTAGTGCCAATTTTCCATTTGGACATTTTAAATAAATTATTTGGGAGTATTTTTCAGTTTTCTTTTTGGTTGAGTTTTCATCAATTTTTGTGAATTTGTCATTTTATTTTTGGGGTAATTTTTCACACAGCCTTCTAAGGCCATCTAATCATGCCCATCCGTTTGTCGGCCAGTGTATTTGTGGAAAGGCCATTGCACCAGCGCTGTAGAATTTGTCCACAGTTTAGACTATATCGCTCGTATATCTGCAATAAGTTTGCAACAAATTAGATTTCTTAGTGATACTTGTCGTGTGTTTGATTTCACCTGGGTGGATTATTAAGGACTTTTCATGGCTTCTTTCACTTGGATTTCTCTGCCTTTCATGGTGGTAGACGCCTAACTCCTTTCTACCTGGGGCTTCTGAACTCAATCGACCGACATGAGTCAGCCCCTGAAATCATATTACATATTTCTAATCATTTGGATATTCATGATCATTTTTTTTTTTTTTTTTTTTTTTGACTAACACTCTGGGGAGTGCAATGCACTGTGTTAGCGATGGGAAATAAGGGTATTGGAGGGAGGAAAGAGGGAGTAGTGTTTGTTGACGTTGGCCTTGAATTTGGTAATGTTATAGCAGGCAGGAAAAACACTTGCAGGAAGATTATTCCACAAACGAACAGTCCGGCTGAAGAACGAATTTTCTCTATAGTGCGTCGTCCGGTCAACCGGCCATTTGACAATGAACGGATGAGAGACCCTGGATAGCCGAGTATTCCGGCTAAATGTTCTAACGTCAGGGACCAGACGACGGATGTCTTCTGAACAGATACCATTAAAATATCTATAGAATAGCGATACACAACCCACATTGCGGCGATGCTGTAGAGAGACAATAGAGCTGGATACCCTACCATCCCCTATCATCACCACCGCTCTCCTCTGTACACGGTCCAGAAACTGCAAAGATGTCATTGGAGCCCCTGCGCATATATGGGAGTTGTATTTATTGTCATGCCCCAACCAAACGTCATAAATCTATTCCAGGGCCTGTATAACAATTCTGTGGTCTCGTTGACTTTCTCTTTTCTCGGCACATGGTTACAAATTAGGCAAATAAAAAAGTGGCTATCCTTTCGTCTACTGCTGTGAAACCCTCGACCAGATGTTGCAACATTTAATTCTCGGATTCCACGACATTTATGGGTTCACAATGTCATCCTAGTTTCCTCCTTCAATTTATTGAGTCTCTTCCGTTCCAGTGGAGACTTGATGGCGTCCCTTTCGGAATGAGGGAGCCAATCCATTCACTGACTTGCTGAAAGCATGTTCGGGGCTCTATTTTATATCATAAGTTATTGAATTTGGTGTCGGCAATAGCTTTTCTCGATTCAGGTCGATTTTTATCAGGGTGGCTCTATACGAGTTGGGGTCCAACGAGCATAGTTTAACCGCAGGAGTGTCACAAGGTTCTGTCCTCTCTCCTTCTCTATTTCTTGAGCGGTGGTGATGATAGGAGATATAAGGGTATCCAACTCTATTGTCACCCTACCGCATCGCCGGAATGTGGGTTGTATATTGCTGTTCTATAGATATTTTAACGGTATCTGCTCCTCAGATATCTGTCGTCTTGTCCCTGAAGTAAGAACATTAAGCCGGAATACGCGGCTTTCCAGAGACTCTCATCCGTTCGTCGGACGACGCACTCTAGACAAAATTCGTTCTTTAGCCGTACTGTCCGTATATGGAACACAGAAAAAAAAGACAACCAAAAATTTCAATGAAAATATTTGTGCAAGAATTTCATAACTTCTCAATGAAACTTTTCGTTAATATGCTAAAAAATTTGTCAAATATTGAAACAAAGTTTGATGAAATGTATCAACAAATCAATTCAGAAAATATTTGTATATTTTTAATGAATTTTTTTGTTGATCCCATTTATCAAATTTCGTTTTAATATTTGATACATTTTTAGCATATTTACGAAAAATGTTATCAAATGTTAAAAGAAATTTGATAAATTGAATTGACAACAAATTTTATATTTTTTATGAGTTGTATTTTGGTTATCTAATTTATAAAATTTCTTTTAATATTACATACATTTATTCGTAAATTTACCAAATATTAAACCAAATTTAAAAAATTATAATATTTTTCGATCTATTTTTTTTTTCAATTATTATTTCTTTACTAAGTCTTGGGAATAAATCCTTACAGACTAGATTACAAAATTAAAGTAATAAGTAAATACAAAAATATATATTTTATTAAATTTCGTTTTAATATTTAATAAAATTTTTCATAAATATGCTAAAAAACGAAATTTGACAATTGTTGATGAAAAAATTTATTGTGAATTTCAAAAATATTTTTAATGAACGACATACACATTTTTTTTGTATATATGAAACTTTCTTCATCAAAGATATTTTTGATAAACAGTATACGAATATTTTCTTTAAGTCGACAAATTGTTTTATCACAGGATTTTCAATGAATTTTTTGTTTGAATTCGTGAATATCTTCATTGAATCGAAAAATTAGTTTTTTCTGTGAATATTCTTCTGGCAAGTGTATTCCCTGCCTGCAAATTCAAGGCCAGCGTCAACAGACACCACTCACTTATGCTCGTTGACCAGAAGAATACATCGCTTGGTGTATCTTATTTAATTATTCCCATGGATACATAACACGACGAATCAAGTTAGATAACGATACCCAATACCCGATACTAATGGCCAATATTGTTTCAACACTAGTAAGGGCATACATACATATGGACATGTATGTGTGTAGGTCCCTAAGTAGAAATGATGTATGCCGTGTGGTTGGATGGGTGGTTGGCGTTCAAATGCGCATACATTTGACCATGCACACGGGAATGTCTGTTCGTCTGCTTGGAATGTGCATGTCTAGGTCTAGGTATTGCGCTGGACACGTGTGCCGTGTATCCTGGCTGTCACATAGTCTGGGACATCAAACGGAATACAATAATTTAATTTCATCACCCACTTACAAGATGGGTTAATTTGTCATATCGTATTGTATTTGTGGTTTTAAATCTCGAAAGTGTTAATATTACGTGTGATTGAGGGCCATGCGAGACGTGCAGGTAGATTTTAAGATCAAATGTACGCTTGCCAAAAACGAGACGAGACGTGAACAATTTTCATTTATTTATTGCACAGTAGTTGTGACATCACGATTGCGGACAAAATACATTTAATAAATATTTGTTGACAACTTCAGAACACAAAAAGTCTTTTGGTGTAGCACAAAACAGTCATAGTCTACCCGAATAGCATGGCCACCTGACCTCACTATGCCGTGTTCATGTCGACATTATACAAAGTCAAATGTCATTATGTGACATTTAATTGATGTCAGTCTACCTTAAGTTGATAGTTCAAATGTACCGGGGACAAACCACAAAAACCAATGACATCAATGATCCCACTTTGACCAATTGTGTCCTGAGCATTTTCAAATGAGTTCATTTACCACACACGTAATGGTGTAGAACAAAACACCTTCGCTCACAGCACGGCCCCACACGGGGACATAGACGAGCAACGAAGAGCCAAAGGTTTGCATGGCCCAACTGTGTTACAGAGTATTATGACTTAGTGCTGATGTCTGTAACGACTTTTGTAGTAATACTTGTGGATTTTACTTAGACGACATTCGAATATGTGACAATGGTGTGTGAAAGTAGAGTTGGCACGGGATCCTCATTAAATTCACATAGAGACTATTTGAGAAACATGTGCGAGACTATCTTATAACGAGGTTAGATGTAACAAATTTATATGTGTGATTTTCTACGAAATAACCAGTCATTTCTACGACAAAAAAAAAACAACAAGAGAATTCTCTTTGAAAACCTCACGGAAATTAGTGACATCTAGAGTTTGCAGCCGAACTAATGCATCTGTATGCGATGTTGATAAGGTCTACGCCAACAGCCCAGCGTCGATTCAAGACCTCAAAGATAGAATGCGTGAGTCTATCGATTTGGTTATGTAATTTGCGATTTGGTTATGGAAAATTTCATGAAGTTAATATGGTCCTGTAAGCGTTGTCGTGGTGGCCATTTGGCAGATATTCTTTTTCATTATTAACAGCATACCTTCCTCTTCATTATGAAATAGACATCCGATCATTTATCTGAAAAAAATTGCATTTTTCTTTGAATACCAAAATATCACTTCTTCAACAAATGGGGAAACCAAAGGGGAAAACCAACAAATGGAATAAAATAAGCTAAATTCGAGGATACTGAAAAAACGACAAAAAAATAGTCTACGACCTGTAAAATATAGAGTATGTAAGAAAAAGTTTTAAAACTAATAGTAAAGGGCCAGAAGTGTAATATGAAATAAATGTCTGACAACAACAGTTGCCAAAAAAACAGAAAAAGGGACCAAAATCGGAAAAATTAGAAAAAAACAAATATTTCAAATTAATATCTAAATTGTAAACCAGTGCACTTAAACAAATATTTTGTGTTTGACTGGAAAAGGGAAATATACTCTCACAAAGTAGAGGGTAAGCAAAATTTCTCATTTCATATTGATACTTCATTAAAATCAGTTTTGTTTTATTAAATATTAATTTGTGTCCAACGGCTAAAATCGATGTCTAAAACCACCACCTCATAATAACAAATTAAACGAAATCGACACAAGACTTTTACTTCTATGCCAAACATGTTTGTTCTGATCGATGTTTGTACTTAACAAATCCCGATGACTTTAAAACTTGTAAATTTCCTTTGCGAAAAATCAGGCGATTTATAATAAAAATATTTGGAAATGTGCATTTACTTTAGCTACAACAATCCTTTGTCATCTTTATTTCGTCCTTTGTTGGCTTTCGATAATACAATGTATCTTTAACACAGACACACACACACACATACGACGACATACATTCATTGAAATGCCGGTAATAAATCTTGCGCTGATACTTTAAACAATGATAGGCTTCGCATTTTTCCGTTAAGAAAACATTAGATTTATAGATTAGATAACGGCAACGAATGCGAGTGCTGCAATATGTGTGTGGTTAGTCTGTGTGTGAGTGTGTGTGTATATATTTACGAACATAAAAAGGGATATTTCAGTTTTCCCGTATCCGTTTGCCGGTTTTAGACATACACTCGAGATTAAAGCTCGGTTATATATGAAGACCCATACACGCAGAATGAACAAATTGCCAAACGGATTCACAAGAACTTAAAACCCCAACATCGAAACTGATATTGCCGAAGATTTCTATCTGTTCAGCCACTTGGTCCATCAAGACCGGAGACTCGGTCTTCAGTGTCTGCACTTTCCATGGTATATGTCATCGAACGACTTTTGTGTCAGGAGCATTTGAATTCATTCGTCATGAACCAGCTAGCACAATCACTGTGTTTTGATGCTTAAACACGTTAATATCGGATGTAACTCATACGGCTAACTGTTCGTTCGCGGTCTATGGCTATGAAGGTACACATGAGAATTCCCATATTTCGTCAACTGCTACCAAAAAAACTGCAGAAATGTTTCATCCACAAATTTGCATCGCCATCTTAGCGATTCATTATTTTATAATATTTTATATTTTATTTATTTGTTTTAATCTGACGAAACTATTTCCAACTAGTAAGTTGTAATGCGCCTATGGCGCCCGTTAATTTGCTTGAGAAAGTATTTGTTACTTAATTTGTTAATGAGACAACTATTTTGTAAAAAAAATTCCGAAAAAAAATAAAATTGGAAAAAAAAAATTTGTGAAAAAAAAAATTTTGAAAACAAATTTTTGTTGAAAAAAAAAATTTTGTGAAAAAACAAATTTTTTCGGGAAAAAACAAAATTTTGTTGAAAAAAAAAGTTTGTTGAAAACAAAAATTTTTGTTGAAAAAAAATGTTTGCTGAAAAAAAAAATTTTTGTTGAAAAAAAAAAAATTTGTTGAAAAAAAAAATTTTGTTGAAAAAAAAAAAATTTGGAAAAAAAAATTTTGGTAAAAAAAAAAATTGGGGAAAACACAATTTCTGTACAAAAAAAAAATATTATTTTTTTTATTATTATTATTTAAAGAATTATTATAGAATGCCTATTTAAATTCCTACGTACTGCGTGACAGAGTCAATGAATCAGGGAATCAGTGTATCAGTGTATCAGTGAATCAGTGTCGAGGGTAATTATATATTAAGATATTAAAATTGGCTAACGGCTCGAACATTTTTTCAACTCATTTAATAGAAATGATTACATGTTCCTTCTTTTAAAGAAAATCCCATCTCGTACACATGCTGGTTTACCGCCTGTAGGTCGAACACACATTTATTACATGAGCAGGCAAAACATTCTGAGTGCACCACTCGTCGTTATACCAAATCAAGTTCGTTATCGTGTACTCGTTGCTGTATTGAGAATTTGAAGGGCTTGAAACACAAGCAGCCAACAACAACAATGTATGTATTTAATAGCAACAAAACTAAAGTCGGATATAAATCAACAGCACTCATGCCACAGATTGTTAAAACATTCGGCCTACATTTCAGATTATCAAAAGAAACAGAAATAGATTAAAGGCAAGGGGAAAAAAGTAGGAAAAGTCAATGACGCCGCCTTCGTCGTCACCGTCACCGTCACCCCTCATCCGTCTCATGCCCTTTAAAGTTCAATTCATCATTTTCACCTAAAGAACGGCCAGTCAGTGCAAGTCTTGGGCGTCTCTATTCAAAGTCAACACTAGAGACGTGTGTAATTGTTCCTTATCATCATCATCATCATTAACGTGTTGTTTTTAATAACATTAAAAGCTACTTTTCCCCCGACAACATTTATGAGAGAGCAAACAAACCAATACTCCTTGTCTCCATATCCGCAGTGTAAAATGTTACCGGTGTTATACACTAGATTAAGGTCTAAAAGTCCGGTCTTGCATATAAATGATTGAAATCATTTTCAGGTTTTCTGGTTTATGCTGTTGTTGTAGTTGTACGGCTTGGTTTCTTGGAAGGACATCATCATGGATGACTTGACATTTTTTTTTGGTGTGTCTGTGTGTGTGTTTGTTCATTTCGGTTCGGATAGACTCGGGGTGTATGAAAAGAATCTAAAATTCACTTTGGTTGTCATTTATGCCTACTTATGTATACTCGTTCCTACCTTGTTAAGGCCATCAGACCAGCCCGGGATCGCCGTGGTGGTGGTTGGAAGGAAGAGTCGGGACGGGGATGAGATGACACTGTCCCATATTTACATTAAGAAAATTAAAAAGTTTATAAATGGAATTTAAATGTCTTCAAACAGTTTTATTTATATAGATATGCGCACATACTTTCATTAGAGGGAGCTGGTGAATGAACTTGTACAATTTTTTTTTTACTTAATCACGACTGATGAATTTACCTTTTACACCACCAGCGGCGGGGATCAATCTAATGATTGTAATGGTTTTGGATTTTATCCAAGTCATGTAGTCACACAATTCGATTATTAGCAAATAATCCAATAGTACAGATTGTTTCTTAAATGTTTAATATAGAAATAATCACACAGTTTAAGTTTTTCATTATAAATAATATTTATTTTTTATTGGCTAATAATTTTACAGATTTATTGCTATAATTTGAGCAAATCTCAGGATAAGCCACGTAAAAATGCAATGCAAAGTGTTGTTCTAAGGGTGCTGCAAAGAGGAAAGTGGTAGATGGGTTTGTTGAAATTTTTCTGGAATTTGAAGGAAAGACACACGAACTGTTTGGCGTAAGGTTGGCTTTCTTTCTAAGGTGCATCGTTCGATCCAAATTTGACGACAAATTGATGATAGGCCGCGTGTCCTAACAGTAAAGACTAGACGAAGCATATCCGAAGAAAAGACTTAGATAAAGTAATATCTATATTAGTGGGACAATATCAATATTGAAGTGGGACAATAGAGTTGGCTAGCCTATTATCCCCGTATCATTACCACTGCACGTTCCAGAAGGTACAAAAATGACTTTGATGACCCTGCCCATAAATGGGAGTTATATTCCGTTTTAGGCCGGATGTAGCTGATGTAAATATGAAGGATATTAAATGCTTCTTTCAACACTTGAATCCATAAGCATCAGTCGGAAGGCGTTAAACGACAACTACAGGGTTTTTAAACACGAGGTTTTATTTTGGTATTCAAAGAAAAATGAAATTTTTTGAGATAAATTATCGCATGTTTATTTCGCCATAAAAAGGAAGGTATGCCGTTAATAATGAAAAACAACATCAGCCAAATGGCCACCACAACCACGCTAACAGGACGAAATTTTGCATAACAAAATCGCAAAGTGACTGCCCTATGTCCTCGATAGCCTCACGAATTCGATTTTTGAGGTCTTGGGCTGTTGGTGTAGACCTTATCTAACAAGTGGCCCCGAAGGAAGAGATCGCTAGGTGTTAATGCACAAGATCTCGGTGGCCAATTGTGATCATCTCTTGGAGAGATAACACGATCAGGAAACTTTTCCCTTAATAGAGCAATGGTTTCGTTGCTTGTGTGGCACGTAGCGCCGTCTTGTTGAAAGTAAACGTTCTCCAGATCAATATCATCCAACTCCGACCATGCAAAATCTTTAATCATCTCTCAATAGCGCAATCCATTCACCGTAACTGTTTATTGAACGTCATTTTCGAAAAAGTAGGGTCCAATGACCCCGCCGGACCATAAACCGCACCAAACAGTCATACGTTGAGAATATAGACGATTCAGCTCAGCCATGTACCAGACTTATATCACAGCTAGGTGCAAATTTGACTGAGATCAGAGTAACCAGAAAGTACTATCAGAATTATGTTTACATTTTTATTGGAATTAATCCATTGCACGTCGCAACGCGTAGTCCGATTCACACAAATGCTTTACAAACGAATAGAGAACAAAAGTATTTCCTGCATTTGGCGTGACAGAAGATATCGACATTCCAACTATTACTCGGACCACATGGACTGTAGGGTGTCCAAAAAAAATGTGTTTTTTTTTGCACAACCTGATTTCGATAGCTTATGGTATGGTAAAGTATTTTTGAGATTTTTGGAAAAAGTTTAGAGGTGCCACAAACCGGGTTTTTCTGAGGTTTTCGTATTTCAAGCACAAGTTGGTCAATAAAAAACATTTTCAAAGTCGTCATTATTTCTAAAGAAAATTGTTTGAGCTTTAAAAAAATCAAAAATACGTTTCCACATATGCTTCCAAAAAAAAGGATGATTTCGAATTTTTGGATTTGGATTTTGGACACCCCAATTTGCAATATGTTAATATGGTTTGTTTGTCCAATCAGTGACACTTGTCCTGTATACAACAATATCTACTATTGTATTCTACACTCAATACTTTGGCTATAATTCCATGGCCACACAAACACCCTAAGAAATGGTTAGCAGTTGTGCAGTTGTCATTTGTTGATAATGTCTTAATTACTCGCATACTTCCTAGGTATAATAAAGTAATTATCGTTATTTAAACAAAAATTAAAACTCATTTGAACAGAAATAACAAACTTACAGAAAGATAATTATTTAGCAACATCTTCATCAGCTACACCAACTCAGCTAGAGGCCACCCTCCTCCCCCACCGTGATGGCATTGCAGCTGTCATTATGACCAACTGTTGCCAAAAACGCAAAATAAAAAATATTAGAAAGTATTCGTACTACTTTAACAGTGGAATAACAAAAAAAATTATCAACTCGAATAAAAGCCAATTAAAACGGATTCTTTGCCAAGTAGAAACTTCATCACATCACCGAGACATTTCGCCGTCCTCGCCGACCCTCTGTTGTCTGTCCGGGCTACTGGAGAGACCACATGGATTAACTGGGGGGGAAAGGAGAAGAACAAGAAAACTACACACAAGTTTTCTTTGCAGTAGTGGAATGCATTTAAATCTAATGGGAATAATGAAATACTCTTCCCTTTTAGAACTTGATGAACAGGACTTGCTTAGTTTCATTCAAGTCTGTATTTATTTTATACAGTGACTTGAAACAAATGAAAAGTGATCATGACTTTTAATGAAATTAACAAAACAACGTATTAGAAACGATAATTTGGGATCGACTAAAGGAGGAATTAGGATTTCCGCATAATCGGGTTTGAGAACAGGCTGCCTGAATATTCAATAAAGAGTTCCAGTGGATGCAAATCAGCTGAGCCTATATTTTAAACAGCTGTGTAAAAAAAATGCCCCAAATGAAGAATTCGCAAAATAAATAAAAAAGTCTCCAAAAATTCCTCAATGACAAAAAGCCCTTCAGCGATGGCGGCGATGATTTTGGGTATTTTTTCATTTGGGGTAATTTTTTATAGAAACATTTTAAACGGCTCCATAAAAATATGCCCCAAAAGAAATGAAAAAACCCCACAAAATCCAAATATGAAAATTTCCACAAAAATTTTGAAAAATGCCCCCAAACAATTTATGAAAAATGGCCGAATGAAAATTCCCCAAATATTATGAAAAATACCCCAAAAAAAGAACAGTAAAAAAAATATTTATTTTTCATTCTAAACCCAATCGGCGATGATTTTGGGGTAATTTTCATTTCGGATATTCTTTATTGGGAGTATTTTTCATATAACCATTTAAACGGCTCCATAAAAATATGCCCCAAATGCAAAATGCCACAAAATAAATGAAGAATCCCCCCAAAAGCCCAATATGAACATTTCCACAAACATTTTTTAAAATTCCCCAAACAATTCTTGAAAAATTACCCAGTGAAACCCAGATATTATGAAAAATACACCAAAAAAAAACAACGATTGCGAATAGACGAGCTCGATTCATATTGAATTCTTTTATGAAAATATCCCAAAAACAAAAAGACAAACTCCCCAAAAATAAAAAATTGGGGAATTTTTCATAATGAAAAATTCTTAAAATTTCTACGAGATTTTTGTATGGGAAAATCTTCCTTTTTTTAGGATTTCTCATAGAACCCTTTTAAACATCATTGCAGGCCTAAAGAAAAAAAGGCTGAATATCTGAATTTTGGTTGGCCGAATATTGTACTGACTTCCAATAGGTCACTGTACCGGGGTGGAGTTTGTTAATTTAAAACCACTTCTTTCAGGGAAAGTCATTCACTTGGTTACACCAACTTTAATGCATGCAACTTAAAAGAACTTTACAAACTATTGTTAAGACAAATGTGTGGGAATTGTTTTCGCATTTTCATACATTTTACTTCACAACGGTTTGCAAAGCTGTTTTAAATTACTATCAATAGGGGGGTTTGAGTCTCAGACTCCAAAATTTATCTAAAATTTGAAAAAATATATTTCATTTACGAAATATCCTCCCGATTTACGGTTCTTACAAAGTCTATCACTGCTCTTCATGTCTGACCTTATTCTTGTCCTTAGAGCGCATTCCATTCCGTGCCACTGTGCCCTGACGGTACGTCATCAATGTTTTCATTTAAGTGTTAAAACAAATGTTGCACTGATTATGGCAAAGAAATTGCTTAAATACTTAAACGCTTCAGTGCTGTGTATAATGATTACAGTTTGTATCCGCTGCTTCTATCCTTGTCATCATAGTGTTTTGCGTCGTCTTCTTCGTTTGCGCATTCGTCTCAGCTATTGTTCCGTCGATGTTATTACTTATCATTTGGGTATTGTTCGAGTATGGCGGGATGGAACGAACAAATCTTGATTCAAATGAATTCAATTAATTAACGCTCATTTCAATCGAAAATCATTTGCATAAGGCGTGTGGTGGCAAACGAAAGAGGCAGGGAGCGCGTTAAATTGAAAGCAACAGCTTAATGTTTGCTGATGGTGGTGGCATCGGTGGTGGGGCTGTGCTGTTACCACCGTTGCGCCGCCATTAAGATGGAATGAATGGATAATGGTTCGATGCCAATGTTTGACATCCAAATATTTCGCTAATTTATACAATCTCTTGAATTCGTGACGGTTTGGGGAAATCACATTAAATGACAGGCCTATTTAGGCCAAATCGAATATAAGATTACTGCAATTCGAAATTAATCTATATTTTTAGAAAGCACTTACTTGGTAAGGTAAACGTTGAGAGCTTAAAAGGAATTTGATAGACAAACTCCAAATTGTTTGTTAACAATCACAGAATGGTGTTGGTATCGTATTGTCTGAACGACTAGTCACCAACTCTAGTAGAATTAAACTATATCTGTCCACGTGCAGCTACAGACCCCATTCAAAGGTCCGCAATACAGTCCTGTACGATCTGGATGAATTAAAGCATGCCCGAAGATGGAAACCTTAGATCAAGGGTACAAAACCGGCTCTATGAAAAATGTCCCAAATGAAAAATACCCCACAACATTGAGAATACTCCAAATGAAAAATCCAACAAAATAAATGAAAAATCTCCCAAAACAATTTATGAAAAATTAAACAATGCAAAATACCCCAAACAATTTATGAAAAATACACCAGAAACACATCATTATTGAAATGGTCCCAAAAAAAGAAGAATTACCAAAAAAAAAAAAAAATCGAATACAAAATTGGAGAACTTTTCATTATTAAAATTTCCCTAATCAGATTATCCCGAAAGAAACGAAAAATTCTGTAAAAATAAAAAATGTGGGGAATTTTTCATTGTCTATTTGTTATTGAAAAAAATTAAATTTCAAAATGTCAGGGAAATTTTAGTAATGAAAAATTCTCCAATTTTTATTCGATTTTTTTTTTTTTTTGGGGAATTCTTCTTTTTTTTGGGGCGACATTTAACATTTGTGCAAACAAAAAATCAAATGTTCCCTAAAAATTCATTATGAAAAATTTCCAAATTTGGTATGACATTGTAATTAGGTAATTCTAAATTTTTTTGGGAACATTTTTTATTTTGTGGCATTTTTCATAGAACCGTTTTCCGGTTTCGAACTCGGGTTCTTCTGTGTGATAGTCGCACACACTACCAGTCACAGCCTGGTCACCATTGAGACTAATACATAATTTATACTTCTATATGTATTTTATTTTGCACAAGTCATTATCGTCTCATACGTCTAAGTTTCTTCCATAAAATAGTTCACCTTCAGAATATGGCCATTCGAATTTTATTAATTTTTGTTTTTATAAACCATTTTGCGTTTACTGGCATTACATTCCGTTACAAATTTAACTTGGTACGACTAGGATTAAATTGGTTGAATTATACAATTCCCAGCCGTTAACACACTTATAGGGCTAATTAGACCCACAAATCATTGAATCACCCAATATTACCTCATTAACGCATAAGTTGATTAATAATTTAAACCATAAAACCACCACACATGATGATTAAGCATATTTAACCTGTTCAATTAGACAAATATTTAAGAGTGCAGTAGTAGTGCTTATTGCGATCCCTACATTATAACATGAAGATTTGCTACACTTATTGGGGTGTTTGCAACACTTCATATAATCTAACAGCTTCTAGACGATTTTCAAATAGAACAGCTTGTGAGAGCGGTTTCACTCGAAAGTCATATATTTGAAAAATTTAAGCGAGCAGAGAGTGAGGAGAAGAGGAAGGAGAAGGTAGAACGGAGAAGGAAGAAAGGGGAAAGGATGAAAGGAGAAATGGCAGAACTGAAGAATATTAGCCACTGTGCACTCGATGCATTAGTGCACTCGATGCATTTACATATATAAGCCAATTACCTGCACCTACGATAGCTGCCTAGCTATTTGGTGGTTCCGGTTCCAGGATAAGTAAGTCTGCTTTCAAGTTGTCGTGACTGAAACACGATCTTAGGCATTGGTAGCAGTCCGTGATATTATCTTAATATATATTTACCCTCGACACTGATTCACTGATTCACTGATACACTGATACACTGATTCCCTGATTCCCTGATTCACTGACTCTGTCACGCAGTACGTAGGAATTTAAATAGGCATTCTATAATAATTCTATAAATAATAATAATAAAAAAAATAATATTTTTTTTTGTACAGAAATTGTGTTTTCCCCAAATTTTTTTTTTACCAAATTTTTTTTTTTCCAAAATTTTTTTTTTTACAAAAATTTTTTTTTTTTCCACAAATTTTTTTTTTTCAACAAAATTTTTTTTTTCCACAAAAATTTTTTTTTTCAGCAAAATTTTTTTTTTCAACAAAAATTTTTTTTTTCAGCAGGGTAATTCCAAAAAAAATGACCGCTTACAGCTCAAAAATAAAATTATTATTTGTTATGTATTTTTCCGCTAATATTACACAAAACAAATGTATCTGTCATTTTCCGAAGGATGAACTTACATTTTCTTTATACTAACAAAAATATATGTTTTTTTTTGTTACCCACAATAAATGAATTCAAACAAAAAATCGTATATTTTTTTATATTGTAACGACCGTTACTTTTTAAAAAAATTTTTTTTTGGGAACTAATTTTCTTTGATTTGAAAATAAACCTATTACTTAAAGAAAACATTACAAAGAATTTAATGAGATTTTTTACTTGACACATCCTGTGCAAAATTTTACAATACATGATATTTGTTTCCGAAATTTGAAAACAGCACATTTATAAAGTAACGACCGTTACTTTTTTAATGGTCAAAAATAGTATTGAAATTAGATTTTTTATGAATTCTTTTGGCTGCTACCGATGCTTGAACTTTCGAAGGTCCAAAATTAAGCAATCCTCCTGACATATATTCTTAGGTTGGAATTTTAGGTTGGAAAATCACCGAAAATCGGTAACGACCGTTACTTTGGAAACACCCAGCAAACTTTTTTTTTTCAACAAAATTTTTTTTTTTTCAACAAACATTTTTTTTTTCCACAAAAATTTTTTTTTCCAACAAAATTTTTTTTCCACAAATGTTTTTTTTCCCAATTTTATTTTTTTTTTCGAAATTTTTTTACAAAATAGTTTTCTCAAAATATTTTTTACAAAATTTTTAAAATTAAGTAACAAATACTTTCTCAAGCAAATTAACGGGCGCCATAGGCGCATTACAACTAGTGGCACTATAACGTCCATACTTGGTGTGTGGCATAATGTTGTATCGATGCTGCCTCATCTGGATAGTTACGAGAAAGATAGCGAGAAAGAGGGAGTTAACTTCAAGTAAATATTTGTTTTTCATATCAGAGAGAGAGAGAGACTGTGCTCGTAGAACTCCATACATGCAAGAAATGGTAAATTTTGGAATTAAATTTAAATTCTTATCCCCTATCTAACTAATGGACATAATTATGTTTTTATAAGTTTTCGTTTCATAAACTCTGGTATCTGTACTGTTCTTCGCAGTCGACATCAAAAACTCCGTACTGCTTTTCTCCCTCAATATACCGTTTTTCGATACATAATAAAAAATACTTTTATTTATTGCAAAAATAAGCATTCGTGGCAAAATTATTCAATGGAGAGAAGGCAATGTTTCGTTTGTGGATCGTTGGGTGGAGATATTTATTCATCTCACTAGAGCCGATTGCGAATTCAAAGAAATTACCACGATCGTTGAATATATTTTATGTTTGTCAGGAACTTCAGCATCAGTGTAACGAATCTTCTCTGCAGTGAACAAAACTTGGACGTCAGACAAAATCCGATTAGATGTGCAAACATTGAAGGCGATTCTGACCGTCAAATGTAATTTGAAGTAGAAATGCGTTGATTTCTACACATACCTCAAAACGAAGCCGGAATTGCTTCAAATGACAAATGCAAAACAACCACAGAAGCTGATTCTTATGGAAATGATTATTAATATTTTTAATATATTGAATAAAAAATATACTGCCTTTTGAAAACACATCAGTGAAATCTACTACTTTTGGTTCAAAAACATATACGAGCGTTATGTATTCACGATCTACATTTGTCCTAGCGTGCGTATGATTAATTTTATTTTAAACTTTTAAACGTCTGAAATTCAAATCCCTCATACGACACCAGGGCATTGCAACGAATTCACATTTGATGAAATTAAAAAAAAAATGTTCTAAACTGTTGAACAACTTAGAATAAAATGTATTAAGAAATTATCTGGCAACTCCCCTTCTGGTACCTCCCACACAAATGTACCATCCCGCCTACCTTAAAAAATGGTGTAATAATATCAATATGCCCAACGCGATCCTGTCCAAATTTTGTATTTAGTAAATCTACAGGCAGACAAAGTTTTGGACAAAAACTTGGAAGTCTGGCATCTCCACTTCTGGTACCTCCCACACAAATGTACCATCCCGCCTACCTTAAAAAATGGTGTAATAATATCAATATGCCCAACGCGATCCTGTCCAAATTTTGTATTTAGTAAATCTGCAGCCAGACAAAGTTTTGGACAAAAACTTGGAAGTCTGGCATCTCCCCTTCTGGTACCTCCCATACAAATGTACCATTCCACCCACTTTAGAAATAGTGTAATTATATAAATTCGCTCAACGAATCCTACCGAAATTCTATATTTAGTAAAGTTTTAACTTTATAAAATTTTCGAGAAAAAAATGTGTTTTATAGTCCGCCCTTTTTGTAAAAACGTGCACACTTTCGAGGGGCAAACCAAAATGTAAAACTTTGTTTGCCCTATAATTGAATTGTTTACATTTTTCTGTACAGCTCGAATATTTAGTTTGCCACCTCGAAATTAAACTGAAAATAAAGCCGACAGGGAAGAAATAAGAGTACTCGTCGGTGTGCTGCAAAAAGAGCTCATGTCCACTTTTTTGTGAACTGGAATTAAGGATGCAAAAGTGATAGTCAGTGTCCTGTAAAAAGTCCACAGTAGGTCCCGGTCAGTGAGTATTCAAATTATAACGTACACAGCTCACTGATTCGAGAGAATCAGAAATAATTAAGTAAGTATTGATCTATGTGACCGCCAAGGCAATACAAGTAGCCCTTCGATCAATTCAATTGTAAAGCGTACATGTGTGTCTCTGTAAAATTGTGCACCATCAAATGAAAAAAAGAATCCTCTCGAATTCAAGTAGTGATTTATTATTAGAAATGAGGCACAACAAGAAGCCTCGAGTTGGCATAAGTGTCTCTACTAGATCAAGCCACTGAAGAAAATCTCTGGTGGACGTTATTTCGCCCAAACATAAAGAAGTTTTTACGAATGTTCTCCTTCCAATGCCATGGTGCAGGATAATTCTTATTCGATATAAGAGATATTAATTTTTTTTTTTCAAAAAAAAAAAAAAAAAATAATCTTCCTTATATATGTTTTTTTTTCAAAAAAATAAATAAATAATCTTCCTTATATAATTTGGTTCAATTTCTCCATAATACAGCCTAAATAATTTTATTTAATCTGTTTTATTGTGCTTCGTTGTTGTTTTTGTTTGTTGCCCTTCACCCCAGTTAACATCCACCACCTGACCCCGCTTGCTCAATGGCCATCATCGGTCTTATTAATTAGTTATGGAAAATATGCTTACCATGGGGAATTGATTTGTTAATTTATTAATTCATTTATTAATTTATGCGTTCTGTCGTTACGTCTTTTGTGTGTGTGTGTGTCTTTTTTCTTCTTTCATTTTTTGTATGTTTTGTTCTATTTTCTTTCTGTAATAAATCGCATGGGAGTGAGAAGAGGATGACGACGATGTGGTAGCAGCACCATTTGTGGCCTAAACATATAAAAGGTTAATCAGTCAACCTTAAGTCATGTAATAAATTCAATCAAATTTGCTAATGCAGCCGCCTGCGCTGCCGTTGCCGCCGTCTGTCTTCACATTAGATTCAGACCGTTTTGGGATTAATTTGCCATGGTTTGGTGGACTGGCTACAAGAGCCTGATAGAGAGGTGTACGTGTGTGTGTGTGTGTGTGAGAGAGTGTCGGCGAGTACGGACATTCGTGGAACTCTGTGGCTTGTGCGGTCGATTTACAATAATGGCGTACGCAAGTATTTGTCCAATTAATGGCAATTACTACTTAAGGTGGTAATCTGATTAACTTGTATTACCAAGTCAATATTAGCCGTTTGTTTGTATGTATGTATGTCTCTCATTAATTAACAATAATTTGAGGGAAATCGAAGGCACAGCGGGCACGACAAGGGATGAACTCAAAATCTGAACAAGCCCATGTTGTTGTCCTCGTTTCCTTTTTAGTTTCAAAATGAATGAAATATTTTCACAATAATAATTGTGTGTATGCAAATGAAATGTAACATCAATCCAAAACCCTTATCAAAATCTTAAGCGATTAATGCGAACTAAAAACAAACAATGCATTCAATTGAATGGTCGAATTGTTATCGCCTTTGAATGATAGTTACCGTTTTGCAAAGAGGATCTAAAGAGGATAAAAACCAACCCCCCCCCCCCGTTTGCAGCGGCCAACAACTACCACAAGTTTTCGGATGAACGAATGTAAGGATTTGAACCTAGGCTACTTATACGTTATGCATATGCATATGTATGTGTGCATGTGTTGCATACTTACAGTGAATGGCTCGCATCCATCCATCTCCTATTTGGGATTCTTGTCAATTATCATTTCATTATTCCATTAGGTCTTGTTGGGAATCAAATGCAACGACGATGGGTTAAGCTTGAATTCATAATGCAATTAATTATTTTGTTCAATTAAAACTAGAAATTGGCAAATGACAAATAATATTGTACTTAAGAGCTTAAACATGCACGACATTGCCTACACACGTACACCACACACACACACACACATAGACTTTCATGCTCATCTGCACTTGTATGTGGCAACGTGCACACACATGCAACTCAATATTTACAGTGTGTGGCAGAAGGAAAGATCAGCTGTGCTAATGTCGAATGACGGAGATTTCTGAAAACATTTGGTTATATGTAATTATGGCCAAAAACGCCATCTGGCGAAACAGATAACACATTAAATGGAAAATATTCATAAAAAAGCAATGAGGACAGTCCACAGAGGTCCAGAGTACAATTCCATTAGTCAAAAGTCTGTAATTTTTTTTTTAGCCCGTAATTTGATCTAGTAAAAATTTTTGAGTTCCGTAAAAAACTGATTGTAGGCAACAAGTGAGCGTTTACTTGAAGCCGTCAACATTTTAAATTGGACAATTGGATATATTTTAGAAATATTTCTAAAGCTACTTACTTTTCGTTTCTTTTTTTAAGTTTTAAAATCTGAAAAGGATGAAAAATGTAAATATGAAAGAAAGACATTTCCTTAACCCACTCATAGCCAGCGATGTTATATGGTACAGAGAAAAGAATTTCGTAAAGTTAAAAATGTCAAGGGATTCGAACTCAGGACCCCTATTTGATGAAATGTAAAACTTTTTTTTAAAAAAATGTCTTGGTAATGAATGGTCAAAACTTTAAAAGAGTAAACCTAACACCAACAAATAGAATATTCTTTTGTGCCTCCTAAAATCGAAAAATATTGAAAAGTAGTCAACATTGGAAATATTTCTAAAATATATCCAATTGTCCGATTTTGGCAAGGCCTTAAAATAATCGGTATCTTCTTGTCTACAATCAATTTTTTACATAATTAAAAAATGTTTACTATATCACAGGCTTTTACCCCATGGCTTTTCATTCTGGACCACTGTGCAGCGATCAAGGTGCCCATAAAGACGCTAGATGTCTGTGGGTCCTCACGGATAATATTGGCTGACATTATATTTAATTTAATCGGTTAAATATTCCACAATTATTGTACAGGTTAAAATTATAGTAAAACTATCGGCGGCTGCGGTTAAATAATTAATCCTATTCGTACCAAGTTAAATTTGTAACTTTAACGAATGCCAGTACAACGCAAAAAACGTTTATAAAAAAAACAAAAATTTTAAATTTCTAATGAACATTTTGTTATAGTAAACTATTTAAAGGAAGAAACGTAGACGATGACTAACGTAAAATAAAATACATATACAGGGTTCTCCAACAAGAGGTGTTGATTTGAATCACCCGGTACTTCGGTAGCTGTCACTTTTGAAGCTTTTATTCTTTGACATTTGACAAATATAAGCTATGCCATTACTAGAAATGGAACGATACAGGATTCAACAACGCATTGAAATTATTAACATTCACTACAAAAATGGTGAAAATCTTGCAGTTACAGTTCGCAAAACTAAAAAGTTTCCGGGCCGTGTTATGTCTCGAAGAGGTGATCACAATTGAGCACCGAGATCTTGTGATTTAACACCTTGCGACTTCTTCCTTTGTACTGCATATGATTCATGAAGCTGCTACCTTATTTTGTCTATCACTGTATTGCCATGCAAATCGGCGCATTTATTCGAAGCTCGCCAAAGCAACAGATAGTGGTGGCGAAGGCAGCGGTGGAGAGACATTTGTTTGCACATTTGTTGGCACTCACAACCACTGTGGCCGGACATTGTAACCGCCTCCTTATCAGCTTAAGAATTATAAATTTCAATTAAGGTTTTATTAAGATTTCATAAATACAAAAGAGAAAATTAATTAAAATTTCATTACATGCTGGACACACAAACACACTCGCACACAGACACACACTCACGTACGCAACACCCAAGAGGCGCAAGACGTTTATTTGAAATTGCCATGATTTCTTATAAAAAAAAACAACAATCAATCGTAAAACACGCACAAACACATACAGCCATAGTTATTATCGGGCAGTCAAACTGATGTACAATCAGGACATTCTTGAAATGTCGTATGTCAGCATTTCCTTTGACACACTTTACCCCAACTATGAACTCCGATCGAATGATGGAATGGTGGACGCCCTCCACAAGTATCCTAGAAAAGAACAGCCAAATTCATTAAACAATATGTTGTCATGGTTTTTTGTGTATTTCGAGAATAAAACGACGTGAAAGCCATACCTACATATTTTTGTCGTGTTTTTTTCTTTATGCAACACCTTCGTTTTTGTACTCCTTCGTTGTCCGGCATTCATTTCATAATTAAAGGCAATATTGATTTAGCAGCAGCGTCAAAGGAATTGAAAAATATTTTCATAACTTAAAGTTATCCTCCACAGAAGAATGTTAGGAATGTAATAAAGGAAAAAATTTTTATTTTAAACACACACACACTCGCACACATATTAAAAGATGGAGCCTGCAGTGTGAACAAAGGAATAGTGAGCGGTGAATGCCATGAATTCACCAAAGACTACCCGACACACGGCCGCCGCATGAGTTGAAAGCTGCGCCGGTACATCCATTGAAAAAGGGCGGAACCAAAGTGTGACAGACAAGTTATATTGAACGTCAGGCATGAGTGCATCTTTGAACCGTGGATAATTTTGAAACACTCGATGAGATATTTGGTTATGCTACACATGTCTGGATGTATTTGAATGACCTTTTGTTCATGTAGAACTTAAGTCCTAAAATATTAGTCCTTACATATTATTTTCGATAAGAGAAGGGTTTTATTTGTCACTAGCAGACACTGCTGCTGCGAAGCCAAGATTGGCATTTAGCAGTCACATATTTAGCCACATCTCAATTATCCCGCGACTGTAAACTAAATACCTCGCGGTATGACCACGAGGTCGAATGGAACTCTCAACTCCCAATCTAAATTGTACGGCCACTGTGTGTATTAGGGAAACAAGTGTTCCACTGCTCCATCTCAAGACAACAGATCACAACTCAGGTAGCTCCATTGCCACTCTTACAGGCCTACACAGACTACTCAATACAACAACAAAAATATTGTACTGACCCCTCAGTACAGAAATGGTCGACATATGTTTTCTATGAATATGTTTTGTTTTTAAAACAATTGAGTTCTTGCAGACATAAATTGTCATAATTCGAAAAAAAAACTTGTTGGAATAAATTGGAATAAATTAAAAAAAAAAATTGACACAAAATTATTTTTAATCTATGACAGTTTCAGAGTAATAAACAAATGTAAGACCAAACATTTTTTTTCGTAATTTTTTTCAACAAACTTATTTAATTGAATTGCAGCAGTTTTTGTAATTTTTATTTTGCCTCTACGCTCTTTAATGTAATAACAATTGCCGAGAGCACAAAATGAATCGATATATAGTGATTCAAAAATTGTAAAAAAAAAGTAAAAAGTAATACAATAACGTATACAAATATATTTGATATATATCACCTACAAACAAGTTAATGTTTGTGGTATGGAAAAATATATAACGGGTGTTTTTTTATGAGGTTTTTTTTAATATGAATCACTCTGTTGTCTGACAGCTGTTTTGATAGTTTAAAGTGACGTCTCTACTCAGTATTGTTTGGCAAATTATCATAAATAGGTTCAATCCAGAACAACGCTTCCAAATCGGAAAAAAAATTTTATACCGCAAAATTCTCTTCAGTGATGAGGCGCATTTTTGGTTGAATGGATATGTCAACAAGCAAAATTGCCGTATTTGGAGCAAAGATAATCCACACGCCGTTCAACAATTACCAATGCATCCCGATAAATGTACTGTTTGGTGCGGTCTATGGGCTGGTGGAATCATCGGGCCTTATTTCTTTAAAAATGAGGAAGGACGACGCGTTACCGTGAATGGAAATCGATACAGAATTACGATCAATGAATTTTTGTTGCCAAAACTTCAAGATATGGATGTAAACGAAATGTGGTTTCAACAGGATGGTGCCCCTTGTCATACTGCGGGCGAAACAATGGACTTATTGAAAGAACATTTCAACGACAACATTATTTCGAGAAATGGACCCGTGAATTGGCCTCCTCGATTATTTTTTGTGGGGATACCTGAAGTCATTGGTTTACGTGGATAACCCAGTAACGATTGACGCTTTGGAAACCAATATTCAACGTGTCATTGCTGAAATACGCCCTCAAATGCTTGAAAAGGTGGTCGAAAATTGGACCTCCTGAATGACCTTTGTGCAAAATAGTCGTGGTAGCCATATGCCCGAAATTCTATTTAAATGTTAAAAGACAAGAAATTATCTACCAAATAAAATTTTTTTTTTTGGAATTTCATAATTTGGCCTGTGTTTTATTTAAATTTCAAATCAGCAAGCTCTTAGAAAAACACCCTTTATATTTGCACAGGAGACCTGATTTATAGACCTAGATAGTTAAAACTTAGTCATATGGTAATGATCCGGCAACACCTAAATTTGAACACGATATTTCTTCTCTCCAAATACTAAATACAGAAACATCAGAATTTCAAAACACGAAAGGCTTCACACAGAGACACAAATTACCAAATATTGCATTGATTGCATTCTGTGGCCACCCGGTTATAGTCGGCTAATACAGGCTGTGGTTTCGACGATAACGTGTGTGGTTGTTCTGCTTACAGCTTTGAAGTATTTAAGCGGTATTGGTGCTACGATGGTTTTGTTACCTTACTAATATTAAGTTCTTATAGCCAAAAGCGATCATTCATACGAAGATATGTGGATTGTAGGCGCCCCGGTAGGCGAGTTGGTAGCGTGCTTGCCTATCAGCGTGGGGGTTGTGGGTTCGATTCCCACCAGAGGCTTTGGTCTGTCGCTGCAAAAAATCTAAATATATGGTCTGTGTAACCAGGTTTACCCTTGGACCCAAAAATTAGAATATAAATTTACTTTGTATTGTAATTAATAATAAATAAATAAATAAATATGTGGATTGTAAATTTAATTAATTAAATTTAATGTCTGTTGTAAATTTAACCTTGCCAAACACAAGGGAACATGGATCTCTCACCTTGTTTACTTGGCAAAAATTGCATTCTCAATTAACGATATTCGACAAATATTAAAATTTTTTTACAATTCGTGGAAAAACAAATAAAGTCTTTGGGTAGAAGTACTAAAGATTAATTGTAAAAGATAGTACATAATCATCCATATAGTTAATAGACGATGGGTAATTTCTTCTCTGATCGGTCTCGGTCTCGTTGTGCAAGTGGTATTCTTTATCAGAAAAGCAAGAAAACACTTGCCATAGTTCCAAGTAAGGCCAAAACAAAGGAAGGTCCTGGAAAGCCGAACCAATATTTCATATGAACAATCGATGAGGCTCAGTATAAATTATAGAGATAATATAACTCGGAAACGTTGCAAAGTAGGTTAACATTTATTTTTTTAAATTATCCACTTGATATACTGTCCACATTGGAATTGCAACAATTAAGTGCGGTTTGCAAATATCAACTCCAAAAGGTTCTGTGTAACTGATCCAAAAATATATGAATTTTCCTTTACAGTCGATAGTCGACGGAAATTAAATATTCTATTCAAAGAAATAGGAATCGCTGTCCTCTCGATGCCTAGGGTGATATCCGTTCGGCCTTTACCCTTCACGAATGCAATCGATATATAATTTTACTTTCCGCATTTAACGGATGCGGATACAAATAAATTGATTCTTTATTGACACATTTGTTCGGGTGGTCGCCGAATTTTCGTTTTCTTCGTTTCAATGAACAATTTTACTTCACGTGGAAAATTAAAAAAAAAAAAATACGAAAATATTTCTCTTCCAACCATGGCCCGACCAACAGCACATCCTTTGTGTGTGTGTGTGTGTGTGAGGGAGTGTCCTCTTTACCTTTTCTTCGCTTTTCACACTTGTTATTTCAATAGATCCCCTGCGGCTTTTGAGGCATTGTCAAAAAGGGTCCTTTGTGATGTGCTGTTGCATGCGTACTTACACAATGTCGACACATACACAGATACAGTCATACGTATGTATGTATGTGTGTACGAAAACCATATGCCCCAAGTGTCAATACGTTCTCAGTCGTTGTTTTGAATAGTTTTTTTTTTGTTTGGTCGCCGGCTTGCATCCAGGACATAAAGGCGTTTATTTAATGGTATTAAAGGAACATGTACCACAGGTTCCTTTCACACACACACACACACCTATTCAACGGCATCACCCTTGTCGGCTGTGCTTTCGAGCTTCGATCAATGTAATGGGTTAATGCTTTTATATGCTTTATCAATTTAATACCGAAAGATGGCAAAGTACCTCTGTCCCGTTCATCCTTCTTTTTTTTTGCCCTTCTTTTATTAATATAATTTAATTAAATTTAATGTTCACGCGTACATGTCCTTGAGTGTGTGTCCTTTTGTAGCATGCACGAGAAATGCTGTTTGTTGGTTGTCAATCACGCGCGCGTTCCTGCCATTTTCCAAAGTAATCTGTTTTATTGAAGAACACTGCGAGGAGAATAAAACCCTAAGCTCCGATAACTACTCTAACATCTAAAGGATGTACATGTGAATCTGTACACACTCCGTGCGTAGGTGCACTTCCACATCATCCCAATTTATTGCACTTCCCGTGAACAGAAAACATCATAAATTTTTGAATAGCATGCAAATGGAAGTGTTCATCTTGCTGCCATCCCTTTGGAAACAAACCCAAATGCAGAGGATCCTCCTATGGTGCATGTCGACTCAAATGGACACTTTGAACACGCTGACACGTATGCCATGCACTTTCTTCCTTAACATTATAAATGTTTAGTTCGTAGCTACCCTGGAATATCCATGACGATTGTCTTTATTGAACATATCGCTGGAGAAGTTTCTAAATTATGTCCATCGCATGTAAATCCTTACACTCACTCACAGTCATCTGTCCAAGTGTTATTGCTTAGGGTGCATTACGAGAAGCGACAACAAATCTGATTCAAAGTAGAAAAAAACTAAAAAAAAAAAAACAAAAGAAGAAAATACAACGGATGTTTTATTATCGGCTACAGTGGTGGACAATATTGAAGAGGGATTTTTCCCGTTGAAAAATCTGTCTTTTTTAAATTTTCTCACACATGTAAAACGCATGTTTGGACTTTGTATTAAGTGCAGCTTATTTGCTTCTAAACAAAGTTTATTTGGATGTAAATTGAACTTATTTGCTATTAATATTATGTATTTGTGTGTAAATAATAGTATGTTTGGGAAAAACAGACAACAAACAAGTTAATATTTGGGGTAAGGTGGGCCACCGAGATCTTGTGATTTACCTCCTTGCGACTTCTTCCTTTGGGGCCACGTGATAGATAGGGTCTACGCCAACAGCGCAGCGTCGATGCAAGACCTCAAAAGTAAAATTCGTAAGGACATAGGGCTGCCACTTTGCAATTTGGTTATGGACAATTTCATGAAAACGATATGCTCCTGTAAGCGTAATTGCTACGAAGACCAAACACGCCTTGTACTTGTGTGTAAACATTTAAAAAAGACGTATTTTTCAACGTGCAATAAACACACGTTCATCGTTAGACGCTGTATTAACAAAATTTTCAAAACTACGTCTACATTTGTCCGCCACTGTAGTAACTGCGCTTATGTGCGCATTTCCCCTGTGACGGAGATATAAACTTCGGGAAAGCGAAAAAAAAATAGTCTGAAAACTGCACTCGGTTGTTGCATATTTATATGTGCTCCTTAGTGACTGCGTATCAATCAAGGAGGGGGTGGATTTAACCTCTGGATTTATGTACTTGATACATTTCAACAATTCCGTACGAAACAGAGTCGTTAGATATACTACCGACAGGACGATGGTATTTTAAATTTAATCAGTGTGTAAGTATTGTAAGTGCGATGATATTATTCAGTGAGTGGCAAATTAAATCGCATTCACAGCTTACAGATTGATAGAGGTATTTTAAGTTATGAGAAGCAATGGAGATATCTGTGTGATGTCACAAGGAACATGAAATCAATTGAAGTGGAGTGCAAAACCTATGAAATAGGGACACCGTAGCAAAATGTCGGAATATCTTGCCGTATGTTATAGTCTGAAGTTACCTCACCTGAGAAAATAAAATGTTAGCCTCCGTTTTTAAACTCTAACATTATTAAGGAGGTAGACATATATGTGAGCTATGGATTTGTAAAGGCCTGCTGAGCGTTGCCTACTACGGCCAAAGACCATTTAATAGACAGACGTCCTAAGTAAATTGCTAAATATTTGCAAAACAGGGCTTAAGTGTATATGGTCAGCATAAAACTAGTATTTTTGTCTTATCTCTTTTATAAAACTGTCCAAAGGTGCCATGCGTATAACTGACATCTAGAGTGTGCTTTCAAACAAAAGCGTCGGGAATGACTTGAAACGCCTGCCCTCTGTATTGTCTTTGCTACATCGAATAAATTCAGGCAGTCTACCCAAATCCATAATTGTTGACACAATGTTAATTCACGTTTATAATATACGGGCAGACTGCAGGAAATTGATGACGAATTCGAGACCAGGGTTGCCAGATACAAACTGAATCAGATCTGGAATCAGGAAAAATGTTGCTTGATTTTAGCAGAAAAAAACACTAGTATTTCATTGGTCATATTTCGGAAACAAGCCATGATATCATTGTCTCCTAAAAAAACTTCAAAAATTGAAAAAAAAAAAATATTTCTGTTCGTAATATTGCTCATCTACAGAGGATGTAAATCTAAAACTGATGCTGTGATAAATGCTGTCTCTCATAAGAATTTTTAGATTTAATGGAATTTTAAAAATTAAATAATTTGACCTTGTATCTCTTTGGACCTATTCCAAGGTATCTTCACCTTAGTCTGATCACAGGTGCGTTTAGAATTTGATAATTTCAATTTAGCTGGAAAAATTATTCAATGGCTTGTAACTGGACTTAAAATATCTGGAAAATCCAGCCTATTTCAGTCCGGCTGGCAACCCTACCGGAAACAATTAGGCCATTTAACTCAGGCGGAAAAGTAAAGGCAATAAATTCTATAAATCTCGCAAACGACAGAAGAAGACAATTCTAAGTGCTGTAAAATAAAAAATTCAAAGTAATTATTGTATTACGTCTTGTAGTGTTTGTGTGTCACAATATTCCAAATTCACTATTTCCCATAAAATTCGTAGTTCCCACATTTTAGGTTACTTTACTAAAATGCATTCCAGTATTATGTTTTACTGCAGGAGAATATCCTGACAGCCCCACTGAGTTGGCAGTCATGTTGTCCATGATCAGTGAATCCCACAATTAACTGTGAATGACAAATGTCATTGGAACCATCTAATTGCCGCGATCACAGCCAAAACCCACGTATACTAATATCAATAAGGTTATCTGTGTAACCCGCTAAAGGGTATAAAAGCGCTCTGCGAAATTTGAAAAGAGACAGAGAAATTAAACATCCATTTTATATGGACTATCACACAGTTAAACCAGTTTCGAAAACTAATAATAAAGGGTGTTTTTTATTGGGGTATAGACCTTTAAGTTGGCATCACTTTTTTAACTGGCGGCCATTTTGTCAGCTGTCAAGTGATTAATATTTAGTTTGGTTTGCCATTTCATCATGAACAGGAAGACAAAAGAACAACGCTTGCAAATCGTGCAAATTTATTTCGAAAGTAATGGTTCAGTTCGCGAAGTTCACCGCAAGCTCCGTCCATTTTATGGTCGACATAATCGTCCATCAGAGCAATTAATTCGGTTAACCATGGATCGTTTTCGCACTACGTTTACTCTATGTGATAATACGCATCCGCAGAGACGTCGAACAGTGCGCACCGAAGAAACAATTGCCGCTGTAGAGCAAAGTGTTGAAGAGAACCCGAATGAATCGATTCGCCACCGTGCACAGCAATTGGAGCTTTGTCCATCAACTTTATGGAAGATTTTGCGCAAAGATCTTGGCTTGCGACCTTACAAGATCCAGCTTGTGCAAGAATTAAAGCCGCGAGACCATGCAATGCGTCGTGATTTTGGTGTATGGGCCGAAAATGAGATTCATCTCGATGCTGATTTTCATCACAAAATTTTGTTCAGTGAAATTGGACCTGTAAAATTGGCTTTTTTCGAGCCAGCCGCGGCGGCCACATGCCCGAAATCATATTTAATCATTAATGGCATAAAATTATCCTTCCAATAAAGCCAAATTGATGGACATTAAAATGATTTTCTTGTGTTTTATTTCAATTCGAAGTTCTATACCTCAATAAAAAACTTCTCTAGAAAAGGCATTGGCCGTTCGAAGCCATAACAAATTACCTATGAGAGAAGTTTCTCGACTGGTGCCTCATGAAATGTCAAGAGTAATGAGTAAGTAATAAATTATTATTAATGCCACATATTGTCAAATCTGTGACCTTTACTTTTCTCTCGTGTCAAAGAGTCTTAATGGGATTACAGTAGTTGTAGTTAAATCAGTATTATGGGAAATTCTGAGGAAGGATGACATAGAAAAGAAAATTGTGGACCTTCATTTGGTCATTGGTTCCATTGTTATAAAACTGTATGGCAAATCTCTATTGATGTGAACATATTTAAAAAAAAAAAACTACGGAGTTATAGAATATTCGTGAGTTATATTCCATGCCTTGTTAAAAACTTATCGCAAAGAAATAATATCTTTTAAAATCGGCATATTGTAATCGACTTTTATGAACTGAAGCCCGTAATTTTTACACTGCATAAGACTAATAATTCAATATTTTTGAATCATTGAATTAAAAAAGAAAAATATGTAGCAAAACTGTCAAATCTGGATATCGAACAAATCCCACACGCTGAAAAAAAAAGTATTTTTTAAATGTGTTTGGTCGTTGCACCAATTAGAGCTTAATTCTTACAACACAAAGCTTATTTGGATGTAAATATAACTCGTTTGCTATAAATATTACGTAATTGTGTGTAAGCAATAGTGTGTTTAGGAAAAACTAACAACAAACTTATTAAATTCAACAAAGTAAATACAACAGTAGACTTTTCTTGTGTGGCACCGTAAAGGAATGATGCTATGTGAAAAATCCATTGACGATTCAGACCGTAAAGCCGTATATCAAGCACGCCCTTTGTGAGATATGGCCAGAATCCATGACGAATTTCTATGATAATTGGCTTGACGGGATGTGCTTCCAGTCTGGCCAGTCCCTTGAATGAAATCATGGTCCATTATTTATGGGAAATGTCTGCTTGTTCGTATAAACCAATAATGTGCCAAAAGCATTTATATGTGTTCTATAAATTATCAAATGAAAATAGTATTTTCGCCCGTGTAATTCATGTTCCAGTTTCCATTTTTTTTATAGTTTTATTTCATTGAAGAGATTTTGTTTTGGTTTTTTCTTTTAATCGGTGTTAATCAGACAGGTATCGAAATAAATAAAATTCCCAGATGTGTACCACTTTTTTTCAACGCTGCATGTATATTAAACAATATATTTTGCCATATCATGTGTCTTTAAGATTTAAAGTTGTACCCGCGTATTCATAAAAAATTTTAAAAAAAAAACCTTTGTTAAGAAAAATTTATAAAAATACAAAAACAATTTCCACACATATATTTTAACAAAGGTTTTTTAAATTTGTGTGTTATTCGTTATTTTTACAACATCTGTTGTTTGAGTGTTTTGTTTCTACAGATTTTTGTTAAATGTTCCTACTTGATCACATCCCAACGAAGACCTCGCAAGTCAACAAGTGGTTAACTGAATTCAACAACTGGTTAACAGAGTATCCTCTGACAGTTTCAGATACCCAGCTCTGGACAATAGGGTAACAATAGTCTTATTCAGTCTGTCTTTCTGTCTGAGTAGTGCCATCTCAATTCTGGCTGTCGTCGCTGGATAAAAGTAGTAAAACTTATACTCGTACAGCCGTCCGTACGTACACCCACTTCATTTTGTTCATTTTGCCAGTAATTCACGTTGTTGTAGCTGTTGTTATTTTTCTTTTATTGTCATACGTTGTCTTCCTGATCCCTCGCCTCTGTTTGTGCTCCCACTATGAACACAAATTGAACTCTCAGTCGTAAATATTTCATGAGTTGAATTTCACTTTGTTTTACTTGTTGCATCCAATGCCTGATCCCTGGCAGTTGATATAGTGGTGTATGTAAGAATGTGTGTGTATGTGTGTGGGTGTGTATACATGTTGAGAATGTGTGTCTAAGTGTGTGTATGTGGATATATCCAGGTGTCGTACGTCTTTAGTTTTGCTATACTGCTGCCCTTATCCCTGTCTCTCGTTCTCAGGATCTTTTTGCATTTCAACATGTCATTTTTTTTCTTTAGAATATATCAGGGGAATATATGAATTGTATGTGTATCTGTATGTTGAAATTGTCTGGTGTTTAAAACTGAAGGTTGTCCACAATGAATAATCTAATATCGAACAACACAGAAGGCTTCCATATAAACAGCAACCCAATGGAAGACAATCTCGGTGGCATTTTTTCAAATAGGTTTAGACTCGGGCGCCAATATCTCTCTGTATCTCTCTCAAAAATAACTTTTTCGTTCTTTTTTGTTCTGAATAGTTAATGGATTGTTCGAATAACATCAGTTTATCACGGTATTATCAAAAAAAAATTGGCAAATGAGGGGAACTATTTTTTAAAGTCGGCTCCGAATGGCGTCTGCGCTTTCTAAAGAAAGTTCTCATGACATTTACAAGTTGAACATGGAATGAAAAGTGTCAAATGTTTTTTATCCGGATTAAAAGCTGGAAATTTGTGTGATCGTCTCTCAAAGCCATAACTGCAATTGAAGTCTTTAGTAATTCGATTTCTAAGTGATCCGCTCGTTGTGAAGGAGCGTTCGACGAGTGTGAGATGAAGAAAATATTACCGCTTTTGAATTTTGATCGTGGCACTTTGGTAAAATTGTATACGCATTTACGTATGTAAATGTGTGTAATGTGTGTGTGTGTGTGTATGTGCATATTATTGTTATTTTGTTTGTAATATGGTGATTTTTAGATTGAAATACCCTTAAAGCCATTTATCCTTGCACAAAAACAATATCATCATATAATTACGTATGCAAGCATTTATGCTGGCTCTGTCTCTCTCTCTCTCCGTCTCCCTATCTCCTATACATGCATTTTTTTTTTAATAATCCTTTATATTTTGCATACATCTGTATATTGGAAAGGTTAGTGTGAGTGTGTGTGTAACCCACGCCTGTGTGTAAATAGAATAACAGAGTGTCCTTCACTCGTATATGAATGCATATGTTTGTTTGCTTGTCAACAATGCTAAACAGGACTAAGATATCCTTGACTTAACGGCTTTATTACGTCCATTCACAAACATCTCAATGCGATGCACTGCACGACGCACAACGGCAAAGGATAACATTTATCCTGTGTCCATGGTAATCCACATGGACACTTTGGCAAGACACGCTGTCACCGAGTCCTTCTGAATATATTCATCAATTTTTAATATTGTGATTTCTAGTTGATGCATGGCAATTTTTATTCAATCTGACCATCATCATCATCTTTGTTCGTCTTCGTTGTCATCCTCACAATAATAACTTTAATTTCAATCAATACTCTCGCTCTCCCTCTCTCTCTCTCTCTCTCTGGTTTTCTCTCGCTTTCTTTTTTCGCTTTAATTAAATACTTTCAGGTCCTTTGATGTATTCGTCCAAGGCGCAAGGTAGAGGGTTTCGTTTTTAAATTCTGCGACAAAAAAAATTCACATTGAACCGATAGTGAGTGCCCTGATGATGACTGGGTGTGGTCGGTCGATCTGCATTCAATTTGAGGGGGCAGCCAACAAAAACTCTGTGGCGTAGGGTATTGCTATAACTTGGAGAAGATGTTCATTTAATACAAATTTTATGGTTTATTATACCGATCGTCTCAGAAGAACTTTTGCCTGATCTGGTGAAAGATAGACTTCAGAAGTCCATATACTGGACGATGCTAGAGAATGTCCAACGAATGTCTAGTCTGTACGAGCCCCGACCACTATTAATTCGTACGGCAAGCATTTTTACCCGTATGCAATGTTTAACAGGTGATATTTTCAATACTGATGTAGTCAGCGCATGCAAACCAACTTTTCTGAAAGAGCATTTTGTTCTCTTGATTTTAAAAAAAAAATTGTTATTGTACCTCAACAACAACAATATTTATTTCTTTGAATGCCAGAATTTATATGAATCTATGCCAAAGCGATGTAAATGTGTTGTAGAGGCAAAAGGCGATGTTACCCAATATTAATATTTAAAGATAAATTAGTTTTTATAAAATAGCAACTATTTAACCCACCGTACGAATTAATACTGGTCACATTTTTTTTAATAGTTTTGCGAAGCATTCAAAGAAATAAATATTGTTGTTGTTGTTGTTGAGGTACAATAACAATTTTTTTTTTTAAAATCAAGAGAACAAAATGCTCTTTCAGAAAAAAATAGGTTTGCATGCGCTGACTACATTAGTATTGAAAATATCACCTGTTAAACATTGCATACGGGTAAAAATGCTTGCCATACGAATTAATAGTGGTCGGGGCTCGTACATCAGAGGTCAGCTCTACCCAATCGAATGTACTTAATGTAATTTAGAACTCTCGATACAAGACTTCTCTAAGGGCGGATTTAAATTAAATAATCAATAATCCAAATAATTATAGATAAATGGATCTACCTTATCACTATAGTGATAAAGGCTGTGACTTTGGCCATAACATGGCCAGAAAAGCCTCGCCACAGATGTGCTGCCGCTTAACGTGAGTACCTGCCACACTGTAATCCTGGTTGTCTTAATACCGTTGGAATGCAGTGCGTCTACCAACGTCTCCACATGCTATCTGCTGTTTCACTTGAGTACCAAATCGAAACCATGTATTTGGCATGGCTCGTCCTTGGTTAAGAGCGGAGACTATCTAAAATTCCTACCGTTCTATGGGCCAAAGCACCCGGTTGCAATGCAGTTCCAAACTGAGTTTAGGTCTCCGGTCAGACCAAACTACTACCAGTTGAACTTCAAACAGATACAGGACTGGTGTCCCACACTGTAAAAATCCACAACAATGACCAAATATTAATAGTCACTCTCACAGGCAATTCGATGGCCATAGGAAAGGGGCAGCAGCTGGACAAAACACACAAAACAAAGACACAGTCACATATAACTGTGAAACAAAAGCAATGAAAGATAAACACAACCACAACGGGCAATTGATTGCTATTGTTCGACATGGGGTTAAGGTGTAATGCAACGACAACTTCCCACACTAATTCGGTCTCAGTCTAGTCCTGTACAATTCAAAACCGCCCAACGTCCTGCCGTCCTCTAAGGCCTTACTAAAATCATAACCCGCCTCAGAATGACTCTCTATGTCATCATAGTAGAGACATTTCGTCAGTAGATAACTCCAGTCCTCCGGTTCCCTTCCACACCCATAGAGCGAAGTGTCGGACAGGCCTCTCTGATGCAAAAATACTTTAAGAGAGCCGAGTTATGTCAGAGACCAAAGCCAAATATGCACGTTCACGTATCAATTCGTACATCACCCTCCCTTTTCGTCTATCCCCATTTAAATATCAGAAGCAGAATCCCAATAAAGCAGTACTTTCTTAATCTTGGATGCAATAATGAGAAATATTTCATCAAGAGGTGTTACACCTAAAAGAACTAGCAGTGCGTTCTTCGATACATGACAGCAAAATGTAATAAATGTAATTAATGTAAATTATAATTATAATTAAATTCTTGTTATTTGCTAGTCTGTAAGGAATTTCTGTCCATAGACTCAATAAAAAATTAAATGAAAACAACCTCTGACATTTAAAGATTCCGTTCTTCCTGCAACAGGCATGCCCGTCTCGTACCAAACGCTGCCCAAACATCGAATAGCCCGCCTGCCACAGTACCAGCCACTTCTAAGGTTGCGCCTGACCTTGCCAACAACGACAGACATATGTGTGATGAACTAGGAGCTACAGTCGCATACCGGAGACTAAAGTCACCAGATCGTGTACGTGGTGGACGAGCATGTGACACTCTTTCCATAAGCAGCAATGCCACTGTCTTGGCCGAGCTTCTTCATTAGACCTAGCCTATCGGGATGATTCAGCAGTTTAAAAATTCATTCTATCTAGGTTCGTGGCCTAACAGATTCCACCTGGAACTGGACATCTATTAGTTGTTTCCTCTCGATTTGAAGTTCTGTCGCCCATAGTAACGTCATACAATATAAATATTCCTTAAGCGGCCCGGTGGTAGGCGATTTGGTAGCGTACTTGCCTATCCGCATGGGGGTTGTGGGTTCGATTTCCTCCAGAGGCTTTGGTCTGTCGCTGGAAAAATCTAGCCATGTGATCTACCCTTGGCCCAAATTCAGGATATCAATTGAATTTGTATTGTAATTAAATAAAAATAAAAACAATATTCCATATTTCATCAAGAACTCGACGAGAATATAGTCGCTAAACAGCACGGGCCAGTGGAAGATCATTTGATTGGTTGACACTGAACCTGTTGCTTTGTGCTGATCAATGTAGCTCATTTCAATCGCTCTAAAGGCGTTGCCAAGCAAATTTCCCTATGAAACCCAAAGTGACTGTCGTTGAGGCATTTTTCTTTAGTCACTTCAGAGAAGTTCCCCTCATTTTGTCCAAGAACAAAACCTTCATCTGTAATTAATTTAAGAGCACGTGGTAGGGTATCACTTAGTCGATCACCCCTGACTTTGGTCTTTTCTTTTGACTTATTTTGAATGCAATTCATTTACATAAACGGCGTGTATGTGCTCAGGTAGGTATATGCCCATATATTTGTAGTTGTATTGTACCAAAAAAAAAAAAAACGGAAATACAACCGAAAACAGTAGAGAATGTAAGCTTTTTGAGCCAAATGTGAAAACAATAAGTTAGCTTCAGGTCCTGCCAGAGTGCCTGTATTTGTGTGTATTAATTGTGTTCTTCCTTTTTTTTTTTGGAATTGCATTCAAATAAAGTTCCCATTGTGAGTAACAATAACAAAAAGTATTTATACTCGCATGTACCATCTAATACCGCTGGTCATCAATGGAGCAACGGAGCATGAACTTAAAATGGAGCATGAACTTAAAATGACGCATGAACTTAAAGTGTGTAAGCTCTAATGTTAATTGGTCTTTTACAATTTATATGCTCTACTTTTTTCAATACAACATCAACCCAGTGGCCAGTGGTATTATCCACGGCAAAATGTGTCCTGGATTCGAATACCTATAGAGAAAATTCGTTCTTCAGCCGTACTGTTCGCGTGTGGAATAATCTTCCAACAAGTGTTTTTCCTGCCTGCTATGACATTATCAAATTCAAGGCAAACATCAACAAACACTACTCCCTCTTTCCTCCCTCCAATACACTTCTTTCCCATCGCTAACACAGTGCATTGCATTTATAGGGGGCATCCCCTGAGTGTTAGTCAAAAAAAAAATCACACAAAAAGTTCGGAGTGGACAAATTTGAAAATCTGTCATCTGTCATCAAATTTCAAAAACTTCATTGTGTGATTTACAAAAATCAGGTTCGGTGTTGACCATTTGAGCAACAGCTTCCACCGTATTCTGAACGACGTGACCGGTCTATTCTTTGAGTCCATAGAACTCTTAACAACTGACGCCGAAATTCTGAGACCGATGACGACATATTTTGGTTTACAAAAAACACTTTATCTTACCACTTACATCAATTCGTTGGAACAGAACTGTTCACACTGTTTTAAATCATAATCACATAGACTCCATACATCGTGTTACAAAAAATTGATTTTTTTTCTGTCCTATGAACCAAATCCACATATTCGGAAAGGGGGGAAAAAATAAAAATACACGTGTATCGGCGATTTTCATGTACACGTCAGAATTTATTTTTTTTAAGTTTGAAGTATGAAACTCGTAGTGGCCTGTGTGAAAGCCTTTGGACCGATTTTTAACCCTTTTTTAGTGATCCAATCGAGCTGATTTTTGGCAGGCAGACTCGTGTCTGTATCACGTCAAATTTTTTAAAAACAATTTTTATCAAAAAAATATTTTTTTCACTTTTCTTAGCATAACTTGAAGAGACTCCAAGTTTTTAAACTAGTTAACGACACCATTTCTTAGCAATAAGTATCTGAATAATTCAAAATTACATGGGTATATGTCAATCCAAAATCCCTCACGATTACCAGGAATTCAACCCAAAGGCATACTTTTTGTAATTCCCATTGTCTAACATTAAATTGGCCTCAGTAAGCTCTCTTTCCGTCATAATTGAAATAAGTGTGCTATAATTTTGCCCAGTGCTATTTTGCATATGCGAGTACCTACGGACAAATAGAAAATGAGTAAATCACATTTTCTTTTGTTTTATGGAAAATTGACCCCGGTGTGGCTGTGTTCTATTGTATCTTGTGAACCAACAGATTTGCCCCCCGCCCCCCTCTCTCTGACGTTGGTAGCTATGCCAAGCCTCTGTAGACAAACAAAAGTCCTTTCAAGTTATTCAAGGATAAACAGTAGGTCTGTGTTGCTGCACGTAGCACTCGGTTGGGTATTTTTTGGTCCTAACCCCTAATGAATATCAAAGATGACTTGACTACACTAGTATGTGTGTAGCAGTCAATTCATCTTTCGGAAGCATCAGGTATGTGAGTGGTGTCTCGGTGTGTTTAAGTAGGTTGTGGTGGTGGTGGTGGTAGTTGTAGTCTCTGGTTTTGGCACAAAAGTCCTGTCGGTTGGCCCTGTTTCATAAACAAATTAAAAACACTGGCAAATGCTGACCGCAACAATACGACGAACAATGGCCCAAAATTCAATTGAATGCCATGCCACATAATGCGCTTTCGGCATGATTTCTTTAAAATGCTTTTTATTTGAATGTGGTTTAAATGCTTTTTATTTCCTTTGTTGATGCCGTTGTTGTCGTTGTCGTTGTTGTGGTGATGGTGTTTCATATTGTTGATGTTGCCAATTCGGAAAATAGCCAAGAGTGAAAACCTTTTGATGGCAACAAACCAATATTATTATTGTGTTTTCATGTGTGTGTGTGTGAACTTTAGAGTTGGAAAAGGGTTTAAGTTGTTTTGAAGTTGTCGCCAACTCTCTGTTTTCCCCACATTTGGATGAGGGCAGCTGTAAGTTCATATGTTCGGATTTATAAAAATCAAATGACATATTTCTGAAAGGCTTCCTCACTTCATATAGGATAATGTGTATTTGATCTCCTAATGTTGCCGAAGGGCCACAAATTAAATTACAAGTGTTATAAAGATGTTATCCATTTGCCGCAATTAACTTTAAGAATGTCCCATGAAATGTGTTATTCGATGTTTTTAATATATTAAGAATTGTAGTTACAGGAGTAACTCTTTGATTGTACTTTGAGGACGTCCAATTGGTTGTTTCCTTCTCATAAAAAAGCCTTCTGGGACAAGTTAGTGATGTGAAGAATAAAACCCGTGCACGTCGCTCAAGAACAACTGAAAATGTGTTGAAGAAAACCAAAGTGTTGAAGAAAACCCAGGCTTACCCATTCTACTTCGTTCTTTGGAATTGTACATTCCACAAACGTCATTACAACGTATTTTGCATAAAGACTTAAGGTCTTAAGGCTTATAAAGTTCAATTAACACTAGAACTCAAGCCGGCCGGATATCAACAACTTCGTGTCTTTGCTGATTGGGTTCTTGAAAGGCCTGAAAATAATCCGGAATTCCATCGAAAAATCATCTCCACCTCGGTGGCTATGTCAACAAGTCAAATTGTCGCATCTGGGGCTCGGAAAACCCAAGAGTTATTAATGAGAAGGCTCTCCATCCTCAACGTGTGTCTGTTTGGTGCGGTTTGTGGTTCGAAAATGAGGTTACACAATAGTTACGGTGAATGGATTCCGCTATCGAAAGATGAATAATGATTAATTGTGGTCGGAGTTGGATGATATTGATCTGGAAAACGGTTACTTTCAACAAGACGGCGCTATGTGCCACACAAGCAACGAAACCATTGCTGTTTTACGGGATAATTTACCGGACCGTGATATCTCTCGAAGAGGTGATCACAATTGGCCACCAACATCTTGTGATTTAACACCTTGCTACTTCTTCGTTTGAGGCCACGTGAAAGATAAGGTCTACGCCAACAGTCCAGGGTCGATTCAAGACCTCAAATATAGAATGCGCGAGGCTATCGAGGACATAGGGCAGCCACTTTTCCAATGAAATGAGAGTCACACGGCTTCCCACGTGCCGAATCGTTCCCCTATTATTTCTTCTCTATTATACAAATTAATCAATCGCCCCAAATGTAATCTCAATCATAGACTTTTATTCATACTCTTATACTCACTTACAATGAATAGAAGTCGTCCCGGATATTATTAAGACGGAATATACAAATGTTTCCAGATGCAAATTGAGATGAACGGTTGTGCTTTATTTAAAGGAAATCCTTGATAATTCATCAATTCCCGCCCTACATACACAGACCACACAGACTGCGGAGCTTCACGTTCTCTCTATATGAAGGACAACTGTATTGTAGTTACTTCATTCTTGTGGTTAATGTAAGAACAACTTTTTCTGTTATTTCTAACTCAATTATAAAAACGACTACGACTGTTACAGCCTTCGGTTATTTGTGCCAAGTTTAATGGAATTTTCAGCAGTTGAATTGCATGGCAAAGAACTGGAAGAAGAAAAAAACATACACTGAGAATCCAAACGTTTCCAAACAAGTTGTTTTATTTCAATTTTTGCACACACACACACAACAAGCACATACAGTGTCGACACACGGACATACAAAAATACAATCCGAAAAATACATCCACAAATGGTTGTCTTTAGTTTCACTGTTTTGTTTTTCGGGTTTCGCTACTCCATGGAATTGTAATGGAACAACGTAAGTTTGGTATGAAAACAAAAAAAAATTTTGCTGTACTCCTGTTGCTGTAATTCCGCGCAATCATGTACATGACGTTTGCCTTTTAAGCGGATGGTGAGGGTGGTGGACGAAGAACAGTTTTTTCCAGTATTCTTCAGTTATTTTTTGGTGGGGAAATTGAAAGTAAATGTAGTTACAAGCATAAATTTCTCTTTTTTTTTGAGGGGGGGAGAGGTTGGAATTTGTAAACGACAAGATTTGTCGGATATGATGTGCAAGTGAAACAAGCGTAAACTGGTGATGGCTTCATTTTCCGACGGCGTACCCTACATTGATTGGGAAACACAACAAGATTCAGTTAACCTAGAGATTAACGGCGGACACTCAAGTCTTTTCGCAATTAATCAATTGGAATACCTAAATTAGAGATCTGGGTAATCGAAAGGGATGTCAAAAATAAGGTGCCGGTTTTATATCGGTTCTTTCTTGTTATTATTATAACAAGTATACCAAATATTTTTTTTTTTTTCGTGACTAACACTCAGGGGATGCCCCCTATAAATGCAATGCACTGTGTTAGCGATAGGAAGGAAGGTTATTGGAGGGGGGAAAGAAGAAGTTTATTAGACATTGTATGAATTTTGGTTTCTTCGAGAGAAAACTCTTTTACACATCTGTTGCCTATATTAACGATGGGTATAGGCGAAAAAAGAATCGTGGACTCATAAAGATACAGGTGTTATTTTGGTATTCAAAGAAAAATTAATTTTTTTGAGATAAATGAACGGATGTTTATTTCATAAGGTATGCCGTGATTAATGAAAAACAACATCAGCCAAATGGCCGCCAACACCATGCTTACAGGACCATATCCACTTCATGAAATTTTCCTTAACCAAATCGCAAAGTGTCTGCCCTATGTCCTCGATATCCTCTATCTTTGAGGTCTTGAATCGACGCTGGGCTGTTGGCGTAGACCTTATCTTTCACGTGGCCCCAAAGGAAGAAATCGCAAGGAGGTAAATCACAAGATCTTGGTAACCAATTGTGATCATCTCTTCGATAGATAACACGGTCAGGAAATGGGTTCGTTGCTTATGTGGCACGTAGCGCCGTCTTGTTGAAAGTAAACGTTGTCCAGATCAATATTATCCAACTCCGACCATACAAAAATCATTAATCATCTCTCGATAGCACAATCCATTCACCGTAACTGTTGATCCAACCTGATTTTCGAAAAAGTTAGGTCCAATGACTCCGCCCAACCATAAACCGCACCAAACAGTAGCACGTTGATGGAGAGGCTTCTCAACAATAACTCTTTGGTTTTCCGAGCCCCGGATGCGATAAGTTTGCTTGTTGACGTAGCCACCGAGGTGGAGATGATTTTTCGATGGAATTTCGGATCATTTTCATGCATTTCGAGGACCCAATTAGCAAAAGCATGACGTTGTTGTTGATCGGCCGGCTTGAGTTCTTGTGTTAACGGAACTTTATAAGCCTTAAGACCCAAGGCTTTATGGAAAATACGGTGAAATGACGTTTGTGGAATGCAAAATTCCAAAGAACGACGAGGAATGGACAAACCTGGGGTTTGGGCTACACCAGCAATATTCTCAGTTGTTCTTGAGCGACGTCCTGGGCTTTTAATCTTCACATCAATAACTTGTCCCAGCAAGATTTTCACCATTTTGTAGTGAATTTTAATAATTTCAATGCGTTGTTAAAGCGTGTGCCGTTCCATTTTTATTAATGACGTAGATTCTACTTGTCAAATGTAAAAGAATAAAAGCTTCAAAAGTGACAGCTACCGAAATAAGGGCGTATGAGGCATGAGTTTTTACATTTAACAAAACTTTTATTCCCATTTTATTTCAGCTACACTTCCGAGATGGTTTAAGTTAGACAGAGAGCTAGGAGCCCGAAATATGGTAGGATCAGTGTTTAAATATATTGAATTTAAATCATTTTATAATTTTGATATTCATATAGAAACTCGAAGGAACTCATGATGCCATTATCACAGTGTAGGGTTGCCGGCATCCAACATTTTGAATTTCCTCAAAAGAGTCTCAGACATTCTCTCATCCGTCAGTGGTTACAAGTACAAGTTAATTTTTAATGAAAATGAATTGACTATTTTGTTTTTTTTTTGTGGTTAATGGCATTCTGCGAAGTGATATTACAAAATTGTAAAATTCTTTGTTTTGCAATAATAAAAACAGACGTTGCTGTTATATACTATCCATATACATATGTACTCATGTGTATTTATATGGAAACCTACCCACACACCCTCATGGTCCTTTACGGTTGTGGTCAATCCTTTGGCTGTATATTTTATGGTATTTTTTAATAGAATTGTGGTCCCTTCTAATTGAATTCGACATTGGATACAATAACAAAATCTCTTTTGTATATGGTTGGTGTTTTTTGTTGTTGTTGCTTTTACTATCTTTTTTCTATTCTTGTTCTTTTTTTTTTTGATGTTTTCATCGTCATGCAAATTAATTTTTCTTTTTTTTTGTGTGTTGGATATTAATAAAACTGATAAAACTGATTCGTACAAAACGTACGAACATACATATGTATGTGTGTTAGACTGGGTCGAAATGGAAAACAGAAACCCTTTATTCTACACGAGAAGTGAATTAGTTTTGTAAAGAACTTCGCACAGGCTTGGAAGGGAAACATTTGGAGTAAAAGAAATCATAGCTTCTACAAAGATGGTGGTAAACCAAATGGAAGAGTTAGATTTGGAATCCAAGCAAATCAACTTATTTACTTTACTTATTTCCCTTAACATTCCCTGAAGGAACAGATGGGTGAACTTCTCTCCAATCAGTGAGCTGTGTACGATATAATTTGTATACTCACTGACTGGGACCTGCTGTTTAAAGCCGGCTCCGAAATGATAATGCTTTTATAGAAAAGTTTAACATGGCTTAGAGATTGCTTTCTTACTCGTAAAGTCTCCAACATTTACGTGGTGGAAACAGCCACTGAAAAATGTTTGGTTGTCTTACCCGGTTTTGAACTCGGGTTCTTCTGTGTGATAGTCGCACACACTATCTACCACACCACGGCCGTCCACCTCAAATCCACTATCAATTAGGCTACCATATCATTGTAAGGGTTTTCAGATACACAGAAAAAAAAGGCAACCAAAAAATGTCAATGAAAATATTTGTACAAGAATTTCAACACTTCTCAATAAAACTTTTCGTTAATATACTAAAAAATTTGTCAAATATTGAAACAAAGTTTGATGAAATGTATCAACAAAACAATTCATCAAATATTTGGATATTTTTAATGATTTTTTTGTTGATCCCATTTATCAAATTTCGTTTTAATATTTTTAGCATTTTTACGAAAAATGTTATCAAATGTTCAAATAAATTTGATAAATTGAATCGACAAACAATTTTATATTTTTTATGATTTGTATTTTGGTTATCTAATTTATAAAATTTACAATTTTTATTGTAGATATGCGAATTTTTTCATCAAAAATATTTTTGATAAACAACCTACAAATAATTTTGTTGAATGTGAATGATTTCGTCAAAAATAGTTTTCATGAACGACATACAAATTTGTTTTGTATATATGAAACTTTCTTCATCGAAGATATTTTTGATAAACAGTATACGAATATTTTCTTTAAGTTGACAAATTGTATTATCACAGGATTTTCAATGAATTTTTTGTTTGAATTCGTGAATATTTTCATTGAATCGAAAAAAATATTTTTTTCTGTGTAGAAATCATGGTGATCGGCGAAGTTCCTCGTCGAGGAGGAGGACGATAGGTCCGAATATCTCATCTACTAATGACTTCTCGAACCTGTCAGAAATATAGGTTGGTTTGGTTTAATAGGAACTTTTTCCCCTTACAATTCCCTTACAATTACATGACTTCGAGATTACTCTCTTACTCGCCCACAAAAACTTCTCAAATTTCATTAATTTGAATTAACCATTGGAGAAATTTGCCAATTCGACCCTGTCTAATAACCATGCAATGCATGTATGTAACATAACCGGAGGTCATCCCAGCAAAGCTCACCTCTTTCCTTTGCTTAGTTACCGAAGTCCATGCTGATGACAAGAGTAACATATGCTCGCTGGCTGACCGGCCAACTCCAACCAAAAGGCGAGTAATACCCCGCCACAATACCCTCTTCCATCCGGTATTAAGTCTTTTTGTTGTTTTTTTTTTTTTTTTTTTTTTTGAAAATAATAACGGCACAGAACGAAAAAGCTAAGCTGATTACGACCCATTACCTTTTATTCTTTAATATATTTTTGTAGCTAAAAGAACCATTACATATGCACGCGTAAATGTGTGTATGTGTGGGACAGTGCGTTTGTGTTTGTGTAAGTATTAAAAATCACATGCAAATATTTTGATAAGGGTTTTACAAATCACCCCGCATCCTACCCATTCACTCTAGGACCCAACATACACACATATGCCGAAAACAACAAGAACAACAACGGCAAAAGTATTAACTGGCGAGTCCTGCGTTATCTCCGGCGACTGTGGCGTGTGTGTGACGGCTGGCTGAGCATGTGTCGTCGTTGTCGGTGGCCTTTTGAAAAAGGGGTGAGCCTGCGGCCCAATCAAATGATGACTTTTCATCGTATTCAAATTTATGTTTGCTCCGGTTCTACTAGTATGCGTAGTATTGTTGTTGTTGTTGTTGAAGCCAACACACAAAAAGGACACAACACAGTGGTTCCAAACAGTGTTTTTGGTAAATGCTTTCGGGCCAGTCATTCAGTACGGGTATTGATAGCGGCAATTGGGTAGTTTCTTTAGGATTGTAATTTCGTAAACGGTGTGGTTTTTTAAGAAGAATTTCGAAAAGGCTGAACCGTCTCACATATTACAGGGACAAGTGAGAATAATGGTGATATTATTTATAACTCAAATCTTCTGGGGAACTTTCCCTTCTGTTGCCAAAAGTTGTTGTGATATGGCGAAAATGTCCGAAAGTTATTTATAGTTTCGTTCATAAAATTTACTACAGATACAAGTAAAGTGGTCGGCAGTGGTATGGTACACAGAGAGAAAAATTAACCTTATATAAGGTTAACTTAACCATAAATAAACATGATTTGGAGTCTACGTTATATATGGTTAATTTGAACATTTTCTTGTTGACTGGTATTTAACAATAATAATAGTTAATTTAACTACTCCCTGGTTGAATTTTTTAACCATGAAACTGGTTGATATAAAAATAATTATTGTTGTTTTAACAATGCATTGTTGAATTTTTTAACCATGAAAATTGTTAATATAAAAATTTCATTGTTAATTTATTGAAACAATGCATGCTCAATTTAACAATTTTATATTTCTTTGCAGAAATATAAATTTTCCAAAAAAGCTGTTTTGCTTTGATTGCAGGCAAGGTTTCGGAAGCTGTTACAGTTCTTCATCGTTACCCATTTGCAATGATTTCTGCAGAAATGTTTGGTATAATAAGTGTCCTAACTCTATGCGAGTGAACGAGAACTACTGTTTAGTAGCGCATATCCCCAAAAAATCAAGCACTAAAGCAAACACGTGCATTACAAAGCAACAGCTCAACAAGCAGTGAAGATAGCATTTGGTGGTGGTTTTTTTGAAAGAGCGAGATTAAGTGCTCACATTTTAAGAGAAAAGGAAGAGTGGAAAGAGAGTGGGGGAAATAATCGCATTTGTTGAAACTTCGTGTAACATAATACTGAACTTCGTCAAACACAAAGCAGTTCAAGAACTTCGACACAACAGAGCCGAATGATCTTTGAATTGTTTTTTTATTTCGCACATTTTTCAGCCTCTCTCTCGAAAAAATCAACCTTATACATATAATGTTAACTCAACTATTTTTCATGTAAATTTGACCTTATATAACGTTATTTTGACTTTGTAATCAAATATTTACCATGAAAAAATTAACCAGACACATGGTTAAAAAAATCGTTGTACTTTTGGTCGTTGTGGTTTCAGGTTTAGTTTCCACATCATAAACTCCAGCCATTTTACTAGTAAGAGATCAATCTCTAAGTCATGTAAATCTTCTCCAGAAAAAAACGTTAATCGTCTGGAGTCGGCTTTAAACAATAGGTCCAGCCAGTGAGTATCACAAACATTATTTCGTACACAGCTCTCTGAGTTGAGAGAAGTTCGCCCGTCTTTACCTCCATAAGGGAAATAAATAAGTAGTCTGGTGTGTGACTAAAGCCACACATCTTAGGGTTGTAGATAAGAGTCCTACCTAATCGAGACACCTTTACATACATTTGTGGTTATTCAACTTTTCTTCACTTATACAATTTTTTTAATTTCCACAAATCTTTTTGCCGCAAACCACTGTGCAATGCTGGCAGATTCTCCCATCCTTGTTGTAAAGGAAAAGTGTATTAAGCTAATTGTTCATAAATATGCATGATTATCCACACAAAAAAATCAAAGAAGAAGAGCACTTTACGTGTACCGACTTGTTTTTGGGTAGAGGAGTCTCCGAGAAATCACTGATATTTTTGCATTTTCCATTTTTTTTTGTCGTTTTCGTTGTTTGTCATTAGGAAAACCAAAATGGTGCTCTGCGAAATCTGTTTCCACCTGTTCGAAATGCAAATGTTCGTAATACATTTTGACAACTTCAATTTGCGATTAAAAGGTTTTATGCTAATGTAGTAACTCATTAAAAAACAAACAGTCACAACGGATGCATAATGTCTTCTTGCCATTTTCATGCCTTCCAACACATTCCCAGGATCTTTTCTTTTGGGGGGGGTGGGGTGGTTAGGCGACGATATGGGTGTTGATGAATGAGCGAATGACATCTCAATCATCATCTGACACCCACAACAAAATCCACACGTACCGTATTGAAACGCCAAGAATGTTTTATTTGTTTTGTTTTTTGGCACAGTCGAGACCGAGTGTGTGACAGAGTTTTAAAGGCTAATGTAAAATCCTAATTCATTTATTCATTGATGTTTGTCTTACTCTGCTTTTGTTTTGTGTTTGTTGTTTTGGGATGATTCTTGTCAAATCCAGCTTTGAGTAGCAAACATGTTTTTTTTTTTTCATTGTTGTTCGAATTTGATTTATAAAAAGCACTTAACTTTTGCCATAATGACAGCAAATATTTTCCGCTCCTGCCCTGCTAACTTCCAACTTAATAAGCAAATCTTTGCCGAGTAACATCATTTCCCCGAAGAGTTTTAATTAAATGTGACACCTTAAAGCAATTTTTTTGTTCATTCTCTACGAATGTAAGGCCAAAATGAATGACTCAAAAGACAATGACGTCGACGATGTTTCAACAAATGGCCATGATTAGCCAAAGCAGTCTTGGATGATGTTATCCATTGCCATTTGGTTGTCCAAAATAGGACAGAAGGAAACGAAATTGCCGAAGAGTCTGTCAAGTGTTTGCACTGTCAAATTGAAATTCATATTAAAACAATATTTATAAATATTGTATGAATTGCTAAAGGAAGAACTAATTAAAAACTAATGAAAATGAGTAACTGGCGAAGATGAGATGTTATGTCATTTCTCCTATCCTACGGGTAGGTACTCTTATATGGAATGACCTAATTCTATAACTTTTCAAATATTAGAAGAAAAAAATTAAACCTTTACAAAGCAGTGGTTTTAAAAAAAAACACGCTGACGTAAAGCTCGAGACGATTTAGAATGAATCTCCAATACAAACCTCGCAAAGTGAAGCACGTAGTATATTTTTTCTTTCCCTCTAATGTGCATTTATCTAAAGAGTAAAGTTTCTCCAAAACAATAATGGCTACGTCAACACATTCTAGCAAATGTGACGGACCGGACATAATACACATGCTACATCAAAAGCCAAAGGCTGTAAAGAAAAAACTCCGAACCCATCTTAGATGATGTTGTTGAATGCCCAACCTCTGAACCAACTGAGGTCAGCCGCAATAGTCCTGATACATAGAGAAATATAGGATTTTCCAACAAGAGGTGTTATTTTGGTATTCAAAGAAAATAAATGATAAATGATTGGATGTTTATTTCATAACTAGTAAGTTGTAATGCGCCTATGGCGCCCGTTGAAACATGGAGAAAAAAAATTTGCTGAAAAAAAAAAATTTTTTGGAAAAAAAAAAATTTTGTTAAAAAAAAAATATGATGAAAAAAAAATTTTTGTTGAAAAAAAAAATGTGTTAAAAAAAAAATTTTTTGAAAAAAAAAATTTTTTGAAAAAACAATTTTGTTGAAAAAAAAAATTTGTTGAAAAAACAAATAGTAAAAAAAACAATTTTTGGTAAAAAAAAAATTTGGGGATAACACAATTTCTGTACAAAAAAAAAATATTATTTTTTTTATTATTATTATTTATATAGAATTATAGAATGCCTATTTAAATTCCTACGTACTGCGTGACAGAGTCAGTGAATCAGTGTCGAGGGTAAATATATATTAAGATAAAGAGGAAGATATGCCGTTAATAATGAAAAGAAAACACCAGCCAAATTGGCATCACGACCACGCTTACAGGACCATATCCTTTTCATGAAATTTGCCATAACCAAATCGCAAAGTGCCTGCCCTATGCCCTCGACAGCCTCACAAATTCTATCATTCAGGTCTGGAATCGACGCTGAGTTTTAAATCACAAGATCTCGGTGGCCAATTGTGATCACCTCTTCGAACTGTGACTGCAAGATTTTCACCATTTTTGTAGTGAATTTTAATAATTTCAATGCGTTGTTGAAGCGTGTATCGTTCCAGTTTTAGTAATGACGTTGGTTGGTACTTGTCAAATTTCAAATGTCAAAGAATGAAAGCTTCAAAAATGGCAGCTACCGAAATACCGGGTGATTCAAAATAACACGTATTGTTGGAAACCTCTCTATTGCAATTTGCAATTAAATGGAAGCGAGAAGATATTGTTACTGAATGGAAAAAATGGATCACCTCATTTCGAGATATGACTCTTTTAAGTTGTCGAAGGAAATATTGAATTTTTGTATGAAAAAAAATGCATCACAGGTTTCGCCTCTTTTTGCTCTTGGACGCTTAGTTACTGAGATATGACTGTTTTAAATTATCGAAGAAAGCATTGAATGTTTGTATGGAACAAAAGTGATCAAAGGTTTGGCTCTCTTCGCTCTAGGACGCTTAGTTACTGAGAGATGACTGTTTATAGTTGCCAAAGGAAATATTGCATTTTTTCATGAAATTTGGTATCATCTGTTTCTAAATCCAAGTGGTAGACCGCCTACAAGTGATAAATGGTTGATAAATGCTCTACCAACTGTTAATTATTTTGCTGAAATTCTTGGCAATTTCACTGTTTAATTGGTTTTTTAATTAATCAGTTGTTGCTGTTACATTTGAATAAACTCTTTAATATAAAAGGCATTAAATCCGAAGATCTTGACCGCCGCTTTTGAATTTCATGAAATTATTCTTCCTAGGAATTCCGTTTGTAACAAATGCATTGTTTCATTGTGTGTGTGTGTGGTATATCGCATCGTCGTGTTGAAACCATATATCGTTCATATCCATTTCGTCAACAATAGCGAAAACAAATTGTCAACATGTCAAGATATCGTAATCGGTGGACGTTGGAGCATTTCTAACTGCATTTTGGGAAGGAAAATGGCGCAATGATACCATCCGACTAATATGATCACCTAACAGCAACACGAGAGGAACGTAAAGGTCTGTCAACAGTATCGCGTGACTTTTCCAATGCCCCAATATGCCAATTTGTTTACGTATCCATTAAAACGGGAATGAGCTTCGTCTAAGAAAAAGTTTTTTCAAATAAATTGACGAAGCTTCTGTTGTTCTACTTGGACCTCGTAAAGGTCCAATTAGTCTTGACCGTTGACGGCTGACGGTAGACGATCAGCTGTTTGAGTTGGGGTTGCATTGTGCATGTGTTAGAGAGAGACAACTAAAATTGCATCCTGCAGAAGTCTATCGTCAATATTATGTCGACAAGACTAATTGGACCTTAAGGCTTAACAGAAAATCCTTACGGACTTTTTTTTCTTCAAATTGTTTTCTAATTTTTCTCACTTTTTAGACACCCCTACAGCTGTGTCACAAATGTTTTAAAAATAATAATTATTATTATTATTAAATCGTCCATGATATTCTGATATTCGCCGAATTTCACTGACAGCATTGCAATTGAAATCCTTTCCATATGAAATTATATTCCATGGAAGCTTTTAATCAACTAACCCCCCCACCCCTCCCCCACATCGTTATAGTGCAACAGTACACGCCGTGGCTACAGCAATTTGCTGCGAACAATCACTCGTCAATCTGTTTATTAAAAACACGGTAATTGGAACTCTGTATGGTGGAGTAGAAAAGTGCATGTTTGGGACAAGTGATCCGTTTTAATATAACATTTTCCAATCAAATTGATATTTAGATATTACAAATCTCTAATTAGAGATTGATATGAATTTGTGCTAACACACACACACACAGACATACAAAAATATGCATACGCAGTTTTCTATGTAGAGGGAAGAGTCCATCCCATTGAAACTCTATCAACTTTTGATGCTGTGACCGCCCCTTTAGGCCGCAAATTGCATTAAGAGGCCATAGTAACGAGATTGTATTGCAGCCAACCAACAAAAGTCTTCTTCTGATTTTGCGTTGAAATGCAGAGGCATTGAATGGTCGCAGCACACATCCATTCAATGTAATGTGGCATGACTTACTTCGTTCATTACTTACTTGTGTATCTAATACCGAATAGAGTCCATAGAAGTTTATTATTAGACATGACCCACCCATCAGCATCCACAGCTCATTAATTAAAAGTTTGAAATATGAGGTATCGTTATATGTGGCGCATGTATCTATTATGGAGCGTACACATCTGTCTGTCCATGGGATTCAGATGAGATGTACACTCGAATACATGGGCGATGTTTATGTATTGCAGCAACACTGGCTAACAGTTGCTTCGAGACGAGAACATAGAAGATGTTCGGTGATTTCTGGTAACTCTGGATAAACCATGCCCTTTGCAGCGATGACTTCCGACAAAAAAATTGTTGGAAAACCTAAGATAACAATTGAAGAAAGCGTCCTTGCCTCTGATGTACCACTGTCCTGAACGTACCGGAATTATTTGTTTACAACTGGATCCGAACGACTAAGTACAGTTTTTGAACATAATCTAACGTCAAATTTCAATCTAAGACGAAAATATCTTAGAGCAGAACAAAGTGAAATTAAAATGAACACTAAATTAGAAAAAAAGTTTCTTAGTCTTAGTCGAGTACATCAGCCCGATTCTAAGTACTCACGGGGAGATAATTCCCGGGGAATTTTATTTTCCCGAGAATAAAATCCTCCTATGCTAAACAAACGGGGAGAAAGAATTTCGATTATTCAGCTGTTTTGTTTGACAATTTGCAAATTATTTGTATGAAATTTCAAGTGTGAATAAAAATGTTTAGTGTTGTGTTTGAGATGATAGCTGAATCAGAAAACGCAGAAGAAAAAGAATGTGAAAAGGATAGAAAGGCTAAAAATTAGGTGATGTCATCGTTTTCAAGATATTCAGCGGAATGATCAATAATTGATTTTTAACCAAAAAATAAAAAAATTGCAGGTTTGTGATCATGAGCTGAGAACTTAGTACGTGGACGCGTGCCATGGCCATTTGAAATACTATTTTTCTACTTTTTCTCTATATTCATACATACTAATACATACATATCCAAAAAAAAAAAAAAAAAAAAAAAAAAAAAAAAAAAAAAAATAATCAGAACTCCCCTGCAATTTATTTCCGGAATAATTCTCAAAACATCACTTCACCTTCTCCCTCTTATTTACATTCATTAAGCCTACTTTTTCCCCTCTGATAAGATTCCCATTTTAGAAGTTCGTTTAGAGAAGGGGAATAGGGAAAGGGGAAAAATTAAATAACAGAGAGATTTCATTAAAAATACGGGAACAGGGAAGAGCCAAAAAATTCCCGGGGAAATGTTATTCAGAATCGGTCTGTTTATAAAAAATACACGATTTTAGAGATGTGGACATCTACAACCAACCAACCAACACATTTGCGAAATCGAAATTTAGTGCCCTTAGAATTTAAAACTTAATCTAAATTTAGAACATTTTAAATTCAAGTTAAACCTTAACCTATTTAAAGAAATGACAATTTTAATTATCTGAAACGTTACTTTCCATCAAGCTCACCTTTTATATTTTTTTTTATTTTTTTCTACAGGGTCCGCCAAATAACTTTTTTTTTGAAAATTCTATAAAAAACTACTGGATATTTTCTCAAATTTCTTTTTTTAGTTGAAAGTACAATCCAAGTTACAAAAAAAAACGTTAGATGGCGGACCCTTTATTACATTTACAATTCACAAACGACCGTTTAAAAATTTAAATAAAAAAAAATTAGCTCCCAATTTCTTATCCTAACCTAGAACATTTTTATTTGCTAATAACCTAACTAAAATGTATGTTAAACAAATCGACAAACATAAATTTCTTCACAAGTAATCACAGAAATCTCTCTCATCGAACATAGCACGGATCGTTGGATGCAACTAAAGAGTACGTTAGTAACACATTTGAAATAGAAAACCGATGACACATGCAAAGTAGTAGTAGAATAAATCAAATAATACTAATCGCATGCAATAACTAGAATCCCTGCGTTCGGAAGAGAGTGATGAGTGGAAAATAAGTCACTGTCATGCGAGAGGAGCTTTCAACTTCATTGTCAATTGTCATCTATTCCCTTTATCATAATATGCTGTTGAAGTTTGCTAGAGAGAGGACGAGCATCTCTCAAGAGAGAGAGAGGACGACCCTCTCTCAATCTCTCTTTATAATAATTTGAATTTATGTGTACCCAAAAACATGGCCCATTTCGTTGTTAAACTCCATACAATATTGAGATTATAAATCAAAAATTTCTTCTACACCTTTCACCACTTCACCATATTGAGAATAGATTACGAAACGACAGGTGACATTGGCTTTTATCCGTGGCACAAACCGCATCAGTCGTCAATATCACTCAATGATGTATGCCACATATAGGTGGCACACATAGCAAATATGTGATTGTAAAACAGAGTAATCGAGTTTGACACTGTTATCGAAACAAATATAAATCGATAAGCTACACGCATATCCCGCAACAACAACAAAACTCAATAGAAAAATGCATTAAATCACTTACCCTTTGTTTCACGACAATCAATTGGAATAAACTGATGTGGAAATTATCTCAGTCAAATAAAAAAAATTTGAACAGACTGATTTACTCTCGAATGGAATGTCAATTGTACTTTTTATTCTTTAAACATAAATCGCGAATCACTTTGTTGTGGTTGTGTTTTTGCAAGCCACACGCGCTACTGTTTTCAATACACACGAACACGGCCGGCCACGACATACTCACATACTCGAACGAAGAATTTATTTAACCGGGCAACAAAACTGAAACAATCTTACGACTTTTAACAATTCCCACATAAGTTCAATAACTATTCATTGATTATTTTTCAATTTCTAGTCAATTAACTCTAACTTGCACGTCCAGACAGTAAAAGCGCGGCAGAAAAACTGAATTTTGGTGTGCTTGTTCTTCTTTGATCAAATGTGACATATGAATGTGTGCGAAAGAGACAGATCCAAGAGTCAACGATTACTAAGAGGAGAGGATGAGGATGTACGATTTTAAGAGAATCAAAGTTTAAAGACTAACGTTGCCATCCTGATTGTTTGGATAAATTGTTCGGTGTTATTGCATACGTGGTAACCGATATTATATGACGGACAAATTCATTAGACAAACGCATGAATGAAACGCATGAAAGGTTCAATTAGTCTTGACGGTAGACTCAATATTGTGCGACAGTAAGACAAAACAAAACAAAAACAGCTAATTGAAGAGCATTTGTACAAAATATATCTTGACTTCGTTTATAAATACATTACTCATAACTTTAAACTATAAAATTTAATTTACAACTTATAAACAATTTCCGCGCGCAAAATGTCGAAGTGAAAGCAATAACAATAAACAGCTGATCGGTTTTGACGGTTGATTCTGCAACCTGCAGAAGTCTACCGTCAATTTTAATTGTCTCTATTAAACACATGCAAAATGCAACCCCAACTCAAACAGCTGATCGTCAACCGTCAAGACTAATTGGGCCTTTAATTAAAAATAGACATTACACAGTTCTACAAAAAGATGAAGGTTAAAGACCTAGGAAGCCTTACTATTTTTCTTGTAGGCCTTTTCAAGAACAACAACAATTTGTCTGTGATGTATCCCAAACTCGGTTTAAAAACGGGTTTTACGTGATTTTGCTCACTTATAAGCCTGAAACATACATACCTGGTCACAATAAAATATACAAGTGAGTCACTTTTATTTAATGAAGAAAAACTACTTTTTGTATCATCAAAAAATCATATTATTTGTCATATATTATATTAAATTATATAAAAATGTGAAATGTTTCTTAAAAAATGAGAAAATTTGGATATTTAATTATTTCCCTTAACATTCCATGAAGTAACAGACGGGGAAGTTCTATCGAATCAGTAAGCTGTGTACGATATAATTTGTATATTCACCTCTAAAGCCGACCCCAAACGGCTAATGCTTTTCTAGAGAAGTTTTACATGGCTTAGAGATTGCTCTCTTATTCGTAAAGTCGCCAACATTTACGAGAAACAGCCGCTGGAAACAGCCGCTGAACAATGTTTGATGGTCTTACCCGGTTTCGAACTCGGGTTCTTCTGTGTGATAGTCGCACACACTACCTACCACACCATGGCCGTCCATAACAATAGTTAGATTTAAGAAAAACCCAGTAACCATAAACTGCTTAATTACTATCCTAAAAGTTATTTGTAAATATTTAAGTCCGACTAGTATCCAGTCCATTCACCTCTAATTTGCACAGCTTTCTGATCAGTTTTTTGGTATGCTAGAGATCACATATTGACAACTTTCCAACTGAATATTGAACCGTTTTTTTTTTTTTTTTTTTTTTTTTTGATTTTATCCCATAAACTCATCTCGATTTTTGAAAACATATTGTGAAAGCGTTTTCTTTAATCCACTCCACAAGCTCTCGATAGGATTTAAATCGCGATATTGAATTGGTCAGCTTAAATCACGAACGTTAGTCTGCGAGAACTGAATCTGAACTAACATATTTTGTGCTTCGGGTCGCTGGCCTTCTGATGCAATCCATGAATTGGAAGCATTACATTTCCCAATATTTCCCTATATTGACCTGAGTTAATTGCATTTTCAATTAGACATAAGTATCGGACCAATACAATTTCATGAAATGCATCCACAAACAATTATGTTGTGTCATCCGTCTTTAACGTTTCTTCTTCTTTTGTTAATTTTCTTTGTTAAAATAAACTTAAGGATCACTGACAAATATATTTGTTAAGACAGACAATGCAGCTGATACGGAACCCTCACCATATAACCGAATGCTGTCGATCAGTGTAGTTCAACAGGTGCACATTTTGAAATTTGTGAGTCAAATTTCAAATACTATACGTACTGCAAGTCGATGAGTGGAATTCGGAATCCTTTTTTTTCTTATTAATACAATACAAATGCCGCTTTGTTATGTATGTCATTGTAATGGCTGCGTTTGTGGTGGTTATTTAATCACAACAAAATGTAAATGTTGTTAATATTTTTTGTTGTTTGTGCTGTTGCCTATTGAAAACAGACCGCAAGCAAAGACGGCGGACGGAAGCTGTGGGACGCGGTGGACTCACCCGAAAAAGCACACGCGAATTTACCAATGAATGTACAAACAAACAAACAATAAATTAATGAAATAAATTCGCTCCCAGCAATGTTGTTGGCTAATCTAATTCTTTTTCAGCTCGGAAAACCTTGGGTGAAAATAAATTAAAACGACATTTTCAGCAACCGAGAGAGCATGCATGTATCACCTCAAGCCAGCCAACAACCCCAGCGAATTTGAATAAATTCGACGTACACACACACACACACGCGTATACGCCCTGATTTCACCAGCATCAAATTGGAAATGAAAACAAAGTAAAACATGTTTCCAAATGCCAAAATGTGTCAAACTTTTGCTTTGCAGGCTCACATACAGCAAAACACGCCAACCGCCCCCACACCAAAGGGAACAAACCGGGAAAATGTTGATTTCCTTTATTTGACAGACGGCAATATTTTTTCATTTCAATTCACTTTCCACTGGCCATGCTGCCACAGTCATATAGGGTCGTTACCTGAGACCTTGTACAGATGCAAAGTTAGTTAAAGATTACACCAAATGTTGTTCATGGCCGCCGGCCGTTTATTTTGTATTTGTAGTTAGTGTATTTTTAATTTCAACATTATGACAATACACACAGGCAGCAGTTTCAATATTTCAAAATAAATATAATTTAACCTAAAATATACACGTACACGCAATCACACAAAGAAACTTCTCCAGCGATAGGCAACAAAATTCACGTAGTTAGGTTTTCTGAAAATCCTAGCCTCGCTCGCACGTGCCCGTATAATATTTCCCGCCAACGCACATTGGGTCGGATAGGATGGTATGGCCCAAAAACATATTGTCGGGGAAAAAGTATTTCAGTGCGATTTGACCCATTGCCATATTTGTTGTAGCATCGAGTTTAATTAACAAATGTGTATTTGAGCGTTTGTTCCCGGATATTTCCTCAGCCATTCTGTACAGTTCTCTAAGGCTGTGAGTAGGGTTGCCAACTGTGAAAGTAGAATTACTGGACATTCAGCAAAAACACATATGCTGAATGTAAAAAATAAGCCTGTTCTGTTTATTTTCAATATTTTGCATTTAAAAACAGAAACGGGCTTTAAAATGAAGACTTTCTGTTAGTCAAAATAAAAATTGATCGTAATTTTTGGACATACAATTAAATCACTGTGCTAAATTCTTAGTCCAAGTGTAACTGTGGCGGTATTTTCTTGTTCAATGCTTTGCGATCATTTCAAGAATCTAGCCCTGTTGTATTTCATTGTAACCATACACAGATTGAGCCGTTTTATGGTCCATTTGGAAAACTATCGGCCAGTTCACTGCAGTACTTAGATTTCGATTGGACACATAATTAAGTCATTTGAGTTTTCATAAGTAAATTTGAATATTTACCTGTGTTATCGTTTATAAAAGTTAGTTTTTTAGAGGTGACAATTGACTGCAGTTTTTTGTATAATGGCTAAAAATAAAAGTTGTATCCCAGATGAAATGCGGTCAAGTTGTTGTGTTTCCGAAATGGTAAAAGCACCTTAATTATCGCACGGCAAAAAAGCTAATGTGGTTCAACATTAAAAAAAATGATTATTTGATAATTTACCACGAAAAACCCCGAAAACCCAGTATAATTACAACTGGCCCCTTCCTTTCATCTACGCAGGTAAGGTTGGAAATGGAGAAGACGTCTGACTGAAAAAAATTTACTTGGGCGCATAGCTAGATGGAAATCAAACGTATCGAAAAAAAAACCATTGTGTAGCGTCAGCAGTTCGCCAAAAAATATCATAACCATGAACAAAATTTTTTAAACCTGGTCGTCTGGAGTTGGGAATCTAAATTTAATGTCTTCAAAAATGACGGCAGACCATATGTGTGACGTTCAGTAAACTGTCATGATCCAAAAAACATAAGCAATGGCAATGGTTTGGTCGGTAATGTTTTGAAAGGCTGCTTCAAATCATTTGATGTTAGTCCTATAGTGAAAATAAGAGGCAGGTGAAATGTTGAAAAATATCTTGCAAAACAAGATGAGTCTGTTGAAGATTTGTCATTTGCCAGGATATGCCAGCAAAACAACTAACCAAAGTATAAATCTCGGATCTTTAACTCTTGGTTGAACTAGAAAAAAATAAGGGTTCCTAAGTGGCCAGCACAAAGCCCGGATATAAATGGAAAAGAAAATCTATAGGGAATTATAAATGGAGTAGTAACAGCTAAAGAACCAACTCGAAATGAGGATTTGGTGGAGACTGTTGAAGAAGAATGGAACCGAATAACAACCGACCAATGCTTAGCCCCAACGTAAACAATGCCCAACCGATGTGCCCAAATAGTAAAACAGAAAGAATATCCTAACAATTACTGATGGTACAATATACCATACTTACAAACAATTGTATGTTCCTTATAATTTTTTAAAAATGATTTGATTATGTATACAAATATACAAATTAATGAAAAATTTCTCAATTTTGACATCTTTTTGGGGAATTCTTCATTTTTTTAGAGCCGTAATTATTGAACTCTGTCTAACAAGAAAAGATCAATATGATAAAAAAAAATAATACTTATTTTTTTCTATTATTCTTCATTTTTTTAGAGCCGTAATTATGGAACTCTGTCTCACAAGAAAATATCAATTGATCAATTTGATAAAAAATAGTACGTATGTAAATACATTTTATTTAGGTTGAAAAATCCATAAAAAAAACATAAAGTTCATTGTAAAACATACTTTTAAAAATACAATTCTTATGGAAAAAATTGTGTTTTTTATTGGAAAAAAATATTTATTTTATTACAAAAGCATTTTTTTTTAAGTATTACATCATATTTGTATCTTATTTCGGATCCGCTTAATCATCATCACTGTCACTTCCAATTTGCCTGTTTGAAGTAGAAAACGATCCAGAAGTAGAAGCTTGTAGATCTCTGTATGTTTTGGTTCTTGCTCTTCATCGGTTGTTCTCTTCAACCAGCAGCATAAATCACCTAACATAGAATCTAGTTCCCTTCCTCATGGTTAAACGTTTGCCATGCTTATCAGATTAGGTGGGAAGTTGGTTTCCACACCAGGAACATTTCGATCCAAACAATTATTTTTAAACAATTTTGTAATGTCTGGACCATTAAATATGTAAAATTAGAAAAAACTATTGTAAATTCAGTTTTAAAATCCTTTATTATATTTGTAAACAATAACAAAATGAGATTACAATAAGATATTAAATAATATTATATTTTAATTAAAAAAGTTGTTTTTTTTTTAATAAAAAACATTATTGTTTTCCATAAAAATGTAATTTTTGTAATCGTAACCTGCTGAGAATAATAAAATTAAATATGTTTCACAATGAAGCCAACAGCAGCCTAAAAATGGAAAATACACCGCTTTTTGGAATATATTTTTTAAAAAATACTGGTTTTCCTTTTTGTTTATCCCTGACATTGAAACTGTCACGTTGTATTTAAAATAAAAATTACATGAGTTAACAGCGTCCATGGGTCCCAAGATTCAAGTGCGTTGTCATTCATTAGACTGAAATTTGTCTAATTTCTCCTTCAAGTTCATAATATTTGTATCAGTTTGAAACTTGCAAGCCAATACACGGTCATTCCTGTTTCTTGTGAGTCTTTGCCATAAGGCATTCCTATCCCCCGACCCACTGTGCAGTGGAACCTACTGTTGCCACTGCTGATGGTGGTTGGCGGTTGGTAATCGTGCATAAAATGAGTAACAAGTGATGTACGTGAATTTTAGATTTCACACACGGTCATAGTTAAATGGCTCTAAAATATGAAAGTCATTATGGGCCACGATTTGTGTTGGAAAAAAATCCACACCATTAAAATGTCACCATATTAATGCCTGCAACATTTAATTCTAATGAACACATTCATTTGTGTTGTTGCCATTAAATGGCCAACATTATTACAATTCTAGTTTAGTGCGGCGATATGTACGAATGCATTGCTAATCCGGTGGATACAAACGGTGGACAGCGTGTACAGTGGCTCTGAGAAATATGTGTATGGAATGGTAGAGAAAAATGGGACAACAGAACAGGAGCATGGGAAATAATTGTCAAATGGATTCGATGAGTAGTTTCATAGATTCTAGGAAATCATTACAGCGCCTGGAAATTATTTAAATTAATTCATCTCAGGATCTATGAAGGACTTTGGACAAATCGTTTATTTACTTCTATATACTCAATAAAAAGCTGGAAATCTCTTATTTAATTTAACTGTTGCTGTGCGTGTATTATACAAACACATGTCTGGGCTCTGGTTTATTCAGGAAACCTTTGAGTTCTTTCCTATATTTGAAAAGTAAGATGCAATTGAAAACTTCTCTTCTGAAAAAATCGTATTTTGAGATGTGATAATCATTGATATAATCATTTTCAATTAAACAGGGCTCCAAGGACAAACAGCCATTATTTGCCAGTCCTTAGAAATAAGTCTTAACTCAATTCGTGCTTAAGTTTATTTTAATTTGAGTGCATATTTATGATGAGCCGAATCTTCATGGGTTCAAGCCAAAAGTATTTCCCTAAAGATGCCATGAACAATGACTGAAATTAGTGGCTGTACCCACTGTTAAAATTAATCTTTTACTCGAATGGAAATGACCGCCGTTTAATAGTCCATGTTCCAGATACGATTATGGTCTGGTATTGTGTCCATTTTCAGATTCGAAAGGGAACTTTCCAAATCTCTGTCAATATATATATCTATATTTCTCCTCATGACGAATACTTTTGCCGGCAACACTACTACCCTACACTGTCCACCATTCTCAATTTATGCATGGCAATGGCCAGTGCTCTGCGTCCATACACTGTAATTAGTCAGTGCCTTTTATACTTTGCCAGGGTATGGAAGTGTAACAGGTTAATTCTGGCACGTTACACGCGTTAAATCGTCCGGCAACGACAGTAGTTAGTGCTGGTGGCGGAGCGTTCACAAAAAAAAATACGTCGCTGTCGTGGTCGTCACCCCGCTTGTCCATTCATGAACTCAGTGGGTATTCTTTAGTTTGAATGGCTACTATCGGGCATGAGCATGCATTTCATGTAATAACAATAAAACTCTTCAACAATGCCATAAAAATGGCGCATTTCCGTTTTTTGAGTTCACTCCAAAAAAAAAAACACAAACTGCCTTTTTTCATTGTCGTTGCAGCCTTCAATAGACAACAGCCTACTTTTGTCGAGAAGATACTGCCAACCGTTTGGGAGCAGGCAACAAAGCCAGACAGGCAGCCACTGGTTGCTTAATGTACCCGTCCACGTACGTAATACAGGGACTCGTCGATGGCCGATGATACACTCGATCCTGTCCCATCGACCAAACGACCACAATGGCTGCTTTATTTGGCAATTTGCACACTCCCACTCACACGTTCATCCTTACACACACTGACACAGTAAGCCTGGTAATATTTGTTTTTCTTCTTGTTGTTGTTATTGATGTTGTGGATCCCAGAGAGTGGGACAATTCGTGTGCATTGTTTTAAAAAAGAATAGTCCTCCTAATTGCTGGCCATTTTACATTTCTTTTGTGTGACATGCGGGCGGTGGCTCCATTGTGGTCCGTCGTCCCTGTGATTATGTTTATTTATGTTATATTCAAAGGTGGCTCGGTGTTGTCCTAGTTGCTAAATATTGCCATAGATTCCCATGTCCTCTATGGATTTACACGCCAAGGCAAGTGAGAATTGCTGTTCTATTTTATTGTTTCCGTCAGTTAATCGTTTCAAGGATTCCAAGTGTACGAGTATGTGCCTGGAAACGGACAGTGCATCTGAAGACAATAGCTTGCGTTAAGTGGCCAGTTATTACAGAGGAACAGTGTGTTTATACTACCAGAACACCGAATGGGAATTCATTATTAGTGGATTTAAGGATGAGTTCTATGGACACTATGATTAAAGTTTCTGCTATGAGCAATTCAAAAATAAATCTGAACTGTAGATATCAGAGTTCTTACAAACCTCCCCTAAAAGTGGTGTTAATGATGTTTGTCATCAGAGAGAGAGAAGGAGGTCAGCAGTTCTGAGGAACATTCGAAAGTTCAAGAAATACTGAAGTATTTATGGGCTTTGTATATAAAATCGAGCGTATCATTGAGAGTGCATTGACGTTCTTAATAAACAACATCCGTGAAGCTACAGATACCAAGAATACTGCCCATTAAAAAAAGTATATTCCGGCATTTATAAGGAGAAATAGTAACGATTTTTAAAATCCGTATACTCGCAAATTGCTATATACAACATTTGTTAGATCAAAACTTGAATATGGTTCAATTGTTTGGAATCCCTATTATCATGTTCATTGTAATCCTATTGAGAGATTACAGAAAAAATTTATTAAATTTGTAGTATTTTCGGTGCCCTTTGATTCTCCCTTTCCGTTGTATATAGCCAGATGTAGGTTAATACATTTGGAATCGCTTGAAAATCGACGAAGTAAAAGCTCGTTGTTGTTTCTATGTAAACTTATTTGTGGTCTTATTGATTGTCCTTTTCTTCTGAGTCGCATTGATTTCAATGTTCCAACTAGATTACTTAGGCATAATGATTTTTTTTAATGTTACGTGCCATAGAAGCAATTATTCAAATTTTGAACCCATTATGAGGTCCATGAGGGAATTTAATAATTTACATATGAAATATGATATTGATTTTTCGTTTTCTTTAAGTAAATTTATCGATTTGTTGAATTTAATATATTTTTAAGATAATGTGTAAGCTAGTCTGTAAGGTTTAGGTACCATAGACAAATGAATGAGTAAATAAATAAATATGAATTGGAAAATGGATGTGAGGACATTGATATGTAAAGGAGTAGAAATGTTGGCCGACAATTTAGTCGAAACAATGTAAACGTCAGACTTAGGACCATGAAATGTTTGTGAAATGCTGTTGATATAAAAATCTGGTGCATTCCATGTAATGGGAGTTTTGTCCATCAAAGTTACTGATGGAGTAAATTCTATCAAATTCCATAGGGGCTCAACCAATGAAAATATTTTTAAAAAAAATTCAGATTTTTTTGGAAAATGTTTAAGGTGCCGCAAACCGGTTTTATGCACAAAAATCGGGTTTTCGGAGGTTTATCATATTTCGAGCACAAGTTGATCAATAAAAATCATTTTCTAGCTTTTTTAAACATTATTTCTAAAGAAAAATGTTGGAGCTTTAAAAATGTCATAAGTTCTGACATTTTTTCTTCATCGTTTGACTGTAATATTTATTTATTTATTATTAATTACAATACAAATTAAATTTATATTCTAATTTTTGGATCTAAGAGTAAACCGGATGACACAGACCATATGTTGAGATTTTTGCTGCGACAGACCAAAGCCTCTGGTGGGAATTTTTGCCAAAAACACGTTTTATAACTTCTTAAAATTCCATGAAAGTGTAAATTCTCGTTTGAACGATAAAAACTATTCCTTATATTATACCAATAATTGTAGTAGGAATCATTGCAAAGGTTATCTCTGAAGAAGCGTGGTAGCTTCTGAAATGGATTCGTATACCTTGGTTTGCAACCATAGCAAATACATAGCAAAACACTCTTTAAAGAAAAAAATAAAACATTTTTATTTGAAAAATGGAAATGTTTCATTTTTTTTAATTTTTTTTTTTTTGGAAAATAGATATTTTTTATTTTTAAAGAAATTGTAATTTATGTAAAATTATTCGTCAAATTGTTGTACAATGTCCATCAAATTGTTGTACAATTTCATCAAATTGATGTACGGAATTAAAGAAAAATTAATGGAAAATTCCACATTAAATTGAATAAAAGTGTAGTAGGTTGGAAAATGCTGTCCAAATTCATCACTTTCTACTTTTTTTCAGTGTAACAAATAAAAATTAATATAAAATTTGTATTACAAATGTATTGTTTGCGTCGTTTCGATTTGCGTCACAGTTCTTCGGTCCCAGTTAGCAACGCAAACCGGGATGTTAGTGTTGTTTTAAATGACATTTTCTTTAAATATACATTATTTTCCCTCTAACAAAGGAATAACAGAGTGGTATTTTATAGCCCCAAATTGTTTGTATACCAATTCCTCATATAACCGATTAACAGCCAGTTGCAAACTTCTTCTGAAGTTTTAAATATGTGCTCTACAATCCAATTTTAAATCTCTCATCGACACTCATGAGAAATGCCCTTATGAAGGACTTAAATTTAAAAATTACAATGTAACATACGATTTATGTACCTTAGATGTGAAATATGTTTAGTGTGACAAGTGTTTTGTTCGCGAATAATTCTCATTATGCGGGGCATCTGTTTTTGTGCCACGGATTTTATTAACGCTAATCCATGTTGAATAGTTTATCTGCTTGCATAAATTAAGTAAATAATTTGCATGACTGCCAGAGAGAATCTCCCTTCAGGAGGGCCATACACATGTACGTATACCTTGTGTATACTCGTTCATACACACATACATACGTATACCCTTTCGCATATTTATGAAGCGGTGTCCAGGAGGAATGAATGAATAATGGCCACACAAACGTTATGCAGATGACTGCATGCACGTAATCGATTGGTTCATGACAGCATTTTTCCCAACATATTTCATCGTTTTTTTCTTTTCCTTCTCCCTTTTTTTTTGTCAGTGATAGAAGGCCAAAGGTAAAATATGAATGTCACATTGTTAAATAGCTACCACAACATATGAATATGAAAATGGAAAATTATATTGTGTTTACACTGAGGGATCAATGGAAACATCCTCCACATACGCCGGTGACGGCAAGACGGTCTCTCAGTGCATACAGGTGAACCCCATTAGAATAATAAAGGCTATTGTTGTCATTGTTTTCCTTCTCGTTGTCGTTTTCGATCTAAATACATATTTCCAACAAAATATTCATATTTCATATTCGTGGTGATTATTCTCTATTGAAATTGTGTTCCTTGCAAAAGCCATGATAATCCATAAATATACATTTCGTATTATGTATTGGCATGCATATGTATGTCTGTCCTTTGGCACAGGAACACACACACACACACACAGATCCAGTTGATGGATGACACATTATAGAGAGCCATGTACAGCATTTACCACAAATCGTTCGGTTACCAATTATTTTACAATGAATGAATGAAGAAAAAAGGGGAACACAAATTGTTTGGAGAATATATGCAAAAAAGAGAAATATTCTATGGCCATACTGGGGAAAAAAATGTCTGAAGTATCGAGGGAAATTTATAGTGTTTATAAGTGAATTGAAATTTTAGTTTTTCCTTATCCTTTTCTTTATATTTGTGACTTTGTGACAAATGCTATCCAGGCCGGTAGCTGTCGGTGGAAAAACCCCTAGAGATCTAGTCGACAAAGAGGGTAAGGTTGTTAGTTAAATGTGGTCATGGGAGTAAAATTTTTTCGATATGGTGTAGAGTCGAAACCTGCAGAGTGATAGAAATTCACTTCAGTCGTTGGAAGTGAGCAGATGCGATTCAGAGGCGAAACCACTGACTTTCAAACTTATACTCGTATACACGCTGAAAAATACGTCTTTTTTTTTTTTGTTTACACACAAGTAAAACGCGTGTTTGGTGTTTGTAGCAAGTAAAGCTATTTCCTTCTACACAAAGCTTATTTGGATATAAATATAATTCATTTGCTATTAATATTACGTATTTGTGTATAAGCAATAACGTGTTTGGGTGCGAATAAGTGTGTATTTGCAACTGTTTTCGTAATTTTTTTTTCTGCATTTACGCTTTTTAAAATAAAAGCAATACCGAGAGAGTGAGATGGATTGTTATATAGAAATTCACAAATTGAAAAAAAAAAGTAAGACAAAAATGCATTTGATACATTTGATATTTATCACCTACAAACAAGTTAATGTTTGTGGTATGAACAAATATTTATATGTTTGATGCGAACTTGTTTGCTGAAATTTGTTAAAATGGCCATTTTTTTTCAGCGTGTAGCTATTCACAACCTAAAGAGATTTTAAGCTGATGTTAAGCTAAAGGAAAATTCCAGGATTCAAGAACAAATGCACGTTCTCTAACATTCTATGAAGAAACAAACGGCAAACTTCTCTCAAATCAAAGAGCTGCGTATACTCAAAGGCCTAGATTTATAGTAAAAGGCGGCTCCGCGAGGTAGAAAACGGCCACCGAAAAGTATTTTTTAATGTTGATGCCAGGATTCGCACCCGAGTTTCTTGTGTGGTAGTCGCACACAATACATACAACACGACGAAAGGCCACATGACCTCGAGATGTAACCATCAAACCCCTCCAAATGTTGATGAAATTGCTGTTTGCCTTTAGCGTGGTCCCTAACTCACTCACCGTCGAAAATTCGTAAGCGCCCTGTACACGGTCAATATGCATGAACAATTTTACGAAATAAATTTGTGTTCATGACAAAAATCAGAAATGTTTTGATTTTGCTGTCTTGAGTTCGCCATACCAAGGATTATCGTGTCTTCTACAAAGTTGGTCCTTTCATAAGATTCGGTCTTTCCAGATGCCTTGATAGTTATCACATAATACCTTTCAAACTGGAGCCGTCAGCATTTCTGGTGTGTTTCTCGGAGATGTCAGTTTCTATTGTGATCGAAAATATTTCAGCTTTTAATAAATATTAACAGATTAACTGTTTTCTAATATAATAAATGCAATGTGTTGAGCAAAATGTTCGACTCCGGACAAATTTGTCAGACTCCGTCTTCAACTCCACAGTCCTGGTCTGAACCCACACTGATCGGGTTTAAAAAGTTTGTAGATTTAGGGCTTCTATATATAATAGACTTATTCTTCTGTGTTTTTTTTTATTTAGACTCTAGACACTCAGGGATTCCCCCTGTGTTAGCGGAAGAAAATTAGGGTATCGGAAGGAGGAAAGAGGGAGTAGTGTTCTAAAGAAAGAGATTTAAGGGGTATAGAAAGGGAAAAAACTTGATCGTAGTGGCAATTTCTTTTTGTGTTTTTCGTATTTTGATGTTATGAAAGTAATTTCTATTTGAAAAAGGCAATAATAAAAACAAAAATTGCCGAAAAAATAATATCCTTGCGTGAACACTAGAGGCAATTTCAAAAGGGAATCATAAGTAAAATTTCCTAGTGTGAATCGGGACTTGACGGAAACAGTTTTTGTGAATCGAACGTAGTATGCCGATGATCAAATCACCAGGCTGAGATTCCCATTATCAGCATTTGTGGTCGAGTTAATTCTAAGCCCGACAACTTCTGCTTTGATCTCTACTCGACTTGGTCAACTACTTCGTCAAAGCACCACAAAAATGTTGCTTTCAAAAGTCTAAGCACACTCATCGTCTCTGTCCCCATATTCCCACATAGTCAAAGAAGTTGATATTTGAAAAGTTGAATTAAAATCTCGACAAAATCTCTTACATAGGACAATGGACGAGAGTAGAACTAATAAAGAGTTCAGCACGGAATGAACACAAATGCATTGCAAATCGCATACTGTCAAATTGGCAATTAAATGTTTCGAATGTTTTAGTACATTTGAGTCGTAGGGTTGTTTTTCAATAGCAACAAAATTTGAAGAGATTTTCCATCACTTGTTACGCTTTAGTGTTATTGAACCATTGGACAACCTATAGTTTTTGATCTGAGTACTTGGGAAAAATACATATATACCATAAATACATACCTGCATGTACGAGTATTTCTATGTGAACACATATTTGTATGTATACAAACTTATATTGTTCGTGCTGTATAAAAACCCATCCAATGACATGTTCGTGATGATTTTTGCTGTCGTATTTAAAATGGAGTTCGTGCGTTGTGGACTTGGTAAACTTGTTATCGTGCAAAAGAAAACAACATGCGAATATGTTAAAGTGTTTAAACAAATATTGAAGGTGTAACAAGTAAATATGAAATACGAGCATAGCACGAAATACCTCTTCAAATATATGAGCCAGACAATTTTATGGACGAAGGTTCTGACTTGAACAGAACTGCAACAAATCGAGGGTGTCCTTTGGGTATCACACAACAACGAAGTTCTAAAAAAAATCAGATACAAAATGTCAATTTTGGAGATCCGGGATTTCCCGAAATAACGAAAATTTCCATCTCGAGAATTCTCGAAATATCGGGAAAATCTAAAATCAGTGTAAAAACAATAAATTTCATAAAATATTCTTTTTATTTATTTTGATTTAGGTATAAATAATAAAAAAAAAAATTTGAAAATATTACTATTTCAATAATTTCAAAAAAAAAATAGTTTTATAAAAAAAAGCAAAACTAAAATAATTCAAAATTATACTTATTAAAATGATGATTTAAAAAATATAGAATGTTAATGTCTTCGTCTGACAATCGCGTACAAATGGAAAAGTTATACTGTTGTCGCTTCTCGCATAGCAATTGAAACACTGGTGTGAATTGATATGTGATTTTGATTAATAGTATGGTTGATTTAGCTTGTTGCTATGTCATGTCGAGTGCGATTCTGTGTAACAGAATGGCCCTTACAGTTTGGTATTTCCAGGGATTAATCATATGTGTATTCTCTTACTTGCAAACTTAAGATTCTCTTACTTTTGAAAGAATTGGTTTTTCTATTAATTTGTTAACAACATTTTTTAAAAAGACAATGCATTTCTCGAGAAATTTTGAGATATTCTCGAGATTCGGAATTTAATTTCTTCAATTCTCGAAAAATCTCAAAAATTTCTCGAGAATTCCCGTCGGGAAATTCACGAAGCCCAACTCTAGACGCACCGTGTGTATGTATACAATTTACAAACTCATCAAACAATTTCATTAAAAACGGAAATATTTCCAGCAAATTTCATTGTCACATTTGATTAATTGTCTCTTATGTATGTTAATTACAAATTGAATTGGCTGCAAATTCTTTGTCAAACATGTTAGTTTTTTTTAAAAAAAAAAATCAATTCACAATTCATGTACATTCTGCTTGTGTATTGTTTACATATCACAGAGTCAGAATTTAAGAATTTCCCTTTTTTTTATTTGGTTAATTTCTTTTATAAAAAACTTTTTTTTTGTTAGCGTATGTAACATGGAGAATATGTAAAATACATATTTGAAATAAAACACAATACAAAAGAACGAAAACAAAATATTGACCAAAGAAAAATGGTGACCCAATAAATATTTGTATGTTTCTTGTTCGAGTAAAAAAGTTTCGACAACCGACTGTCGACATGTTAGCGCTTGCATACACATACCTTTATGTTGATTTTTATCAATGACCATATAAAATAACGCGGTGAACAATATTAATGCTATCAATTTTTTTAATCTTGTTTTTTGCCTCAATGCACAACGTTTTCGATTTTCCCCTAATTGACACTAGATCAGATCTACTGTAATACGTTCATGTCAGTTGACAAGGTGCTATGGGGAAAGTTTGATTAGAAAGTTTAGATTTCGCCCAACTTTGGACTTTAGTCCAGGGTTTTGGCTCAACTGCTGTTCAGCAACATAGCGTAGCTTTTGTTTAAATGTATGCCAGTGGTTGAAGTTCTTATTCAATTGGTGTCTTTGGAAAGCTTATGAAAATACGATGGATTGTAGGAATCCATGAACCGGTAGTCTTGGCCGTTAGTTCCGAATTTTGCAGCAGACATTTCAGGCTTATGTTAAGTTTCAAGCATGTCTGTTAAGTAACGATTACTAATCGTAATAATTACTAATTAAATTAAATTTTTTGTAGAGGTGCAGTAATGATTAAATTACAATAATTTTCAGTTTTTCAAGACTTATAATTGATAACAATTACAAATAATCTAAAAGTAATCTCGATTACTTCCGATTACTATAAATAATCAAAAAGGAGCCAAAGTAATCAAAAAATAATCCGACGACTTTCAGAGATTACTTTTGATTCTTTCTGATTGTTTATAGTAATCGGTAGTAATACTGATTAGTGTCATTAAAAATGTGGTGATGCAACTTTTTGTTCAAATTCAACCAGTATTTGGTTTGAGTTATATTTTTATTTACCGGTATAAACTGTATAAGATTTTTGTTAGTCGTTTTTCATAGCATACTTTTCTATTTTTTCATTCATTAAATTGTATTCCAACATTTGATGACATTTTTAGCATATTTACGAAATATTCAATTGAGTGGTGATAAATTTCGCAAAACAAAAGTTTTGTTGAAATTTAACGTTTGTTTTTTTCCCCTCCGATATAATTCTCGATTATTAGTTCTTAGTATATCAAAAAAAACCTAACCACAGATTTTTTGTGAAACAAAATCCGATAATGCTCTCGTAAACAACAAGTGTTTGCCATTTTTCCGCACTTCTGCCTTTCTAAGTAAACTTTCATCTAATCTTTTCGCACCTTTGGCAGGACGGGTGATTTGCAGATGCTGCGTAATTAATTGCCATTGTGTGGGTGCCCGGCCACTACACTAACGCCTGTGTACGATTCTCGGTGAATTCACGATTCTCCGTTTACAATCCCGCAAATAAGTGGCATGTACACAGGCAAACATACAGCTCCTTACCGCTCTTCACCATTGGCGGAATAATTACTTCATGAGGGGGGCGTAAGTTGGAATTATAAAGTGATATGCCATTCGAAATACATCACATAAATTAATGCAGAGACGGAATGAAAAATTTGGAGAACATATGTAGTTTTCTAAATCTGGCAGAAGGGCGTTAATTTCCAGTGTTGGATGGAAACGTATACGTTCTCTTAGAAGAACCGAAAATGTTCCAAAATTTATCACTCATAAACGATTTTAAGCTGTACAATCGAAAATGCATCGACCATGTTGATACCAACCATTTAGCGAATTATCCGACCACTTTTGATCTCTGTCAGAAGGTCGACAAACCCATTCGATGTCCCTAGTAAAAAGGTCCTTGTTGTGCCAAGTAGATTTCTAAATCCACCCAAACATAAACCATCCCTGTAAATGCCTTTTTACTTTAGGTTACCTGGAAGACATACGCAGTGGTTGCAGGCGTAACGACTTATCGTCCTTTTAATGATTTTTTTTTTAAATTCACCAAAATTGTGATCATTTCATTGACGATTTTTTTGGTTACGCTAGTTTTCCATTAAAAGTGTAAGTAAAATTTTCTGACAAATAAAAAAAAATATTTGGGCCGGACATTTGGCAAAACATGCCAACAATCATACAATAATTTTTATTTTTATACATAAAAAAAACATTAAAAACAAATTAAATTTTTGAACACTTTTTAAGAACCGCCTCACAAAACCGATACATTAATTTATAGACGCGATATACTGCCAGTTGAACATTTCCATTTTCTCATGTAACCGTTAAATTAACTGGCTGACAAATGTTAAGTATGGCAACTCTACCATGTAGATGTTCATAAATGATAAAAATAAATGGCAATGCTGTGCATTGTCAGCTGTGCAGTTTATTATTAAATGTCTATTCAATTAAATTTTAAATATTGTTGTGAAAAAAAAAGAATGGCAAAAAAGTGACTTCCCGGGAAAAAGTTTTCAACTCTACAGGGTCTGCCAAATAACTTTTTTTTTGTTGAAAATTCTATAAAAAAACTACTGGATAGTTTCTCAAATTTATTTTATTATTTGACAGTACAATCCTTCCGGTTAATATTGGAAAATAATTTCATTCAAATGGCTGCCTCGGCTGGCCATGCAGTAGCCTAACGACATCAGCTCTGCGGCTGATAATGCGATCTGCAAATGTTGCCAATGCCGGAGAACAAGTACCGGTTATCATTTATCCATCCTTTAAACGCTAAGTAGATATTGAGAAAAGTAAATTGTACTGTTTTTTCACGGACAGTCTATGGGCCCAGAACACATTAACAAACTTCTTTCAATGGTGGAGAATAAAAAAATCGTTGTTCAAATGAAAAGTGAATCAAGGGCCCAACACCCTTAGTAAAAATCCTATAGCCAGGGCCTTTCACAGCCCTTTTTCTGCCGCTGTTAATATTCCAACACACACTTACTTACGTATTGTCTGGCTAGCTACAAGCTCACAAATAGATGGATATCATGTTATTGTTACGACTATATAATTGGTAAACGTAGATTTCCGACGAAACTTCGAATTACAGACCGTCATCTACATATGAATGCATCACACAGATGACGATTCCAAACCATCTCACATCTAATTCGTAGTAAAGTTCAACTAATGACTAAATCCAAACCGGAGTATCATTTGAACAACAACTGCTGGCATTTTGATAAGTTCAGTTTAGACTCGCATATCATGTTGTAATTTTTTCATTTTTTTTCTCTCACGCATCACATTCAGTTTGAACTTTAAATTGTGCAAATAACCGAAAAAAGGACACTCCAACAAAAGAAACGAATTTTCAAATAAAAAAAAAAGTATGTAAACCGAATTTAGTATGATGACTACGAAGTGTTGGTACACTAAGCATTAATGTTTATTTACAAACTTCACAATTTAATTATGCCGTTCACTGTCATCGAGTTTAATTATTCAATTAATAACTTTGCATAGGGTACTACTGAGCGTGGATGCAGCAAAGGTACATGCCACAATAGTAACTTCGGTGAATATATCCAGGGGTGTTACAAACAGAATGGCGAACAAAAGATGGTGGTGGAAAGTATAGAAGAAATACAATACAAATGTAATTTTAACTTTCATATGTTGTTACATAATGCTGTGCATGTGTGAGTGTGTGTCTGTGCCATACATAAACTGAACATTTTTAATAATTTATTTTTCATCAGTTGCTTTTCTGACACAACTTAATGCCTGCTCATCATGCAGCGAGCAGCTACAATGGCAGCCACAGCAGCAGCAGCAACACCACCGTCATTCACTTCCCTGTACGTACGTGGTTGTTACAGCGTATCTGTTCATAATGTTCATCATCAGCTCCGAACAAAATGTACACAAATAAGAATGCCAAAAAAAATTTCACTAATGAGCTAAAATAATGATGGACGTTTGTAATCTGTTCTGTTCGTTTCGGTTCCCGTTTCTTCTTTTATTCCCCCTGTTCACTGTATTTGTATCTGTAAAGGAGCCAAAAATGGTTCATCATATTGTTGCCTTTTCCATTTTTTTTTTTTTATTTTTTTGTTGAATGCACTCAAAAAAAACTTCGAACTAAATTCAATTCCAAAAAGTACTCCAAACGAGACCAGAAAATGTACTTAATGCAAATACATTTATACTTGTGAGTAGTAAATAATACTCAGCCGTAGTAAATTGAACTAGATTTGAGTATGTTCGAAAAATGTACTTACTTAAAATAAGTATGTGTTTTTCCTCAAATATTTTTTAATATAAAAAAAAGTAATGTAGTTTGAAAAACTTTGAATGAATGTATGTATATCACAGAGAAACCAAACCAAAACATACATTCAAATACAACTGCCAATCAAACTTCAGAATTTTTCCGATTTATTCATTGTGAATTTTGTAGCCAGAATTGTTGAACGAAATGAATTTATAAAGCCTTTTTGTGATGAATATTGTGACATTTTATCGGCGGCATTGAATTGCAAATTGGTAAGTAAATCAGATTCTTAATTATTTTCTTGTTAAGACAAAGAAGTTGTGCACATGTGCATTAGGATGAGGTTCTTTTTTAGAAAATCATTACAAACTTTGTTTTTGGCATAATTCAATGTTGTATTTCGCATTTGTTTAAATGCAAAAATCAAATAATGCGCATTTGTTCTTCTTCCTTGACCAAGTTGTTTTTTCTTATTTATTTTTGTCTTATTTGAATGGGCTGATTTTTTCATTTAACAGATTTGGAGAGAGAGAGAGAGGGAAAGGTGAATAATAATTCCGGATGCAGCAGATTTGGTTACTGGGAGTTTTGAAAGCAGCTTATTTTTGAGAAGGTTGATGCATTGTTTTTGAATAAGGTAAGTACAGAACAATATATTCATAATATCCAGTTTATATTATCGTATTAGACTGCGAAATAATTCATTTTCTCGCTAATTTTTAAACTTCTTCTTTCTTCTTTAAAAAATCTTAATTTGTTACAATATTTCTGTTGATGTAAAATATGCCATCAATAAAACAATTTAAAGTTTGAGCTTTTGAATAATAACTGTGATTATCCTTTTTATTGCATAGCGAGCTGTAAGGTTCGGTAATTTATATTCGGTCGTTGAATTTGAGGTGTAAACGTGGCAAGGAAATGTGACTTTTTAGACACAATAATATTGAAAAAAATATAATACAACACATAAGGTGCGCGGTACAACGCTACATTCGCCGCCTTACTTGCCCGCCTATTTTAAGAATTCAACGTTCCAAAAGTTACAAATGTAAATGATAAATATACGATAGTATCAACTAGCAATAAAATGATAGGATACGTCACAGTCTATTAAGCCGTAGGGAAACCTGAAGTACATCTTCTAATTGTTTTAATTGTTGGCGAATTTTAATTGTCAATTAAGGACGCTTTTAATGTATAGTTGTTTCAAAATAATGAAAAAAATCGATGATAAAAAATCAAATTAAATTTTGGACATGTATCCAAAAAAAACGAAAATGAAATATGATCTTTGAAAAATGGTTGTCCCTTTCAATTCTTACAATAAATTCTTTGGAACGTCGCCGATTAAACTTCATTTCAATAACACACTTGTACACACGTTTGGTCATTTGCGGTTGAACTAAATTTAATTTCAATTTGTATTAATTAAACATTAAAATCTATTTATTTTTTTATATCTAGTATTTAGGTCACCGTTTCAAAACTATCAAACTGAGAAGCAGATAAAGATGAGAAACTGTGAATTTTGATTGTGATGGTGAATTGCTTGTTTTTGAATAACGTTCTAATACTCTTTTCCAGTTAAGGAAAAAACAGGATACAGCCCACTCAAGAACGAATATATTAAATATACTATATTGTGTACAATATTTATTACACCAATTTTATGTTCATATTTATTGTTACGTGTTTTCGTTAAACTTTGTTGTATACCAGTTGTTTCTAAACTAATTATTTTGTATATAACCATTTTTTATATAAAGAAAGAGTACAATTGTATACTAATTGATGTTAATAAATACCAAACATTTAAAAATAAAAGTAGTAAATGTTTCTTGTTTTTTACACTTCTATCAAATCATATTGTTTTTGATACGGTTCGACTATTATTTAGTGACCGTCCGTACCGTACATTCAATACGATTTTCAATTCTAATGCCAAACGAACTAGAGTGCAGTCCAGCCTTGTATCATTTTAAGTATTAAACGGTCCCAAATATATGCCAGATATATGCGTGGTGTAGACGTATTACAATGGGGCTGGCCTAGCAGCGGATATGGCGCAAATGCGTGTTTAGCAAAAGCAGCGGATATGCATATGAAAGGATTTCGCTGATAACAAATGATATGGTGGATTAACACATTGGGGGAGAAATGTTATTGGTTTTTTCGAAATAAATCTGGAAAACACTGACCACGAACCTGAATTTAGAAAGTCGTTGCAAAAAGGGTGGAAAATTTTATTTTATTATTTTATTATTTTATTATTTTATTATTTTATTATTTTATTATTTTATTATTTTATTATTTTATTATTTTATTATTTTATTATTTTATTATTTTATTATTTTATTATTTTATTATTTTATTATTTTATTATTTTATTATTTTATTATTTTATTATTTTATTATTTTATTATTTTATTATTTTATTATTTTATTATTTTATTATTTTATTATTTTATTATTTTATTATTTTATTATTTTATTATTTTATTATTTTATTATTTTATTATTTTATTATTTTATTATTTTATTATTTTATTATTTTATTATTTTATTATTTTATTATTTTATTATTTTATTATTTTATTATTTTATTATTTTATTATTTTATTATTTTATTATTTTATTATTTTATTATTTTATTATTTTATTATTTTATTATTTTATTATTTTATTATTTTATTATTTTATTATTTTATTATTTTATTATTTTATTATTTTATTATTTTATTATTTTATTATTTTATTATTTTATTATTTTATTATTTTATTATTTTATTATTTTATTATTTTATTATTTTATTATTTTATTATTTTATTATTTTATTATTTTATTATTTTATTATTTTATTATTTTATTATTTTATTATTTTATTGTTTTATTATTTTATTATTTTATTATTTTATTATTTTATTATTTTATTATTTTATTATTTTATTATTTTATTATTTTATTATTTTATTATTTTATTATTTTATTATTTTATTATTTTATTATTTTATTATTTTATTATTTTATTATTTTATTATTTTTATTATTTTATTATTTTATTATTTTATTATTTTATTATTTTATTATTTTATTATTTTATTGTTTTATTATTTTATTATTTTATTATTTTATTATTTTATTATTTTATTATTTTATTATTTTATTATTTTATTATTTTATTATTTTATTATTTTATTATTTTATTATTTTATTATTTTATTATTTTATTATTTTATTATTTTATTATTTTATTATTTTATTATTTTATTATTTTATTATTTTATTATTTTATTATTTTATTATTTTATTATTTTATTATTTTATTATTTTATTATTTTATTATTTTATTATTTTATTATTTTATTATTTTATTATTTTATTATTTTATTATTTTATTATTTTATTATTTTATTATTTTATTATTTTATTATTTTATTATTTTATTATTTTATTATTTTATTGTTTTATTATTTTATTATTTTATTATTTTATTATTTTATTATTTTATTATTTTATTATTTTATTATTTTATTATTTTATTATTTTATTATTTTATTATTTTATTATTTTATTATTTTATTATTTTATTATTTTATTATTTTATTATTTTATTATTTTATTATTTTATTATTTTATTATTTTATTATTTTATTATTTTATTATTTTATTATTTTATTATTTTATTATTTTATTATTTTATTATTTTATTATTTTATTATTTTATTATTTTATTATTTTATTATTTTATTATTTTATTATTTTATTATTTTATTATTTTATTGTTTTATTATTTTTTATTTCTTATTTTTTTATTTTTATTTTATTTAATTGCAATAGAAGGGCACTAGTTCAATATATTTCCAAAATTCATTCCATTACATCCCACTGTGGATTGTGAACAGGAGACTGCCGGCTAGGGGTGTGTCGAAAGACGATACACTAAATATTTTACATGTGAAATCTTGCGAGAGTAACTAAGCGCAAAAGTATGGCTTTCACTATGCGTGTGTGTGTGTGTGCATGTATATACTTGTGTAACATACACATGACTACATATGCACTTACATGTACGTACGTGTTTATATTATAAGTTTTCATTTGCTTATAATGTAATAAAATATGAATTACAGAACATCTTACATCCGACTGAGGGCTGACGAATGGGAGCTGCCCGGATTTGTTCCGGAGTTTTACAATATGTAGAAAAATGACTGCCCTCATTTCAAAACATCGGACCCACCTATGGTCTAAATGTTTACAAATGTTCATGCAATAGAAATCAGTTTGGCTCAGACTTGTCTTCCTGCCACCATTTTGGCCATCGGAAACAAATCTCCGGCTGAATCCAAAGAAGCTGCCTTAATCCCTTACACATTTCCTGAAGACTTATCAATGTGATCATGACCCAGGTCAAATAAAAATCCCCTTTTTCGTATTGCATTTCATACGGTTGGCAAGGCTGAACTATCGACGACTCTTCACTCAACGGCGCCACCAGCTACATTCGCCCCTCCAAGAGTACCAATAACCCCATCACCCTATGTGGGGAAGACACCTATGTAAGGAAAGAAACAACAGACATTAGTCCATTGTTGATTTTATTAATACCAAGCCATCATCTATGTTTTCATGTTCGGAAAATGTTGGTGGGTCGAAACGAACTACGCATAGGTTTAAATGTCAGGCTTTTCGTTTCTCACGATATGGCTTTCGGACATGGTGATGAAGCTGATAATAATTTCCATCGAATTGGAAGCGGGAAAACAAAAATTTTTTTTCCCGCGAACAATAAATCCCCGAACACCGTGGTATCCAGATCGACATCTCTATACCACCATCCATTAAAAAAAAAGTGTAGTGTAACAATAGCAATGAGTATGTTGAGATAATAACATAATCATAATAATAATCAACAACAAAAAGAACAACAGCCACAAGTATATTAACAATGAAATCTATATTTATGGAATATTTATTTGGCATTAAATCTAAACTACACTAAACATTGTGTTCGGTCAAAACGGAAATGAATTCGATTGCACTATTTCCCCTCGGAGTTATTTATATTGAATATGTTATTATTATTTTATTTGGATTTGTAGTTGTGCGGATATTACATACACATATGTACACATACAATTCAATTTGGTCCAACTAATTTCGTATTTATAAATGGATTCGATTTAACCTGAACGGAATGTGTATAGGGCGGGGTTAAAGTGGTGTTTAAAATATCCTCATTTCCTGCAGCACAAAAACAAAAACTTCTTCTGATTGTTCCTTTGTGGTTTGTAGTGCGACAAGTCAAGGTTATGTGAATCATTGCTACAATAGTTCTAAAAATCTATATTTATTACCATATCCAATATTATTAGGTCCCACAGTCTTTAACTATCTTCTTACATGGACAAAAATTCGAAAACTTTTAATTTACTAAACTATTTTTTCGCATTCGCAAAAATTAGATTCTGTTACTTTTTGGTTTCAAAGAATTTTTATTTTTTTATTTCTTAAAGAGCAGACTTTTCCCATGGCAATGACAGAATGGCCGTGGTCATCGAAATTACATGCAAAATCCAGGTTCATATCTGGTATCGAAATTTTATCGCAGCATTTTCCACCACATTAATTGCCGTGTCTGCAGAGAATGACGTTGAGTTTTTGCAACCGACTTTTGATAGTAGTACCGGCAACTAAGAACAGTCGAATTTGGTCAAGCGCACGCTCAAATCAATTAATTGGTAGGTTCAATAGAATTTATTATGAAATCTTCATAGAATTTCTTATGAAATCAATTATGTTAATCAATTTATGTTATGAAAAGAAATTGTTTTTGAATACTTGTGCAAAACAAATGATCTCAAACTATTATGTGTAAACCTCATTTAAGACAACTCAACCAAATGAAAATAAGTGACTATTTTAATCCAAGCTCAGTAATACTGAATTTAATTTGTACATACATGTTAAGTGTTTTCCAACAGGAGGTGTTATTTTAAATCACCCGGTATTTCGGTAGCTGTCACTTATGAAGCTTTTATTCTTTTACATTCGACAAGTAGAAACTACGCCATTACTAAAAATGGAACGATACGCGATTTAACAACGCATTAAAATTATTAAAATTCACCGCAAAACTGGTGAAAATCTTGCACTCACAGTTCGCAAAACTAAAGCATTTTTGTGTCGTCGTGAAGCACCTAGCCAGACCGCAATACAGAAATTGGTGGACAAATTCGAGCTGTTGGGACAAGTTAGTGGTTTGAAGAACAAATCCCGTGCTCGTCGCTGAAGAACAACTGAGAATATTGCTGCTGTAGCCCAAAGTGTTGAAGAAGACCCAGGTTTGTCCATTCCTCCACCGTGTTTTGCATAAAGACTTGGGTCTTAAGACTTTTAAAGTTCCGTCAAGCCGGCTGATCATCAACAATGTCGTGTCTTTGCTGATTGGGTCCTTGAAATGCATGAAAATGATCCGGAATTCCAACGATCCAAAATCATCTTGACGTATTTCTACCTCGGTGGTTACGTCAACAAGCAAAATTGTCGCATCTGGGGCTCGGAAAACCCAAGAGTTATTGTTCCTCAACGTGTTACTGTTTGGTGCGGTTTTTGGTCCGGCGGGGTCATTGGACTTAACTTTTTTGAAAATCAGGTTGGATCAACAGTTACGGTGAATGGATTGCGCTATCGAGAGATGCTTAATGATTTTTGTATGGTCGGAGTTGGATAATATTGATCTGGACAACGTTTACTTTCAACAAGACGGCGCTACGTGTCAGGTTTCCGGACCATGTTATCTCTCGAAGAGGTGATCACAATTGACCACCGAGATCTTGTGATTTAACACCTTGCGACTTCTTCCTTTGGGGGCCACGTGAAAGATAAGGTCTACGCCAACAGCCCAGCGTCGATTCAGGACCTCAAAGATAGAATGCGCGAGGCTATCGAAAACATAGTTCAGCCACTTTGCGATTTGCTTATGGAAAATTCCCTGAAAAGGTCCTGTAAGCGTGGTCGTGGTGGCGATTTTGCTGATGTTGTTTTTCATTATTAACGGCATACCTTCCTCTTTATTATGAAAAAAAAATCCGATGATTTATCTCAAAAAAAATAATTTTTCTTTGAATGCCAAAATAACACGTCTGGTTGGAAAACCCAGTATTTGAATAGTTGTGCCACACGTTTCTATCCTCGAACAATTTCAAAAGTACATACTCAGTTCATTTAAATGAAAGAAAGTTCAATTATCCAGTTCATATTCTGGATTTTATTCAACTGTATACAAATTATATTTTTACTTTGTATGTGAATAGTGTAAAATGTACCGCCACCTCCACAGTTGAAGGTTAAGATCATTGATTTGTTGATCACGAACATTTCCCTCACGAAATGTAGAGTATCTACGACATTTCTAATATATAAGAGGGCAGTTCCCTATGTGTTCCTTATAGGGATGTCACAAAAAAACGGTATATCCGTTTTTGTTCTCCACATTTTATTCTCACTAATTCTAAACTCACTGGCCCCATCCATCTCCATTTTTAAATAGAACCCAATTTGTTATTAAATTCTTCCCGCCCAGTTACCAACTTTCTAGATGGTCCACCAAAAATAAAAAAAAAACGCCAGATGTGCAGCAAACATTCCAAGTTATACTAAAAATAAAAATAAAATTACAATCACCCTGCAAATACCGTTTAAATTTAGTAACTTCCGGTTGCGGTTGGTTTTTGTCTGTGGCATTGAAAAATTGATATTTTGATTAAGTTGGTTGATTAATTGATGTTTAACTAAGTTCGGATACAATTTTACCTTACACAATTAATTATGCCTCCTTAAATACACACTTTACCATGGTAGGTGAAAAGGTGTTCCCTTCCTCCGTCACCACCACATCATGTGTACAAAAATGTATAACCGGATGAGATTCGTGGTGGCATGTAAGTGTAAGTGAGTCTCTTTTAATTCGTTTCAACTCTGCTCTGTTAAATTTTCAGACAAACGTAGAGATTTTGTTTTGTTGTTATCAGAGTTGGACGAAATTGAAGTACACAGTTTAATTTGTTGGCTCAGGTGTATTGAACATTTTCGGTTTGGATTACTTAATTATTGTGTGAGTACAACACAATACAAATGTAAGTATGTGGGAGTATGTGTAACCCTATAAAGATGACTAAACCATTGCGAGCATAAGAAGAATGTTTAAATAAAAATATTTAAAAGTAACAAGAAAATGTTTAAAAGCAAAGCTCCTATTTTATTATTATCGATTATAGAAATTTTAACTGTAACGGACTTAATATCCAAGAAGGTTTAATGGAGACTCACATTTTCCTTCTTAAAAAAAAGGAAACACTTCTTATTACATGATCTAACTCAGTACCCACTTAGCTTTTTAACCCAAACAACGTACTTTTAAAATTGTACCTTAAATTCCTTAGGCAACTTCAACTGTACATAAGGAGGGCCGTAGAATTGTTATCCGCCTTTCATTAAAAGTTCAATGTGTGGCAAAATTTCCTTTCAATAGCAAACCTCGATATTGACACATAAATTCCGCCGACATTATGTATATATTCCCATCGATCCTCAACAAAATTCTCTGGTTCCAAGCATGGAACAAGAAATGAGATCACTGGACATATTGACAGGGCCTGTTTCCGGTAATATCTTGTATGCTCTTCTTGACAAACTCTGTGGGAAGTTAGAATCCACCACCGCACTAGCAGATGTCTCATGTTATCAAGTTTGCCAAGAGTGGGGGGTGGGGGTTAGTGAGATCACTCATATCCCCCAGTAACATGACAAGGACTAGAAATACTACTCAATACTAATAAATGAGAATTCTTCTTACATCACACAATTCTCATGTAATTGAAGTGTATGTTCTATTTTCATCCTTAAGCAGCTACGTGCCCTTTCTCTTAGGAAGTGCAATGAATAGGATACATGTTTATTACCCATTTGTTTCTGAATCCGCATCATGCCTACAATATCACATATTTTTTGTCTGATGCCACATTAACAGATGGTCGAGTTGTTCGCATAAGAAAAACACAGCAATTCAATAATTACGAAAATTATATAGCATTCAATTTCACATACAATAAGTGTAAAGGACATTATTTAAACGGACTTTATCATAAACATAATTGTCACTGTGATACCAACCAACTGATGGTTGATTACATCAGAGAAAAAAAGAGAAGTATTTGCAACTGAATGACTATAATCACTCTACGGTAGACTTGAGCCCCGGTCTAGCTGCGACGAGTAAGTACAAGAGGCAGGTAAATGTGACAGAAAGGATGTCCTCTCGCCGTCATGTGTGTGTGTGCATCGGCCAGCCTGTCAGTGTGTGATGCATCCCATCGTAATGATGACAATAAAACAGATGAAGGCTTCCATGTAACAATGCCATAAACAGTAGCCACACACACACACAATGCATAGGGAGAGAGACAGGGACACGTACACACTACACATGCACAGATATGAATGTGTATGTGTGTGGGTGTGGGTGTGTGGATCTGAAGAGTGAAACAAAAGAAATGGGGGGACAATGCCCAATAACAACAAAAATCGAAAATAATGAAAAGGAAAATCACCCTGGGAGTTTTATTACAATTGATCACCTGTTACGCTGATTGGTAATTGCACTTTGAGCCATAATAAAGTTCACATGCCATACACGAACTACTGGCGGACGATATGTGAGGACGAGAACCGGTCGATGGTCAATGGGTAGCCAAGCCAGCCAGATCCCCGTAGTGTACGATGACCACAGTGCACACAAACAGGCATACACACTTGCACTCCTATTCGAGCACAGTGGGCTGCAATGATAAAAAAAAGGACAACTTTTTAAAATAATTCAAACAGCGACGGTGAAGTTGCAGCCGGCGGCATTCTTGTGGAATAAAGGATTTATTTATTAACAAGTATATTCATGACTAAATTGCAAAGATAATGCAAGCCCTGACCACTGAGGTCTTAAAGGATTACACCGTAGACTGTATTGTAAATATGTGAATCAAGATAATATTGGAATGATAGTTACGTCAACGTTCTCTTTCGTTATGTCCTAAAGAAGTAGCACCCGAAACGGCAGGATACAAATTGTCGTTAGCCGCGATTTAGGTGGAAGGCCAAAGCCATCACGAAGCTGAACTAAGGCCATGTCAGGCTAGGACAAACATCGTAGGGACTCCCAAATAAAAGACTCCAGGTAGCATACAAGTTTCCACCTGAATTATCAAGTGGTCCCATTTACATCTCAAGGCTGTCCACAATCAACAGCAATGATACATTTTGTTTAAATCGACGCAACAGAGCCGAAACCATTGTAAAGGGTCCGCCATCTAACGATTTTTTTTCAACTAGTGCTTATTTCGTTATTTTCGTTATCGGGTCATTTTGAACGAATTTCTGTTTAGAAAAATTGAAGAGAAGGATATTGGCAACATTTGGTTTCAATTTACATTCACATTATCAGTCAAGCCGAGGTAGCCATTTGAATGAAATTATTTTCCATTATTAATCGGAAGGATTGTAAAGGATGTTTTTTATTGAGGTATAGAACTTCGAATTGAAATAAAACACAAGAAAATCGTTTTAATGTCCATCAATTTGGCTTTATTGGGAGGATAATTTTATGCCATTAATGTTTAAATATGATTTCGGGCATGTGGCCGCCGCGGCTGGCTCGAATAAAGCCAATTCTAAGGTCCAATTTTCAACCACTTGTTGGAACCACAACTCATCCACATTCATGCCATCCAATTCGGGAACAAAATAGTCGGTTATCATGGCTCTATACCGGTCTCCATTAACGGTAACTGACTCTCCAGCATTATTTCGGAAGAAGTATGGCCCAATGACTCCACCAGCCCATATAGCGCACCAAACAGTCAGTTTTTCTGGATGTAATGGCGTCTCAAGGGTCTCATGTGGATTGTCTTCACTCCAAATGCGGCAATTTTGCTTGTTGACGTAGCCATTCAACCAAAAATGAGCCTCATCACTGAACAAAATTTGCTTGCGGTGAACTTCGCGAACTGAACCATTACTTTCGAAATAAATTTGCACGATTTGCAAGCGTTGTTCTTTTGTCAACCTGTTCATGATGAAATGGAAAACCAAACTAAATATTAATCACTTGACAGCTGACAAAATGGCCGCCAGTTAAAAAAGTGATGCCAACTTAAAGTTCTATACCCCAATAAAAAACACCCTTACCTTCAAATTGAGAAAATATCCAGTAGTTTTTTTATAGAATTTTCAAAAAAAAAAAGTTATTTGGCGGACCATGTATGTGTGGATTTGATATCAACTGATCCTTATAAACCCTTCCACGATGTAGGCGAAAAATGCCAAGACACACGAAAGTTCAGGACAAAAACAAAAGTGACCACTGTGCAAAGGTACACTATTTCAAAGTGATTACAACAAAAACGAGAAATAGTAAAACAACATATGTTGTGTGCGTGTATGCTATTCCATCTATACCCACACACATGCACCTGGTAGTGTGTGTGTGTGAGTGGTTGAATACTTTCGTGCTGTTAGGTCACCTTCGACACAAAAGATACACACAATGGCTGCTCTCTCTCACTGCTCTCTACATACACACATTGCATTGGCTGCCGCTGTCGCTGCCGCTGCTACATGCACCTCCTGGGGCATTAAAGGACAACAATACCCAAAACAGTATCTATCTTCCCCTGCAGTTCTATTGTGCATCTGAAATTTATTTAAGTTTTCATACCTGGCAAACAAATAAAGGTTTTGTGATGCTTCAATGGATGCATGCATACAAAGGGGCAGGGTGGTTGGGTGGTTGGGTGGATGGGGTCGTTGGCAGCTGTGGGATGGCTTGGTCGATTGAATGGTTTCCATACACACGACATTGCTGGAAACGGACTTAATATTGATATTTTTTAAACTTAATCCAAAAGATTACTACACGAGTAGCATTTAATTCATGTCGCTTTCAGTTCATTTCATTGCAGCGTTTTTCTATATCACAAATATCGTCACTGAAGATGAAACAAATTTACTCTCTCATTCAGTTGTCCTTCATGTGTGACGGCGCCGGCAAAGACATACACACGCAGTTGAAGAAGGAAATGTTTGTGGGTGTGTGTGTATGTGTGATGCGGAAAATGTTGGCGGAACATTTGAAATCTGGATGTCGATGTTCTTATTACAATGACTTTGTAAAATATAGATTTCACAAACCATGAAAAGACGTTTACACATCATTTAATACCAGCTAAGACTCTAGAAACCGTGACAGGGCACATATGAGACATTTAGTACGAAAATAAGAAGCCTAACAAGGCGGTTAGCAAATTGTTCATATGTATGTTATCCAGAATCATATTATTGTTCCAATGGCCCATGAAGCCATATTTTATTTAAACATACCACCATCACTCAAATTTAATTAAACACTAATAAGAGATGTACAGTTCACAGTAGAAAAATAAAAGGTAGTCTGGGGAGTTTCCAATATCCATTACTGCGTCTTTTGGAGTTTGTAAGCGAATAATGAGATGTCTTTGTGCAGAATTCGTGAAGGGTTAAATTCTGGAGGTGGATTGCGAGAGGATTTTGTGGGGCTGAGTCACACACTCCCGGCTACGGCAGTAACCGCCAAAAAGACATAAGTGCCAAAAGGAAAATTTTGCAGGCGAGTGGTTTATCTTCGGTCGAGCATAAAGGCGTGGGGTGCCCAAAGTCGTTCCTCGTCGTTCTTTGGAATTGGTCATTCCGCAAACGTCATTACACCGTTTTTTGCATAATGACTTGGGTCTTAAGGCTTATAAACTTCAGTTAACACATGAACTGAAGCCGGCAGTTCATAAACAACGTCGTGTCTTTGCTTATTGGGTCCTTGAAATGCATGAACATGATCGGGAATTCTATCGAAAAATCATATTGACTGATGCGGCCCATTTTTACTTTGGCGGCGAAACCATTGCTCTTTTACGGGAAAAGTTTCCGGACCGTGTTATCTCTCGAAGAGGTGACCACAATTGGCCACCGAGATCTTGTGTTTGCGACTTTTTTTCTTTCGGACCACGTGAAGAATAAGGTTATGTAAAAAAATATTAACATATAAACTTATTTTTAATAAATTTTATTTATTTTATGTTTGTACATTTGTAAGTAAAACTCGGATTCGGTGTCCAGCACATTTTTCGACTACAGACTCCGACTTCGGGCAAATTTGTCAGACTACGATTTCACAGCCCTGATTCCAAGACAGTAGAGGTGTGCAAAACTGTGATTTGCCAATCACAGTGAAAACTGTGATTGCGATTTGTCAATCACAGTGATTATAAACGGTGATTCAAACTGCGATTTGTACCGTAGAGCGCTCAAACCTTGAAGGAGAACAAAACAAATGCACTGCAAACAGAAACAACTAAAAATTACGGTTGAACAAAGTAGCAGAAATATATTAAGTAAAACAAAAAACAATTCATGTTAGAAAAAAATAACAAAAACAAAAATCATGTAAGAAAAAAAATAACAAAAAAATATATATAATATATATTATAGTTATGGAATAACCAACACAAACATATAAACTACTATTCTACTTTGTATCAATATTAACTCAGTTATTTTTCATAAACAAATGTATGATTTTATTTTCCCATGTTTTTAAAAATTAAAAATATTGTCACCAAGTTATCAAAAAACGAAAAAATAAAATCAGACTTAAATTCACAACGGAACTGTGAAGGTTGTTTTAATTAAATTATTCTAATTCAATCGTCTTTATTTAACTATTATATATGTATAAAAAATTAGATCTCCAATGCTCTAAATATTTAGAGTTTGAATTTAAAAATAAAATCATATTTAAATTTGTGGGCTTTAGAGAAGACCGTCTTTCTGTAAGCACTTCTCCTGCTTTTGAAAATAGCCTCTCACATGGTACTGACGTTGCCAGTACTCCCAGTTGTTAAAAAGAGCAGTCACAATAATGCTCCTTTAAATCATACGTGTTGTTAAAAAGAGCAGTCACAATAATGCTCCTTTAAATCATACGTTTTTGAACAAAAACAATATAAAGCGCGCCCTGTGATTCAGTCGCTCATCTAACAGAGCAGCAAATAAAAAGTAGTGCAAAGAGCAATCGCAGTGATTCACTGCGAATACTGTTATTTTCCAATTAGATTGCTCTTTTAACAGAGTGGGCTTGGTTTAGTAGAAAAAAGCAATCGCAGTGATTTGCTATTTTCAATCACAGTGACCAACTGTGATTTTGCAATCACAGTGAAAAAAGAACAGTCTGCTCTTTTTTGCACACCACTACAAGACAGACTTATTTCTATACTTTGGATAAAGTTTACAGAAACTTACATTGTGGTCAATATTTTGTCAATGGTTAGCGATAGCTTCTAACTGTCAATAAGAATAAAATTATACCCCAGCAAGGGAGTCTAATAAATATTCTATTTCAGACCAGTTTATGCAAATACAAAAGTCTGCACATATGTTGCTGATAGCCGTTTCAACCACTACACTGTAGCTAAGGGGAAATAACAAAAAAAAAAAAAACATTTGGAAATAATAATGTGTCGGAAATATAGTCAATATTCCTCAACGCTTTGCGATAGCTTCTTAAAGTCAACAAACAAGTGTTCTCGGGAAAGGGAAGAAAAAACGTTGATACGAGTAACTCCGTATCCCAGTATGGCTACGTCTTGTCCCTTTCGGACTAAATTCATCGGCTAAATGTCAATGGCAGTCAAACATGCATTGACCCATAACTGAGCTTGAAGGCGACATCCCTACAAAACGCATTGTACCATTTAAATTTTAAGTGTGAAACGATTCATATATTTGAATGACATTCATTAATGATAAAACTAAATATGACAAAGATTCCGTGGATATTCTAATATGGCATTTGAAAACTTCTTCAACCAACATCACATACACATAATTTCGCCTGAAAGATGTGGCAAACAAATTACGTAAAACTATGTAGACAGTTTTGAAACCACTCCGTTCTATCTTTGAATTGTAGTCTGATGGAGGCAAGCTTATGATTGAAGTGTCTGGAGATCTTTTCTCTGTCTGCTATTTATGTCCACTGTATATCTGAATCTACTTCAGATGCTTTAAATAACTGCATCAGTTTGAACTTATTCTTACTTAAAATATAAATAAATTAGATGTGAACATTCTGTCCACTTGTGGTCCGGGCTTTAAGTAGAAAAATCCCTAAACATTCCCCAACGGAGGGATCTCTTTCGAACATACAAGTTTTTTGCAAAACCAAAATTACTACGTACAGTTACCACCGACACGGAGTGTGGCACGAGAGTACAAGACGAGATTCTGAAGCAAATAAAATTCTGGCAACTTAATTTCAAACAAATCTAGGCCACAACCAACCGAACAAACGGAAATTTATGGCGTCGATGCCATTCCTGGCTCATGATGCCGTGTTGGTGGTAATTCAGAGCAACAAGTTGCTAGTTGATGTACAACAGCATCTACCTAGAATTGCGGTCGGTGTCCTTGTTGCATAACGCAGCATTTGGTGTTTTATGTGGGCCGGGCCGCTGTTGTTGCTGGGGCTGGGGCTGGGGCTGCCGCTTCGTTTTGTTTGTCAAATGTTTACACTTTTATGGCAAAAGTTTTGGTTGTTGTTTCTTCTTCTTCTTGTTGTTGTTGGTTGTGCGATTATAATTGTTGGAAGTGGTAAAATAAGAGCTCTAACAAATAAGCAAAACGTTTTATTTTCACATGATTCCATTGTTGACAGTGGTGACTTGTGTACGTTGGCTGTCCCAGCAAACTGTTGCTACTGCTACCGTTGTTGTTGTTGTTTTACTCGATGTTGCTGTTGCTACTTTGCAGTTAAATATTTTTCTAAATCGTAAACTTCGCCAAATGCCAAATGCTGACTATTGTATGTCATTTGTCCTACTGCTGGCTCTGCTCCCACTTCTATTTACCGACTACGTGCTGCTGGTGTTGAATGAAAACGAATGGAATCGTTCATGTTCAGTACAAAACAACAAGAAGCACAAGACTTGTTAGTTTATTGTTAAGACAACAGGGCACAGCTACACATACATCCGCACTTACCCACCGACAATCAGAGGACACAGCTGGCGCAAGCCCAACTAAAGATGTTTAAATAATAAAAGTAAACAATTTGAATCATACTTTTTGTTTATGTTTTCCAACTAAAAGTTGTGCTGTGTCGTCGTAGTCGTCGTCGTCGCCGTAGTCGTCTGTCAGCACCAACCGAACGACTGAGCGTGTAATTGATTTGTTATATTTGCAACACTCATACGACACCGTGCTCTGCTTGGGGTAGAGTAAAGCAGTAAAGCTGTGGGGTTGTATCGTATTTCCACATTGTCCGGAATAAATAATGAAAGTTTTCCTATTTCACTATAACTATTGTCAAATAGGGTAGTAGGAGTATCAAAAATCCGAATATATAAATCATAATGTTTTACTGTTAGCCAAGTAGCGGCCTACAATACTTCTTGAGTTGGTTAAAAGGAATTGGAAACATTTTTAGTTGCTTAAATGTAATTAGAAACATTTGTATTCAGTCACCCTACAAACGGGAGGCTATTTAACGGTGGGGTGACTTCTCAGTGGAGTAACCTAAGACCCTATCTTTGGCTCGTTGGCCAGATTACGTTGCTAAAATTTGAACAATCTGTTTGATAGTTTTTAGAGTGTAGTGCAAAACATTGACTACCAGATAGAGTCGTGCAACAGTGTCTCTTGAGTTTTACATAGTTATCACCATGGAGACCTGAGCCATGGTGGACCGCGACATATGGCGTCAGATGTGCTCTCCATTTATGTCAGTACCTGACTCGCCGAAACACATGGTGGTCCTAGCACCAGGTGATCACGGGCTATTCAATGGCCATACTACTAGCAAACATGTCCAAGAAAAGACATAGTCTCCCTTACTCGGGCTACACACAATTGGCGTCTATCATACGGCATCGGGTCTACGCTCAGCTATATAGCGGACTGCCTCCACTCATGGTTAGCCAATATAAGCCTACGTAACATCCCTGCTACTTTTTGAGTCGTAGACCACAATTAAGATGGCAAGTCAATATTACACACAAAAATTTAAATTTTTCATGGTAAATATTTGTTTTCGATGACAAAATAACCTTAAAACAAGTGGACAAATAGTAAGTTCGGCCGGGCCGAATCTTATATACCCTCCATCATGGATCCTTAAAAACTCAATAAATAAGAAAACTAACTGAGTTTTTGGGCCGCTCGTGACCCGATAGTCCCAGGAACCTGATCACAAATTTTATCCAAATCATGAAAATAAATGCATATTAGGGTTCGCGAGAAAATTTCGTTGCATTTCGATACCCATATGCGCATGTTTATCATGGAACCCATGAGCACGCCCATTTTTGGGATTTTTTTCCCCATCTATAAATTATATAAACTTAGAACAATTTTACCAAAAAAAATCAGATGTAGTGAAAAAAATATTTGAAAAATTTTATTATGGCCGGGATATATTTAGTCCCGTAAAGGGGAACTTTTTCCCCTTTGGTCCGATATTGCCCATTCTCGAGCTTAACCTGCTTATGGGCAAAAAACATCTTCCTACAAATAAAATTCAGCTTCTTAGCGTTGGTCGTTCGCACTCTATCGTGATTTCAACAGACAACAGACGGACGGACGGACGGACAGACGGACATCGCTAGAATGTCTTAGAATGTTACACTGACCGATAATATATATACTTTATAGGGTCGCAGATCACTCTTTCGAGGTGTTGCAAACGGAATGACAAACTTAGTATATACTCCATCCTATGATGGAGTGTATAATAAAGGATATGGATAAATGTACATGAAAAATAGTTGAGCTAACATTATAGATGGTTAGTTTTTTCGAGAACGACATAGAAAAATGTGGGGAAAAAACAAAAATTCAAAGATCATTCGGATTTGTTGTGTAGACGTTTTTTTAAATGCTTTGTTTTAGACGAAGTTCAGTATTATGTTATACGAAGTTGGAACGAATGTGATTGTCTTACGCTTTTGCATGCTCCTTTTGAGTATTTGAGAAACAAACAGTTCATAAACCATTGACAAGCTTCAGACAAATAAATCCTCACACTACGGCAAATCATTTCCTTCTTCCGATATCCTTATTTCCTATCGCGAAAGTCAATGCATTGCATTTAATCAAATAGAGAAACCCATTGATTACAAAGACGAATTCTATACTTCCAAGAGATATGTAATATCTCTCAATATTGAATTGATAATCCCAAGGACTAGCATTTAGTTTCTCCTAAAACTGAATTTCGAATTTCTTTCTCTTGCCTCTCTTGTTTCTTAAAAACAGCAACTTTCAACTTTATCCCCAAACTAATTCTGGTCGGTTTAAGTATGAACAATTGCATAGTCCGTAAAAGCTTCCTACAATTACGGAAACGGAAATGCACTGATATGATCAACAATGATGGTAATGGCCGACAGCTTTTAACTGATGTTCACAATGGCCCAGCTACTCCTTATCCTCAACTGGCCATTGGTGCAGGCAACCGTCTCTATTGTAGTTGACTTTTCTAAATGGAATTAATTGAGCATTTGGGCCACAATAGCAACAGCAACAACAAAAGCCGCAGAATTATGACAACCGTATACCAAACACATATACATACACACATGCATACATACATATGTATGTATTGCAAAACCGAATAGCAAATCTACTGGCTGACATTTGAAAGCAGACCAAATATAAAAACAAACCGAAAATGGAATGAAATCGATGGAAAGCTGTATGATGTGGCCTTTGTTGCCCACCCGTACCTGAGATTCATACGTTCGTTCCGCTCATGTGATATGCAAATGCATTACTTCCGCTCAAATGGCCGCAAATGGCGGTGGCCATATGTGGCTTTTGCAACAACGAACCAACCATTTGGCTTGCACCTTTTAGCTGGCACAAGGAGAGAAAAAACAACAGAAAATCCTGCACCCAGTATACCCGTTCATATTTGTAATTCAAATAAACTAATATCACGACGATGATTTTTATCGAATCGGAGGCAATAGAACAACAATAGCAACTGCTGCCGCAGCAACGGCATTAATGGAATATATTTGCTGGAAAATACATTCGAATCATTTAACGATAAACGAATAGCTTTCGCCATGTATGCGATAGCCAATGTTTTGTGTTATTATCCTTGGAATGCATCAACTAATGCCAATGGTTTCCGAATAATGTTATTCGAATGGAATTCAATATGACAGCAGTTACCTCTAAGGTATGAGTTTTAATCTGATATGGATTATCTATAATTATATAAACGGTGGCCATTCATCCGTAACAATAGCGATTTGGTGGAAAACGTGATTCGGAATGATTATGTTTTTTTCGAACAAATCAAGGTCCGGTCAGTTATGACGTTAACAGAAGATCAGGATATCTCAGGTATACTGAAAGTCATGGGCGTTGTGATATCCTAATGAACTCGAAAGGAGCTCCATCCCCCCGATAGTGAATATGGATAATGGAATGGCTTTCCGGATTATTAAACCTAATCTTAGAAAATATATTTACTACGCCCACATTCTACATGATGGGTTTTATTTTAATATTGTGCTAAACATCAGGTCTCATGGGTAAAACTAGAACGTTGATAGCTCTGATCTAGACTGAACTACAAAGGAAACAAAATCTCGAATCGTTGCCTATATTTTCAGCAATCCCTCATTGGAATTACACCCACGGCGATGACATGATTTCGACAGAAAATTACTTTCAATTATTTCTATTCCACCAAAACAAAAAATGTGGAGCAATCTATTTTTGCGTAGAATATAAAATCAAATCCTGATCATCTTGCCAGATATGATGGATACGTGGCATATATATGATTTTATCGGACAAAGTAAACTTTTAACTAGACATCACAGCCCCCAGTCGTCCCAGGCATGTCGCATATAAATCAATTCCGCTGTTGCCTTCAAACTCAATTCTCTCTGCGATATATTGAGAGAATCGTTTCGACTTAAATCTCCGCTGTGGAATCGGCAAACATTCTTATGGTAGGGGGCATTTTCTGTTAAATCGGTATCAAAAATATGGGAACTCCATTCTCATATATGTTGTGGGCGATGGAACTGGAGTAGTGTTCGTTCTGAACTCAAGCGGTACAAGTGAACAACTTTATGCTCGCTTAAATCGCTAACAAATCTTTGCAGCTACATAGTTGAAAGTCAAACAGCATCCAAGTTATCCATGACTTTAGAAATTAATTAAGTAGTTGCATTCGATAGGAAACTGCCAATCGAAAAAGGTAATCAAAATTGTCGCACAACACGGCTTCATTGAAGAAATTATACGGCGGTGGTCCGTATAATGAAGTAAGGCTGACTTCAGCCGAGGAACAAATTATCGAGGCAGCTGGCCTCACTGCTGCCGTTGCTGGACTTGCAGGCGTTAAATGTTTTGGAAGCAACACAAATGTTTCCATTGAAAAAAATTTAAATGTCACTGATTCCATAACAACAGAAGATGGCCATGAAGCAAATGCCGAATCTCAACCTGCTGCAAGTTGAATTATTGGTGTCACGGACGTTGACTGTGACCGCCAATGATAATTTCCAATAAAACATAAATAAACGCTTCTTCTGACAATCGAAAGCGCCTTTTAAACATATTTAGTAATATATTATCACATCATTAAATTAATTCATTTGAAAAGACAGACATACGCTGTTTTTGACAAGGACAAAGGATTGCTTTTATCGCGAATTATTCTTCTAATTATGGTAATATCACAACCATCTTCCGACTCGGAAGATGACGAGCACAAAAATAACATTGGATCCATTTGTAATTCACGATTTTTTTCCTTTAGTGCTGAAATATATTCAGATTTGTCAACAGATATTAAAATTTCGGCTTCAATTTATTCTGCTGTTTTGTTTTGTATTTATCTTCATACTGCAAACATACATATGTTGCAGAGTTGTAAAAATAGTAGTAGGCGATCATGAATTACGATCGAATGCCCTAATCCAAACTTTTGAACGAATCGAAATTAGTAATCGTACGAAGTAGTACTCGATTGCGTATGCGTATGTAATTAGGCCCCTGGACAAATCGTAAACACAGATTTTCAAATACGTCTGCAAAGTTTTCCTGGTAAGGATTGGACCATGTACATTGACTTCAGAGACTTCAGAGACCCAAATCATGTGTAGAAGAATCCAAAAATAGACGCTCCCATTTATGGAGCGTGTAATGCGCATAGTTCTATGACATCGCAGCAAAGTTAATTATATTAGGAATGGCAGAATTATGTCAAAACTTGTTCCAATTGCCCCAGTGTGGTACTACCAATCGGTAAAGTTAAAATCGAACAAAATTCAGAAAAGCTCGCGGAAATTTTTACACTTTACAATACACGGATTGTGCCATAGTTTATGTTGTATATTAATAACTCAAACAAAATGCAAACAATTTCCATACATGAGATATTTTGTGTAGCATACTCGTTCCCCCAAGGAGGCACCTCCACTCGGAGACCCATAAGGTCCATTGTGAATCCCTTATGTATAGAGAAAAGTTAGTTTAAGAAGAGAACCCTCCAAGCGGTTCAACTTAATGAACTGCCTGTGGACGATCACCCTCGGCTCATTAATATTTAACACGAATCGATACTTATTTCCATTAAAATGCTATGAAGGAACGAACGGGGAACTTATCTTAAATCCGACATCTGTGAACGATATAATGTGTATACTAACTGGCCGGGCCTATTGTTTGAAGTCGACCCCGATTAGCTAATGATTTTTCTGGCCATATTTTACATGGCTTAGAGGTTACTCTCGTACTGATGAAGTTATTAGCATTTACGAGGTGGGAATCGGCCATTGCATACGTAGTCTCCTTAACATTTCGAGTATTCATATTCCGAGTAACTCATTAACTCTAAGCCGGCTATATGTTTGTCGCTGATGTTTTCAGCACGTTTTATACCCAGAAGCAAATAATTGTGCGAATCATCATAAAATGTCTCAATTAGACAGTGGTGACAAAAGTTTCGCGACCCACTCTAATGGCGCACCTACTCGTGCTCATCTACGTTGGTGTGTACGCTATTGGAGTGCATATAAATGGTCGATAAGGCATTTGTTTAATTTGCAAATTTCACGCTCGATTTGCAGTGCAATTGTTTCAATTTCCACTTCCATTATGAAACATTTATGGATGGGGTTTTCAAATCGCCATTATGTATTTAATAAAGCCTCCGGCAATTTGCACTTATTATGCTTCATTTGATTATGATGACTACTCCGTATTATGGTGATTATGATTGTATTTTTTTTTTGTTTTGGTTTTTCATACAATTGACCATCATAAAATAAAACTAATTTATACAAATGCAAACATATAAACGAATAACACACACACACACGTATGTGTATGTCTGTGAGATTAAAGGAATCAGCAGCTACAGCCATTAGCAAAGGACTCCAATACCAAACCAGTAGTCATCGTTCGACTCTCCACCACCACCACCTCTCTCCGGTTATAACAACAAAATGTACCCCAGAAACTGAACAATCACGTAACGATGTAAACACCTCATCGATGGTATTCGTGCCCACCGAACCATATCCTACACACAATCTCACATCGCTCGATGTACGCGTGTGTTGGTATGCACCCTATTATTTTTTTGGCTCGGCAAATCATGGCTACACAATTTCTGTTACCGCTGAAATTACAATAATTGACTTAAAGTGTACTTTAAATGTCAAGTAATAAATTCAATTACGATTCAACAGATCCCTTTTCGCTGTTTCACTGTTTCCCACTGTTCGTTGGTGTTCGTTTGCCGCTCAGTTTATTATTTTTTTTTTTTTCGTTTCTTGCTGTATTCAAATCGGTATTTATATGTAAATATTTTCAAACGATTACGTAAATCTAATTTAACTCTTTTGTGCACATTCATCGCACGCCCTCCTCCACCTCCGGGGATGGTGTGCAAAATCGTTGTGGTCGAAGTTGTTTCACCCTATTGCGCACGATATTGAAATGAAGTTGGGGAAAAACAACACATATTAGCTTATAGTAAAAAAAATGCATCTAAACTAATGTAAACGAGTCATCATTTCATTAATGTGATGTGAAATTTCATTGTGTCTATGATAATTTCATTAATTTTAATATGTACCGGGGTGTCCATTCAGAGGTGCCGAGAGTGTATCGACATGAACATTTTACGGGAAATTTATTATATTTTAGAAATAAAGGGTTCTCCAACAGAAGGTGTTATTTTGAATCATCCGGTATTTTAGTAGTTGTCACTTTTGAAGCTTTTATTCTTTGACATTTGACAAGAAGAAACTACGCCATTACTAAAAATGGAACGACACGCGATTAACCAAAGCATTGTAATTATTAAAATTCACCACAAAAATGGTGAAAATTTTGCAGTCACACTTCGCAAAACTAAAGAATTTTTGGGTTGTCGTGAAGCACCTTGTCGGACCGCAATACAGAAATTGGTGGACACATTCGAGCTGTTAAGACAAGTTAGTGATGTAAAGAACAAAACCCGTGCACGTCGCTCAAGATCAACTGAGAATATTGCTGCTGTAGCCCAAAGTGTTGAAGAAAACCCAGGTTTGTCCATTCCTCGACGTTCTTTGGAATTTTGCATTCCACAAACGTCATTACACCTTATTTTACATAAAGACTTGGGTCTTAAGGCTTATAAAGTTCAGTTAGCACAAGAACTCAAGCCGGCCGATCATCAACAACGTCGTGGCTTTGTTGATTTTGTCCTTAAAATGCATGAAAATGATCCGGAATTCCATCGAAAAATCATCTTGACTGCTGAGGCCCAGTTCCACCTCGGTGGCTACGTCAACAAGCAAAATTGTCGATCTGGGGCTCGGAATACCCAAGAGTTAGGGTCGAGAAGCCTCTCCATTCTTAACGTCTGACTGTTTGGTGCAGTTTTTGGTCCGGCGGTGTCATTGGACCTTACTTACCTTATCAACAATTACGGTGAATGGATTGTGCCATCGAGAGATGATTTATGATTTTTTATGGTCAGAGTTGGATGCTATTGATCTGGACAATGTTTACTTTCACCAAGACGGCGCTACTTGCCACACAAGCAACGAAACCATTGCTCTTTTACGGGAAAAGTTTCCGGACCGTGTTATCTCTCGAAGAGGTGATCACAATTTACAACCGAGATCTTGTGATTTAACACCTTGCGACTTCTTCCTTTAGGGCCACGTGAAAGATAAGGTCTACGCCAACAGCAGAAAGATAGAATGCGCGAGGCTATCGAGGACATAGTTCAGCCACTTTGCGATTTGGTTATGGAAAATTTCCTGAAAAGGACATGGTCCTGTAAGAGTGGTCGTGATGGCCATTTGGCTGATGTTGTTTTTCATTATTAACGGCATACCTTCCTCTTTATTATGAAACAAACATCAAAAAATGACATTTATTTTTGAATACCAAAATAACACCTCTTGTTGGAAAACCCTGTAATTGCTTACTTCGGCTATGGGCAGATTCTGCCAACTTAATTCCATGTGATTCTAAATCACTCTGAGTTGTTCAGCGAAAATGCGAAGCGACAACAAGAGGCCTACAATTATATTATGAACGTATAGAGGACAGATGTCCCCAGTCGTTTGCAGAATATTTTCTACATTTTCTTTGAAAATCTCTCACATGTGACATGATCATGACATGACGTCTAGACTGCGTTTTGAGACGACTGCCAAAAACAATGACCATAAAGATGAGGTCGTTCAGATAACATTCACGCACATACACGGTAATGGTGGCTTTCCACATCCCCTACAGATGTAAACTGAGCCACCACCCAGCTGCAGGGTATAGATATATGCGATTTACGATAAGCCCTCCCCTATTCAACGAGTCCAGTTTTTGTTTTCTATCCAAATTTAATTTTCACTAGCATCGTTTTGTAGTACATATATTTCTGTCGTACCTGTAGATTATATCTTATAATAAATAAACAAATGGGAGGCATACATCATATGAACATAAACCGTTATTACCCACTCCCGACTATTCGGCCCGAAAAAATATGATCAATTGAAATCCCATTTACCTTTTCGCTTTCCCCCGGCCCGAATGGCTGTAAAAACAAAATGGTTTGAAAAGTGTAAAATCAAATATGAAAATTATACAAATACCTCTGGAATATGATGACTTCGACTCGGTAAGGATACAATTTACACGCACACACATACACAGTGTGTAGTCAAACACACACACACACACAGGCACACGTACAACGAATATTCATATGTTAAACAAACAGACCTAAATAAAAATCCGTTTCGTTGTTACAAATAAGCATAACGAGATTATCGTTACGTGCATACGAGCATAGGACGAGAGAGGCGAACCAACGCACACACACACACACTCACACAGACTCACACTTGCACTCACGCACAGACGATTATTGAAAATGAAGGGGTCGGTTCGGGTCGGTTTGTTGATGGGCGGGGTCGATTGAAAACAATATATGTTAATATGTACGAGGGCTGTTGGCACATTTTCCCATTTTTAACCATGTTTTTTGACTGGATGCAATGACAGAATTTAATGATTGTTACCATCCAGTTCCTGTTGATACTCCTGCAAAACCATATCACCTGTATAGAAGCGACAGTGAGGCAGCGTATCCTTTAATTTATCCATAGTTCTGATGGAGAAAATATTAAAAAAAATCGGAAAATAATAATGGAGATGGAGAAAATATTAAACATTTCGGAAAATAATAACAACGGTACAGTCGGAAAGATAAAATTACATGTTATTGGAGATTTTCGATAATAGAGGAGGCCAAGACAGTCTCATGGCGAACAAAACCATGTTTTTTATGTTTTTCTTAGGTTTTACCTAAATTGGCTTTTAAGGTCACTTCCAGCATATAAACGATTATTATTTCATTCCTCCACTCTCCATCTTCTATCCCAACTCTCGTTAACGATGACCACATATTAACTAACCACGATAAAGCCAACCATCTGGCTGAAATGTTTGCAAAAAATGCATCATAGCCACAAAAAAAAACAGTCAACTCCCCGTGATCGACAATGTATCTAATTCGATGGCTCATATATGTGTTGAGAACACGTGGAGGTCAAAGGATTCTTGCAGATCTTCTCTCGATTCATATCGAGTTTTCTCAGGGATCGCCTATACGAGTTGTTATAGATGGGGTCTCATCCAACGAGCATATGTTAACCGCAGGAGTGCCACAAGGTTCTGTCCTCTCTCCTTCTCTATTTCTTATTTTCATTGACGATCTGTTGGGTCAGACTGTCAACCCACTCTACTCCTATGCGGATGACAGCAACATGACTTTCCAGAGACACTCATCCGTTCGTTCTTCAGCCGAACCGTTCGTATGTGGAACATTCTTCCAGCAAGAGCTTTTCCCGCCAGTTGTGACATTCTCAAAATCAAAATCAAAAAAAGAGAATAATTAAACCAAGGCACATTTACAAGGTAATCGCATCAGGTACAACAAATACAACACTACAATAACAACATGCAATTTGTTTTTGATTAGACAACGAAACTGTCAGAGACATCTGATTGAAGTTGTTATGAAAATGTCAACAAATTCTATATTGTTGATTGATTGTTGACAAATATTTTATTTTTCCACAAACTTCAACTTACAAAATATCACAAATTGAATTTTTATAATTCAATTCAAAATAAAAAACCAATAACGAATGAATTTGAATTTTCAAACGTCATATTCAAAATAGAAATAAAACGTCATTTCTAAATGACACATTCGCTTACAGACCAAATGAAAAAAATAAAATATCAGCTGATTGTCAAGATTACCTTGTAAATGTGCCATGAATTAAACATTATGAAAAAAAAAAACTTTTATATGTTTGAGGCTTTCAGGGAAATGTCAGAAAATCAGAAAAATTAAAATCGTTCTGGAAGATACTCATAAATGTCACATTGGTCTAAGAAAATTTTAATTATTTATGTTTACAACTTAAAATCTATATTTTTCAAATGGGTTTGCTTGATCAAATCAAGCGAATTTTTTCGAAATGGTGGAAGATCTTTCGAATAATTTTTTGGCTTAAAAGAAGACCGTCCTACCAATAAATATTTTCAATTTATTTTCCTTGGCTTCTGAATTCTATTCTGACAATTTTGAGTGTCTTCAATCGTGAGTAAAACATTAATCGTTCACTAGAGGAAGTACATCATACGAATATTGAAGTCCACGTGATTCTTAGTCTCCAATGAGGCGTAAAGGTGCTGTCAGATGTAATGGTTGCGACTGTGATATTCATCCCGACGATCTGAACGATTATTTTACCTCTGTGCCGTCTTCTTATACATATATTATTTGGAAAATGTATGTAATGATCAATCATATTAAATCCTTTTGACAAATCAAAAAAAAAATCCGCTAACGCAACTGTTACTCTCATCTAACAATTGGAATATAAAATGATGAATATCAATAGTGGCTTCTTCCCTACCACATCCTTTTCCTACTGACAGTCATCGAATAAAACATTTCACTCATGACAGCTGAATGTGAAGAGTTTTATTATTGACAAAGGAAAATAGTGATATTGGACGGAATTTACCAAGCGTTCTTCTTCTGTACTTTAAAAATGTCAGGATATACTTTGGAATTCATTAACACAATTCCATTTGGAATTACAATATGCAAAAATGATGTCACTTCAAAAGAGAAGGACATTCTTAACCAATTCCAGTCCTCCTGACTTTGTCGAAACTATTTGAAATCTGATGTCGATTCTTTTTAATTGGTAAATCCCCGGATCCACGCCGATCTAGTTTTCGCAAACATCGTGGCACATCCTCACTGGTTCTTTTTCTGACTGGCCAGATAAGTCGTTGTATGGACGCTTAAAAAAAGATCGTCCCTCGTACGGACTCGATATGCGTCTCATAGTCAATGTAGTAGTGTAAATTGAAAATTCATAATATTTTGTTTGGTAACAACAACAACAATGACTACGATTTCAACTCCATCCAACAGCAGCAACAATTCAATTTTGTATCAATTTAGATTTTATGCCTTACGGTTTGACATGACGAAACAAACACCGCAATGAGATGAAACGTGCAGTCAAGTCAAGTCACTCAGCCAGTCTGGCAGTCAGTCAGTCAGTCAGTCAGTCCGTCAGTGGAGTCAGTCTGTGGCAAGCAACCGCAATCTGCCTGTCTGCCCTCATAAATGGTTGGAGTGAGAAAGAAAAAAAGGAACCGAATGATGCCGACTTTATTATGATGCCTGTTAATAATGAGCTTCTTCTTCCATATCATCAGCTATTGAATAGCATACACGTACGCACACATACTAATATGTATTTACATAGATAGTAGCTGTAGTGGTAAACAACACTCTGTCGCACACACACACACACACGCATTTCCATACCGACATCAGCCTTTCATTGCAAAAATAACAAAAGGCACAATGACGCGTTTCACTATGTACGACGTTAGTAGTCGTCAGTCGTCTTCTTCTTTTACCAAAAGTAAATATTTTCTTTTAAATGTGTGAAAAAAATCATCATCATCCGCCGCCACCACCACCGGCACATACACATTTACCGTCGGAAGGTGGTGGGGGAATCAACAAAAAAAAAAGGGAACACGAAGAAAGCTTATTATACCCTCGAGTAAAATATTGAATCGGGTAAATGAAAGAAATTGAAAAATTGAATATTAGATATGCATGTGTGTGAGTGCGTGCCAGTGTGTGCGTGAGTACCCCACACCTTAAAGGACGTACGTGGTCGTGTGTGTGTGTGTCTGACTTGATGTTGTTATTGTTTGGCTTCCTGATTTTACCTCTTCATGCCATTGTTACCACCCGCACTTCCTTCTCACATACGCCCCCCCCCCCCTCCCTTAGCCCATACAAAAAGCCGTTCATTGTTTTCCTTCCAATTTGACATGACTTTTTGACAAAAGCTACCAGCGAAGCTGAACGCAACAAGCAGAACATCTCCGCCATACCAGCGTCTCTGTAAAAATAACCGAATGACAAAAGAAAACGCGCCTGTTAAGCTTTAAATCCTTTATTGAATTCTATTCGTGATAAATGTTCGTTCATACGCTTTCTTAGATGTGCCACCAAGATACACAGCCCACCGACAGCCTGCCTCCTAGATGCTAAGATTTGCTGTCTTACATGACCTCAGTATCCGTTTGTAAAATGAAAGGCATGACTCAAATGATTATTATCGACTATGGGGCCAAATGTATTTATGTATATCATTTCCAGGAATCGTATCGCATTTTCCAGATTTAAAGTTTGAATGGAGCACATCGTGTACTTTGAGTTTTTCAAAATATCGTTCATCTGCAGGATAGTGGCGATGAATGATTTGGTGGGATATACTACTAAGAGGAAATTGAAGCAACCTCTAACATTGCCGAGTGACCTGTAAATCTGTCGCAGCAAATTGGATATGTATGTAGCGCGGAATATTATCGTAGTAGTTGTCCTCAAACTACTTTCAGGCTGGAGCGTTTCGATGCATTCACCGGTGAGTGTCCAGCCAGGGCAATCGCTATGTTTTAAAGAGCTTAACTACGTTAACTACGAAAGCAAAAAATATAACTCACAATTCTGTTGGATTTGTCCATCGTAAGTCATCTTTTTGAATCCTTTTGGATTATCGACAATGCAATATCTCAATTATTGGAAAAAAATCAAGATTTCTCATTTGGGTCACTTTGGTAAACGATGAGCACCTCAGATGCACAATAAATACATTTTTGTAGCCAGAGATTGAAGACATGGACGATTTTTGGTTTCCGTAGGATTGGGCGCACTACCACACATTCAGCGCCACAATTGATATTTTGCTCACCCCATACGGTAATCGTATTAGCAGCCGCCTTAATTCTATAACCGTGACCAATTTTTTGCCGACAACCGATTAACGATTCTGGCCCATAAGGCGAATGTCGAACATGCTAATCGGTTGAAAGTTTTGAGTTGACAGTATACGCTATCAGCCATCCGCGGCACCATTTGATTAAATTCATGTTCTATAGATAATGGGAATGTTTCTTTCTAAAAAAAAAGTAACATGTCAAATTTTTATTTTTTCTTATTTTTTGGAATAAAAATAATTTGGATATTTTTCACAAATACTGGACACCGATCTTGCTTAGTCAGTTACAACTAAAAATGTTTGCTGCGAACCAAACTTAAAATTACAAACAAAGTTTTAGGAGCAGATATGGTGATGAGATTTTTTAAAATATTTTTTTTTATTGACACCTACTTCTCAAACCTTTTTGATATTTCAAAGCAAGTAAAAATCATCCCCACCGCTCACCTCTGTACACGGTCCAGAAGCTGCAAAGATGTCTCCGGAGCTCCTGCCCATATATGGGAGTTGTATTCCATTTTAGGCCGGATGTAGGTGCTGTAAATATTTACGAGATCAGATGGGGTCAAGTATTTCTTGTACCGCTTTAAAAAGCCTAAACACTTGAATGCTGCTTTCGGCACTTCGAATATATGGCTAGCTCAGCGAGCATTACCCTGTATCTTCAAGAGAGTATCCAGAACATCAACAGTACGTCGATATCCACACCACCCATAGATATTGACGACGGTGCTGGATCAGTGGAACGTTTGTGTGACAACAAATAGCACTGGTTCTTGTCCAACGTGAAGGATAAATACCACCACGGTACGACATGTTGAAGAGATTGTGCAATGGACGAGCTAGCGTCATAGAGCATTTACAGAGGACAAGTGCTGAAATACCATCCGGGCCCGGAGATTTATTTTCGTTGAGATCTGCAAGAACCCTTTTAACGTGCTCGAAAGAATATCTGGGGCAACAAACTAGATACGTTTTCGATCACGGGGATCAATTCTTTGCAAATATTTCGGCCAGAAGGTTAGCTTTGTCAACCCGGTCAGTGAATATCTGACATCGTTAACGAGAGTTGGGATGGAAGATGAACAGTTGTCCCTTACCCTTTTTACGAATGACCAAAAGCCCTTACTTTCCCTTTGGAGAAGAAAGAATTATGAGTTTATACCAAATACAAAACTCATCTATAAATTCATATATTTTCTTATTTCCCTTAACATTCCGTGAAGGAACAGACGGAGATATTCTCTCGAATCAATAAGCTGTGAGCGATATAATTTGTATACCCACTTACCGGGACCTACTGCTGGCTCCGAACGGTGAATGTTTTTTCTAGAGAATTTTGTACATGACTCTTACTCTTAAAGTCGCTAGAATTTAGGAGGTGGAAACCAGTCGTTGAAAAATGTTTGATGGTCTTACCCGGTTTCGAACATGGGTTTACTGCGTCGCATACACGACCTGGCACACCACGGCCGTCCACATCTGCACCGATCGTAAATACTTAAGACTTTATCTACTTAATCGTCATTAAAAATAATAAATTATTGAAAATGTATTATATTTTAAGCCCATCTTTTTAGCTACTATCTTCGTTGTCTCCGATTTCAGAGTGTGAAAGTCCTACCTGATTGATGAAACAGCACTTGACTACATACATACTATCACATCTAATTTCGTCAATTTCTCCACATTTCCATCACATATAATTTCTACAATTTCTTTCATTCCTCCAATCCATTGCAGCCACCAAAAAAAACAAAAAACCCTCGCTAGTATTTTCGTTAACTTTTCGGCCACATGCAGTCCTTCCTTTCGGCCATTGACGGATAGATATTCTATTTTATATCATCCCATCTTCAAGGAAATATTTATGCAAATCGACGTTTAAATAAAATACAAATAAATATACAACACATCGAGCATCCAATTATCCCCAAAGACACATAAATAAATACAATATCGAATAAAATATTGTAAATCATACATACCATTCATATTCCAGCCATGATGGCTGGTGATGGCTCGATATGAAAATTATACGTATCGCTTACAAGCACCAACACCCCCGTAAATGTATGCCATGCAAACGACGTAACGCCACTTATCAGCTGGAGGTGGTTCAGTTCGATTGTACGATTGACGCCAGCATCCTTCTTCAGCTGCAAACGGTCGATATCAATCTGCCTGCTATTGACAGCATAAATAGCGGCAGGAAAAGTAACAGTTTCAGTAACAAGGTAACTCAGCTAGCTAGCAGAGTGAGTAACCGATAGTCATTGTCGTCCATCTTGAGGTGACAATGGGGGCGGCAGTCCAATTTGACAATTCACCAACCAACCAACCAACCACCACACCACCCTGTGAGCTTTGTGGCATACAATTAAGGTGCGAACACTACTTAAAGATGACTGTGCTGGGGATGGCTTGCAGGATTGAATGCTGTTGTTGATGTCGTCGATTCAATGTTCAAGTCGGAAACTACAGCTTCATCCTAATTGGACTTCCGTTTCCGTATTATTATCACACTTAAATGTAGGTTTTTCTTACCTTCATCCATTCACCGTCTCCACCTCGCGCTCATCGCCGTCCTTTCTTTTGGCATTTATTTCTTTTCTGCGGGAACATCAATGCCGGCACCAAGATGGTCGAAAGAACGGACGCCAGCTAGAAATTACATTATTAACACCAATGAGCGCACAAGTGCCACCACCTTCTGTTGCATTACAATTCTGCCATCGAATACAATGATTACAACGAAAATAAAGTGAAATGGAAAACATTAACCGGAACGATACCAAGATGATGGCCGTGTGCGGCCAAAGCACGTACTGAAGGTGTCGTACACTGAAAGACTTCTTCGATAATGTTAAGGTTAAGTTTAGGCTGATGGCAGAACAGGAGATCATCAGCCTACATGTTTTTTTTATTTAACTAACACAGATCAGATCCAGAGAAGAAGCTTCTAGCGATAGTAGAACAAATACAAAAAAATCAAATAGTGTTGATAGCTTGGTGTTAGGGAAACGAGTTGCTCTCCAGCTAGTTCTATCCTGCTCCGATCGTTTCTATGTTTTTCTCTGTCTTCCAACATTCCGCATTCTTTGAGGATTCCACCGTGAGCTGAGCATTGTTATGTTTGAGATGTCAGAGTGTAGCTTATCTATGTTTATTTTCGACGGAGCGGTGTTTTCCTTAAATTCGTCGATGAGGGAATATTTTAGCTTAGCACCAGCAAATTAACCACGATTGGGATAAACTTTGGCCTTAGAGAAATGGAAATTTCATCATCTATTCGGGTGCCTACAACATTTTCAAAAGTTAGTGAGAAAAAATTAAATTTTTTTAAACTAACTAATTTGAATTTTTGCCCTAAGCCCCTTTCCTTTCCAAATCGGTATTGTATTCTTAAACAACTCCTATCCATTTTTTTCAAAATCGATACTTTTAAATTTGTTGCCACACCACACAACATTTGCTACAAATAACATGTTGACATCATAATAAAGATAAGAAACATACTTCAAAATCGTTAAATCATAGGGCAGGTGTTGCCCCAGGAGATGCCGGCTAAGGTTTTTAGGGCCTCATTACTTGCTTCCACTTTCGGATTGATATAGGAGACGTGTGACGAAAAGTGGGGAAGAAGATTACCACAAGTATTTTTTGGGATTGTGTGCTGTGGGGATACGCCTGCCTTCGACACGATGTCGAGTTGCATATTTACTTCTCGAGTCCAGGAAGTGAAAATAGACACTGAAGGCTTTGCGGTGGCTAACTGGAGATTACGCTCCCCAAAAAAATAAGTAACGGTGGCTAAATGGTTGGACATTTTAGCACTTAAGTCGTCTATAATAACGCCTTAGGAGATGATAGAAACATCGACTTTCGAGTCCACCGAAACATCTGGTGGAAGATTATGGAAAAAATAAAAAACAAAAATATAAAATGGGTGACAGGACTTCGCTGACCTGCCATTATGTTAGTTGGAAATCCATCGTATGACATCATTTGGTAGACCGGAGTTCATGATGTCGGAAATCAGCATTGAATGGTGGGCTGTATCGAACGAAGGAGACTGGTTGCAGATCCCGTTTAAGATTTCCGCATCTTCGTATTGGATGCTCAATGAATTTAGTTCATGCTCATCAACGTACTCCTTAAACTCTTTCACAAATGGATCAATAAGATGAGATTCGAAAACAAATTCTACAACCATCCTTCACTGGCATTGAAACCTGTATTGGTGTGATAAATTTGGAATTCAAATGACTGGCAGGTGGCCGTAAAATGTCTGCTGATGTTGTCTTCTTGTGTTGAATGGCCACTGTGGCTTCAACAACTTCAACAAGCAATAATTCTTACTGTGTACCACGCCATCACCTCGCCTCATGGCCATGGATGTCAAGACGTTAAAGCTTTATTTAATTGAAGTCAATTACGCAGCAGGAGTAACAAACACACACAATCTTCACTGGTTTACTCACTCACCGACCAACAAGGACCTTTGGTTTTAAATTCAAGTTAGCTTTCGAACTCTAACCGTGCTAATGCGAATCATTTCCAATGGGACTTGAGAAATCATTTATCCTCAATCCGCAGCAACAACATCAAAAGCGTTCAATTAACCACAACTATTGGAAAAGGACTTTATTCGGTTGTGTCAACCGAGCAACGTCTTTGATGTGCTCGCACACAGAAGAAGCGACTGATACTTTAATCCCACCTCTAATGCCCGCATCACATTTTAAACATCCACTTTACTTACATTACCCGGATAAGTTTGCGGTAGTGCGTGCACGATTGGTGGTTGGAGTCTGTTGGCGGCTGCTTAAGTGTGATGACCATTGTTTAGGCTAAATTAGGTTTTGTTATAATTCCAAATAAGCTCCAAACAAAGAATGAAAATTAAAATTAAAATCTCCTTACAAATGTGAAACTTTAAGAAGAGCAATAGCATTGTACTCGTGTATCTTTTAAGTGCCGGGCTCCGTCATTGTGGTGACTGCCAAAGCATTTCATCTGGATATCTCCGATAAACACATTCACAAGTTCGACATATACCGGTTTGGTTGGGTTTGGTTTGGTGTGCCGTGGCTTGTCATCCCTCCTTAAAATCATTTCATTGTACTTGTTAATTGTTAAGAACTTAATTCATTTGGTCCAAATGAAATAACCAAATGTGGGCAAAGTTTCAACCCACCAAGGAAGCGATGAGGCAAACTCCTCGTGTATTATTAATAAATAAGAAGCCGGGCAGATTTGTTGAATATGTGGGCAGCCGCGGTCGTATAAAGGAACGTGAACATTTTATTATGTACATCCGGTAAAAAGCGTCCCAAAAGCCAGCAGCTCAGTCGATTCAACAATGCGCCACAGTGGGATGGAATAGTTCAGTGGGGGAGGGGAGGTTGTTAAGGGGGGGTTTATTTTAGAAGATAAACCAACTAAGTGGTTAGGTGAATCGCACTGGGTTCCTAATCGTTAGCCTATTTAATTGTCTCACAGACCTGCAGGTGGTAAATCAGAGCTAACCTATCAGCGTCGAAATCTTTGGTCAGATTTAAGGGGTTATATTCCATTATATTTCCACCCCATTTGGAATGAACACCATAAGTATTCTGTAACATTTTCAGAGATTCAACTCACGACATTCCGTTTGCAATGCAAAAGTCGAGTCAAATCCTTTGTTCGATATTTTTATTAATTGCCAAACTCACTTGAACTGGGAACATCGTTTTGTTCAGTTTGAGATATTCTTGGATTGTCAGGACCAACCAGTGCAGTTTTTATACTTCTTCGATGCTGACGGCATTCTTTCCATTAGTGGCGAAACCAAGTTATACAAATTCGTCCAGTACCTCGTAGCGGCAGGTTCTCTGTCACTTCACAGCTTTCGAAAAAATTCAACAACTTGGGAGGTAATATCTGATCACAAAACCTCAGAGGATTTGATTAAGGTTTATTTTTTTAAATAATGTGAACAACACGGAAAATCTATATTAACTTTGGTAGGTTATTCAACCTAACCTAATCTATTGATTACTTACTTACTTATTTCCCTTAACATTCCATGAAGGAATCAGTGCGCGATATAATTGTGTATACTCACTGACCGGGACCTACTGTTTAAAGCCGGCTCTTGTGTGAAATCTATTGCTATTTAGCTAATATTTAGTATTTAATATTGACTTCACTCAGCACTACCTAAATATTGCCAAATGATATTCCCATAGAAAGACTATTATTCCGATAACATTAATAATGCTCCAACAAAAAATCGACATCGTTCCACTGTGCAACGTGAATGTGTAAGTAAATGTATGTATGTGTGTATGCCAAATAAACTTTTCTGTGGCTATTGTGAACATATTTAATGTTGTGCCACGGGGTTTGGGGGACTTTAATAGAGGAAAACAAGAAACTTTTTAACAATTTAAAAACATTACCAACGCTACAGGTAGACATCATCATTGCTGCGGTTTTTATATCTTAAATATTTAATTAACTAAACAAAACTAAATTTCATTAAAAAGGCCCAGCCAAAACGGAACTGGATTTATGACAACGAAACATCCTAATGGAAAATATTGTGGTCAGCCAGCCAATGGAGATATATTAGGGCACATAAATATGCGAACTTCAAATGGAAATGGCAACTCCAACTAAAGGTGAAATAAATTATGTACAGCGTAGATGATCCATCCATCTAAACTGAGCGTTGGGTTATGTCAAAGCTCGTGGCCATCATGTCGGTGGCCCGTAGGCGTGTAATGGGAAATGTGGGCATCTAAGTATCTGCGGTATTTTTGACTTACTAATAGCTTATCTACCCAAAAGTTGTATAAGTTGTCTTACACAAACTAAAACTTGATGGAGTCCAATACGAGGGTGGATGGGAAAATAATCGGATTTGATATGGAATGAGTGTTGGCTCAAAGTATTTCATGTTAATACGAAGACAAATTCTTTTCCTCTAACAGTTTATAAAACGTATGAATAATTAGGGTGTTCACAAGGGTGTCCTAAGTGTTGTAAGTGTCGTACGTACTAAAGCTGTACAACTGTTGTATATTTTTTGTTGATATTTTCCATATAAAAGAATTGTACGACAGTACAACGTTTGGATATATGTTTTGAAGTCGTACTAAGGGTCTAGAAGTCACATTTAACCATCAAATTGCATGAAATTTGGCACAACTTAATCTTTTATAGATCTGATCTGATCACATCTGTGCAAAAAAAGAATGAAATCGGACCATGGTTTGATATAGCCCCTCCCCGTCTGTCCGTCCGTCTGTCAGTTGTCCATCTATTGTTGTAATCAAAGTACAGGTCGCAAATAAGACCCGATCAAGACGAAACTTCGCACATTGTTTTGGCTTGGCCCAAGGACGGACCCTATTGAAATAGCTCCCATATAACGTACTCTCGATGCCGTCCGTTTCGTGCTCTAGAAGCCGAATAAAGAGTTCGATATTCACCAAACTTAGTGTGGCATATTTAAATAAGTAACCTATCAAACAGTGCAAAATTGGACTATATCGGGTCATGGTTTGATATAGTCCCCATACAAAGGTACCACCCGATTTGAAGCCCCAACGCTCTACAAGCCACATTTTATGTCGGATCTCCACCAAATTCGTTTCTTAGATGTCAGTACATACGCATACGACAGGTTGTTCACATACGTACTATTGTAGGTCTCGTACTTTGTTACAACTTACAACATTAGTACACCTTGTGAATTCCCTAAATGTGTTTTTGAACTTTGTTTAGGACTTTGAAAATATAAAATGTGGAAAAAATAAAATTTAAAAATTAGGAAAAAGTCCACTGATCTGGAATGGAATACAATGGTGTGACATTTCATCCAAAACATAAACATTTATTTAGATCCCAAAAAGATAATTACTGTTTTCAATTTGTTCCGAATTCTGTTTATTTATTTTTTATTAATTACAATAAATTACAGTAAATTTATATTCTTATATTTTGGGAACATATGGCACAGACCACATGGTAGATTTTTTAAGCGACAGACCAAAGCCTCTGGTGGAAATCGAACCCACGCTACCGCCTATTTGGGATCTTAAAATTATGGTTACGTTTTACAGAGAAAGTCGGAGGCCACAATAGTCTTTTAAAATTGATGTTTTTAAAGAAAATATATAAAAAAAATGATTTTTAAAAAATTGAAATTATTATTATTAAGTTATTAATTTTAAAAAAGATTAAATTATTATTTTTTAAAAAATGTACACTATTATTTTTTTAAATTATTAATTTAAGAAAAAATTAAAATTATTAATTTAAAAAAAAATTAAAATTATTAATTTTAAAAAAAATTAAAATTATTAATTTATAAAAAATGTAAATTATAAAAAATTTAACTATTAAGGTTTACAAAATTTACATTATTAATTTTTAAAGAATTTAAATTATAATTTTTTAAAAAAATTGAATTATTAATATTTAAAAAAAAATAATTATTAACGTTTAAAAAATTTACATTATTAATTTTTAAAAAAATAAATTATAAATTTTTAAAAAATTTAAGTTATTCGTTTTTAAAAAATGTAAATTATTAACTTTTAAACAATTTAATTAGTAAATTATATACTTTTTAATACGACACGAGTTTTTCTAAACGACAAAACGTAATTTTCCACCATGGCGTTTGACGTGCCCCTACGTATACCACCCATACCTTATGACCACTCCTACTGTAAGTCGGGTAATATGTATCTTCAACACATAATATTACACAGACTTGCTGGTAAAAATAGGGGTTGTTAGATTTTATAAGATAAATAAGACGAAGAAATAATTCTACCTTCCCCAGCCTAGTTTGTACCCTAACGAATATGCTCTTTGTTTAGTTATTCTTTAATTTCATTCCACTTGGGATATAGGGTTTCTATAGGGTTACTCCAAATTATTGTATTATTACATAATATTTAAATTTCTTCGAATGTTTTGTTTACCATTTCAGTTCATTTGAGACTGTGTTTTAGGATGACCTTGTAGATTCCATTCCAGAGCCATTCTTGACATACTGTTGCTATGAGGTCGAAATCCAGCTATTTCGTCTCTAAGTAGTTTTTCAATGACTTCCAGTCTATTGTTGAAAATTGTGTATAGTATTCCTTCTCCAGTTATCGCATTCGGTGATATGAGAATTCTTTTTTAGTTGCATTACTACTCCGGCTATGGCTCTCTATAGAGAAAAAAAAAATTGTATATATTTTTTTTTTTTTTGAAAACGATAACTTAAAAACCTGCCTTAAGTTTGTATTCGCCAATATCTGCGTAAAATACGAAAATCCTGCGAAACCGCTCTAAGATGTTTTCCAAAAAAAAAATGGAAAAAAATACTTGGAATACTATGGAATTTAAAAAACACCCAGTTGTACATATGCAATTTGGAAAGTGGTTGACACTGTAATCTACCCTAGCGGCCGAAGATCTAACTGAAGAATGCAACCGGTGGCCAATTATAGACAATGGCGTAAAATATCCATCTGAAACCATATCTGTTAAACAGCTCTATGGCACTAACTGACATTAGACCGTCGCGACGGTAGTGATAGGAAGTGACCTGACCAACCTCACAGTACTATAATAGGTCTCAGACAGGGTGACACGTAATATTGAACAAAAAAACGATGTAAATCAAACAGCCACAGACAAGACAAAATTCTCCTCGCTTACGACGGAAAGATAAAGCGTGACGGAGTAGGTACGTTTTAAAGCATAGAGACTAAAACGGCAAAGAAAGATGTTTCGGGATCGAGTACAATTTCGGAGTATAACTACCAGAAAACGATCATAACGCTCCGAATTGACGGTGACAGTCGTTTCCTCGTTGTTTTCGAAGAAGTAAGGTCCAATCACACCCAAAGAGTGCACCAAACAGTGACTTTTTGTGGATGTAATGGCTTCTCTTCAATTACTTGAGGATTCTCAGAACCCCAAATAAGACAATTTTGTTTATTAACATACCCACCGAGTGAGAAATGTGCTTCATACCCAATAAACCATAATCTCCTCTTAAAGCACTATATGTGGCTGTGCCAGAATCACCATTTTTGTAGTAGATTTTAATAATATGTACGCGTTGTGTGATAGTTAAGCGATCCATTTTCGTCAATGTCAGACTTCCAACTGAAAAGAACAAGAATTGGTTTAACAACTTAGTTTGACAGAGGTCGAATCCAGCCCTACAGTTTTGACAACACGAAATGGATAACCCTATATTAACATCGAATTCCGTTAAGAGTAAATGAAACAAATTAAGAAATTTTGTTCACTTATGCTGAATTTTTAATAAAAAAAAGACTTCGGATAATTGAACCTTCGTTCATTTAAACGAACCGAGTATGTACTTTTGAAATTGTTCCATTAGCCATAATAGTCCGCCAATTCTCCTCTATTATTGTGTATGTAATTTAATGGGTTACAAGAAGTAGTATTGAAATGAGACGGCACAACATTATTTTTGACGCTATTACATTCATCATATTTCTCTTAAGCGGTGTTCGTTTCTTATAAGTTTGTGTCTTTGAATTAAAAATTTTTCAAGTAAGCGAATTTTCGTTTAAGCGATACTAATATTTATTTTAAATTATGTGATGTTTTCAATTAAAATGCGTGCCTTACCCCATGTGTAATGACACTCCATCGTTCAGATCTCCACGGTGATAATCATATAAAATGCAAGACACACTGTCGGTGAAAAACAAGCGTGTTGTTTAAAATAACTGTACGGAATGGTGTAGGGCATACAAAGTCAGCAGATCGAATTAATAGTTTGAAAAATTGCATATGATATTATGACTCATGGGCAAACTCAAAAATTGGGTAGGGAAATTAATTATTATTTTCCCCAAGCGTATATTGACAGGTCTGAAATCAAAATCGTAGATATCTTCCAGAAACTTTGATTACATGTAGTCATCATACGGTTAAGTTTGACAGACAACCACCTTCTGTGAAAGATAACAACAATTGAAATACACGCTTGCGAACGCTGTCTGTAACTGATATTGTTGAAGGCAGAAAAAACCCGAAAAAAAAATTACCCATCAAATTAGTTATCCATCAAATGCAATCTGAACGATAGACTAATTATAGTCTAATGATAGTAAGATAACAGAAAATTCGTTTAGGTTCATATAAATAATTCCGCAAAGTGGTAAACTAAAAACAGTCTCAAAATCGAACGAGTTCCAGAAGCAACCGCAACAGTGAAATGAACAATAAGTGGTGTAAATTTTTGACAATACTGGTCTTTGCCGTTTTGGCTGGTCAAGTAAATGCAGCAGGTGGGTTTTTCTTTAAATCTGAAATATAGTCAGGACAGTACAATGGTATCTTATCAAATTAGCCATCAGCACTGATGACAGCAACGAGCCGGCGCCAGCGGTGAACCTGGGATCAGCTCTGCGAATGTTCTATTTGGCTTTTCAACGCGTAATGCCCTGTGGTTATCCACCAATGAAAGTACCCGTTATGGCACCATTCACCCTGGACTACTACAGCTTCAACTTTTCTAATGGATTCTATAGGTATGGATTTCAAAATATCTAAAGGCAATCGTTACAATTTAAAAATATTTTTACCATTTAGCACCTCGGGTAATGTGTCCAGTCTAATGGTGACCGGCATGAATAATTTCAACTTCTTGGATTTCTCCTACAATGACACCACCGATGTTATAACATACGACGTCAACTTCCCCCAAATGCAATTGTTGGGTGAATCCCAATTCAGCGCCATGGCATACATGGCCGGTTTCCCCGCCCAAATGGCTGATTCCGGTTTGCTGAATGTGAAACTGATTGATTTTCGTATGGTTGGATCATTAAAATTGGCCCGCAATGAAGACGAGCTAGGAAACGAAAGTCTGAGCATAACCGATTTCGATTTGCATTTCTATCTTGCGGATGCCCTATTCAATAACTGGAACAAACTGTGGGACATATCCGGCAATAATTTCGTCAACAAATGGGCTCGTGAGTTCATTCTGATGTGGGCCCAGCAAATTCAAGTGCAGGTGGATGAAATCTATGCTCAACTGTTGTTGCCCAACCTCAATGGAATGTTGAATGGAGTGTCTATGAATGATTTCGTAGATTTCCTAGTTAATCAGACCATGCAGCTAAATGCGGCCGATTGTACTTTGTGATAATCGTACACACGTATGTACGCAGTGGTCTTGTATTTTCCAATCCACTAAGTTACTCTCAGACCCTGAATAAATAAATAACACTGCTGCCACTGTAACAAAAAATATAGCTATTTTCAAAAATATTGCGAAAAATAATTTCAATAAAATATTCTTTAAGTGTTTTAAGAAACCGCAAACTATTATACTCGTCTTATACACATACGTAAGTCAAACCCCTGGAACAACACAATAGTTCTATGAGTTTGACTTGCATGCTTGACCATCTAACCTGCAAGACTGCCTTGAGGCATTCCTTTAGAGGCTCATGCTATTATAGATTTTGAAAATTTGGTGGTTAGAAGGTTGAGTTGTCTCGACAACCTTTTGTTGATGTTGGTCTGCAAGAACTTGGGTCTCGCGCATGCTTTCTTTATTTCTGGACACCAATGAGTTGCTTGCCATGTTTCATCCACCGGAGAAACGATCTTCCCTGTAACGATCTTCCTAGTAGTTGTCGTCTACGACCATTCTTAATGGAGAATTTGGATTCATTCGATTGACATGGTCCAGCCAGCGCATGGACGCATATACTCCTAGCTAACAGATGGCTATAGCTTTTCATACAAAAATTCAAATTGAGAATTAAAATTAGCCAACGTTTGTGCTAAATTCCCTTGTTCTGGCAAACCTATACTCGCATAACATTTGCTTTAGATGGGTGTACTCACCGGATTGTTGGACAAACTCTGTGCTTCCTTTTTGCCTCTTTAGCAAAACCGTTTCTCACAGGACTGACAAACGCTACTAAATGGAATCGGCTTAAGAAAGTATTACACAAAAAAGGGCAATACACAGGGAAAGCAAAGGAGGTAATGTAACCGGAAACGAAATTCTTCCGTTTTTTTAGGAGTAGCCAAAATGGAAACAATACAAAGTCTCTTCTCATTTTAGCCCCCCCACCCCTCCTACAGTGTTGGCCGAGACAAGTAAGGAAGCTCAAACATACACATGAGTCTGTGAATGGAATAGCCAGTGTAGTATAGTAAATGCGAGTTCGATTTCAGATCAAGTTTAAAGGAGACGAGCATTAATTCAAATTTCATCACATGTGTATGGAGAAGGAGTGTACGTAGACCTATGAATACACACAGACACGGGTTCCTGCCGGCCCCTAACCGCAACTTCAATTTGTGCGTGGTATGTTTGCACGGATGTTTGTTGATATATAATGTCAAAATAGTTGTTGTATACCTATCGCTCCTGCTTCACGGCGACAACAATATCAACATTTGCATTGATGAGAGTGTATCAAGTTCTTCCGGTTGCTACCCCAACGAAATTTGATTTTTTTTTTCTTCTTCTTCTTCTTTGTTCTTTCCAAGAGAAAGGACGCTCTTAAGCCTTACCGGAAATGAAGACTTTATGTTACAGTTGCCAATGTACGGACTGTTTTACATACACACTTATGTTGGTATGTATTGGACAAACTCATTGCTACGTCGCGTTTTTCGGTGTTGTTGTGGTGGTGTTAGTTAAAGTAGCTCTTAAATTTGTCCAAACCTTAAAGTGTAACCTAAAAAAAACAACTACTCCCTTGAAAAGTGGGTGCGTGTTTTTCGCATTTTATTTTTCGTTTTGAGTTGAATTGAAACAAATTATTAAACTATTAACAGCCGCTAGTGTTTTGTCAAAACGGTTGAGTGGTAGTAGCTTTATTTGATATTATGAAGTATTTTTTCAGATTGGCTCAATTTTATACACTGACTTGCCTTGATTGAGTCCAACAAAACAGGGTAAGGTATTTCTAATAGTTTTTAACCGAATGACTTTTGAAGATATGTTTCTGAAACGTCCTTAAGTTAGAGCGAGTATTGCGGAGAATTTAAATAGTCTTATCCAGATTCCACATATTTTTAGCGTCACTCTAGAGTAGCTTGTAGACGTGCTGCTGATGATATTTGAGAGTCTCTCCGATGATAGTTGATCAGTTGGGTGAGAGTGTTGGTGTTGAGTTTTCCATATAAGATTAGACGTTGAATATCATTGTGTCGGCCCTTAGCGGGACATGTGCATATGGACCATCGGTATAGTATGAGGTCTTTAAACCAGCTTCAGGCTATTGTAAGAACCTGTCGTGTCAGTGGATGGCTTTAATTGGTAGTGTGTCATTGGGACTTCGCGGGAGCTCGAGGCGGAAAGTAGTGATTTAGATTACGGTGTCGAATTTGCTACAAAGGGATACCAATTGTCCTTTGTTAATATATCCAGAGCCTCAGGCACTTTCTGGAAAAAAAAAAACTGTTAGTTGTGTCAGTCCCAAGTTTAAGTCGTCTCCATTAATCAGTTGGCACAATCCCTGGGCAAAAAATCTCAATGTTGTCGACAATTAACGTGTTTTCGAAATGAATGTCGATCTGATGCCGGCTTTCAATTATGATATTATTGTGTCAAAAACATGCACAAAGACTGCTTTATTAACTCTCAAACCTTTTAAAGAAATAAAAAAAAGTCCAGGAAAAAACAGACAGATTTTGCCACTCACTTTTAATTTGTAACTTGAAGATATCTGAGTCCTGTTTGGGTACTCTTCTTTGATTTGATTTTGTTCCTCTTCTTTATAACTCGAAGTGGAATCAGAAATAGAAATAAAAAAACATTTCCCCACAAAAACACCAATCAAAATAAATAAACTAGAGATGACATTTTGTTTATGCAAATTATCGATAAACAGTCGACGTCGTCGTTACATTGATTCAAAATGCCCAGTGGGGATTTAAGTGACTGAATAATCCCATTATTCGTAGAACCCGATTTCATAAATATGACTAGCTCGGACGACTTTGCATTTGCGCTTCCTTTCAACCCTTGGTGAAAATTTCTGGCCCTATTGTTGATAGATTCATCAACTGATTGTACTATAAAAAACATGTAAGACAAAAAATATATTTTAGATCCATATATAAAATTTATTAAAAACACAACAGAAAATAATTCAAATAATAAAAATCCGATTAAAATCTAATCTATGCTCGCCATGCAGAAGAGCATATACGAATGTGTTTTGTTTTTCGTTATAATTTGTATTTATTTATATTTGTTATAATTTTTGGTTGTTCTTGTTGAATTTGTCAGTGAGTAAAGCTGTTTAATTGCAAAAAAAAAATTGTCTTAACTATTAGGCTATGCTTGTGTGGTTGGTGATGATCGACAAGGAATGACACAGTGTAACATACAAATATTTCTGGGTCCCCACCAAACATAAGTTGAATAATCTTAACCAATATCAATCATCAAACAGTGCATCTATTAGGCATACTGAGATATATAATGTTTTAAATATTGTTGTACTCTGCCAAAAATTAAACCGGTGGCCAGTTTTTTATTGACAGCGATGTGAGACTCCGTGGAATTACTGTCTAACACAGAATCAAATTAAGACAAACAAAATTGAAAAAAAAACAGATATGACATAAAGTGTTCAAACAGTAACCCCCGTACTCATAAACATTAGAAATGGCTATACAAACGCTAGTTTAATAAAATGTATGAAAACACAAAAACAATTTTCACACATTTTTCTTAACAAACGGTGTGTAAATCTGCTTTAAATTGTTATGAATATGGGGATAAATTTGAAGATTGTTTTAAGCCTTGCAAACAAGTTTGTCCAAACAACAAAGCTGTATACTGTGTTATCCAACTGATTTGTAAATGGCTGAGCGTATGATTAATATTGAATTCAATGGCGTTATCAAGTATACGTCGGAGCGGCATAGTGGGGAAAGTTCGGGATAGGGTTGTAAATCGGTCGACACACGAAAAGTCGATTAATCGACTTTAATCGAAGTCTTCTTTTGATTACGAAAAAGTCAACTTTTTAGTAACGACTTTTTTAGTTTGAATGAAAATATAGCAACAATTTTGATAGATATGCATTAGAAATATGTTAATACATATTAACTTTACCACGTCGAGTACTTCGTTGCTCTTTAGACAACGAGAGAGATCTGTGTGGGTCCCCTCGGAAGCGCGGTCGTGAGGGACCAAAGTAAGGATCCTCGGCCTCATGAAGACACTGATAGATGGATTATTGTCCGACGTGTTTAAATTACCACAAGAGTAATGTGTGTTATGTAGAATAGATCACAAGAAAACAAATATTTGTTCAACTCTGGCTCATTGTATTGGCCAATTTTCAACATGTAAAAACTGTAAAATAAAGTAATCATAAAAAGTTAAAGCAATATTGAATTTAAAAAAATTCTAGCTAATCGCTGTTGTTGCCAAAAAAGTGTTGGTAATATTTGGTTTATAACAGAGCTCTCCATAATTGTTGTCATACAAAAACCACGATTCGAAACTATCGCGAAAAAAACCCTCAAACTTCGTTCTTCTTTGGTTTGGTCTTCGCTCAACCGACAACCGTTTTTAATCGCTTGATCGGCTCATGTGTTCACTCGAGACACTTTATTTACAGACAATTTGGCAAAAGGTGTTCTGAGAATGTATGTGTGTTGCACATGCACACAAATGGACACCCCTTGCGCTTCTCCCTTCCTCCTACATAAGGCAAACGCAGCAACAAAAATAAAGACCTTTTTTGAAAACTGTTTGTTTACTTTGCTCACTTGTGTTCGTATCGAGCGGCCAGTAAGAGATCGATTAGTGTGTTGTGCTCAACACGCAACCCGAGACCGTGAACACAAGCGAAACGAAAAAGTGGGTTGCTGCTCAGACACTGAGGGCTTCGGTTTTATATTTTTAGGTTTTGTCAGTGAGTAGACCGCACAGACAAATTTGGTTGAGTGTATTGTTTTATAACAAAAAATTTTACACTTCTTTACCCTGGGTACATCATCTGAAAAAAATTGAGGGCCTACATTGAGGGTCTGCATGTTCATTTGAAAAATGTCGTCGCAAGAATTACTTCTCTCCGAAGAATTCTTTATTGACAATAATGCACAAAATGTAACTTTTTCCCATTGCAAAATAAAATTATCCCATAGTTTGTTGGGGAACTCTAACATTCGCCTCTCTTCAAAATTTCACTGCCAAGGAATGTGCGTTGGCAGTCGGCCGGCTAGTAGCAAAAATGGGTATGTATTGGTAAAAACAAAGTGTCCCAGTGTAATGGCTGGTCGATTAAGGAAAGTTGTTGGTCGATAAATTTAGATAAATTCTAATATAATTTTCACAGCCCTTATAAAATTATGGTTTTTTGAAATTGCTGATGTTGCACTCATCATAGATATACATATATTCTGGATCATGATCGTCCGTCTGTAGGGTATTGTCATGTAGAAATTTAGCATGATTATATGCTTTCTTAATTTGGGCAACGGAGAATCTACACGAGATCCATAAAACACCATGGCATGAGCAACACCTAACAGTTTGAGCCGACATCTACCGAAAAACATAGCTGAAATGATTCACAAAGACGGTCACATGATTGAAAATGCCAAATTAACAGAAAAATTCCTCATATATTGAAATTGTTTTTTTCTTTTTAATTTGTTTACAATAGGAAAATACCGAGATTCGGCCCAGCCGAAATTAATGTCTATTTTATTTGGCGCACTGATAATATTTGAAATTAATATTTTTCAGAAATGGGTTCCGAAACATTGAATTCATAGAAAGTTGAAGCAATTGCCCCAACAATAAAAACTCACATACAACCCTGGGTATTTTCATTGTGATATATAAATGGCAAACTGCCCGCAGTTACAACTCATGGCCCAGTTTTTGGCGAACTATTTTATTTAAATTTTTTGAAAGAAAAAAATTTTAATCAGCTGTTTGCATGCCTCTACCTCAATTATTGTGCCATGATTTAATTCTTAGACCCGATTTACACGATGACTTTTTGCTTGATTTTCAAATCAAGGACAATTTAAAAAATTTTAGATTTCGAAGTTTTTTAAAAAAAAAAATATTTTTGATTTAAATTTTTAATATGAAAATGTAGTCGACATTTGAAAAAAAAATTAGAAATTAAAAAAAAATTTAATCAGCTGTTTGCATGCCTCTACCTCAATTATTGTGCCATGATTTAACTCTTAGCCCTGATTAACACGATGAATTTTTGCTTGATTTTCAAATCAAGGACAATTTAAAAAATTTTAGATTTCGAGGTTTTTTAAAAAAAAAAATATTTTTGATTTCGCACAGATTCACGTATAAACATAAAAAGGGAGTCGCAAGCAAAAAGTCAAAGTATAATTCATATGACTTCTGGATCAACCCAAAAGAGAATTTTAAACAAGTCAAGCCAAGTCCCAATTATACGATGATTTTTTTGGTTTGACTTTTTTTTCTTTTTTGGATGTGCTTCCAAAAGTCGCATGAATTTATATGTGGCAAAAACCCTCAAATTTGAGATTTATGACTTTTGTCTACCCCGCAGTCTTCTCATTTCGCCCATAGACTTGAAAATTATGATTTTAAAATCAACCAAAAATTCATCGTATAAATCGGGTGTTAAAAAAGAAATCTGTCATACGTGACTTAGACCACTATCCTGCTAACTGCCACCAATACACATCAATTGGTTTGGTGGAGACTCCATAGGTGACTTTCCGAAGTGTTGTTGCACTGTGCAATTCATTGTTCATTCATAAATTTATGTTAGTATTCCTTATGTTCTTTGTTTAAGATTTTGTATTACAATACATATACAATTACATAGTTTACTTACATACATAAAAAATGTTTCATTTATTATTATAAATTTATAACTTTTTGTTGCGGTTTTTCTCTTCTGTGTTTTTATTTTATATATAACTTTTAGTAAATGCTAACAATACTCTTTGTAATAATATTGTTTTAGTGGTTTGGTTGGTTGGTTGGTTTCTTGTTGGTTGGTTATCAAACATCGTCATAAAAATAATGCATAATTATATTAATAATACATACAATTTATTTAATTAAATACATATTTATTTATCCATTCACTTGTATTTGTTTTTCCTTTCTTCATTTAGTTTTTATTTGTATTTTGTATAAAGGTGGTTGTGGTTGTTTTGTTTTGTTTTTGGGTTTTTTTGTACGGATTGACACAAACATAATTCCAAGGAGATTAAACAATTGTTTTTATTATTTTTTTTTTTTTAAAAAATGCTCTTATATTTTGCTTATACAACGGTTTACGGCAATAGGTACACTTTATTTTGTATTCGGTATTTTGTATATTCATAATCTACATTGGAGGGAGGGGGGCAATGGAAATTGTGTGTTATATATGTTTGCATGTTTTTCTGTATTAGTTTTTTTTATTATTATTTTTCCTGTTTTCTCTATTTTGGTGTTTAACAAGTCTTTATTATTTCTTTTGTTTTATTTTACCGTGCATGCATAAAATCTGTTTCCTTTTCATTTTACGAAGTGCATATGATTTTGAAATTGTATTGGGGTATTTGAAATGAAAATATTGTGTTTTAGATTTGAAGGTGGTCTTTTTTTGGATAACAAATGAATTTCAGTTAATCTGATTCATTTCCCCATCTATTACTGATTGGGCAAAAGAATTACAAACACAAAATGAAAACATAAATATAAATATAAAATACATATTAAATGTATGAAGGTCAATTATGGGTCGTCTATTCTGTAGCAATCTCACGCATAAGCTAATGTTGAATGAATGAATTTATTTATAAGAACAAATGCGTTGTATGTAAAAATATTAAATCCGGTTTGGGAATTTCGCATATACATATATATTTCATCGTGGAAATTTCTAAATGACGCAAATAGTTCGTTTTTTTTTTTTGGTTGTAAAAAAAATATATTTCCACAGACTTGCACGCCATTTACGCTCTGTTAACAGTATGTTGTTACATTTGTTTCCATGCAAAGATTTAAAAAGGCGACTTTGGTGTTGCTGAACGTATAATTAATATTTAATTCAATAGCAATAGAATTTGAATTAAATGCTTTTCCATGGCACAATAATAGAAGGTGGTGGCAATTGCCCAACAACAACAAATCAGATACAACCCTGGGTATTTTGAATGTCAAATTCTGATATATAAATTACAGACAGTTCCAACTCGCGGCACAATTTTTAGCGAACTATAACATTATTTTTAATAGTTTTCAGAACCCCAAAATTCATTGTTTGGCATTGAAATGTAACAATGAGTTTGACAATCAAAATTCTGTCAAAATGAAAAACATTCTACTGAGCTGTTTGCAATCCTCTACCTTTAGTTATTGTGCCATGCGCTTTTCGGAGAAACAACCTTTCTAATATAAATGTATATCGGTTGACAAAAAAAAATTGATTTATTTTTTATTCGTATCAGACGAATTCTAAATTGATTAATGTGAATATCGCCGATCTTAAGTGTGGAAAATGGGCAATCGCGCTTTTGAAATTTCGCACAAAACTAATCCTGAAAGATGTTGTTGAATTTTTACAGACCACAAAAGCACGGCAAAAGCAAATGGAATCGCTACAGAATCCGAAACAATGGATACAATCGATATCATGGATATGGAATATCGTATGAATTTTGGTGAGAAATCCAAAATTCCATTTTTCATGCCTAAGGCTCGTATCTGTACGGTTTTTCGACATCAGAAACTGCGTACTACTGTTTTTCGATACATAATAAAAATAAACTTTTATTTACTGCAAAAATAAGCCTTCGTGACAAAATTATGCAACGTAGAGAAGGCAATGTTGCGTTTGTGAATCGGTGGGTATTTATTCATCTCAATAAAGCCGATTGCGAATTCAAAGAATTGGCCACGGTCGTTGAATATATTATATGTTTGCCAGGAACTTCAGCATCAGTGGAACGAATCTTCTCTGCAGTGAATAAAACTTGGACGTCTGACAAAATCCGATTGGATGTGCAAACATTGAAGGCGATTCTGACCGTCAAATGTAATTTGAAGTACAAAAGCATTGATTACTACACATACCTCAAAACGAAGTCGGAATTGATTCATCAAATCGCTTCAATTCGGATGGAAATGATTATTAATAACGCAGTATATTTTTTATTCAATATATAAACAAATATTAATAATCAAATCAATTCAAATCGTTGCTATTTTTTAAAAATTTCAGTGAAATGTACTGTTTTTGGTCCAAAAAAATATACGAGCGTTAGTCATGCCAAATGGTTCTAGGCTCTGCGGTTTTCATGCAGTGAAACTTCAAAGAATCTTACGATTTGTTAGCAACATTCAGACCAATATGACACGATACACTGTCGGATTTTGGTGTCAAAATCCCTATCTTTCGAATCCACTTTCCTCCAAACGGTTCTTTTAATGAAATGGACGTTGGGAATGTCTTCTTTCAATTAAAAAAAAAATAGTTCTCGGAAAACCTAAAATTCATTAATTTTCATACAGTTTTTGAAAGTTATTTGTCGAATGATAAACAAAATGGGCTTGGTCGATTTTGATGAAACATTGCATGCATCTGTTGTTTATTATAGATAGTGTATGTACCAAATTTGCTCAGAGGGATTTTTTTGGCGAAAAAATACATTTGGATTGTATGGCCGATGGGCGTGTGCCGATTTTTAGGAAATTTCCGGGTTTCCTTAAGTCAGTCAATCGCCCATGTGATGAGAATCGCATTTCGCTTGTTTTTGACGATTGCGATATGAAATCGCGTAATAGGTGTGCTGTCGTTAACATTCGCAAGAAATTTGGCGACTTCAAATCGCAATAAGTTTGGCGTTCTACAAATCGCATGCGATTTGACAATCGCGTGAATGCCATCACATGGGCGAATAGTATGTTCGGTTTCAACTTTCACTGATCTAGGACCACACCTTATGGTTCTTATACAAAAATGTATGAAGCCATGCCACTGTGGGACATGTATGTATGCATATTTGTACAGTTTTTTTTGTGTGGTCAAATATTTCAAAACTCCATTTTCCAAATGTTTATTTATTTGAGTTTTCATATAAATTTGAAACAAAGCTATTTTCATTTAAACTATGGAAATTATTTAGAAATTCTTAAAAAAATACGATTTTATGCGAACACTGCAGCGTATGATGCGCGGAAAGAACGACCAACTCAAGTATAATCGAAAATGGCCAACTTGCAGTTGTGCCTCTTTAGTACAATATGTGCAATATGTTTAAAGAAATACGAAGTCATACAAAATATGCCAGCCAGTTATGGCATTTACGATAACTTATAAATGCTTTCGTGCGAGATATATTGTTTAGGATCCAGGATAAACTACGTTGAGATATTCATCAAAATACACATTGGGCAGAATTCATCTGTCAATTTCTATATACACACATATATTGTAATAGATATGTTTACAAACCGAAAGCATATGTGAACGCCATTCCTAGTTTAACCATTCCTAGTTTTATGCGAACTTCTAATACAATTAACAGAATAAATTGCATACACCATTAGAGTATGATAGCCTTTGGAAATTATAATCCCGGGTAGTTTGACAGATGCTAGGGTACTTGTGTCATACTTTCAATCGCAATGGGGGAATAACCAAATTTTAATATTAAAATGTTCTTTAAAAATCCCAATTTGGTTCTATTAAATTCCATAAAAACACATTTCCGGGCAAAGCCTATCTTTGGATACGTTTCAAAATCCCCATTGAGCGGATTTCATCTAGCATTTTTCATACAAAGTTTAAGAGATTTTCGGACAAAATCTACAAAAAAAATGGATATGCATATGCGAACATGGCTTTAGATAGTGAGATTAATTTACACACAATAACATGGAAATTACACTTTCTCTAATTCAAACATAATGTCCTAATAGTTTGTTTACATTTATACAACATACCAAGAACTATTTTTAGAATTATAAATAGATGGCAAGTTTGCATTACAGATTAAAAGGTGATTATTTCCCTAGTGTGATTGAAATAATCATACAAATGCACCAGCAACTGACATTACAATGAATAATGTAGACATAGCTTATGAGTTTATACATTTAAAAATTAAGGATACCATGGGTACGTTCGCCCATTTGAAATTGCAGTTTTTTGATATACGAACGAAAAAAAAAAAACAAAAAGAAACGAAGGCTCTTAAAAATATATATCTTACTGTATACAAATAACAACTTTGCATTTATTTTATTTATTTGCTAATAATGTCCTTGTGTGTGTGTAAGTTGTTTTTGAGAAAACGTTCGTTGTCTAACAAAAAACGACAAAAATTATTGCATATACTCGTATATATATATAAAATTTGAACTTATCATAATTGTCGGAAATAATTATCGCTTAAAATGAGATTTATTTTATGGTAACACAGACATACATACATACATATTTATGACTACAAACTACAGACATACATAAACGTAAACGCATACAGGTATTGCTGTTGGTGTGGTGGAAAGCGGATGATGATGTTTTTCAATGTAGGTGGTCATTGGACACCTCAGGAAGAAAACAATTTAAAGTTCTCTCACATATATAACGATCGGTGTAGGGAAAATGCAGTGATGGTGTTTGTCAATATAGTTTGTGTTTGTACTTTTATTAATTGTCCTCTTGACACATATTCCAAAAAAAGGAGCTATGAGACGAACAAACTTGGCCTTTACAAGTACCATGTAAAAACAACAGGAATGTTATAAGAAGAACAAAAAGTACACATTTTTCCATACAAATCAAGAGATGAAAAACAGTGTTGTCACTTCTTATTACTTCCCACATGATATCTCAGGACTTAATTAACACAAAAGAAAAATATCCAATTACTTTCATTTTTAAGAACATTTCGTATACATTTCCAATGATGTCAGTATGAAAAAGATTATATCTGTACAGTTCTGTGAGGAAAAACTTAAGTCTTGCGGCTACTGCTAAATTTCAAAAACTCCGTGATTAATATTAATAAATTCAAATTGAGAGCCCTTTCGTTTCGGAGTTTACAACAGCTGGCAAGTTGAATTAGATTCGAAAAAAATGTACTTCTCATTTAAAAATAACGACATTGTGAACGGTTTTGCGTCTTAGAAAATTGTGTTTTACTACAATTAATGCGGATTGGAATTCCATTAAGTATTTACCAAATTAGAAATATATAAATGAAAATATAGTTATTGTTTGTTGTTGTTTTTGATTCATACACGATACGGAGTGTTTGTCAAAACTGCAAAGTTTAACATTTTTTATTGTCTACTTAGTGAAACCGAATACAGAACATTTTAATTCGCCACTTTTTATGACTACAATTGCAATCGTTAAAAGCGACATTTCCTTTTTCATTCGTAGTCCTACCCTGAAACAAAATCTGGCATTTTAGTCTTGGACCAACTTCCGCATCGTCAGCCACATGCTACTATATGTTCAAAAACCAAGTGTGTATTATTTAAATGAATGTGGTAACCGAATTTGAATTTGATCTGTTTCGAACTGGCAGGTATGGGCATGAAGAACCGCTTTGACAAAGTTTGAGTTGTGCCAGTTTAGTAGAATGTATGCGACATACAGAGCAGGCCCCATAATGAGTGCTAATAAGGTAAGTGCCAGGGGCGCAGAACTTATATTCTATAGCGGTTACAATGTTTTACAAAATCGTATTTTCTATTAAACTTTTCCTGTAAAAAAGAAAGTCAACCTGGGGCCAGCAATACATTTGTTTCCATGCAAAGATTTAAAAAGGCGACTTTGGTGTTGCTGAACGTATAATTAATATTTAATTCAATAGCAATAGAATTTGAATTAAATGCTTTTCCATGGCACAATAATAGAAGGTGGTGGCAATTGCCCAACAACAACAAATCAGATACAACCCTGGGTATTTTGAATGTCAAATTCTGATATATAAATTACAGACAGTTCCAACTCGCGGCACAATTTTTAGCGAACTATAACATTATTTTTAATAGTTTTCAGAACCCCAAAATTCATTGTTTGGCATTGAAATGTAACAATGAGTTTGACAATCAAAATTCTGTCAAAATGAAAAACATTCTACTGAGCTGTTTGCAATCCTCTACCTTTAGTTATTGTGCCATGCGCTTTTCGGAGAAACAACCTTTCTAATATAAATGTATATCGGTTGACAAAAAAAAATTGATTTATTTTTTATTCGTATCAGACGAATTCTAAATTGATTAATGTGAATATCGCCGATCTTAAGTGTGGAAAATGGGCAATCGCGCTTTTGAAATTTCGCACAAAACTAATCCTGAAAGATGTTGTTGAATTTTTACAGACCACAAAAGCACGGCAAAAGCAAATGGAATCGCTACAGAATCCGAAACAATGGATACAATCGATATCATGGATATGGAATATCGTATGAATTTTGGTGAGAAATCCAAAATTCCATTTTTCATGCCTAAGGCTCGTATCTGTACGGTTTTTCGTCATCAGAAACTGCGTACTACTGTTTTTCGATACATAATAAAAATAAACTTTTATTTACTGCAAAAATAAGCCTTCGTGACAAAATTATGCAACGTAGAGAAGGCAATGTTGCGTTTGTGAATCGGTGGGTATTTATTCATCTCAATAAAGCCGATTGCGAATTCAAAGAATTGGCCACGGTCGTTGAATATATTATATGTTTGCCAGGAACTTCAGCATCAGTGGAACGAATCTTCTCTGCAGTGAATAAAACTTGGACGTCTGACAAAATCCGATTGGATGTGCAAACATTGAAGGCGATTCTGACCGTCAAATGTAATTTGAAGTACAAAAGCATTGATTACTACACATACCTCAAAACGAAGTCGGAATTGATTCATCAAATCGCTTCAATTCGGATGGAAATGATTATTAATAACGCAGTATATTTTTTATTCAATATATAAACAAATATTAATAATCAAATCAATTCAAATCGTTGCTATTTTTTAAAAATTTCAGTGAAATGTACTGTTTTTGGTCCAAAAAAATATACGAGCGTTAGTCATGCCAAATGGTTCTAGGCTCTGCGGTTTTCATGCAGTGAAACTTCAAAGAATCTTACGATTTGTTAGCAACATTCAGACCAATATGACACGATACACTGTCGGATTTTGGTGTCAAAATCCCTATCTTTCGAATCCACTTTCCTCCAAACGGTTCTTTTAATGAAATGGACGTTGGGAATGTCTTCTTTCAATTAAAAAAAAAATAGTTCTCGGAAAACCTAAAATTCATTAATTTTCATACAGTTTTTGAAAGTTATTTGTCGAATGATAAACAAAATGGGCTTGGTCGATTTTGATGAAACATTGCATGCATCTGTTGTTTATTATAGATAGTGTATGTACCAAATTTGCTCAGAGGGATTTTTTTGGCGAAAAAATACATTTGGATTGTATGGCCGATGGGCGTGTGCCGATTTTTAGGAAATTTCCGGGTTTCCTTAAGTCAGTCAATCGCCCATGTGATGAGAATCGCATTTCGCTTGTTTTTGACGATTGCGATATGAAATCGCGTAATAGGTGTGCTGTCGTTAACATTCGCAAGAAATTTGGCGACTTCAAATCGCAATAAGTTTGGCGTTCTACAAATCGCATGCGATTTGACAATCGCGTGAATGCCATCACATGGGCGAATAGTATGTTCGGTTTCAACTTTCACTGATCTAGGACCACACCTTATGGTTCTTATACAAAAATGTATGAAGCCATGCCACTGTGGGACATGTATGTATGCATATTTGTACAGTTTTTTTTGTGTGGTCAAATATTTCAAAACTCCATTTTCCAAATGTTTATTTATTTGAGTTTTCATATAAATTTGAAACAAAGCTATTTTCATTTAAACTATGGAAATTATTTAGAAATTCTTAAAAAAATACGATTTTATGCGAACACTGCAGCGTATGATGCGCGGAAAGAACGACCAACTCAAGTATAATCGAAAATGGCCAACTTGCAGTTGTGCCTCTTTAGTACAATATGTGCAATATGTTTAAAGAAATACGAAGTCATACAAAATATGCCAGCCAGTTATGGCATTTACGATAACTTATAAATGCTTTCGTGCGAGATATATTGTTTAGGATCCAGGATAAACTACGTTGAGATATTCATCAAAATACACATTGGGCAGAATTCATCTGTCAATTTCTATATACACACATATATTGTAATAGATATGTTTACAAACCGAAAGCATATGTGAACGCCATTCCTAGTTTAACCATTCCTAGTTTTATGCGAACTTCTAATACAATTAACAGAATAAATTGCATACACCATTAGAGTATGATAGCCTTTGGAAATTATAATCCCGGGTAGTTTGACAGATGCTAGGGTACTTGTGTCATACTTTCAATCGCAATGGGGGAATAACCAAATTTTAATATTAAAATGTTCTTTAAAAATCCCAATTTGGTTCTATTAAATTCCATAAAAACACATTTCCGGGCAAAGCCTATCTTTGGATACGTTTCAAAATCCCCATTGAGCGGATTTCATCTAGCATTTTTCATACAAAGTTTAAGAGATTTTCGGACAAAATCTACAAAAAAAATGGATATGCATATGCGAACATGGCTTTAGATAGTGAGATTAATTTACACACAATAACATGGAAATTACACTTTCTCTAATTCAAACATAATGTCCTAATAGTTTGTTTACATTTATACAACATACCAAGAACTATTTTTAGAATTATAAATAGATGGCAAGTTTGCATTACAGATTAAAAGGTGATTATTTCCCTAGTGTGATTGAAATAATCATACAAATGCACCAGCAACTGACATTACAATGAATAATGTAGACATAGCTTATGAGTTTATACATTTAAAAATTAAGGATACCATGGGTACGTTCGCCCATTTGAAATTGCAGTTTTTTGATATACGAACGAAAAAAAAAAAACAAAAAGAAACGAAGGCTCTTAAAAATATATATCTTACTGTATACAAATAACAACTTTGCATTTATTTTATTTATTTGCTAATAATGTCCTTGTGTGTGTGTAAGTTGTTTTTGAGAAAACGTTCGTTGTCTAACAAAAAACGACAAAAATTATTGCATATACTCGTATATATATATAAAATTTGAACTTATCATAATTGTCGGAAATAATTATCGCTTAAAATGAGATTTATTTTATGGTAACACAGACATACATACATACATATTTATGACTACAAACTACAGACATACATAAACGTAAACGCATACAGGTATTGCTGTTGGTGTGGTGGAAAGCGGATGATGATGTTTTTCAATGTAGGTGGTCATTGGACACCTCAGGAAGAAAACAATTTAAAGTTCTCTCACATATATAACGATCGGTGTAGGGAAAATGCAGTGATGGTGTTTGTCAATATAGTTTGTGTTTGTACTTTTATTAATTGTCCTCTTGACACATATTCCAAAAAAAGGAGCTATGAGACGAACAAACTTGGCCTTTACAAGTACCATGTAAAAACAACAGGAATGTTATAAGAAGAACAAAAAGTACACATTTTTCCATACAAATCAAGAGATGAAAAACAGTGTTGTCACTTCTTATTACTTCCCACATGATATCTCAGGACTTAATTAACACAAAAGAAAAATATCCAATTACTTTCATTTTTAAGAACATTTCGTATACATTTCCAATGATGTCAGTATGAAAAAGATTATATCTGTACAGTTCTGTGAGGAAAAACTTAAGTCTTGCGGCTACTGCTAAATTTCAAAAACTCCGTGATTAATATTAATAAATTCAAATTGAGAGCCCTTTCGTTTCGGAGTTTACAACAGCTGGCAAGTTGAATTAGATTCGAAAAAAATGTACTTCTCATTTAAAAATAACGACATTGTGAACGGTTTTGCGTCTTAGAAAATTGTGTTTTACTACAATTAATGCGGATTGGAATTCCATTAAGTATTTACCAAATTAGAAATATATAAATGAAAATATAGTTATTGTTTGTTGTTGTTTTTGATTCATACACGATACGGAGTGTTTGTCAAAACTGCAAAGTTTAACATTTTTTATTGTCTACTTAGTGAAACCGAATACAGAACATTTTAATTCGCCACTTTTTATGACTACAATTGCAATCGTTAAAAGCGACATTTCCTTTTTCATTCGTAGTCCTACCCTGAAACAAAATCTGGCATTTTAGTCTTGGACCAACTTCCGCATCGTCAGCCACATGCTACTATATGTTCAAAAACCAAGTGTGTATTATTTAAATGAATGTGGTAACCGAATTTGAATTTGATCTGTTTCGAACTGGCAGGTATGGGCATGAAGAACCGCTTTGACAAAGTTTGAGTTGTGCCAGTTTAGTAGAATGTATGCGACATACAGAGCAGGCCCCATAATGAGTGCTAATAAGGTAAGTGCCAGGGGCGCAGAACTTATATTCTATAGCGGTTACAATGTTTTACAAAATCGTATTTTCTATTAAACTTTTCCTGTAAAAAAGAAAGTCAACCTGGGGCCAGCAATACCAAACTCATATTGGTTTGCCGGTCGCTTTGTTGTTTGCATTTATTATGGGGTAACTCCTAAAAGTATACTCAATTTTTACAGCAATCAGCACTGCCTCATATATAAAAGAAGTCACCGTTTCTCATATTTTCAAAACATGCTTAAATTTCGATTTCCATAATTGTTTCAGAATAATGATGTTAAAATGATAAATATTTGATATCGGAATTTGTGACCAAGAGTTTCGAAAAAAATCGTAATTTTTAAGACTGCGTTTAAAAAAAAAAACTCCGACGAATATGTTGTCCAAGTAATAGAAATAATGAAGAATCTGGTAAACATGATAAACATGTCGACTGTTAGATGAAAATTAATCAAAATGCTTCTAGCGATTATTCCTAAAATGGTAATTAGTCTCATAGTTCTCGTGTTTCTAGTTGAGCAGACTGTAAAGAAATACAATATCAAACGTACGATTTTTTTGATAGAGCCCGAATACCACAAATGTGTTTGCATTCTAGAAAAATAACATGTATATTACTCGTAAATTGGCCAACATCACTGCTCTGACAGATGTGAGGTAACGCCAGGATCAAAGACCATGCAGAGGACACACGTCCCAAGTCGTTTACTGAATATTTTTAAGAAAGTGCGTATGTGTGTATTATACAAAAAGTATTTTATATGAAAAAAAAAAATATTTTCTTCGAAAACCTTTGAAATGTTACCCTGCTAATTACTGACATCTGGAGTTTGCAGCCGACCTAATAACACACCATAACTCTTGGGACATCTTTGGTATATATGTTCTCTTGTTTCCTACCGTTGTAGTGATTTACATGATTTAGTATAGTTGAACAATTTCAATTTTCCATAACTTACTACTAAAGCCTTATCTTCTAGGCAATTACTTTTTTTTTGCCTAACGGACCTAAATTTGTTGCCGGTCATGGTAACTCGTTTCGGATGATAAAATAATTCGAAATTTCAATTGGCACATAAATGTATTTTCTTCAACATTCCATTAAGGACCAAACTTATCTAAAATCAGTGAGCTATGCACAATATAATCTCTGGTCTAAATGTTTATATATTTGTAGAGATTAATTTCTTACTTACAAAATCACTGGTATTTTCGACCTAAAACGGCCTATGTCCTTAGGCGGATTTAATCCAGGATTTTTTGTGTGACAGTCACTAAGTATTAAGTCAATCGCACTACTTTCGAATTATTATTAGATTTGTCAAAACTATTTTGTTATTTTACAAAAATGAAATTTACAGAAAGTATGCGGGATAAGAAGATCCTAAGGGAAGATGGAACATTGCAGTCAGCATCGCATCTACCAACAATGCCTAAGACACTAATTAAAATTACTACTAGAAATTGTGATCGGTGGATATTTTGGCGTATTTGCATATTCCAACATTGCGCTAATGTGTCCTCCGATATGGAAGATGAAAATTTCATTTGAACACAATTTCAAGGATTGGTCAATGTTTTCATATAGCCTATAATTATAAGCGGGAAATCACACCCGCTTAAGCTGTGTATTCTCGTAAGAGATATTAATTTCCTCAATTCGTCTAACAATACCTACACGCATTGTCTGCCAACCCAACTTTAGCCGTACCTTTATGGCTTTACATTACAAGAAAATAAAAGGAGATCATCTCACGAATCACAATATTTCTTGCTGCTTCCAGTTCATCCAGTCCCAACTTAACAACTTTCACTTCTTTCTTTCTATTACTACTACCGAATTGGGTTGAAATTACAAATTTTCAATTACACACTCGTAATTTAATAAAGCTCTACGTATCGCAGTGCCTTGTCAGGTGATGACCTTTAACCATTGTTCGTATTGCGTTAGCCTTTGACTTATCTAATGAAATAAATAGCTTCGCTGGAAATGTGTTTTAATATATGTTGTGTATGTATTTGTTTCGTTAAATATGTATCCGGAAATGCTTATGTATGTATGTTTCATTTAAGAGACAAAAAAACACAAAGTGCAAATAGTGTGTATAAATTTTTGTGAAAAAATATACAACATATACGATTTTGTTTTATTTTAAATATATTATTAAAGCTCTTTTTACTTTGAAATTGTTGTATGGTATGGTGGTGAGTGTTCTATGTGTAATCTGGTTAAGTTAACATTATTTGAAGAATCTATTTGAATTACGAATTCATTTCAAATTGCATAGCTTGAAGGGTCGATATGGCGCGCGGAGCGCCTAATGTGAGTGTGTTGGTTTGGATTTTTTAATTGTGCTTCTTATTCTTCTTCTTATTATTATTGTGTTGTATGCTCTGTGTGTGAGTGTTGTTTATGTAGATAAGAGAGGTGTATGCATATTTGCATATATATAACAAACAAAACATTTCAATAATGTACATATAATTAAATTTACAGCGTTAAGCGGCAGATATTTCCTTTTATAGTATTTTGTATATATATATATATAGTATGTATAAGTATGTATAGCATTATGAAGAGACAGGTGTGGGGCTGGGTGGTAGGGAGGAGATAACAGAAAAACAGAAACAAGTGGGATATAAAACATAAATTATAACTTAAACTCTAGGACAAGGACACATGTACATACAATATTGAATGAATTGAATTGATTTGATGTGAATGTGACATACGTACGTACATACTACTTAGGTCCATCAACCATCAACATCAACTTCGACATCATATGGTCGCTGTGATTATTGTTAGTATTTTGTTTTCTTTATCTAGCTTATCCGATTACGAAAAACATACATTCAATGATTTTATATATGGAGTTTCTTCTGGATCATCTTCATTTGTTATCTATAATTCACTTCATCTAGTAGTCCTAACACCAATTTCGTGTGGTAAAAATGTTGTAACAAAGAATGTTCGTGGGAATATAATCTATGATAATACACGTATTCATTTCTAAATGGCATATGGCTTCTTGGACATTTAGGCCTCCGTTTCGGCGCCTTTTAATCGAAGACGAGCAAAATCTTCAAATATAATGTCATCGTCTTGGGCATCCTCATCGTCTAATTGTATCAAATTTGTTGTCGTGGGTACTTCTTGAACGCCAGCATTGTTATTCGAACTGGTATCGTCAGCACCTACCAGCACTAATTGGGCATCGCCGCCACGTATACTTTGACGCGGCGACTTGTCGCTTAGTATAGGATTTTCCTCCTCTTCCGGTTTTGGATGCATTAATGTAAATGGCAATTCGGCTACTAGATCGCCGCCCATCAGTGGGCCACTAATGAGCAATTTTACTTTCACCTTATAGTGGACAATTATACCCAGACTTTCACGTTGTGCTGGATTTGTTATGAGCGTACTTGATGCTAGATTTGTGTCTTCATGTTTTAATTGACCGTCCAATGCTAGACCCCACTTATCTTTGTTATTGGCAAGTAGTGGACATAGTTCAAATACCTTTGATAACGTGAATCCTGGCAATACTTGAACGCCATCCTCGGATTCCGTTTCGGCCACCACCGATTTATATTGCGCCGTCGAGAATAGACAGATATCGGCAAACTGTCGTACACATACTTTAATTTTTTTAACAGTTCGATTTGAGTTATTCGCTACATGAACATTAACGGATATCTTTTCGCCATGATGATAAAGCTCTTTGTCGAGACTTGCCTCCAAGTGGATTTTGTTGGGTTTCATCATAAACTCTTTGCTAACCTCAATGGATGGCTGTTCGCCCGCTTTCGACGGAGCGTACATTACTTTGCGTATCGTTAAACGAACAGAGTTGCGTTTATGGGGTTTATCATCGATATGTTCACCTGCAAAAACACAAAATGAGTTAGAATGTAATTTAATATAGTTTAACAAAAATAGAGTATTTACAGAATTACCGTACTTGACAAAAAAATCGGTGTTCAGCTCTAAAATCATAAATATGAACCCAAAAATTTCTCTGAGTTGTTTCTCAGTTGTTGGAAGTCTCATTTTGTTCTCAGTGAATTAGATATGCCATAAAAGAAGTGAATGCAAAAACTGCCCAGTACTTTGGCATATACAATTTATTTAAATAAATACAACAATTAAAATAGAGATTACCATTTTACATTTGGCATTTGTCCTAATTAACGGACCTGAGCTATTTAATTCCTTAACTAGTTCACAACAGAAATTGACCAACACCAGATTTTTATTTAAAGTATTACTCCTGAAAATTTTTAAATAATTACTAAATTACATTTGTAACTAAATAATTACACTTACTTTTTAATTCATTCCCTTCTTTTTTTTACCGATCGACTAATATCCCTTTTTTTTATACACCAACAAGAGATTTTATTTTAAATCACCCGGTATTTCGTTAGCTGTCACTTTTGAAGCTTTTATTCTTTGCCATTTGACGCTTCAACAAGGCATTGAAATTATGAAAATGGTATGGTCCTGAAGGCGTGGTCGTGGTGGCCATTTGGCTAATGGCGATTTCGTTTGTACCAAAAAAATTAATTTATGGGTTACACATCAATTTATTGGATTTGAGCCGGAAGGTTTTGGAAAATAAAAAGAAACTCATCAATCAATTGCCGCACTAAACGTATCTAAAGCCGACTTCGAACGGCTGGCCGGCGTCAAACTTACAATTAACATTGTGTACAGTCCACATATTTGAGAAAAATACCCCGCCCATTTTCGCTGGGAATGTTAAGATAAGTACGTCTCTATCAGACTATTTTGTTTTGACGAACAAGAAACAGTCTATATAGTTATTATGCTCCACAAAGTATGGTATACCAATAATTCTGCTAATGATTCATATGTTTCTTTATCATTTATTTAAATAGAAACAGCAAAGACAATGTTTGCGATAATTTATTTTAAATACAATTGACAACGATATCTGTTGACCCATGGATAATGTATCAATTTATCGTAGAAATTCCCCTTGGCAAAGACAGACGCAAGAAAGATAACAAAAAATACCGATCTCGACACATTGCCGAGTTATACTCGTCCGTTGCCAACACCCACCAAATGACACTAATTGATCGTTGAATTGATTTACCCCCTTGTACTGTAAAATGCAATGCGTCACTTTATACAAATTGTTTACTTTTGGTCTCGTATACGTAAAATGCCAACGTTTACGGAAGTGATTCCTAGCAACGGGTTTTGATTTGTTTTCTTATCGTGTCAGATATTTATACTTATATTATATACTTATACTTCTTGTACGCAAAGTGATTTATGGAATACCAAATGTTAGCATTTGCGCCGAGGTTAACGAAAGTTCACAACTCGAAGGCCAGGGATAACAGACAGCATATGCGAGGATGAATAGGAGAGAGTACAAAATGTGCTTTCTCATTGTCCAAGTTTGCAACACTACAGACAAGTATCTAGGGGATAGACTCCTGACAGATGATCAGGGTCAAAGATGGCTTAACCATGCGAGTACCGCATGACAGACAATACCCTATACATTATGTAATGGACCCTGTGGGTATTCGAGTGGAGTTGCTTTTTTTAATACGCTACCCTTCCAAACCTAAGGTGGAAGATAAATAAAAAAAAAATACTAAACAAAAACGAGTGTATCGAGTCTAAAATAGACAGTTTCGTCCATAATTTGTATTATCTTTGAAAAGGATAGGCAATTATCGTAGAATATTATGACTTTTACAAAACAGAAAGTACAGTTTTATCAATGGAATGCACTTATAAATTGCACTCCTTAATGTTATGAAAATATTTTAAAAAATTAAACAAATATATCTTGGGGTTTAAAATACGCCTTTTAAAAAAAAACTGCCAAAAAGAAACCGAGTAGAAACACTTTGAAATTTTAGAACATCATTTCTGCAATTCATAATGCACCATGTTATTTATCTCCTTCGCAAATTATGCATTTTTAATTACATGTCTTATTTTCGTTTTACAGCAATCGAACAAGCTTTGGGAAATGACATTAATATTACGTACAACCAAAAATATGATGATATAAATGTCGTGTATTGCTGTAATAAAGTCTGCTTCTAAACAGTTGCGACAATAAAAATTTTATTTTAAAGTCGACCAAAATAGCTGATGTAATAGTGATGCATGTTTCATTCTATACCACAAAGTGCGATATAAAAAGATTCCTTATCAGCGAAATATCTACAGAAGACAAAAGCAACGATTCAGCTCATTAGATGTTTCTTTCGAGCAGAATATATTTCTGAATCGAATTGCAAATACAAAGGTAGTTTCTACAATGATTTCATTTTACATGGAATTGATGTACTCATCTGTGTGTCGCTTCATGTGAATTGCACAAGCAATCAATTTGTCATACAGAATCCCATGGGGAATATTAATAGTCAGGCAACTAGCGAACGATAAGACAAAAAGAAAAAAAACCCATTTGAAAGTGACGTACTAAATTAACGGAACTGGCTAAAACGGTTCTCGATAATATGCATAATTGTTTATAAGCCCAGCAGAAGACGTAAGCAAATTCCACAAGCTCATACTGTTTGCCGTTATTGTTTTTCGTGTTCATCTACTTTATTGTAGTGCGCGCGATGTTAATTGGAGGATTCCAAAAAGATCAAGAAGAAAAACAATTAATTGAGAAAACAATTAAGAATTTAAACAACAGCAGCACCAAAGCACCAGTAATGATAAATTTAGTTGCTGCGTCAACTCGTACACACCAACACTGGCGCATTTACGAGCTGTTTGCTGGCTATTGTTGATGGTGTATGTGCTGCGGTTATTGTTGTTGTTACCGTGGCTGTCGATCGGCATGAGTAAGCGCATAATTTAGTTGGAAAAACGAAAACAGAACTATGTTTATGAACTCGCCAAATATACTGATGTATGTACTTGGAGCTGCTGTGGAATGATGTACATTTTTGGAGAAGAGGGTAAAAAAAACACAGATGCTATAGCCTGCCTTATTGCCTCTTACAAGTGATGACACACAGGCTCTGTGTATGTGTACGTACGTACATCAGGCTATCTGACAAGCGATACATGTGTATATTTCTATATGGGAGCGCACGGCGATGATTGATTAATTAAGGTTTTTTTATGTTGCTTGCCCCATAGTGATCTTATGACTTTTTTGTGGCGTGACCTTGATTGAACAAAGTCAGCTCAGTTCATTTAGGCAGTTACATATCTAAAATATTCTATTGAAAGTGTATCAAACAAATATGGCTAAATTACTATAGAAATAGAAAACAAATATGGCTAAATTACTATAGAAATATGGAGGTATGGGGGTAACTTACCCACAAATGCTTTCAGCTCATAATCCACTCCACACGATTTGCCCGTATCTCCTGGCGCCGGCTGCAAAGACACCGAAGCTGGACAATAAGGAGGAACTTCGAAGTAGAAAGGATATGCATTGGGACCAAGCTTTTTTATCAGCCTCTCTTGCAGCCTTGTCAGTGGTCTTTCATTTTGTGTCGGTGGATAGATTTGCTCGTTAGCCAGATACAAATCCTTGCGAAACGTCAGTCCCAAAACATCCAAATCCTCTCGTCCATATCTAAATGCAGCCAGTACCTGGCCAAAGACTTTGCGATCTTTGACATATTCGGGATCTATGAAGACTACCCCGTCAATGGGATCGACATGGGTGCTGTGATCAACAAAGTCACGTTTTCCCAGATACACGGTTATTTTCCCATTGGATGAACTTTTTTTAAAAACTCGCGTTGCTTGTCGCCTCGAATTTGCGTCTGCATCTCCGGATGATGCTAGTCCACCGCCAGCCTCGTCACTGGCCGAAGATGGGCGTATACCTGTGTTATTGCCACTGCAGTTGCCAGTGCTGTTGGCGCTTAAGCTATTCATTACACCAATCCTGTGAAATCCTTAAGCCAAGTTGTCAAATATGTATTTTCTGTATAATTGCTTGCAACTGGAACTGTTGAGTTGGTAACTTCTGGGATTTTTGGGGGGGCCGGTAACCTACGAATTAAATTCAATGCTCAACAATTTTCGTCGTATTACACAGATATTCATTGATAAATTTGCGCTCGTCTGCTTTCGTTTTAATTCCTCGATTTATTTGTGCCTTGCATTATTTTTTTTTTTTAATATTGACTTCGTTTGTGTTGTGAATGAATTAAATCTCTATCTCTGCACCAGTAAAAACTGCGTATTCTTCCTCTGTTATTTCTCAGTAGTTTAGTTCCGCCTGAGGAATGGAACTGATGGAATGAAACGGTTATTTTCGATTCTACCATTACATGGTTCACTAATCGTTGATTCCTCCATTCCCATACGTCACGGTATTGCCAGATTAGACTTATTTATTTTTATGTATACTGTGACGTCATCGTTCGGTTGGTCCGGCAACACTTAGAAAAATTCAAGATACCATATCGGACAGTCTGTTGTCAGACTGACAAACGATTAGCGATATATGCTGTGATTAAACCTAGAGACCGAATTGAACTTGATATGTATGTAAGTACATCTAGGAAAAGGATTAGTTGAAAGTCGACTATTCAAATGTCATTGCGCAAACACTTTTCGCAACCAATATTTTATTTTATTATGGTCGAATATGTTAAATTTTGCCGGATTTTACCACCTAAACTGGTTTGAAAACCTTCTGCGTTCCGACCAGACATTGTATAAACAGTCGGTTTTAGCGACATATTTGGATGTGTTTGCCAACATATAATTTTCGACAATAACAAAAAAAAAAACAATAATAATTTCATGGCATATCTGACATAAAATTATTGAGAACTTTCAGGTGGAAAAAAAAGATGATGACATCTGAAGTACTACATGATATGCTGTACATACATATTTATTACGTAAATCGGAAAGAAGAACAAATGTGAATTTCAGGGTTAAAATGTAAACAAAAAAATAGTTGATGACGCTCTCCCTCGCTTGTATGTTTTTTGTCCGTTTTACTTTCATTTACTAATTTCTTGTGTTTTTCTGTCAAAACAAAATATGTATTAATATATTGTTTGTAACTGCAAAATATCTTACAGTTTTTTCCATTTACTGGATTTTGATTTTAATTGTAAGCTATCCTTAAGGATTATACGAATTGCGGAAGAATAAAGTCTTAAATATGTTTAAGTATTTGAATTTTTAGTATAGAATCTTTAAGACATCTGAATTCCTTAAGACATCACTTTGGACATCAAGAAATTAGTTCAGCTATAGGAATACAGATAATAAACATTTTCAGATGTTTATAGCAAACCATCCCCATTTTGGGAACAGCATTTGCAGGGATTCTTGTATCGGATTTTAGAAATCCGATATTCAAGAAATAGATTATCAAATGTGAACACAAAACATTGTTCTAAAATTGTGGGAGGTTAACGCCAATTGAACAATTATTTTTTGTTTCTCAACAAATCGCATCGTGAGGTTATATTTTTCGATGGTTGGATGCAAATCAACCATCTTACTAGTTTCTTTTGTGCTGCATTTTCATTTCAACTGGTGAAAAATCGATAACAAATCATCCATTCGATTTATTTACAATTACACTAATCGTGTTTGAAACGATACTAATTGTAATCGTTTTACAAATCGCCAATCGCCCATCAGAACCATCGTGAAAAAAAGCCGCGTCAATAGGTGAAAATTTTAGTTACAATTACATTTATCGTAGTTGCATTACATTTATTGACTGTACTCTGAGAAGAAAAGCTACCTCTCACTTAAAATACACAAGATAAACATGGCTGTAAGTAAAATATATTTATTTATAACTTGTCTAAAACCATTAGCGCGCTTTGGTGTTTGCAACCATGTTGTTTTTTCTGATGAAAATTCTACCTTTCTTTTTTTGTGTGTATGTAATTAGCAACCTACCAAAGTTTTTGTTGGTAGTCTACCTCCGGGCACTAAACCTGAAGAACTTCGCCATTTGTTCGAGAGCTATGGCGTTGTCGTGGAGTGTGATGTCATGAACCGCTGCGGCTTTGTGCACATGAAAAATGTGGCAATGGCGGATTCTGCAATCCAGGCTCTGAACGCTACAGAGTTCAAAGGACAGTCCATTGTAGTTGAACATGGCCGACCCAAGGAGCGAGCACCCAGCGGCGGTCCCAATCAGCAGGGTGGTGGTGGCCGACCTCAGAGGGGTGGTCGTGGTGGCGGCATGGGTGGTGGAGGTCGTGGCGGTGGAAACGGTAAGTTGAAATGGTCCTTATTGTTTGTTAAGATCAGTACTAATTGCGTGGCTCCGGGGGAAGCCAACAGCAGCAACATCACCTAGCATTGATAATTTGATAAAATTCTATTCCTTTTTCATTGTCCATTTCATTAATGTAAAGTTGGCTTCCCTGGCAACATACAACATTCGAATAAAGCGAAGCAAGCGGCCACTTTGCAATTGGCCGGAGTCATTTTGGAATTGCTAAATGACCAAAACGAAACCCAAAATATTGCAGGTGGTGGCGGAGGAGGTTTCCTCGTTGGCAGTGGAAGTGGTAGTGGCGGCGGTCCCATGGGCGGCGGTCGAGGAGGCGGTGGCATGGGCCGCGGTGGTGGTAATTTTCAAGGCGGCCGTGGTGGTCATCAAAATATGAATGGACCCGGACCTATGCGCAATCAAGGCTTTAAACCCGATCGGTCATCACCCTACCCTCAGCAAAACATGAATATGGGCGGTCCTCCACAAGGTGGCAGCTCTGGAGGCAAATTTAATAATTCCAACAGAGGTGGTATGGGAGGCGGCAGCGGAGGTGGCGCACCTGGCAATAATTTTGGCCAAAATCGCGGTGGATCTAATTTCCACTCGAACCAAGGCAATAATGCCGGCGAAAATGGCAGTTGGAATAATGGAGGAGGGCCCAATCGTGGTCAAAATCGTGGAGGCGGTTTTCAAAATCACAATCAGGAAGGTCGCCGAAGTGGCGGTTTTAACGATAACAATTTCTCTGGTGGATTTAGTGGCAATATGAATAACGCTTCGGGTGGAAACTACGGCGGACAACAAGATCGTCGCGGTTTTACATTGCCTACAAATCAGCCCCCGAAATATGGTGGTGGAAATCAAGGCGGCGGCAGTGGTGGTTTCGGAAGCGGCGGTAGCGGTTTTGGAGCCGGTGGTGATGGCGGTTTTGCAAATGATGATGTTCTCTTCCAAAGAAGAAATAATAATGGACCAAATGTGTAAGTAAAGACAAAATATTTTTTATTATTATTATTTTGATCCAGACGGGTCGTTATCTACCCCTAAAGATTTTCTATTGGAAATGCGAAACTAAATTTACATTTATTAAAACATATTTTTTTATATGTACTTTTGGAATATTTGTAATGTTCGCCTTAATTTAATACAAAATTCTTAATTGGGCCAATAGTAGGCGGTACAGCAAAAATTCCCATGGGATGGGGTAGCGGCCTAAAATCTTCTATGAGATGTTTCAAAAACCTAGGTTTGAGTTAGAAAGAAGAATGATCGAACGCGTCTCCAACGTCGAGTCTGTACAGTCGGTCAAATCCAAATGAATTGGAATTACTCGCACTCCGTTTCAGTGAACTTGGCAACCCAAACAGTAAGAAGATGTGCTTCATCAGCACAATCAAATAGTTTATGAATGAATGGCTGATCGTCATAGCGCATATGTTTGTTTCGGTATATGCGACATACAGATCCCACTACACTACTTCCATGACAATAAATTGTTATCAAGATTTTGTGTTCAAAATCTGCTTCTTTCAACTACATCTGATCTTATTCGGATTGCTTAGTTATGATAACCGAAACCAAATATTTATTTGATTACTTCAAACAACCAATGTAAGCATGTTTTTAATTGTACCATCTACGTTTTTTAGTGGCGGTCCTGCAGGTGGAAATCGTGGTGGTAATCGAGGCGGCCGTGGTGGTTTCGGCAACAACAACCGCGGAGGAGCTGGAGACGGAGGTCCACCTCAACAAGGAGGTTTTAAAAGGAATTTCGCTGGAGGTAATAACATGAACTCTGGTAATGATAATTACCAACAGCAATTCCCACCTCTCGGTGGTGGTGGAGGTGGCGGCGATAATGATGACCAACAGATTAATTTTGGCAATAATCGTGGTGGCGGTCGCGGCGGCTTCGGTGGATTTAACCGAGGTGGTGGCGGCATGGGTCGCGGTGGTGGTGGAGCTGGTGGTCGAGGTGGCTTTGGAGGTGGTGGAGGCGGCGGCAATATGAATCGGTAAGTTTTGTTTTAACTATTTTCTTTATGATTACAATACAATATTATCTATAATTGGACATTATCCCAAAGAGGCTTCGATCTGTTTTAATTTAAATTTTTTTTGATCAAAACGATATGAAAATTAGCGCTAATACATGTTTTGTGTTAGGCCGATAATGCGATCATTTAATGAAATTATGCTTTTACTGAAAACCATAAAACCAATATTTCCCAAAATATGTTTGTTCTTCAATCATAAGAACCAAACTAATGAAACCAAAAAGAAATTGTTCGTAAGAAATCCCCAAATACATAACGTTGTATTAATAAAATATTGGAGAACATAAACCCATGGAATAGAAGCGATGCGATATTCAAAAAGTTCTTGATGATTCAACTTTAAAACAATGCGAAAAATAAAAACGAAAAGTTAGCAATGCTAAACGAAAAGAATACGATTGAGCCGTATTATGTATTTTGAGCACATCTTTGGGCGATGTGTAAGATGGAGTACTAAATTCTTATAAATTTAAAACTTTTGTAGTTTTACCAACCACTTGTGTAGACCCAAACTCAAGCACGATTCATCTAATACTATTCATTGAATTCTTCAGAAACGTTGCCAGGATTTACTAATTATAGTTATAATTTAAGAACATCACTTTTTTCTTAATTATAAACAAAACGAACTAATTACAAAAATTTTATATATTCTTTTAAACAGCAATGCGCCTCGACAAAATATGCCAAATCGTCGCTATTAAAACGAAAGAGTTTTTTAAGTAAAGAAAACAAACAAAAACTTAAAGAAAAGTGCAAACAAAATTTGCGATATGATGGAGTAAAGAAAGAAAGAATGAACGAAAACAAAGCGAAAACTAAGAAAGAACAAAACAAAAATAGTACATACACTAAATATTACCATTAATACTTGAAATGTTTGCGTTCATGCGTTTCATCTTAGGTCTGCCACGCAAAATCTGTAACTTAACATAAGGTAGCATTAAGTGGCAATTTTTCATTAGCGGAATTCATAATTCCGCTTAAATACCTTTACAGGAAATGCAAAGACAAAACTTTTCAATTGAAAATGTAATGTGAGACAAGTATTATCCCAAATAGATATTGATAGATCCTACAATTAAAATAAATCACCATAATTAAATGACAACAAATTCAAACTAAGCAACCAAACATTTTTTGTATACAACATTTCACTACGTTACGTTTTGTCCATTCTGACTACCACCGACCGATCGACCGACCATACAAAAAAAAAAAAAAAACTTCGTTATGACGTTTATAAGACATGTGTAGGTTATGCCCTTAATCCACCATTTTTAAGTACTCTGCAATCTTTTTACGGTTGCCCTTAAATTATATAATTTTTAGTTAATTTTTGTTTCTTCTTCGTAACTGTTGGAGGCACAACCAAAACTCTAATTATAACTTTTAACAAAAAATGACAACAGATGAAATATTGTAAAAATTCATTGACTTCACTACAATCTTAGAAAACAAATCCCTATAAGAAATAAATGCGTTTTTAAAATATATGTATTAATACAAATCTACAAAAACAAAAAATCCACAAAGAAATTATGCGTTTTAATTGCAATCGCCCCGCACGATATATAGCGACAATAATCCTGAGCAACAAAAGGTTTAGTCCTTTGCCTCCATCATATACTCACTTATGCGTTGTCAATGGATAGTAACAAAATGTTTTCATTTTGAGGAGAATTTAGTAAAACATTTGCGGCCTACAAGTATAGACAAAAAGTCAGCGATCGTTTCGTAAGTACAATTACTCTTTTTTTACATTTAAATTAATATTAACTCTCAGAAGAAAACAGCGACTAATCGTATGCTTCATTTGGAAATTCAACAAGGTATAACGATTTTTGTTTTAAATTACAACTTATATATTTAAAGGTGTCGAACAACATTTACAAAGTTATGGCCAAAAACCGTTTTTGTGGGACGTGTTGAAGCCAATTTGGAAATAGATTAAACCTTCATAAATTAAAATAGATATGACCTGTTTAAAGTTGTCCATCGTTAAATTTAAACTTTCCTTTCCCTCTACATCCCTCTACATCCCTTTCAGGAACAAATTGCGACTTCAGTTTCAAAACTTTCAATGTATCTATATGTATATCTATACATATATGAAAATGAGGTTATAATTGTACATAAGCTATTGACACAGTAATTAATACGCCCTGAAAAATTGCAAAAACGTTACATCTTCCGTAATAATGTAACGATCGTCATGGACTTTACCCAGTGCAATAGTGTCGACCAAAAATCATTTACTTCAATAGTTTGTTAATTCAAAACACGATTTTTCAAGAGTGTCGTTTAAAGTTCTCAATACCGCCTCTGTTAGCAAATATAAAAAAAAACATAGTGTTCCCGAATAAGCTAGAGGCCTGACAAATGTTTTTATAATACACTGCAGAACAAAAGTCAACTTAAATTACAGATTTGCAACTTGAAGTAAATGAGCGATATATGTACGTCTGGGGAATGACTTTCTTGGGATATAATATATATCCAAGAGCACTACAATAATACTAATCTAGTAAATAATAAAACATCATAAAATATTTTTATTACTCTAAAATCATATTTTTGGACAGCGATGCGGACCGGGTTAAAGCTGGTATATAAAATAAAAAGTCAACTTCCATATTGAACAACATATCCTGTAAAGTAAATGGAAGAAAAACGAGCATACCTTAAAATAAAAGGCCCTAACGGAATAAAAACACTTTTTAGAGACGGAAAAACTTTATAAATCTAGAAATAATATAGGTATACAGACATTCTCAATACATTTTTTTTTTATTAAAATTAAACGAGGAATTCAGATTAATATTTTTTTTATTTTTACTATATGTGACCTGGCCAATGACAAGGAGGCTTATGACTCAAAAAAGAAATTGCGGGAAACAGCTGTTAAAGATAAACAATGCAACTATCGAAACCAAAAAAAAGTGGAAAATTTGTTGAGTCATAAGCCACCTTTTCATAGGGCCGGGTCACATATATTTTATTATATTTTTACTATATTTTAGTATGAAAACTTTTTATTTTCCATTAAATTTACTTTTTTATATTTGGTGAAATTCGGCAACGAATTTGTGTTGTTATAAGTTGTGCCAGAAAAAAACAATTTCTTAGGCGGGACGGAAGTGGCTATGAAAGGTAGTTTTCCATACCTCGCCATATGATAAACGGGTATGGGTTGATTTTCAACAAACTGGTCGAGTTGTTGTAAATCGATTGTTGTACTAAACCGTCTGCTGGAGATGTTGTCCAGAAAACACAAAATGTCATATTCATCTTCAGGATTTTAAATATGTTTATATATCTTTATATAACTAGATAAAGTCCACGAGAAAAAAAAATCTACCCTTAACCATGTTCCTTCTGGTATCTCCCTTACAAATATAGCATTCCGCCCACTTTATAAATCGTGTAATAATATTACTATGAAAACAACAATAATAACCAAATCACTTATTTAGTAAAATTATAACAAGATACAGTTCTCGAGACAAAAATTGACCCCTAGCCACGCACATTTATCTCCCACACAAATGCATACTCTGATAACTTTTGAAAATGTGTAATGTAAATGTTTTGAATTATATTAAATTCGGTATTATGATCAGATGTCAAATCCGAAAGTGGTGACAACGTGAATTTATATTTTTTATATCAAGTTTATATTTTTTGAAAATTGATCAAATGTGATCGAAAAATATGTTAATTATTTTTTTATAAAATATTTTGTTATTTGAAAACATCTTCTGTTCTTACATCCAATGCCAATGGCAAGAATTGGGAATTCATACGAAACCATTACGGGATCTTAAAGAATTTCGTCTAGAGTACCTGCATTCTGTTAAATTGTTTCAAAGCTAGTTTAACATGAATAAAAGAGTTAGACAAAATATCTATTCGTGTTTCGTATTCCTTCAATTTAATTTTAGTAACCATCTACAATTTCATTATTCCGAAAATATTTGTTGACGCCGCCTGTCCCCATACTTCGAACAATACTTTTTGTTTACGAGACCTTAGAACTTTAACATATAATCTAATAAACAGACATACATTTTTAGTAGTTTGTTCAAAAGAGTTATGCAAACCCTAAATAGGAATTATTCGCTGGGTGGTCCGTCTTAGCTATTCGATACGAATATGTCTGCTGACAAATAAGAGTGCATTCTTTTGATTACTGAGCGATTTACTCCGATCGTCCACTATACATTACTAATATGTTTTCAATACTTTTATTTACAGGAATCGCTTTTAAGATTTGAATTCGTCTCTCCATTTCTCTATAAATAGAAAGTTATCCATCGAAACACAGGTGCCTTTTTACGTCGGGTATGCGTTTTTTCTAGACTACAAATTAGTATTTTTTTGTATTTAATGCCTTACTGCATGTAAATGATCGAACTGTCCAATGTTTTAGTTTGTACAATTCGATGTTTTATTTGTATAAGACTGTTCCATTTTCAAAAGTATTACATTAATATGTCTATAAATAAATTATGTAAGTAGTTTTAATGAAATACAAAAACAGATAATAAATTTAATACATTAGTATTCTTTTTATTCGATAGAGTACTGCAATTGTTGTTAAGTGAAACCCGATTTGATATCTGCGATATATGTATCTACAGCACATAACGGAAAGTTCACAAATGTCTTATACGTGATTTTCTTATATCCATTACCTACTGTTTGTAGTTCGAGGTATTCAAACTTCAGTTTGTATATATTATGAAATAAGTGAAATTTCATTTCAAATTCGCTTAAAATTAGGAATTAGGAATACAAAATTAAGACAGTTTGTTATGCGACATTTACTTTGTCATACCACATGGATATTTTTGACAACTCCAAATCCATGTGAACGTTTGAGGGTAAAAACGCGAAAATCTTTGGTGGCATATTTTCATTTACTCCAGTAATTTTCTTGAGTTTGCGAAAGTTTGCCGACTTAAGTGATTCTTCACAGATCCCATAAACAACTTTTAACAGAAAAGTTTGTTGACAACAAATTTTGAATGCAGCTACTAGTGTCGCCATGTTTGATTTTCGTCTTGTGTTGGGATTCGTTGGGTTACGATTTTCTAGTCACGTTTTCACTGTGACGATAAATCTTAGAGAAACTAAAAAAATGCTAATGCAAATTAGATTTTCTCTTCGAATTTATATCGGCTGTTGCATGTTGATCGCTAGATTTTGGTGTCAATTAATGTCTTTTACTACAGAATTCGGATTAACTTTTTTATTTCTAAAAAACAAGTTTTAAACAAGGTCCAATTTCACACTATTATAAATCCAAATTTCTGTGAAAGTTGATGGCATTTATTGCAATCATGATGAAATAAATTTGTGGTACTCCCTGAATTACACGATTTATTAAAAATTATTTAAAAATTTTTTTCCGGTTGTTTATATTATTAAATAAAGTTGATTTTATTTTTAAAATTTGTTCTTAATACTAATGTAAATACATATCGTGCCCGTATTGAACTGACATATTTTGGGAAATTGTGTTAAGTTCACTACGGACTTCTGTATTCTTGGTACTTCTTCTGTATACATGTTGTACTTGTGTATAGTACCGTTATCTCAAAAATCAACGTATCTGCATAATACAAAAAAAATATTACTATGATTTTTTTTTTACTATTTTGGCGGATGTAGTGGCCAAAACAAAATATCAGTTACAGTAGCTACTTCACTATATATTGTAACTAGGGTTTTTTATTAGCTATGGATTTGATTTCCTGATCTTTTTCAACTCACGGGAATCGGGAGTTTTTCGACATTAAATATAGAGTAAAATAAAAGAAACCCTATAAATTGTTCTTTAAAAATAAACTTAATTGGCACAATAACTAAAGGTAGACACCATTGTCCTACCTCATTGTCCTTAGATAAAACCCTGGGTACTTTTGTGGTCAAATTCTAATATATAAATGGCAGATAGCAGACAGTTACAACTCACGGCAGAATTTTTTGCAAACTTTAACATTATTTTTAATAATTTTGAGAGCCCCAAAATTCTTTGTTTGGCTTTTTGCTTCTTAATTCATTGATTTAAATGTTTAATAAGAAAATGTATTCGACACTTGAAAAAAAAAAACTAAACCAACAATTGAAATGTAAGCAATGAGTTTGACAATTAAATTCGGTCAAAATTAAAAATTTATCAAATGCATATAAAGTCAATTTAATAAAAAAGATTTTAAAGACTAGACATATTTAAAAAATTAGACTTATGTTATCATGCGAAATTTAAAAATATTAAATGTGCTATTAAAAAAATATTAAATTTAGAAAATGTCAGTTACGAGTGACAATATTTGGGGAATTTGATCAGTGATGCCAACTCTTGAACGAGAATTGCATTGCCTTTATATGCCTCTTTGTTTTACTGTGCCGAATTAAATGACTACAGCGAACATTTACTTCACAATGACAGCAGGCCCAAAACGTCATGGAGATATATTGAGCAGGTCTCAACCTTTGTTTTTTTTAAAGCTGGACATGGCGATCCATCTAGTAAAACAAGTTATTGAAGGTTTTCTGAAAATAATCTCATGAATTTTGAATTAATTAATTTGAAATTCAATTTGTATTTAGTAGACCTTTTTTGGATTTTTAGTTTTTAAATATGAAGTAAATTCTAGCAGTCAACACACAGAGGTGTATGGGAGTACAATAAACGTAAAGTGATATACGTAATTTAATGCGTATCGTACCAAACCGAACACGATTTTCACTAATAGCGAAACGTTTATTCAGAATCACAAATGGCACTATAAAAACACCGTGAGGAAATGTAAAAAGCACAGTAAATACCCGTTTAAAAAAAAGGGTATTTTAAAAAAAATTCCGTGTACCGATACCAAAAAAGCACCAAAAACTGTGCGAGAAGCACCAAAATGGCAACGCTGAATTTGATATTTGAAGACATCTTCGTCTACAATTCCCATGTACATGACTCTCTATTACCCGCACATGGCAACACTACTGAGAACACATCTATTTTACTCTCCCTCTCAGACGGTATAATAGTCAACAGTGCTGCCATATTTGACGATTAATGAAGAAATCACAATGTCAGCGACATTCAACGGACATTCGTAAAGCGGCACACTGATGTAATTGATTACATTACACATCCATAACGTAATGTTGTTCAGGGTATGGTTACATTAAAATTTAGTCTTGATTATCGCCCAATTGAGATTTATATAAATACGAGAAACTAGCATGCTGACTGCGATTAGTATAGTTCCGAGTATCGCTGTATTTTTATAAGATAGTAGTAGAACGATACTAGAGGTTATAATTATAATATGTAATTATTGCTGAAATCTTTTTTTATTTTTCCTTGATTTTTGTTGCGAGTTTTATTGAAAAATATGTTTGGCAATCTTGTTTCCATAACTTACTTACATTCCAACAGACGGGGAACTTCTCTCGAATCGGTGAGCTGTATACCCAATGACCGGGATATACTGGTTTAAAGTCTGCTCCGAACGGCTAATACATTTTCTAGAAAAGTTTTTACATGGCTTCTTACTCATTGTCGAAAAATTTCTTACCAGGATTTACTGTGGATAGTCACACTACCTATCACACCACGGCCGTTTATTACAAATTATTTTTCATAGTATAGATCCCACGTTAACACGGTGTAGTGAAGTCTTTTTAAATAAAATTGTACCAAAATCCTAAGTAAAACTATTTACATGCTTTTCTGTGTCATCGCGTTGATATGGCAGCCCTGTGTCTACTTTTGTTTTTGTTTAATTTGTGTCTTCCCTTTTGCTGCTATCCTCTTTTTTTTTTGAGAGCGAACATATACAAACAACAATCTTTGAAGACATTAAATTCGCAAAAAGTAAAATCGTAGCGGCAGTTGTTTGTGGAACGGGATTGCGGCTACATTTTCTTGTGTTGTTTCGGCTGTTCGCTTAAAAGGCAAAAAAGAAGAAAAATACAATTCTTTCGGAAATGAAGTAGCAACTGTGAATATACTAAAGAAATTTCGTCACAAATAAGGATATAAAAGAAAAATTAAAGGTGCTGTGTTAAAAATAAAACCGAATGATATTTCGTATGAAATCACAAAAGATCACAAAGAATTATGCAAAAAAATCAAGTTTATTTAACAACAGCAACAACAGTACTAAAATGTCAAAGTTGTTGGTGTCAACGAAAATTAGCATATGCTGCTTTGTTGTTATTTTTAGTCATATCTAATGCAAATTCTTCGCTGGGGGTTTTCGCTGCAGAAATGGACTCTTCTGCACTGCCCTCAGACGATGAAGGATTTCAGATTGAAGCACAACAAGCAACAGCTGCTACAAATTCGAAAGGAAAATTAGTTTTTGCACATGTGGTAAGTGCGCTCAAGGACCCAATGTTCCCAATATACTGTGTGTTGGTCATTTAGTATTTTTCTTTCCGTTTTCCTTAAGATTTATCGTCATGGTGACCGCACGCCTATTGTACCCTATCCCACAGATCCCTGGAAGAATACGGAATATTGGCCCACTGGTTGGGGCCAATTGACAAATGTAAGTTGATAACGAAAACATGTTTTGGGTGGTCGGTGAGGTGCTTTTCATCTCTAATGAATATTGGATTCTCAGCACAATAACTGCAGTCTTTGCAGAGAAAACCTGCCTAACTTTATATTTTAAACAAACGAGTTTTTTTTTGTGAAGATTTGTTTTTTTTATTGTGTATATTTTGTATTTATGTATATACGCTCGAATGTTTTAAGAGATACGTGTGTAGTCAGTTACCCCGTTTCGACCTTCAAAACCAAAGAAAGAAATGTGATTTGGAGTCTTGTTGAAACTGTTGCAGTGTATGCAAATATAATCTTGATATAATTATTACTAATATTACTTAATCAATTAGTAGAATTATCACATTCGAATATAAATGAAGATGAACACCTAAATTCCAATGATGGGAAACTAGGCACATGGATAACTACTCTTGATGTATCATCCATATGCCATATGCCATGCTTAATTAATGGAAATATTGAAGTAAGCTGCACAAACTAGAAATCAGTCTACCAAATTCCATGGTATTTACTTTTAATATTTTGATCTTCATCGAAGACAAACTTCTGGCAAATAGAAATATCAAATATAACAAAACACTTGGCATATTCGTTGATTCTGACGTAGTTATCATTTGTTTGCGAGTATATAATTACATTAAGATGTTTATATTTTGAATGACTTTTGGCTGAAGCATGCATCAAAGCATTCACTCCAATTATATTTTCTATTCTCACAAATAACAATATGGTTGACATCAAAACAGCTTATTTGGTACACAATTGGTATTTATTTACTTTTAATATTTTGATCTTCATCGAAGATCATTCGTTTGCGAGAATGCACTATCAGTTTTCGCTTTCTTTTTAAAACACGAGTTGTTACTACGAAATAGTTTTAAGTATCCTTTATAATGTTTTCTATACCTAATTATTATTTAAAAAGGAGTCTCAATAAACTTCAACTTGGCTGAAGCATTCACTCCAATAACAATAAGAATAACAATATGGTTGACATCAAAACAGCTTATTTTTGCTTATTTGGTACAAAATTCTCCTAGAAACATTCGCCATTTTTATATTTAAATTAAAACGATCAGATCTTTGTAGTCATGTAGAACTTATATAGAAAATAATTTGTATTACTTTTCCAATTATTCCGACGTCGTTTTGTATTTGCTTTTTTTATGTAAACAGTATCAAGTCGGTGGATAGGCTGTGAGTGCGACTATCACACAAGTAAATCTGGTAGGTCCATCAAACATTTTCAGCGGATGTTTTCTACCTTTACAATCAAGAGAGTAATCTCTATGCCATTTAAAACTTCTCTAGATAAGAGTCAAACGTTCGGAGCTGGCTTCAGACGCACAGGGGTTTGAACCGGATATCAAGATTTTGTGGTGTTTGGGACATTTTTGTTGTACTCTAAAAAGACCTACAAGAAAAATAGCATGACTCTTCTGGTATTTCACCCTCATTCTTTTTTTAGCACTGTGATATGGAAAATGTGCGTACAAAATCTGATAACTATTTTCGATTTATTAGACATATGCTCAAAAAAAATTTAAAAAAAATCGGCGACTATAATTATTTAAAAAAAGTTAAATTTGCCAATTCGTTCAGAACAGCAAAATTGTTAGTAAACAAAATACATTTTTTGGTACCAATTTATATTCAATCGTTAATGGCTATGAAATACTAAAGGCAGTCTTTTTTTAACCATTACCATAATGGGTAGGATACAGATATAGTTCGGTGTAACGCGTCGATATTGCAAAAACACATTTTCAAAAGGGCTATCAATCCCTTTTGGGATTGGCTTATTTTCTTTACCTCATTAGGAGATTGAAAATGATTTGTACTGCAACACCCCTTCCAATACAACTATAAAATCACAAGTATTTAATATATTAATCATTATTAGTTCTAGCTTAACACAATCTTACTGTCTCTGTCGGCCTTGGATTGCTTATGAAATATTTTCCAAGCACTTCGGTCCATTTCTTAAATGGGGTTTAGGTAAATAATTCACAGAAACTACTTCAAAAACCTTCTGGCTTCTTCCTTTTTGAGTATACATTAAAATCACTTTACCTTTTTTCCTCAATAAACGAAATCATCTTAAATAATCACTTTGCAATATTTCCATTATAGGTTTCTACACATGAATAACAGCAATCGGGAAACTGTTGTATAAATGTACCTCTACTGAAAATGTCTCAAGCAAGTTTACTGAAATTAAATCTTTAAAATTCTACCTTCCACATAAATGAAATTCATTACATTAATCCTCCTCTAGTGTATGAGGGCAGTTATACTGATTATAAAAATCGTAATTTTAAGTCACTTGCGCCACTGTACTAAGTTTTTGATTCGATTTTTTTCAATTTTTGAATTTAATAAAAATAAAATTATTAGTTTTTCTTGCAAATAAACTTTTTAATTAAATTTTTGTACACAGATCAGGTATCTGTGATCTGATTTTAAATTGACATTTACTTTTCGGGATACAACGGTTTAAAAATGTTGCCTACGAAAATTAACTTAAAAATATAATCTGAAAAAATACTTACATTTTGTGTGAGTTTTAAAATCGATATATCTCAAAAACCGTAAGACATTATTGTAATTATTTTCAAACCGTAAACGTTTTAGTTTTGAGTCATAAAGTCAATACCATTAAAAATACCCCGTTAAAATTAACAATTCCAATAACGTGCGATAACATATGAAGACAATTACTTTATTTTTTTGAAGAGTCATTATAAAATGTGGTTTCTTTACTGTTACTATTTTATTTTGTATTTCTATAACACTATTTTGATGTTAAAATCGAAAAAAAATATGTGTACCAAACTGTTTAACACTTTTAGTTTTGCAAATGTTTGTGATTAATTTTGATAACGATGTTTTGATGTCTGGATGTTTGTATCACCGCGTTTCAAAGATATAAATTTTATTTATTTCACACCTGTCTATCAATTTTTTTTATTGTATTGTATTTAAAACATTTGGGCATTTTACATACGATTTTAGATCGATTTTACATCAGTGCGCTGTACTCAATTTAATTTATTCTTAAAAGGTTTCCAAACAGTTCATATTTTTAGAGAAGGACTACCTTAGAAGTATTTTTACTCGTAAATGTCGACGGTGACATTACACCTAATCATCGACATATGCTCCTATCAGGGATTGCACCTGAGTTTCTTTTGAGATATTTTTACCTTATCTTCCACGTGGCCCTAAAGGAATAAGTCGCAAGATTTTAAATCAGAAGATCTCGGTGGCCAGTTGTGATCAACTCTTCGGGAGATAACACAGTCCGGAAACTTTTTAGTTTTGAGAACAGTGACTGCAAGATTTGCACCATTTTGGTAGTGAATTTTAAGAATTTCAATGCGTGTGTCGTTCCATTTTTAGTAATGGCGTAGTTTCTACTTGTCAAATATCAAAGAATAAAAGCTTCAAAGGTGACTGCTGACGAAATACCGGGTGAATCAAACTAACAGAGATACAACCATAAAAAATAAAACAAAAACAAATCCGAGAATGTGAACGGCATGCGGGAATAATGTAGCGGATAATACGATTGTGTCCCTAATAAAATACAACTATTTATGAAATGAAATATACCACTTATTTTCATTGTATTTTTTTAAACACGTTTTTATTACGAAAGATCTGTACATAATTTTTTCCTGAGCAGTCCTTTATGTTTCTTAGGTTCTAAAATAAAGGATTTTCGGCAAAGACTGAAAGATTATTTTGGGGTATCACAATTAACCACTTTAACTATTTTTTTTTATTTTCCGATTCCATACAATTTAACATTTGTTTTTTACACCCATATCATATATATTCCTCAAAACAAAAAAGATTCTCCTTTTTTCAATAAATTTGTTCCTGTTCTTTTATTCGTTATGAAAATTAGGTTTCTCCGATGCCCTCTAATATGGGATTCTTCACTGATTTCCTTTTTATTCGACCGAAACCCCATAGCACTGGAACTAAATCCAAGGAATATGGCGGATGATGTTGGAATCCGTAGACTTTGTACATTAGCCACTTTTTTTTGCTATAAATCCATCACTAATTTCAAGCTACAAACTGCACAAAAACTCTGCAGTTTAAATAATCGCTACATCCAAAATATTCAAGTAGTTAAGATGCATACAGCTCCAGCTACCTCACGCACTTATTTTCTTTAATCGTAAAGAAAATGATTTAGGGTTCCCGTTGGTTCGATGCCACATGTACTCGTGGGATAACAACGGTGTAATAATTCAAATTAATGGTTCAAAGTCCCTATAATATTTAGCAGGCATTTCTTGTCTTATTTAATGCTTGTAATGAGCAACCAATGTTCTGTGTTGTCCATTTTCGTCCAAATCCACGGGGTAGTATGCTTTCAAATAAAATAACAGCATTCTTAAACCAGTGTAGATAAGTAATTAACTCTGAGGGAAGTTCAAAAAGTAAGGGAGTAACCAAATCCCCTCGCACATTTTAAATGAAATATTGACACTGTTTTCATACAGCACTTTTGGTTTGCCACGTGCCCTCAGACTCAATTGCTATATGAGTTGGTGATGTATGAAACGCCTTTGTGTTTGTACAAAAATCATTAACAAATAAATAGTAACAACAGTAACAGACAAAAGCGCTAAGTTCACACACTTCATTAATATTCCTTGAGTGGGCTTAAAATAGGAGTAAAATCCAAATTCGTTGGCACGGTCATCAATACAAATGTGGTTTGAAATAAATTGAATTTGTTATTTGTTACTGACTTTACGATCAAATTGTGTTTCTGCAATCTCTGCTTATTTTTGGTAACACACAAGCATATAACATACACACAAACAAACGAGTTTTAATTGAACAGCACCAACACAAATAAACTATCGACACTACCAATATTTAAACAGATGTCTGATATAAAAAAAACTTTGCCACTATTATATTGAAGTTACTTAAGTCTTCACTTGCGGCTGGTCTCGTTTGTATTTTGTGTTTGTTATAGTTTTGCTAGATATATGAGAGGGAATTAACCCATTTTGGGTTAGCGGTGTTCAATTCTTCTAAATGACACACACCCAGTTTCTGTTATTGTACCCTCACCCTACACCGCGGAAGGTATATACTGTCTATAATGGGTAAAAAGTGTAACGCAGCGAAAGAGTCACTAATGATCTTAGGTATTTTTAGACTAACTTGTTATAATGACGTTTGTGCCAATTCACTCTGTCTGTATGGCAGATTCGCATGATAACATTCGAAAAAGTTAAAAATCGATTGGACTATTCCAACTTTGTACTGAACTCGGTGTGTGCCAAATGGAGGGTATGTATAAGTCGGATTATCTGACTGCATGGTTTTTATTTGTTTTTTTTTATCATGTGTCTGATAAGGCAACACTTTAAAATATATTTGTTTTTACCGAATGTTCTCACTTTTATACAATTTCAGCAAACAGATAACTTCTAAGGGATGGATAGCGCAATATTTTTGGCAATTATTTTTGCAACACATGGTGAATTACCAGTGGTACGAACATAACTAAGGGTCTAAGTACCTAATAGATATGCCAACCTATCCGCCCTTCGTAGAAGGAATACACACCAACTTACGGGCCTCATTAGGATTGACGTACATACCATAGCTAACAAGCCTAACATTCGTATCTGTGATACTTTTCGACGATTCTGTTGCATTGTTTATGCATATGCATAGCAGGGGATAAAGTTCTATTAAATTGCATTGGCTGGAGTAAAATTCTGCCACAAACTATTTGTTTAAATAATACATGGAATTTCATAATTCTATTCGATCTGTCAATAAATTGGTCGTAGGAAGAATCGCATAGTTGGAATCTAACCTAAGTGTAATTACTAAGAAAAATGATAGGAATACAGAGAATCAATATTACATTTTAACAGACTATCCGATTTGATTATCTGTAGCAACCTATTTTATACGTATTACTTATTGGTTTTATTAATGTTTCGCTCTTTTTGCATAATTTAGCTTTCTGGATTGTAGTATCTTAACACCTTGGGAGTTGGTATGGAAATATGGTTAAATTTACCACCTCCTAGATTGCACTTTAAATAACTTTCTACTGTAGGGTCCTCCCAAGAGAGGGTTGCCGTGAAGACTTCCAATTTTTGTTTAGTTCGTCGCACCAAAATCATAGTAGAAATTTGGAATTATTTATCACTTCCTAGTTTCGAAATAATGTTTATGAAAGTAGTTATACGAAGTACCATTCTGTTAAACAGGAAACTTCTTGCAAATATACTGCATTGTTCATACTATTGATTTAGTGAAGTATGTCGAATCCGCAAAATATGAATGATAACAATTATAACCTTATTTCCATATAATCGGGATGTTGGTCTTACATCATGAAAACTAGAAATCAGTGTCAATTATGTAAAAAAAAATGGCAAGTAAATCTAGGTCAATGTAAGCAATTTAGGTCACAGACATTGACAACAAAAAGATCAAAGTATGTACTTCTGTTTACAGCAATTTGTGCAACAACCTTAAAGTCCTTTTTTCGGAATTGTAGATCTAAATCAAGAACTGCTTTCTGCAATCAAATGTTGTCTTTCATTACATAGATCACAAAATAGTAACCTGCGGTATGAACTCTATTAATGATCCATTCCCTTCAATGTGATGTGGATCACTGGGCCACTGTGCCGTGTAGGGTATAAATATAAAAACATGGTTCTTATATTCCACACGTGACTTTAATCATAACAGAATGAGAGTTTATTAACATATTTATATTGCTATCATTAAATTAAATGAACACTTAAGACCAATTATTTATAATCGCTGCAGTTGTCTCATTAACAAATGCATATATTTTTTTTTGATAGCAATGGAGCGCGACCGCGGAACAAATAATAAATACAATTGTATTTACAAAGCACATACATATTTATTTATAAAATACAACTCAAATGCTCATTTATTCTAAAAATAAATCATTTATTGCCTCTGTTCCAAAGATCTTCGAACTAGGAAAATACTGTATCAAAATAACCAACTAAACAAAAGACTGCACTATTGTTACTGCACTATTGAATGCAAACGCTAGGGGGGATTCAACTTGATAACAACAACTGGGTATTTTTTTTGCAACGAAATGTGGAAGTTATTTATTTAATTTGTTCTTGTTTGTTTTTTGTTCACGCATATAAATGTAAATACAAAAAACGTACGACAAAGAACTTCGCCAATAAATACTTTAGAAATCATTGTATGTCATTCATTGATAACAGTATGAACAGTATGATAAGTCAACAATATTTATAACTTAAAGACCGTCGGTGCTGCTACTACATATCTCTGTTCATGATGGTTTATTTTCTAATGTTCCATAAATATGTTTTGTTGTGCGTAGGACAGTTTCATTAAAAATGGGGTGGGTAATTAACTTTGTATACCTTCCACTATATGCTTGATGTAGCCAGAATTTGTTTTCATGTGTTCTGAAATTGCCAATCGTGGGATCGTTAGTGGTTACAAATGATTGCTTGGACCCGTCCTTAACAAAGTTATGTGTAACCATCTTTACCAGACACAAATAACACACCGGACAATATCTAAAGCCTCGCCTAGATCCTCAGAGATTTTCAGGTACTTAAACCAAATCTGTTTTTAAAATATCGTCGCAATACACGTTATTTTCTGGACAGCCCTAAAAGCTACTTTTTAAACGATAGATTTGTTGGTTTAGAGGAGCATGAAAAAAAAAAATCAGTTTCAGGCAGTGTTGCCAAAATATTATGCATATAAATCATCATATTCGTGAGCAACAATTGTCAAATCATATTTCAAAAACCTCAAAAAATTGTCTAATTAAAAACACGCAACATTTGAACTGTATTAATTTCAATTAAATATGTTTAACTTTTTAAAAAAAAAATTAATTAATTAGCAAGGATAACGTCTGTGGTGAAAAGTAAACAAACAGGGTTTGGTAACTTGTGGGACCGATACACGATACCAATCAATTGATTATGCTTAAGCCTATACAATACCGGCTTGTTGGTACACTATTCATTTCTTTAGAAATAGTACATGGAAAAGGTCAGTGTGAAAACATGTAATGTAAACAAACAAATAAATGGTTAGAAAAAGAATAATATGTGATACAAACTCTTCAAAGAGTTGGTAATACAAATTTTATGAGTTTTCAATTTGTTTCACAATACACTGATACAAACATAAAAATTTCAACCAACAACTGGTGTACGTAAACGTTTTTTAGTAATAAAACCCGTGGACTGCCGTGGTGTGGTAGGTAGTGTGTGCAACTACCACACAGCAGAATCCAGGTTGGGAACCTGGTAAGACCATCAAACTTTTTTTAGCGGCTGTTTTCCATCTCTCTAGAAAAGCATTAGCCGTTCGAAGTCGGCTTTAAACAGTAGGTCCCGGTCAGTGGGTATAAAATCTATATTGTGCACAGCTCACTGATTCGAGAAAAGTTCCCCATCTATTTCTTCATTGAATGTTAAGGGATATAAGTAAGAAATAAATCGCGAACAAATGCTTGTTACGGACTTTTTCTAACTATTCCATCGTCTTTGATGAGTCAGTGTTTGTACCCAACATTTTTATTTTATAATTCAACAAAAAGAATAAAATGAATGAGAACATTTTGCAGCCGGCGAGGTACAATTATTCTACAGATACAGAATCATACCATGCGAAGATTAACTGAAATCTAAACAACTGGCACAATCACACCACAGGCCTAACCACTTGATTGGACCAGTTTTCGGCATTAGACGAACACATACAAAATGTTACAAATCAAATCGATTTGTACTTTGGCAGTTCCATTCGTTTTATAAAACTCCAAATGATTTTTCGTTTCTTGGTTTTAACGAAGTGCCTCAATTGACAGTCAACATAATTTATCAGAATTTTTTTTTTTCACGAAAAGTCGATTATACGACATTTTGTCAGTCGACCATATGTTACCATACACAAAAAGCATTTTTTTTTTAAAAAATCTGATGTAACTGAAAAATCATTATTATATGGGTTCAACTCGTAATTTTCGAATTTTGGGCCCAAAAATCAGCATTAAAAAGTTGGACAATGAAAAAGTAGGACAGTCCAATCTATACGTTACATACGCCACATACCAGACGCTGCTGAAGCTTTAAGGTTAAAAGAATTGAGTTATTTAATAACGTGGAATATCTTTATCTTATTATCTTATATCTTAATGATATAATTTTCGAACTGTAATCTTTTTGTCGAAATTGTACATTTCCAATATTGGTACACCCTGCAGTGCGTTATGTTTAATATTCTTCGCTTCCGCACTATTCGATGCCATCTGTCGGACCATGCGTACAGACTACGCTCGTGTACATTAATGTTTATAGTTCTATTTGGTATTTGGCTTGACAGTTGATGTTAGCTTTATATTTTCTGAGGACATCCGCCAGTTGGATATATGAACTTTTCCAATTAAGGTTTCAGACATTTCAGATGTATATCCGCCTATTATAACATTTGTCGTGGTTTTCTTTAAGAGTTTATTGTTATTGTGTTTTCCAGAATGTTAAAAAATTATAGGAGCGTCGGTCCTGGTGAACACCGAAGTTTGGTATGCAACCATGACAATAAAAGTGATTTATGCAACAAATTCCATTTAAATAACTTTTTCCAGCACCGTACTTATCTAAACATGTACGGTATTCCGTGCTGTTGGGTGACATATTGGGACGTCTTTAGCGAATAAGTTAAAAATATCCTCCAACAACACATGATACGTTGTTTTGTTTTGGATCTTTAATGGAAAGTCTATTCAATAATCAACACGTACATAATTTATTTAAGAAGTCATTATTTTTGAAACAATCGATTGCGTTTTCAGTTTTTCTTTTTTTTGACGTTTTTTAAGGTTCATTGACATTGACATTCATTACAGCAGGGTGGCGGTCTTTGTCTACGACGTAGTAGGAGTGATCCGTGAAAGTCCATTGAAATGGTAATGCATATTATATTACGCTTTGAGTAACCAAAGTAGTTATGAATCATACCAAACTGTAGAATATTACGTTTGAAAGCTCTTTCAATTTGTGTATCACATGCCTCTTATTATCAAAACTACTTATTTGTATTCAAATCGTTTAATTCGTCATCAGTGTTGGTGAAATAGCTTCACGTTGCATTTATATTCGATTGTCATTATTTAATAAAGCCATTCATTTATTACTTGTTTAAGAGCGTAAATTTTTCTTATCTACTAATACCATGATGATGTTATGCTTATTCTAATTTCAGACCGGGAAACAACAGCATTATCACTTGGGCAAGTGGCTGCGAAAGCGTTATTCCAGTTTATTGAGCAAGACCTATGACAAAGATGAGATCTATATACGCTCAACTGATGTAGATCGCACATTGATGAGTGCTTTATCGAATTTAGCCGGTCTGTACGAGCCGGAAGGCAAAGACATTTGGGATCCGGTCATAGATTGGCAACCCATACCGGTGCATACAGTACCAGAAAAAATGGATTCGGTAGGATTTTCAGTAGTTGTCCATAAGCGGGTTTTCGTTGGTTATAATTGACATTCCATCTTTATTACAGGTTTTGGCTGGCAAAGCCGCTTGTCCTGCCTTCGAGTATGCTTATTCTGCCTTGCTCGATTCTATGGAATTCCAACAGTTGAACGACCGCTACGCTTATCTCTACAATTATCTAACAAAGTACACTGGACGTACTGTTGATTCATTGGACGATATACAGCGCCTGAATAACACGTTTTTTATTGAGGACATTTATAATAAAACGTTACCCGAATGGACCAAAAAAATATATCCGAGTGCTGATATGACTTATGCGGCCGACTTCTTTTTTTCCGTTGCCACATATACTCGCCAGCTGGCCCGTTTGAAAATGGGTCCCTTAATCAAAGAAATGCTACAAAGATTTGTTGACAAATCTAAGGGAAAATTGAACCCTGATCGTTCGGTATGGGTTTATTCGGCCCACGACACAACAGTCGCCTCTGTTTTAAATACTTTGAAACTTTTTGATGTGAGTGTTTTAGTGGAATACGATTGTAATTTATTTACATATACATATCTGTTTTCATTTCAGGTCCATAGTCCTCCTTATGCCGCTTGCATTATGTTGGAGCTGCGTCTTGATGATAAGAAGGAACCTTTTGTTTCAGTCTTCTACAAAAATACCACAGCTGAACCGGAGCCTATGTACATACCAGATTGTGGGACAGCATGTCCCCTGAATAAGCTGTTCAATATCTACAGTGACATATTGCCCCAAGACTGGGATAGCGAGTGTAAACTTTCCACCCTAATGATGACATATGAAGAGGCAAATATTGGTACGGCTATGGGTGAGTTTTGTCTGTAATTACCCTTTTCAATCAAATCTTGTTAAATATAAGACAGGGACCAATGCGTCGTTGTCCCAATTAACTCAGAGACTTGCTCTCAGTTGGCACAGAGATTTGGTGTCAGTTGGCATAGATACTTGGTCTCCGCTACCGCATAGACTTGACTTTCGTAAAAACATACACTGAGATGATGCGATCCCTATCATACGATATTTCTATCCCCTGACCCTACGGTGAGGTGGACCACATAACGTAATTACTTTTTTTAACACGTTTGAGCAATGTCCGGCTGATTCAAAAAATTGGAACTTGACATGGGTTATTATTTGTAGGCTTATTCATTTGGAAACATTGGAAAACCATAGGGCTAAAATTTCCATTATCTTTTTGTATAATTGGTGGGATTATAGATTGCCAATTTCTACTTAGTAGAATTGTCTTAAATGTTCCTATTAGATCAATGCCCTTTTTCATTTCATTTTTTTTTTTTTTCATTTCATTTTTAGTCTGTGAGGATTTATTTTTTATTGACTATTGAATAAACAACTAAATTAATATAACTACCACCACCACAATCCAAAATTCTGTATTTAGAAGTAAATTAGAACGTTTGCCACGCCCCCTCTGGGACCCCACACACAAAAGTACCGTTCAGCACACTTTGGAAATTGTGAAATTATATCACTGCGACCAAATCAATCTAAATCCTGTATATTGTAACTCTTTATTCAGATAAACTGTCCGAGTAAAAGTTAGAAATCTATCGACGCGCCTTCTGGTAACTGTCATACATATGTACCATTCCGCCCACTTTGAAAATCGATATTTCGCATTGCTATTATGATATTGTAAAATCCGAAGATGTTGGCCACGCTCACATGTTTTGTAATATGTAAATTCTATGTTTTTACTTAGGGTGAGTGTACCCGACTGAAACATTCGTACTTGTTTTTATGTCTTGAGGTACCTGAGTCCAATTGTTAAGACATATATTAAGTTGTGACTAGGTGTTGATATCTGTTGAAATTAGTTTATATGTAAATTTACTAAAATTCTTCATATTTTCTATTTTCCAGGTATTCTAGTTGCCATAATCACCATAATGCTCTTCCTGTCCTATGTTGTAATGGTTTACTACAGACGACGCAGTTACAAAAACTATTTCTCCTACTCACAGGTGGCTTAAATTTTCTTTTATTTCCAAATTCGTTTCGTTTATTCTTTCGAAATCATTGAATAACCAATTCTTTATTGTCTTTTCAAACATTTTCGTTAATTTCTGGATAACTAAAACTAGCCACATAAATTGGATGCCTAAAATCACTGAAAGTCTAACAAGAAAACAAATCTCAAGCACCGCAACAATCTATCATTTTCTCATTTGATTCTCACATGTTTTTTGTTTTGTTTTCCATAGTTTATAGAGCATATTTTAGTTATTATTGCAATTTGTTATATGTAATTGTTGCATTTATTATAAAAAACATTTATTTACAAGTCTGCTTATAAACAAAATCAAATAATTTCACATAATTTTAAGAGCGTCATTTAAACAAACAAAAAAAAAAACTAACGTTGAGGCGGAAAATCAAGTCATTTACATACATTGTGATTCACATTTTCAATATTTAAAGAAAGAGAAAACCAAAATTTAAAATTTATACAATTACAATATAGTTGAGGAAAAGAGGAGAGACTTTATTATTGCAAAATCAACCAGATGCATATATTTAATGTTAATAATGTCACAGTTTTTCTTTTTGTTATTATCTAATTATATTCACAATGAAAAGTGTTGTTCTTTAGGAAATATGAAATATATTTGTTAAAGCATCACTTTGTTAGGAAAAAAGGTAATTAATGTGTGTCTGTTTTTTTTTTAATTCGTATAAATGTTAAATCTTATATTGGTATTATTGTATTATTCCCTGAGGAAAAAAATATTTCATCACATTCAGCAATTTTCATTTATACAATTTTTGTTTTGTTTTCTTCTATGCTGACTCTTGTTTTCTTATTCGTCGATAAGACTGTTGATTTGTTTAAATGTAATTTTTAATCGTACCTACATCATATATAGTTATTAAAAATTTTTTTAAAATAAATAAAAGAACCGTGAAAACAGGAAACAAATCCAAATATATAAATATTGAAGACATTTTAATTATCAAAAATATATATTATATTTAATTAAAAAAAAATACATTAACCATACACTTGTTTTAATTGGCAATTGAATATATTTCTGTCATGAATTAATGTTAGAATTTAGGGGAATCGTTTCGAATTAAAATCAGCAGTATATTCGACATAAGATGGGAGCCAGATTTTGTTACATATTGTAAAATTGTCTTTAATAAGACTACCCAAATAGGTGTAAAATACTGCCTTCCTATTTAGAGTTACTTGAAAATACTGATTTTGATTTAAAACAAATCCCCTGAGTTGGATTCACAATGAATTGGTATTTGGATTGACAATTAATTGGAAGTTATATGCAACATCGAAATGGACCTGTGGTTTCATCAATTTCAGTTTTATTTCAGCATTTATTTATTCACTTTCATTTCGTTCATAGCATTCTTGTGGCATACCGACACATCATGTGAAACGATATCATTTATTCCGTTCTTAATATAAAACATTGAGAATGTTTGCACCATAACATCTTCAATGAGAATGCATACTTTTTTTTGAACAAACCTCAATTGAAGCGAGTAATGTATCTGGATGTTGGTGTATATACTTAGATGCTTTTCTAATTCGAATGTTTTTTGAACATACCTCCATTGTAACGAATAATTTATCTGAAATTTAATATAGAAAATCACACGCTTTTCTAATCTGAATTTCAGACAGGTAACGATTTTTTGAACAAACCTCAATTGTAGCGAATAATTTATCCGAAAGTTAATGTAGTCTGGAAAATCACAGTTTGGAAAGTGCCATTTATATTAAATTTATTTTCGACGCATTGGGTGAAGTGTGGATTATGCGAGACTAATATTTGTTGTCGAAATATGTAGACCATATCTATATACATGCCATTGAATTTATGTTTGTAGGTGAGTTGGTTCGTTTGAGGGTTCAAACCATAACATTCCATAAAGGAACTGACTGGGGAATTCTCTCGAATCTGTTAGTTTTTTTTTAATATTCTCAGAATGCAGCTGTGAACTCGATGATTAACGTAGGATATATACATTTTAGATATATCGAGTGAATTTGGCAAGTGATGTTTGGTACACAAAGTAAGGTTTGGTACACATACCGATGGCTTAATTTAGAATGAGTGTAACTCGATTTTTTTTAAATCGCGTTTTTATATATTTTGGTAGACCATTGTCAAATACACATGCCACAAAAGTTTCAAAAATACCGGATTTATTTATAGTTTCAGAATTAAATTTGTTGCGAATTTTTATTTAAAAATGCCTTTAAAATTTTGTTAAGCCTGAAGTTTTTCAAATGTTATAAAGGTTTTACCTTCTGTAAAGTAACGAAAATGAGATTTACACCCTTTCTAAAATAAGCCGTCGAAAACTATAACTGATCAGCTGCAAAATATTTTTAAAGAAACCGTTGTCCTTAAAATTTCACAATGCAGATTTGCGCAGGCTATTTGAAATCACACAGCCCATATTTAAAAGAATCATATCACTGGGACTATTCGCTGTCTTAGATAGATGCTCAGGATATTTGGAATCAAGTTTGGATCAAGGAACAAATGAATATTAGTATTAGTATTACAATTTAAAAGAAAATCAAAGTATGCACAATAAATCCTGTATAAAATGGTCGTACCATACAACTCTCAGTTAGCTAATAATAGTCCTAAAGTCTTCTTTAAATTGGATACCATACTCGTTTCTATACCTTAGTCCATTGCTGAAAAATTGCAATAGTATTTATCAAGGAACTTTGGAATCTCCAGTTTTGAGAAAACTTAATTTTCTAAACCCAATTTCCCCAAACTGTTTGTTCAAACTAAAACATAAAAACATCGTCTTATTAGGATTAAGGTCCACAATACATGACCAAAATTTCAAGAAAATTTATTTTTTCAAAAAATCTAAAATTTTGTTTTTTTTTTGACCAACATTTTTTTTTTCGAATTTCGTTGTCTTTTGCTCTTGGATATATTCGGCCATCGAAATGATGTAGTTATATCCACACATAGTTTATATAACATTAGCCATTGCTGATTAATGGTGAAAAAATTAACTTTGAGTGTACAACATCGGATACACAATAAATCCTGTGAAAATTATCGTAGCATACAAATCTCAGTGGGTTACAAATGGTCATAAAGTTATTTTTTAATTTGATACCACACTAGTTTCGATATCTTTGTCAGTTGCAGAAAAATTACACACATGGATTTAAGGTACTTTCGAATCTCTAATTTTGAGAAAACGTTATTTTCTAAACCCAATTTCTCTGTGAAAAGTGATCATAGCATACACCTCTCAGTGGGTTAATAATAGTCCTAATCTGTACCTTTAATTTAGTACTACTCTTGTGGCGATTCGTTATTCCGATGCTAAACAATTGGTGTACCAGGTGTCATCTTAATCATCGTATTAATAGCTTTCCATTACTACCTATGTCATTAAGATGAGATGTTCCATTCCAGATATACAAGCTCTTAAAACGTAAGAATAATATCAAATAGATTCATGCTCTATGGGTTTTGTCTCGTATAAAACCGGTTGTGGTCTCGGCTTCTTAAAATGACTTTTGCAAAAATGCATTTTTTGGATATCTACCAGGCGAACAGAAACTGCCAGGAGGTCGATTATCAAACAAACCAACTTTTGAAAGCGTATATCTCTTGAATGGCTCAGCGGATTGCAATCATGTATGGATCAAATTATTGGTATGGACGTGTACTTTCTTACTACTAATTAATATTTCGGTAACCGAAAAGCCGTTCCTGTTTTCGGGCATCAATCAGATTGTATACAAAAATATTGAACTATTTTAGACCTATTGAGTGTTTAAGCAAGTACCTACCAAACGCCATCCTAAACTTCACATTAATACCTTTCCATTGCCACCAACTGCATTAAGATGCGATCTGCCATTCCAGATATACAGTCTCTTAAAACATGAGGATAATACCAAATATAATGATCTATGGTTGTTGTCTCGGATAAAACGGTTGTTGTCTCGGCTTACTTGAATTTTTTTTGGATTTCTACCCGGCGAACAGAAACTGACAGGAGGTCTATGTTCAAACAGGTCAACTTTGGAAAGCGTATATCTCTTGAATGGCTCAGCGGATTGCAATCATGTATGGATCAAATTAATGGTATAAACGTGTACTTTCTTACTATTAATTAATATTTCGGTAACCGAAAAGCCTTCCCCGTTTTTCTGGCATCAATCAGATTGTATACAAAAATGTTGAACTATTTTAGACCTATTGAGTTCTTAAGCAAGTACCAAACGCCATATACAAGCTCTTAGAACATACGAATAATATCAAACAGATTCATGCTCCGTTGGATGTTTGTCGGCTTGTTAAAATGACTTTTGCAAAAAGGCGAACAGAAACTGACAGGAGGTCGTTGTTCAAACAAACCAACTTTTGAAAGCGTATATCTCTTAAACGGCTCTGCGTATTGTAATGATGTATGGATCAAATTAACGGTATGGACGTGTGTACTTTCAAACTGTACATTGAACTGTATGAAAGACAGAATTGGCCCTCGACTCTAGCGGGCGAAAATATATAGAAAATATAAAATTACCACATTCCACGGAAAATAATTTGAATTTTTTTTGTATTTTATTTATATTTAATTTTATTAAATATTCATTGTACTTAATTATTTGCACATAAATTCATAATGTAGTTGGCTACACTACAATACATAATTTTATTGTCTGTTCATTTAAATGTCGTAAAACTTAAAATAAACTTAAAAAGTTAAAATAATTTGCATCACTAACTAAAACAAAGACATATTACAGTTGTGATATTTCCTTAATGTTTAATTCATTTTTCTTTCCATAATAAAATCCTTAATCATGAAATATCTGAACAAATTATGAAAATCATTTGTAATAATTGTGCTAGAAATTTCTATTGAACATTTTCCAAGTGATAAAATTTCACATTAACTCAGTTTCACCGGCTTGTGAAATGATTTTCAAAAATGTCTCAATCTCTCAATACAAACTTATTTCTATCTGTTTAAATATTGACTTTGAAAGTTGCTTAAATTTAAGTGCGTATATTGCAAGTTCTATTAACTGATATGGATTGTGTTTTAATTTACTAAAGCTTATTTTATATACAAAACGAAAAAAACGACTGTGTCCGTTAAATTTCTAAAAAAAATATTTTGAAAAAAAAATACAATTTCGATGTTTGTCTAAATCTTTTGTTCGAGTATTGTGAATGTCACAAGCGTAAATGTTACGCATACTGACTGACTGACTGATTGATTGTGTTAACGGATTTTAAAGAATACAACCGCTATACTTGTGTTGAGCGCCATCTGGTGATAACTTTTGCGTGCATGTGCATAGCAAAGCTTATTATTTAGTATTAAAGACTTATAGCAGAAGCTCGGTAAGACCAAATTCAAATAACCTGAAAAACTGCAAACTTTAGCAAATACAATGTCAAGTTGAAGCTTTGATTTGAGAAAGCTTCACCAACAAAATTGTTCAATCTTTTGTTTATTTCTCCAAAAATGTTGGCAGCTTTAATTCTAAAAAAGCTTTTCGAAAGCTTCCGCAGTCTTATCTAAGTACTTAACATTTTACACTACATATTTTCGAACTGTACTACTTAAGGCTTATCTATAAACTTTATCGTCTGAATATATAATATAGGGCTGATTATTCGATAGATTCGATGCTGCCTGCTGATGCTGCGGCGTCGATCCTCCGAAATAGGACATTCTCGATGAATATGTCGGCTGTTGTTGTTGTTGCTGTTGCAGCTGCTGCTGCTGTTGTTGTTGTTGTTGACGTTGTGACAGACTTTGTGTGGACTGATGTATGGAGGCGGTTTTGTGCGGCAGTGTCGCATAGTTCTGGGCGGCATACGGTGGTACCGCGTACAAGGCAGCGGCTGGCGGTGCACCCTTGTAGCTCAGCGGTACACTGCCCGGTCCCATGGGCATGGGTGGGATGCCTATCATGGCGGGGCTATTGTGATATTCGACATTGCTCATGCGCAAACGCACTATGCAAATTATTATAATTAGGATGGCAATGAAGGCGACGACGCCTCCTACGATGCCTATGATAAGGGTGTCGTCGTTTGTCATGATGGGTGCCTTCATTAGGGGCGCTTTGGTTTTGATTTTCATCGGTGGCGGCTGTGTTGGCTCCATGCTCCAGATAATCATGGGCGGCTCTTCGGTGGTGGTGGTGGCGGGACGGGTCACCAGTCTCGAAGACGACTTTAACATGTGCGTAGAAGAGGTTCTGGCAGTGGTAGAGGTCATTCGGCGAGGATCACAGGTCAACTCATCATCGCCCACTTCGATGAGCTTTTTGCCGGCCAAATAGTCGGGTGAATGACAGGCGACATCGGTCATGTGCGAGTTGGGCAGCCATCTTCTCAAAGCCCTGGCATTGCAATCACAGTGAATGGGATTAGAGGACAGACCCTTCAGTTTCAAACTGGAACGTCGATCTTCCAGGGCGTTAAGGAACTGTGGCACCAGCACGGCCACCTTCGAACCCTCTATATCCAATGTCAAGTGTGAAGACCGCGGCACCGGGAACAACAGGGCTGGCGGCAAGGCAGACAGGGAAGTATTTTGCAGTTTTATCGTTAAATCGCTACTCTTAAGTCCCGCCAACGTACCCGATGATATGGACTTCAAACGATCACCTCGTATGCCTATGGACCGCAGACGGGGATGTTTGGCCGGCTGAATTTGTTCAGTGCCAATGGCGGTATCTTTAACTTCGACGTCTAACATTTCCAGGCCGGGTAACAGCTCCAGAATGCCCTGCAAATCCAAATAGCCTACGAATGGCAGGTCATAGGCTTCCAGGACAGACAAACCTGGAATGTCCTTAAAGGCATTCTTCTCTATGCGCGTACATTTGGACAGGCCGTTCAGCCTGAGTGTGCGCAGAGCATTCAATTTTCCGAAATCTCCCTGGGAGACCAGCTCAAAACTGTTATTGGACAGATCAAGAGTTTGCAGCACCAGCAGTTTCGGCCAGGCCGAGGATAAATCGGTGAGATTTTCCAATTGATTGTTGGCCAAGTCCAAAGTTTCCAGCAGGGTGGTGCGTTCAAATATTTTCGGTTGTATATACTTCAAATTATTGTGCGACAAATTCAGATACTGCAAGAATGGAGTCTCCAAAGCTTCCAGTTGCTCAATGCCCGTTCCGGCCAAATTGAGTTCTCTCACGGTCTTTGGTTCGTTCAGGATGTGCCTCACGGCTTCCTTAGACAGTGGGTTGAACGACAAGTCGAGATTCTTAATATTGACCATGATGCTGTCGTCACTGGGTATGGCCTTTATTTTATTATGACTCAAATCCACCGATGACACAAAAAAGTATTGCCGTTGCAACGCCTTCAGGGGAGCATATTCAAATTCATTGCCCGCCAGGTTAATGCTCTCCAACAGCTGCAATTTGGATCTCTCGAATATGCCATCCGACAGTTCATTCAATTTATTATTCTCCAAGTTCAGCGACTCCAAACGAATCAAACCCTCGAAGGTTCTTTCGCCAATGCGATCCAAACTGTTGTGTGAGAAATCCAAGACTTGCAGCTGAGTGGAATTATGGAAGGCCATTTCACTCAACATGTCCAGCTGATTATGGGCCACCTTCAACACACGCAACTGGGGTAAGCGGGCAAAGTCCAGCTCTTCGATAGTTTTTAGCTGGTTTTGTGACAGGTCTACATGTTCCAGATATTGTAGGGAAGATATTAATTCGGCGGGGAAGAAACTAAACTTGTTGTTGGCTGCCAATATCACTCGCAGTCGAGGGTGTATGCGGAATGACGAGGGAAACAGATAACTCAAGTGGTTATTCGATATATCCAGTTCCTCCATACTGGTGCCGGTATTGAAGAACTCCCCCTTAAAGGCCGACAGCTGATTGCCTCTTAAGTTCAATTTCTTCAAATGCATCACATTCACAAAGGCCCCCGGCCTTATGGAGGTAATCTGATTATTGGACAAGTCAATGGAGGATATATTCCACAGATCCACAAAGGAGCCATCGTTGATCTCCTGTATGCTGTTGTCATTCAAATAAATGTGCTTCATGTCATGCAGTGTGGCAAATAGATCGCCCGACAGTTGTTTCATCGAACAAAAGCTAAAGTCCACAATCTGCAGGCGAGCCAGCGGACGTATTAGGGCCGCCGGAATAGGAGCCAAATGATGGTTGCCACTCAAATTCAAATACTGCAAGTTCTCCAAGCCTTCCATAATATTCTTAGGTATTTCGGCCAAATTGTTATAGCTCAAATCCAAACTACGTAGTTCGGTTAAGGCCAGCGGTACAGTGCCCAAGCCGGTGAGACGATTTTGCGCCAGCTTCAATTCATTTAAGGACGTCTCCAAGCCCTGAAAGATATCGGCGGTTATAATGGCCAACGAGTTGCCCGAGAGATCCAGTGATCGTAGATTGCTAAACATTTGGAAACTTCCGGTGGGCAACTCGCGTATGACATTGCGTGACAAGGTGAGGGTGGTAATGTCGGATGCCTGAATGGATCCAAGAATTTCCGATGATAAGGCGGCCACACGATTAAAGTCCAAATTGAGGACGTTAAGGTTGGACAAACGTCCCAAAGCATTACCGGGAATGAGCAGAATATTATTGTCACGAATGATAAGCGTTTGTAGGCTATCCAAACCCTCCAGTGCATCGTCTTCGATCTGAAAGCATAGCAAAATGAAATGAGAATTTAGAGGAGTGCATAGTATGCAGGAATGTAACTGATACGGCCGGTGTTATTCTAAATATTAAATCAACTGTTACAATACAGATCATTAGGGGCGATAAATGTGAACATTTCGAGCTCTAACATAAAGCTATTCTTGGACAAACGAAAAAGTTTGAACACCAGTAACTCAGGTCAGTCAGAGATTCCGAATTTATTATAGATTAAATCCAAAGTAACGAATTCTTCGGTTGAGTCTAATCATTAAGTCTCATTCATAAAGAGTCTAATCATTGAAAACGTGACGACTTCCAAGGGAAATGAGATATGATCGTGGCGTTCGGCTTCAGGACAGCTTAGCTCAGAGCTGTATGGAATTGTAAGTGGACGTTATGGGTCCACATGTAAAATTTTGCCCTTTAATAGAAACTGCCCTTGATATTTTTTTTCATTCGTCATCCAAGACTCAAACAGAGGACTTAAAAAGTCATGCACTATATGTGGTCACAAGGTGATAAGGGTCTTAAGAGGAAGCATATGGGTCAAAAAATATGTAAAACAGACATAAGAATACTTTTTTTTGTTCAAAAAGTGGTGATGGTTATGATCCACAAAACTACAATAGGATTCGGATAGAACGCCATTGAAAGTACCGAAGATCATTATATCCAAATGTCGTTATAAACGTTTTTTTTTAAATGCCTACAATGGAATTTTTTCGGAAAATATTTTTCTCATAATGTTGCGATGAAATCAAATAAATTATTTTGTATTTAATTTCATTATAATCACATGACAAAATAGTCCGTCAACAAAATACAACTTTCGATAAAGAAAATAAGAAAAAAATGGTCACTTTTAAAAAATATTGGTCAATATTTGATTTTTTTTGTATGTTTTGTTGTATGTTTGTATATTTGCCATCTCCTTTTTTTATTTTTGAAATGTTTTGGTTAATTGTAGAAGAAGAATATTTCAATTGCACTGAATGTATCAGAAATAGAAGGAGGTTCAACTTCAGCACCACGGCTTCTTATGCCTGCGTGTTTAAAGCAATTGGCAATTGTGGAATAGAATAGAAGTACAAAATGTTGACATTTACGCTTTTCTACGATTCGTTTTACAAAATGGGGGCATTAGGTAGTTTTAAATAATCTTTACAATATATTTAACCCACTTGGCGCCACTGTACTTTTAAAAGAGCGGGGAAACGTTGAAAAATTCAAATTTATCTCAATTTACCACCTGAATAATATTTTATGTGATACCAAGAATGGATGCGATGTTATAGTCTAATCGTCGACTTAGAACATTGTTGTACAATGCACTCCCATGAATCAAAGACAACCTAGAGAGAGACGACATCTTGACTTTTGTCATATTGAATCAGTGTTATGTTTGTAGTAAATCATATATCTGCATTCCTGTTGCACGAATGAATGAACTTTTGCCTATTAATGACTAAAATAATGTTTACTCCATTTAAATATTGAACAAGGTCACGCACTTTGAAAATGCTGATTAATAAACATTTTAAAATAATTTTGTGCGTGAGGTTTTTTTTTATCGATTCACCTTATATGTTCGATTTTAATGAATTTCTAAAAAAAACTCATCAAAATATGATATAGAGAATCGACGTTGTATAAGAGTCAGCACCAGGGTGCAGATTCTTCACCCCTGCATTGGAGTAATACGTGACTTAGGACTTTACATTAATTATTTGCTTATTCACACTTACCGTTCTCAAAGAGTTCAAACTCAAATCCAAATATTTCAAAACACTCAATTCCCGGAATGTGCCCGGTGGTATGACGGTAATGCTGTTACGGCTCAGATCCAAAGTTTCCAAAGATGTCAACATCTGTGTATGGGTGTTGTCAAAACGCTAAAAGTACATAACATGTTTGTTTGTTGTAAACTAATCAAATTTTATAATTGTAAATCGTTTTGAATGCACTCACCTGCAACATATTTGACGACAAATTTAACGCCTTCAAATGTTCTATGGCTTGAATGGCAAAGCCGGGAAATTTCTGTATGAAATTTTCCGATAAATCCAATTTTTGCAATGTCGGCAAATGCTCAAAAACATCGCTATTCAGTTGGCTCAAACGATTGCCCGACAATTTGATTTCACGGATCTTACGCAAACCGCGAAAAGCGCCACCGATAATTGTGCGGATTTCATTGTAACGCAAATCGATAATTTCCAGTTCCGGTTGGGCAATGAAGGAATCACGAATTAAAAATGCTGTAATAAGGGGAGAATTAATAAAAAAATGGACATTTGAATTTTATAAGTCATTTTATACTTATGTGGTTATGCCTCAGGGACAAATGTCGCAAGGAGGTGGGGCCATTTAGAGAATGTGAAGGAACGCTGGTTAAGCTATTGCGATCCATATAGAATTCCTGCAAGAAAAAGATTATAAAAAAATCAAAATGTTTGTAAAATCATATGGTAATAGTTTTTTTTTATTTTATTTTATTTAATTTCAGCCTTCCACTAAGGATTCTAAGGACAGTGCCGCTGATGTACAGGATCAACTGATTCCCCCGCGAAAATCTTCCATTGAGGGTCCTCATTTGCGGAAGAATAAATAAAGTGGTGTGGTTTCATTTGTGGATTTGCCCTGCTGGGATCGTTTAACGGAGCTAATAAAATCAGGGAAATTTTTAAGTATTAAAAATACTCTTTTTATCATTTTAGCCAAATTTATGTAATTCTGCACTTTAACAGAAATTGCTTTACTAGCGAATATTTTAATAAACAAATGACTATTTTCCTAGATGGACAGTTTTTTTTAGTATTTCTTGGTTATTTCGGTTAGAGGTTGGAAAAGTTCAAAGTTAAGTGACCGCAGATGGAAAACGCGAATGAAATCAATTGAAGCGTTTGGGTTCATTCAACTTTTTCTAAACTAACGGCAACAGTGGAAAACTGACCTTAGACAACAAAGTCCCTATTGTTTTCATGTAATGCTTACAAGTTTTCATAAATCATTGGAATTGGTTTTGTTTTTATGGCAAGCGCTTGGCAATACATTTCGAATAAATTAAGTCTGTTGTACACACTGAACAAAAGGCTACTAAGTGCTTAACCAAACAGTCTAGCTGCGAACATATGCACTTGTAAGTATCATCATTCCATTCAATAGATACACCCGTTAAAAATCAATGAACTCGAAATCGATATAAAGAAGGAGAAAAAAAAAAGTATATATATATGGATAATGCAACAACAAATAGATAACAGCCAAACACGCAATACTTTTGTAGACACGAAACGAATTTGAAAAAAAAACGGAAAACAACAACAGCAACTACAAATCAAATACAACGAGTTTATGAGCATATTTTATGATTTAATGGCCGACACACTGATTAATGTAATTTTAACGCTTAAACGGCTAAGCGAGATAGTGTTGCAAATGCATTGATTATCGAATAACCGATGAGTTGGGTAATTTTTAGGGGCATTCGATATTAATTATTCGATTGACATTCCTCATTGGCAATGGTGTATCTGACCTTCAAGAAGGTCTCAACTAGTTTTGAGGAAGAGAAATCTTCCAAGAATTCCGTCGCCTTACACAGTCAAACCTCGTTAAGAATATATTTATGTTTATTTACAAACGTATCGCCTAAAAGAGGTGGCAGTAGAATAGCCGGCTTCCATACAAATTGTACCGTAATGAACACACCTGAAGAATTTGCAAGACCACATGATATGCTCCTGTTTCGAAAACATTTTGGCAAAGACCAGTAGACAATGGACAAACTCCAGATATGGCCGCACTTTTTTGGGATTTGGTCTTTTTGACAGCTGTCACTTGATTTAAACTTAGTTTGGTTTGCCATTTCATAACAAATAGTCGTACTCCAGAACAAGGTTTGCAAATCGTGAAAATTTATTACCAAAATAATGCCCACCGAACCCGATTTTCACCGGAAAATTGGTTGTTAATAAACAAAATTGTCGCAGTTGGATTAATGAAAATCCACAAGCCATGCCGTTACATCCAAAGTCACTGTTGTGCTGGTGTGCTCTATCGAGAGAGGGATCATTGGTACATATTTCTTCAAAAATGAAGCCGGGAACGTCATAGAGTCATGAGTAATGACTTTTTCGTGCCTGAATTGGAGGATGTTGATGTGGAGGACCTTTGGTTCCAACAAGACGACGCTGCATGACATACAGCCCACGAAACAATCAGTTTATTGCAGGAAACTTTTAATAAACGTATTATCTCGCGTCATGGATCTGGGGCGTGGCCTCCAAGATCGTGCGATTCAACACCGCTGGACTATTTGTTTTTTTTGGCGTCTGTCTGACACGATTGATACCTTGGAAGATAATATTCGTCGAGTTATTGCTGGCATACGGTCCCAAATTTATTCGAGTCGGCCACTTGCCCGATACATTTTTAAAACAAAAGGGCAAACTCTTATCTTTATAATAAAGATAAATTCTTGGCCATATCATGAAATTATATGCGTTTTATTTCTTCTTGAAAACAACCAATCATAGCTGTTAAGTAATGATTACTAGTCGTAGTAATTACTACTTAAATACAGTAGAATCTCGAAAAAGTTAATCGCTCGGTAAAGTTAACCGAATTTTAGCATCCACATGCCGCTCAAAACAAACCGTTTTTCTATTACACTAAAGTGACAATTTAGCCACATTTCAAAAATTCCCAGTTGCAACGCTGAGCTCTAATTTTGTTATACGTATGTATTCGGGTATTCCCCCAATTTCTTTTCTAAGGGTGCTGACAGAGTGCGCGCTCAAAGCGGAGCCGAGCCGAGCCGAGCCGAACATATTTCATGCTTATGTGAAATTTGGGGATGGCAGAGTGAACGCTGAAATTCTGCGCTGTTGTTGTGTGTTTTGTATTTATAAATGTTTATTTTGTAGTCTTGTTATTCATCAAATCAAATATCAGCACGAAAAACGCATCAAAACAGTTTTGTTCCATTCAATCACCTTTCAGCTCGAATCGGCTCGGCGCACACTCTGCCATCCCGACGCTGATTTCTACTAATTTGTATGTACACAGTTTTAAGAATTTCAATCAGCTTTCAGCTTGGCTCGGCTCCGCTTTGAGCGCGCACTCTGTCAGCACCCTTACGATGCAAATCACGTGGCAGAAGAAAATGGTCAGGAGCTATTACACAAAAACAAACAAGTGCCGACTGCTTCTTTACCCCACTCCGCGCAAATTAATATTAAGTTTCCTGCCGACGACAATGGTCAAGAGTGACTGTGAACTTTCAACCAGCCGGTACAAACTAAATCTAAGTTTCTTTTTTTGTAAAATTGTTGAAACCTAAGTCATTGAAATACATTACAGTGTATTTTTTTTCAATTTTAAAAACCGCTTAGAAAAGTTAATACTTAGAAGACTTTAATTACTCTTAGGACATTTTGGTTAACTGTTTCGAGATTCTACTGTACAATTTTTTGTAGAGGTGCAGTCATGATTAAATTACGATTATATTCACTTTTTCAAGACTTGTAATTGATTACAATTACAAATAATCCAAATGTAATCTGGATTACTTCTGATTACTATAAATAAACAAAAATAATCAAAAGTAATCAGAAAATAATCCGACTACTTTCCGCGAATACTTTTCATTCTTTGTGATTATTTATAGTAATCGAACAAGCGCCCCGGTAGGCGAGTTGGTAGAGTGCTTGCCTATCAGCGTGGGGGTTGTGGGTTCGATTCCCAACAGAGGCTTTGGTCTGTCGCTGCAAAAATCTAAACATATGGTCTTTGTCATCCGGTTTACCCTTGGACCCAAAATTAGAATATACATTTACTTTGTATTGTAATCTTAATATATATTTACCCTCGACACTGATTCACTGATACACTGAATTTTTTTTTAACAAAAATTTTTTTTTCCACAATTTTTTTTTTTTTCAACAAAATTTTTTTTCCATATTTCAACGGGCGCCATAGGCGCATTACAACTTACTAGTTAATTAATAAATAAAAATAGTAATCGAAAGTATTCCTGATTACTGTCATTAAAAAATATGGTGATGCAACTTAGTGTCCACTTCAAATTCAACTAGTATTTGGTTTAAGTTATATTTTTCTTTAACTGTATAAATTGTATAAGATTTTTGTTTATCGTCTTTAATATTGCTACGCTGATAGCATTCTTCTTGATTTCTTGTATCTGCAGTTGAAAACACTTGCTTGTACAATTTATAGATTTTATTGTCTTTATTCGAGATGGCATCGTGGTAAGCCCTTTGCTCACCTTCATACACGCCCCCGTGACTGGAGCGAACAGTTACTAACGATCATGTTTTGTAACGTGTGATCATGCATGAATCGTGTGTAGTGATTCTTTTTGATTTTTTTTTATAGTTATTTGAAGTAATCTTGATTATATTTAGATTATTTGTAATTGTAATCAATTATTTGTCACAAATTGTTTAATAGAGGATTATATACTCCATACAGGTCTCTTTAAAAGATATCTAATTGATTACTAATCAAATTGTTTGGCGGTCAGGACAATTATATGAAAATAATAAAATCAATTTATTTATATCGCGAAAACAATCTGACCAAAACTAGCCCAATAAACATCAAAACAGAAATAAAATCAATATCATTCTTATTAATCAATGGCTTGTTCGATGTTCAGGAAAATTGACAACTCCGTAACTTTTAAAATAACAGATTTTTTTTTCGCCTAAAATTGTTTTATTGGCCTGTACAGACTTTTTCAAGGAACTCAAAATAGGCTTTGCTTCATAGTTGATCTTTTAATTCCACTCAAAAGAATCATTTCTTCTCCTTGAGATATACAAAAATAAACTCGCTAGACTACATCGGGCAAATATGGGCGGATTTTTAGGATTTATGAAATATTTGTACGACTTTTGTTGATCGTTTACTCCGACGACTTTTATCGTTCAACTGCATGAGTCTATTTGGTCGTTTAGACTAGATACTGTGAGTATTAATCCGGACAAATTCGATCGATTGTTTAACACGACTCCAGTCAATCGTTTTTTCTATGGATATTCCAAAAGGTTTTTTAAATGAAATTTTAAACCCACTGTAAGCCAAACTGTCTGCTATTATGATTTTCTTTTGAAAAGGGCAGAAGTGGAATTATCCGATTGGTCAACTGCACTCTACATAGAAATTGTTTTTGGTTGCAGATCTGAACATTTTCTTTTGTATATCGTAAATGCGTAATAAGCCTTGGCTGCTCTCAGTCTAGTTTACGGATCACAATAAAAGAAACCTGAATAACATTCCAGGAAGCGAAATGTGTTTTTGAATGTTCGAGTGTTATTTCCGGAATTTATCTTGAGGAACTTTATTCATTAGAGTGGTAATCCTTAGGGCCACTTATCACTGGAACCAGATATCTGACTTCGGTTGACACGTTTAGGTAAGGAACATTCTTCGACACTCCACGTTTACGTGGCCACATGAAAACTTCGATTACTCAAAGTCAAACGATGCAACAGCACTAGCAACAGTACTGTCGTACTGCAACAACATGCCACCATATGTATTCTGGTATGATGCGCGGTCCGGTTCGGTTCGATGCCAAGACAAAGTTGGTGTGCACGGGGCGAAGTGGGCTAAGGTAGGATTTTTGGTCTTGGCCATTAGTCTGCGCGAACAGACGCTTTATGCTTCAAGAAAAGACCAGCAGTGAGACAGGCGAGCGTACAGATGTAATTACAACAACAACACACTCCGTTGTTAGAGGTGGTACACATTTCGAACGATATCAAAAGCAACAACACCGATAACAACAACCACAAACAAATGTGTAATAATAAACAAATTAAAAAAAAAAACGCTGTTTAAGAGAACTGGTTAACAACATGCAACTACACGGTACAAAAGTAATGTTAACTCTGAAACTAACTGCATTTTGTGTTTGGTTTTTGCTATTGGCGTGAATTGATACGATACGCTTATGGATGGTCGGTCGGTTGATCGAACGGTCGGCGGTGGAATGGAGCGCTGGCTGTGAGCTGTACACTAGAGTGGAGTGAAAACATGCTTTTTTTTTACTTTGAAAAAGTTAACCTCGGAAAGAGATGTAGTCTGGGGTCCTAATGAGGGGAAAAATAAAGAAAAAAATGTTAAAAAATTTTTAGGGGTCGCGCCACTCCCTCGAAATTTGGAAATTATCGCTATTTTGGCGTTGATTTTAGAAAAATCATAAAAATTAACGACTTAACTTATTCGAAATTTATTTATTCGAATTTAGTTTGAGCTTGTTCAGTGCCCAAACAAAAGTATTTGAGGCAAATATGAGGATAATCGACTAATATTTGTAGCTTTGGTGGCGATTTCATTGCTCAGTCAATTTTCTGAAGAAAGGACGATTTGACTTATTTTACTTTTTGAAATTTTTGAACAATGAGAAAATTTTTTTTAAATTTGTTCATGCCCTTATTTCATTGTTTACGCTATTGCAAACATTTATTGACATAAAACTTTTTAGGATTTTTCTAAAATCAACGCCAAAATAGCGATAATTTCCAAATTTCGAGGGAGTGGCGCGACACCTAAAATTTTTTTAAAATTTTTTTCTTTATTTTTCCCCTCATTAGGACCCCAGACTACATCTCTTTCCGAGGTTAACTTTTTTTTTTTGAATTTCACTCCACCCTACTGTACACGTATAGTAAAAGACCTTTAAGTGGCGAAACAGTGAGATGGATGAACAACAAAATAAAATTTGTTATCTATTATGAGTTTATAATGAGGCACAGTGGGCCAGAATATATGGTTTACTGAAGGGCAACACTGTGCTGTTTCAAAAAAACAAAAAACTATTTAAAGAAATTCTGAGCTGGCATTGCATTACGCCAACTTCTTTTGGAACCTCATTATTTTTTGTTTTAAAAAGGTTGTTAAATATGACCGTTGTTATGAGGGTCATGGAATCAAGAAATAATGATGTTGGAGCATTTTAACAATACACCCTGAATAATTGAATTCCTATGGACTATTTGTACAAGAAATTGTAACAATTGAGTACTGCATTAACGTACTGCGTTGCTCTTTTCGCAGACCTTTTCGTCCTATAGCTGCGTTCTTAGGCCGTTTCAATTATCCCATGCCCCGTTTTCCTTATCTATGTGTATCTGTTTGCTCGTGCATTTCTTATCGAATTAAGTGTCAATTGATTGCCCACACTACGAACTGTAGAGACACCAACAGCAGAATCCAATACACAAGACAAGTGTTCATCTTTGAACAGACACTGATTTTTGATGACCGCCCAGGCAGATTTTATTTGAAAAGGATCAGGGGCGTTAGTGGTTTCGAAAATATGGTGCGCAATGTCACACTGTAAATCAAATAATGGAGTTTCGAAAACAAAAATTCCTTGGATGGCAACACAGATATCTGCATATGACCAACAGTGGACGCCTGCACGCCGCAAACCATTAATGAACTCAAGACAAACATTCCCGTGATGCTCGAAAAACTGATGGCAGACTCAGCAAAAAGAACAAAATTTTGCCATGACCAATTGACGTCGTATTCAAAAAGTAATCCAAATAAATTTATAAATGACTTATCCATTAACTGTGGAGGTGGTGGAACATTTTACACATTTTTAGGTCACATACTATTGCCTAAAAATCCCCCCCACAGTTAAAGGTTTATTAACAAACAATGAACGTTACAAAATTCAAATCTCCAACAACACTTTTTGCCCAACACAGTACCACTGTGAATTACATACGTTTCGCCACAACAACTAATTGATACTGACCTTCAAATCACCACAACCTTTCAGCAGACCTTCCTCTATAGATTTGATTTTATTCGCTGATAAATCCAATATTTTCAAATTTCTCAATGGATGAAATTCAGCCGTTGAGAAAATTGGATTTAGACTATCGCCCAGTAAATTGTTGGCCAAACGCAATCCGGTCAAAGTGTCTTTCAGACCTTCGAAGGCTTTCTCGGGTAGACGTCTAATGAGATTATACGATAAGTCCAAATCTTCAATGGGCAAGTCCAGAGTACCGAAATGCTGCAAAGAGAAATGAAATGAAGTTAATTAAAGTAAATACACGGGAAGAAAGTGTTTGTTTATATTTTTATAAATACATAAGAAAAACAAACATTAAGGTTGAGCAGCAAATATTATGAGCTCGTTTTTTTTGTATCAAATTTATTATTTATTTTAGCACCTTAAAAAGAAAGCGTAAATTAAGCCCCCTTTTGTTGTAATATGGGATGTGATTGTGTGAGTTTATAAATAAAAATGTAGAAAGTTTCTACATTGGCTTGTCCGCTCCAGTGAGATCTTCAGTGAGTCAATGGGTCGAAAGAAGTGTCCTCCGATAGAAGCATTGCACAGGGAGTATTTGTCGCCACATCCGGTTCATCTCATCCTGAGTTCATATCGTCGTCTGTTTTTGATTTTCTGATGTATTCTACTATTACTCATGTCTCCCAAATAGCTCAAGTCAATTTAATTCGAGGGCCAAAGAGGCTATGAGCCATTGTCCCGAATGTGAGTTCTTGAGGCAACGATTCTATGATTTGGCTGCTGTCATATAAATTTGGAAATGCAATGTTTTTCTTTTCAAAACTATTTATTTTCTAATATTTCTAAAAATACATTTTTAACATATTTTAAACAAATAAAATATTATGAATTTTATTTATATGCAATAATGAAAAATCTGCTAATTGGATTTTTCATAGTGCTCACGTTTAAAATGTAAAAGTGGCTAAAAGCTCGAATTATAGGGAATTTTGAAAACTTTTAATAGTAGCAATTAGTAATAATCTTTGAGGAAATAAACCGCACCAAACAGTAAAGAATACAGAGAACAGCCTCCTGCTGCTCTTCGCTTGAAATGCAGCTATTCTGTTTATTAACGTATTCATTTAGCCAAAAATGAGCCTCGCTGCTGAAGACCTTTTTCACAGAGCAAGGGTTTTTTTCTATTCTTGCAATGGCAAGGCAAATTTAAAATTCTTGAGATATATAACTCAACCTGGCAAACAGTCAATACTGGCCGTATCTGGACCCAGCTAATATGTGCTGCTCAGTTCTCCATAATCCTACCTGAATTTCCGAATGATAATTTCAAGTTATCTCTGCTTAAAATGAAAAAATAAAACATACTTTTGCTAGTGAACTAGAACCTTTTTTTTTTTAAATTTCATTTGTTACCAAGCTAGTTTGCTGTTCGTTTTCTGTTAAACATTTCACAAAGAAAGTGTAGCTCCATATTAGACCTAACAGAACTACTAATTACCCATGTTAATGTCGAAATGCTTTATGCTCGATCATACATTGATATGTATCTTTTCTTTTGTGTGTGTTTTGTACTTCTTCTGGCGAAGTGCTAATATTCTCAGGTATTTTTGAGCAAAACATATGATTTTGTTTCGCTTTTCACTTTCAGATGTATTTAGACCGAGTGAAAGTGTTTCTGTTTGTTGACTTTCATTCATATTTCTTTGTTTTCTCTGCTGTACTTCTTGTCTGCTTCTTTAAGTTATAATAATAATAACAATAAAAAAAGCAACAACTACAATATCTTTTACTTCAAAGTACTTGCTGGTTATTTTAAGAGCATTGGATAGACAGCAGGTGGGGCATTCACTGAGTTGCCACAAACCAAATACAAAACAGCATACGGACAGACGGACGGACGGACGGGCATTTGTATAAATATGAACAAAATGAAACTGTTGAATGACTAAGCTTAAAGTAAAAGTTTATTACACTGTGTTGTTGGTATTTTTTATTTTCAGCTGACACATGTTGCTCTTGTTGTTCCTTAATCGTGTCTAGCAACATTTTATAAATTAATTAATTTGGGTTACAACTTTTAATTTCTTTTCTGTGTGACAATGCCAAGGGAAATTGCTTTTCATTTTCATTTGTATCTATCTACTGTTATCTACTGGAATTTGGTTAATGCTCTTAGAGTTTTTTTTTTTAAATTAAATTAAGTGTGTATACTGGATACGAGTAATGCAATCATTATGAGCATGAAAATGTCTGTATTTATCAAGCTGACGTTGGTATTTAAATAACCTTGACTTTATTCGATTATCTGAAGCTATCTGTCTGTATGCAGGCATGTGTTATGGCAATTGTTTCACTTAATAGCTGCAGAAATCCGTTATGTTGTCCATGGCGGTATGTTAAAAACGATTTCTTTCACATTTGATGTTTATAGGGTGTTATTAAATAATTGGGATTTTTACCGAATAAAGCAATAATTTGAAGTTTGTCTGTTTGGAAAGAAAAACACTTTCGAATTATATACCTTTTCTTCTTTATACCAAATTTTCTAAAGAAACCAAATTTTCTATAGAAAATGATGTCAGGCGACAAATTTTCTATGTAAAATAATGTCGGGCGACAAATTTTCTATGTAAAATAATGTCGGGCGACAAATTTTCTATGTAAAATGATGTCGGGCGACAGATTTTCTATAGAAAATGATGTCGGGCGACAGATTTTCTATAGAAAATGATGTCGGGCGACAGATTTTCTATAGAAAATTATGTCGGGCGACAGATTTTCTATAGAAAATTATGTCGGGCGACAGATTTTCTATAGAAAATTATGTCGGGCGACAGATTTTCTATAGAAAATGATGTCGGTCGGCAAATTTTCTATAGAAAATGATGTCGGTCGGCAAATTTTCTATAGAAAATGATGTCGGTCGGCAAATTTTCTATAGAAAATGATGTCGGTCGGCAAATTTTCTATAGAAAATGATGTCGGTCGGCAAATTTTCTATAGAAAATGATGTCGGTCGGCAAATTTTCTATAGAAAATGATGTCGGTCGGCAAATTTTCTATAGAAAATGATGTCGGTCGGCAAATTTTCTATAGAAAATGATGTCGGGCGACAAATTTTCTATGGAAAATAATGTCGGGCGACAAATTTTCTATGGAAAATAATGTCGGGCGACAAATTTTCTATGGAAAATTTTCTATGTAAAATAATGTCGGGCGACAAATTTTCTATGTAAAATGATGTCGGGCGACAGATTTTCTATAGAAAATGATGTCGGGCGACAGATTTTCTATAGAAAATGATGTCGGGCGACAGATTTTCTATAGAAAATGATGTCGGGCGACAGATTTTCTATAGAAAATGATGTCGGGCGACAGATTTTCTATAGAAAATTATGTCGGGCGACAGATTTTCTATAGAAAATTATGTCGGGCGACAGATTTTCTATAGAAAATTATGTCGGGCGACAGATTTTCTATAGAAAATTATGTCGGGCGACAGATTTTCTATAGAAAATTATGTCGGGCGACAGATTTTCTATAGAAAATGATGTCGGTCGGCAAATTTTCTATAGAAAATGATGTCGGTCGGCAAATTTTCTATAGAAAATGATGTCGGTCGGCAAATTTTCTATAGAAAATGATGTCGGTCGGCAAATTTTCTATAGAAAATGATGTCGGTCGGCAAATTTTCTATAGAAAATGATGTCGGTCGGCAAATTTTCTATAGAAAATGATGTCGGGCGACAAATTTTCTATGGAAAATAATGTCGGGCGACAAATTTTCTATGGAAAATAATGTCGGGCGACAAATTTTCTAAAATGGTAAAGTTAAAATATAATTTCAAAATATCACGAACTCAAATATTCAGTTGGTCTCTAACATTAAGAAATTTCAAGGGTCATCAGAATTAAAATGACCATTCGACACTTTCGTGTAATTTTGAGGAATTACGAATTCTGTTTCATCTCCGAACTTAGTAACTTTGTACGGTTCTTCATCTTTATTTTCCTTTTCGAATTCCGATTTTAGCGATCAACAATTACAGTTGAACATTTTTGTTACAAGTGTTTGAATTACAGAGAAAAAGTTCATTTAGTGATGATAAGTTCTCTAACTCGATTTGTCCACTCTTGCATGTTTTTCATCCAGGAAATTCCTCTTCTTCCCCTTGACCACTTTTCTTCAATCTTAAGTTTGATAACAGTTTGGAGAATTCGTACCGTTCAGTAATAAATAAATCGAGTTTGATTCCTAAGTCGTTCGTTTGCACATGTGTTTTCCATTAACGCTAGTTTTACAGAAGTAATAATATTATTATATTTACCCAATTTAATTCATTGTTAAATATGTATGTACTTTTTTTACAAAATCTGTTATTTATATTTAAATTTAATTTTCACATTCAGAATAAACCAACATCAACACAAAAACTAATGACAACAAATCGTAGAATTGTAAAATTGTCTTACCTGTGTAGGTAAAACCTGCTGGCCACTAAAACGCTGAGAATACGATACGATGGGAGCACCGTATGGCAACTGTGGAGCTTCACCATGAAATACCGCACGATCACAATCCATGGCCACTGCGCCAAGTTGTCCCGTTGAGCCAAAGGCAACAACATTGCATCTGTTTAAGAGTCAAACAAAAATGAAGAAGAAATGAAATAAAAAAACAATACACACATAAAAACGGCGATGAAAAACCAATGAAAATTCTGTTAGTCAACAACAACAAAAACTTCAATCTATTGAAAATCAATCTGCCATAGGCGGAAATTGTTTGTTGTTGTTTTCATTCATTCAAGTTTTTGTTGTTGTTGTTATTCGGATTCTTTAGAATTTTTATTGCTTCTATTAGCATAGTTAGTCAGTTAGTTAGTAATGTATGTGTGTGTGTGTGTGTGTCTGTGATGCTGTGACGGTGACAGTGACAGTTAACCGCTTCAGTTGATGTGACGGTCTGTTGGCGGCTGTCGTTTCGTTTGGTCGTTTGTTGCGTTTTTGCCGTTGGTCGAGTGTCTTGTCCATCGATTATACACACCTGCAGGGTAAACGCAAAGCTGGACTTAATTCTGGACATGGCCGCCAGGCTTTGATCTGTGACAAATAGAGTAACAACAGCAAGAATATGCTTAAGTGTCGTATTCGTTGGATGTGCTGTCGCTGATGGTGGTTAAACATCTGCGGGAGAGACAATAGAGAGGAAAACAACCATAAATATTTTACACAAATTATAATTTTAAATTATATTAAAGAGATATTGAATAATTTCAAAACTTGTTATATGTATGTATTGGCAATAAATCAAAGAAATCTTGTTGGTGGAGAAAAATAAAGGTCTTTTGTTTGGAATTTTATTTTATGAGAAGAAACAGGGTTCAAAGAAAATGACTTTTCACAAAGAGGCATACCATTAATAATGAAAAGCAACATCAGCCAAACGACCACCACTAGCACGCTTACAGGACCATATCCTTTTCATGAAATTTTCCATAACCAAATCGATAGCCTCACGGTCTTCAATCGACGCTGGACTGTTGACGTAGACCATATCTTTCACGTGGCCCCAAAGGAAGAAGTCGCAAGGCGTTAAATCACAAAGTCTCGGTGGTCAATTGTGATCACCTCTTCGAGAAATAACACGATCCGGAAACTTTTTAGTTTTGCAAAATGTTCACCATTTTCGTAGTAAATTTTAATAATTTCAATGTATCGTTCCATTTTTAGTAATGGCGTAGTTTCTACTTGTCAAATGTCAAGGAGTAAAAGCTTTAAAAGTGCCAGCTACCGAAATACCGGGTGATCCAAAATAACACCTCTTGTTGGAGAAACCTGTATAATTTTCAAAGTCGGAGTACTCGTATACGGAGTACCCTCAACCACCCAATCGTCAATTATGAATTTACTGGCCAACTCCTAAATACACTTCCCCTTAATTTGGTATCGAGCACAACCAATCGAATGTGGAATAATCTTCTACCTTCTGCCTCACATGATTATTAAAAATGCAGCGCCGGTAATTTCTCTGTTCGTTTCTGGAGTTTCTGTCTTAAGTCTTCTGTTTCATCACAAAATACGTTTTCCATTTTAAACTAAGCTCTATATGTGGGGGGAAAACAGAGTTAGTTGTTGTTAAAGTTTATTGTTTAATAGCTGTCGTCTACGATTGTACCAATTAATAAAAATGAAGACCATTTAAAGCGCCTGCAATTCGTTTCTTCCTTCATTGCTAACCCAGACGAGTTTGTGCCTTAAGTCTTTCGTGTCATACTTTTACGAATTTTGCCTCCAGGTCTATCTAAGCTGTTACTTACTTATTTCCCTTAACATTCCATGAAGGAACTGACGGGGAACTTCTCTCGAATTAGTGAGCTGTGCACGAATACTTTGTATACTCACTGACCGGGACCTACTATTTAAAGCCGGCTCCGAAATGCTAATGCTTTTCTAGAAAAGTTGTACATGGCTGTGAGATTACCTCTCTTATTTGTAAAGGCGCCAGCATTTACGAGATGAAAAATGTTTTATGATCTCACCAGGTTTTGAACCAGGGTATACTTGTGTGTATCGCACACACTACCTACCACACCACGGTCGTTGTAAGCTCTTTTTGTGGAAAAAAACAGAGCCAGTTGTTGTTTAAGTTAATTTTTTAATAGCTGTCGTCTACGATTGTATCAATAAATACAAATAAAGACAGTTTACAGAGCCTGCAATTCGTGCGTTCCTTCTTTGATAACCCAGTCGAGTTTGTGTCTTTTGCCTTTTTTCCAAAAAAAATACATCCAACTATTGTATAATTTTATTGTTTTTGTATATTCTTGACACCATTCTTTGCCCCATTATTACTTTGATGATTCTGATTAATTGATTTCGTTTCCCAAAGAAATAAAATTCATTAAAGTTTGGGAAAGAATCCATCAGCCAGCAGTCCAGTATTTCCATATTCGATTAAATGTGTTGAGTTAATGACTTCTCATTGTGCAAAGGTGTCGATGTGTGTCTGCTACTCCATAATTTTATTTACAACACCAAACAGTTCCCAGCGAGAACTTTATGGACTTTGGGTTGCTCCGTTATTTTCATTAGACATTCACTATGATTTCGAAAAAAAAAAAAAAACGTGTACGGGCTATGAATATTAGTTAGCCGGTGTGTGATTTTGCGCTTGATGGGCCAAAGTAATTGTATGTCTACAGAGGAGACTACATCGTGCTCACAATTGATGCAAAACGAAGCGTAACAACAGTACCCGACATGGCATAAGAAAGTAAAGCTATGACGAGCGATGGTCAGTGATGATGAAGCAGATGATCATGAGCTTTGGAATTTCAAAAAAGATGGTTTTAAAGTGAATTTCAATTGGTGGGAGTTTCTGCGGGTTTATTAGTTTTTTTTTTTGTTGAGACTTGCAATGAACTTTTTTGTATTTAAAAAATGATTTTTACGAAACCTGACAACATGACTTTGTTAAGGTTATTGCTGATTTCAAGATATGTCTGTACTGTTTTTATTTCTTGGGCTAAATTAACAAATCTTCTTTGTTTCATTATATGTCTTTTTCGTTTCTCCCTTCCCTTCCCCCGCTTGTTTTGTGCAACTATTAATCATCGGTGGTAACTTAAGCTGACGGTTGCCATTGTGAAACCGTTCAAAGTTTGACTTGGCGTTACGGTTTTCAGTTTTCTCACGTGTTTTATGGGACAGTGGGAGGAGGAGGGTACACCCTCCTATTGGATTCACATAAAATCATGTCACATCTTTGTTTGGTTTTTGTGTGTTTTTTCCACAGCGACATCATAATTAGTGCAAAAGTGACAGTTTCAAAACAAAGAGAAAAAAAAAATGCAACAAAATAAAGACCATAACTTGGAAATTTTAAATAAAAACGAGAGTTCATTTTGGTTTCGAGTTTCTTATCTTTCAGAAAATGTGTGACGTGCTTCAGGCATTTTTATAATACATATTATGGAAATTATGGCAAGATATGATTTGGCGAGGAGGGGAGATTTTTCTAAGATAGACTTGGTTACCGGTTTATTTGCATATTAAACATTTAGGTCTGGTTTATAGTTTCGATTCAAATGGGTTAATATAAATCGTTGAAGAACACGTGCGGATATTTTTATACACTTTACCATACGAGTGATACCTACAAAAAAGAAAAGAATAGGGCCGATTGCTATTAATTATATATACTATTTTACAGTATATACTATTTTATGATATTGTGCGTTATTTTCGATTCTGTGAAAGTGACAGTTCTCTATATTAAATTAATTTATCCTAATAGTGGGGGACCATTTACAGCGATGGCAAATAATTCAATGGTTCACGGAATTGAATGTCGCGGATTTTTGTCAGGCTACGCTATTGGGCTTTCTTTCTAATCTGATTGGAAAATGTCGCAGATGAACGTGGCTACATCTGTATAAGACGAGCTAAACCATTAAGCCATAGGGTGTCTCAATAAACAAATTACTTACAGTTCTATTTCTGTGACAATAATATTTAACAGCCGATTTACAGTTTACAATTTGTGCAATGGGTGACTGAGCAAAGTGAAAGGAGTTACACTGATTTTGGTCAAATGACGTGATTGGCCTATACTTTTTTGAAAATTAGGTGGGACATGCTGCAGATGAATGCTGAGGAGGCAAAACTGAGCGAGTACGATCACTTTTATTTCTGGATGCTATGAAATTTCTTTCGCCTAGGAATATTCGCATTATCAAAGTTGTTCAAAGTTGTCAATGGCAAGGATTGAGGTCCATGGTACGGATTTTGTTTAGGTGCCGTAATTGAGCCTTAATTCTTTGTGACTGAGGAAGGAAATGACCTTCGTTGCAGGAAAAGGAAAACATAGTTCTGGTGACATCAACTGGTCGGTATACATTGTTACGATATGCGGAAGAACATCGCTACCAGCCATGAACCACATGCACTTTATTTGAGCCATAATTTCCATATCAAATCGCAATTTCCCGAATGCAGATCGTGGGATTTCTTTCATCACCGGTTTCCGAAATCTCTATCCAAAAATAAAGCACAAACAATGCTTGTGCTCGAGGTTGAAATCCAAAGCGTGATCGGTGAGATATAACACCTTTATTCTATCAATGTCCCATTTGTATTAAGGACCAGTATAGGCGTCGAATGAAACGTATCCAGTATGGGACATGACATGAACGTAGTTAAGCGCATCAACATACAGCGATATAGCCCTCTGGGCATTATCGGTTGAATGAATTCAGACAATCAAGTAAGAAGGATCTGTGAGGAACACCGACAACATTGTCATCATGTAATGAAATATTGCATAGTCCATTTTCCGGATATTTTATTTCATAATTAATTGCATCTTTTCAAATTAAATAAAAACAAAAATATTATTAAAATAAAATAAAATCTGGAATCTCAACGTATTATGTTGGCAAAGAATCTCAACCTACCAATAGACAAACTAAAATACGGCTTTAAGTTGATCGTTCCCCTCACCAGCAGTAGATGAAAATCCCATAAACTTAAAATCCAGAATAAATTAATATTCCTGGTCTTCCACACTACATGTGTAAAAAAACATGCCAAGTGCGGTTGGAGTTTTTGTAGTCTGACGGTGAACTGACCGTCCTTTAAGTCGAAACGATTGTATTAACATTATCGGTACAGAAATAGTTGTATTATAGTTACATTTGGCACCTAGGGGAGGATAGGATATCAATCCCATAATAGTAGGATATCCAGCTAATTGGCAGATCACATACTTCCCCCCCTTAAATCCCAGACATTGTTTTAGTGTCTGTTAATATAATAATCACCGGTTCTTTTCATGCGAATCACACACACTCGTACAAATGTCTATGGATATTATATTCGTCTGTGATATTCGAAACGTTTTTTTTCTTTTGGTTTTTGTTTCCTCCATCGTATTATGTTGACTCATGTGATAAATGAGTCTTTTTGTGTAATTGCTGTTGTTGGTTGGTCGGTTGGTTGGTTGGTGTGTATGTAAAACTAAATATGATTATAACATTATTCATAGCGGTTTTGACGTTTTGTGTCATGTTTTTACGCTCGTTTTTCTTTATATTTGTCTCTGATATCTTTTTACGAACTTGAACTTGGCAAACGGGTATTCGGTAGTTTAATATTCGGATTTTGTTAGAAAGATAGTGACAAATACCACAAAGACCACTGCGGCTAGATGTTTTTTTGAGCACAAAAAGGTGTGTTTTGTTTGAAAATACTATTAACAAAAGGCCTTCTTATTGGGTTCGGTAAAAATTGGTTTCTGTTAATTATCACAATTGATTAGATTATTCATTTAAGAAAAAAAAAACATATGAATGTGATAGATTGGGGGGGGGGGGGGGAGTTTTGATTCGTTTAGTGAGTTTGCCAAAGAAAACGAAAAACTTGTGCGACGAACTGGATTTCGGAAGTATTTTGTTTTTTTCTTTACCACATAAGTGAATTATTAATAATCATGTGAAATCATATACATTAACCAAATTTAATGATTTCAACTAATAATTCGTTAGTGCATATCCGGTCTTTGATGTTTGCTGTTTTGTCCATTTAACTTAAGATTTAGAATTAATTTTTTTTTTATTGGAACTAACCTTTCAAATGCATTTTTCAGATGTTTCTGTCATATTTCCCTGTCTGCTTGTTTTTGAAGGGCTTGTTTTTAGTTTAGTAATTCAATTTTCAAAAACTCACCATGTTATTGAAAATGGATGCATGTCACATAATAACGAGTTATAGTGGAGGAGTTTTCAAAATTTTTGAAACAAATGCGGTAGGCCTTTATTGACGAAATTCCTTAAGAGTCTTGCGGAAAATGAGTTTATATTAAACAACAGTAGGTCGGGCGTGTCACATTTTTTAAGTGATTTTTGTATTGTGCCTCAACTTTTTGAGGAGTGAGATACAAAATATTTTCACGTTTAGAACACACTAATGAAGGGTGTTTTTTAAGGGACACACTAATGAAGGGTGTTTTTTTAGACGTATGGTTTTCGAGAAGAAATTAAACGCATATAATTTAATGTCATGGCCAAGAATTTATATTTTTTTTATATGACAAATAATTTTCGGCACGCGAACGAGCGGCTGTAAAATAAATCCAGCTGAGAGGTCCAATTTTCGACCACTTATTGCAGCATTTGGGGCCGTATGTCAGCAATAACGCTCCGAATATTCTTTTCCGAGGCCTTTATCGTGTCGGGCTTTTGTAATGATAGGTCCTTACCGGGTAATGCAAATGATAATGACCAGGGCTGTGGAGTCGGAGTCCAAGTCTGACACATTTGCCCGTAGTCTGGAGTCGAGAAATTTGCTCGACTCCGAGTTTTTGCTTACATTTGCCATAAAATAGGAAAAAATAAATTTAAAATATTTTTTTTTTAAATTTGAAATATTTTCGATTACTTTAGCGAAGCACAGCATGAGGTAGAGTCTAAAAATAGTGGACGGAAATATGTTTTTAAAATTTTGTTATAGAATAAACGGAAGTCGGAGTCGAAGTCAAGCAATTTTGGGTCGACTCCACAGCCCTGGTAATGACATCTATCCATTGACATGTACTTATGACATCCGCTTAAGGAATTTTTACTAGGATGCTTTTATTTTATTTCTATCAAAGAAATACATAGATTAGATTAAAAATAAACCTTCGTGTATTATCGACATAGCCTCGATGGCGCAGTAGGCAGCGCGTAAGTCTCATAATCTTAAGGTCGTGAGTTCGAGCCTCACTCGGGGCAATGTTTTTTTGTTTTCAATTAAATAATCATTATTTAGAACTAGTAAGTTGTAATGCGCCCATGGCGCCCGTTAAAATATGGAAAAAAAATGTTGTTGAAAAAAAAAATTTTGTTGAAAAAAAAAAATGTCGTTGAAAAAAAAAATGTTTCTTGAAAAAAAAATTTTTCTTGAAAAAAAAAATTTTTGTTGAAAAAAAAATTTTTGTTGAAAAAAAATTTTTTGTTTAAAAAAAATTTTTTTTAACAAAAAAAACACAATTTCTGTACAAAAATAAAATATTATTTTGTTTATTATTATTATTTATAGAATTATAGAATGCCTATTTAAATTCCTACGTACTGTTCCTACTGTGAATCAGTGTCGAGGGTAAATATATATTAAGATTATTAATGCCCATCAATGTTCCAAAATTTTGATGCAATAAAGTCAATTAGAAAGAGATTATTATAAATTAATCTATGATTGGTCAAAAATCATTTGTTCTATGAATATTTCCAAGTCTATCCCACGTCACCACAAGATTGCATTGTCGCAGTAGCTCGTAAGTCTATTATTTATTTGCCAGAAACTCAGTAAGACTTTTTTTATTTGCGATAAAATGTGTACTCTGCCAGAAGTTATTTGTGCGTTTCTTATTATTTTTTTTTAGCAAAACTTTTGTATCAATCGCTTTTGAAAGCATTTACCAAATGTAGGGCAAAGGAAACTACAAACAATTTCTTGAATTTCCCGAGTTTCGAACACACAATCTCACAGAGCCAAAGCTGTCCACTAAGCCACAGATATAGTCCTAATCAATTAACAAATATGTACTGTATTGTACACCGTAGAACCCACACATTTATAGCCTCGATGGCGCAGTAGGCAGCGCGTAAGTCTCATAATCTTAAGGTCGTGAGTTCGAGCCTCACTCGGGGCAATAATTTTTTTTTTTTGGTTTTATTTTGATTGTGAAAAAATATAATAATAAAAATTCGACAACTTGTCACTTAAAACAACGCCAAGTTCGACCGGGTCGAATCTTATATATGTCCGACAGAAACAGCACGCATATTGTTGTCAAGTCAAATAAAACTTTAAGTTTTTTATTTCGATTTATGATGTTTATTTCTGATAGCTTCTGAAGTATTTTTTTTTTGTAAACAAAAAAAGTTATAGCGATTTTACATATCTACAAGTTTTTATCCAAAAGAAACCGACACTAACTAATTAGCAGCAAAGAATGTTAACATATTCAGGGTCACAATAGGATTGTAGTCACTTTAATAAGTTCAGACGCTTAAGTCTTGTACGTGAGCAGATGCATTACATTTTCATGGACTTGGTATTTCGACTAAGAATGATAGAAAGAAAGATTACGCCATGCGCATGATTTCCCATTAGATGACGTCGTTTTTCCCTTGTAAGGGTTGCCAACTCTATTTGTATGTACAACGAGTGACAAGTTTCAGATGCAAACACAGCGTAAGAACTATTGTTGGCAACGCTGCAATTGAAACCACTTCGCCTATCAGCCAATAGGAATACACTACGCGTGACGTCATTCGATCAACCTGCGCAGAACTATTTTTTTTCTCTGCGCTGGATGGCGTAATCTTTCTTTCTATTATTCATATATTTCGAACGGAGTCTGGGTCGAAGATTCTTAGTGCCCCAAGAGTTGTTTAGCATTACAAATGTAACAATTTGGTGTCAATTACTCAAAATCGACAAAAATTTACTTGTTTCTGAAAACCACAGAAATATTGTATATGAAACAATACTTTATAAATACTTGATTTGGTAAAAAAAATAAGTTATTTAGTATCAATATATATAAAACTAGTAAGTTGTAATGCGCCTATGGCGCCCGTTAATTTGCTTGAGAAAGTATTTGTTACTTAATTTTAAAAATTTTGTAAAAAATATTTTGAGAAAACTATTTTGTAAAAAAAAATTTTGAAAAAAAATAAAATTTGTGGAAAAAAAATTTTTGGTGAAAAAAAAAAATTTGTTGAAAAAAAAAAAAATTTGTTGGAAAAAAAATTTTTGCTGGAAAAAAAAATTTTTGCTGAAAAAAAAATTTTGCTGAAAAAAAAATTTTTTGTTGAAAAAAAAAATTTTGTGGAAAAAAAAAATTTTTCTTGAAAAAAAAATTTGGAAAAAAAAAATTTCTTGAAAAAAAAATTGGAAAAAAAAATTTTTTGTAAAAAAAAATTGGAAAACAAAATTTTTTGTAAAAAAAAAAATTGTAAGAAAAAAAAAATTTGGGGAAAACACAATTTCTGTACAAAAAAAATATTATTTTTTTTATTATTATTATTTATAGAATTATTATAGAATGCCTATTTAAATTCCTACGTACTGCGTGACAGAGTCAGTGAATCAGGGAATCAGTGTATCAGTGAATCAGTGTCGAGGGTAAATATATATTAAGATAGGTCACCCTACACACCAAATAGTTGGTGCCGTGTTGTCATGGTGTCCGATCGAAACAGCATGCACATCCAGCGTCGACTGTATTTGCCATAATATGTCATTGATCAAGACTCTGTATCGCTCACCGGTCACAGTAACCGACGTACTTGAACACAACTGGGGGGTATGTGGTGCCACAACTATGCGGGGATTTTGCGGTTCCTTAGTGAATTAGTAAGGTCGGTAATGGAATCATAGTCAAAATATGAAAGGTACATCAGACGAAACTTAAATTTGTAAAGAACATTTTATTATAAAATATTTATGTACGCAATTTAGTACTGCTTATTAAATGGCAACTGATTTTCTTTAAACGCACGAAAATTAACATTTTATTTTCCAGATATTTTTAATAGTATTTGTGTTGCATAGTGTAATATTACGAAAAAGTGTATTGTTGAATTTTGTTTTGTATGTTATAGAAATTAACGGTTCTATGCAAAATACCTCAAATGAGAAGTGCCCCAAGAAAAAAATTAGGAATGCCTCCAATAAAGAATCCCCCCAAAATAAATGAAAAATCCCCCCAAAAGCCCAAACAATTCTGAAAAATTACCCAATGTGAAATGCCCCAAATATTATGAAAAATACCCAAAAACAAAATACAACAATAGATTTTTGTGATACGGAAAAAGTGTATTTTTAAAAAAAAAAATCAAAAGTATGAGGAATGGCCCCAAATTCTGAAAAAAATCCCCCAAACAATTTATGAAAAATTACCCAAATGCGAAATCCCCCGAAAAATACAACAGTAGATTTTGGTAATTTGGAAAAAGTGTATTTTTTAACAAAGAACCGGCACAAAATTTTTGGTGATTATTCATTATGCAATATCACCCCCAACCTAAAATGTGAAAAAAAAATGAAATATTACCTAAAAATTATGAAAAACTCTTCAATTTTTTTTTCATTATGAAAAATCCCCTATTTTGTATTATATTTTTTTGGGGGAATTCTTACTTTTTTCGGGATCATTTTCATTTGGGGCATTTTTCATAGTCAGTGGGTCAATGGCAAATTTGCCAATAATATTCTACAGTTTGTAAACGAAGTTTACAGTTTTATTACTTTATTTGGAGTTAGTACATTTTCGCAAAGTTAATGTTGCTGTAGCACCAGCAAAACCATTTACTTTACCTCAAACCATCACAATAGAAATCAAAAGAGTTAAGCAACAAACTTGTGTTTTTTTTTTGTCTACAAATGGCAAACAATGTTAACAATGAACCACGGTTGGAGAGAGAATAATTCTTAAATAACGTTGGTTAACTTCCTACAAAATAAGTAATATTTCGTAAACCGAAACCATTTGTGCATTGTCATAATACTCATTATTTACTTTTTTTGTTTTATTCAGTGTTGCGAAATCAATCATTTGCATGTAGTTTTTTTTTTGCCAATTAACAACAGCCACCGCTAAGTATTTCGGCACAGCTCCATGCCATTATTACTTGTATTTCAAACCCCCATTCCCTTGGACAAAAACTATTTTTTTTTTCATCTTATGGTAAGTATTAGATAATTATACATTTTGGGAAAAAAGTTCAACATTTCATATTATTTTGGCTTTGGCATGCAAAATTGCCTAATTAAACACTTGTTGTAAATTATTAAAACAAACGAGATGTAGCGTACAGAGCTCGCTTCCGGGGAATGTCATCTATTCGTAGTTGCATTAACTATAATTGTAAGCCAATAGTCAATAAAAACCTATGCAGGATGTTCATATGTAAGCAATAATCTTGTTTTTATTGTTAACCTGATGCCAGCGAATGGATGTGTGTATTCGGATAAAGGAAGAACGAAAATCAACGGAAGTGTTTAATGGCACGTTATATTAGAAGTGAGATTGCAGTTGTGATTGTGTTTACAAAAAAAGGGGAGAAAATAATCCCGATTTAATGGGTCGGATCAATGGGGAACATGTGGAATTGTTCAGGGTCTGGAATACAAGTAGTTTCAAATTCTTTACAGACAGAGAAGATACATGACAATTCAGTGTTAAAATCAGACTTTCTGAAACAGACCCCAAAGCTACATTTTTCTACTGAGGCCAATCAAGAATATTTTGGGTAATTTTTCCTTTTCAGTTGGGGTTATTTTTCTATGAAAATTTTAGTTTATTTCTCATTAAACAAATAACCAGATTTTGTTTTTAAATTTTTGCGCAATTTTTCCTTTTGCATAATAAAAAATGACCGCAATTCAATATCGAAAATTTCAAAATTAATTTTATTGTGGGTTTTGACTCAAAAAGTTTGTGGGGTCATTTTTCATAATGCAAGTTCTACATTTTGGGATATTATTTTTTTTTTTTTTATTTTTTGGAGATTTGGTCACTTTGGATTGGTCTAAATTTCAAAAGTATCCCGAAATTGGTGCCATTTGTCATTTCTTGAGTTGGGGTTATTTTTCAGGGAGCCGTAAAATCATCAGAGGCAAAATTAAATATTAGCCAAACAGGGAAATGGTTCAGGGTCTGGAAAAGCAGAGTTGCAAAACTTTATAGAAAGGGGGGAGCAAAAAAAAAAAAAAAAAAAATACGGATGTACTCATTCATAACTGGAATGGAATTTCACAGGGGGAACAAAGTAGAGAAGTCAGTGAATATTTTTTGGTACCTTAGTCATTTGGAATTGCTTGATAACACAATTTCAGAAATTATTGTGAAAAACCGTAGAAAAATATGACATTTTACGTTTTTTTGACAATTTTGTTGTTTTGATCAGGATGTTGTGGTTTTTTTGATTTTATCTCAGTGCAAATTAATTAATTAAGATCTCAAAATATGCCGAAGAGGGATAAGCAATATTTCGAATAGTTCACGAGATATAGACATAGGAATCAGTACATGTTTTTTTTTAAAAAATTTACTAAAATCCACCCCTTCAACAATGAATTAAAAAAAAAACCTTTGCTAAAAATTCAATAACCATCAAGCGTTTTTCCTCTACCATCATAAGGCGTCTATGTTCAAGATTTTAGTGCTAAAAGTAAAAGTTCGTTATTGTTTCTGTATAAACTTATTTGTGGTCCTATTAAGTGTCGGATCGTCTTCTCAACAGCGTTGATTTGAAAGATCCTACTAGATTACTTGTCATCGAAGCAATTATTTAAATTTTTAACCCATGAGGTCCATGAGGGAAATTAATTATTTTATATATAAAAATTTTATTTCGATATTTCATGTCCATTAAGTAAATTTATCGATTTGTTGAATTCAATATATTTTTAAGTAAATGTGTACGCAAGTCTGTAAGATTTATGCAGCTTAGATAAATGAATATACATACAAATAAATACATTAATATTGATGAAACATTAAGGCCCATTAATTCGGCACTGCCTCATGATAATATTTATCTCCTGTGTTTTCTTTCCAACACAATTCTTCACTTATTCATTTCCCACTTTATCCACATCTCTGCTACTACAGCAAACATAATAGTTTTAATGTGTAAAACTTTCCTACTGAAAATGATTGTCAGGCAATAAAAAAAAAGCGTTAAGAGCCTTACAATGAACGCCACAAGGAAGACTCATATTAAAAATGCAATTATACTAAATGGTCAGTGTTTTTTTTTTCTGCCTTAGTATTGAAGAGTATTAAAACAAAAACATGTACAATAAACCAATTAATATAATTGGCTAGCTCTCGTAATATGACTACAAAAAAAAACAGACTTTTGGTCACTGCCGCCAAAAGAAATAATAAAGTAATTCAACCAACATTTCACATAGCAATTCATTCAAAATATAACAATAGGCAGCCTAGGGCAATGACTCATTAAAAGGGGAACGATAGTTATGTCATGAACACATAATTTAATGTTTTTTAATGAAATCGTATTTAAGAAAATGTGACTTCATCAGTTTAATTGGATAACCAAATCAGAAATTCGGCAATTCTCAGAGGTAAAATCAGATTAACTTAATATATGTGTGTATCTAGATTCAGAATTCAAATCTGTTGACATTGGCCAACCCTTTACCACCTACTCGAATTCAGGATTGTAAAACATGTGCAATAATTCGTGTTGAATAGAAAAGGGACAATACTTTACAATACTGCGATGAAAGCACTGTCAGGCATAATACAAAATTGTCTTTTTTTTACTACATACTATCTAAGCTGTTAAGTCTGTCAAGTTTTTGTAAATGTTGTCCATTGATTGTTTGCTCTTGTTAACCTCACTCTTTGTCTTTAATAGTGCGAAGTTATCACTTCTGTAGACATGCCAAACAAAATATATCTGGACAAACAAACTATATTTATACCCTCACCCTAGGGGTAGGAGGGTATATATCATTGGATACGACCTAAAAGTGTAACACATAGAAATATTCACATTAGACTCCAGTTGTCTTCCAACCAAATTCGATTCATGACTTTCTAAGTTGTTTGAACCATGTCCGCCTGTCCTGCTGGAACGCACGATACATTTTAAAAATTTTACATGGGTCAATATTTTCCCAAAACGACTTATGGGATTGCATATGGGCTAAATGGCCACACCCCTTCGGGTACCTCCCATACAAATCTGCTATTTCGCCCACTTTAGAAATCGTGTAATAAAATCAATATGCTTAACGCGATCTTTCACCAAATTCTGTATTTAGTAAAGCTATAGAGAAGTCTGGAAGTCTGGCCACTTCCCTTCGGGTACCTCCCATACAAATGTACCATTCCGCCCCCTTAGAAATCGTGTAATAATATCAATTCGATTAACGCGATCTTGCCCAAATTCTGTATTTATTAGAGTTATAGAGAGACAAACATTTGGACAAAAACTTGGAAGTCTGGCCACTCCCCTTCGGGTACCTCCAATCTATCAAAAGAGGTTTTTATTATTTGGTCGGCAAACACATTTCCTCCTTCTATGGTCGAATTTCTTAACTGTTGCTCCATTTTTGTGTCGCTTTTTGTACCCATTTATTTCCTTTTACTGCCATCCACTCTTACTAATTAATTTTGAATAGTTTTCCCCATTCTTTTACATTTAACCCGATCTGACAGTGTTTCTTCCAAACTGTTGTTCGTTCATAACAAAAAGGGACTAGATTATGTTATCCCATTTTACAGCATTCCCGATTTTGCGGATTTGTAACATTTTAAGGAAACTGTTAGGTTATAAAATGAAATTAGGGTGACCAAACTCTTACAGGAACCGACAGTAGGTAAGTTGAAAATATGTATATATTAATGCTGGAAGACCATATATATTAACAGGGATCTAGTTGTATCCTGAAACTAAACAAATATATTCTTCCAGAGTAAGGAGGACTCATCATTCATTGACATTGGTTTCCATTTCTTGACGATACAAGTCTTGAAATATTTATAAGAATTGAGTTCATCAAGTTTGCCACCTTAGATCTCACACTGTGTTGGTACAGGTTGGCCTCCAGGAAACACTTGTAAAAGCCTCTCTCCTATACAAATAATAGTTTTTTCCAAAATTCTTTTGCAATCGTTTCAGTAGTTTTGTAGATCTATATTTATTATTTTTTTTTAGTCTATTAAACTTTCTATAGGGAGATGGTCTTGTAAACATTTTATGAGAATTTGATATTCACTCAGATAGAGTATTCCTCGTGGCATTAATGAGTACGAATTCTTATTTGGGAAGTAACTGTGGAAATGTGTGTGTGTGTTTTGTTTGCTGTAGCCATTGAACACCCACGCACGCACAATGCTCGTCCATCTATTTCAGCCACTTTCAGGCCGTTAATACGAATATAGTAAACTAGTTTAAGCCATTTTGGTTGTTCTTTTCGTTTTAGTTTCAACGTTTTTCGCTTGTTCCAACGATATTATGGTCAATGACAATGACGTGACGTGGTTGCGGCGGTGGTGGTGGTGGTAACTGGCCAAAGAGTGTTAAAATGTATTTGTTGTTGCTGATATTTCATTGAAGTGTTTCTCGACAGTTGCATTTCATCAACGGTAACGATGGATGGCGGCAGCCACACCACGACCACCAACCACCAACCACCACCACCACAGTCAACGGCAGCAATTGCAGGTGGTTTTGTCTGTTTTGTTGTTGATGTTGGTTTACCCCACCTCTCTTGTTGGGGGGCTATTGACGTAAAGGTGCCGTTGTTGCTGCTGCCGCTGTTTCCACTTCTGATGTTGATGTGAGTGTTAGTTTTGCTGTAGTTGTGGTTTGACCACCTATTGCTAAGACTCAAAATGTTACTGCAAACTGGTTGATTTAACTAAAATGGGATTTTATTGTTATGCACATACATACATTGTACACAATAGACGTACATATTTACTTAGACAAGTGTCTGTGTGTGTGTGTGTTTATTATTGATAGTTGTTGAAAAATCCATTTAAAGATTTACTTTGATGAAATATGTGCCTTCAAATGTGTGGAACGTATTTTTAAGGTAACACAAACTCAAAACTCAACAATGTTGGTCTTTAGCTGCAGCTATGGTTCGCCAGATAATTCAGTTGATTTGAAGTGCATAACACCAACACGAACATGCCAACGTTGGCATAAATTTACGCGCTTCAAGAAAAATGCTAAGAATTCAATATGGCCGTCTAATTACATTTGGCTGAATATTTGAGTACTGCACCAAATTAGAATTCTGTTCATATCAAGGTCACGATCAAATGGTTCAGGTTTTATGGTTTTTTTTTTAAAGTTAAATTTTTTCATAGTTGTTTGTATGAGTATCATGCAGCGTTAGGCCATTCTGATTATTCCTGTATGCCATTTGTTTCGAAACTATTTTTAAAATTAAATTGGTTTCAATGTTTTGCATACTAATCGTTGGCAGTCGATGGGAGTTTATACGCAGTTAAGTGCAATGCAATTAATATTGGAAATTGTGTGACCTTGACAATTGAAAAAAGATTATTTTGAAGCTTTCGATTGGTTTGCTCTCAACGAGAAAATATGCGGTAATAAATATAATTCTTCGAAACTGATTACAATCGAATTTATAGCGGATGTGTAGCATATGGAGGAAAAGGAGTTAGGTTTTAGAAAATAAGTTCTTTGTCCAAATTGTGGCGAGAAAATATTTCATAATAAAACTATAATTCTCTGAAACTGCTAAACCAATTGCAAATGTATAATGGGGTTATATCACTAGACCCAGACTTTTAGAAATACAGCGTGTATTTGTTTTTGTCAACACTGGTTGAGACACACAGTGATCAAACCTCGGTTGTAACGCAGTTTTTTGAGCTTGTACATTTTAGAAATGTGAAGAGTATGGAATTGATCATGTTTTATTTTACCTTTACTACAAGGTTTTATTTTGTTTTGTCGAACTTGCTCCATGTTAGAGAATTTTCTATTTAAAGGCCATCTTGGAAGAGCAAATTTATTATGAAAATTGTGCTTTTCTTCATATAGAGAAAAACTGAACTAAAAATCATGGGATTTACATTCATAGCCAGCGATGCCATATGGCACAGACAAAAGGATTTCGTAAAGTTAAAAATGTCAAGGGATACGAACTCAGGACCCCATTGTGATAACATATATATATTTTTTTTTTAAAAATGTCTTGGTTAGTTATACTTATACAGCCCGTTTTTATAAAACGTATACGTCTGAGACGAACAGAGACGTCTGTAGAATCCAATAAGCCAATACACACAAAAGCCAATTAGACTTTTAACAGAGACTTTCGTGTTACAAAAACCCAATCTGACGAAACGGAATTTGTTTTCGTTATTTTAAGTAAACGAAAGACCCATTCGTTTTATAAAAAACAGACTGTAAGTCTTTTATAAACAAACCGACTTCTCTCAAATCAGTGAGTTGTGAACAATATAAGTGGCCGGCTTCGAGCGGCTACTGTTTTTCAACAGATGTCTTGCAAGGCTTAGGCTCGGTCAGGTTAGGTTTGACTGTAGACTGCCAAAAAATAGAAAAAACATATTCCTTGTCCCCCGCTGAACCATCCTAAGACCTACTCAATCGATCCGATCGTGTGGTCCCTAAAGAAACAAGGAGAGGCAAAAGATGAACTCTTACCCCTGTAATGCAGTATCCGCTAGTTACAACCTTCCAATTACACTTGGCCTGTTTCGACGGCTACAACAATGAGAAATCTGGTATCGATAGCGACAGCATTGTGTGAGAATGTTTCTTAGTCTTAGGTGACTAATGAAATACTGAGAAATCTCGTTGGGAGATCTGGGTCGGCGCCAGGAAATACACCTCATATTTAAAATGAAAATAGACCCCCAGGAAATTACAGCCCAAAATGCAAAACAAGTAAATTGAAATTGGCAAATGGGGCCTAATTTTATTAATGTTTTATTTTAAATACAACCCAAAAACAATTTGAGCGCAAAAATTTGGAACGGGCCCTAATTTTATTAATGTTTTTTAGAAAACAATTGTGTAAAATTTAGATCCCAAAAATTAAATGGGACTTTTTGTTCGCACTAAAATCCATAATAAAAATAAGCTCCATTAAAAATATGAAATTAAGAATACACAACAAAAACATAATTGTCCCAATGTTTTGCATAGTTGTTCTCTGTGTGTTCGGGGCCACAAACAAAATATGGCCCGAAAATTAAATGACGACTTTTTTCACACTAAAATTCATAAAAGTATGAAATTAAGAAAACCATAAACCAAGCAAACCATACAATTTAGTGTTCTTGTTCCACGTTGAATTTTTGGTTCCAAATTTCATTTACAACTTGGGTTGTATTTTCGTGGGGTCTAATATCATGCCGCCACCTTGGAGAGTTTAGGGCTGTTTTTTAGTTCAGAATCTTCAGACTGTCAGAGAATATATTTATTCGCACTGAATATGCTTATCCTAAGCTCTAGGTCTTTGGAATAGACCTACGAAAAATGTCTAATTGTATTATTTAGAACCGTCAGTAGGGAAGTCAACAATGCAGTTTTGTATTATAAGTTCGACATTTCAACCCCCTCCCTACCTGGTATAAATGTATGATAATTCTTTGCCGAACAGTCAGTGATACCTCTTATGTTAGTCATCATGTTAAAGATTTTCTGGCCCGATCTGTGTTAACGAGGAGTGTTGACGTCGAACGAACCGTGAACTGTATGAGCTATATCCCGACATTAACTACAGCGATTGCGCTGGCTGGGACATGTCGGTCGAATGAATACAAACGCTCCAGCCAAAAAGGCGTTGGACGGCAACTACCACGGAAGGCGCAGACAGGGAAGACCGAGACTCCGGTGGATGGACCAAATGGAAGAAGATATGAAAATCCTTGGTATCAGGAACTGGAGAAGCCAAGCAGAAGACCGAAATGTTTGGAAATCATTTATTAAGAAGGCCAAGACCAACAACCGGTTGTAGAACCAATAACCATTGTGACAGTTCCGCTGCTGTGGAGATCAGCCTGCCAAGTATGTCCAGGGATAGCAAATGCGACATTAAATACGACGATAGCTCGTAACAGAATTACACTAGGCAACAACAAAACATTCTATAATAAATAACCACTAAACATTTTATTTTATTGTTATGTGTTTTTTTGTCATAACTCGAGAACGAGTTATGTAATGAATAGCCCTATGTACGATGGTCAACATTTTTTTTATTTTATTTTTTAAATTTAGAAAAAAGTCAACAACTTGTTCGATTTTCTTGAAATAAATTTTAAAAAATAGTTTTCTTAATCATTTCTGGATTTAAACAAAAAATAGGAACAAAAATTGTTTGCCTAAAATTTGATTACAACTCCGAAATGCACTAAACCAGACATAATAATAATTTAGTGAGAAATTATTTAAAATGAATTTCAATCCAAATCCATTTCATAATTTTTTAAGACTTTTAGGGTTTTTTTAGTTTTAGTTTTGCCTGTTTTAATATGATATCTAATGTTAAAGTTTTTTCACACTTATGAATTTAACATTGCCAGCTCACCCAAAAATTTCAAATAAATACAAATAATAAAAAAAAGATGTGATTCGTAACGTTTTTTCGACACTTTTTGACCTAAGACATGTTTGTTTACGGGAAATCACATATAAAACTTTCGAATTAAATCTCTTTAACATTCAATTATCTGGTGTAGTTTTATCACAAAATTACATATTATTACATTTACTTCCCCGCTCTTATACATGAGATCACACTGACTATGTTAACTAAACGCTCATATAACGCACTGCAATTACATCAGGTTTGTTGCTTAAGTCTTTTGTTATAACAGGGTGTCTAAACATGCATAACAAAAGTTTCATAAACTGTCTAAATACTTATAATTGTACAATTTACTAAATTGAATGTCGTCATTTATGAATTTTCGTAGCGCATTGTGTTTGACTCCATCAACTCTTCCCATCTCTGGCGCCACACAAAAGAGATACGTTGACCCGCAACAGCAAGTTTGTGCCTTAAGTCTTTTGTTTTGTATTAGCTAAATAAATATATGTAAAAACAATAACAGTACCATATGCCTAAACAATACTTGGTTAATGTGTGTTTAGTTTTGTTTGGTTAATAAAACCAGCGTCCTCAAACCAGATGACAGACAAAATACACACACTCGTTGTAAGACAAAAGAGGTCTCATAAAGTTCAGCGAACCTCGAAATGAATCGTTCAGAGAAATGATGAACAACAAAAGCATCTAAAACGTCTTACCGGTGATGTTAGTGATTAGAATAAATGAATCTCATTATATTTTGACTGTGTGTGTGTGTGCGCGTTTTTTGTTTGTTGGAGTTACTAAAACTTGACTTTATTTGAACGAAATCCTAAGATTTATTTTTTCCAAGCATTTGTCTTGAAGTCTCTACGTACGTGCGAGTTTGTACTTAGCCTTTGGCTGTAATTATCGGAGACGTTTTTTCTCTCCACCTCTACTTTGTTTCTTTGCTGACATTTTGGTTTGTTACCACAAAAAGAAAGAAGGAAACAACGAATGCTGATTTAGTTTCTTTGTTGAGCTGTGCTGATGATCATTGGTGGCTAGGCCACAAAACATAACCAAAAAAAAAAAAATACCAAAAGCTTATGACCCATTTTTTGTATGTCTGAGGTTTGAGAAGAATTTCTAACAGAAATATGAAGATGGCTTCGATGGTTGTGATGTTTGGTCTTTGGTGCTGTAGCTGCGTTTACTTAGGAAGTCTTGAACATACGCAGAAATACACGCTCTGTAGATATTATTTTTGATGGATTTTTATGGGTGTACGGGTGTCCACATAAATTGTTGATTGGTGTTTTCACCTACATAGCGATGTGTTCGAAATATTAAAACATTGCCAAACCTGAATGCTGAAGTACTTAATTCAAAGTGGAGAATTATGATGAGAGCGAGTTCTATCACAAATGTGCGACTGGAGGAATTTTTAATTTACTTTTTTGTGAATTTGAGTTTTTTTCACACTTTTTTTTTGATTTTTTTTTCCCATCCACACATTTACATACCGTCAATGGGAACTTCTAAGATAATCTGATGAAAAAACTAAAGACGTTGTAATTTGACATATTAATTTTGCCATTAAGTTTGAAAGACTTTGAACTATTGATCGAAGACCCAATCATGGGACTTCCATAAGTCGAATTTCCTCTAAGTCAAATCACTTCTAGTGACGATTAAGGAGATACATTCTGTTAAACTATTTGATAAGTAATTCCATAACACAAAGTCTCCGTTATGGACCTTTGAATGTGATTGTTTGTGCAATTAGGGAAATTGAGGGAAGTTTGTGAACACTCAATCTTATTCTCAAAGTAAGAATTTATTAAAAACTGCAACTGGTTTGCTCGTGACTCGTTTGCACACAGGAGAGAATTTGGAGATCATGACACAATGAATCGATTCGCCATCGTAGTCCAATTGATTTATGTGCAGTATGTGTTGCCCTGTGTCAAAACAGAGTGACCCTGTATATAACATAATGAACATACTTTTTTGTTTGTAAAGGAGGATAGAGGTGGTAGGAAAAGGATTAACAAAGAAATTTTGCCAGGATCTGAAATATTTTTTTTTATTTGCCCCCCTACAAGAGAAATCCACTGGGCTAGCGATATAGCAAATAAGGATATTGAAAGGGTAAAAGAGCAACAATTGAGAGAATATCGTTTGTTGACATTTCTCTTATATTTGAGAATATCATACTTAACCGGAAAGAGACTTGTGGAAAGAGTATTACACATGATGAACTGTTGATACCTTGTGTTTAGAGTTTCAGTTTCAGAGATGTGAGGTTACCACATTTGGACCCTACACCTCTGCTTCGGTGAATCCCATAGGCATCAGTTCGAAATATACTGAAGCTGACTGTGAACTATTGGACATCATATGCTGTGCTCTTAACATTCCATGAACTAAATAAAATCTGTGGCTGTGTGCTATATAATTTGTGAATTCATTAACCGGGACGTATTATTTGAAAGACGTTTCCGATCGGCTAATGATTTTTCTAGAGTCGCCGCCCTTTACAAGGTGATAGCGGCCATTGAAAAAAATAGTTGATGTTCTTACTAGAAATCGAGATAATTTGTACAAAAATTTAATACGCCGATACTTAACCCTTCGACTATCGATATAATTCATAAAGAGTTTAACAACCTTTTTTTAATTTATCAAATACCGCTGAGACAGCCAAAGTGTCTCTGGATACAAGAAATTAATTTAGGTTTCTGTAAGTCAGACGAAGGAAGGTCGATGTGTGTGCGACTATCACACAGACGAACCCGATTTCGAAACCGGGTAAGACCATCAAGAATTTTTCAGCGGCGGTTTCCACCTCGTGAATGTTGGCGACTTTACGAGTAAGATAACAATCTCTAAGCCATGTAAAACTTCTCTAGAAAAGCATTAGCCGTTCGGAGCCGGCTTTAAACAGTAGGTCGCGGCCAGTGAGTATACAAATTATATCGTACACAGCTCACTAATTCGAGGAAAGTTCCCCGTCTGTTCCTTTGTGGAATGTTAAGGGAAATAAGTTTAAGTAAGTAAGTCAGACGAATTCGATTGACAATATGTTGAAGATCACTCACGATAACAAAATTTCTTTCGTTATTTGAACGAAAGGAAACAAGGTGAAGATTCGGTTTCAAACTCTGTCTGTCAGTGGATGTTTTTTTGTATGATGGATTAACATGAAATTAAAACGAGATTAATCTCCTGAACTCTTTCCCCCTAGAAAGTCCGTGGTAGGTCCAAAAATACTCACAAAATGAAGAACTCACACCAGTTTACTTTTGTTTACCTTCTGAATTCCAACATTTAAATTTGAAGAAGCTTGGCGGCCCCAACTATTCCGTGTACATTAATATCTAATTGGTTTAACTTTCCAGTTGTTGTTTATAATAAACCCTTTAAAAATAAAATTAAAACGAGATTAAACAACGGAAAAGCCTTTACTGCTGTACATATTGGAATTCCAACGAGCTATGAGCATCTGCCTTAGAAGCCTGGCAGCTACAGTTTTCTATAATCTTATGCAGACAGACATCAACCTTCCTGATAGTTATTAAATCCCTAGTAGCCTTTTATAGTGCCAACGTTGCCTTAATGAAAACATCTTCTGAATTGTCTTCATCAAAGCCCATAAAAGTGCCTGGTTATTGCGTCGAAGAAGAAACGAAAACATAATTAAAAAGAAAGAAAAACAAAGGTGCCTGCCTCTTCAATGGAGCATATAATCATGTAGAAGCTTAAACGCATAAAAGCAATTTGCAGTCCATTTCGGGCCAACAAAACCATTTCCTTCATTGCCACTTTTTTTTTTGTTGGTATGTTTACCTTGTTCGTAGTTAATGTCAAACTTTATAGGCTTTTTTTTCTGTTAATTTGAATTTTAAGTTTGTTTAACGTGTTTTATGGCGTATCATTAAAAATAATGCCGGGGAAACAATAATAATTAGTTGTGCGGCGAACGAATATTCTTTTGTGCGACTCTGACAACTCTGTGTTGGTTTTGCGTAATATTAAAAATCTTATTTTGTTGATATCGTTGGTTATTTCTTTTTCTGTTTTCTTGAGACCAGCGACTCCAACGACTCCTCAGGTATAATTGAGCAGATAAAGAAAAAGGGAGTTTTGGGTGCTGGATTTTCACGTTGTTACTGTCTGCATTAGCTAACTTGTCGTGAAGTTGGCAAACTTTCTTTTAAATTGAATTGCAAATGGATGTGTCTGTTTTGTGGTGGGGAAATTCGTATAAATGTTCACATGCATGTGTAACTGAATCGAAATGTTGCGTGTGGCAAAAGGGTCTTTCTTTTGTTGGTCGAAGATTTTTGCTCACCGATAAGACTACGTATTTCCTAAATCTACTCATAATTATAATTGCATATGTTGTCATATGTTTTTAATTTGGTGATAGTTTTATGTGGCTAACAATTGCATAATTGATTTGGTTAGTTGAGTTGTCGGAAGTTGTGGTGGGAGTTTTTTTTGGTTGTTGATAAAGTTTGTTGTGTTAAATCTTTTGATTTCGGAGAGTTGTGTAAGGGGTCGTTAACTGGGAAAATGATTTTATCAACAGAGTTTGTGTCGTATGTCTCGTGTACCGACTTATCCTATCTCACCCATAGCCATTATGCTCCCTAATAACGAATTAGCCAATTCTCACTTTTATTTCCGTCGCATGATTCGTTCAAAAAAAAAAAACATAATCGAATCGAAGTCCAAAGTTCATGATTCTAATCATGTGCTACAAAAGTATTCAAAAGCAGACGATCCCGCTAAAGATATCCAAACATCAGACACAAAATACTTAATTTGAGTAAATAAAACAACCGGTTTGGATTAATTTTGAAAGTGAAATGTTGTTTACAAAATTTTGCTACTTTAGAGATATTTAAGAAACCTTCTATGAGATACAGGTAAGGATATTAATAGATTTCGATAATTGGCAAAGTCAATATTTTCGCTGTGGTTTTTTTTTACTTGACTGTGTGCTTATTTTTTAGAAGTCAATAAGGTTTTAAGAAGCTTATTTTCTTAAATTAATTTTTGTATTTCTGGTAGACATAAAAATACTCAAAGTAGATAATTTAACCCACTGAAACAAGAGAAATCTCCAATAAAGAGAAGTAGGCCGATACAAAGTGATGTGAACATTTCAAATGATGTGAATTGTAATTCCTGAATTTACAAACGAATATAAAACAAATTATTGATTTCCCATAAAAACGTAACTCAAGAAAAAAAAATAGTTTCTATAAAAAGTCTAATGTCTATAGGCAAATTCTATATTGCTGGAAGACACATGCGTTGAAATGTAAATTTATTTTTTTAAATGACCCCAAAAAATTCCATTCAAACCATATACAACTTTTTTATGGGGCAAACAAACCAACACTTTAGTATTTGTTCAAGTTCGACTCTTAAGTCTTTTGTTGTCCCATCATCACTGTTAAGTTTTTGTTTCTCACATCCACATCCACAACTTTGATTTGTTAGCGTTTTTCTTCTCACTTGTTCATGTTTCGCTTTCAATTCGAGAATGTATTGTTATACGCGTTGTTCTGATATCTTCACTTCTTCAACTTGTGCTAATAATCGTTATTAACAATTTCGCAGTTATTGATGATGTCTGATTGTTGGTTTTTTTATTTGTTGAAATGTCTTGGGAAGTGTTGATGGCTTCCACGAAAACGACTGAAATTGGCTACGATTATTGGATGTTAAGACGTCAATTTTACAGAGCATCAATTGTGCCGAATGTTTTTAAATCATTTATGGATTAGGGCGAATTGTGCGATTAATATATACGATTGAGTTGATAGGTTTATTAAGTCGTGGTTTTTGGAGAAAATTACAATTATGATAAAGGGAGGCGGAAAATAGACAACATTTAAGGTGACTCATTTCACAAAGCCCTCCTAATGACTTTTGTTCAGAATTGGACATGGGTCTTTTTCTCTTTCCTTTTGTATGTACAGGCGACAGGGTTATGGCACTTCAAGTGTGTCACTATCAGCGGCGATCGAACACTTCAAGTGGTTCACTATCAACAACCTAAGCCAAACACACGCAGTAACAAATTTTTGTGTCTGTTCCATGTTTATGTATTTTTTGGAATCTTTATTAGTCTGTAGTGTATTTGTAAAAATTTATATAGTTTATTAATTCTTTGTATGCCGCAATGGATAAATATATGCTGCCAGTGGCATCAACTAGACGTATTTTCAGAATCTATTTTATTTAAGTGAGTGTTTCGTTTTGGATAATAAAATCAGTGTCTTACAAACACTCAACGCGTAAAGCGTTTTATTTCTGATATTAGGTCCTCTTTACAATTTTACAACTTTTAAATATTTGATATTGGCGATAGAAAAATAACTCAGAATTTCTCTTGAAAAATGTCGTCTTATGCTAAGTGCACTGATAAATGTTTACTGACTTTGAAATATTTGAAGCTTCGTACCATTGAAATCTGGTTATGGCTTCAGGAAAACACTGGAATTTTCCACGAGAAAATATTAATTTTCTGTCTGTCCATATCTTAGAGATCTTTCATTTGCGAGTATAACACCCATCTCCAGAAATTGAAATTCCATCACCCATTTCTTTACAACTCATAAATAAGTATCTGGGCAAATTACATACAATTTGATTTTCTGACTTGAACATGTTTTTTTAAACCGAGTATTTTGCCTGAGCAGTAACAGTAGGTTCACATGTGTTCAATGAACGGTATGAGAATCCGATTTAATTTTATGAAATTCTTTTAGGCACACTGGACTAAACATTTTATTTTTAATAAATAGTATTTACTTTGTTGTCATCGATTTGTTGAAATTGTAATCAGCACATCAGGACGCTGGCACTTTAGTGTTCAAATCAAACAGAAGACTTTGGTTTGTCATTATGAAAATGTTCAACTGCATTTTGACTAAATTATATTTGTGTGTTCATTAAGAAGATTTTGCATGAAACCACAATTGTTTCACTTCATACGAGCGAGTATTTATTACTTGTATTCAGGTTGTCTGGATGTTTTGTAATGCACCCAGTGAATACTTAGAACATACTATCTGTATGAACCTTAAATAATACTAGAGAAAGATGGAATTGGTATGGACTATTTATTATAATTGCAATGCACCGTGTTAGCGGAAGGAAATTAGTGTATCGGAATGAGGAAAAAGGCATTGAGACAGAGCCAGAAACCGTCACCAAGTTTTTGGAAAATTAGATTGTGAGAATACGCTACTGCGACACCAGTCGAGGCAATAAATAATAATAACGTTTGAAATTTCGAACAAAAAATACCGTTTAGTTCTTCTTCTTTTTATAACCTTAGTGAGGCCATTGCAGCTTAAAACTATTGAAAATTACATGGAATATTGTTCTATATTTTGTTTGTTTGTACCAAATGACTATATTTGCCAAATTGCCTCAATAATTTCTTTTATTAAGTTCACACAGATCAGTGAAGTGCTAATCCAGAGAAGGAGTCACAGCAAACTAATTGAATCATCTACAAAAACTCATTTACAAAAACTCTCCAGTTATTTCTATCTGGTGGCCTTTATTTTGTCTCCCTGGAGGATTCCACTCTAAATTACATGTGTTATGTTTCAGATGTCTTTATTGTTGAGTATGTGTTCAATACCGACAGTTTACGACGACACCCCTTTTATAAATAGTTCTACATGATCACAAATAAACCGTTTTCCGATGTCAATTTAAACCCCTTGTCTAGTTGTGAATATTAACAAGTCTGAATGTATCTTATTTGAGGTCGGAGTTAAATATGACCAGTGGATGAAATGTGGTATTTGTTCCGATGAAAAATGCACCATAAAAATGAAGAATTCCCAAAAAAAAAAATATCATCCAAATTGAATTTCATAATGAATTTCAGAAAAAAGTGAGTTTTTAATAAATTTTAGGTAACATTAAATTTCTTTGTTTTTGAGGCATTTTTCAAAAAATTCAATTTTTTATTTTGGGGGAATTTTTTAATTTTTTTTGTGATAGTTTCATATTTAATTTTTAAATTGTTGATTTTTTGAGATATTTTTCATAATATTTTGGGGGATTTCTCATTGGGTAATTTTCCATAAACAGTTTGGGGGATTTTTAGAATTTTTGGGGAAATTTTCACATTGGACTTTTGGGGGGATTTTTCATTGATGTTGTGGAATTATTCATTTGGGACATTCTTCATATTTTTTTGGGGACATTTTTCATAGATCCAGTACAACAATATGTGATCCAGAACAACAATAAAAAGGAGTCCTGACATCGAATCCATTGATATTTTTAACATTACGAAATCTTTTTCTTTGTGCCATATGGCATCGTTGGCTATGAATGGGTTGAGATAATTGAAAAATTTCTTAAAATTAAAAACCTAAAGTGCCTTTATATCCAGTTTTTCAGATTTTACATGAGTTGTTCGTTTTTTGACAATCTTTTTGTCATCACTCCGCAAACAGGAAAAAATAAAATAACTGTACTTGTGAATTTTCTATTCGATGCTTTGTCGTCTTTATCGTTGTAGATGTAAGAAATAGTGTTTTTCTTGTTCGTTTTGAATAAAAAAAAAAAACCGTTTAAAAATGGACTTAGCACTTTTGATAAAAAGCACCGGCAAATTGAAGAAAGGGGTAAAAACGGGTAAAATTTAAACAAAAAATTAATTCATTTGTATTTAGTATTAACGGACAGTTTTAAATTCTGTACTTTGATGCGCTTTTGGTTTTTAAATATGAAGTAAATTCTAGCAGTGAAAACACAGACTTGTATGTTGACTAATAGCGAAACATTTAGCACTAAAAAAGGGTATTTCAAAAGAAATGTCGGGTACCGATGGTGCGAAAAGCACCAAAAACGGTTCGAAAAGCATCAAAATGACAACGCTGTTTACATTTTAATTAATGAGGAAATGTTATGTCATAGGAAACCCCATATGTTCATATTGAAGAAGATCAACGAGAGTCGAAACATTAGTATAAGCTAAAAATAGTTTACTACAATTGGAAAAGGATTTTTTTGTAATTTCCCAAAAAGGTTCTTCAAAAAAGCTTGAAATATTTAAAAAATAAGGAAACCATAAACCATAGCCTCGAACTACAAATTCATTTATAATTACCCCATTTAATATAACTGAGAAAAGGTCGACCATTAAAATGGATTATTAAAGCAAAGACAATAAAAAACCCGCCAGAACATTAAATCGCAAATGCACGCTTAGAAACGATACTTTTACTAAACGAACATGGGCCATTGGGAGAGATCAGCATGCGAGTGACATTGATTGACTAAATGTTCATTTGGTGTCAAGTTCGCTGCTTAAGTCTTTTGTTTTGTTGAGCATCCACAGCAACAGGAATTTTACCAAAGAAGTCAAAACGCATTCCACCTTAACCAATGCGATGTAACAAAGTATACACAATGGTTTGTCAGTAAACAATGAACGACAACATCTACATTAAATTACAACCTTGGACAACAAGTTTTACATGCGCGGGCAAAACTCTGTAAAACCTTTACTTTGCGGACAATGCCAGCAATCGACCACACACATACACACACACACGATTTATTGGCAGATGCTCGTCTTAAATAAAAAAAATAAATGAAAATCACAGATCGGTGATGGTGAAGTCTTCGATAAAGTTAACAACAAACAAGCAGCCAAGCCGTACCTTAGCCAGCCGTTTAGCTGAAGTGGGACGAAAAATAACTTGAAAATGTATAAAGACTTTTAAGGTCATTTAATGGGTTACATGGAAACAACAGCCACACTGCAAATGCTAAAGGAGGTAAAAATGGAAAGCTGGTAAAACGGGTTACAGACGTTTTAAAGATTTTGCCAACTGAATTTAAATTTTGAAATTGGACTTTAAATTGGATGTTTTGTTTAAAGATTACCTAAGGATAACGTTGTTCCCTTGATTTTCCCTTCAAAGGGTTAATTTTTTTGTTTTAGAAGGAGATAAATGATTTTTGGATACTTTGTCGACAGAAACAAGAATTTGACTCATATATTGTTTGTGGTTTTGCTTTGCTCTTGTTCAAAAGTTTTGCAGTTTGTGGGTTTGTTTTTGGCCATAATTTATAGCACTAATATTTGAAAAGAACAAGTTTTGAAGGTGTTTTGCTTAGAAAAATATCTGTTATTCTTATTTCTTTTTTTTTGTGTGTGTTTGTTTTCTAAACTCACCTTGAAAATTTTGGAGTTATTAGATATTGTCTTCAGTTTGGACAAATTCGAAAACACTCTAAAAATAAAAACAAATTTCCATAAATTACACTGCGGACTGACAAGCAATTCGTTAACACAAATGCGATTTTCTTTTATTGAGAAAAGGCAACACCACACTTTGGTGGTTAATTCTTTATTGTGGTTAATTTTTCTCTATTTTATTTTAATTTCGTTCCACATTTTCTTTTTTCTTATATTTAATCCACTATTCTTTGCTTTCAATCATTCTTTCACAACAAATACGAAAATTCCCACTCTTTTGTGGTAATTTTTTTTTTGCTCCCTTTGGCCAAGTTTAAAGGTTTCTTGGTTATTTTTTTTGCTCCCTCTCTTGTAGTTACTTGTTCACAATTGCAACCGAAGATGTAGAAGAAAAAAAAAAGAAAAACTGTGTATTGTAATGTAGATAATTTCTATTACCGAGAAGCAGACGCGCCACGAAAGTTGGCTTGATTGTTTTAAGTCACAAAAATGCAGACAAACAAGTCGGTCTGTCTGTCTGTACGTTCGTCCGTCCGTCCGTCTGTCTATTGCACAGACAACACAACAACTTTACACTTTATAAATAAACGAGAAGGCCAACGTTTTTCGTTTGTATCCGTTAACTGTAAAGCAAGCGTACTTCACGTAGCACAGTCGTTCGACAACTGAAACTTCAACGCAACCACAAAGCATCATTTGGAGCAGTCTGCCTTAGTTAGTACCACACAATTCTTGGACAGTGCTGAGAGCGACGCTCTTTTACTTCGTTGCTTGGCACACATTCAGCTTAGAGCTGAGGGAGCACAGCCGAGCAGGTGTTAAAAATCTCGCGAGTTTTTCAAAAATTCGAACTTTTCGAAAGAACGAGTTTTACCCAAGAAGCCTGTGCGAAATGAGTTGTCTTACATACTCAGCTTGCTCTTATTCGTCCAACGTATTTGTACTAAATTGGAATTTAGTACAGAAACACATGCCATTACGAATGGTCGGAATGAGCTGATAAAACAAAATCATCACAAGTTGCCGGCCTCGTCTTGAGGTGCTCTTATCAAGTTCGTTTCTGTTTTCCTCTCATCAAAGTTCCGTTAACAACCAAAAATCATCACCAAATCTCGTTCGTTTTCATCTTGGCTTGTGTATGCTGTTCGTTGCTTAAGTCTTTTGTTTTCCCTTGAGTCGCTGTGCGGTTAGTCGGCCCCCCCTTTTACAGAAGTGTTAATAAAAGGCGATTGAAAAAGAACCCCATTCTTGATAATATTTCCATGTTATTGATTAACTCGGCTTTATTCCACATTTGTTGTTGTTGTTGTTATTTTTCTTTTTTGTTGTTGTTGTTTTGAGTTTAGTCATGCTTGTTGATTTTTCTTTGTACTGCCGTGTTTTGTTCTGGCCCAGCGATGTGAAAAAAATGTGGCTATTGTTTGTTTTTGTATTATTTACCCATGGCATGCTTGATTTTGAGTTTGTTGTGTGTGTGTTTTTTTTTTTCGTAAATTTCTTCTTCTTGTGGCTGTAAGTATGTTAATGTATGTTAGTCATAAATTATTTAACAATGTCACTTGCATTTTAATTATTCTCTTGCAGTTTTCCTACAAGAAAAAAATGTTTAGTGTTCTTGGTAGGCCACAGCAAAAATATTCATAAATATACAAGTTTGTATTAAATAAATAAATAGAATAAAGGGGTAAATAATTTGAATATTTTTTTATATTCGAAGAGTGTCGTACTCACAGTGTTAAGTGAAGTTTCGTAGAGTGTCAGTTCTGTAGAGATTATCATAAGGAAATGTTATCTTTAGAAATATATAAAACTCCACACTATCTTGATCATATGCTGCAGGGAGAATGTTGTTGATCAAAAACAACATCACTAGCATCGGTAAAACATTGATGAATGAATCGGCACTATGCGGTCAAATCATAAATAGGTTTTTAGTTGGCTACCAGGAACATCAACAAATAAATAAAAGAAAGCGCAATTAAAACCGAAATAGCACCTAAAGCAACTAAATCAACTAAAGGAAAGGCCTCCTAACTAAATGACACCCAAAATTACGCCCTAATTTCATAATAAATTAATAAAAAACAGCCAACTGAAAGAACCCTCAAATCGAATGTAATAATCTCCAACATTTCACAATGAAAAATTCACTTAACGACAGAAATTTCAACTCAAATCACACATATGAAACGATACAATTCGTATCAAAGGATAGAAGTGAACATTGAAATTTGAAAAACGTATCTTTAAGGTGCATAGCCTGTACAGATGAGTGCGGCAACCACATTAAGTTTCACCATATACAGGGTTTTCCAACAAGAGGTGTTATTTTGGTATTCAAAGAAAAATATAATTTTTTGTGATAAATGATAGGATGTATATTTCATTCATAAAGGGGAAGGTATGCCGATAATAATGAAAAACAACATCAGCCAAATGGCACGCAAACAGGACCATATCCTCTTCATTAAATTTCCCATAACCAAATCGCAAAGTGGTTGCCCTATGTCCCCGATAGCCCAACAAATTCTATCTTTGTGGTATTGAATCGAAGCTGTGCTGTTGGTGTATACCTTATCTTTCATGTGGCCCCAAAGGAAGAAGTCGCAAGATGTTAAATCACAAGATCTCAGTGGCCAATTGTGATCTCCTCTGCGAGAAATAACACGGTCCGGTAACTTTTCCCGTAAAACAGCAATGGTTTCGTTGTTTGTGTGACACGTAGTGCCGTCCAGAACATTGTCCAGATCAATATCATCCAAATCCGACTATTAAAAATCATTAATCATCTCTCGATAGCGCAATTCATTCAGTGTAACTGCTGATCCTCATTTTTGAAAACGTAAGGTGCAAATACCCCGCCGGATCATGAACCGCGCCAAACACGTTGATGATGGAGAGGCTTCTCAACAATAACTCTTGGGTTTTTCGAGCCCCAGATGAGACAATTTTCCTTGTTGACGTAGCCACCGCGGCGGAAATGAGCCTTATCAGTCAATATGATTTTTGGACGGAATTCTGGATAATTTGCATGCATTTCAAGGACCCAATCAGCAAAGACACGACGTTGTGGATGATCGGCCGGCTTGAGTTCTTGTGTTAACTGAACTTTATAAGCCTTAATACCCAAGTTTTTATGGAAAATATGGTGTATTGACGTTTGTGGAATGCCCAATTTTTCATAGAGTCTTCTGTGCAACTGCATGAATTTGTGAACAATTTGAAACAATTCCCAATGGAAATCAATCAAACAACACCCCAAACTATTTTTAAAAATTCCGTGAGGATTATTTCATCTTCTTTGGGTGTTATTTCATTTCTAGTTTTAGCGTATATTTTGTTAAGAAACCAAGCTCTATTATTTATTTTTTTTGTAGAATGTTTCAGTTTCATATTTTCTTTGAATTTATTCAATTTCTTCTTTCGAGGATTATTTCATAATTGTTGGGGGTTATTTGATTGATTTTTCTCTTGGGCCTTTTTTTCGATAACGTTGGTTGTCGCCTAATATAAGCTTAGTATCGGACGTGATATGTGTATGTGGATCTCACGATCGCTCAAGCCATTCGTGAGATACAGCCAAAAAGGGTCATGGAAAATTGGACATATAAATGAACTTGTTTTTCATAAATATTGGAAATATTTTCTATTTCGAATAAACCAAAAAGACATTTGAACTCAGTGGGATTATTTCACGTCCATGTCGAAAAGACCTGGCGAGGGTGGTGACCCCTTCTTTTACAGGGAATGTAAATTTTTTTTTGCAATATTATGATGAAAGTCTGTTTGTAAATTACTTTTATTATGGCAACAAGTCACAAATCTTAAAAAATATAAAAACAAATTTGACAGATGATATTTTTGTGACCCATGCATTTCTGTGTTTTCTTTCAAAACATAACATTGCGGTTGCCTGCGGTCATTATTTAATCGGATCGTTTTATATAATTAATTGAAGCGAATGAAGTGATGGATGAATACTAATCAAAACAAGCTATTAACCCGCCACTTGAAACGGCGTCATAATAATAGTGTCGTATTGAAATTATAGAAATTGTGACACAAATAGAAATGTGAAAATAATTTGATAAAGAAGAATAACTCGAAACTGGGATGAATAATGATTGATATGAAGCTGGCCATATTCAGAATAACACTGTAACCCACTTATTGTTAGCATGTATTTGAAATTAGACTTTAAATATATAGGACCCTTTCCATGGATTTGTCGAATATATTCGACACTTCATATCATGTTTAGCACGTCAACAAAATATTTGCCACGTTAAGCTATCAACGTCATAATACAACTTTACTTCAGCAACTCCCACAATTTCTTATTTCATTGCTCCGTCATAATGAATCGTTTCGGGTTTCTTTTAAATTGTGAACTGTAAACACAGTTTGTCGGCATCTTAACGATTTGTTATCACACATACATACTTATGCGATTAATGGTTCAATTTGTGTACTGAACATATTTCCAAGCCGTCATTTGTGAATGTAATCTCATTATCTCTGTTTTGTAATTGTTAGGATTACATCGATCAAATCGATTTATTGTTGAAAGCAATCAATTTAAATAATTGTAAAACACACACTGTAAATGACATTAAAATAATGCATTAAAATAAAAAAACAAATAATTTTTTTATGTCTGATTTGAAGTATATTGGAAATTTGTAGTCTATTTTTAGGGGTGCCTGAATTAACGGCAAAGATCATGAGGCTACATTTCATAGCGACGGGAAGAGACCTATGGAGTGAATCTTTACCATGATTCACATGATGTACAGCATCAATGAAATATTTTCCTTGAAAAAGAGCATTCACTAACTAAAATAACATGTAATTTAAAAAAAAAACATTTAGATGGACCACCCAGCAATATTTGTTTATATAAAACCCGATTTACACGATGACTTTCGTCCGGCTCTATGAAAAATGCCTGAAATGCAGAATGATGAATCCCCCCAAAATGAAGAATGCCTCAAATGAAGAATTCTCCAAAATAAATGAAAAGTTCCCCCAAAGCCCAATATGAAATTTCCCCTAAAATTGTAAAAAATCCCCCCCAAACAATTTATGAAAAATTAACCAATGCAAAACCTTCGAAATATTATGAAAAATACCATTAAAAAAGTGTATTTTTTACACAAAAAAGAAGGTACGAGAAAAAAATATTAATTTTACATTTTCAATTAATAGTTTACTTATCCCTCGATACTTTTTTACACGATTTCACTTTTACATGACTTTTTCTGGTTTCGTGTAAATTAAGGGATTTATTAAATTCCTCAACTTACACGATTTTTAAGAGTTTTACTACAGATATGAATACATATTTTTGCCTCCAATAACTCATTCAAGCATTTAATGTGAACTTTTGAAAAAAATGCATTTATGATCAATGTAAAATTTTGGGGCGATTTTTAATTTTTGATTTAGGCTAATTTTTTAAATGTGATAATTAGGGTCGTGATATTTGAATTTTTCACTTTTGTTTTGAAAATATACCAAAAAAAAAATTACCCAAAATTAAAAAAAAATGGCAAATTTTTTCATTGTTCAAAAACGAAAAACGAAATATTACCTAAAAATTATAAAAAACTCTCCAATTTTTTGGGGATTTTTTCCTAATGCCAAATTCTACGAAATTGTCGAATTTTTTTTTGGGGAATTCTGATTTTTTTTTGTGGGACATGGTGAGCAGGCACGTCATTCCACGATTGGTGGCGTAGGGGGTAGATGAGGAAGAGGCGTAGCACGAAATAATAATAATAATAACTTTTTTGACATTCTCAATTTTATATCGTTTATACAAAAGAAGAATACACGCATGTTTGTTTCTAAACAGTCATCGTACAAAAGGCTTATGACTTTACGAAGGATTTTCAAAAGAAAATGTTAAGAAAATACTTTTAAAAATAAAAAAAGGTGTTATTAACTTACATCTAATAATGTGTTTAGTTGTGAATTGAAAACATACAATCGACACTATATGAAATCTGCAATCGACTGCAAACTGCAAAATTTTAATAATACACTTCAATTTAACAAAATTTCTGTGGCTGGTCTATCGATCGTTCGGAGCGGTTACGACCGTTGGTCGAACATTCAACTACGGATGAATGGACAAGCAGACAGTACAGATACCATGGCAAATGGTAGCTCAGAAAGATGCCACAATTACAGCACGGCATCCGTCGAACACTAACTCTAGCCAAATTATATAAGTTTTCATTGAAAACACACATAGGAGAAAACCAGTAGATGAACACACAATTCAGTTAACATTCAAGAAAGATTCGAATGAAACAAACGTAGAAACCACTTCATGGTCCGCAGTTTTGTTGCGTTTTTATGTAAATTATGATTGCAATGCAAAAGCACTGCCTTGTTTCATTCTTGTTTTTGTTACGTTTGTAAATACGAATTTTCGCTATGAGAACTTGCGATGCATTTTACACATGCCACAGCTTAAACAACTTCCACTGTATCATAGCAATTACAAGTGTTTGCTATTATTAAAAGATGCAGTGGAAAAACAAACAAAAAACAAAATCCAAAAATACCAAATGAAGAATAACAGTCAAGTGGTCGGTACGAAGTGGCCGCCAACAATGCAAATACTACGTAGGCTGCCGAGTAGTTTCCACGGCCGTATGCAGTGTTTATATTTTGGCGGGAAAACGATTCTTAGCTGGAGCAGTTTTTAAAATGGATCTGCAAATGATATTTGGCAAACTGTAATCAATAATTTCCTTATTTTATGCGATTTTATTGAAATTTCACAGCAAAACTGCTTATTATCTCATTAACATAGGCTACACAATGAGTTATCTGGAATTCACCGATAAGCAGCTGTTTAAATTTTTATTGTCTGATTTCCACAATTTCAGCCATTATCATCCACTGTAAATTCAGTCGTTTTTTTTTTTAGCGAGAAACAGCAAACAAGGGCCGATGATGGCTTAAGACCGTTTTAACTACATTAATTTTATTTTAATTACTTAAAGCATTATTAGCTCTATGAAAAGTGGCCCAAAAAAAATAAATGAAAAATGCCCCCAAAAGCCCAATATGAAAATTTCCACAAAAATTCGAAAAAATCCTCCCAAACAATTTATGGAAAATCACCCAATGCAAAATCCCTCAAATTTGTTTAAATATCATAAAAAATCGTGACCGCCTGCTTTATGAAAATACACAAAAAAAAAAATCTCAAAAATAAAAAAATTGGGGACTTTCATTGTATGCGATTTTTGTGGGGAATTCTTTTTCTTTTTTTGAGGTATTTTTCGTAGGGCTGCATTACACCGTGTTACACACATTCTGTCCTATGAACCATATTTACTTTTTCGGAAAGGGGATAAAAAATAAAAATACATGTGTATTTTTTATCAATTCTCAGATTTTCCTAAATTTTTTTTTTAAATGGTTATCGTTTTTTTTAAGGTTTCAGTTCAAAAAACATTTTTTTTTTCGTAACGCTTAAGTAGTTTAAAAATTTGGAGTCTCTTCAAGTTATGCTAAGAAAAGTGAAAAAAATATTTTTTTTTCAAAAATAATAAAAATTGGGGAAACTCTGAGAATTGATAAAATTTGACGTGATACAGACATTTCCACGAGTCTGCCTGCCAAAAATCAGCTAGATTGGATCACTGAAAAAGGGTTAAAAATCGGTACAAAGGCTTCTGACGTGTACATGAAAATCGCCAATACACGTGTATTTTTACTTTTTCCCCTCTTTCCGAATATGTGCATTTGGTTCATAGGACAGAAAAAAATCTATTTTTTCTCGATGGCTTAATTAAGAACAGACATAACTCGATTTTTTTCAAAATCGCGTTTTTTTACATATGTATTTTGGTAGACCATTGTCAAATACAAATCCCACAAAAATCAGAATTAAATTTGTTGCTGAAAATAATACAGTGTTCTCCAACAAGAGGTGTTATTTTAAATCACCCGGTATTTCGGTAGCTGCCACTTTGAAGCTTTTACAGGGTCCGCAAAAATAACTTTTTTTTTTTGTGAAGCATTTTGGAGATTTTACGAATACCTTTTGAGATAAGCACTGGAGGCCACTTGAAAAACAAATATTGGGGAATTTTCCATTGGGTTATTTTTCATATGATGCTTAAAGAAACGAAAAATTAAATATTATCTAAAAATAATGAAAAAATAAAAAAAAAATTTCTGGGGGTATGAAAAAAGTCGCAATTTTGTAAGAGATTTTGTTGGGCCATCTTTCGATTTTATTTTTTGTTGTATTTTACATTTGAGGCACTTTCCATAGAACCCAAAACTCCATTTTCGACATATTATTGTCTAATTCGTAGAGCAAACTTTCCCATTTGTTATGAAATACGATTTAATAAATGTGTACGATTTGATTGGATTTGCAGTTACGCATCGCCTCTACCCAAAGTTTCAAAACTCAGGGTTGCCGCCTATAAATGCAATGCATTGTGTTAGCGGAAGGAAATTAGGCTATCGGAAGGAGGAAAGAGGGAGTAGTGTTTGTTGACATTTGTTTTGAATTTCTGAATGTCACAACTGGCAGGAAACACATTTGCTGGAAGAATATTCCACATACGAACGGTTCGGCTGAAGAACGAATTTTCTTTCCGTTTTTCGGGATCTATATCCCGAATGGCTGGCTCGATATTCCTGAAGAACCTGCTTCGAACAACATTGGTCCTCCAGGGCACCGAAGAATAGCAGCCAGCTGCCTCGTCATGCCAACCAAAGAAGTTCATCGCTGTGCGGGAGCAGAACTACATGTTACAGTTTTTACTTGGTTGCTTACCTCTCTCTCCAGATCTTTAAGATCTCTCTCCAGATCTTTAAGATCTCTCTCCAGATCTTTAAGATATGGGGAGTGAGGTGCAGAGGTTCTAAGGACAACCATCGGGCATTGACAATCAGGATAATTGTCTAAACACTTTCTTTGATCTCCTCCTCCTCTGTACCTGGCCAGCCATGCGGACAAACAATTCAAACTAACTGACTACTTTGGGAATTTAAATGCAAACTACCCCACCTCCTCCCAAGAATCAACGTCCATGTGCCATAAAACATAATAAGTTATACATGTTCTCATACGCCATGCCATACATCCAATCTAAGGTTTAACAGGTTGATAGGAAATCAGCTAGGAAAAAAAAACGCTCTATAGAAAAACAGTGCATTTAATACCTGTTTACCTTGGTTAATATGAACATATGCGCTTTTTTTTCTCGGCGGCCACAAAGTGTTGCAATTTATTTTGCCGGATTATCTTCTTACACCGACCGACAAACCAGTGCTCGTGCGCAAAAGCCACTAAGTCGAAAATTAAGATGACCAAGATGCCGCTGCCATCAGCCATGCAGAGGAGAAGAAAAGTTGGCAGACAGACCGACGGACATCTAGACATTCGAACAAGTACAATTTTATGTAAGCGAGTCCATTGATTTGTATTAAGTGATTTTTTTTTTCCACGGGTGATAAGTTTTTTTCTGTATGTGTGTCGTCGGCGTTGACCACGACAAAGGCGGTGGCAGAAGATGTTCCGCAATCTTTTGCACGCAGGCGTAAAACTTGTATATCATCGAATATAATTTGTCATTTTGTATTAACGAGTTTTTCTTGAAATGCCAACGTCGGCTATTCGTTATTCCAATACTAGCACAATTAATTTTCAAAGAATTTCAACAAATGCCATTGATTGCTGCAGTATGCGTAACTACTACAGCGGTGATGGAAAGTCTGGTACTATTTAGGGTATGCGGCTACGTCTGATACCTTTTTTGCTACATACATATCAGTCTAGGTCGGTTATCAGAGAATGAATGAAAACAAAATTTGTAGATCTTTCAAAGATAATCGATTACCAATTACAGAAAGTATACAATCGATACAATTTCGACAAAGGTATTAATAAGACGTTGGTAGTCAATAGGTTCAGTGAAAGCGTGTTGTAGAACAGAAAGCCCGCAAGATTGCTCGAAAAAAGACACACAACTTTCCGATGGTATTCGTGAATAGTGAGTTCTGAATTAACATCAATATCAATTTACAATGAAGTAAGACACCAAACGACAATCTCACAAAAACCATAATATGACGACAAGTGTAAAAAAGCTACAGAAGCTGAAATGGTTGCTCATGACGAACACCGCTCTGACGGATCCCATTGTAGGACAACGAGGAGGACACAATTTGTAGAAGTCTAGTCTGCTGCCATTAACACAATTCTACAGCAGTGAGATATCGGAAGGGAAGCAATGAAGTGAAATTACTACTCTGATGAAAACTAAAAGATAATCGGAATTGAGTTTTTTACAGACGGCAACTTGAAACTTTGAATGAGAAATGTGTTTCCTTCTTAAACATTCACCGGGCGACCTACTCATATAAGACGTACTAAGAATTTCAGTTACGAATTTCAGTTGAACTTTACTGTTGTGGCCGCCAGAGTGGTGACTTTCAATCTGCCAAGTGCACGATAGGAGACCTGATGTTTAAAAATATTTTTCAGTTCTTCCATTACACCGTGTTACACACATTCTGTCCTATGAACCAAATTTACTTTTTTGGAAAGGGGATACAAAATAAAAATACACGTGAATCGGCGATTTTCATGTACACGTCAGAATTTTTTTTTTAAAGTTTGAAGTATGAAGCTCGTAGTTGCATGTGTGAAAGCCTTTGGACCGATTTTTAACCCCACAAAAAAATAGTCCCACGGTGTTAAATCGCTCGATCTTGGAGGTCACGCCACAGGTCTAAGACGCGAGATAATGCGCCTACCAAAAGTTTTCTTCAATAACTTGATTGTTTTGTGGGTGTATGACATGTAGTGACATCTTGTTGGAACCAAAGGTCGTCCGCGTCAACATCTTTCAATTCAGGCATGACCAATAAATTAAACATGTCTGTATAGCGTTCCCCATTGACTGTAACATTATGGTCGGCTTAATTTTTGCAGAAAAAAGGGACCAGTGATTCCCTCTGCCCATAGAGTACACCAAAAATTGACTTTTTGAGGATGTAACGGCGTCTCAACAATGGCGTGTGGATTGATTGATTATTAACGTACCAATTCAACCAAAAGTGAGCTTCATTTCTGAACAAAATTTTTTTGTAAAAATTGGAATCAGTGGACATCTTGTTTAGGGTACGACTTGCAAACGTTGTTCCGGAGTAAGTCGATTCATTATGAAATACCAAACCAAACTACATTTGAATATCAAGATTGCATCTTTCGATGTGGGGGTTTTTATATGAGATGTCTTAGAGAATTAGGTTTTTAGAAAATGCTGCTCTACAAGACTGCTGTACCAAAGGTACATACAGCAATATTACATACCAATGTTAATACATTTTATTTCCACTCCAGATGGAGTGAAGTGTCTACTCGCAACATTGATTTCATTCTTTGATACCTTAAGCACTTTTTCGCGCTTTTGATGTGCGAGCAATGACGAGGGCGATGATAACGATGACGGAGTTAGTGATGGTGTTAATATTAAGCTGCCATTGCTCTAGAATTCCCCTTTCTTTTCTTTCTGCTCTTCAAAATGTCTCTAACATGCGAATGTTTGCTTCTGCTTTGGTTTTTCTTTTCCTTCTGTTACTTGTGATTTTCTATTGTGGCCGACATTAGTGTTGGTGGCGGTATTGTGCCATTTATTAACACAATTAAAAATAAGTATGTTAAAGTTCTCACTATTCGATTTATTGTTAGTGTAGTGCTAGATGGCACACTGGGTCAGAAAAATAAATAGACATTATACGAAGTACCCAGACAGCCAGAGAGTTTACGAAATTCATGAAACGGATTTTAAGATTTCGATGTAAATTTTCAGTATGAATATTTCGTTTATAGAACACGAGAGAACAAATGGAAGACTTCTATCAAATCAGCATTGCACAATAAAACGTGTGTATACTCATCGATATTACTCTTTTACTTGTAAAGTTACCGGCATTTACAAGTGGCAACGACCGCTGAACTTTTTTCGATATTCCATCCCTGGTTTGGCTTTCTTATTAACATTCCCTGAACATTCCGAAAGGGTCAGACGGGGAACTTCTATAGAATCAGTGAGCTATGTATGACAGACATTTTTTTTTTTTAAATTCACAGACCATCTCCGAACTGCTATTGCTTTGTCTAGAGTTTTACATAACTTTAAAACGACAGCTGAAAAATGTTTCTGAATTTATAAAACCCGACGGCCCATTAGGGTGTCAAAAAAAAATATTTCTTTTAGCTCAACCTTATTTTGTAAAGTATTTTTGAAAATGTTGACATTTTTTTGGCAAAAGGTTTCGGGTTAGATACCACCAATCCTTTTTTTTGCGAAAAATTCGGGTTCTCTGAGCTTTTCGTATTTCAAGCACAAGTTGGTCTATAAAAAGTATTTTCCAAGTCGTCGAGTCATCCTTTCCAAAGAAAAATGTTCGAGCTTTAATTTGATGTACACGGTTCTTCAACATGAGGTTTTATTTTGAATCACCCGGTATTTCGGTAGCTGTCACTTTTGAAGCTTTTATGCCTTGACATTTGACAAGTAGAAATTACGCCATTACTAGAAATGGAATAAAACTGGTTTCAACAACGCATTGAAATTATTAAAATTCACTACAGAAATGGTGAAAATCTTGCGGTTATAGTTCGCAAAAAAGCAGCGTATATTCAAGACCTCAAATATAAAATTCGTGAGGCTATCGAGGACGATTTGGTTATGGAAAATTTCATGATGGTGGCCATTTGGCTGATGTTGTTTTTCATTATTAAAGGCAAACTTTCCTCTTTATTATGAAATAATCCGATAATTTATCTCAAAAAATTCCATTTCTTCTTTCAATACCAAAATAACACCTCTTGTTGGAGAACCCTGTATATTAATCATAAGTTTTGTAAAAGTTATGCTTTTTTTGGACACCCATTTAGGTATAAGAACTGAAAATAAATAATTACAAAGTATGTGAATAACTTTCTGGATTTTCAAATTTTACACGTCCATTGTGTTAAGAAATCTTAAAATAAATTAAAAAAAACCAAATATTTATTTTTATTATTTTAAATTTATATTAATTATATTTTTGTTGGGTTTCTTGACTTGCTTGGTATCGCTCGTGTACACGTCACCGATTTAATTTATTGTTACTCAGTTTTTTTGTGATTGCTTTCTTATTTGATTATTATGATATGCTTATGATTTGTGATGATTTTAATCCGAGTGCTGGGTGTAAATTACTTTGCAAGTTGGGGATTTTTAAATAGTTTCATCAAATACATTTCCAATTAATTATATTTGTATGATTGTTATAAAGCGACACATCCCGTATATCATGATTTTGTAAAATATTGGCGAGTTTACACTTGTTATAGCCCATTCAAATGTACATTCCTACTTGAGGCATATACGACCCCGTTCAGATCGTTTCATGTCACATCAGTCCATATTTTGGATCTAACAGACTTAAGAGCGGAAAGGGATATTCAGATATTACTGAAATTTATTTTGTGGAGTTTTTTTTTCGTAGAAAAAGTCTATGCTTTGATGGTGACCCCATAAAACTAACTGACCTAACAGGGGGTCTTTAGAAGCATTATGTATTTAGATTGCGTTATCCTCGACTAATTCATGTTTCGATATAGATCGTTCCAGATTTTGTCGTAGTCCTCAAAAACAACTTTTTTTTCTTATCACCTTTATTTACAATCTATCTTCTTCTTCTTAATATATATTTACCCTCGACACTGATTCACTGATACACTGATTCACTGACTCTGTCACGCAGTACGTAGGAATTTAAATAGGCATTCTGTAATTTTCTATAAATCTGTGGTCACAACCCTTAACAGCCTAACTCGAGTTAGGACACAACTGAGTTACCATCGTATTCAGCGTATCTAAATTTATTTGCTCTAAATTTTTCATGTTTGTATCTTTTCTAGGAACGCAATTAATCCTAAAAAACCTAATAGCTTAAGTTATTTTTCTAAATTACTGTTTTGGCATAACTGCCTAAGTCAATTTAGGATTACAACAAATATTTTTTTTTTTTTTTTTTTTTTTTTCTCAAATTTCTTTATTTGCAATCTATTTAAAATACAATATTAAACAAATTTAGTGGAAACTTATAAATAACAGAATTGTTAATCCCCATTGAGCTTAACAAGTATATAATTATTACATGTTTGATTTAAATTTTATTTAAGAAAGGGTAGATCAAGAATATGAGGTCGTTTTAGTCGCCTTATTTCATCAGTATCATCTAGAAGGTTTATTGCTTATCTAAGCGTTTTAGATTGGTATCTCTGTAGGATTTCTACATTTGAATTGCTGGCAGTCCCCCATAGTTCAATCCCGTATGTCCAGACAGGTTTCAACATCGTTTTGTAAATTAATACTTTGTTTTCTAAAGCAAGTTCAGATTTAGGACCCAAAAGCCAATACATTTTCTGCGTCTTTATTTTCAATTGATCTCTTTTTGATTTAATGTGATCTTTCCACGTTAATCTTCGGTCAATGTGTAGACCAAGGTATTTTATACATTTTGATGAAGGAATTCTGATACCACTTAAGAACACTGGCGGGCAGTCGTCTTTCCTTAAAGTGTAGGTTATATGCGATGATTTATCCGTATTCACTTTAATATTCCACCTCTTTAGCCAAACTTCAATTAGATCAAGTTGTTGTTGAATAGCATTGGACGCTTCTAAATGACAATGACTTGAGGCTAGCACTGCTGTGTCATCTGCATATGTAGCTATTTTTACTCCGCTGAAAATTGGCATGTCAGCAGTGAAGATCGTATATAAGATTGGCCCCAATACGCTGCCTTGAGGTACACCGGATTTTATAAAACCTATTTCCGAGTCATCACCATTTACATTTACATAGAATCTTCTTCCAGTTAGGTATGATTTCATCAACAGGTAAAAAGGAGTTGGCAACATATGCTTTATTTTAAATAACAAACCTTCATGCCACACTCTGTCAAAGGCTTGTTTGACATCTAGAAACACCGCCGAGCAGTATTGTTTATTCTCCAAGCAGTCTCTAATTTCTTTCACGAGCCTATGGCATTGTTCTGGTGTCCCATGGCTAGGTCTGAACCCGAATTGGTGATCCGGTATTATATTCAACGTTTCCAACACTGTGAGCAATCTTTTTTGAAACAGTTTTTCAAATAGTTTAGACATGATAGGCAGTAAACTTATTGGCCTATATGAGCTGATTTCATTCTCGTTTTTGCTAGGTTTGAGGATTGTGATAATTTTCGCATACTTCCACTGAGTTGGGTAATGAGAAAGTCTTATAATCGAATTAAAAAGTAGAGTCAGATAAATGTAACCCTTTTTTGGCAAAGATTTTACTATTCGTCCATCTATGAGATCATATCCTGGTGATTTTCTCGTATTCAATTTATTGACTTCGTTGATAACTTCACGAACTGAAAAATTCTTAATAGGACGGTACATTTGACATGGAACGTCCAGGAAGTCGCATGTTTCTTTAGACTCAGAGGTGCCGCAAAAAGAGAAAGGAGTAAATGTTTCCTCCAGAAATACTTTGAAAGCGTCAGCTTTTCTTTTGTCCGACCTACACCAGGTTTCAGCAGAATCCTTAATGGCAACATTTCTTTTTTGAGGTCTTTTAAGATACTTAGTCGCCTTCCATAGGTTATAATCGTTATTTTTGCCTGGTCCTAAATTTTTCAGATATCTGCTGACAGAGCCATTCTTGTATTCCTTAAGTCTATTCTTCAAATAATTGGCAGCTCTATTGAAGTTCGATTTGTCTTGTGGACATCTAGTCCTATGCCAGATTTTTCGTAAGCGCCTTTTCCTTCTAATGAGCTGTCTTATTTCTGTTGAAATTTGAAAAATTTGGTCGTGAGTATGTATTTCATGCGGTGTGGATACATGTGCAGCTTCATAAATTACTTTAGTAAGTGTATCAACAGCAAAGTCCAAATCGACGCCATTTTTGAGCGGTATGTTTAAGTTCAATCTGTCTTCTATCCAGTGTTGAAAGGAATTGATGTTCGTTTTGGATTACAACAAATATAAACATTATTTTTTCATTATTGCCTAAATCAACTTAAGTCGTTAATCCAAAAAAACAAAGAAACAATTTTATTTTCCTAACTTGAGTTAAGCTCTTATTCCGAATTACAATTTCGTTTTTTGATAAACATAAATTGAGTTAAGGTCTTTCTCCAAACAAAAAGTTTTTTATTTAATCTGGAATAATAGCCTAACTCAACTTGAACTTTTTGACTTTCTTTCGTTCAACAATTCATAAGAGCCTAAGTGTCTTTTTCGATAATATCTTTTGACTGCGAGAATAAACAACTATTGTTAACAACTAAGTAAAGAAATTCGTTTCCTTGGAATCTGTAGCAAAGTTTTCCAAAAAACACCTTCTCCTGATTTTCAGTGAAGATTCAAAACTTTAAACTCCTGTACTGAAAATATTGAAAAACAGACTTAGGCTGTTATGGGTTGTGACCACAGAAATAATAATAATAAAAAAAATAATATTTTTTTTTTGTACAGAAATTGTGTTTTCCCCAAATTTTTTTTTTTACAATTTTTTTTTTTCAACAAAAATTTTTTTTTTTTCCACAAAAATTTTTTTTTACAAAATTTTGTTTTTCAACAAATTTTTTTTTTCAACAAATTTTATTTTTTCAACAAAATTTTTTTTTTCAACAAAAATTTTTTTTTCAAAAAAAATTTTTTTTTCAACAAAATTTTTTTTTTTCAACAAAATTTTTTTTTTCTACAAAATTTTTTTTCCGTATTTCAACGGACGCCATAGGCGCATTACAACTTACTAGTTGTACAATAATAAGCAAATTTGATCAACAAAATAATAGACTAAAATGTACATTCTTACCCATCGAAAACAATATTTAAAATATACACAGATACAAACGTTATGTAGAGTTATGACTTTAAGAATTAAACGATTTTAATAACACGTATCATATTTACAGAATCTCCCTACTTGGTATCAAAGCGACCTTAGACCTTACATGAAGCATTACATGAATTGCACATACAGGAATGGACCTCCAAAATAAAAACAATATACAGTGTACTCTCTCCTTGCGGACACCCCTCATAAACGGACACTTTTTTCAGTACCAATCCGCTTCAGTCCCCTTATGTACTTCTCTCACAAGCGGACAACAATTCTCAGTCCCGTAGGTAACCACTTATGAGAGAGTACCCTGTATGCAGTTGTCTTCGAAAGCAGCCCACAATTATGTGACATCGAAAAAATGGGCCCACCCATTTGTATTTGACAATATGGTACTCAAAGGAAAGGTTATGTCCTCACGAGTTGAATCGAAATATGTGACCGCCCACTTTTTTTTTAGACTATGGTAATCTAATGAAAGGGAATTTCATATGTAATTCTGCAGCAGACACATGAAGCTTCACATCCAGTTAGCCCCTTGAGCACCAGATTTGTAATTACGCCAAAAAGAAACATTATTTAAAAAAAAAAACAGCTCACGGGGTGTATAAGTAATTATTTAAAAAAGTCTGATGTGGTTCTGAAATATCAAAGATATTAAATACAAGGCTCACCCTTATAATAATATGGCTCACCCTGTATTTAAGCAAACAATTCTCCCAGAAGAAAGAAAAATATTGCACATGATGGTGAATTTTGTTCCTGTATTGGTAGTACAACAACAAATTCGGAGTTGTCTGCACTTCACATACAGCAGACACACAGCCGATTGCACTGATGTTGCAATGCAACATATTTCTTCTTACCACATAAAACAAAAACACCATAACGGTTTGTAGTGCTCAAAAGCCAACAACAATTTGCCCCATAACATGTTGCATGCGTTTTAAACGTTTTGATTTTTATTTTTGTTTTTGTTTTGGTATTTTTGATTTCATTGCTGTGGCTGTTTCATTCACCTGCACTTGGTTGGAACCTCCTCGGTGCCGTAGTCACGAGGAGTAGGTACAACATAGGTGCACCATAATTACTTACATGTGAGTGTTTTACTCCACTTGTTTGATGTAAGTCAAGTAAAGGCATAAGCACAGCAGAAACAACAATAACAATAACAACAAAAACAGAAAAACCAAAAAAAAAATGGAAAGTTTGTTGTTGAAATCAAACACCCCCCACCCAATCATAAGGCAGGGCAACAGCCCCCCTTATGTCGATAACGCCGATGCTGACGAAGTCATTGAAGTCTGTTAATTTATCATGATTACATTGAGGTTGGGGGGTGGGGGGCTTCTCGGTTGCTGATAAATTTCTTTTAGCACTGTTGTTGCTATTAATAGGTTTTGGTCATGAATTCGAGGTATTTTTATGGTTTGATATCGTTTTGATTTCAACTATGCTGATGATGATGGTGGTGGTGGCGTTGATGGAAATTCATGTTGCAGTTAATTTCTTATGACATGATATGACTGACATTCAATTCGATTCGAACGAAAATGAAATCGTATAATTCACCATTGTTCGCGTGTGTGTCCATATTATGGAATGAGGGAGCGAATGAACGAAACAAAGTCTTTTTTTTTGTCAGATTGATTTCGGTGGTAATTGATTTGAATGGAAATCCCTTTCGTGTCATTAATTGGTGCAAACCGAAGATTATGCAGCAGGTGTAGTGTGTTCGGTGTTGAGCATGCGCTAGAGGTGGCTTATATAAACAACTCTGAGAAATTGATAAATATTTGCGTTGGGCAGATACATAGGGTTATCCTTTTCGTGGTTTCAAAAGTACAGGGCTGGAATTCGACATCTGTCAAACAATGTTGTTCAACCAATTTGTTTTCTTTTCAGTTGGAAGTCTGACATTGACGAAAATGGATCGCTCAACTGTCAAACGATGCGTAAAATTTTTTAAAACCTACTACAAAAATGGTGATTCTGGCACAGCCACATATCGTGATTTAAGTGGAGATTATGGTGTATTGGGTAGGAAGCACATTTCTCACTCGATGGGTATGTTAATAAACAAAATTGTCGTAATTGGGGTTCTGAGAATCCTCAAGTAATTGACGACAGGCCATTACATCCACACAAAAAGTCACTGTTTGGTGAGCTCTTTGGTCCGAAGGTGTGATTGAATCTTACTTCTTCGAAAACGACGAGGGAACGACTGTCACCCTCAATTGGGAGCGTTATGGTCGACTATTTTTTTTTTTTTTGCCTGCTATTTAAGAACTAGTAAGTTGTAATGCGCCTATAGCGCCCGTTGAAATACAGAAAAAAAATTTGTTGAAAAAAAAAAATTTTTGTGGAAAAAAAAAATTTTGTTGAAAAAAAATTTTTCTTGAAAAAAAAATTTGATGAAAAAAAAAATTTTTTTGGAAAAAAAAAATTTGTTGAAAAAAAAAAATTTGGAAAAAAAAATTTTGTAAAAAAAAAATTTTGTAAAAAAAAATTTTTTGTTGAAGAAAAAATTTTGTAAAAAAAAAATTTTGTATAAAAAAATTTTAGAAAAAAAAAATTTGGTAAAAAAATTTGGGGAAAACACAATTTCTGTACAAAAAAAAAATATTATTTTTTTTATTATTTATTATAGAATTATAGAATGCCTATTTAAATTCATACGTACTGCGTGACAGAGTCAGTGAATCAGTGTCGAGGGTAAATATATATTAAGATACCACTTGGAGAATATGTGGTTTCAACAAGACGGTGTCACATTCTGATAAAAAAAAATTAAAATACAAAGACTTAAAACAAGACATTTTAATTCAGTTTGGGCCTACAAAAAAATCAAGTTTTTACCCAATCGTTGCGGCAAACATTTAGGAGTCACCCCCAACTTTCCATTAAGTAACGAACCATTTACCGCGCCTCAAGCGAATGTGTAGCAAATCCTAAAGTAATAGATTTCCACTTTTAAAGTGTTTGCATATAAAAATCAAAAGTACTTTCAACATTGAAAGCATTTAAAACCCCAAGATTTTTGGATTTCAAAACTGAACAACATTTTTTGTTGTTATATTTTTGCAACATCGTGTAAGTCATAAAAGACAGCGACACACCAACAATTTATGTAAGATGAAATAATTTCAACAAAAAAAAAAATGATAAGCCATGTTCAACAAACTCAAAAACAACCTGCAACAAGTTTGCTGTTGCTGTTGTTGAAATGAAACATGCTTCAGTAATTCTTCAGATAAGCTGCCAACAAACCGAGCAAACCAGTGACGCTTCGGCCTAAACAAAAGCGAAATTCCTAAAACTTAACAAGCATTGAAAACTACCTTCAAACTACTACAGACAATCTCACATATCATCATATTTGTTAAGCTTACGGAATTTCACTACGTCCGTCGTTTGTGTAAAGGCTTAACACTTTCTTCATTACAAAAAAAAAAAAAAGAGAGAAAAATTAAAATCAACAAATTGAATTTAATTGAAACCTTTGATACTTCGACATCGTTCAACTGAAGAAAAAAGCAGAAACCATTGGGCAAACCCAAAAAAAGCTTTCATCTTGTCGTTTTTTTCAGTAATTTAATTGATAACAACCACATTAAAGAAACGAAAGGAAATCAATAGACATCATTATGGTACATACGACAAGTGTTTATGAGTTCATACAACAAGACGTTTTTTTTTGTAAATAATTTATTATTAAACATTACGACTGCACGTTTGTGTGTCCACAAGTCCGAGTGCTTGTTAACACTCGAAGATTGACGTTGGTCAATGGCTTTGAAGCCAAACCGTATTTTCAATGCAACTGCTTAACAACCATCGCTATTTATCTTGGAAATCACTTTGTTTGGATTTCTATGGGGACTAAAATGGAGAAGCAAAAAAAAACAAATAGAAAAGAAAATATTCCAAAAAAAAAGATTAACATTTAAAGAAAAAACTGAGAAAAATAAATAAGAAATATAAAAAATATTCTTTTGAAAAGATGAACAATTAAAATAAAAGTAAAGTTTATTTTAATAATAAAGAATTTACTCCAAATTCCTAGTGTAATAAAAACTGTTGCGATGATTGAGCTTTTATAAAGGGTCCGCCATCTAACGTTTTTTTTCAATTAGTGCTTATTTCGTTTTCGTTGTTTTCGTTATCGGGCCATGTTGAACGAATTTTTGTTTACAAAAATTGAAGAGGAGGATATTGGCAACATTTGGTTTCAACAGGACGGCGCTACGTGCCACACAGCCGAAGCTACACTCGATGTTTTGCGCCCTGTTTTTGAAGATCGCATTATCAGCCGCAGAGCTGATGTCGTTATGCCCCATTTGAATGAAATTATTTTCTATTATAAAAAAAACTTTAGATGGCGGACCCTTTATAAAAGCTCAATTATTGCAACAATTTTTAATAAAAAAAGAAATTTAAGAAAATGGTAGTTTTAGTAGTTTTATTTTTATAGAATTTTCACAAAAAAAAAATTATTTGGCGGACCCTGTATATTTAACTTTTAACTCTTTACATGAGCACAATTTTCTTTTAAAAAAAAACTTCTATTATAAAAACTTCTATTGCGTTTTCAAAAGTAAACATAAATAAAACAGATATAAAATATTTTTTTTCATTATATTTCTTTTTTATTATAAAGTTTGAACATTGACATTATATGTGAAACACTACATCATTTAAATGACCACCACGCAAAGTTGGCACATATTGGGCGGTATCTCAGTTGGTTCTTAAGTGCTCAAGAGTTAAAGGTTTATCTGCATAAACGCAGTCTTTCGCCCCATTGTGTGGAATGGTGTCAAATCGCATGATCTTGGTGGCCAGTTGATGTCGCCACGACGAGAAATTACGCGGCCAGGAAATGTCTCTTGCAATAAAGCCATATTCGCTCGAGTTTTGTGGCATGTGGCGTTCGTATTCTTCCATAGCAGGCAAAAAAAACCGGTTATCATACTACCATAATGCTCCGAATTGACGGTGACAGTCGTTCCCTCATCGTTTTCAAAGAAGTAAGATTCAATCACACCTTCGGACCAAAGAGCGCACCAAACAGTGACTTCTTGTGGATGTTACGGCCTCTTTTCAATTACATGAGGATTCTCAGAACACCAAATACGACAATTTTGTTAATTAACATAACCACCGAGTAAGAAATGTGCTTCATCGCTAAAGAACATTTTGTTCCATAAACCGCCGTCCAATGCCTGTTGTTCAAGCACCCATTCCACGTGTCTACGACGTTGTGAATGGTCAGCTGGCTTCAGTTGTCGTGTGAGCTGGTCTTTATATGGATGTAGGTGTAGATCCAAATGCAAAATATGCCAGAATGTGCCGCAAGACAGTCCTAATTCCTGAGATCGACGAGGAATCGACACATTCGGGTCTTCGGCAACATTTTCACTTACAGCAGCGATATTTTCAGCGAAACGATGATGCACAGGCCTTACAATATCTGTAACCGCACCAGTCTCTTCAAATTTCTTCACAGTGTTGCCAATTGTTTGCGTAGTTGGACGATTATGTAAACCCTAATCTGCTCTTAAAGCACGATTTTTGTAGTAGGTTTTAATAACTTTTACGCATTGTGTGATACTTAGTTAAGCGATCCATTGTCATCAATATCAGACTTCCAACTGAGAAATAAAAAAAATTGGTTTAACAACTTAGTTTGACAGATGTCGAATTCCAGCCCTATTCTTTTGAAACCACGAAATGGATAACCCTATGTTATAAAATTAGAAAAAGTGACAAAAATGCACACCATATCGAATATTGTTACTATAAACGTAGTCGTATTGCATTTATTGTATTTAGTAGGCTGTCCATTACTAGACAAACTGCTTCCAATCTACGATGCATCGATTCTATGACTTTTTTTACATACGGAAGGCTCAATTTTTGAGCATTCGTCCTGCAATGCCTGATTAGAAATCTATTTAAATGTATTTACGTTCGGTGACTGTTGAGGTGTTTCCAAAACTCGTGGACAACTTTCAACTAAATTTTGTTACAAAATGCATAAATATTTTGCTTGGTCCATGATTCCGTCTATAATGTGTCAATTTCCAACTCCGGCAGCCGAAATGCAATTCTAAATCGGCACAGAACCGCCGTCGTGTTTAACTGTTGCTTTTAAGTTTTTTTTCTTCCGGTTAGTTCTTCGTAGGGTTTTCTCCACATACATGACTGAGCATCTGACCGGAACAGATTGGCCGGGAGTCCTTGTATTGGAAAGATTATGAAAATGCCTTTCAAAGTATCGAGTGATCAATCTAGAGGTATTTTTGCAATATTGTTCATATTTTTTTAAAAATTATGATGGCCGAAACGTACCGTGAATGACATTTTGGATACCTGAAATTGAAGCCCGTAATCTTGACGACATTTGGTTTCATCAGTACGGTGCCACTTGCCATACAGCTGCTCAAATAATGGATCTACTGAGAAGTAATTTCGAAGAGCAGCTTATTTCATGTTTTGGACCTGTGAGTTGGCCGTCTAGATTGTGCAATATCACACCTATAGACGTTTTTCTTTCGAGCTGCGTAAAGTCCAAAGTATATGCTGACTAAGTAGCTAAAATTCAAGTATTGCAAGCCAACATTACGCGTGTCGAAATGCTCGAACGAGTCATTAAAAAATGGAACCCTCATTTGGTGGAAATTATATTCGAATTTATTAAGATGGTTTGGTAAATGAAGATACAGACCGACGGTGGGACTTTTTAAGATCTATTCAGGAACTGATTTAAAATGACCTCTGGACACGACAGCGGTATGTGTAATTGATTTGTTATTTCCCTATTACAAGACATCTATGGTTTGAATCTTCAGTGGCTAAAAAGGGTTTATCCAAAATTATGTTAACTTTGAGGGTGAACGGTCCTATGCACCACGTTTGTTTTTGAGTGTAACTACCGCCATCCAAACAACCTGTCGATGTGATGTACGTCAGTGATGAGAATTTGTTTATGTTTTGTACATTTCACTTGTACTTTTTCACGACTCATATGGATGGTAGACGACATTCTGAGTACTGTTCACCCAATTAGTATCAAACGCTGTTTCCGTTAAGACTTTGATTTGTTTGTTAGTCGGTTTCATATTCCATAAACTCGTATTTGTCCAGTACAATGGGCTGTATGAGATATAGCCCAACATAAACGTAGTTAAGAGCATCGAAATACAGCGCATCAAAAAATGGAAGAAAATATTTCTGTCGTTGTAAAAAGTATGCACAAGACTTTGCTTGAAGATCAATTATTTCACAGGATATACAAGGTCAATGGCAAAGAAGTCGTTGATTAGGTCAAAAGCCGACTTTTAATCTGGACTATCAAAGAATAGTAAATAATTTCTATTCACACGAAATTCGCTGGCCGCTTTCTCCGATGATCAAGTCATTCCCTTGAGCTCGTCGGTCTACTTAAATCACGGCCAATTAAAATAAAGTAGATTATCTATGTACAATTACAAGAGGATTCTTTAAACTAAATCGGCCCAAATGGAAAAAGATTTCCTGGATGAAACAAAAAGTATCTTTGACAAATGTTCCTGTATTGGAACATCGTACTTAGTTTAACTTACGAGTTTGCTACGTTTGCTACAAAATTCAAATGTAACACCATTTGGCCGGTTAAAGGTTCTTTTTAATTGTGCTTTAGTACGTTGTCTCAACACCCCCTGTTTCAAACCTGGTACGCACCATTACGCTTTTGACTGCTCGTTGAACTACAACCAGTTACAGTCAGCATCGTATTGAAGCGTCGTATTCTGTTTCCCGTCTGGTTTGCCAGCCTTTAGCGCTTTGACTCTACGTTGTTGTTGTTGTTGTCGTTGGGCGATGGCCATTGTCGCTTAGTGCTAATTTACGCCGCTTTCACATGTTACTGTTGGCCATACTTCATGCATACAAACAACAATTTAGTTAAGCATCTCTTTTACCTCCTACCGCGTAGACAAAAAAAAATAAGCGAGAAATTGAGACCGTAAACAAAAACAGAAAGAACTTCAAATATCTCTTTGACTTTTCAATTCTTTTGTGAGAGTGAATATCTGTCTGTCGGTCTGCCTACATTTTTAGATTTCATTCATCGTCACCATCACCATCATGATAAGTTTGAATAAAAGTAGCCATAAAAATGGTGTGTGCGTACGCCTGAGCTGTGTGAATGAACCACGCACACGCACATGCGCATAAGCCACGGCTGCTCTCTATATCTCACGCTTGCTGTGATCGTGATGAGAGTTCGTTCGTCTGACACTCAAGTAGCCGTAAATCATGTGTGCTGGTGCATTCCATTGTGAAAAACGAAAGCTGTTCTTTGGCGGCGTTTTCAACTTCTTTATCTACTTCATTTTTTTTTTCGCTCTGTACTCGTTGAGTGTAATGTGTGACGTTATCTCATCACATATCGCCAGATTAAAAACGTGTCATGTTGTCGAGGTTTTTCTTATGAATGAAATTTTGGGTTTTTTGGCCTAACTTCTGTTTTGTATCTAAGTAATGTGCAGTGTTCTGATTTTACCATTTCGTGATATTCATGTTAAAACATCGAAAACTATATTTAATTAGCCATTTTTTTTTTTTTTAAATTTTTTGTAACGGTGCCATGGTTTTCAACGGGGTTTTGTGGCTCACCATATGCTCATTCAATGTGAACGTAAAACCTTCGCAGTTTCCTTTACTTAGTCGAAGCAATTGGAAATACAAAAAAATGTTAATACTCAAATGAAAGTGTTAACAAATGTCCTTGACAAGAAATATAAAATAAAAATGGCCTAACATACTAGACGAAACTATGCAATTGGGTTTTACCCAGGATGCCAACGAAATCCAGTCACTCACTTTCGCATACAAAAGTGCGATCCACTATATTTTTGTGGGACGCTTTTCTGTGCAAAAGTGAGGTTACATTCTGGGATATAGAGCAAATCTAAATACCACCTTTCAGCTTATGGACAAAAATTTTGTAAAATTAAGAAGTTTTGGTGGAACGCTTTGTTTCTTAAAACGGAATCATTGAGAACATAATGTAAATTTTTCCCAGAGGAAAACCCTAAAGAACTTGACAGTCTATTAGCAACGCACGCAGACGAATATGTAAATATTTTCGTTTTCAGCCAACGTAATTGGTAATAAAAACAGTGAAAAAGTTGCAGTCGGGTAAACCGACTTATATATACCCTCACCCACAGTACACACATACAAGTCTCATATTCCAAAGTATCGGAAAGTCAAAAGTGAGCGTGGCTATCACCATTGGATGTAACCTCTGATGAAATGTCATAATAGCAATCTCAAAATACCGAATGTTATAGAAAAAATATTGTATTACATGTTTTTACAAAAAAGGACGGAATATAAGGCACAGTTTTTACTAGAAAATTGTATGTAAAGGGTGTTTTTTTAAGCTAGATAGAACTTTAAATTGTAAAAAGTAACACAAAAAATTAAATTTTGATGAAATTTTGTTTTTTTATCGTTTCAGTATACTCTGACAAATCATCATGAATAGACTCACGCTTGAACAACGCTACGAAATGATCCAAATTTACTTTGAAAATCAGTCGTCGATTCGCGATTGGCAACTGACCCGTTGTTTTATCGCAAATTTGTGTTCAGCGATGAGGCGCATTTTTGGCTTAACGGGTTTGTTAATAAGCAAAATTGCCACGAGACCAATCCACAAGAGACCCTACAGACTCCATTACATCCAGAAAAATGCACCGTTTGGTGCGGTTTTCACGCTGGTGGCATCATCGGACCTTATTTCTTTAAAAATGAGGCCGGAGCTCGCGTTACGGTCAATGGAGATCGTTACCGCACCATGACCAATGATTTTTTGTTTGAAATTATGGATGACATTGATCCGGAGGAGATGTGGTTTCAACAGGATGGCGCTACGTGCCATACGGCGAACGCAACCATCGACTTATTGAAATCAAAATTTGGCGATAAGTTGATTTCGAGAAATGGACCTGTCAATTGGCCTCCAAGGTCGTGCGATTTGACACCTCTCGATTATTTCCTGTGGGGCTACGTGAAGTCACTGGTTTATGCTGATAAACCAGCAACAATTGACGCCTTGGAGGCCAGCATTGTTCGTGTTATTCGTGACATACGGCCAGCAGTGCTCGAAAAAGTGGCCCAAAATTGGACGTCCAGAATGCGCTTCGTCAAGAACAGCCGCGGTGCCCATATGCCCGAAATCATTTTCAAATGTTAATGTCACGTATTGATCTTTCGAATAAAAAAAAATGTTGATTACAATTTAATTTTTTGTGTTATTTTTTACAATTTCAAGTTCTATCGGACTTAAAAAAACACCCTTTATATACCCTAACCTTCAAAAAAAAAATACAAGTCTCATATTCCATAATAGCAACCTCAAAATACAGCATGTTATAGAAAAATATTGTAGAGTTTTTTCTCGAAAATTATATGTAAGTACCAGAAGGGGAGTTGCCATACTTCCATCTTTTTGTTCAATACTTTGTCTAGCTATAGCTTTACTAAGTACAGAATTTGGGCAAGATCGCGTTGGTCATATTGATATTATTACACGATTTCTAAAGTGTGCGAAATAGATGACATAGCCCATACGCAATCCCATAAGCAGTTTTGGGAAAATATTAACTCATGCCAAATTTCAAAGCGACAAAGAAAATCAAGTCGTGGGAATTTCTGGCAAGTCGTCCAAAAAATGTGATAGACCTCTTTGACACACATCACAAAATGAAGTATTCTGACGAGGTCACGCTGTTTGGCCTATTTTTAAATATTCTCATGGACCATGACCTTTGGGTTGGGTTTAAAAAAATATTTCGTTTTTTTTTATATTTAATAATTTTGAAACAGAAGTAAAAGGCATGATAAATAACCGTGTACAAAATTTAACATCCACATCTCATAGAATGTGGAACCCATGCCAACTACTGGCATTTGTTGTCAGTTGACGTTGTACGTTGTATGCGCTTAGCGTGTTCTACAACCCCGACATTGTGGCACACAGTTGGCGATAGGTGGTGTATCTGTCGCTGAGCTGTACAAGGTTTTAGGAGGAATCACACTGTCGTCTCGTTATCATATTTGCCCTTTGTTCAATACAACTTGCTAATTACAAAGGGAAGGCGTAAGTAAGAGGTTACCGGCTCAACCACCGACTTAAAGTCCTTCCTAGCTCATAGGTGTGCCATCTCGTTTCCCGTTATGTCATTATGACCAGGGATCCAGATAAACTTCTGCTGTTGGTTTAGGGTGAGGGATTTATTCCATTCTAACGTACATCTGGACACTACCACATTCGGATGTAAGACTTTGAGGACCTCATAACTGTCCACACAGATTTTTATAATCGCGGGGCTGCGACTATCTCTGCCTGGAACACACTATAACTGTTAAGTAGTCTGCATAATATCTGTATTACCCGAGTTTCTCTGAAAACTCCCTAGTCTGTTTTTAGTCTCCATTTTGAACCATCCTTAGAGATTGAGATCTGATCCTCTTCCATAACTGAGTTTCTGGTCCGTTGGTCTCTAGACGGTATGGAGACTTTCGAAGTTCGTTAACGGTGGCCTGCAGTCAGTCTTTTGTGTTAATTCGGTGCCATGTCGATAGGACTTTTGCTGCAGCATGTTGGCTCCTCTTAGACGGAGTCCTAAGATGGACATCTGTGGGCAGCAGTTTGGTTATTGTTTCCAGATCTGCTTGGGTAGGTCATCTAATTACTCTCGCAATCCTAACACAGGGTATCACTTGTATGAGGTTTTTTTTGGGGAATTCTACATTTTTTTTTAGGTCAGTGGTTATTTGTCGTTTTATTGATTCCCACGATGTCCCATAAAGTAAATTCACCATTGTCGCAAATCGTCAAAATTCAAATGCCAACCGGTAGGTCAGTATTCAAAGACTGGTATATAATGAAAATCAAAGGGGAATGATATATTCTAAATATAGATTGGAAATCCTTCTTCCAATTGTTCATATATTCCTTTTCGAGTCACATTCAATTTTGAACATCGACGATCAACCAGATAAATGACATCTTTCCATATTTCTGTTACAGTAAAAAAAGGATTTGCAAAATTAACAAAAGCACAAATTTAAATCGAAAACGATAAATTATATAACAAATGAAATGATGGACTACTGTTATGCCATGTCTTTCTTTGTCTTCCTTTTTATCTGCGGTCTTAGTTTTTGTCGTCCTCACAAAATTATAGCATTTATTATGAATTTACGTTCCCTCGCCCATTTCCTTTTATTTGGCTAATTTCCTTTTTGAAGATTAATCAAACTTGGAGTGAAATAAATACCGCTCAGTCAGACAAACCAAATTCATCGAATTAATTATAAATTTGCGACACGTTTCTCTCAATGTCTGCACGTTGGACATTTGCCAAATAATTGCATGACGATGGCGGCCCACAGGTTTTTCTTTGTCAGTGCAATTTTTATCATGAAAAAATATGTTTTTTTTTCCTGCCAACATAAATTTATTTCCACAAAAACTCCATATAATTCATATTAATGTTAGCCGTATTTTATTGTAATTAATGTTTGGCGATAACACCGATACTGCTGTTCGCATAGCAAGCGCTTTGCCAAACGAAATACCTTTCGTGCCCGTATTGGAACAAATTCGTTCTGATTAAAGCTGAAACAAAACGAAGCGATAAATTTAGTTGGGCCGCCATTAAAAACGTATCAACTAAACAATGGAAGGAAATCCTTGTCAAAGCAAAACGTTAAAGCACATTAAGATTTAAATAAATGCTAAACCAAAGAGTCAAGAATATGAAGTAGGAGAGTAATGTAAGTGGGGGTTTTACTCGCAGTACAGCTCTCTCACTGTGAGGTTTTAAGGAGGCACAAAAATCTAATTGTAATGAATATGAACATAAATTTCATTAAGAATTTTCCGTATTTTCCATATTTCCGCTAATAATCCATGCATGAACTTACGGGGAACTTTTCTCTAATCAGTGAGTTTTAAATAGTGAGTATACACAATTACATCGCGCACAGCTCACTGATAGTTCACAAGTAGTTCCCCGACTGTTCCTTCATGGATTGTTAAGGTAAATAAGCAAGTAAGTAAGTATTTCGTTTTCCATTATACTGTATGAGTGGGATATTCAGTGTACATAACATTAAAAACAATCATACGCACCATGGTTCGTTAATAAACCCAAATAATAACAATCATACGTCCAGGTGAGTTCGCATAATCACAGACACTCATACGCACCCTGGTACAGTTGACACGAAATATGAAATGGTTCCGTTTTGGTTCAATAAAGATTCAATTTCTGAAGCACAGTCCTGTCTCGAGGACCTTCGGAAAACCTAGTGTTTTAAAGAAATTTAGAGCATTTAAATGAGGGAGGAAATTCAATGGTGAGAAAGCGTGCCTACAAAAAAAAAAGAAACTGTTTGTGGATTTACTGAGCATACGTATAGTCAGGGCGCATGCAGTGAGCAAGAAAGGGCAACATGAGAATGTTCCATAAGTTCCATAAGGGACTGATGGGGAACTTCTCTCGAACTTCTCCCACGACCACGCTTACAGGACCATATCCTTTTCATGAAATTTTCCATAACAAAATCGCAAAATGGCTGCCCTATGTCCTAGATATCCTCACGAATTCTATGTTTGAGGTCTTGAATCGAAGCTGGGCTTATCTTTCACGTGGCCCCAAAGGAAGAAGTCGCAAGGTGTTAAGTCACAAGATCTCGGTGGTAAATGGTGATCACCTCTTTGAGCTATAACGCGGTCAACTTCCAACACTTTTCCATATCAATATTTTCTAGTGAAGACCGTGGTGTCGTAAGTAGAGTAGGAGGTTTAAATGTACCTTCTGGTACCTCTCACACTACCGTACTTCAAAACGTTTTAAGTAATCTTACTAAAATTAATTGGGTCGGAACACTAGCATCATGTAAAAGTGACGGCGAACAGTGTAAATCTTGAGAAGCTTTATAAGAGTTCATCGTATGGGTAGGGGTTCACTTGTATAAATTGGTTGAAGCATTGCAAATTTTTACCTGAATTGTAAAATATACTTTTTAAATTACATAAAAACCAGGTTAATCGATTTCATAACAATGTCAACAATGAAAACCATTTTTATTTAAATTGTCATTTTTGAATAAGTCGGAAAATGGATTTCTGTTATCAATCCTCTGGGAAGGAAACCCGTCCCCAGACACACATTAGCCTTCTGATGTTATGTCTGCTACTGCCGCCGACCGGTAGTGTGGCCGACATTTGCCCAAACTTATCGTGACGCTTTAAACAGTTCGCCTTAAGGTAAGAAGAAAATAAATTTCACTTAACAAGGACATTACAAGAATTTCTAAACGAATATGGAGAATGATATTGGAATAGCAGAATGCCAACAACTACGGCAGACAGTCATGCTGAAACGCTGACAAACCCACACACACACACACACACACGGACAATTTAAAATGAGACACAGCGATACACGAATGTCAGTAATATTCGAATAAATGTTCTCTTGTAGCAATTTGTCGAGAAACGACAGAACGTGTACTCCGAACTCTGTAGGGCTGTGCAATTCAACTGAAGTTTATATTCGTTTATGTAGCCTGAAGGAGCAGTGAAAATGTGATTCCTTTAAATAGAATTAAAAGTTTTTCAGTTTTTCGTTTTATTTGTATTGTGGCCTGGTGGGCATGGGCGGGGGGCTGGCAGCAGTTAATATTTATCATTTGTAAAAGTGTACAGCAGGTGTTTGCCGTGCCACCTACGAGTGTCTTTATGTTGTTTGGTTAACGGAAAGCGTTCAGATTCCCTTTTTGCTGAAAGGGATTTCCATATTGAGGGCGATTTATTGTGGATTTCGTAAATATTTGCTGTTGCTTAGTACCGAACGGAAAAAAACGATGAATTCGAAAGTGAGGCAGAGTGTCTCTGCGATAGACCAAACAAGCAGTGTGTTGTTCGTGGGTTGATGAAGAACATTTAGACTCATTCCCAATCATTTTTTGTATTTATTCAAGTATGGACAAGTAAACTTCCGAAAAAAAAACGTATTCAAAGTTTGGATCCAATGATAAGCCGGTGACAAACACAAATTTCCTGTGGTGTGCATCTCAAGCACGACGATGGACTCGCCTACCTTTGCATTGCCCTCAACTGGTTTCTTAAAGTTGCTAACAACTTCATCAGCATTTTGGTAATATAAAATGGTACACGAACAGGCTGACATTTTACAGAGTTATCGACATAGCAAACAAAAGGGAAGTACGTACGATCGTCAGGATTCCATTAAACCTCTAGAGCAAAAGGTGGGGAATTCCTCCCCACTAAGTGATCTGTGAATGATACAGTCCAAAGCCCTCCCAGAATGGCCCAAATTTTTTTTGGTAGAACAGTTTTATATTTGCGCTTCATTTCAATCTCGTAAGGTGAAATGCAAACAATATGAAGAATTTGCTAGTGAGTCTAGTGAACTACAGCTGTCATGAAGTCCAGAGGACTACAGCTTTTATTGAGTCTAGAGGACTGCACCTGTTATTGAATCTATGGGAGTGTTTTAGAAGCTACATGGCAACTCGCGTTATCGATATCATCGATAAGATAATCGATGTGGATTTTCGTGGAAATTCGGGAAAGCAGACAATTTCAATGGATTTAAGAACCAAAATCAATATAACACCACTTAGTTAAAATATGCGAGTGGTATATTAACAGATAGTGGCTGAGATCAGTAATGTTGATTTGTCAAGTCAAGAAGTTGTCAAACTATCCTCAACCTAGTAAGTTGTAATGCGCCTATGGCGCCCGTTGAAATATGGAAAAAAAATTTTGTTGAAAAAAAAAAAATTTTGTGGAAAAAAAAGTATTTATTATAGAATTATAGAATGCCTATTTAACGTACGTACTGCGTGACAGAGTCAGTGAATCAGTGAATCAGTGTCGAGGGTAAATATATATTAAGATGTTTCCAGACTTCCACGATATAAATGTTAGCGAGAACTCCGGCTGTAGGTTATCAAGCAAATGAAGCTTTTTGAGGATCGGTCGAATCCTTTCGCTGATGATCTGGAGTAGGATCCTGTTCAAAGCTTGAGTGTACAGACTTGTATCGGCTACCTTGCATTTGTAATCCCAGTTATTGTATACGCTATTGAATATTCGCAAGTTTCTTTATTTCTAACTCTGCATGTTTACATCTCTGGTAATATATATTTTCAAAAATGACCAAATAAACTAAAATCCACTCAATATTATCTAAATGGTTGCACAAATCTCTCTATTTTGTTTATTCACCCGTCAACCTAGAACTGATGCTGCGTAAAACATCCAAACATCCAAACCTCCAACCCCGTCTACAGCAATTTCTGATGCATCCACAAAGTCAACATTCTGTTATAAACTAAACGCATTAAAAAACCGACCGAAGTCTGTTATGGAAATCTTTAGGGATTTTTTTTTCAAGATACGCAGTTAAGGTTTCTTTTTCCATAACTAACAAAAAAAAAACAGATATCCAAAAGATGAACGATAATTGTAATCCCATCTGCTTTTCAGAGAATCTGCATTGACGTGGAATCAATCCGTGTGTGTGTGTGTGTGTGGTGTGAGTGTGCATGTATTTCGGAAAATGTTTGCATATTACCTTTACCGCAAGGACATCAACGGGATGATAATGATGATGATGATGTCGTCGAGCTACAATGTTGGTGGCAATACACTTGTTGACGACGATGCTGACGCGTCTTGATGGTGCAGCACACGATGATGATGATGACGTATATAAATTGAAAATATTTCAAAGTTGAATAGACTACGTTCGGTAATTTATTTACATTTAATTTTGGAAAGTAATAACGAAAAATGTTCACCAATGGAAAAAAGGCAAGAAATATTTTTTTTGACTAATTTTTAAGAAGACTATTTTGTGCAGATTTGTAGAGTGCAGTTCACTTGGTACGGATAAAAAGTGTATTAAGGCATTACTAAGATTAAATACATCCCATACATTTTGAAGACGTTTAAGCCAAGTGCGTACAACTCTCCGAGCTCTGTGCGTGGTTTAACAAAGTAATCCCTTTACTTGTGTCATTTCGGTGGGATTAGCTTGGACCAAAAACATTGTATTTCAGTGTTCAAACAGTGTTATTTTGAATCACCCGGTATTTCGGTAGCTGTCACCTTTGAAGCTTTTATTCTTTGACATTTAACAAGTACAGGGTGGCGCAAAAGTAATCCTCCTATCAGAAAATGCTATAAATTTTGCGATTGGCCCCTAATGTCAGTGGCAACTCTGGCGGCGGCCATTTACATGACATCATATTCTCGACTTGATGTAAAAAAAAATTAAAAGACCAAATAAAAATAATTCACAAGAAGAATCAAAGTTTTTCAGTAGAAAAATGTTGACTTTTAAAAAAAGAATTGTTATTTATGTTTACAAACAAATTCTCACTTTGGTCCACAGCTTCGCAAATCAAACCTTTTCCAAGTATATGCCGATTTTGTTGTATCAATGTCGTCATCTTAAAATGTTCACCTATGTGCTAGGCGTATATGCAGAATTGTGGAAACTTTGCGATTCCTTATGCCAAGCCCAACATGCATGCAAAATGTCATTGCTTTCATTGAATACTGAGTGATATCATTTTCACGGAAACACAGAACAACATTGTTTTTTTCCAGTTGGAATTCCAATAAGACGGAAGTTTAAAATTTTCCGTGAACCGATTATTCCAATTTTGGACCATTACAGCTCATTTCTTATGAGCATGATCACGTTTCAGAAAATGTATTTCCAATGGACATCGGTAGTGTGTGTGTGACTAGCACACAGTAAACCCAGATTCCATACCTGGCAAGACCATCAAACATTTTTCATTGGCTGCTTTGCGAGTAAGAGAGGTAAAACTTCTCTCGTTCGGAGCTGACTTAAATAGAAGTTACTTGTCAGTGAGTATTCAAATTATATCAGACATAGCTCACTGCTTCGAGAGAAGTCCGCCGCCTTCATGGAATGTTAAAGGAAATAAGTCAGTAAGTATTTATTTTCAAAACAATCGAAAGATTGAGTCAGAAAGTGATTCATCTATTGGTAACACCTTAAAGTGTTACAACTATGAGGAAATACTTAGATAACATAAGGCCACTATTAAAAAGTACATAAAAATAATCATTGTCTAAATGAGAAATAATTTTCATTTAATGAGACACTCCTCCATTGACGAATTTAAAGGCTACAAACTTCGAAACACACATTTTGCGCATCTCAAAAGTATTTAAATCGACGCCTATGTAAATTGTATAGGAAACTCTTTCCATTCAATGAAATTATCCACAAAAGATAAAGGAAATGTAGTGCATTTGTAATAAGACACACAATGGGAGTACAAATGAAACATTTCTTTTCATGTCATGGCTATTAATTAAAGTCAGGTAACGGAAACAAGGATGATCGGGGGGGTCGTATGGCCTAATGGTTGACGTTGAGAAGGAATTCTAGGGAGACCGAACAAGCAAACAATAGAGGGGAAACAGATCGGTATTTTATATCTGTAAAACAATGTATTTAATTATCAGATAATTACCCACTAAAAGACGTTCTTAATATTGTCTGTCATTTAGCAGTGAAGTTTAAGTGCCGACAAGAACTAACGGGCTGACAGCTCTTTTTTTTCTGTGAGTGGGGCACATTAAAGTGGGTTTATTGCTATTTTTATTACTTTTGAAAAATATTTCGAGTTTCAACGAGGAAGTGCTAAACGGAATTTTAATGAACATTTATTAGATGTTTTGGGAAATTAATTTGGCATAATGTAAAATGTATAAATTGTTAACATGACTTTAATTGTTAGAGAGTGGATCGTTAATGTAACTGCGCCAAATTAATGGTTTTAATGGAGAGGAATGGAATGACATGCCATTCAAATTGGATATTTTATGATTCTATATAGAAATAAAATATTTACAATAGTAATAACATTTCTGTGGAAGGTGAACAAGCAGCGACTTGCGTAAGAGTTTTTTAAACTGGAAGTGCTCCAATGGAAATATTGACTTTTGGAGATAATTGAGTTTGAAATGTGGGGAACAAATTGAAGCGTGACAACGATCAAATTGCCAAATATTCAGATAATATGTAAAATGAGGCTCTTTTTCCAGTGACCGTAAAAAGTTTAAATAAAATTTGCAACATTTTTAAATTTATTAAAGCAAAAATATAACTATTCAAACGTCGCCAATGATGTTAAATAGTGCAGGGTAGATAATTTTTTTTTAGAAAAATTGTCAAAAGGAGAATTTTGTGGGTTGGACCATTTGTACTTTAAGCGCCTCGTATGTCCTCACCCATTGATCAACTCCGGGAAAAACAGAGAAAGGCCATCCTCGTAATGTAGAATGAACGATGTATGTGGTGTTTGTATTGTCAATTAATTTTCAAAACAGTTTCCATTATTATTATTTTTTACTGTAGAGCTCTCTATAGTAAATTAAGATATTACATTATAGTCTTAAGTTTTCTTTCAAATATGTAGCTTTAATTCTTAAATAACATCATTTCTAAAGGCTCAATAAATATAAACCTTAAACCTTTACTGTAGAGCGTGACAGATATTGTCTTTCAACTTATGTCTCTCTTCTCTCTGGTATTTCTTTTTCTGAATTACTTTTAAAATCGTTATTTACACGCAGTTCTTAATGATCAGGATTAACAAGTATTCTACGCTAACTTATAATGTTAATTGACTTATGACCTAACTCATTGTTGTCATTTAGTTTATAATTGCTTTTTGGTAAACCCTCCCCCCGCTCATAACCACAACTATATTTTGAATGTAATTTCTGTGTATGGGACGTACACATGTAGGCCTACAAGAAAACGGGAAAACGGAAGGAACCACAAGACTTTCCAAATAACTTTCCCGTCCTCTGTTCGATTAAAAATTCCGGAAATTACAAAAGTTTTCTATTCCAATTTCATAGCTAATTATGAAATAATTAAGCAGTTCATGAATCAATGAGATTACATACAAAAATCCTGTGAAAAGTTTGAGTTAATAAACACAAATTTAAATCTAAAGAGTATAGCAACTAATCCCCTACGCCGCCCGGCAAAAGTGGTTGGGAAATGCTTAGAGTGGAGTGAATATGGGTTTCAGTGAAATAAGCGTGTGTACAGTTTGGAATATCGGCTCGAAATTATGCAGAAATCAAATTTGTGCCGAAATGTAATACAATGTTAAATGGAACAGACTTTAATTGAAAGGAAATGTACATTCGATGAACATTAAATATGCCCGTTCATTTGTTACAATGGATTGACACCCATAACTTTTAAACGACAAGAGTAAAATTAAAAATTTTGTTTTTAAATTACTTGGAATTTTACCGCCTTTCAAACGGCATCATTAGTTTCTTTCAATTTCAGAAACTTATGAAATGTTTTTTTATAAAGTTCCATAACTGCATCGAATCTTTACTTAGAATTTATCCAGCTTTAAAACTGCATCATGGGCTCTTTACACTTTCATAAATTTTTTAAAATTTATGTAAGGTTTCTATTTTAATTTATGTAAAATTTTCCAAAAAAACTGTATATGTGACAGCTAAACGAGCAAAAAAAAAATACACAAAACAAAGGATTTATATACAGGGTGGCGCAAAAGTAATACTCCTATCAGAAAATGCTATAAATTTTGCGATTGGCCCCTAATGTCAGTGGCAACTCTGGCGGCGGCCATTTACATGACATCATATTCTCGACTTGATGTAAACAAAATTAAAAGACCAAATAAAAAAAATCCACAAGAAGAATCAAAGTTTTTCTTTTTTTTTTAATTACAGCCAAAAAACATCGGAAGTTTACTTTTGCGCCACCTGTTACATCACATTCAAGCTCAAGAATTTTACTTTTGAAATGATGACTCAATGACTGTGAAAATGCTTTAAATAAGCTAAAACTCAGAAAACCCGAACCGGTTTGTGGCCACTCTAAACCTTTTCCAAAAAAATCTCAAAAATACTTTACACCACAAGCAATCAAAATCAGCCAAAAAATATATTTTTTTTTGGTCACCCCAGTGAGTAGTATAAACTGTAGTCCTTTTAGAAATGCAACACTTGCAATTCTCGAGTGTTTTGCTGTGTAATTCTATGTCATTCCATTCCTGCTTCACCAGTCGTTATCATGATACTCTTCCGACCACGTTTGCTAGAGTGTTTCATTCCATTATCTGTAAATGACGCAGAACTTTTAAATGCATTCATTTGTTTCTGTTACTCTATGCGATAATAATCATAAGTTTGTTGAAGTTTTACTTTGTTGTCTACGGGGACCACGAAGTGCATACCTCATCGTTGCGTACACTCCCAGTCCCCCTCATCCTTACCCTCTCTCGATCTCGTTGTCTACTATTCATGATAAACGAATAAATAACAATCTTACGAATTATTTATTAGGTTTCGTTATTTAAAGTAATTGAAAACAAGACAACAAACTGTAAGGACAAGAAAATGGAATATTTAATTTGCATAAATTGTCAAAAAAAAAAAGAAAACTAATTGATGCAATTTTTTGCAAGGACAATGACATCACAATGGTATCACAATGGTCCTCAATGGACTAAGTGCGCTTATTATGACAGCCACCGCTACCTAACCTACCTATCAAAGGGAAGAAGGTCGTGTAAAAGATAATAAGTATTATTTCGGGAAAACGTATTACTTAACAACAAAGTTTACTTTGTAAATTAGTAATTGCATGTAGAATAATACAACATTGACAGTTAAAATAGGAGAGACCTATGCGAACCGACTATGTAACGTTTAAACTACCCAAGTACTTACCGGCCCAGTGTTCCAGAATCCAATTACATCGGCCAAAAAAGTTTTTCACTGTTGAAACAAGAATAACAGATATTTTTTCCTAAGTGTTTCTCGTCGCTGATCAATAGTTAGATTTAACGACATCTCTCCCATGCATATAATATTGGGAATGGCTGACGAAGTCAAGTGGACCACATGTTGTAAGCGGAGATGCTAGCATGAGTGGACGACTGAACCAAAGACCAAAGCAAGGAGAACACATACGACGTAGTGTATGTGTATTGTATGGCATTTTGTAATATAACTTAAGGACATATAGATATATACATACGTTTTTGAAATGAATTCTGGTGGAATTCAATTAGTAAACTTTAGTATTAAACGAAAACTCAATCGAACGAGTCGGTCTTTGAATTTAGAAAAGTATTAAATAAGAAATCATTCGGAAGAGTCAGTGTTTTACTACTGTATTTTGATCCTTCGAACCGCACTAATGTTATCTATTCACCAAGTAAACATGTCGATGTTCTATAAAAATAGGCTTTAAACAAGGAGGGGGTTTATTTTTTTAAAATAAATATCGCACAATTTGATATATTTTTGAAATATTTCCAAAATTCGCTAATTTTTTTATTTTTGGCGATTTTGATTTTTAGAATTTTTCTAACACATTTTGACGTAATTGTTTATATTACGAACTAGAAAATGTCCGCTACTTCCCAGTACACACACAAAATATATATAGGCGAGTTGTTAGCGTGCTTGCCTATCAGCTGGGGGGTTGTGGGTTCGATTCCCAGCAGAGTTTTTGGCCTGTCGCTGCAAAAATCTAACCATATGGTCTGTTTCACCCGGTTTACCCTTGGACCCAAAATTAGAATATAAATTTACTTTTGTATTGTAATTAATAGTAAATAAATAAAATACATTTTTTAATTGCAGTGGTTTACAAACAAATGTTTTATACCGACTCAGAAACTTTATCGCTTTTTCAAATTTTTGGCGGTAGATATTTTTTCGAAATACATGTTCACACTTTTTGAATTTTCCCCGTTTTGGTCCCGTTTTCTTACGTTTTGATACTCTTTTTCAGCAGTTGTTGCAAAATGTAGTCATGGACTAATTTTCCAACAAAAATCACAATATTTGATTTGGGTATTGCGAAGGGTATTTGGAACACCTTTTTTCCGTTTTACCATTTTTATCCCCTTACTATCCGACTTTCGAAGAATCCGTTCATAGCTAATTTCTTGGTTCTAGCTTCAGCAATTGCCGAGGACAGAATGAATCATTCAGAGAGTCAAGCAAGAATTGTATGTTCTGGTTTCTAGATTATTTTTTTTATTTATATTAATCAGTTTTGGGTCCGTTTGGACGCTGTTTGGCTCATTTCTATCGACAACAACTTTATTACACACATTTTTATTTCATCCCGTTTTGGCTACTTTTTCGTCCCTTCTCTAACTATTTTCCACATTTTTGTTTTGTACTTCAGTAGTTTTTTTTTGTCCCGTTTCGGTACGTTTGGCCCCTTTTTCGTCCCACCCCTAACTCACTTCAACCTGTTGTAGATTATTTCTTATTTATATTAAACCAGTTTGGGCTCGTTTTGGATCCGGTTCCATTCCATCCAATTTTGGGCCCATTCCTATCGATTTTTTTCCACATATTTTTGTTTTTCCACATTTGTACTTCTTTTTTTCTCTCTCCTCTAACTATTGCGCATGTTTTTGCCAAAATTATGTTTTAATTTTCTTTTATTTTCTGCACAAGTCTTTTATTTTTTCCCCTTTTTTATTCCGTTTTTGCCCCTTTTGCGTCCCACCACCACCTCCTTTTCGTCCAATCGTAGCCGGTCAGTTTTCCAAAAAAAAAAAACAATATTTGAGTTATTGTATTATTTCGAATTGGTTTTGGTTTTTGGTTTAAGGTTTTGGGGACACATTTTACGCGTTCAGGTATTTTTATCACCTTGCAAAAATCCGTTCTTAGTGGATGTTAAGGATGCAAGTGCCCAAATTTCTGAGAATTGATAAAAACCTATTTTTTTAAAAAATTTGACGTGATCGACGTGATTTCCACTAGTCTGCCGGCCAAAAATCAGCTCGATTGGATCACTGAAAAAGGGTTAAAAATCGGTCCAAAGGCTTTCACACAGGCCACTACCAGCTTCATACTTCAAACTTAAAAAAAAAAAATCTGATGTGTACATGAAAATCGCCGATACACGTGTATTTTTATTTTTTCCCCTCTTTCCGAATATGTGCATTTGGTTCATAGGACAGAAAAAAATCTATTTTTTGTAACATATACATATATCTCATATCTCAGTTGTTCAAGGTGTTAACTGGGCTTGAAGCTTAACGTGTGTGCTACAGAATTTGTAACTGACGCCCAATGGGTTAACAAATGCCTACAATGTACACAGTGTTAGAAAGGTATTTTCATAAGCTTTCCAACAACACCCATTTTATTGTATGGTAAACAAGAAATATATAACTGATTATATGTTCAAGCGTTGGAAGGCCGTAGCTTCGACAAAAATAAAAAAAAATACATTTTGTTTCTCTTCAAACAAAAGCTCCATCTACTGTTTTTCATATTAAAAATTAGGTAATTTTTCAGATTTTGAAATATACTTCTTAAGAGGTATTGTAGTATTTTTTTTCATTACAAAATATGTTTACTTTTCTTTATTATGACATAGCTTGGTGGGTAACTTTTGCTTGCCCAACATTGCACACTTGGAAGGCACTGTACAGTAATGTTTCTTGTCCCAAAACGTGAATTAATAATTTTTAAGTTTCGAAAATTAGGAATGCAAAGGAAAATATCATCAAATTTCCTTTGTCCTCATGCCAAATTTTATCCCACTCTCAGTACACTTGACGGTGGCCACATATTTCCGCATCGTCGATTTTTTTTTACCCTTAAAAAGTTAATAACTGATTTTTTCCAATAATATGAGGGGAAAAAGTAAGCAGCATCTCGGAGGCCATTTACCAGTTCACTGGCCAAAAAAATACCTTATGTATGGGAAAATGCATTCAAAGATTTGCTTGGTCTGCTAAAACACGTGAAACGAGATCCTTTTTGGTCATAGACATGGCAAATTTCCCCGATTGCTATAAACTACACCTTTAACCCGTTTTGAAGTCCATAGGATATGAACCTGAGCTTGTTGTCGCGAAAACTACTATCACACCCAGCCTAAGGACTACCTTTCGCGTTAGTAAATAAAAATCGTATGTTAGAAAAATATTTATTGGCCGGCTCATGTGGCGTATACGCAATTTCTACATTGCCCAAAATTACTCATACGCCACATTATCAACTATTTATTGCGGCACCTACACTGGGTGAAATTGCACAACCAGTTGTAAACTGTGAGGGCAAGTAGGTTGTCGGTTGGATGAAAATCGAAATATTTTGATTTCAGCTGAAGTTGGCCAACTTGGTTGGTCAACTACTTAACATCATTCGCATTTTGTTATTGAAAACAACACCAAAAAGAAAAACTATTGACTTCATTTATTAATTTGTATATATTTTATGCCTCAATTGTCGTTTTTTTCTTCCTCCTCCTCTAACGCGTTGTCGAGTATGAAGACAATAACAGATGCGTTCATGTTGGCGCTACAAAAAAGTATTTGCAAATGAAATTGGATAAGAAATTGCCTATAAAATGGTAGAGTGCAAGGAAACGACCAACTTGCTTGTCCAACACAGTTTCACCATCACTTGTATCGTGTGAGGCCCGCCTAAGAAGTATTTACATCGTGATATTGTATCCGGCATCGTCAAAACCCGGGCGTCGAATACAATCGGCGTCTGTTTTGCTAGTGATATTTAAGGACCACATATTTCAGAACGTAGTTCACATCACCAATTTTTAGAATTGCCAGGGTTGGCTTATTCACTACTTCCGGTCCCAGACCAAGCATTCTCTGGAAATATCATATTCATATCCTGGTAATTGGAAGCGCAAGTGAGAAGGCGATAATTTGTCCCTGCCTAGAGTGGAAAGACGGCAAACCCCATGGTGTAGTCTAATCAGCCTATCAGATTACAGAGACATATGTAGAATTGCTGCCATACACACCTTCCTTACTACAGGTTTGCTAGTAATGTCTAGGTCTAAATCCTATTTGGTTAGTAGGATCCTCAGCTTATTTGTCTTTCCTTTCATATCCACTTTATGTTCTTATCGCTAAATCCAATTAAAATCCACAAGCAAAAATACAATTACCAGGGAATTTAAATTTGAAAAATCGTATTTTTAAAATATTTCTTCAATGTCACAATTTATACGATGACATTTAGGCTGGACTTTTCTTTTTAATTCTATATGAATCTATATGTAAAGAGCATTCGGTTCGAAGGACCACAAATGTAAAGAGGATCCGGTTCGAAGGACAACAAATGTAAAGAGGATCCGGTTCGAAGCACCACAAATGTAAAGAGGATCCGGTTCGAAGGAACACAAATGTAAAGAGAATCCGATTCGAAGGACCAAAGAAGAAATTTCAAAAAATAAAACTCAAATTTGTGATTTATGATTTTTTCAACCCCGCAAACTCCTCTATGCCTTTCGTCAAATTTGAAAATCATGATTTTAAAGTCAAGCAAAAAGTCAAGTAAATCGGATCAAAATAAATATTTTGAGATTTGTTGGTAGTCATCGCATGCCGCATTTTAACTTTCTGTTGACTTCATTAAAAACCTTCTCAACATTTTCTTCTTCAGGTATTTCAATTTGCCATTCTCATTAACTTCTGCCGATCCGAAGAAATAACATACAATGTCTTATATTTAAAGAGAACCTAATCAAATAATTTGTCAACAAATGTTGGAAATTGGAAAATGAAAGTTTAAATTGGTATCCTCAATCAAGGACGAGACAAAGACAATTGCCAAAGTATAGCGAGAGATTGATGCTATTAGATGCCGCACCATCGCTCACATGGTATAATCATCTAAATGACATTTTGAACTTTTGGATAAAGCAACATAATATGTATTGGGGTGTCGAAAAGTCTGGCGGAATGGAAAATCTCATATATACCTTCCACCACAGAATGGATTTTGTATTTATGTTGTTGGAGAAATGTTGATCGCCTAGGATGTATCACACAAAGAAACTGTAACTAATCTGTCCGTTGCGAAAAACAAAGACCTCCTTTAAATTCATTCTACTGTAATAAATTGTGGAACTAATCTGCCCTTTTGGAAAAAACATAGACTTCCTTTAAATTCATTCTTCTGCAATAGCAGACAATGACATTTGGTTCACAATAGCCAGTGAACGATGTTACCAAATTAGCACCAAAGTCTCGTATCTGTAATTTGTGAACAATTTCGATGCTCCTGCGTTTGTATGTTTGCACATCGATTAGGATTTCACAATTACTGTTTACACTTCAATTACGGGGTGAAAGGAAATACCCGAAAACTAAAATCAAACAGAAGCGCTGCCCATGTACCTATCAATAATGTGAAAATATCATGCTCCGCTTAATATTGAAAGTAAATACGACTACAATATAAGTGATATTGAATATCTGTAATGTTTCTGTAATACAAAGGCGAAATATGAAACGTCCAACAATGATTGGGTTGTTTTTATACACTCCATCATAGGATGGAGTATATACTAAGTTTGTCATTCCGTTTGCAACACCTCGAAAGAGTGATCTGCGACCCTATAAAGTATATATATTATTGGTCAGTGTAACATTCTAAGACATTCTAGCGATGTCCGTCTGTCTGTCCGTCCGTCCGTCCGTCCGTCTGTTGTCTGTTGTCTGTTGTCTGTTGAAATCACGATAGAGCGCGAAAGCTGAAATTTTGTAGGAAGATGTTTTTTGCCCATAAGCAGGTTAAGTTCGAGAATGGGCCATATCGGACCAAAGGGGGAAAATTTCTCCTTTACGGGACTAAATATATTCCGGCCATAATCAAATTTTTCAAATATTTTTTTTCACTACATCTAAGTTCTAAGTTTATATAATTTATAGATGGGGAAAAAATCCCAAAAATGGGCGTGGTCATGGGTTACGTGGACCCTTGGGGCCCAAAAAAGGGCCCATGATAAACATGCGCATATGGGTATCGAAGTGCAACGAAATTTACTCACGAACCCAAATATGCCTTTATTTTCACGATTTTACTAAATTTTTTGATCTGGTTTCTGGGACTATCGGGTCACCAGCGGCCCAAAAACCGTCCCTTGACAAACATGGACATATGGGTATCGAAATGCAACGAAATTTTCTCGCGAACCCAAATATGCATTTATTTTCATGATTTAGATAAAATTTGTGATCGGGTTCCTGGGACTATCGGGTCACGAGCGGCCCAAAAACTCAGTTAGTTATACCCTCACCCTACGGGTAGGAGGGTATATATCATTTGATACGGCTCAAAAGTGTAACACATAGAAATATCCACATTAGACCCCAGGTGTCTTTGAACCAAATTCGTTTTATGACTTTCTGAATCGTTTGAGCCATGTCCGTCTGTCCGTCCGTCTGTCCGTCTGTCCTGCTGGTACGCACGAGAACTTTCGAAAGAGTTAAGCAATCACTCTGAAATTTGGCATGGCTTAATATTTTCCCAAAACTGCTTATGGGATATATGGCCACACCCCTTCGGGTACCTCCCATACAAATCTGCTATTTCGCCCACTTTAGAAATCGTGTAATAATATCAACACGCCTAGTTGGATCTTCCCCAAATTTTGTATTTAGTAAAAGTAGAGTTAGACTAAGTTTTGGACAAAAAGTTGGCAGTCTGGCAACTCCCCTTCTGGTACATGCCATACAAATGTGCCATCCCGCCTACCTTAGAAATCGTGTAATAACACCAAATAATAAATAATAAAATGTAATAAAATGGAATACAACTCGCATATATGGGCAGGGGCTCCATTAACCTCTTTGAAGCTTCTGGACAGTGTACAGAGGAGAGCGGTGGTGATGATAGGGGATGGTAGGGTATCCAGCTCTATTGTCTCCCTACAGCATCGCCGAAATGTGGGTTGTGTATCGCTATTCTATAGATATTTTAATGGTATCTGTTCAGAAGATATCCGTCGTCTGGTCCCTGACGTTAGAACATTTAGCCGGAATACTCGGCTATCCAGGGTCTCTCATCCGTTCATTGTCAAATGGCCGGTTGACCGGACGACGCACTATAGAGAAAATTCGTTCTTCAGCCGGACTGTTCGTTTGTGGAATAATCTTCCTGCAAGTGTTTTCCCTTCCTGCTATGACATTACCAAATTCAAGACCACCGTCAACAAACACTACTCCCTCTTTCCTCCTTCCAATACCCTTATTTCCCATCGCTAACACAGTGCATTGCATTTATAGGGGGCATCCCCTGAGTGTTAGTCAAAAAAAAAAAAAAAAAAAAAAAAAAATATGCCCAACGCGATCTTGCCCAAATTTTTTATTTAGTAAAAGTAGAGTTAGACTAAGTTTTGGACAAAAAGTTGGCAGTCTGGCAACTCCCCTTCTGGTACATGCCCTACAAATGTGCCATCCCGCCTACCTTAGAAATCGTGTAATAACACCAATATGCCCAACGCGATCTTGCCCGAATTTTGTATTTAGTAAACGTATAGTAAGACTAAGTCGTGGACAAAAAGTTGGCAGTCTGGCAACTCTCCTTCGTGTACCTCCCATACAAATCTGCTATTTCGCCCACTTTATAAATCGTGTAATAATATCAACACTTGCAAGTTCGATCTTGTCCAAAATCCGTAGTTAGTAAAGGTATAACCGGACAAAGTTTCCGACAAAATCTTGGCTGTCTGGCAACTCCTCTTCTGGTACCTCCCATACGAATGTACCATCCCGCCTGCCTTAGAAATCGTGTAATAACACCAATATGCCCAACGACATTTTGCCCAAATTTTGTATTTAGTAAAAGTATAGCTAGACAAATTTTTCGACAAAAACTTGGAAGTCTGGCAACTCCCCTTCTGGTACCTGTCATACAAATTTACCATTCCACCCATTATAAACCGTGTAATACTTTCAATACGACCAACGCGATCTGCCCAAATTCCGTATTTAGTAATGGTATAACTGGACTAAGTTTTGTACAAAAACTTGGCAGTCTGGCAACTCCTTTTCTGGTACCTCCCATACAAATGTACCATTGCACCCACTTTAGAAATCGTGTAATTATATAAACTCGATCAACGATTCTTTCCGAAACTCTATATTTAGTAAAGCTTTAACTACATACAATTTTCTAGTAAAAACTCTGCTTTATATTCCGTCCTTTTTGTAAAATCATGTAATACAATATTTTTCTAAAACATTCGGTATTCTAGGTTGCTATTATGACTTTTCATCAGATGTTACATCAAATGATGGTAGCTACTCACACATTTAACTTTCCGATACTTTGAAATATGAGACTTGTATGTTTTTAATGAGGGTGAGGGTATATATAAGTCGGTTTACCCGACTGCAACTTTTTCACTGGTTTTCTAATTTATTGACTTTTTAAGGATCCATGATGGAGGGTATATAAGATTCGGCCCGGCCGAACTTACTATTTGTCCACTTGTTTTTTTGTAATTTCGGTTCGATCAAAAAGGCTGAAGATACACGAATTTCCACAATTACGGCGAATGGTGTAGAGAAGGAAGAGGGGGTAACAAACAAGTTAGATTTACACGATTTATGACTTTTTTACACTATGACTTTTTGTTTTATTTTAAAATCATGATTTTCATGGTTGTTAGCGAAAGGTGAGAGAAGATTGCGGAATAGAAAAAAAGTTACAAATCACAAATTTGAGTTTTTTTCTTAATTTACTGCTTGTTTCCATAAAACGAATTTGTTCGTTCGTTACAAATCGTCAATATTGAAAGCGTTACAAAATGGGTTTCACATATTATTCAATTCTTCAGATATATGTTACATATCGACATATGGAACACAATTCCAAAAGAATCAGGTCTCATTATTGATAAAAAATCAATTGCGCCTTCAATTTTGACAATTTGTAACGCACGAACAAATTCGTTTTATGGAAACAGGACTTTTATAAAACGAATGGGTCTTTCGTTTCGTTAAAATAACAAACAGAAATTCAGTTTCGTCAGTTTGGGTTTTTGTAAAACAAAAGTCTCAGTTAAATTCTAATTGACAATTTTTGTCTAATTGGATTCGTTGGAGTTATAGAAACACAATTCAGTTTCGTTTCGGCTACAGACGTTTCTGTTCGTCTCAGACGTAAGAAAGAAAGTCCCTGGACAAGAAATCATCGTATAAATCAGGACTAAGTCGTGACGTGAAGTTAGGATTTGGAGTGATCTATAGCCAGATATATGGTTGGATTAGGTTAGGTTGAAAAGAGGAGGCAGATTTTCTCCTTGGGCATACACATAAGCCAGTATTCGATCTAAATGTTACATGGAATAACCCGAGAAGTTATTTTAGGAACTCTGTACTGTTGACATAATCCTTAATTGTTTTCCACTCTTCGTCCCTGAGTTGGGTGAAGTCTGTTAAAGAGTTATTTCCCAAGAAACGGGATCTATTGTTTGGGAACGCTGGGCAATGGCAGAGGAAATGTACCAATGTTTTGTCATCCTCTTCGCATGCCCTACATACATTATTTCCGACTTAAATTTTTTTTTAATTGTGATATGTGGTTTTATAATAAACTACAGAAATAGGTTATTTTTGTGGGAATATTGGATTTTTTATGAATAACTTACAACGAAAAAAATTAAAAAAAAAAAACAACACAAGAAGGTTAACATTTATTTATATCATATCCCATGTCATTCAGATTCAAAGGTCCAAATAATTTAGTGAAAAAGTTTTTAAATTTACTTCAACCAAATCGGACAAGTGCTTTCGAGTTATGACAATTTCTAACTCAAAAACCTGAATTTATTAAAACAAAAATTCAAGCAAAAAAAATTTTAGCTGAAATTTATTTATATCTCTGAAACTGTCATACAGACAGACGTGAAAGCCAAAACGGCGAAGATTACAAATAATTTTTTAAAATTTACTTCAACCAATTCGGACAAGTTGCTTTCGAGATATGTCAATTTATGACTCAAATAACTGATATTTTTAAAACAAAAATTTCAACCAAAAAAAAAGTTTCAGCTGAAATATATTTATATCTCTGAAACTGTCATTCAGATTCAAAAGGTCCAAATGCTGGAGATTTAAAATTTTTTTTGAAATTAATTTAGTAAATTTTAAAACAAAATTTCCAACAGGAAAAAAATTAAAAAAAAATGTTTCAGCTGAAATTTATTTATATCTCTGAAACTGTCATACTGATACAAAAGGTTCAAAGGTTAATAATAATTTAGTGATATTTTTTTAAATTTATTTCAACCAAACAAAAATTTCCAAAAATAAAACCTTCCTTCAGAAAAAAGAATTTCTATTAAGAATCCTCACATATTCGGTTTGTGAATACCTGAACTGTGTTAACGCTGACTGGGCGACAGTCACCGCTGTCGTGGAGGACCAGACACTGGAGGATACGGTATATGCAAAAAACTTGTGTAATATCAATGATTTTGCGGCGAGTTCCTTTACTGCGCGGAATATATTTTGTTCAGTCGTGGGCATTGTCATTCTTCATACTGCAGATGGCTTCAATAGTTTCGTGGGGGTAAGTTCATATTTCACCGTTGGCAGTACGGCCATTACAACACATCTTATGGTGTCTCGAATTTGCTCGGTCTCCATCTTGTCGGAGCAATTTACTGGCCATAACGTTTTTTCACTTTCTTATGAGTGGCATCTATTTCATTTTGCACACATTCTCATCGGCTCTGTGAAAAGTGTCCCCAAATGAAAAATGATGAATTCCTCAAAAAAATCTAACAAAATACACTTTTTCAAATTACAATAGATTTGTTTTTTTTTAATTTATTTTGGGGAATTTTTCATTTGGGGCATTCTTCAGTTTTTATTTTGGGGGCATTTTTCAGTTGGGGAATTTTTCATAGAGATTTTTCATGTCCCTTCTCCATTAATGCTGTTACCGGATTGTGTATTTAACTACTGACTTACTTAGGTTGTAAATACTAATAAAATGTTGTCAAATTCTGAACTACTTCCCAAGTGAAGGCCCATAAGAAGGTTTCCTTTTAAAAAATTTTAAAGATTTGTTTTTTTTTAGTTTAATTTTAATAGGGTTAAATTTGCTATCAAACAATTAGTTTGGTGTCACAGGAAATGTAGCCCAACTTAATCCTGAGAGCCTTCTTCAAGAAGTACTTTAAAAATCTCTTATTACACAGTGATATAAAATCCAACTTTCCGAATGCTGATGGGATAAAACTGATTGCAAATGAAAGTTGACATTATCCATAAAAAAACCTTCAAGGGTTTTTTTAGTTCAGTTGCAGATTTTTCTACACACATTAGAAGTTGGTGATTTTGGAATGCTCTCTAACAAGAAAAGGTCATTGAAAATTTGATTACAATTTTATATATATAAGTCCTTGTTATGGATAATGTCAACTTTCATTTGCAATTTATTTTATCCAATTCGCATTTTGGTTCTTCCATTGTGTTATTATCATTCGACTGTCCCGCTTCCATTTTAAGATGTTTCTTATTATCAGTTAGAAAATAAATTAAATTAAAACTTTTCAGTACGTTATATTCTTGAGTAATAACTGAAATAGTTTTTCGGTTAAAACATTTCATTGAGTTTCATGGGATACGAACTTACTGATCTGTTCAACCGCAAGTCGGAAAACACCTCTAGAGTGACAACAAATATAAATGAGATGAAAAAGACTTTACCTAATGTGGATGACCATGGGCAACACTTTTAATCACCACAAGTTGTATTCATTTGAAATGTAGCAAACAAGTTAAGGCACTCGCGTCTATGTAAATGGGCGGGATACAAACAATAGGTTCACATTACGATGAGTTAAAGGACAAGGAAAATGGTGGGGATAATAAAAAAAGGTGCCTGGGGAATGTTGATTTGCTATCAGTTACCATAAAGACATGTCCAACACATTTCATACACAAAATCAAAGGTCAAAGTTTTCATTGAACTCACTGTCCCGCATAATAATTGCGGCCACATTATCTTAAGGAAACTGCATTGAAAAGATAACCGGCCACTGCGTATGGTGAAAATTAATTCCATCAAAAGTAATTTAATGTTAGCAAATATTTAATATCGCTTTTTTACAAGTAATGAACATTGTTTGAATTTCATTAATATTTTACTAGAAAAATAATTACAGTTTTCGCTTTTGTTGAAATTTATTTTGGAACAGAATCAAACCGATGCACAGTGGACGAAACAGCCTATCTGGCGGTATTAAATTAATATCTGGGAGAATAATGGAGCTAGATGCCTCCAATTGGGCAATTGGACAGCTCAGTATTGTTGAAGCTTTAATAGGACTGAAAATGGGTCATATCGGATTACTTGTTGATAGAGTTGTTATGCAGTGGTTCCTAAACTGAAAAAAAAAACACTGAACACACTGAAAATATTTAACTCGTTCTCGGTTATGCCATTTTGAAACAATCTAAACCGCTGGTAAAAGTTAACTTATTCTTACTTGCTGCATCTCAATGGAAAGGTAATTTAGTCAACATTTTTCCATCTTTTACAAAGTTTTTTAAAAAGTTGCAAGAAATATATACATTTGCAGCAAAGCTGAAAAAGTATATTTTCCTCCCGTTATGCTTGCATTTTCAGTTTTGTTGCAACTCCTGCTCCATTAATCGTAGTTGGATTGTCTGGAAATTTCAGATAAATAATTTCAACAAGCAAACGAAGAAAATAAATCATAAATCTGCAATTTATATGACAAAACAAAATTAACTTCGAATGCCAAGTTTTTTTTTTTTTAAATTTTGATACCATTTCACTTGTATTTATCGCTATAACTATACAAAGATTAATTTAATTAAATAAAAAATTATTCAGAGCCAGAACTATTAGTCAATGAATCTGTAGACTGCAGATTATCAATGGAAATAAGATGTTTCACTTCTATATCTATTTCAATATTTCCTGTCGATGTGGTTGCAGTTGGTTTGGAAAGCGATGTAATTAGGGGATCCGAGGAAAACAAAAGTGCATGCATCAGGTCCTCCATAATTGCGAAGGTCTTTATTTCATGGCCTCCAGTGCTTCCTCCGATATCATTCCAATCGGTAGCCCAACATGGTTTATTATATCTGCTACGTGAATTTAAATTTTGTGAACCGAACTTGACATGTTAAACCATGTATAACACCGTGTTACAAAAAATAGATATTTATCAATTCTCAGATTTTCCACAATTTTTATTATTTTTGAAAAAAAAAAAAATATTTTTTTCACTTTTCTTAGCATAACTTGAAGAGACTCCAAATTTTTAAACTACTTAAGCGTTACGAAAAAAAAAATGTTTTTTGACTGAAACCTAAAAAAAAACGATAACCATTTAATAAAATAATTTAGGAAAATCTGAGAATTGATAAAAATCAATTTCAGCTCGATTGGATCACTGAAAAAGGGTTAAAAATCGGTCCAAAGGCTTTCACACAGGCCACAAGGAGCTTCATACTTCAAACTTAAAAAAAAAATTCTGACGTGTACATGAAAATCGCCGATACACGTGTATTTTTATTTTTTATCCCCTTTCCGGTGTTATTTAATACGGGCGTCTTTACAGCCAAACACTTTTTAGAGGGAACCGCTTTATTGCGCCATATTGAAAATAGTGATCGTTTGGAAACTGACATTGTACCTTAAAAAACGATATATAACACAAACTACACTTTCACTCTGAACGATACAAACAAAAAACAAAAAACATGGATCAGGTCGGCCACTTCTGGACAAAATAAGATCTACTCTACTAAAGGTCATAACATGATATTCAAAAGGGACATCACAAAGGCAAACTTAAACTGGCATTTGCAATAACAACATACAAAACACAGTTCACAAACACTTTTTGAAATTTGTAATACATACCTCAAACTATAACAAAAACTCACTTGAATTTACAAATATAAAAAAAGTTATGTTCTTTACAAAGCTTACAGTGCACTACTTGAAATGGCTGGAAAATACACGTGTGCACTAGGGTGTCCCAAAAAGAAAAAAATTTTTTTGCTCACGCGTTTTTTGATAGATTTTAGGGTAAGGAAAATTTTGGAAGTGGTTTAGAGGTCGCACAAATATGGTTCCCTGCCATATTTTAAAAATAATTTAAGATTTGGCATTAAATAATTTTTTTTTAGATCTTAAGTTAACAGTTCATAAGAAAAACGTCCAATCTTTCATTTTATGTTCAAAAACCGCCAGGTTTGTCAGCGATTTTTTCCATATGGCAGATTAAACTAATTTTTTTTTGTTTTTTTTTTCAAAAACATTGACTTTAACGATTTATAACTTTTAAAATTTCTATTAAAGTTACAAAAACTAATGATGCAGTTTAAAAGATAAATAAATTCTAAACAATTTTCATATAAAAAATGTTTAATTAGTCGTTACTAACCCAGAGTTATCTACATTTGTCGAATTCAATCCATTGCATGAAAATATAATACTAACCTTTAGGCTCCCAACAAATCATAACCAAGAAAAACAGAAAACACAATACTTTAGTTGTTTAAAAGTTATTTATTGCGACTCTTTCGATGCTGCTTTATGCCCTGCAATAAATTTTGAAAATCTGTTTCAGAAGTTGTCAAATTTGCGTAACTGCTTGCCAAGGCCACACCACGTTCGGCGACGTCGTTTACCACATACAATTGTTGAACTTTGTTTCTTCCATGGAGAAAGTGTTCGTTGGTTTCCCATTTTTCTGGATCTAGTTGTAAAAATGCTGTCGAAATATCGCAGGCTTTAAAAAAGTTAAGGCTAGCTTCAGAAATAAATGTGTAAATTTCTGCATTTTCAAGCAATTCTTCTTTCAAATTGGCCTTTACTGATTCCTTGTCTATAGTTGGACGAAGTAGATTTTTTACCATTAAACGTAATGTATTGCTGTCTATACGTTCGTCAAAAAATGCTAAGGCAGCCAATTTCTCCGATAAGTACCACTGATGCCGGAAAAACGTTTTTAATGCAGCGCTTGCAACACTGTCACTCCAGGAGCGATCAATCGAGCTCGCTGGATGATGCAGCTTATTTACTCTTTAAAAATATGCACTTATCAAGACCAGTTGCAGTCATTTATAGACGATTCAAAAATTAATGCGTTGTTACAATTCAATTCATTTATTTTAAGGGTTTATATAAAAAATTGGTATCACTGTCAGTGCCCTAGGTATGCTCCCCTCAACGATCTTAATCTCTTAAAGCAATTGGATGACTACAAACGCTTTAATGACAGTGTTGCAAGCGCTGCATTAAAAACGTTTTTCCGGCATCAGTGGTACTTATCGGAGAAATTGGCTGCCTTAGCATTTTTTGACGAACGTATAGACAGCAATACATTACGTTTAATGGTAAAAAATCTACTTCGTCCAACTATAGACAAGGAATCAGTAAAGGCCAATTTGAAAGAAGAATTGCTTGAAAATGCAGAAATTTACACATTTATTTCTGAAGCTAGCCTTAACTTTTTTAAAGCCTGCGATATTTCGACAGCATTTTTACAACTAGATCCAGAAAAATGGGAAACCAACGAACACTTTCTCCATGGAAGAAACAAAGTTCAACAATTGTATGTGGTAAACGACGTCGCCGAACGTGGTGTGGCCTTGGCAAGCAGTTACGCAAATTTGACAACTTCTGAAACAGATTTTCAAAATTTATTGAAGGGCATAAAGCAGCATCGAAAGAGTCGCAATAAATAACTTTTAAACAACTAAAGTATTGTGTTTTCTGTTTTTCTTGGTTATGATTTGTTGGGAGCCTAAAGGTTAGTATTATATTTTCATGCAATGGATTGAATTCGACAAATGTAGATAACTCTGGGTTAGTAACGACTAATTAAACATTTTGTATATGAAAATTGTTTAGAATTTATTTATCTTTTAAACTGCATCATTAGTTTTTGTAACTTTAATAGAAATTTTAAAAGTTATAAATCGTTAATGTCAATGTTTTTGAAAAAAAAACAAAAAAAAATTAGTTTAATCTGCCATATGGAAAAAATCGCTGACAAACCTGGCGGTTTTTGAACATAAAATGAAAGATTGGACGTTTTTCTTATGAACTGTTAACTTAAGATGTAAAAAAAAATTATTTAATGACAAAATCTTAAATTATTTTTAAAATATGGCAGGGAACCACGTTTTTTGACAAAAACTCAATTTGTGCGACCTCTAAACCACTTCCAATAAATTTTTAAACAAAATTCAAAATTTCCTTACCCTAAAATCTATTAAAAAACGCGTGAGCACCAATGAAAATCGAAATTTTTGTTTTTTTTGGGATACCCTAGTGTGCACATGTAAAACATCGGTTATGTTTGAAAGCACACATCTGTTCAAACATATATAAATAGAAATAAAACATAAAATACACATGAACTCAGTGGAGTGTTGGTGGACAATTTCCACATTTCAAAATTTGAATTAAATACCGCTAGATAGGCCTAGTTTCGGCCACTGTGCGATGGCAGCATTTCTTAAAGTTCACTTTTGTTAAAAACAAAAAAAATATTATCTCGAATATGTGTCTTCAATGGTTTTTGTGATAAAACATTCAGAATAAATTATTCGTATTGTTGTGTTCATGCCACAATACATATCGGACATTGTTCATTGTTTATGTATATGTGCACATTTGAACATTGTATGAACATTATGGTGAAATATATGTGTGGTAGGATGATGCCGGTGATGTCGGTCGGTCAGAAGTTGAAGTGTGTTTGTGGATTTGTTTCATAAAAGTACAGAAAATTGTTCACTTGACATGATTTTCAACTTAGACAACATTCGTTTGTGCATGAATGTCTCAGCTTCAGTTCATTTCAGATATTATAGGGTTTCCAGTTCAAGGAAAGACTACAAGTTCAACTCATGGGGGACTGAAACTAATGGAAATGCCATTTAAACACAAAGGTTCTCAACGAAATCTTGAAGGCCGACGACTTAAGTCAGATGCGGGTTTTTTTAACAGTAGTCATTTTTAGATTTTTCTCCTTTTTTATTTTCATGAGATCATTTGTTATGAGAGATATTTCATGAGATCTGTAGTTTGAGGAGAGAGGTAACACAACGTTCGAAAATCTAGGTTGTCTGTGCCATTAAAAATAAGATAATTTCGCGGACAGATACTTGTCTAAGTCTGTTTGCAGAAGTATTAGTCTGTCTTGTCTGTCTAAGTATGTTTGCGGAAGAACTAGTCTGTATTGTCTCTGTCAGTCTGTTTGCAAAATAATTAGTCTGTCTTTTATAGAAAATCAGTGATATGTTTGTAAAAAGAAATCAAAGCAGCTCTCTATTGGAAAAATTCGAAACTGACGAAGGACCTTTACCTTCACGACTGTCATTGTCCGTAAGTGTTTGCCAATTGAAAATTAAGACTGAAATAAAAATAACCTATTCTTAGTCTACGAAAAATCTTAATATATATTTACCCTCGACACTGATTCTCTGATTCACTGATACACTTATTCACTGATTCACTGACTCTGTCACGCAACACGTAGGAATTTAAATAGGCATTCTATAATTTTCTATAAATAATAATAATAAAAAAAATAATATTTTTTTTTTGTACAGAAATTGTGTTTTTCCCAATTTTTTTTTTTTACAAATTTTTTTTTCACAAAAAATTTTTTTTTTTACAGAATTTTTTTTTCAACCAAAATTTTTTTTTTACAAAATTTTTTTTTTTACAAAAATTTTTTTTCCAAATTTTTTTTTCAACAAAAATTTTTTTTTCCACAAAATTTTTTTCAACAATTTTTTTTTTGAAGAAAAAATTTTTTTTCAACAAAATTTTTTTTTTCAACAATATTTTATTTTTTCCACAAAATTTTTTTTTTCCACAAAATTTTTTTTTTTTCAACAAAATTTTTTTTCCATATTTCAACGGGCGGCATAGGTGCATTACAACTTACTAGTGTGGCAATAATGAATAATCTCCCCCGAAAAAAACTTTCGCTCAAACCCTAACTCTAGTCAAACACAATCAAAAATTCTTTAAACACTCGGTGAGTGTGTTCATGCGAAAGAAAAGAAAAAAACCAACCGACATTGAAAAGACGCACAAGTTGGCTATGAAACCAACGACGTACCACCTACTATTCCATTGTCTACATAACCGGACACCGGACTGGACATGAGATGTGTGTGTGTGAAAAACATAATAGAAAACCAACCGACAACTACAACAAAAAGAACATAAAAACAGTGAAAGAACATTTATGGGTAGACTGGGCCCATGTTAAATGTCACATGAATGTTTCCCATTCATCGAATTAAAAATGCAAGGACATTTATGGACAATCTCTTGAGGAAGGATGTGTGAGCAGTGTGGTCCAAATTAAAACACCCCTGATGAAGATTTTCAACTTTATGGAAAAGTGATTGTTTTTTTTTTTGTTTAGGTCAAGCAAATTTAATATGTTAATATTTCTTCTATTATTAATATTGAACGGTTTATATTTGTGTGTGTGCTGATATTGAGTAATCACAGGGCCAGTGTAAGTGCGTGACAATGGAAAATAAAAATAATCATATTTCGCAATTATTTATAATGTCAAAATTATATGTCGCTCATTTAATTCAATACAGGCACAACTGAAAATACGATTTCAGGAGAACGTTTAAAGTTTTCAATTGCCTCGTATTTAGAAAATATTGAAAAACCCCTCATAGGTTTCCCGAGTTATGCAGATGAAAAGTCAACTTATTCACAGCTGCTTCTTGAACAGAAAAATGAAAGGTGAATTTTGCAGTAAATGAGCGATATGTATTTTTGGCAAATACACTTAAAATTCTGCAGCTTTGTGTGATTTATAAAGTTATATGAATCAGCACGTAATTGTCGAGCAGCCAATGCATCCTCAGAGTGGCATCGTTGGTCAATTTTCCGTGGATAATGCTGCCGTTCCGGTGAGCTCTTCACAGGCATGCCAAAATATTTTGTTGTGGCCGGAAATTGAACACATGGACTTAGAAGATCATTTGGATTTCGCGGGATGGCATGCCATGAAACACAACCCATGCCACAATTGATCTGACGCTTACCACATTCCGTAATCGTATTATCAGTCATTTCAGCGATGTCAATTGACCGATTTGACGCCGTTAAACTTTTTGTTTTGTGTGTACCAATGTTATGCGAACAATCCATTAACGCTGAGGCCTTTAAAGCGAGAGTCGATCAAGTCTTTCATTGACCGCATGCGTTAATGTGCAGCCACAAAAATCTAATCATGTTTCATAAATATTGGAAATGTTTCCTCTTTCGAAGAAACCAATAAACAACCGAACATGGATTTGTGTTCATAAGGCTAAGAGAGTGTTTTGAAAAGTCTCTAATGGGAATCACATGTCATTGAGAATAAGTTAAGGAACTAAAAGGAAATACTTTTCATTTGATCATGATTGGTTGTAGCATTGCTCCCACAGAAGGACATTCACATGGTTTCTGTATTAAGATGTTTAACGTTTTTTTTTGTCGTTGTCACAAGCAGAGCTGTGGTATTGAGCCAAAATAGCTCGAATCCGACATCGACTTCAGCTGGCCAATAACAAAATTTCGAAAATTGTATTTTAGTCTACTATTCCTATACTGAGGTGCATTTGTATCTGAAAGATAAAAAAGTTCATACAATCAAAAATAAATATTTCCAATTTTAAAAAAATATTAACAGATTAATTAGTTTTCAAGACATGTCATTTATTTTATGGGAAATTTAATTAAAAAAAACTCGACAAGTTGGTAGTGTGCTTGCCTATCAGGGTGGTGGTTGTGGGTTCGATTCCTACCAGAGGCTTTGGTCTGTCGCTGCAACAATCAAGCCAAATGGTCTGTGTCACCCGGTTTACCCTTGGACCCAAAATTAGAATATAAATTTAATGTGTATTGTACAATGCACTAATTAAAAATGCACTTGCACGGCTGAATGTTTGTAAGACACTCACTCCTTGAGTACTTGTTAGATACTGATTTTATTTTGTTAATATTTCCTAAAACTAGCATACATTTTCTTAAACTAAACTAATCCTAAAGAAGGAACGAGAACGCGATAGACGCATGCGTGGGGTTGTTTTTGTCAACCCACACACGCGTAACATCTTGTGGAAAATTCCACTCGTTATCATGCTCGTCCCTTTTCCTAAAAATAGCCAGTCGGATTAAACTATTTTATTGCTTGTGTGAACTTTTATATGATCACATCTATGTTCAAAACATACTTACAACCAATTATCTAAAATAATTATAGAATTATTGTGATACCAATAATTTGTATATTGCCACAACCGATTTCCAACCAATCTTTTCTCTGGGTGTATGTAAAGATGTCCTTAATTGATATTAATTGTTTCCATTTTTTTTTTTTCAAATTTTTCATTTCACACCGAAGAACCCACGTCTGAAACCGGGTAAGACAATCAAACATTTTTCAGCGGCTGCTTTGTATTTTTATTGTCTAATATTTTTCTAATCAATGAGTAAAGGACAATAGCGGAGACTCTCCACTTTTTTGAGGTCATAATTTCTCTTTAACTTGTAAATCTGGCTTTTTTTTTTGGTTTTGTCCCCAAAATCAGTAATTTGATTCCCAGAAGTTTTTCTAGAGTTTATTTCTAAGGGATTGAATCATGGCAGATATAGGACATACGAGTGAGCAAATCTACAATAAAACTGAAGTCAACTAGGATGTGATGTATCAGTTGCTCCATCAAATTAAATGGATCATTGGTCTATTTTATCAGCCATGTGAGAATACAAATACAATACAGGAAATGTTTTATTATTAATAACATCTGAGGCTGAGATGGTTGACATCATCTTAGTCTGTATTTCAAGATTTGTCATATCCAACACCCATGAAACTTTTCTGTAGTTTCCAATTTATTTGTTTGTTTGTTTTCCCATTGTTGACATATTTATCATACCACCCCCTCCCCTGGGAATTTTAAATGTTCGCCACTACGGCCATAAGACAACATCAACATTAATTTTTAATACAATTTACAATAAAACACAGATGTTTTGAGACATCACATACTTCCTGGCAAGTGTGAAATGTAACATTGTTTTGTCTTCTACTGTTGATGGAATTGTTGATAAGCGCTGAACATTTGTGGAAGATGAACACATTTCACTTTGTATTGTTGACTGACTGACTGCTGTTGTTCACATCGGATGGTGGACGGGTGGCACGTGCAGCAGCAATGGCAGCTGTGAATACCCGGAACTCTGCGGAGAGTTCTTTTCGAACATGACAAGTTTTTTTTTTGTTGTATTTTACAGTCAATCATTTAGTTATTGCTATTGTCTTCTTTTGGGGCTTTGTTTCAATTTGTTTCGCCTGCACTGTGAATATGTGTAAGTAAGTGGGCTGTGGGTTCACATGAATGTCCGCAGTGTAGACTTTGACTTGCGTGATTTAACGTTTTGTGTGTGTGTGTTTTTTCTTTTTTTTATATCCCGACATATCTGACGTCTGTAAATGAAAACTGCTATTGAAATTTGAAACAGCCAAAATCTCTAGAATGACTGATTGCAGATGCTCTGTCTCATCTTATGATAGAGGTCAGCATAAGAAAGAAAGCTGTTATAGACTTTATATCCTCCGACAATATTTCTTGTTTTCATATCTTCTCTGGTTAGATATAATTCTGTCATCAGTCTGCACAGATTTTCATACTAGGGTCATTTTAACAAATTACAGCAAACAAATGAGCATCAAATATTATTGCCCATACTACAAACATTAACTTGTTTGTAGCTTATAAATGTCAAATATATATGTATACATTTTTGTGTTACTTTTTATTTATTTTTTCAATTTGTGAATGGCTATATATCAATTCATCTTATTCACTCGATTATTGTTATTGGCAAATATAAATCACAAAAACTGCTGCAAATACACACTTATTTGCACTCATTCTTCCTTCCTATCACCGTACCTTATTAAATTGATGTTTTAGAAAAAGATTCGGGGGTTGTAACCCCGCACTTTTTACAGTATGTTTTTTTTTATAAAACAAATGGGGCTTTCGTTAAAATAAGGAACAGAAATTCCGTTTCATATTTTTGGGCTTGTGTAACAGGAAAGTCTCTGTTGAAATTCTAATTGGCATTTTTTTTTCTAATGCATTTTTCTGTGTACTGATCAATTGGATTCGTTGGAGTTTTATCTTTGGTTCGGTCAGTGTTACCGTTGTGCAATTTGTGACTTGTTTCGCGGCCTGCGACCTTATGTGCGACTTTTCTAAAAGAAATTGAACAAAAAACTAAAACGTTATTTCCCAGAACACTTCAAATAATGATATTGAGGAACTTTTTTTAAAAAGCGACATTTTGTGCGTCTTTTTCAAAATTCTCAGCCCTAAGACTGCGCTTAATACTAAAAGAGCCAATGTAAAAATTTTCAATTTTGAGAAAGTTGCTATTGAAGGCATTACAAAAAAAACCTTTTAAATTTATTTAACTCAAAACAAAAAAATATAATGGACATTGGCCCTTTTAGAACCAAGCCCTGTGTTACCGCTGAGAATTTTCAAAAAGTCGCATGAAAATTAGCTTTCTAAAAAAAATCGCGCAAAAAAGTCGTTTTGTCCAAAAGAAGTCTCACACATTTTTTAATGTTTTTATTTAGACAAAAACCAAAGAAAAAATTAACAACTCAATCAATACACCGTTTTACAAAAAATAGATTTTTTTCTGTCCTATGAACTATGAAATACTATGACATATTCGGAAAGAGGGGAAAAAATAAAAATACACGTGTATCGGCGATTTTCATGTACACGTCAGAATTTTTATCAATTCTCAGATTTTCCCCAATTTTTATTATTTTTGAAAAAAAAAAATATTTTTTTCACTTTTCTTAGCATAACTTGAAGAGACTCCAAATTTTTAAACTACTTAAGCGTTACGAAAAAAAAAAAATGTTTTTTGAACTCAAACCTTAAAAAAACGATAACCATTTAAAAAAAAAAAAATTAGGAAAATCTGAGAATTGATAAAAATCTATTTTTTAAAAAAATTGACGTGATACAGACATTTCCACGAGTCTGCCTGCAAAAAATCATTAGATCGATTGGATCACTGAAAAAGGGTTATAAATCGGTCGAAAGGCTTTCACACAGGCCACTACGAGCCTCAAACTTCAAACTTAAAAAAAAAATTCTGACGTGTACATGAAAATCGCCGATGGGCCCAAAGCGCCCATTAGTTGTCTAAATTGTTAGGCAAATATTGTTCATATTAAACCCGGCCATTGTGCAGGCCAGAATTATGGGCACGGATCCCATATGCATTTATTTTTCACAAAGTGCATGGAAATTTGGGTCCTAGATCGGTTTGAAATACTACAATCTTTTTCCATTGGTCATTAAATACATGTAATACATAATACATATTAATTATTTAATTCGATTTATTTATTCGATCTCGTCAGTTTCAAATCACAAACCAGCCATCAACATCCCCTCATCTCCATAAATGTTGCTTTGCAAACTTTTGATGACTGTTAATTAAATACAACACATTGGTATTGGCAAACAAGAATATTTCATAAATTCTTAATGGCCTAAATGATTAAAATGTTTGCTAATGGATTTTATTAATGACGCATCACACAGATAATCATCGAAAATATGTTTGAATTTTGTATGTTGATTTAAATAAACATGGCAACTGGGCACGCTTCGCTTTTGGGATGAAAATATTCGTTGGCATAATCGATTAGATTAAAAAAAGGGCATCCGAGAAGTTGTTACTCAATGGAATGGTGTGAATGAATCGTGTTCATGTTCATGTTCATGTTCTATTTATGGAACACTGAACAGTTGTTGTTCGAGGAGCGAGCAAAACAAGCAAGTCCTTTTGAAATTCGTTGGGTCGGTGACTTTCAAAAAGTCCGGTTGGGTTGAACGTTAATATACATACGTTGATAAAAAGAATATGCTAATCACAATATGGCAAAGGTTTCTCCCATTTATCCTTTTGTCCGCGCTGTATGTCGTTGTCCAACTCTACGACGCACAGTGGTCAATTTCGCGAGATAGCGGTCAAAACTGTATAACTTTTGGCCGGATTGGTATTTTTTACGCAATTTGTTTTGTTCAATTTGCGTGTTCAAACGTAAAAATCGACTGATAGGAACGTAAGTAATGTGGAGTTAAAAATGCATTTTAATTTTTTGTTGAGTTTCCATGTAAAAGTTGAATATTTTGACATTTTAAATAGGTATATTTTTTATAATTTCTTATTTTCTTCAATCGTATTTTACAACCAATACTTATTTATTATTCCTAAATTTAATTTTGGTCAGAAAATGCCAACATTTGGCCCCTGACATTTATTTAGTCTCAATATTCACAGGGGCCAAAGGTTGGTTTTTGTGGAAGAAAGCTAATTCTTGTGAAGATTAAACTGAAAAATAACACTGAAATTCCCAACAATATCAATACCATTTGGATATATTATATACAGAACACAACATTTGTGTTTAAACAATAATTATTGTTTCAAGTGTAGTTACTTTTTCGCAAAGTCACATAACCTCCAAATTTGGGCACTTGTTGTTTTCCATATAGATATATTTTATGTTTTGTTGTTATTCAGTATTAAAAATTGCACTTTCAAAATATTGACTTATACTTTTCGCGTTCGTCGACACTTGTTGAATCGATTAGTGTATTGTTCACTATTTTACTGACAGGTACTTGTAAATGGGTGCATATTTTTTTACCGTCACCATGTGTGAGGTTTAAATTTTCCGAATAATGACCACCCCTAAATGTGAAAACCCCAAATAATTAAAAATTACTTTGCTTACTATGGGTTTTTCAGTTGGCTATCAAATCGATATTAAAAATATTTCGGCAGGTAAGAAGACAAAACGAATGATGCAGAAATTATTCTTTTTGGATATAATTTCACACACATACACCCTTCTATGTGGACTAGGTCCAAATATGGGCCAAATTCTCCTAATTTCAACAGAATTATTTTTTGGGTCAATAAGAACTCTTGTACAAAATATATGCATAATAGCCATTTTCACATACAGATAACTTCTCAAAAAATATGACGTGCATTTGTACCGAATATCTTACCTTGGGTCAGAAAAATTGCTGTAGCTCAAAAAGTGCAGTCCCGATGCATGGACATGTATATATAGGAATGTAGGGGAGGGTTAGGACTACAAAATAGTAAATTTGTGTTTTGACTCAGCTTGACTCACAGGAGTTGTGCTCTATGAAGTAGGAAATTTCCGATAAATTAGACCTTGTTTAAAAAAAATATTTAAATTGTTCTGAAAACAGTAGAGCTTCAATTTCTACCAGTGATAGGAAATAAGTTAAGTTACAACACAAAATGTATTTCGTCCAAAAATCTTGAAAATCAAAAAAGTTATGATCATTTCAACTTTAAAAATTAACTAAAAATATCATATCATACTAAATTCTGAAAAAGCCCATTTTGGACCACCCTGTTCTCAGTGAAATAGTTAAAAGAGTTCTAATTTTTTGGCTCCCGAGGTTTACTACTGTCTACTTTCATATGAGTCTAATAACTTTAAAATCGGAGAACAAAAACCAAAAGGAGTTTTGGCCGCTATCTCAAAATATTGACCACAGTGCGACGGTCAGGAGATCACAGCATTGTCGCAAGTTGCCTAAGATGTACCATCGTGGGAAATGTGTCCTCAAAAAGGCTTTTGTAAAAATATTTGACCTTGAAGCGAATTGTCGCCGGTGTACACATTGAGTCAGCGTGTGCATGACTCCGGTTGTAAGTATGCCATGTCGTCTCACCAAAGTTCCTTTATCTGGTCCTGTAGGACGTGTGTCCTAGCCTGGAAACGACTCTTCGGGGAGTTTCGCGTGAACTATGGTTTATTACTTAAATCGCGCAGAGAGATTGGATCGGCGTGGAGTAGCAATAACCAAAATTTGTAAAATTATACTGGGTGGTTATAAACTTATAACCACCTCATTTAACAACTACAGTGAATGCTCCGGTGGTCGGACACCGACGGTCGCAGTGGTTTTGTCTATCCACGGGAGATGTGCGGCCAGCGGAGATTAATTTGCTCTAAAAATACCGCTTGCGACCGATAAATTTGTCCATCTAAGGGAGCTATTCGTTCATGGCAGCTGTACTTACTAATTTTAAATACAAAAAATCAATCATACTAAAATGTTGCACAATTTATTACAAATGTGTACAGTTTACTAAAGCTGAGTAGTATTCACTACTCATAAGTACAAATGTACTTGAATTGAATACGAAATGCGATTATGTTTTGAAAGCTGACCCCATGCTAATGTAAGAAAAGAAACATTTTCTCACGACTATAAACATATCCATGTCTCCAAGAGAAAAAATTACCAAAAATCCCTTTAATATCGTTTTGAAACTTACTCCATTTGGCCTGGGGGCGAACTCATTGATATTTTTCCTGACCAACTTGTCCACTTGTTCCATTTTATTTTTTTTTGCCAAAAAATATGTTTTTACATACGTATATATGTACTTATTTATTCATTCTCTTAGTTATTTATTCATTCATTCCTTTTTTTTCACGTGGGTGCGTATGTAAATACGAGATTTGAAAGCCCCCCCCCCCCATCACCCCACTGGATTCAGAGAGATAGAGAGAGTGATAATGACAGGATGGTTTGTTAGATTTATTTACATTTCACGCACACGCATACATCACACTCACACGTACACAAATACACACATGTGTCCTCCCATTCAAATTATAGAGGATTCCAGAGGCGGAAATTAAAAGTTAAAAGGCCTTCAATTCCTACTAATTTTCATTTTGATCCAATTTAAGTAAAGAATATTAGAATGGTCACGATGCCATACTAACGTGTGTACCGATTTTATGTCCTGTCGATGTGTAGCCACATTTATCAGTAAAAATAACCACAAGTTATTGTATTTACTCATTGTAGGAGTCGGAGTCTGAGTCTGAGAAATTTGCCGGGTGTCTGAAGTCGAACAATTTGCTCGACTTCGACTACGAGTTTTATTTCAACAGTAACATCTCCATTCTACTTCACAAACAGGTATTGAGAATCTTATCCATATATTTCCTAATAGACTGCTAATAGCCATCACTGTGTAGGATGTAGGATAGCTTGTCATCGTCTGTGAGGTCTCAGAACTCATCCCCCCAGGCCTGGCAAATTCCGCCGCTCGACTACATATGTACATACGTATTTCTGTGTGTGTTTGAGTTAGATATATCAGTTTAGCATTGCGGTCTATATCACATTGTTGAAGGATACCATCAGCAACAGGAACATTAAGCGCCACCAGTGGCCAACAATGGGCAACAACAAAGAAAAAATAATGAAATGTCCGAAATAAATATTGTTGGAGATATTTTATGTAAATTTTGTATAATGGATGGAATGAGTCTTGGCGCATCAGCCCACCACAATTGAAATACAAATATTCGAAGCACAGTGGTAGCGAATGGAACAGTCTATAAAACAGATGACAAAATTGGCAAATTTGAAAATATTAATACTGGAAAAGTAAATAAATAAATGTTAAACTTTAATAAAACCCTTTGATCATAGCGAACTATTCAAAAAGTTCGCTTTTTTGCGACGAACAAGGGCTTCATAGTGGACGAATTTATATACCTTGGCTCCGCCATCAATAGAAAGAATGATGTCAGCATCGAAATAAAGCGAAGGATCGTGCTGGCAAATACAGTGTAACTAAAGAAACACTGTACAACACACTTATTCTACCCGTGCTTCATTATGGCGCCGAAACATGGGTACTTGCGAAAGCAGATGAAGCTGCGCTGGTTGTATTTGAGAGAAAAATCCTTCGCAAAATCTATGGTGTTAACAAGAAGTATAGGCGTCGAACGAACCGTGAACTATATGAGCTATATCCCGACATGAACGAAGTTAAGCGCATCCAAATACAGCGAGGGAACTGGAGAAGCCATGTAGAAGACCGTATTGCTCGGAAATCACTTGTGAATCAGGCCAAGACAAACAAAAGGTTGACGAGCCAACCTTAATAAAAACAATAACAATCGGATCAATAGCTCTTGGTCAGTTGCTTTTTATTATTATATTGAGCTGACCTCATAAATTTCGTTTTCTTTAGACGTCTATGCATTGGCCCATATCGAGCTCTTACCGCAAAAAAGACGTAAGCGTCATTTTTAATAAAATTTGATAGAAATTTTTCCAACGTTCTTAATACCAAAATATTAAAAATTGAAAATGTATATTTACAAAGATATAGCAAATACATTTGTATCGCAAGCGACAGACTCCTGTTTGCTTGACCACAAAAAAAACACCCTCTCTTGTGAAATTTTCATTTTGGCGCTTATGCCTTTTTCGCGATTAGGGCTCTTTAGAGTTCAATGAAAATGCATTGAAAATTATATTTACTAGAAAAAAGCCACCTGACAAAATTGCAAAGCAGCAAATCAACACTGTTTACCCTGCACCACTGTGCAATGTCGGGCGAGTGTCCGTGTTGTATACCGTTTCGTTGGAAAATATAATGAATAAATTCCTATGATTAGAGTAATACTACAAATGATATGAATATTTGAACTCTATGCCATTATCCTTCAGCCACGTATGACTGACTGCTCGTACATATTTTTGATTTAATTTGCAAACGATTGCTGAGTATGAGCCTGAGTGTTTTCGGTTTGAATGATGTCTGTCATGATGGCAGGACAAAGTGCGTTGTAAAATTTAATTGTAAATTTTTTGATGAGTAACATTTCTACTGGCAGTTCAGAGAGATAGATAGAGCGAGAGAGAAAGAGTGAGAAAAGAGAGAGAGAGAGACAGTTGTAAGAAGGTATTTTGATAATAAAGCTAGGATATGTTTATCAATATAAGACATGAAAATACCCGGAATCACGAAGTGGTTTAAGCAACCACAAGACTGAAGAAAATCACTTATTAAGTAGTCCAAAATATCAACACGTGTATCGGATATTTCAATGGGTCTCAGCTATTTTAAAATCCGAACCCAACAGTTATTGGCAATACTTGTCAAACCCATCGAAGTCACATTACAAATCCATACAATTCATGTAAAATTTCCTCAACATCGTGTCAAATACTAGCAGAGCACAGAGTTCCCTAGATCCTAGAAAAAACATGTTACATCTTTGTGCCAGACCACATGGACTGTAGAGATTTCGAGGCTCTAAGTCGGGTAATGTTTCCCAAATATGTTAAGTGCGTAGAATTTTCGAAAAATTACCGATTCGAAATGGAAGAAGAACTGACGCCCGTCCTGGAGACTCAAATATGCATTCGATTCCGAAGGAGAGGATCCTTGCTAACTTCATAACTTACATTTGGTTTTCTGCAGGAAATCTGCGAGGCAAGCTGGCTGATCGATAAAATCGTTTGTTGGAAAATAGTATTGCGCCTCTCCACTTTGCTGAGAGTATCAGATTAAATTCATGAAAACAATCTGTTGGCTAGAAGGCAAACAAACAACACGTGTTTTTGTATTAGTTTCATATAACATCTCTCATAAATTGATTTCCAGTTCTTTTCTGTATATTCTCCCTCGTATCACCACACATTCCACCCAACAAGAATTTTAATCCAATAATGATTTCACACAAGTTTAAGTCATTTTAATTCATGTCAGGCCATAACAGGTCTGGCCGTCATGACATCTTTTCCCCCCATTGAGTATCGAAGTTTTTGTCTATCTCCGTTATTGGTGATTCTTTGTTTGCGGTTGTTGTTGGTATTGGAAAATACCAAATGGAAACCTTCAGACTTTTTTTTGGAATTCCTGCAGAGTTTTCTAAAGTCTCAACAAATGTCTATGTGCCATTGACATGGTGGTTGTTGACTAATTAAAATCATTAGTGAAACTATTTGGAAAGAATTGAATTCTAGAATTGAATGGGAAATGATGTGGTGAGATGGTGATGATGACGACAACAACAGCACCAACAACAACTTTGTGCAATCTCTGCGCCAGACAATGTAAAGAAGAAAACCTTATAATTATTTAATTACAGAATGGCACAACAACACACCACAAATAATAGTAAATTGATTCAGTTTAGGAACTTTTCTTCTATATATTTCCATTGCAAGAAGTCTGGCGTAGGTCTGTGTTGTCAAACTTGGAAATGCAATTAAATACAAAGATTTAAGACTACTTTTGTTTGTATTGTCATGTGTATGGATCGAACGTTCGGAATTCTTTGACACAGTTGTGCAGTTGTAGGTTTGGATATTGAAATGGGAGATTTGTGTGTAGGACACCATTGGGGGCATCGCCGCTCCTCACCGGAAGAACAATCTCCACAATGCTGTACTTAGGTTGTGTTTGGTTTTTTTTTTTGGAGATATTACTCCAAAACTTTTTCCCGCCACCGGGAGTGTATTGAGCAATGCAGAAAAATTAGATTTAGTGTCTTATCCAAGGTAGTCGCTCAGACCACAACTAAAGGAGGCACAGCTCACTGCTAAAGGGCGCGTCCGGTTGCGAAACTCTAAAGTTCCAGTTGCGGACAAACAGCGGCTCCAATCGGAGAATCTCAGGCGGTTTCCGTATGGCGTCCGACGCCTAACAAGTACCGAGTGCCACGATACTTAGACGGCGAGTTATTGACACCTTCAAATAATCACCAACTGCCATCCACCTGATCCTCATATTAGAGGCGGCTGGAAGCGGGCGTCAGATCTTGCAACAAACGGTTCCCTATATGTGATGTGAAACTTCTAAGCCAGCCTGGAGACCAGGACCGAATGCAGAAGTGTACTCAGCTACTTATCTTAAACAAATTGACTTCCGAAACCAAAGCGACTGAAATTTTTTGCGGAACTATATAAAACCTGAAACGGTACAGATATTTCTTAGGAAGATAAGAAAATGTATTAGCTTGCATTCGAGTAACAACATATTCGTGTTTGTTCTTTCTTTACACATTTTTCAAGTATAAAGTGTATATTTTGCACATTTCCGAAATAATCGTATATTTGGTCATTATAATCGTCCTAATGGCAATGAAATAAAAAATGAATTGAAATACTTAAGTCGACTACTCGGTACAAGACATAAAAATGCCAGTGGATATTCGTCCCGGTCGTCGAACCGAAAATATCATCGCTGTAGGGAAAGCTGTGAGCAAGAAAAACATTTTGTCAATTGGGCGACATTCTCAGCAATTGGGACAATCGAAAACTAAGCACTACCAGTTTCATAAAGGATTTGGTGCTTCTCTGGTTCAAATTTTTATTGACGACCTGTTGGGTAACACTCTGAACCCAATCTATTACTCTTTGATGGATGGCAGCAACCTCTGTCATTCGTATTCATTTGACCAACGACAAAGTTTTGCGGAGGTCGAGAACAAAAGTTGAGCAATGAGCGACTCACTTAATCGCGATTCGACAAAGATGTACAAGTGAGGTCAATGTAAGACCCATTGCAGGTTGGTGTCACACAAACGATTCACTGATCGAGCATCTTTATCAATCTCTATGGGTGGTGTGTATATTTTCTGCCTGTTTCCGTAAAACGAATTTGTTCGATCGTTACATAATGTCGAAATTGAAGGCACAATAAAATGGATTTGTACCAATAATGAGATCCTATTCTTTTGGGCTTCCGTTCCATTTGGCGATAAACTGACATATAACTGAAATCCGAACGAACGAAATCGTTTTATAGAAACAGGCAGTTTATTTTATTTTATTTTATTTTATTTTATTTTATTTTATTTTATTTTATTTTATTTTATTTTATTTTATTTTATTTTATTTTATTTTATTTTATTTTATTTTATTTCATTTTATTTTATTTTATTTTATTTTATTTTATTTTATTTTATTTTATTTTATATTATTTTTTGTATATTTTTTTTATTTTTTGGGTCTAATTTCGGGTCCAAGAGTAAACCGGGCAGCGACAGTCCAAAGCCTCTGGTGGGAATTGAACCCACAACCCCCACAACTGATAGGCAAGCACACTACCAACTCGCCTACCGGGGAGCCCAGGAGATTTATTTTAATCATTTAGCTTTGGCTTAAGTTGCCATAGCTTTTGAATATCAGCGTCTGTTTTGGGCGTCTGTTTTTTTCTTTAGCTGCACAAAAGTTCTTTGGCTGCAGCCAAAAAGTGGTTGGTTGTCGGAGGGCTCGGAGTCTGGAGCGGACCGAAATTCAACTTTCTAAATTGTATTATTGAACAACTTTCGGAGTCGGAGTCGAGCAGTTTTGACTGGACTCCTCAGCCCGGCGCTATTTTTTTTTTTAACAATTTACGTAGGTACAAAACAACAACAACAAAAAATAATCAAAGAACACATCAGGCTGTGTTGACAACCTTTGGGAAGTAGAAGATGTTAACATCAGTTCCTCTTATTAATCTCTCGTTCTCTTTTTCTTTTGCTTCTCCCTGTAGCTCTAACTTTAGAGCAAGTGAGAATGTGAAATATAAATTGGCTACACTGAAGTGAAACAAAAAATTCTGTAGCTGTCACTTCATGCAGCTAGCGAATTCTTTTGGCTGCGATATTGTGCAGCCATAAATTTCTTATGGCTGCCGCACTGTGGTCAATATTTTGAGATAGCGGCCAAATCTCCTTTTGGTTTTTGTTCTCCGATTTTAAAGTTATTAGACTCATATGAAAGTAGACAGTAGTAAACCCCGGGAGCCAAAAAATTAGAACTCTATTTTAACTATTTCACTGAGAACAGGGTGATCCAAAATGGGCTTTTTCATAATTTAGTAATTATGATATTTTTAGTTAATTTTTAAAGTTGAAATGATCATAACTTTTTTGTTTTTCAAGATTTTTGGACGAAATAAATTTTGTGTTGTAACTTAACTTATTTCCTATCACTGGTAGTAAAAATTGAAGCTCTACTATTTCAGAACAATTTAAATATTTTTTTTAAAAAAGGTCTAATTTATCGGAAATTTCCTACTTCATAGAGCACAACTCCTGTGCGTCAAGCTGAGTCAAAACACAAATTTACTATTTTGTAGTCCTAACCCTCCCCTACATTCCTATATATACATGTCCATGCATCGGGACTGCACTTTTTGAGCTACAGCAATTTTTCTGACCCAAGGTAAGATATTCGGTACAAATGCACGTCATATTTTTTGAGAAGTTATTTGTATGTGAAAGTGGCTATTATGCATATATTTTGATGAAATTTTGTACAAGAGTTCTTATTGACCCAAAAAATAATTCTGTTGAAATTAGAAGAATTTGGCCCATATTTGGACCGATTTGTTAAGCTGTTGATTTGTATTAGCTGTGCGTAAACAAACAGCCAACGTAAGCTGGTCAGTGCGGTTTTTTGTCTATCAGCTTTCGCTGTTCACTTTAGTGCTGTAGTCTTCTTTAGCTTTTGTTTTTGTTGTTGATTATTATTTTTTAGCAGAAGAAACCGATTATTTTCGGGCATCAGCTTAAATTGAATACTGGTATTGAGTTAATAAGGGGCATCACCTGAGTGTTAGTCAGATAAAGAAACAACTAATCAGATAATACATTTTCCATTTAAACTATAAATTAAATTTTCATTTAAAGAAGAAACTCAAACTTGTATATACATGACTACACGACCCCTGTCAAACTGCAATACGGTTATTGTCTTTGTCTTGTTTTTCCTTTAACTCCCATCAAGCAGACACTTGCGAATTAAACAATTTCAATACATTCAAGAGTAAATATCATCGAAATGCCATGAATTGTATTTATAGAATGTAATGCAAATACTGCTTTCAAATTCATCGAAATTGCACAAACACAAGCACAGCACACACACACCTGACAGATGCAAATAATTGCGGATGACACAACGTTAATTCAGTATCGCACAAATGAAGATATCAATACGAACGAATGCATGGATAACAACGGAGTATAAAATAAAATTATATTACACCAACAATGAAAACATCATTAAAACCGATATCCAATTAGTGCGGCCCCCGAATCATTCAACTGTCATAATTGACTCACATAATTTGAGAATCAAACCGAATAATTGCAACGACGTCTGTGATTTTAATGCCAGATGCATTCGGAATGCAGGAACAACAATAACAAAAAGTATAGGGAATGTGTGAGGGCGATTAATGGGCGATTTCAATATTGAATATTTTCCAGGTTTATGCATTCACAATAACTGTCATTCGTAACATGGGGCAGTATTAAATAATTATTGTAGCAAAAAAAAAAAATCAAACAGCAACACACTCTGGCAGGTTGCTGTGATTATGAAAACCTAAATGGCAGACTGGATTTACAATACATATTGTCTGCTTAATTTATTTAATTAAATATATTAAATGTTATTCATCTCTATTAGGAATAGATCGGCTGGGATTAAACTGCTTTACCTTTTACCAATGGAGTGCATTCACAAGTGACAGTCGCCACAGATTGTTAGTGGATAGAGACATTGGCCCCACATTGGCCCACTTTAAATATTTTAGCAATATCTTAAAATGAAATGCATGTTTGGAGTTACGATTGAATTGCTTTTCATTTCTGCATATTTTTTTAAGTAATGGGGCTTTGAGTTTTACTTCTGATGGGGATCATTTTTAAAACCATTGTTTAGTTTAAAGGGTAAACATGCAGTCATTGTATGGATGCATGAATGTTCCGAAATGCGAACATTAATACGAATCACTTTTACTAACAACAGAGGTGCATTCGGGGCTAAGTGTCACAAAATACGTTGTGAAGAATAAAACTGGAAGAACTTTATTCACAACCGACAGTCCAAACCTACTCCGGGAAGTTAATTTAATTGCCGCCGAAGAAAAAAATTGTCGCTGAAAATGACAGGAAATTTACTAAGGGAGGCAAGGACCAGAAGCTAAAAACAATAGGGTCACACTCGTGCCGTGTGGACAAAGTGTCATTAGTATAATTCGGTTCCTCCATCGATAGCAAGAGTTAAGTCAACATCTTAATATATATTTACCCTCGACACTGATTCACTGACTCTGTCACGCAGTACGTAGGAATTTAAATAGGCATTCTATAATTTTCTATTTTCTATAAATAATAATAATAAAAAAATAATATTTTTTTTGTACAGAAATTGTGTTTTCCCCAAAAATTTTTTTTTCCAAATTTGTTTTTTTTTGCAAATTTTTTTTTTTTAAAAAAAAATTTTTTTTTACAAAAACTTTTTTTTCAACAAAATTTTTTTTTTTTTTCAACAAAATTTGTTTTTTCCAACAAAATTTTTTTTTACAAAAACTTTTTTTTTCAACAAAAATTTTTTTTTTTTCAAAAATTTATTAACCAGTTATTGCCCATGTGATTTCGCTAATTTCCTGGCCGAAAAGGGTTTTCCAACAAGAAAACCCAAAGGAAAATGGAATTTTTTGAGATAAATGATAGGATGTTTATTTGATAATTAAGAGGAAAGTATGTCGTTAGTAATGAAAAACAACATCAGCCAAATGGCCACCACGACCACGCTTACAGGACCATATCCTTTTCATGCAATTTTCCATATCCCAATCGTCCTTGTCCTTGATTGTCCTAACGAATTCTATCTTTGAGGTCTTAAATCGAGGCTGTGCTGTTGGCGTAGACCTTATCTTTCACGTTGCCCCAAAGGAAGAAGTCGCAAGGTGTTAAAACACAAGATCTCGGTGGCCAATTGTAATCACCGCTTCGAGTGATAACACGGTCCGGAATCTTTTCCCCTAAAAGAGCAATGGTTTCGTTGCTTGTGTGGCACGCAGTGCCGTCTTGTTGTAAGTAGACGCTGTCCAGATCAATATCATCCAACTCCGACCCTAAAAATTATTAAACATCTCTCGATAGTGGAATCCATTTATCGTAGCTGTTGATCCAACCTCATTTTCGAAACAGTCACACATTGAGGATGGAGAACTCTTGGATTTTCCAAGCCCCAGATGCGACAATTTTGCTTGCTGACGTAGCCAGCGAGGTGGAAATGGGCCTCATCAGACAAGATGATTTTTCGATGGAATTCCGGATAATTTTCATGCATTTCAAGGACCCAATCAGCAAAGCCATGACGTTGTTGATGATCGGCCGGCTTGAATTCTTGTGTTAACTGAACTTTATAAGCCTTAAGACCCCAGTCTTTATGCAAAGTATGGTGTAATGACGTTTGTGGAATGCAAAATTCCAAAGAACGACGAGGAATGGACAAACCTGGGTTTTCTTCAACACCAATGGGCAACCAATGTTGCTCCGGCACGCTCCCGAAAGAGTCCTGCAATGTATTTGCTATTTGTTTGGTTACGTCGGGTAAAGTTCGTGTACGAAATGAACTGAACTTTGCAAAGAGCCGAGCAGTTGTTTCACGCGCTCTTCAAAATTCGCAAGTACAAAAATTGCCGATATTTCTTTCCATTTTTTTAAATTTAAAAAAAAAATCAAAAACTCCAAAAAAAAAAATTGCTCCTTAGTACAAAAATTGCCGTCATTTTTTTTTCATAGCTGGGATTTTTTTAAAACTTAAAAAAAAAAACAATTTAAAAAAAAAAATTAGGCGAATTCTGTGAAATACATTTTAAAACACATATCAATTTTTAAAATCTTTGCCTTTTGAGGCATTTGACGAAGATAAGTCGAATTTTGTTTTCGATTTTTTTTTTTTTTGGAAAAATATTCATATAATAGCGTCCATTTATAGTGATTGAATAAGGTAAGGTTAAATAAGGTATAGTTAATTTAAATTGATAAAGAATTTTGAATTTTATTTACAGTCTAGTGAACCTACCGTAAATATTTTTGGTCATTTCACCATGATGTTCTGTTAAAAATCGAAAAGTTATATTTGGTAGAAATGCGTTCATGAATATCTTTTGATTGTAATATTTATTGATTGTAATAATTTAAATACACATATGTATATGGATCGACTACTACATGATTGATATTCTTATTGGCATCGTTGCTGTGCATCTGATATGGGCGGGCAATTAGTTTACAAAGGTTACGTTAACGATTCAATGAATCCAGTGATGGTAATTACTTCACCGGGGAACATCAGAACCATTCGTATGCACCCACTCAATTAGTCAAGTACAAAGGTACCTTTGCAAAGTATGATTATGCGTGCATGCAATTATAATGCAAATGGATTTTGCCTCATAAAGATGTTGCTCCCTTGAAATCTGCCTGCCACATGCAGTTGGTGGTGATTGAGCAAAGCTAATGAGGTGCAATATGGTTTTAAAACAGATGGGTCTGATTAAAAGAAGAAAAAAACATACTAAGGTTGGCTCTAGAAATTGTGGTTGGTCCGGTTCGGCATAAGAAATAATTGTTCCGCAAGGCCGATTGCCTTAGTCGAGTCGTTCGTTATAAATCGTCAATGTAGGAATCGTTCTAAATTGGGTTTCAGACATTATTCAAGTCTGAGGTTGTATTTTGTAATTATAATGAAATTAATTAAAAGTAATTGATTCCATTTTTTTCACTCAACGCTCTGGTTTTGAGACATATGTTACATATTAATCTCAAAAGAAAAAGATCTCACTACTGATACAAATCCATTTCATTGCGCCTTCATTTTGACAATTTGTTTTATGGAACCTGACAGTCAAATTGTCAGCAGAAATACAATTCTATCGAAAAACACACTCCAACTTGAAAGACCCAACACATTGCATATATTTTGATCCTGGAAAGCAAAGAAGACTTCTCTCTTTCTATGTTTATTTTCAGGACGTATGATAGCGCATCAATAGCATGCATTTATTAATTATACGCCCCCTTATACGCACCATATTCATTTATTTAATAACTAAAATCTTTTAAATCTTTACTACATGCATTACCCAATAGGATGTATAACAGTCACTTAAAATCTTTATATCCTTACGATAATGATAATAACATCTGTCGGTTAAATGAAGCAGAGTAATTAAACGTTATGTATTTACAGAAATTATAAAGTGTTTAAGTTTTATGTTTAACGTTTGTCTGTTTTCAAAGAAACTTATTTTTATGTGTTATAAATTATTTAAAATGAACTAAAATACGAAAGTTTAAAGCCACAAGCACTTACTTGGAAATTCAACCGCAATTGTATTACAAATAATATAAACTTGGCACAAACATGCTGAATGACTTCTACGAAGGCGAAAACTTTTCCCATGCTCAGCCTCGACATCAAAGTCATGTTTTTATCAGAATATCAAATGATAACAAATAAAATATACAGAATATTTGATTTTATGACTGTGTATTGTAATGGCAACAAGAACAACTTCAAATATTCGCCAAAACAAAGTTTGGACTAGAAAGAGAAAGTTTTGGACTAGGTTTGCGGTTGGCACGTAAATCGGAATTGACATAGAATATGTTCGAGTAGTAGAGAAATGTGATATGTGTAGTTCATTAGCAATGAATGCAACGTATTGTAATTGGTTTCCGCGTTATCTCAAAGACTAGAAGTAGCATAGAAAAACTGATTTGACTTTATCCGGAATACAAGTCATCCAGTCCTCTGAGCAAATTATAGGCGATCATGTTATTAAATTGTGTCCCATCAGCAAATAAATGTTGTATGTGGTGAGTGTAGGAGTTTGGGACTACGTCTGAAATGTCTGTTTTTCTTTAAGTGTATTTTAACCAGTTGATGAGACTATAGAGTATTCGCACTTCTTCCCTTTCACATTCCATGGAGGAAATGACGGGGAACTTCTCTCGAATCAGTGGGCTGTCTTCTATTAAATTTCTACCCTTTAAAAACATATCCCACCATCTAATGGTTTTTCTAGATAAGTTTTACATGGCTTAGAGATTAGCCTCTTACTGGTAAAGTCTCCAGCATTCAAGAGGAGGAAGCAGCTGCTGAAAAATAAAAGGGCTTACCAGTTTTTGAACCTGGAATATGATGTGTGTTAGCCTAACACACCCTTACTTGTCTCTCGACAAGACCATCAAACATTTTTAAGCGGCTGTTGCCACCTGGTAAATGTTGGCGACTCTACCAGTAAGAGAGGAATCTCTGAGCCATGTAAAACTTCTCTAGAAACGCATACGCCGTTCGCAGCTGGTTTTAAACAGTAGTTGCCGGTCAATGAGTATACAAATTATATCGCGCAAAACTCACTGATTAGAGAGAAGTTCTCTGTCCGTTCCTTCTTGGAATGTTAAGGGAAATAAGTATGTATATGCCTTTAGTTACTACGGAAACTGTTCTTTCGAATATTTCCACAATATTCTGTTGTCTTAACCTGTACTTAATATTCATAATACGAGTATGTATCATTTTTAATCACCTACGAAAATAATTCCGGGAATGGACCGGCAATGCCTTTAATTGATTTTTATTCCTCTGAAGTTTGAGAAATTCTTAATTTGCATTCTGAGCAAAAGGAAAGTGACATCAAAATTAAAAGTAAACAAAATGGTAGTTGTTTTTAATGAAGTGTTTGGCTCTTAATAAAGTCTACGACATCGCTCACACATAGGAAGAAAATGGTTGAACGAGGAAAGACTCTAGGGGTTCGTCGACAAGACCTTTGTATGTAAAATCAGGTATACATGATTTATGATTTGTTAAAATGCTGTATCAGGTTGAATTTTTACAAACTGACAATTTATAAATAATGTTTGACAGCGTTATGCATACCAACGTTCGTGTTTGATTGAAGTGAAGTTGGCTGAAGAGAAACACCAACCAGTATCATTTTTGCATGTGTATTATTTTTTTTTGGCTCTACCTGATTTTGATAGCTTATGGTGCAAAGTATTTTTGAGAATTTTTAGGAATTTTTGGAAGATATAAAGAAATAGCACGCAATCCTAATCCGTTCGGCAAACAATCCATTTTTTGTTGCCTGGGAAACGCTACAATGATCTGAAAACCAAAGCGATAGGTCTAATCCAAGTCCCTTTGAGTGGATAGAGCTGGTGATTGGACACCAATTTCCCCCTCTCACTTTCATTAAAATACATGGAATTGTTCAGTGTTTGCTTGCTTGTTTATAGTTTCGATGCCAAGTTTCATATGCCAAGTTTCGATAAAACCGATGTGATTGAATAGCCCAGAAATTTACTTATAATTTCGTGGCATTTTTGGTAATCTAACTAAAAATCGTTGTATACGATTTGGATATTCATTGGAATTCTAATTTTGTAAAAATTTCAATTTAAGGGACAACACGTCAGTCAAGGTTAGTTTTTTTCACGTATGAATAATGTTGTTAATTATTAGAAATATATTCGGAGACGGAGCTTTCTGCAATATTCGGCTGCAATAATCTTCCACCAGACCCATCAAATGTATCCTAAGTGTTTCTGTTCCAACTGCACAGAATCAGTTGCCATATCTGACGAAAAAACCCGAAATGTTTCCGATTGGGCTCGGCAAATATATGTTTGTGACCCAAGAATATTTAATTACCTGACGAAGAGAATGCATCTGATCGTCTGAAGCGCGAAATAGGCCCTGATTAAGCGCTGCAAAAGTAGTATAAAGATGTTATGGCGGAAAAAAGGCCACCCAACTTGATAAAAAAAAAACACCTAAGTTTAAGGGACACTGTTTGTAGTCACAAGTATACCGAGTTTCTAAGGATTTTTTTTTTTATTTTTTTTTTTTATTTTTTATTTTTTATTTTTTATTTTTTATTTTTTATTTTTTATTTTTTATTTTTTATTTTTTATTTTTTATTTTTTATTTTTTATTTTTTATTTTTTATTTTTTATTTTTTATTTTTTATTTTTTATTTTTTATTTTTTATTTTTTATTTTTTATTTTTTATTTTTTATTTTTTATTTTTTATTTTTTATTTTTTATTTTTTATTTTTTATTTTTTATTTTTTATTTTTTATTTTTTATTTTTTATTTTTTATTTTTTATTTTTTATTTTTTATTTTTTATTTTTTATTTTTTATTTTTTATTTTTTATTTTTTATTTTTTATTTTTTATTTTTTATTTTTTATTTTTTATTTTTTATTTTTTATTTTTTATTTTTTATTTTTTATTTTTTATTTTTTATTTTTTATTTTTTATTTTTTATTTTTTATTTTTTATTTTTTATTTTTTATTTTTTATTTTTTATTTTTTATTTTTTATTTTTTATTTTTTATTTTTTATTTTTTATTTTTTATTTTTTATTTTTTATTTTTTATTTTTTATTTTTTATTTTTAATTTTTAATTTTTAATTTTTAATTTTTAATTTTTAATTTTTAATTTTTTATTTATTATTTTAGTCGAATTCTTATAACCGCTCGCGTTTCAATTAAAAAAAAAGTTTAATTGAAATAAATATTAGTAAAAATTGGTTTAGATGACAAAAAATAATGTTGTGCCGTCTCATTTCAAAACAACTTCATGCAGAGGAGAGTTGACAGACTTAGAGATAATGGCCAATGGAAACGTTGAAAATACTGTAGCAGGCTCAATAGAATTTATTGAGAGATTATGATATTTACATTTATGAATTTTCCCTGCGCGTTGGTAGCATTTTGACATACAACAAGGATACAAATGTTGTAAAAACATTAAATATGAATTTTATATTTCATACATTTTGTGACAGATTTTCGCCAACACTTTCTCATATTAAAATATGTAAAAGATATATGTGTGTGTAAGTTTGTAGTTGCTGCAAATAGTTATGATTATTGTAGTCCAATTTGTAATGCAATTAAATCGTGCCCTCGTTCATTGGAGCGTACATCGGTTTATAACGTATGACCAATTTTCTCGGCCGTTGTATATTCAGTTGCGACTGTAAGCCTTCGTATGGCGATGAGATTTTCACACCAATTAGCACGGGATTCGGTGGAAACGATTGAAGTGGAAAACAAACGACAGATTGTTGCATCCACAATTTGTACATGTATCGGGATCGGGATTTCGGTTGGGGTTAACGACGTCAATGTTTTTTTCGTTCTTTTTTTTTTTGTGAAAATGTAATGATGGAAAAATGCCAGATTGTCGGAATTAATTAAAATATTGATGTTTTCAACAATTGCATATTCGTGGAAAAGAATAGTCCATATATGATAGAGAAATGTGTATATTAGTGTTGGAATATCACGTACTTTGGCGACCGGCATAGAAATTTGTTTCAGGCCGAACATTTTTACTTGCTGTATTTGTTTCTGCCTTCCTTGGCTGTCCGTTTTAATTTTCTACACATCTCAGATTCTGTTAATGTTCAGTTTTTTTTATCACCTACGGTTTCCTATAAACATTAAATACATTTTCTCTGAGATGGGGCTGGGTGACTTTGTGCGTAAAATTGTCCTTTTCTGTCACCACTTGGTCTCCTTCCTAGGTATTCTGTTCTGATTTATGCTTCTCACAAATTTCCTTATTCAATTCTTATATTTTCCCAAAATTCCTGTATTACTCGATATTAGTTTTAATTATTTTAGCCCAATTTGAATATAGGCTTTTCAATCACTTTAATTTTATATACCAAACAGAAGAAAGAAATAAATTAATTAAGTAACTCGAGAATAAAAACCCCAAGGCCAATTTAATCACATTATTACATTTCCGTCTCCCCATTCTCGCCCTGAGAAGAATGACAAATTAACTTGGTTTACGCAAAGACAACACTAATGATTATTGGAAAAAGGAAATGAAAAAGATTAAAACAGATACGCATTCACAAGATTATAAGAAATGCGGAATCTTTTGTAAACAATGTATCACATTTTACTTCAAAGAGACATCAGCAAAACGGACAAAGAAAGAATATTCAAATATTCGGTAGAACGCAATTCTTCGGTTTTATTCGGAAGATTTGTATTTTCAGCGATTAAACAGCATTTTTGGGATTTTTATGAACTAAATTAAAACATGGACTATTCGAAGAATTTGAAACCTGACAATCGGTTTGTTGACAACTCTAGAATCAATTCAGATGAATGACCTTGAAATGGGATAATATTTTTTTTTTGTGTGTATGAATAATTAAACTAATTTCAAATACTTGAGAGTGCCTGGATAACCGCGTATCACGGTAGAGACGAGATCAGATGGGATGGCACCGCTTCAAAAGCCTAGACACTTGAAGGCTTGTTTTGACACTTCCAAAATATGATTCGTCCATATCCACACCACACATAGAAATTGATGAGACTCTATGAAAAATGCACCAAAAAATTAAGAATGCCCCATATGAAAAATTCCCAAAAATAAATAAAAAAAATCCCCCCAATATAAAAATTTTTCAAAAAATTCTGAAAAATCCCCCAAATGATTTATGATTTTACCCCAAAAAAGCACTAATAGATTTTCGTAATTGGGAAAAAGTGTATTTTTGATCAGAAAAAAAAAACAAAAATGTGAAGAATCGCCCCAAATTAGGTGTGATTTTTCATTATGCAATATCAACCCAACTTAATATGTGAAAAAAAATCAAATAACAATCATAAACAAGCCCAAACAAATGTGAAAATTTGTATAGAGCCAATTGATGACAATGATGGATCACTGAACCGATTGTGTGGAAAAAAAAACCTGCACTGGGTCCGGCGTGCACTGAAATCTACTCGGTTCACTTGATGGCACTCATATATAAATAGTCGCCAAATCGCGATTGAGTGACATACTAATCAGTAAACTTTTGTCCCCCACCTTTAGACGACTTGGCCGACGGTCAAATGAGTATGAATGACAGAGGTTACTGTCGTCCGCAAAATATTCCCAGTCTGGTCCAACTGGTCGTCAAAAACTAACAAATAGATAAGGAGGGGGAAAATATATGGAGGTACCAACTTCTTTGCGCTGACAACCAGTCTGGAGGTAAATGGGAAATATATTCGCTACTTTGATCTTAGAAATCTGTTTATTATACCTCTGATTAGGTCTGTTCGGCGTCTAAGTGATTGAAGACAAATGTCCACAGTTGGAAAGCCAATCTTCAATATGAACAATCTATTTTTATAAAACTAATTCCGCCATTGACACGAATCATTATTATTAGAAATGTTTTTGACTTACAATTACTGTTTCTGTTGAGGATCAGACGAATCCTCTTGATGACGATCCGGATTTTAATGATCTCAACAATTAGTGCGGCGACAAACTTAATAGAATTATTTTACTTCTATCTAGAATATAGAAAATGATCTTTTTTTATTACCAAAGAAATCCGACGTATTTCTCATACACTACAACACATGTAAGTACCCGACACCCCGGTCTGAATACAACCGTTGGATTTTTTTTTTTTGTGGGGTTATGTGAAGTTTCTTCTTGACACCTTGGAAGAGAATATTCGGCGCGTTATTGCTGCTACGAAAAGTGTTTGAACATTGTGCCTCTCGGCTGGAATTTAGTCGAGCCAGACGCGAAATCATTGTCAAAGGATAATGACAAACCCTTATCTTTGTAATAAAGATAAATTCTTGGTAATAAAATAAAATTATATTCGTTCTATTTCCTCTTGAAACCCATACGTCTAAAAAACACCCTTTACATACTGATTACATACTAAGTTTTGCGAAGATCAACCCAATCGGACAGAGGTTCTGTATCAAACACAAACCTAATATCATTAACACAACTCGGAAGAAATATGATCGTAACGGTCAACGTGTGGATTTAGTTTCCATACAAATATCCTTCCCCGAACTGACTATATAATTCATGGTGTAAGGTTTTTTTACTTAATGCATTGGCGTTGAATGATTAATTTCAAACTTAATTTTTTTTGTCATGATTTATTGAACTGTTTGCGACCGAAAGAGTGGGAGTTTTTTCGGTCGCAGGACCTTTGAAAGTTAGGACATTTTCCTTTTGTGGTAAAATAATATTACTTTAAAAATGTTATAAAATTAAATTTGAATTATTAGAGTAATTATCGTAATGGCGATTGAACCAAAGTGTTTGAGCAAATTAAAGAAGTTTGGTATTCTATTACATCGTAACACATAACGGGACGGATAATAGAAAACAAAGGATTAAAAATTCAATTATAACAAAAGAAAAACTGAATAAAATAAATTTAAATTTTGGGAGTACCAAAGCTACTCTAATTTGTTTTCTTTGGGGTTTCTTCATTGATTCGGGTATTTCATAACTTTTGGGAATATGGTCTCGTTACCCTGCTTTTTTCTTTGTATTTTTAAAATTAAATTTCTAAAATAGATTAAGAGTTTTCACGAGTTATTTGCTAATCGGATTTGTTACAAATTCTGGTGTTAATGAATCAAAACACAGCATGCTAATGACCCACATTTATCATTTAACTATTGCCGGCGCTGCCGTAAAGACAGAGTTAAATCCTTATCCTCAACAGACGACTATAGTTTTTTGTCTCTCTCCTTTGTTGTCTGATGGAATTGTATTTGAAATAAACATCACCACTACCGACTGGAGTTCATTGAGCTTTTCAGTGCTACCCCGTACGTGACTTAATGTCATATCTGTCTCTGGTGCCGGAGACGGGCCAATGACTAATGACACTTTACACTTTCGCTTTAACGAAATGGATTTAATGAAAACTTTGGTATGCCCTCAAATCTTTGATAGATGTTCACAAAAGTTTGCATGTCTCGCAAAGAGTTTTCGCCCTCGCAACCCAGGGGAGGGCACTTTCATGTTTCCTTGGTCGCAGATGCGCTGACATTAAGTCGTACTCGTATGTTATGTGAGACATCATGTTGCACGGTTGTCCTTGACGTTTGGGTCTTGTTTTCGCAGCTCCTCGATGTTATGGACATTTTTCATTGTTGATACATTTGTTGCCGAAGGTATTCTTTTGGAATTAAGAAGTATTGTGCTGTCGTATAGCTCATGATTTTTTGGAGACAGGAATGTGCGGACAGAAGCCGATAATAAAATTCATAAAAAATTTAATTTAATAAAAATTTTAATTAATAAAAATATAAATAAAAGCACTCCGGTAGGCGAGTTGGTAGCGTGCTTGCCTATCAGCGTGGGTTCGATTCCCGGATGACTTGGTCTGTCGCTGCAAAAATCTAGTCTAGTTTTTGATCTGATCAAAAATAGAACATAAGTTTTCTTTGTATTGTAATTAATAATAAATAAATAAAATAAAAATATAATTAATAAGAATATGCTGGCGAATTGTACATTTCGATTGTCTGTTATAGCCTCGTATAACAATTAATTAGTAGTATATTAAATTCTAGTGGACTAACTGTCCCTAATATTTTATATATGTAAATAACTGGAGTCTTATCCGCTACACTTGAAAATGTTGTATATTTCGAACGACCTCCATAACTTTTACAGAGACCACTACACGGCGAAAGAAAAATATGTTAAAAAATATGATTACATGCAATCATATATATATTTGGAGAGGGATCCAAACATATGTATGTTTGTGTGTAAACATATTAAACGTAAACGTAAATAAAACACATAAAAAATAATTTTTTTCATGATATTTCTTTGTTATTGTAAAGTTTGAACGTTGACATTATGTGTGAAACGATGTGTGTTAGGAGGAAGGGGACCGACACTAAGTGGAAATATTACTGTTGTCAATATGTTGCGCACATATGGTCGTTTTTTGTTAAATTGCATTAACAAACATTAAAACATTAATTAAATTATTAGATATGTGTGTTGAAACTTTTTGTTGTTTTGAATCAATGGTTTATTCTGAAAACACTCCCCGCAGCTTCGTAGAATGTATTAATTCACCGGTGATTTGCAAATTATACACAGGATTTTCACATTATTTCGAAACTTGGTGGTAATACTTTTGCCATAATGAAGGTTTATGTCACAATACTTGTGTTCATTTATTGTTTTGTATTATTTTATTTATCATTTAGTCATTTATCTTCTTCATATTTGCCAATGATTGATTTGCCATGACATTTATTCAAATGACACATAAAACGCTCTCAACTACAATTATTTTATTACTGCAGGTCTCATGTGTTCTTTGCTGGCTTTGGTTTATGCGATTTATTTGTGACATTACTGCGATATCTTGTTTTCCAAGTGAGTGTAATTTATCATGTACTTAATTCTATAATCGCTTTGCTATATGTTTTAGAACAAACACAAATACCGGATAATACAAGTCAAATCGATGGTGTGGGGGAAGATACGTAAGTAAAGGAAACTCTTTCGCACATGAGTCATTCAATACTAAAAATTATTAAAGTATACAGTTGGTTAGTAGATGTAGGGGAAAGCTAGTGAGGACTTCAATGACGGTCTTGCGTTTTGTCATCAAGACAACAACACAAATCTGCGTTAGTTGAGATTCAGTTATCGCCGACTAGCGTTCGTGATTTAAGCTTATCAATTTCATATCCTGATCTAAATAATGTTGAAAGCTTGTAGAGTGGATAAAACAAAAGGCTCTCAAAATGTATTTTTAAAAAATCAAGATGAGTTTATGGGATAAAAACTCCAAAAAAAAAAAAAAAAAAATGGTGCAATATTTCATTGGACAGTTGTTAAAAGTTGATCTCTAGCATACCCAAAAACAGATCAGAAAGCTGTGCAAAATAGAGGCGAATGGACTGGGTAGTAGTAAGTACATTTTTCAGTGCTATATTTTCACATAGCACCCTAAATACAAAAGAGTCACAACTCAAAAATTTCCGAAACTGACTTTTTTCCATAAATGAAATCAGAGTACACATCTGTAACTACTGCAAAAATGTCTTTCACATGTAGTACAGTAAGACCTCGGTAATCCGGACTTTGCTAATCCGAATTATCCAGTAATTCGAACGGCGTAACAGTAATTTGGGCGTACTACATACGCTAGAATTTATTGTTTTAATCACTTGTTTGAAAAATCCCGCTATATTTTTGATATATAGGGTTATCCGTTTCGTGGCTTCAAAAGTATAGAGCTGGAATTCGACATCTGTCAAACTAAGTTGTTAAACCAATTCTTTTTCTTCTCAGTTGGAAGTCTGAAAGCGACGAAAATGGATCGCTTAACTGTCACACAACGCGTGAAAATTATTAAAACCTACTACAAAAATGGATTCTGGCTTTAAGAGGAGATTATGGTTTACATAATCGTCCAACTACGCAAGCAATTGGCAACATTGTGAAGAACTTTGAAGAAACTGGAGCGGTTACAGATATTGTAAGGCCTGCGCATCATCGTTTCGCTCGTTCCGCTGAAAATATCGTTGCTGTAAGTGAAAGTGTTGCCGAAGATCCGAATGTGTCGATTCCTCGTCGTTCTCAGGAATTAGGACTGTCTTACGGCACATTATGGCGTATTTTGCATTTGGATCTACACCTACATCCATATAAAGACCAGCCGACACGACAACTGAAGCCAGCTGAACATTCACAACGTCGTAGATACATGAAATGGGTGCTTGAACAACAGGCATTGGACGGCGATTTTTCGAACAAAATGTTCTTCAGCGATGAAGCACATTTCACACTCGGTGGATATGTTAATAAACAAAATTGTCGTATTTGGGGTTCTGAGAATCCTCAAGTAATTGAAGAGAGGCCATTACTTCCACATAAAGTCACTGATTGGTGCGCTCTTTGGTCCGAAGGTGTGATTGAATCTTACTTCTTCGAAAACGACGAGGGAACGACTGTCACCGTCAATTCGAAGCGTTATGGTCGACTTTTTTGCCTGTTATTGAAAAATACGATTTGGAGAATATGTGGTTTCAACAAGACGGTGCCACATGCCACACAACTCGAGCGAATATGGCAAGACACATTTCCTGCCGGCGTAATTTCTCGTCGTTCTCATGCGATTTGACACCATTTTGTGGGGCTACGCGAATGACCGTGTTTATGCAGATAAATCTATAACTCTTGAGCACTTAAGAACCAAAATTCGTCAAGGTATGGCTAAGATACCGCCCAATATATGCCAAAAAGTGGTCCAAAATTACCTTAAAAGAATCAATGCTTGCAACACTTCACATGGTGGTCATTTAAATGATGTAGTGTTTCACACATAATGTCAATGTTCAAACTTTACAATAACAAAGAAATATCATGAAAAAAAATATTTTATATGAGTTTTATTTACGTTTGGTTTTAAAAAGCAAAATGGATAACCCCTAACATCAAGAGTATCATAGTTTGGCTTCGTTCTTCATTGTAGGTTCTGTAAAAATAGATTTCAGACCCAATCACGAAAATAAATGAATTAAAAAATGGCGTAGGTGAATAATACTTGTCACAAAAATACGAAAACGTAGAAAAAAGAAGCGGCGATATCTTTAGTTTTGCGTATGCGTAAAAAAATGCATGTTACATAAATTGCGGAATATGTTACAAATTCTCAGCAGACAACAGTTTATCATATTTTTTGCGAAGACACATCAATCTACCCTTTTGTAGTTACTGAAATAAATCGCTTAGAAATGCTCGTCAAACTCCAATTTATTATTTTTAGTGAAGAAAAGCTAATCGCTAATTGTATTGACTGGATTACACCTTTATTTTGGTTGGTTCTAATATAAGCAATTTTTGTTTCTAAATTTTTTGTTTGTTTTTTAACAAATAAATTATTATTTTTCGTTTTCATAGTTGGAAAATATTATAACAAAATTTTTATGAATTTCGGAAATTTGGAATTGAATAAAATAATTTGAACTCTAAAAATTATTTTTAGTGAGAACAATTATTTGTGACATACCAATCAATACTAACTAATCTATGTATAGAGAAACTTAATAATCCGAATGTTCGTAAATCTGAATTGTGGCCTGCAATGAATTATTCGGATAAACGAGGACTTACTGTACTGTACAATTTTTCTAAGTCCAAATTTTATGTATTACAATCGACCACGATAATGACATGATTCGATTAATCGATTACTGTAGCTAACCTGCTAGTCGACGGTTTTGTTCTATGTATAATTTTCTGGAATTGTGAGGCCTTTTCCTGGGTAACGACAAATCAGTAAAGTCGTCATCCTCACGAAAATAACTTATTTGTAGAAAATGAATCTTGGGATTTGAATGAATCCTGCTTGTCCCACGGAATCTAGAAGTAGGAATTATTTCACTTACCTCTTAATTCATATACTGAAATCCACCATTCCGAGACAATTGTCCGATGCTTCTAACGTATGCTTCTAAAGTATTGAGGCAAATATTGTTACAGTTCGCTTAACTTCTAATGTTTAATGCTATCTGAAAGAACAAAGTTAAAACACAGATAATTATTAAACAAAAATCAATTTTAAATTTTGTTAATTACATCAGAACATCACTTGCATTTATTAGTGGATATGTTTTTTTTTTTTTTTTTTTTTTTTTTAAGCGCCCCGGTAGGCGAGTTGGTAGCGTGCTTGCCTATCAGCGTGGGGGTTGTGGGTTCGATTCCCACCAGAGGTTTTGGTCTGTCGCTGCAAAAATCTAAACATATGGTCTGTGTCACCCGGTTTACTCTTGGACCCAAAAATTAGAATATAAATTTACTTTGTATTATAATTTATAATATATAAATAAAATAAAAAAAACGTTTTTTTTTTTTTGAAGGACTACTCTCATGTGATGCCCCATGGAATACATGGAATGCATTGTGTTAGAGGAAAGAAATTAGGGTATCGGCAGGAGGAAAGAGTGAGTAGTGTTTGTTGACATTTGTATTGAATTTATGAATGTCACAAATGGCAGGAAACACATTTGAAGAATATTCCACATACGAACGGTTCGGCTAAAGAACGAATTTTCTCTATAGTGCGTCGTCCGGTCAACCGGTCATTTCACAATGAACGGATGAGAGACCCTGGATAGCCGAGTATTCCGGCTAAATGTTCTAACTTCAGGGACCAGACGACGGATATCTGACGAACAGATACCGTTAAAATATCTATAGAACAGCGATATACAACCCACGTTCCGACAATGCTGAAGGGAAACCCGGTCTTGCCTGTTAGAGGGTTAATCTTTATTTTTTCATTATCCTAACTCCTTTTTTTTAATTGAATATCATTTTCCAGACAGTGGGCTAGAACGAATTCAGAAATCAGTAGAGTTTACACGAGAGTCTTGATTACCCCAAATAACGCTTGCTTAAAACGTCAAGTTTCTAAAAGACAAAAAAAATTCCCTTTTTAGTGTTTCCATATTGATTTGTACATGTTTTCTTCAAAGGGTTCCGCCTACCCTTTCAAATATTAACAAATTAATTAAATTAGGACACCAAAAAATCACGTTTGGTTTGCTTAGTAACAAACATGCGTCCACACTTGTGAGTGATGATAACCAAAGGCATGCGTATAATTGACATTGTCCCGAACAACTTCTAGACAATTCCCCTTCCCCAATGAAATGGCCGAATGTTGTGTTGGACATCAACTGACATCCATTTTGTGAGTAAATAATACATGTGGACGACACTTTATCAGCTGGAAGTTGTCGATTGTCCGTTAGTAAGCCCACGAACAAACAGCACAAACTTCTGACAACTTCAACAATGTTGTTAAATTATTCAATATCCAGTGGAAAAACTACAGTCGGGCCATAACGACTTGTGTATACCCTTCACCATAGAACAGATATTGTATGGAGTTTTTCGGGACAATTGGAATAATAACTGAAAGCACAGGAGGTAACCACAATTGTTGAGTAAGATTGAATGAAATGTTTGAAAGTTAGAGCTACTCTCACACAAGTAAACCCGGGTAAGACCATCAAACATTTTTCCGCTGCCATTCTACTGCCGACTTTACGATTCCCAGTGTAATCTATTAGTCAGGTAAAACTTCTTTCCAAAATCTCAAAACGTAGAAATGCGAGGTTTGCCACAATCAAATTATCCATTTTTAAACCCGCAGGGATTCCTACCCACAATAGTCTCGCAACGGATTTAGTTTCCACACATTTCAGAACCTATGTATGTCTTTCGCGGTGTTACACTTTATGACCGTAGGGTGAATAGGGTGAATGTGTAACAAAGCCGTAGGCATATGGAATGAGTATGTGGGTGGTGGTGAGGGTGTTTGACATTTAATACTTCCGGTACGATGCTGCTGTTTAAGTTTTGGATCAAATAAAGTCCATTAATGTATGTATGTGTGTGGTTTTTTGGATGACATTTGCGTACAATAGAAGGGGTCAAATCAAATTAGATTTGTGTTACTTAATATATTTTCTAGACCCTGTTAGTGTGGTGGGTATAGTGTAAAGTAAACCCAGGTTAACCCGGGTAAGACCATCAGCGCTTGTTCTCCACCTCGTAAATGCTGGCGACTTTACGAGTAAGAGAGCAATCTGTAAGTCAGGTAAAACTTCTCTGGAAAAGTATTAAACGTTCGGAGTCGGCTTTAAACAGTAGGTCCCGATCAGTGAGTATACAAATTATGCCGTGCATAGCTGATTGAGTAATACAGGGTTTTCCAACAAGAGGTGTTATTTTGACTCACTCGGTAGCTGTCACTTATGAAGCTTTTATTCTTTGACATTTGAGAAGTAGAAACTACGCGATTACTAAAAATGGAACGATACATGCTTCAACAACGCATTGAAATTATTAAAATGCATTACAAAAATGGTGAAAATTTTGCTGTCACAGTTCGCACCACAAAAGCATTTTGGGTCGTCGTGAAGCACATTGTCGGACCGCAATACATAAATTGGTGGAAAAATGCGAGATGCTGGGACAAGTGATGTGAAGAATAAATCCCGTGAACAACTGAGAATATTGCTAATGTAGCCCAAAGTGTTGAAGAAAACCCAGGTTTATCCATTCCTTGTCGTTCTTTGGAATTGGACATGACCACAAACGTCATTACACCGTATTTTGCATAAAGACTTGGGTCTTAAGGCTTATAAAGTTCAGTTAACACAATAATTAAAGCCGACCGATTATCAACAACATCGTGTCTTTGCTGATTGGGTCCTTGAATTACATGAAAATGATGCGGAATTCCATTGAAAAATCATTTTTACTGATGAGGCCCATTTCCACCACGGTGATTACGTCAACAAGCCAAAATTGTCGCATCTGGGGCTCGGAAAACCCGAGAGTTAATGTTGAGAAGCCTCTCCATTCTCAACGTGTGACTGTTGGGTGTGGTTTATGGTCCGGTTTTTAAATGAAGTGGGATCAACAGTTACAGTTTTCGCTATCGAGAGATGATCAATGATTTTTTATGATCGGAGTTCGATGATATTGATCTGGACAACGTTTAGTTTCAACAAGACGGCGTTACGTGCAACACTAACAACGAAAACATTGCTCTTCAACGGCAAAAGTTTCCGGACCGTGTTATCACTCAAAGAGGTGATCCCAATTGGCCACCGAGATCTTGTGATTTAACACCGTGCGAATTCTTCCTTTGGAAGATAAGGTGTACGCCAACAGCCCAGTCTCGATTCAAGACCTCAAAGATAGAATTCGTGAGGCTATCGAGGACATGGGGCAGCCACTGTACGATTTTTTTTTATGGAAAATTGCATAAAAAGGATATTGTCCTGTAGGCGTGGTCGCTATTTCATTCTAAAGAACTGTGGTAACATGAAAATCACTGATAAAATTATATACTTTTTTTTTTTTAGAAAAGAAAGTGACCCATCTCACTGCGCGCACAGTCTCATATTTTATGTGCGTGTCATCAGTTGTCATGTCCGAATTGTCTTGTGTTTGTTTGCGACAAAAGTGGCTGAGTGTTTTCGGGGCCTTTGACATACAAGTCACAAGTTAATAATGGACATCATCATTTATCCGTTCTTCTCGAATTAAGCACAAAACATTAGTATGGGTGAGTACACATACACACACACCCACTCACACCATGTATGTAAGAATGTCATTTTGTTTACCTATACAAACGTCTTCCTGTAGCCTCTAATGGTTTCCTATGTACTTAAGTGACCACCGCATACAAATAGACGTACATACGTCCCAAGGGTTGAATTGTCGCTCCCTTTCCCCGCTCTCCTGTGGAAATGAGTACAAGCAAAGACAGTTGCAGTTTGTGGAAGGCCTTGCTACTCGTGGAATGTGTAAATATTACACACACACACACACACATCCATTTTCTGATATACACTTCGACTGTTCGTGTTTCAGTCTCTCGGCTGATGAATGGTTCGAAAGTCTTTTGTCGCAATTGATGAAATTGATTGATTGAAGGGGATGTTGCCAATATCATTGTAATTACATTCACTTAACCCATACTGCGTAGCATTTCAATGGCTTCAAGTTAATTTTCGGAGTGATCGATTATAAGCAAAAAAAAAAAAAGGATTTGAATAGATGACCCACATACCCACAAATAAATAAAAGCCTTTGTGGTATGAGCGGATGGTAACAAGTTATTCTCGTATTTAAACGTGAGAGTTTTTCTGGCATCTCGGACAGAAGGAATATTCGCCTAGAGCTGGTCAATGGTTTGAGGGTTGGTGGTGTAATTAAATGATGTTCAGACATTATTCAATTCTGGTTTTAAGATATATGTTAGATGTGGACATCTGAAACATAATATCAAAAGAATGAGCTCTCACTACTGACAAATATCAATTTTATTGCGCCTTCAATTTTGACAATTTGTAACAAACGAACAAATTCGTTTTATGGAAACAGGCAGTAATATCGATTCCCATATTCGTTGACACAATTGCACTTTTTAAGGGAAACATAAGCAAATCGTCGATCAGGCTGTGCCGCAAAGTGACGTCAAAATACTGAGCCCGGCGATGATTCGAAACCATTAAATGGCTTACCCTTTTCCAATGGTGACACATGATGGACAGCCCTCCATTAAGGACGTCCATCTAAATTAAACTCAAAATACACTCTGTTGGCCGGCCGTATTGATTGCATTATCAGTTTATTAATATTAAAAACCCATATTTGCATACTTTAATTAGTTTAAAAACAACATTATTGCCGTTGTCTGCAATTAGTTGTAAACTAACACAAATTTATGCAAAAATGTTAAAACTCGACAGTTATGCATTATTGTGCAATATTATGATAATATTAAAATAAAAAAACAGTCTGTCTGCCATATTTGCCCGCCCTGTGCAATTAATAACAAAACAAAATTATGAACTAAAAATAAACAGATTTGTGTGACAACAATGAAATTATGAAGATAATAGACAATATGGAGCGGCAATTGAGTTGCAATGTTTTAAATATGGTCAACACTAAACAAACCCACTAAAACAATAATGTGAGTAATAATAGAATTAATTAGATTAGACATAATGCGGAAATTTCTCCTTTTTTTTATTAGCAAATATACAAAATTTAATATTTAAGCAAAGCTACCTGTAGAATGTCTGATAAGTGAGAATAAAGAAAATTCCACAGCTCTGCAGAGTATGTAATGTATTAATGCTTTGTATTGATGTGTCTATATGTTTCCATCATCATTGAAAGTCCACTTAAGGGTTTACTCCATTCTACGCACTTTATTTTCTGCCATTTTTGAATTTCCCCGAATTGTCGAGATACCTGTTAATCATTGAGTTTCTTCGAATTTTAAATGATGTTTGAACTGCTACAATCATTTCAAGCTAGTTTCAGTGCAAACACAATCGTATTTCTCTGAAATAGAATCCAAAATGTAAGAGTAATTACTGCAGATTGCAGGAAGAGAAGTGATTAAAAGGTTTCCTTTTGAATGTGTACATCACAGGGAAGGTGTCCAAAATATTTCAATTGAAATGAAATGTTCGAAAAGTCAGCCTTTAAAAATAAAAAAATGATGAAATGATGGTTATTATTTATTTATAGCTGGATGATGGTTTTTAGGATAGACGAGATTTATTTTTTTGTAATGATTGTAAAGGCAAACCAGTGAAAAAGTTGCAGTCGGGTAAACCGACTTATATATACCCTCACCCACAGTACAAACATACAAGTCTCATTTTCCAAAGTATCGGAAAGTCAAAAGTGAGCGTGGCTACCACCAATGGATGTAACCTCTGATGAAATGTCATAATAGCAACCTAAAATACCGAATGTTATAGAAAAATATTGTATTACACGTTTTTACAAAAAAAGGACGAAATATAAAGAAGAGCTTTTCTTGAAAAATTTATGTAGTTAAAGCTTTACTAAATATTGAATTTCGGAAAGATTCGTTGAGCGAAATTATATAATTACTAGATTTCTAAAGTGGGTGGAATGGTACATTTGTATGGGAGGTACCAGAAGGGGAGTTGCCAGACTTCCAAGTTTTTGTCCGAAACTTTGTCCAGTTCTACCTTTACTAAATACAGAATTTGGGCAAGATCGCGTAGGTCATATTGGTGTTATTACACTATTTCTAAGGTAGGCGGGATGGTACATTTGTATGGGAGGTACCAGAAGGGGAGTTGCCAGACTTCCAAGTTTCTGTCCGCAACTTTGTCCAGTTATACCTTTACTAAATACAGAATTTGGGCAAGATCGCGTAGGTCATATTGGTGTTATTACACGATTTCTAAGGTAGGCGGGATGGTACATTTGTATGGGAGGTACCAGAAGGGGAGTTGCCAGACTTTCAAGTTTTTGTCAGAATCTTTGTCCAATTATACCTTCACATAATACTGAATTTGGCCAAGATCGAACTTGAGCGTGTTGATATTATTACACGATTTCTAAAGTGGGCGAAATAGACGATTTGTATGGGAGGTACCCGAAGGGGTGTGGCCATATAGCCCAAATGCAATCCCATAAGCAGTTTAGGGAAAATATTAACCCATGCTAAATTTCAAAGCGATTGTTTAACTCTTTCGAAAGTTATTGTTACCTTTGAGCGATACTGACTTGTCTAAGTTTGGCTTTAATACAATTTCTGGATTTATCCCATGTGCCAGAAATGTCTTCGCCTTTGTATCAACAAGTAATCCTACATGGTTTACGATTTTCCCCCAAAAAGAAAGACCTTAAGGAAAATAACAAAAAATACAATTTAGCACGTGCTTTCTTTGTTTACGAATGCAGAGTAAAACAAACCAATGACGAAGAGCGAAATGGTCCAAGCGCATGCTTTCACTAAGTTACATTGGGTTGTAATAACAGAATAAGTGTGAAATGTTAATAAGTAAACTTAACATGTGTATGTTAAATTACATTCGGTCGATCTTCTAGAGCAGGGGTGCCCACGGCCTATGCGCTTGGTGCGCTTTTGTTTTTGTAAAAACGCTTAGCATAGGCTGAGCATCTTACTATGCACATACAACTGTTTGTATGAAATACACACATACCCAAGTTCAAAGCAACAACACTTTCATATACACAGCAACAACAACGCATGCTTTGTTGGTACACATTGGTGCCAGGCGCTCGCATCGTAAATTTTGTTGCTATTTTTTGAATGATTTCGTGGAATGAGAAGCACTTGCAGAAGTGCACAGTGTTTTGTTGAACTGGTAGGTTTATATGGTTCGATAAGTCAGCCAGATGAATTGCCATATGTTTCATCAATTTTTAATTCATAATAACTGTTCCTAGATAAGTACCTAAGGTAAAGTATTTAAAATTACCACACACAGGTATTTCTTTTATCCGTCAACTTCATCCTCGTTAGTGGTTCTCGGTCAAACCCACTGTCTGTCTGTGCTCTTTCAGCAGTTCAACCATCGTATGGCCATTGTGTAGCTGCGACCCTTATCTCTGGCATGTCACCTAGTTTTGCTAAGAAGCAGTCCTCTAGATATTTTTGTCTGCGACGTTGCAAACTTGGACAATGACAAAGAACGTGTTCCAATTCATCCTCATCCTCTCTCATCCCGCAGAAGTTTGGTGATCTGTTAATACATTTACTGGTCCTCGCCCTGATCACTGTCCTAGGGTAGCTCCTATCACAAGTCAGAGACTCCTTCTATCCAGTTCCATCAGAATGATCCGACTGCATTTGAAGGAAGTAACTGATTGGGGATTTAACCGATCTATCCGCTTCCTCACAATATTCGAGCTAACTCATGCGCGGCCTCATTCCCTACAATGTCCATGTGCCTACAATGGCACCCAGCATAATCCTACATTGTAGTCTCTTAGAAGTAGGCGTACAGACTGCATGCATTCATCAAATACCTTAGGCGAAACCTGATGCTGATCGTAGCCTTCAATACTGTCGACAAAGAACGTAATGTTATCACATTAGCCCGCTGAAATAGGAAGGTATGCAAATGAACCCCGAAATACCGAAATAGGCGCCAATTTTTTTTTTATAAAATAATGTCCCAAACAAACATTTGGGATATAATTACATTATGAAACTATACCACAACACAATTTTCGTGGGGCCTAATGGCATATCTCCATTCTCATACACATTCTATTAAGATGTCAAGCAAATCTTACAGAACTTCAATTACAATTTAGATTTATTGAGTCTTTGTTTGGAATACATGTATGATTTTGTCTACATATGTACGAAAATAAACAAGTTATAAGGAAAACAAAAAAACAAGTTTTAAGGATTTTCCAGGATTTCTGTTTGACCGGTTAGAGGGTAATGTTTTAATAAAAATGTGCATTGATTATGTTTTTGTTTCTATAAAATTTGTGGCTTTATTAATGTTTTTTCCTTCTCCTGTAGGAAGTGCTTTTCATGAGTTAGGGCCTTTTAATATTAAGGTAACGATTTGTAAGCTATACACTTGGAAGAAGTCATCCTAAACAACATTCGATAAACGAAATAGACAACCACTACTAGGTACTTGAATGTGCTTTCGATAAAGAGACTAAACACACAACAAGGTACATACTTATGTGGGTGCACCCGTAGTAAAAAATATTTGTAATTTTTTATATTTTTGTCATAATCTTCACATAGTGTTAACTCTTTCTTGAAGTCCTCCTTTTCCAAGTATTTTCCTAACATTCCAACTTTTTACCACGACCTTAGGTTTAATAACATAACATTACATTTTCCAGTACAGCACAGCTGCGATATACGATTCGCTCACTGTATTTGTAAAATTTTACACTGAACTACTGAACCCAGTATTTACAAACTTAACAGTATGTCTTCCCTTTAACAGCGCCTGTGCTCACTGTTCTGTTATACATGTTTCTATTGAAGACCAAAGAATTCATTATCACTGTTATGAACGTTTGTGTTCGTTAGTCGGTCTGCTAAAGTCATACGCTGCGATTGACAATTTCCAATTAAGCGGAGGGTTTTGTTCAGGATGAAATGGATAATGTACGACACTGCCACTCTTGTAAATGTATATCAATGTCATCAAAAGTAATGGAGTTATATTGGAAAAAGGAGTTTTCGAATGAATTGGAAACAGATCTTCACGATTTATTGAGGAATTTGATTAATTCATTTCTTCTAAATATTCAGAAGTGAAGCTAATAGAGGTTATTCATTTAAAATGTCTTTAAAGAATTTGAACGGGGGTTTTCTCTATCTTTTAACCTCTTCTTATAAAATCTATTTTAAATTGGACGCTATTTTGTATAAAATAAGCACCCAATTGTTGCAATACCTTTTAGTAAAATCACAAGCTATGTACGTATACAAATTGTATTTATTTTTAATTAGTAACGATGATAGAAAATTATGAAAATGTGAAGTTATAAAAATGCTTGTTAAGTCATTTTGCATTTCTGGTGACGATATGGACTTTTCCATTTTATTGTGAAGATCGATGACGTCAAACCTTTAACAACAACATTCCCACAACTCATACAGGCAATATAATACATAACATCTATGGTGATATTTTTAAGATCTTAACAAAAAAAGATCATGTCACTGGCATATACCTAGGCCAGCAATTCGGCATGTTGTGCGCCCCTGGTTTCGTCAACGAATTCCCCCTCCCCTTTATCCTACGTTAGGAATTCGGTTCCTTAAATTGACGTCTGATAGGTCATCTAAGGTGTCCTCTGCTAACTGGAGAGAGAAAGTAGGGCAATGGCAAAGGAAGTTTTCCGCCGTCTCGACGTCCTCTCCACATGCCCTACATTCTTCGCTCTGGGAACATCCTATTCTACATAAGTGTGCCATTAGGCTAGTGTGTCCTGTGATGACCCCAACTAGCTTACTCAGTTCATTTTTGTTAAACACAAGTATTCTCTTAAAAAAAAAAAAAAATCTATTTACATTTTTTAAAAAAAAAAAAAAATCTACGTAATTTTTTTTTTTTTTAAAAATCCATTTCAATTTTTTTTATAAACAAAAATATTCATATTTCACACAGAAAAGGATTTCGTAAAGTTAAAAATGTCAAAGGATTCGAAGTCAGGACCCATTTTTTATAAAATATAAAACTTTTTTTAAAAAATTTCTTGGTAATGAACTTATTTACCCATTCAAATTAAAATTTTATTTTTTTACAGAAAAAAGGGGTTCGAGCTCAGGAACCAGTTTTTATAAAATATAAAACTTTTCTTAAAAAATGTCTTGGTCTTTAATTGTATTAACCAATTCAAATTTATATTTGTTTTTTAAAAAAATATTTTTTTTAGTGGATTTTATTAATCGTTATGCAATTTCATAAAATTGGAGTACCCACACTTATATATAGTGAGAGGCGGATCAAATTTAAGAAGTTGCCTAGGGCCACCTCTGGCCATGCTCACAATTTTTTTATTTTAGTTTTTCATTCTCATGTAATTTCCTGAAGTTTGATTACCCATTTGATTTTTGTAGGTCTTGGGGCCATTTGTTGGTGTCTCTCATATTGATTTTCGAGATTTCTGGGTGACTTTGGTCGCTTACGCCCAGCAAAGTGCATATGTACACGATGTTTTTACATACGATTTAAAACTTACCTTATCTTGAATTTTAAGTCCATCTTTTCCTTCTCAAGTTCACACTAATAGTCGTTTTTATTTCTTTTTATCCATACTAAACTTGCCAACAAAGAAATCTGCGTTGTTCTAATATGAAACTTTAAAGATTTCGATGGAAATAACACTTTTTTCAACATTTTAAACCGATACTACACAATATCTTATTTATTTTATAATCGCAAATAGTTGTATTTAAATTGAATACACGTTCAATAGGGAAATTAAAAACAATTCAAGAAGATCGTTAAAACGTTTGCACTTTGCTTAAAAATCCCGACATATTGAAAGAAATTGTCAAAAGTGTGTACGGTTTTGTTTGCAAATAAAGAAAGAGCCGAAGAGATAGAGAGTCGAAAAACAAACCGGTAAACAAGAAAACAACTCTCTCTCCATAAATGTGTGTTCTGCTGTTTTTGACAGGGATGCAAAAGTTGATACAATTGTACATTTTCGTCATCGAAAGTACCGCGATACATCCGCAGCTCTTTTGGGCCTAATTGAATACAGTTTACAAATGTTCGTACCTGTTGTTTTTTGTCAGCAAATTTGAAGAAAAGATGTGCACAGTGAAAATTTATAAATTGTGACATGGACAATTAAGTTATTAAAAACTAATAAAATACTTTTAGAAATAGAAAAAAAATCAGAAAACGGAAATATTAGTTCAATAATTTGTCGTTAATGTCACATTAAGGCCCAATACATGAGTCAATGTTGATCTTCGTTTTTCATTTAAACTGAAGTTAAACTTCAAATTAATTTTTTCCGTCAATGTTGAAACGCAGTTTAAGCACCCAACAAAAGAAGATTCACAACTATTTTGGTTCACTAAATTTCACAAATAAAATAATTTACATAAATAAAGCTAATGTGTAATTTTGTTGATGCTGGAATTGGTCTCCAACCACACCAGTTCAATACATGTGTCGTTTGCACGTGCCAAATTTCATTTAGCAGAGTTTTTTAATTCTCATATTTTTTGTCTAAAAATCTTGTGTGACCAAAATCCACCACAAAAGTTTAATATTATTTTTATTATTCACCGGAAACATATGTTTTCTAATAAAAGTGTGAATGTTGTCACATCAAATGTGTATTATTTTGACTGACCACTCAAGAACTTTTTTGAAATTGAAACTCAGTTTTATTTGAAACTGAGTTTTACACAATCGTGGTTTAAATCCGATCTCATTTATTGGCCCTCAGTTAAATAATCTCGGGTAACAAATAAATAGTTTGAAGACCACTCCTAAGAAAGTAACTTTTCGGGCAAAGTCGTGAGCAGTGTTAACACTGAAAAAAAAAAAAAAAAGTCACAGAAAACGTCTTTTTTTTTAAAAAAAAAATAGTTCTTTTGTCAGAAAAAAAAGTAGCACACTTTTTTTAACGTTTTTATTTAATCAAACCAAAACTAAAAAATTATCAATTCAAGCAATATACAAAAATAAAATCCATCCATCTTTTTAAGTACACTTTATAAACTAATATCACTTTTTCGAAACTTCGTTTTACTTTATTCATTCATCCTATTTTAGAAAAAAAAAATCGTTCGGCACTCTAGATTCTGTGAAGTAAAGTTAATACATCGCACCAATGCGAGAAAATTTTGCCAACTTTCTCAATTCAGTTTTTTCAGAGTAAAAACAACGTACACTAATCATCAACATCTGCTGTAAAAATCCTGCAATGTTTTGTCAAAAAACCCTTTGTTTTTTCAGACTTCAATTTGTATAAACGCATCCAAAAAATTTTGAAATCACATCTGCTGTTTGCCGTTGCCTTTGATTGAAACTTCACACAAGCCTAGCTGAAGTATGTGTCAGCTTTAGTCTGGAAGCTGAATCTAGTTGGCCTAAGCAGAGATGACATATAAGGTCGAAAGTAGCAAACCTCGGTTCTCACAAAAGTTTAAACATCCGCCAAATTTAAAAATGTATATTCCATTATTCCCAAATGTTTAGGTAATAGCATAGTTAAGACATATCAAAATATAATTTCACTTTGGGGTTACATACTCATCTTAAACGAAAAAAAAACATATTTTGTTTCCATCCCGTTTAAGTTAAGTATACCTTAACTCTTACCAATCCGATTTAAGTCAAGTAAAACTGATTAGTTTGAAAATTTTTAAAAAAATTAAATTTTCCAAAGAAAATGTTTATACATTTTTTTAATGTACATAAAAAATCATTTTCATTTTCTAAAACACATCGAGCATAATGTTTATTTTTTGAAAATATTTCGTCACATAGTTTTTGGTAAAAAAAAGTCGGTCATAAAGTCGCAGGCCGGTTAAGAAAGTTGCTTTAGTCGCACAGCGATACCACTGACCGAGAGATCTCCCGTGGCTGAAACAGACGGGTAATTGGAAATTATACCGAGTGTATTTGTAGCTGAACCCAATATTCGAATTACAGTGGTAAATTACTCGAATAAAATGGTAGACTGAGGGTTTACATTAATAGTGGTAAAGGCCAACAGATAGTGTTAAATATAACAAGGCTTTGGTCCTTGAAAAATTTTTTTCTGCGCGGGTTGGCGTGACAAAGTTTCTATCATTATTGCTATTTGATGTTGAATACAAGAGAATTAATAATACCCATAAGAGAAGTCTGTACTTTGTTTATTTAGCATTATTTATCTATTATTGGTTCTTTCGCAGTCAGTTTTCTTCAGTCGTAGATGAGTTTCCAGTTATTTATTTCGGTTGACAAAATTTAGGTGATTTTTTTCTTATTTAATTCCATACCTCCAAAAAAAATTGGAGCAATGTCGTTACAGTACATTTGTTCCCTTGTATGGTTTTGTACTGCTTTCACATCCCTGTTCAAGATTACCAGACCTGTCGTCGATCATCTGTTGTTTGTTGTCATAATTTTGAGTTTGTGTGCAATGAGTTGCATTGTTCGTTTTAATAAAAATTACATCAAAACACAGAAAAAACAAGCTATTTAATGAGGAGTACGTAAAAATTGGATTCTCATCTGTAATCATGGATGAAGAATACCTACAACAGTGCGTTTTTTTGATACAAAGTTTTTTAAAACGATAAAAATGAATACTTATAAATAATATCTTATTTTGTTTGGTTGGTCTTAACGGGAGTATAGTCATATTTACTTGCCTTTTGGGGTGCGTAAGCCTGAATAAGTTGGGAAGCCCAGCTCTAACCAATGAAATAGATCAACTCAAAGATGACGCACAGTGCACAATGGGGGAATTCGAAAACAGTTCGGAAATTAATCTGCCATTTGGAATTAATTAAAGATATTGTTCTGATGTCTTCCTTAATATTTCTGGTGCCAAACTAAAAACTCATATTTTTTCAGAACCAGGGTTTCGAATTTTAAACCCTTGTTCCTCGTCTCTGACAAAGCTCACGGGCTCCATGTCCGGGAAATATGACATTTCAATTCCAAATATCAGATTTGTTTTCCAAAATAGTTTTTTTTAAATAGATCTTATGGTCAGAATAAGTAGAGCTGACCCCTTCCTGGCATTTCTGTAGGTAAGTTCGCAAAAGGAGTCAAATCACATTGTCCAAATATCAGCAAGGACAGTAAGGAGACGTCTGGCTAAAAAAAGTGCGTGGGCACATATGAGTTAATCCTAAAAAAACGAAGTTGATCTTCGAATCTCACAGAGAGTAGTCTCGTAGCTCTTCGAACTACAGAAACGGAAGTTTTGTAATTAGTAACTGTTGTTAAATAATGGAAACTCCAGTTGTCCAGGGTATGCATTGCCTTAAAATCATGTTTTTTTTTTTAGGATGAAACAAGTTAACTCCCCCTAGTCTTATTTTAAGGGCAAATGTGAAGTGTTGCGGTTATTTCGGCATGTGGCTTCACGATGTGAAGTAATTGGATAACTTTATTATCAATCTTTAATGTAATAATACGACTTTGTCTTGAATGTTTGTGTCTATGTGAAACATAGTTGTATCGCATGATTTAACTGAATTTCACAATTAAAATATTCCACGTACAATGGTTTCGGCAAAGTTACACAATAAAATAATGTATTTTTTTTGTGTTGTAGACGAACCTCGAGTCTAGAGGTTCGCCAAAGCAAAATCATACTATAGATTTATGTTCACAAATACTCAAAAATGAGTACCAGCTACAGATATGCCTTCCAAACGCCCCAAAACGGATGAATCACATCCACAAGTTTAGTCACGTGGCAAGCCACCTATGTTGTGTCCCAGTTCAATCCAAACCGTACAACCACCAAAAAGCCGGCACACAAACAAGTACCGAACCGTGTAACACAATAACCAGAGGCATAGTGTCGAGGTTTGTTGTGTGACACTAGCTCCTGCATAATATTAGAGTCTTTTACGGCAGCTGATGGCGCGTTTCATTTCTTACCGGGGGGAATTGTCGGCAAGTAAGTTGAGGGATGAGCGACGGAATGTCCTGTTTTTATTTTGTTTTAATTATATTAGCTGGTATTCCCTTATACACGTGTACAGATCTCCATACATCGAATACAATATAGTCTTATATGGGGTTAACCCCTGGCCCGGGGATTAAAGTGCTATGAGGTGGTGTAAAGGAGTTTAACACCGTAAAGGACTCTAACACTCTACAACGTTAACAATTTAGTAATTGGGTTATATAGTTACGCCAGTTTCTCATTATTATGAGCTTGGACTGGGGCTGAGATTGGACGCAATTCATCAACAGTGGAGATGGTGGTGCTGTGGTGACCGGTTACTGCATAGAGGCTAAATGTGTGAGTCGAGTAAACAAAAATCATGGAATCATGAAAATTTGGGGTGTATAAGGCCCTTGCAGCCTAAACATCCGAAATGGATACAAATGGGAAAAAATGTGTCCGCAAAAAACTCCGAAAAATACAAAATATCAAACGTTGGAAAATTGCTTCACAACTAGGATTGGCAACAACAGTTGGAAATAAGTTAGAGATCGAACGGAAAAAAGGGCCAAGACGGGATAAAAATGGGGGCGAAACAAGGTAATTATTGCAAACCCGGCCAAAACGGGTTAACAAAAACGTACAAAAGGGGAAACACACACACTCTTGCACGAGTTGGATTTGTAAGCCCGTAAAACAAGATCCTTCCGCAAAATCTTCTGGAAAGTTGGTGGGCACAGCTCCAGACGTTGCGAGCGATGGCGATTGGAATCATTCGGGTTTTCTTTGATACTCTGCCAGTTTCTGACAACGCGCATTATCCACTGGAGTAAACGTGGTCCATGGATTGAAACCGATCCATAAATCAAGTGACAACTGTCAAAAAGAACAACTCAATAAAAAAATTGTGGCCAGATTCAAAATCACACATCTAAAAAAACACCCGGTACATATGTATGAAAAATAGTTTAAAAAATCATCGCAAATTAGAATTTCACACAATATTTCTACTTCTCGCCTTTTGGGATTATTTTCAAAAAAAGTACAGAAATATTCCAAAAGAGAAAAAATATAAATAAAAAATAAAATATAGAAAGGGCCAAAAAGGTCCGGTGCGTACCAAAACGGAATAAAAAGCGACAAAAGGTGGGAGAAACAAAAAAGTTTAATAAAATACACTAACAATTTGAGAATACCGAAAAGACTTCCAAAATGGCCGAAGAAGGGCAAAATATAGAGGATGGGGGAAAAAATGTTATACATCATCTGTAGAAAAGTAGATATTTTTGGAAATTGTTCCGGGCATCAACACAGCAGTTGCAAAAAGTAGAAAAGGTGATAAAAGAACAGAATGACCTGCATGGACTTTTCTAAGTCAGTTTAACCCATTTCCAGACGGATGCGACATTAACAGGGAAAAAATAGCTCTATAATAGATATGTGCCAGTGTTTCCACTGATGGTTTCCATTTCGTAAAAACCGTCGACTTAACGCGCACAACAAAACTCTCTAAGAACAGAGTTAACCCCTCTCATGGCTCTGCTCTCTATGAACTCTTGGAGTCCATTTTTCGTACTTAACCTTAGATTATGCGATATATAATTTAATTTATTTCCAACTGAAATGATTGTTACGGGCCGGATGTTGTGTAAGGACGTTTTTTTTGTCGTTCCATTTACGTAGTTTTCGGGGGGAAATGTTGCGGTTTAATATGGTTTTATTGTCTCGGTTATAAAATAAAAACCAAAAAGTCACTCAACGAAGAATTTGTTGTGTGTGTGTAGAAGAGAAAATTGTCCGGAAGAGGAAACGGCAAAACACAAATCAGACAGTAGACAATAGGGCATCCTTTGTCTGTTAGAAATTCTAAAAATACAAAACAAGTAAAAATCTCAAGGACTTTGCTTTGTTGAGGATATTTATACGAATGGATGTGTGAGGATGATAAAATGTTTATTTATACAAGGGCCCAAATTTGCAGAGGGAACAAACATCAACACAAAAATATATCCGGCATATTCTGTTATTTAATAAGCATGAGGAAGAGATTATTTTAATTAAAATTGACACAATGCCGTTGCCTTCATCACTTTATGCTTGAAATCACTCACTTAGATTTTATTTAAATTGCCATAAAAAGAATTGCTTATTTGGATGATTGTTTTGGTGGCATTGTGAATACATGGCAAAGGAGTTTCGTCGACAGTCATATCACGTTGTCTGGAGGTTGCCTGAACTAAAAACCTGGTCGGAATTTAAATTATTTCGCCAAATATCAAAGTCATCATTACACAGGTCGATAGACAAACGAAACCATTTCGAAATAAAGCATTTGTAAGAGGACATTACATCTCGCCCTTGTTTGTTACTTGAACTGTGGAGCGGAAACGGATGTAACTGGGGCTACTTAATACCGTTCCGTTATTATTTTACAGCCAAAGCAATATTTAGAAATCTCTGGGCTGAACTATAAACATAATTAATGGACATTCTTTCAAGCCTGAAATGACCCTTAAGATGAAGGCAAAATGGTTTTAATTAAAATATTTCCCCCCGCATACTTAGTTAATAGGAAAATTATGCCGTCTAAATATTTTGGCTGTTTGTTTTGTTCACACTTAACCATTGCCATCACACATTTAAGCAATCTGAACCACAAAAAGTCCTTGAGATTTTCATTTTTTTTTTTTCTATTTTTAGTATATCTAGCAGGCAAAAGATACTTCGACTCTATTCTCCTTATTCTCTTTGATACAATTTTCTTTATCCTACATATGTATATATTTATATATACATTGAATGCTTTATTTGTTGAATGATTTCTTAGTGGCTTTAAAAGTGGAAATATGTCAATGAAATCTCGATAGTCAGCATGCCATCCGCAACATTTCTCCCTTGGGCATTGGTATATAAAAATAACTTTTTCTGATTTTGTTTTCTTCATCAGATGCGATGTAAAGGGCTGTGGAACTCGTTCATGTCTAACAGCAACTAAAATGAATTTGGCATTGGACGTAAGATTATCATTACAATTTGGACTTTGGTGAATTTGAATTTTTTTTTTGGAAATAAATCACATTTCAACTGAGGTCTAGCTAATGAGGGCGTATCTGTGGATGTGAAAGGTTTGGTGTTGAAAGTGAATATGCTCTAAATAAATAAAACACTACATACGACGGTGGCTAAAAGTCTATCATAATTTTTATTTTAAATTATTTTTTTATAAATTAGGCATTATTAGAAAAAACAATGATAAAAATGCTTCCACGACTGTCATGTTGTCATGATGGACCAATTGTTTCTTTATGGTTTAGCAGAGGACAACCGACTACATCGTCGACGGCTCGAATGGCTAAACAATTTCGACGGTTGTTGCACTCCGGCTGCGATCCGATCGGCTTTGCTCTCAGCCTCTGAGTACAAACATGGCCGGACAAGTTTTTTTAAATTCTAATTATTAATTATTCTTATAATTTTTTTTTTGGTCAAACATTTTTTTTAAATTTAATATTAATTTTTTCTTTAAAAAAACTTTTATTTTTTTTTAAAAATTCAATTATTTTTTTTTAAAAATTTTAAAATTATATTTTTTGGATCGTACTTTTTTTTATTAAATTTCATAATTAATTTTTTTTTAAAAAAATTATAAATTTTTTTTTTAAAAAAATTATAAATTTTTTTTTTAAATATTTTAAAATACATTTTTTTTTAAATCTTGTGGGGTGATCCAAACGAGGATAAAACCAAAACCTTGCTGACTCTGTACAAAGCAGAGACAAGTAAGATCATGGGCATCAGTAGACAGGGCACATAGACTTATAATCGCATCTATACAAAATAGGAGTAGTAGACAATAGCGTATGTAGGGCATGTGGAGAGGATGACGAAATTTTTGATCATTTCCTTTGTCACTGCCCAATGTCAATTATTTTTTTTTTTTAAATATTAAAATAATTTTTTTTTTGGGTCGTACATTTTTTTTAAAATTTCAAAATTAAAATTCAAAAATTATACATTTTTTTAAATATTTTAAAATTATTTTTTTAAACAATTTTTTTTCCTTTTTTTTTAAATTTTAAAATGTTTTTTTCTTTTAAAAAACTTTAAAAATATAATTTTTTTTTTATAAAAGTTTTAAAATTTTCATTTTTTTTTTAAATTAATTTTTTTTTGGTCATTTTAAAAAAATACGTCTTTTAAATAAATTTAAAACTATTTTTTTTTTAACATAAATAAATAAATTTTTTTTTAAATTTGAAAAAAACATTTTTTATTTTTTTTTTTAATAAATAATTTTTTTAAAAATATTTCTTTTTTTTGATCTTAAATTTTTTTTAAATTTTAAAATTATTTTTTTGTTTTAATAAATTTTAAAATTAAATCTTTTTTCTTAAATTATACATTTTTTTGTAAATATTTCAAAATTATTTTTTTCTTTTAAAAAACTTTAAAATTTTTTTTTTTTTTAATTTAAAACCATTTTTTTAAAGAATTCATTTTTTTTATAAAAATTTCAAAATTAAAATTAAAATTTTTTGGGTCATACCTTTTAATAAAATAAAATAAAATTTAAAACTACATTTTTTTTAAAATTTTTTTTAAAAATACATTTTTTTTTTACAAATTACATTTTATTTTTCAATTAATAATTTTTTTTAAATTTAAAATTTTTTTTTTTTAAATAAATAATTGTTTTTGGATCTTGCACTTTATACTAAAATTAATTTTTAAAAAAAAATTTTAAAATAATTTGTTTCTTTTTTTGGATCGTACATTTTTTTTAAATTTCAAAATTAATTTTTTCTTTAAAAAAATTATAATTTTTTTTTAATATTTTAAAATTATTTTTTTTAAAACAATTTATTTTCTTTTTTTTAAATTTTAAAACTAATTTTTTTTTTTGAATTTAAAACTTTAAAAAATTTTATTTTTTTTTTTAAATAAATAATTTTTTTTTTTGGATTTTACATGTTATATTAAAATTAATTTTAAAAAAAAATTAAAATTTATTTTTTTTTTAAATTAAATTTTTCTTTTAAACAATTAAATTTATTTAAATAAATTTGCAAAACGTATTTTCCGATATATTAAAAACAATTTGTTAAACATTTATGACTAAATTTTAAATTGTAGTTAAATCATCGCCTTCAAAGCATTTATATTCGAATGGCAGTTTCAGTAATACGCAATTTTTTAAGTATATTTTTAAGGGAAGGCAAGATTATTGACCTTTTATTGGCGAACAAATCATGGCAATTTAAATTTATTTTCTTCTTCTTCTTTTCTACCAAAGATGTTTTTATTTTGCTTTATCTTGCAACAGTTGTAGGAATTTATTATTTTACCTTAAAATTGAAATAAATAAGTCTACGTGTTTTTAGGTTCTTTTTGAGAAACTGAAGAAAATGAAACATAAAATGTTTGTCTTTGTTGCAGGATGGCCTTAAATCAAATCACGGCACGCTGAGATAGAGTCCAGTACAGAATAGGCAAAAGTTCATTACCTTTATTGCTGTATAAATTAAAGGAGAAACTTAAAATGGTCAGCAACCGTTTTTTTTTTTGCGGCTTTCATCCTTCTGGACGATTTAGGTTTACTTATGTTCACCAAGCAGAAGTAATGTAAATTACCTTTTGTCTACATTTATTTAAGTCGTGTAGTAACAAAGTGTGTTGAAATCATTGAGTAGGAGGAAATCTTGAAAATTATATGCCTCTTAAAATATGTTAAAATATTTCATTACATTTTACCCTGAAGGGAGATTACGGAGGGCCCTGCTAATCATAACCGGAAGAAGACATTTGTTTGACAGGCGGGATGTTATATGTCTGATACCCATAATGGAAGAAAATAATTATAAATAAAATAAAAATAGACAATTGAAAGACGCCCTACAACTCATTCGTATAGAGATGGCAACAGAGGACAATATGGGATTTCATATCATTTGCGCACTTCCCTGCTTTGTAACCGATACCGAAGACAGACATGTAATTAAAATGATAATTTACATTATATTGGATCACAGATCCATAGTTCATGGTATAGTAAATGAATGCGAAGTTGCTTTGCCTCAGAGAGTAAATCCAAATTCCAAACGGTTTGCAAAATATGAGCCTGAGAAAATGATCACTTTTTTGCAAAAATGACACAGAGGCCCCAAATCTTTGGGGGTCCATAGAAAAGTGCATGACTTTGGGAAAAACTGGGAGACACGGGACTCCGTAAATGGTTATATTTTCATGATTTAAAAAATTTCAGGCAGTGTAACGGGCACTTTTGGTTATTTTCGAATTTTTTAAAATTTATTTAAAACAAAAAAATACGATGATAATCATTTGTCGACTTGAAATTGTTTACAACTCCGTAACGGTCATTTAGATTCGCAACCACTAAAGGTGAAAATTGCAAATAATTTAGTGGGGAAATTTTCGTACATTTATTGCAGGAGAATTTGTACATTTTTCCGTGGCGAAAGTATTTGTTTGATGGACTGGCAATAAAAACATTTTTTTGACAAAACATAAAACAATTTAATTTATTTCATTAATTTTTTATAATAAATTTCTTTTGTTTTGTTATTTAATGAATCTGTTGGAAGTTTAACAATTGAATATATTTTTAATTTATTTTTATTGAGACTTTTTTCACAAACAATACACACAGAAAAAAGATCCGCCTAGATGCCCTATATAATAGAACAAAGTCAAGAAGATTTCTCTATGGTTTTTCTCCAAGAAGAATCCCGTCTTATTATAAGACGGAAACCTTTTTAATAAAAATAAGACGGAATCTTATAAAACCAAGACGGATTCCATCTTAATAAAATAAGACGGAATCTTATAAAAACAAGAAGATTCACGTCTTAATAAAATTAAGACGGAATCTTATAAAACCAAGACGGATTCCTTCTTAATAAAAATAAGACGGAATCTTATAAAACCAAGACGGATTCCTTCTTAATAAAAATAAGACGGCTTTCTTCCCAAATTTAGAAGTATTCCTTCTTGTTTGGAATATTTTGCCGATAAATAACGGAAAAAACGAGAAAAAAAGCAAAACAAGAAGGAAACGTCTAGTAGTTAGGTGATTTCCGTCTTAATAAAATTAAGATGATTTTCTACATAAAATAAAGAAGGTTTTCAACTAAAAATTTCTTCGTTTTAGTCTCCTCTCTCGCCCTTCCGTCATCAAACGTTTTAAGAAGGAAACCTTCTTGATCCTATGTGGTATTTTTAGCTCTGTGTAAAGAAAACAATGGCAATATATTATGATTGTTGTATGATTTTAATTTTGGGTAATTTTTCATTAAAAAATTAACCCAAATTTTCTTTTTTGGATTGCGGGCCATTTTGAATAATAAAAAACTCACCCAAAATGTGTTTACAAAATGTTGCGACCATGGTGACCTGGAGAAGTAGCTTTCGCAAGAGAAACCGGTACAAACCTAATCAATCTAACTACAGAGACCCCCTAATTGTTCAAAATGAGAGACACTACCGACTCAAGACCTTGCTAAGAACATGAGTATTGAAATCTGCATGCTGGGACTGATGGTGTCTTGTAAAATGCATTTAGTGAACGTTGACTCAAAAAAAAACAATTCTCTTTAGGAAAGGAAGCATCTAAATCTAAATTGCCTAACGAAGAAAAACCCAGATTAGCAGGTTATGGTGCCGAATTAGGTCTTGCATCATACACGGCCTAGAACTCACAAAGCTGTTCGTCATAGTTTGCCTCCGTTACTGCATCATCGAAACATTGCAAACACCCGCCACTTTGGTAAATACATTTTTGTTAAACAAAACAAGATGTGATGATGAAAAAGTTTTAAAACGGCACTATGTGTGAAAAAGATTTAACGCCAAAGCTGTTGTTTGCTTTTAGCATCAACTTACAACGGCCGCCCTCCCCACCAAAATAAAATCACTGTGACCTGCGTGTGTTATTAGTTTTGGGGAAAACAACGAAACCGCTCCATACATGCTGTGGCGATAACAAATCTCCACCGAAAACCACTAAAATATTACAACGAACTCCATTAGCAAATTTAATAACCGTTTTTTTTTTATGGGAAGCCAAATAAATTTAACTTTTACCATGAACCATGTTGGTTTATATGTTACGACTGGTGGAAAACCTCAACATTAAATGCTAGAGAAAAAGAGTTTTGGCTTTTAGTCGTATAATAACTTGTTCTCATGTTCGAGTAACGAATATGAGAACATTCCTTACTAATTACATTTTATGGCAAATAGTCTAGAAAATCATGCTCAACCTTGGGAAATTTAATATATTTGAATTGCATCGTTTATACAGAATTTCAAAATCTCAGAAAAGCAATTGTAGATTGAATTTCATTAGAAGTGAAGATGTAGTTATATTGTTTTATCAAGAATGTTATCTTTGTTATTTATTGAGAATTTCGTAAAGATTATTACAAAACGATGTGATTTAACTTGGCAAAGCAGACCATAAATTCGCTCCATAAATGTTGTATTTTCGATACCTTGAAAGTAAATAAAACCATTCTTGTTTGTGGCTTATCCAAAGACGATTTCAAAATATCAAAACTCATACTTACACTTCAGACATTGGCCATTTTTGACTTCTACGTCAATATCGATGTTTTTTTTTCTAAGTCGAAAATTCCAAAAACTTTCTAAGTACATCTCATTACCACTTGCATTATCTGTCAATGACATGACATCACTGTCAGCAAGCATTTGTTGCAGAAAGTTTACTAATAATTTATTAATAACGACATTAATAAAACTATGCAACAAACACATTGTCTGGGAACTACAAAGTTTTTTGTTTGAATATTTTTTCTGATGGCCCAAAACAATCTTAACCCTTAATAGCCTGACTTTTTTTTTTCAATGAAAAAATTTTATATGTTGTATTTTAGCACCCTTAACAACGTTTGTTCTACGACTTTTCACAATTTTGAGTTTTGGACATTTTAGGGGAGGTTTTGTGTGTTGGTTCTTTGAAGACTTTTACACGAAAAACACAAACAAACAAAATTTATATTGCTAAAAAGATACTTACATGGTTTGAATCTAGTGCACAAATAATATAAATGAATTTTATTTGGTTCTTTTGGAGCAAAAGTTTTGATTTCAATCAATTTGAAAAAGCACGATTTGTTCACTTTTGTGTGTTTTTCTGATAAACGTCAAAAATCAGGTGTTCAGCACCGAAAAGCATATGATTTTCTTTTCCGCTAGATGGCATACATTATAAAGAGAATATTTGCTGAATAAACATTGCGCAAAAAATGTAACAGTTTTGAAAAACAAGTCTCTAAAGTTGAGGTTCCTGAAGGGACCACCAGGCTATTAAGGGTTAAGAATTTCAAAAAATGGTAAACTTTTTTTGTTGTTACATAGAAGGCCCAAGGGGCTGGCTAGGGTTCCAAATTTGTTCTCTAAAAGTTTATCAATTTAAAGTTTTACCAAATAAATATTTTGGTAAAGATTGTGTGTAAATGGTACACTGATACAAAAACTATGACCAAACGTGTATGAGCTGATAACATACGGGCACGAAAGGCTATCACTACACAGATGTGGCTAAATCGTCTACGATGTTCCAAATTTAATAACAAGCGATCTCAGATAATTTGAAGAGTGTATCGTTCCATTTTTAGTAATGGCGTAGTTTCTACTTATGAAATGTCAAAGAATAAAAGGTTACAAAGTGACAGGTACCGAAATACCGGGTAATTCAAAATAACACCTCTTGTTGGAGAACCCTGTATAACGTTTGCATTATTGTTTCTTTTTGTCAAAGTCACTAACAACCTAGGCTAGGTAACTTGGCATAAGACATTCAAGATTACTCCTGCACACCAATGCAGGCTTATCCATTTCGTGGTTTCAAAAGTATGGGGCTGGAATTCGACATCTGTCAAAGTAAGTTGTTAAACCAATTTTTTTTCTTTTCAGTTGGAATTCTGACATTGAAGAAAATGGATCGCTTTACTATCACACAATGCGTAAAAATTATTAAAATCTACTACAAAAATCGTGATTCTGTCACAGCCACATATCGTGCTTTAAGAGGAGATTATGGTTTATTGGGTATGAAGCCCATTTCTCACTCGGTGGGTATGTTAATAAACAAATTTGTCGTATTTGGGGTTCTGAGAATCCTCAAGTAATTGAAGAGATGCCATTACATCCACACAAAAAGTCACTGTTTGGGGTGCTCTTTGGTCCGAAGGTGTGATTGGATCTTACTTCATTGAAAACGACGAGGGAACGACTGTCATGGTCATTTGATAACCGATTTTTTTTGCCTGCTATTGAAGATTCACACTTGGAGAATATGTGGTTTAAACAAGACAAAACACATGCTACAGAACTCGAGCGAATATGGCTTTATTGCAAGAGACATTTCCTGGCCTCGTAATTTCTCGTCGTGTCGACATCAACTGGCCACCAAGATCATGCGATTTGACACCATTAGACACCATTTTTTTGTGGGGCTACGCGAAAGACCTTGTTTATGCAGATAAACCATTAACTCTTGAGCACTTAGGAACCAATATTCGTCAAGTTATGGCTGAGATACCGCCCAATATGTGTCAACAAGTGGTTCAAAATTACCTCAAAAGAATCAATGCTGGCAAGACTTCGCGTGGTGGTCATTTAAATGATGTAGTGTTTCACACATAATGTCAACTTTATACTTTATAATAGCAAAGAAATATCATGACAAAAAATATTTTATATGTGTTTTATTTATGTTTACTTTTGAAAACGCAAAATGGATAACCCCTTTATATTCAGAGCCCTTCCTGGCAAATATGTCGGTCATATGGTCTCCCCGTATGTCGTTGTTTTCATGGGGACCCATGTAAGTGTTACTTTGTGGTACTGGATTTAATACATTCTGGATTTTAGCGCGTTTAAGAGGTCGCAAGGCTCTTTACATAGATTTTTATCTTCGACTTCATTGCAATACTATTTTGTAATATGAATTTTGCTTTATGCAGAAGATCTGTGAGCCAGGCGCTCTTTTCCTCATATCATTGTGATCATATCACAGTCCAAGTAAATCTGCAGCTGACCTGATCTTTACAGTTCACAAGGTTCGGGCTTTAAAATAAAATTCACCCAATTGACACGTTATCGAGCTGCTGGAAGAAGAATCGCCAATGTTTACGACCCCTCCCAACAAAATCCATGCAGTAGAGGCTAGTAGATAAGCCCAATGGTATCTGTTCGTCAGATATCCGTCGTCTGGTCCCTGAAGTTAGAACATTTAGCCGGAATACTCGGCTATCCAGGGAGTCTCATCCGTTCATTGTCAAATGGCCGGTTGAGCGGACGACGCACTATAGAGAAAATTCGTTCTTCAGCCGAACTATTCGTATGTGGAATAATCTTCCAGCAAGTGTTTTTCCTGCCTGCTATGACATTATCAAATTCAAGGCAAACATCAACAAACACTCCTCTTTTCTCCTTCCAATACCCGTCTTTCCTGTCGCTAATACAGTGCATTGCATTTATAGGGGGAATCTCTGAGTGTTAGTCCTGGAGGAAGAAGTCTGGCAATCAAATGAAGCTGAGTTAAGAGTTTTTGAGAGAATAATTCTTTGGAAAATATTTTAACTCACTAATAATGCACTTTTTCATTTTAATATGAAAACGCCATTTTTTTAGATTGTTTTTTAGTTGTGATTTTTGTTTTCGATTGCAAAAACGACATGTTTGATTAAGTAAGGAATAAAATATCCGTCAAAGGCCCCGAACCAAATAATAATATGTCTACTTTAACATGGAAACGCTTTACATTTTCTGTCGAATGTGGAATCCCATAATTGTATGAAATATAAAAATAAAACATGCCTTCGTTTACCCTTTGGACAAATATCTTGGTATGCAGACTTAGGCATCTCATTAATTTTGGCATTTTCGTGGGGATTTAATATTTCGAACAGCCCAAGTTCCTCTTTAAATTACTTATCATAAAGGTGTCTCTACCCTACAGGCGGATGTCCTCGTAAAACACAAGGCGGACATCACCGCCTTCCAAACAATATGATGGAAGTGACACGGAGTGACGAAAGAAAGATTGCGATATATTTAACAGCTGTCACCAGAATAAGCAGCAATTCGAATGTGTCGTGTCGTGGCCAATACGACACCTGGTCGCTGGTTACACGCCAGTTAATGAAAGGCTGACCATAATCCTTATCTAGGCCGACGACAGACTAAAGACTAATTCTATGAGTGCCCAGAAGAGACTTACGACCGCTGCCCTGGTCATGCCATTAAAATCGTCCTAAGGGAACCGTCGGAAAATTCAGCCTCCACGAAAATACCTCCGACAACGGAATGAGGCAGATCGATTTCGCCGCCTTGGTTAGTGGTAGCACCCGACTCAAACATGCGATATCCATAAAGCTACGTAGCTGTCACCAGACAGCAAAACCAAAAATCAAATTGATCATATTGAGATAGGAAGAAGGCATCCATTCAGTGTGCGAAAGTTTAAATCTTCCAACATCGATTCGCATCTTCACCTTGTGGGACCAAACGTGCTCTCTCGACTAAATGCCGGGAAATACCTACGTTGCAACAACAAGAGAAAGCTAGACGTCGAGGTGCTTCACCCACAACAGCCAGACCATGCTCACTAAACGAAGCTAACCTCGACCAAAATCCCCCCTCACGATGACATATCCGCTCAGTGGAAACACATACTAGAAGAAGAATTTGGCTACCGAAAGCAATCATAAAGCCACCGATGATACGATGAAAAATATGTGGTTGCCACTGCAGCTAAGAGCACGGCATACATGGCGACACTCGAGGCTAATATAGCCTAGCCAGAAGATAGTGTCAATGTGCATTAGCAGACATAATACACATTAACATGTGCATTATCTTCTCCCAAACAGTATTGACTCGAACGTAAATGCACAAAATTAAACTGCATTTATACTGAATTTAGGTATTTCAATATGGCAACACAGTCATAACCAATCACAATCAACTGTTAAGTTAAAAACCGTTGTAAGTGCCTTATTTTAATCCATACACAACATCTTTTCTATGTCCAACCGCATAACCATCAATTATGTACACCCTTTTTTCTACTTCAGTTTCAGGTTATCTTGTCAAGCCGAATGTTTGAAGTCCTTACCGATTTCCGACCGACCGAGTAAATACAGAATGTTTTAAAACCACCCACCTTCAAACTCGTAAACTGCCGTTTACATTGTAGAAACAACTAACGACCAACATTTATTAGAATGGTAGCCTTGATGGCGTCCCATCAGCCGCAATTCAAAATTCCATGGATTTGTGTATGTGTGTGCTTTAACCAAAACATAATGAAAGTTTTGTCACAAAAACATGCTATTCGTACAGGTTTCATTTCAATGTTGAACAATAAAATGTAAAAAATTTACATAAAATACATTCAAATACAGCAGGTAGTGCTAATACTCATTGGGGATATCACAGTTATCATTAGTTTAGAACAAAAAACGCTTACATTTAGGCTTTATATTGTTTGTTTTGTTTTAATGGCCGAGGCCGTAATTATGCATACTAAGCATATAGTCAGTAAGTTAATACATTCATAATTTTTTAAACCTACAACGCATAATTTTGGATCTAAGAGTGAAAATAGTTAAGCACACACGTTTTTTAAGTGGTTATGAGGGATTTTTGCATGCCGAAATTTTGTACAAAAGAGAGGGTCACAGATTTCACTCCTTTTAGTTGTAGGGAGCTTATGAATATTTAGCATTCAGATATTGAAGGAAATAATCGTTTGGGCTTTAATCCTTGTCAACGCAAATGGAGTAACCACAATGTGGCTAACCTGGCTTTCTCAAGCCCACACAGAAAAAACATATTTTGGAAATCAATTACGAAGTTTGTATGGAATTCATCAATTCAATTACTTTTTTAATTGATTTTCTTGCAATTACAAAAGTTGTGAATTCAATTACTCAAATTTTAAATAAGTAATTGAATTTTTTACTATTTTTTACATGGATTTCGCCAAGAATTTCTAAGTTCAATTACAACATTAATTGATTTCCAACCTTAATTTCAATTACGACAGTAATTGAACATTTTTGGCCCGTATTTTTTTCTGTGCAGATAAATCCTCATCCAAGTAAACCCACATTGGTTGACGCTCTATCTCCCTCTCTCTAATATTTGGGTTATATATTCTGGGCCTCGACCAACTCTCCATTAGAGTGTCCAAAAGGTTTTTATCGAACTGCATCCTTAGTTTTTTACACTTTCATGAAATGTTTACGAAAATCTTTTTTAGAATGTGCCATAACTGCCTCGAATCTGTGGCTTCAAAACTTTGAAACGGCAAGAGCGAAATAGGTTTTTTTTTTAAAATTACTTAGAATTAGTTCAGCTTTAAAACTGCATCATTAATTTTACATTAACTAAAAGCTCGAACATTTTTCTTTTGAAATGATGACTCAATGACTTGTGCTTGAAATACGATAAACTCGGAAAACTCAATTTTTTCGCCAAAACCCGGTTTGTGGCACCTCTAAACCTTTCCGAAAAAATACTTTACACCATCAGCTATTAAAATCAGGTTGAGCCAAAAAAAAAAATATTTTTTTTTGACACCCTATTCTCCATGCGACTGGGAAACTACAGACACAGCAACGATCTTTGAAGTGTCATTTGCAGGTTGCTCAAACGAGGTCAAAAGTCCTAGGGACTTGAAACCAAAAGAACTGGATGTTCGAGTTGTCTTGGAGCTGCTGTTGGTGTGGAACAATTTGGAACAAAGCGGATCAAGTTTCCTTTGAACAACTTGCTCTGTTATTTTAATATTTACTCCCTTACGATCAGTTAAACCTTCCATACAAAAAGCTCTAGGTTAAGGATATCCACACTATGCGAAAATATGGGGATAATCTGGGCCATAAATCATAAACCGCAGAGCACAAACAATAACTGAAAGACAGTGTCTCCGCAAATCCAAATATAAAACGAATTCTTCAGTACTAAAAAGTACTGATAATTTTGATCAAATTTCTGGTTGTATTGGAAAGGTTGAAATTGATTTTATAATGGAAACATATCTATTACAATTACTAATCGCAATTATTATTAATTAAATTAATTTTTTTTAGAGGTGCAGTAATTATTGTATTACGATTATATTCGATGTGAACATTTGGGAATTAACAGCATTTTTCTATACTTATAATAAAAGTTTGGTTTTCAGACATTTATGTGTGAACCCACGGACTAAAATTGCTTTGAAACACGGATAACTGCAATTTTTGTTGTTGTTGGGCCAACACGTGTCCCTATTGGCATTTACAGAGAATCTGCCGTGTATCAGTTTAACCTATTACCCCCAGACATGTATTGTGTTGTACAATTTGTCAATGCAGCAATCTGCTGGATATTGATGACATATAAATCGGACCACCTTTCCTTGTAAGCTCAGTTCCTTCCCTCATTCATGGCGTCCACTATGTTTGTCATGTTTTCTTTCATCTTGTCTTTGTTCCGGTCTACTTGTTTAGTAATCAAAAAAAAAATTATGTTCGTCTAATGGATGACATTGAAGTGGCTGTCATGCATCAAAGATAACGACATGTACTTGTTAAATATGAGAAAAAGGGTACAAGGATTTAAAGTAATAGGGATCAATGTTACTGAATATATTTATTGGTGATCAGCTGGTGAAATGTATGTTTGTTCGAAAGGGAAACGAACATCTAAAGATGCCTTCATTCAATGAATTATATATCAGATTGCCATTGGAGACTGTAAACCTACTATTGTAAAAGAGGATTTTGGATGTTATTCAAACGAAAAAAATCCAATCTATAAATTTATTCCAACAAAAAAAAAAAACCATCCTCCAATTCTGCACATATTTGTTGTGAAGTCATAGAGCTGGACTAAAATCGAAAGAAAGGTGAGAAGTTTCTCCATTTAGGGAGTAAACTAACTCCAGAAAAATTAATTTATTCGAATATTTAAAAATACTATTTTTAATCGCTCGACGGTGGAGTGTCTTCTTAAATAAATTTAATTATACAGGGTCCGCCAAATACCTTTTATTTTTTTGAAAAACATCGCAAATCATCGAGTGTTGCCAATATCCTCCTCTTCAATTTTTGTAAACAAAAATTCGTTCAACATGGCCCGATAACGATCGCCATTGACTGTAACGGCCACTCCTTGCTCATTTTCAAAGAAAAATGGTCCCTGGACCAAAATACGCACCAAACAGTGACTCGTTTTGGGTGCATCGGCTTTTCAATGTCTGCGTGCTGGTTTTCTGTGCGACAATTTTGCTTGTTAACATACCCGTCAACATTAAAATGAGCTTCATCATTTTTTGGCAAAATCGGTCGCAGACCCACTTGCGAGTTTTATGATCTACACTTCAATTTATTTACAAGATATGTGGCTTTTAGATAAATCAGTGAAAATTAACACTTTTTGACATTTTTGTATTTGACTACGAATTTTTTTCAAAAAAAAAAATACTAAAAAAATAATTTTTCAGTCTTTACTTTGTTAATAACTCTGAAAGTGTACATATAATTAAAATGCACTAAAGGCGTAAATTTAAAATAATTTAGTATTCAATTTTTTAAAATTTATTTCAAACACATCGTAGAATGTTTTTATTTCTTCAAATTATGACAATTAAGGCTCAAATATTTAATTTTTTTTTTTTAAAAAATGTCATGGATTTTTGTAATCAGTTCATCAGAATTTTATAGGGCCCATCACTAAATTGTGTATAAAATGGATAATACTCCATTAAGTTCCATGATCTATACCTCAATTTATTTCTAAGATATGTGGCTTTTAGATAAATTACTAAACAAGGGCACTTTTTGACATTTTCGATTTTCTAAAAAAATTTTTCAACAAAAAAAAAAAAAAAAATTACGAAAAAAATAATTTTCTTCTTATAATAATTTCGGTCTTAACTTTTTTAATAACTTTTAAACTCTAAATCGGATTTAATGCACCAAAGGCGTTGATTCAAAATAATTTAGTACTTTTTAATTTTTTTTTAAAGAAATCGGACAATTGGTTTTCAAGTTCAAGTTAAAGTCTGAAAAAATTGAATTTAAAAAAAAATGTGTGTCATTTTTGTGATTACAGTACATCAGAATTTTATAGTTGTTATTCATTACCAACACTTTCGTATTTCTGTGTTTGTTGCACAGTGTAATCGTTGTGTCATAATTTCTCAACTCCGTCAAAATACGCAATACGGTGTTTGAATTTCTTTTGCGTTTTTCATTAGTTCGTCGAAAAATTTAGGATACGTAATTTTTCCAAGTTTCTTACTTCCCAAAAAAGGCAAAGTTCCGTGCGAATAACTTGAATAAATGAACGAGATTTCAGCAAACTAAATCATGCCGACAAAATGTGGGATACACGCAGCTTCAATCCCTTTGTTCGTCCTTTTTAATTAGCAAATATTTATTTGGGTACTCACAATAAAGAACAATACAAGAAATGGAAGGCAAAGCTAACTCATCGCCATATGTCTGCCATATTGCAAGCAGGGACCCATGAAACGGATATTCTTGCAAAAAAAAAAAACATTTCTCTCCCATTATTGCAAGTACTTCTATTTGTTCAGGAAAAGAATCCTAACTGCGCATTTATTTGAGTTCTTTTTGTTTTGAGCTCATTCACACTTACCCACAAAAGATGTTCAAAATCCGAAGCGCTAAGAACTAAAATTAATTATTTACATTTCACCAGAACAATGATAATTAAGGAAAGGATAAAGGCAGGTGAAGGCGACCAAATGATCCGCTTTTATAAAGATATTTCAATCGGATAAATGCCATTTAATTTCCACGGTGTATATGACCGGGAAAATTAAATGTGTTCAGAAATTGGTTCACTCTAGTTTGATCTATTTGGATAAAGCAAACAATATAAATTCAAGTGCCTCCACCTACTTGTGAAAACACCTTAAATGGTTCCTATACGAAACAAAATGTCAAGTCAAATTTGAATTTTCCCCTTTCATCACAAACACCACGAAACTGACTGCCACGTGTCAGCATTTGCGGCGATGCTCCTTTAACACGTTGTCACTTTGACTCATGACCCCTGCCACAAACACATACTTTGATACTAATCGCCTAATTGATCGAACACATAATGTCGTGTGAACTAAACATAACAGGCAGAGTTGATTAAAATCATTTTCGGAAGAGCAAAACTGAAGCCAACCCACCAACATTTTGCAACCACAAGCAGTTGCTATGAAATTCAAACTCAACATTACAGTTAAGCCGAAAAAGAGTGGGTCAGATACCAACCTGACCGCAGACCATGCGACCAACGTTGTCCGACAGAGAGTTGACAGCACATCGACTCTCATTGCATTTCTGCCAACAAGTCACCGGCAGTTTTCAACTCATCGTGTCACCCATCATGTCACTGTCATACATAACAAGTGGCATGCATCTGATACAGCTGCTAATGGGCAGAGCATAACCAGGATTAACTCAAATGCCAGCCAACCTCATCGTTGCTCTCTAACAGTAATAAAGACTTCAGAGATTTTTTTTAATTAATACACGTTAGTGTAAACCAACGACAACGCGACCGACAGTAGTCACAGCACCTGAAGCGAATCGCAAGTTGAAATAATTCTAAAAAAAAACATAAATTTTTTTTCATTGATCTGATTTTTTCCGAGAAAAAAAATATTCTAATGAACCAAATTGAAACTGTTTGAAAACAGAGCTTTCGTTTCAGAATAATTGTTGCTGAGTTGGCTCACCAACATCCGCTTATGTAATGGCCCGAAAACTAAAACAATCATTCAGTGGATAACTTGAAATAAAAGAATGTCAAATCTTTTTCAAGATTCACAGATTGCAGTTTCCAATATTTCCCCCAAATGGAGCCTTCAAACCTAGACGAAAAGTGCCACGATTACTTCTGAAATCACACTGAACATCCTGTACCCTCTAGCTAATCTACATTTGTCTGAAACAATTTTTTATAAATGCATTTTCAAGATATATGGATACAATAATAAAAAGATTTTCATTTTCAACAATTTTGAGACCGCATTGGAGATCAGATACTCTTTATCTAATATGTAATAATATCCAAATGGAATAATGCCCAATGAAATTAAGCCCAAAACCTCCTCTAAGGTCTCTATGAAACATGACCCAAATGAAGAATTCTCCAAAAATAAATTAAAGGCCAATATCAAAAATGTCCCCAAAAATTCTGAAAAACTACCCACAAATTTAAGAAAAACTCCCCAATTTTAATTGATTCCACGAATAGGGTTGCCATTTGCCCTGAATTCGCCGGAATTTTTCAGTTTTTTTTTATCTTGTCCAGGATATACATGTATGTTGACTAATCCAAAAAGTATTGCAGAACAAAATGTTATTTAAACAAATATTATAAAAAAAAAACTCTATAAATGAGGAAAAATGCTTATTTTCACTCTGAAAAATGTCCAAAGAAAAAATCAAAAATTCCCCAAAAAACTCTCATACAAAATTGGGGAAATTTTCATAATGAAAAGTGCCCCAAATCAAAAGCTCATTTTTCATATGAAAAATTAAGCAATATCAATAAAAAGATCCGAAATTTTTTAATTTTGGGAAAATTTTCGTTTCTTTTTTTTGATGAAAATATACCCCAAATTGAAAATTAAATTAGGCCAAATTATGACAATCGACCCCACGAAAGTACACCCCAAAATGAACATAAGAACGTAAAATTAAAATATGATTTAGTTTTGCGACTGCATAATTTTCACCATTTTTGTAGTGAATTTTAATAATTTCAATGCGTTGTTGAAGCGTGTATCGTTCCATTTTTAGTAATAATAAAGCCGCCTTCGATACTCCGATAAGAGAACAAGTATTTGACACCATATCTGCGTATAAAATACCATCAAAAGTTAGACACCTTTGTAGTGATACTAGGTCTTCAGTAAAAATAGGAACTGACCTCTCCGAGCCATTCACTTCTACAAGAGGTCTCAGACAGGGCGACAGCCTATCGTTGAACTTCTTCAACATCCTGATGGAGAAGATATTAGAAAATGCAAAAGTTAATAAAAATGGCACTCTGAGAACCAAGGGCCACATTCTTCTCGCATATGCTGACGACATTGGCATCGCCGGAAGGACAGAGCGAGATGTAACTGGCGCTTTTTCTAGAATCGAAAAGGAATCGGCGAAGATGGGTCGGCTGGTGAACGAGGACAAGACAAAACTTATGCTTGCAACGGCCAGGCAATCGTCGCGACGAAAAAAGGCGACATAGTGAAGGCAGGCAACGTCGAGGTAGTGGACGAATTTATATACCATGGCTCCGCCATTAATAGAAAGAATGATGTCAGCATCGAAATAAAGCGAAGGATCGTGCTGGCAAATACAGTGTAACTAAAGAAACACTGTACAACACCCTTATTCTGTACAACACCCTTATTCTACCCGTGCTTCTTTATGGCGCCGAAACATGGGTACTTGCGAAAGCAGATGAAGCTGTGCTTGGTGTATTTGAGAGAAAAATCCTTCGCAAAATCGATGGCCTATCTGTGTTAACAAGGAGTATAGGCGTCGAACGAACCGTGAACTGTATGAGCTATATCCCGACATGAACGTAGTTAAGCGCATCAAAATACAGCGATTGCGCTGGCTGGGCCATGTCGACCGAATGAATCCAAAGGCTCCAGCCAGAATGGCGCAGACAGGGTGGACCCAGACTCCGGTGGCTGGGCCAAGTGGAAGATGCTTGGTATCAGGAACTAGAGAAGCCTAACAGAAGACCGAAGTGCTTGGAAATCACTTATTAATCAGTCCAAGACCAACAACAGGTTGTAAAGCCAACTTAAGTAAGTAAGTAGTTTTTACTTGTCAAATGTCAAAGAATTAAAGCGTCAAAAGTGGCAGCTAGCGAAATACCGGGTGATTCAAAATAACACCTCTTGTTGAAGAACCCTTTATAGGCGTAAATGGCGAACTATGACGACGGAGAATTTTTATTTAAAAATTGAAAAAAATATTTTTTTAAAAAAATTAACTAACAAAAATCTAAAATTGGTAAAAAATATTTTTTTTAGTTATAATAAATTTGTTTTTGTCCAACATTAATAACCCCTAAGTAAACACCTTCAGGGCGTAAAATATAATTTTGTTCTGTAAAACTACAATTTTGTGTGCTAATATTTGTTTCTAATCCCTCTTGCTGAAGTTCAAGCTAAAAATGTTAATAATTGTTGGCCGCCTTCACCGAAAACATTCTCCTATTGTGCATTTGATGGATTTGCCTATTACACCGTCGATACGATATACATTCTGCGTAATTCATCAACAATTTGCAATCGAAAAACTTTGGCCCTAAAGATTCCCAGAAATTCTATTGTAATAATGTTGACAAGAAAAGTTTCGGGCAAAATGCTGCAAGTGGCTTTAACGACTTCCGTCAATTGAACAACTGCTGTTAACACATGTTGCCACAAAGTTCTTTCAGTTGAATTAAGTTGGGATTTGTGTTATGCCAAAGATTACAGCTGATAATAATCAAAAGCTATGCAACTTTTCTCCCATTCGCGTTAGTCCCACAGAACGACAATAGTTTGGATATGTTGCCCATACTTCATTCGTTGTCTCCAATTGTGATAATTACATCTCAAATATTCATTATGTGACCACAATATGATATTATGAAGACATACACATGTTATATAATATAGAGCAGCCTATACAGGTAGGCGTCACAGAATGCGAAGTGTTGTGAATGCGGCACAAAGCTTTAAATGAACAATTTCTAAATAAATAAAAAAATATTTCTCATGGAATAAATATTTCTAAATAAATAAATATTTCTAATGGAATAAATTGTTTTCAAGAAATAACCATTTCTTATATATTTTTAAGAGTTTATAGTCCACTGCCATATTCTAAATTTCAGATAAGATTCATCTCCTGACATAACTTCAACACAGTTGACAAAAAACCGGCTGAGGCAACAAATCTTAAATATATAATTGAAAGTCATTGTCATTACCATTGCCATAACTGAAAGTCGTTGTGATTGGGTTTCTAATGTGAATGTAAGAGTTCACAATGCGATACCACCATCCACATAAGACAAGTACCGCATCCGGCGCGGCTTACCAGCATGTAATCATTCGTACAACGAAAGCCCAACATGTGGACATAATTACAGAGTACGATATTTTATCGTGAATGTCAACGATTATTTAAATCCTCAAATAACAAGTTTTTATCCAAAAGAATACTGCAAGCAACACGAAACCGACACTAACTAATTAGTAGCAAAGAATGTTAACAAATAATCCCACAACAAACCCACTTGAACAGGCATATTCAGGGTCACAATAGGATTTTAGTCACTTTAATAAGTTCAGACGTTTAAGGCTTGTACGCCAGCAGATGCATTACATTTTCATGGACTTGGTATTTCGACTAAGAATGATAGAAAGAAAGATTACGCCATCCGCATGATTTCCCATTAGATGACGTCGTTTTTCCCTTGTAAGGGTTGCCAACTCTATTTGTATGTACAACGTGTGACAAGTTTCAGATGGAAACACAGCGTAAGAAATATTGTTGGCAACGCTGCAATTGAAACCACTTCGCCTATCAGCCAATAGGAATACATTGCGCGTGACGTCATTCGATCAACCTGCGCAGAACTATTTTTTTTCTCTGCGCTGGATGGCGTAATCTTTGTTTCTATTATTCTTGTATTTCGACCGGAGTCTGGGTCGAAGATTCTTAGTGCCCCAAGAGTTGTTTAGCATTACAAATGTAACAATTTGGTGTCAATTACTCAAAATCGACAAAAATTTACTTGTTTCTGAAAACCACAGAAATATTGTATATGAAACAATACTTTATAAATACTTGATTTGGTAAAAAAAAATAAGTTATTTAGTATCAATATATATAAAATATATATCCTATTTCCATTCACATCCTGCGGTGTCCCCGAAGAGGCTTAAGTAGTAAACTTTTATTCAGGTATACTACAATTTTATGAAATCTCCCTTTTGGGATATTATAAACAATCAAATATTTATGGAATAACTAAAAAAGAAAAAGAAATTCTCCATCCCATATAATATTAAACAGCACATAAATGTTAAACGATTCATGTTTTGGCAAATTACTTTCTCCGAACACCGCTTTGTTTCGGCAGTTTAACTCTTGACCAATGTCGGTGGTAATACCAAAGTTTTTGTAATGTAACTTTTTCAACATTCCTAAAATGAAATCAATTCCTTTTATGGGCTGCCCAAAAGTGCCTCTGCCATCTATGATTTTCTACACAAAGGCAAAGTACACTTTTAGGTCTATTAACAATATCAGACGAATTCCGTCTCAAGTACTGCGATTGCTTGCTAAACTCTTGAAAAGGTACAATAAAAATATACAAAATACTTTCAAAGATGAACCCTTTCTAAGGAGGGCAATTTACATGGGCAAAGTTGAATATCGCTTTAAGGATTCGTTTTTATTTTTCTAAATTATTTGCATAGCTTTAAATTGTTTGTCTACAATGGGAAATGTGTCTGTGTGTATGTGTGTGAATACATATTCATAAGAACGTGCTTTATGCTCTTGTATACATATGGCATGATTTGCCTGTTGAAAAATAAGTACAACTTACAGACAACTGTCGCACAATACTCATGTATTGATTTTTGCATTGCGACTTTATCGTCCTCTCAATAAAAAAATAGTGTATTGAGCAGACGATATGACTATAAAAAACGACAATTGTCTTTATTATATCCAAACATTCCCCTCCTCATTGCCCTACATACTATTTGTAGCGACTATTGTTATAGTGATAAAGGCGAATATTTTGTTTGGTCCCAAAAAAAATTCACTTTTTTCAAAACATTTTTTCGAATTTGTCGATGATTTATCTCTGGAAGACGGAGGTTTACCTGTACGTTCTTTTTAAATATTATCCGGCATGTCTTTGAAAGGAAATTAGTTTTTCTTCCTTTTTTTTGTGTGTGTGTGCATGGGAAACCACATTTTCAATTCCAATCGAATATCAAAAAGTAATTGAATTTTCCACATACAAATTTGCAAAGAATTTGCGTATTTAGTTATTTGTCAATTTGTAATTGAAAATAGAGTATTTCAAGGTAAGAGAAAGTCCAGAATTTAATAGTTAATATGTGGTAAATGTTTGTGTGGGTGTTTACTTCATTATGATGTACATTGAATTATGAATAGGATAAGAGTTACTCCAACAAGAGGTGTTATTTTTGTATTAAAAGAAAAACTATAAATGATCGAATGTTTGTTTCATAAGAAAGAGGAAGGTATGCCGTTAATAATGAAAAACCACGACCACGCTTACAGGGCCATATCCTTTTCATGAAATTTTCCATAACAAAATCGCATAGTGGCTGCCCTCGATAGCCTCACGAATTCTGTGTTTGAGGACCTTATCTTTCATATGGTCCCAAAGGAAGAAGTCGCAAAGAATTCAACCAGGGAGTAGTTAAATTAACTATTATTATTGTTAAACTAGTAAGTTGTAATGCGCCTATGGCGCCCGTTAATTTGCTTGAGAAAGTATTTGTTACTTAATTTTTAAAATTTTGTAAAAAATATTTTGAGAAAACTATTTTGTAAAAAAAAATTTCGAAAAAAAATAAAATTGGGAAAAAAAATTTTTGGTGGAAAAAAAAATTTTGTTGACAAAAAAAAATTTTGTTGAAAAAAAAAATTTTTGTTGAAAAAAAAGTTTGCTGAAAAAAAAAATTTTTGTTGAAAAAAAAAAATTGTGGAAAAAAAAAATTTTGTAGGAAAAAAAAAATTTGTAAAAAAAAAAAATTTTGTAAAAAAAAAAAAATTTGTAAAAAAAAAAAATTGGAAAAAAAAAAAGTTGGTAAAAAAAAAATTTGGGGAAAACACAATTTCTGTACAAAAAAAAATATTATTTTTTTTATTATTATTATTTATAGAATTATTATAGAATGCCTATTTAATGCCTACAGAGTCAGTGAATCAGTGAACCAGGGAATCAGTGAATCAGTGTCGAGGGTAAATATATATTAAGATACCAGTCAACAAGAAGATGTTCAAATTAATCATATATAACGTAGACTCCAAATCATGTTTATTTATGGTTAAGTTAACCTTATATAAGGTTAATTTTTCTCTCTGTGTATTCGCATAAACCCCAAACTCCCCACGTAGCCGTCCTTCCTTGCCTTGGAACATGTGCTGCTGTCCAAATATAGAACAATTTAATATACATAATTTAAAAAAAAAACATTAAATTAAATTAATACGATGCTCTTCCCCTTAAAAGTGACTACAAACACAACGAAAAAAGTATGAGGTTTTTTTTTTTTTTTTTTGGTTAAAAAAAAACAAATACTACGAATTATTTTCTGCTGTAAGCTCTCGAATATCATGACCCAGCCAACTTTCCACACCGACATCATATAATTGCCAAGGTGTAGCCCTAAATCTGGAACAATAAATTGTATATTTTTCTTCTGCAGGCGCTATGTGACATTTGCGACTGTCGTTTGATGTGGTTTTCTCTGGCAAAATGTAAATAATCCGCTGGCAATAATGGTCACCATTGTGCGGCTTTGTTTACATCACAGCATATTTTCCGCGGGCAGACAGACTTGGTGACGGCCATAGCGTCTGAACAATATGAAATTTCCGGAAAATATTCCAGTAAGCATACGAACCGTTGAACCTTGAAATATCTTGTTTTTGTTATTTAAATATGAATGCAAGGAATTGCGATGTCCATTCGCATGCCTACCAAATTGCGAATATGAAAATATTACGTTCTACGGAAAAGCAAAACAAATGTGTTGTGATGTGGCAAAGAAGTGCCAGAAATATATATTGAACACTGTGTTAATTAAACACAACACAACGCTTTGTTGGTAAAAAACGGTGTTCAGATACGTTGTGACGAATGGCATATACTGCAAGGCTCTGTGAAAATTGCCCAAAATACAAAAATGCAGAATTCACCAAAAAAAATCTCATACAAAGAACATTTTTCCTGTTTGGGACATTTTTCATATGAACACTTTTTTTTGTTAAAAAATACACTTTGTTTTATTTTTGGGAGTTTTTTCACAATATTTGAGGGATTTTTTTATTGGGTACTTTTTCATAAATTGTTTGGTGGATTTTTCAGAATTTTTGAGGAAATTTTCGTATTGATCTTTTGGGGAGATTTTTCATAATTTTTTTGTTAAAAAATACACTTTTTTCATATTACGAAAATCTTTTGCTGTATTTTTGGGAGATTTTTCATAATATTTGCGGGATTTTTTTATTGGGTACTTTTTCATAATTTTTTTGGTGAATTTTTCAGAATTTTTGAGAAAATTTTCGTATTGACCTTTTGGGGATTTTTTTCATAATTTTTTTGTTAAAAAATAAACTTTTTTCAAATTACGAAAATCTTTTGTTTTATTTTTGGGAGATTTTTCATAATATTTGCGGGATTTTTTTATTGGGTACTTTTTCATAAATTTTTTGGTGAATTTTTCAGAATTTTTGAGAAAATTTTCGTATTGACCTTTTGGGGATTTTTTTCATAATTTTTTTGTTAAAAAATAAACTTTTTTCAAATTACGAAAATCTTTTGCTGTATTTTTCGGAGATTTTTCATAATATTTGGGGGATTTTTTAATTGGGTACTTTTTCATAAATTTGTTGGTGGATTTTTCAGAATTTTTGAGGAAATTTTCGTATTGACCTTTTGGGTAGATTTTTCATAATTTTTTTTTGTTAAAAATACACTTTTTTCAAATTACGAAAATCTTTTGTTTTATTTTTGGGAGATTTTTCATAATATTTGGGGGAGTTTTTTATTGGGTACTTTTTCATAAATTTTTTGGTGGATTTTTCAGAATTTTTGAGGAAATTTTCGTATTGACCTTTGGGGGAGATTTTTCATAATTTTTTTGTTAAAAACACACTTATTTCAAATTACGAAAATCGTTTGTTTTATTTTTGGGAGATTTTTCATAATATTTGGGGGAGTTTTTTATTGGGTACTTTTTCATAAATTGTTTGGTGGATCTTTCAGAATTTTTGAGGAAATTTTCGTATTGGGCTTTTGGGGAGATTTTTCATAATTTTTTTTTTGGTACGTTCTTAATTTTTTTTTTTGCATTTTTCATTTGATTTATTTTCATTGGACGGCCGTAGATAGTGTGTGCAACTATCACACTGAAGAACCCGAGTTCGAAACCGGGTAAGACCATCAAACATTTTTTCAGCGGCTGTTTCCACCTCATAAATGTTGGCGACTTTAGGAGTAAGCGAGTAATCTCTAAGTCATGTAAAAACTTCTCAAGAAAAGCATTAGCCGTTCGGAGCCGGCTTTAAATAGTAGGTCCCGATCTGTGAGTATAGAAATTATATCGTACACAGCTCATTGATTCGAGAGAAGTTCCCCGTCCGTTCCTTCATGGAATGTTTAGGGAATAGAGCCACAGTGAAATACTTGCATAGTGTTATCATTGGGCCATATACGGACAACTGGAATTAATTGTAACATTTCTTCTTACTGAAGTTAGCTTGAAATCCTGTTGTTAATCTCTGCCTTCTGAAGAAATGTTTTACTACCACTCCGGTTATTGTCTTCGTCCTTTTCAGATCTCTATTTGTTGCTGATGTGCCAAGTCATCAATGTGGGAGTTAAACCTAAGTGAAGTTCCAATCATCACAAGGACATTGAGAAAATAGTGCGAGGGATTCTTAAATTGAACAACAAATAACTAATTTTTCTTGGTCTTATTATCACAAAGACATTTTGGAAATAGTGTGAGGGATTCTAAAATTGAACAATGTCATTAATTTTTCCCGCTCTTATTTCGTGGGGAATTATTTTGTGTGAAATTTCTGGTTTTGCGTAAGCAATAATTCCCTGTTTTGTCATTGGAAGAGATTTTATTCCTTGACTTGTCAGTAAATTAACATTTCTCAGAACTCATTTTAATTTTAGTTGTTGCCTTGACAGTTCTTTCGGAGTGGGAGTTATTTGTCATTTATATTTGATAATATCCACAATTCCCGGCAATTGCTGGAGGTCATTTGGCTAACGTGTCATCTGTTTTGGGGGTGAGATTAGAAATATTATGACACTAATTAAACATCAATGAGCCGTCTGCCAATCGGTGGACTTATGAAAAACATGTTATTGTATTCATATTGAAGATAAGTTATAATATTTGACGAAACTTTTTACAGCGAAACTTTACTCGTTAAATTCATACACAAATTTCACTTTGAAAATGTTTTCAAAAAAAAATTGGCAAACTGTTGCAAATTGCAAACTGTTAATTGGATGTAACAGTTTTCTTTCAGTGTACACTCCTTCAATTTGACAAGTCAGCAACGCCTGTCAAATGCGACACAGTTAAGTACCGTTTAACTCATTCCTTATCTGTCCCCGTTGTCACTTTCATTTTATTAACATAATAACGTGTCCAATGGGTTCTAAATAATAAGTATCGCTCATGCATTCAATTTGAATGAAAGGTAATTCATTTGCACAGTAAAATGTATATGACCCTATAAAAAAAAGGGAGAAGAAGAAGAACACATCTACATTTTACCCATAAATTGTCCATGTGAAATGTAAGCACAAAACATAATTGAAATACGTGTGACAATATGTTGAAAAGCGGAGATAAATAAGATCGTTGCAAAGTAATTGGCCATTCAATACTTACTTTTTGTTTCCCCCCCCCCAATTTGAAACGTTTGATATGCAGTTTCAGCAGATGCTCCCTCCAATTGATGTTAAGTAGCACCTGAAACGTGTTGAATATGCAGTAGGTGTCGTCATTACACATAAATATTATGGGCTGTAAATATTTGTGTAAAGATATTTCTTTCTTTTTTGATTATTTATTTGTTGCATTTACGACAGAAACCTGGCTGAGTTTATTGACATTTTCCCTGTGACGGATTGCAATTGAAAAGTGAAATATAAAAGAAAACACGTTCGAGGTATTAACGACGTGGCCACTTGGTGGCGGTGTGAAGGGACTTTATAAGGAAAAACTGGATTTCCAATAAGGGCAAATAAAGGTGTTGTAGAAGAGTAATGTGTTGCATGATTGAAAACCAAACCGAATGACCTATAAAGGCAACGACAGGAATTTATATATTGTAAAATTAATTTGGATTGTTTTGGTATAGTTATGAAAATGAGTGTTGGGCTTTGCAGATACATATACCCAGCTCTATAAGAAATAGCCCCAATTTTCATTTCATGACCGAAAAACAATGAAAACTGCTCTAAATGAATTCCCAAAAAATATTTCAGAATTCCCTAAAAATAAATGAAAAATCTCCAAAATCCCCCAAAGATTTTTGTAATTTTGAAAAAAATAATTTTTTATCAAAAAAAAAGTCTAAACCTAAATATGAAAAAAAACCCAAATAAAAATGGAAAACAACACCAAACAAAATTGAAAAATTCATGTATCGATCTTTTTTATAATGTGAGAGGGTTTTAACCTAAATATCACATTTGAAAAATGTGAAAAATTATCCCAAATTTATGTGTTGCTGTGGTCAATGTAACCTTTAGGACAGATTTTTTTAATTCCGGTCATTTTTCAAATGTGATAATTTGGGTCATAACCCCAGCACATTATAAAAAATCTGCATATGCTTCACATTTCACAAAAAAAAATCTCCAAACTGAAAAAAAATCGCGAAAAATACACAAAAACTAATTTTTTATGATGAAAAATTCTCCACTTTTGTATGAGGTTTTTTTTGTACATTCTTATTATTTTTTTTTTTGGGTCATTTTTCATATTTTCCATATATTTATATATTTCCCCAAAAATCGGAAAAATCTGCCTTAACTTTAAAGTGGTTGAGCGGGTCGGCCGCGTGAGAGTTTTTTGAACCAAAATTACCCAAATGAAGTATTCCCAAAAAATAAATGAAAAATTCCCCAAAAAAACTAAAAATGTCCCAATTAAAAATAGGCTCTTCCATTAAATTTGTTGACGAATTCCCAAAAAATAAATGAAAATTTCATAATTTAATATCGACCCTTCCATTAAAGTGGTTGAGTGGTTATTTTAAATTTTTTTTGTTTTGATTTATTATTATTTACTAATTATACATGTGTAATGAATGTTAGAAAAAATAAATAAAAAGTAACTAAAATTCAAGGAACACGTTTGTGATGTGTTCAAACAATAAAACAAGCCAAAGGACAGTGTATTTATTAACGATTTGTTGAAATTTCAGTACAAGGTCCCAGCGGAACTTTTCACACGTTCCCGTACTAAACACATTTTAATCTCAATAGAAACTAAACTATTGGTCGGATCGTTGTGAAATTTTTTTAAAACGATTCTAGATAAAATTTCCTTGGAATATATTTGGGGGTCGGGTATACTTCCTATGGACCATCAAGGAGTAACTTCAGTTTGAAAATGAAAAAGGTCCCCAGGGAACTTCTCACCCGCCGGAGAACGCGTGTCAACCGTATGAGATTTTTTTGTACCAAAATTCCGCAAATGAAGAATTTCCAAAAATATAAATGAAAAATTCTCCAAAAAATTTGTAAAATTCCCCAATTTAAAATCGACCCTTCCATTAAAACGATGGTGTAAGGCGGCCGTAATGAAAGAATTTCCAAATTAAGAAAGAAAATAAATGAAAATTTCCCAAAATGCTATATGAAAAATTTCCAATCCAAAAATCGACCCATCTTTTAAAGCGGTGGCGTGGGTTTTTTGAGCCATCTTTATTTTTAGGGTATTTTAAATTTGGGCCATTTTTGATAGAGCCGTCCGTTTCTGGGTTTTGAAGAGGTGTGCCTCAAATAAAAACTGTAACATAATGTAAGGGGAAATATCAATGTTTCACAACTGTGTCGTACACTCTCGGCTACGGCAGACACATTCTCTTCAGTGTACGTCCATACGATGAGGGGGACCACGTATGTGGTTCAGTAGAATGACAGTCCAGAGTGCGTCCGTATAATGAGAAAGACCACGTCTATTGTCCAATAGCCTGCCAATCCAGAGCTGTTGAATCTGAGTCCAGTATATTTAAACACCTTTATGTTATACTACTAACAATGGACACTTTTTGTCATTTTCGGTTTTTTTTATGAATTTTGTTCACAAAAAAAATAAGAAAGAAAAAAATCGTCTAAAATCTGTTTATAACTCTAAAACTGTCATGTAGATTCAAAGACTCGAAAGTAGAGGATTGAAACAATTTAAAATTTATTTCGAGTTATTGCAATTTATGTTTATTTTGACCGTTTTGTGTACTCATGAGACCACAGTATACAAGAATTGTATTGTTGGTCATTGATTACAAACACTTTTGTTATTTTTTTGTTCATAGTGCTGTAGGTAAACAGTTTTTTCATATAACAGAATTTATTTCATTGTTAAAGTTACTCCCAGTTATTCGTCCATTTATTAACAGCAATTTCCAAGCTAGCACACCAAAATAAGACCCCCACTCCCATCTCTGGTCATAATCCATTTTTCGCAGAAATCCTTTTAAATCACTGAATTCCAACAAGTTGTTTATCATGAATACAGAATTGAATATTAAACGAATAACCTTTCGTTTACTGGCACACTCGCACAGTCACCCGTTCTCGCCGTCCCCCCAAATGTTTGTTCATTTGCACGGGAATCTGTTCCTGTTAAAAACTCCCTCGAGCATATTTTAAGATAAAAACGAACCGAATAAAAGACAAACACTAAAGAGATATTATTTGGCAAAAGTTTTCGTTTAAACTTCATAAGGCAATCAGCAAAAAGAAACTTCAAGTTGGAATAGGAACATGTAAAAGTTTTAAATGGAGACGGAAATAAAAATATGACTTGGAAATGTTTTTGCCATTTAATTGGGCATGAATATAAATCAGTAGGTTGTCGGGGGAAAATAGGGTAAATATGGCAAAGGGTTGGTGGGGCAGCTATGAAGCGCATAAAATTGTTAGAATTTGCCATGGTGGGTGAGTCAATGGAGGTTTATTGAGTGTAGACTGGAGAATGGCTAATAGATGAATGAAGGAAATGTTATGATTTACAGAAGTAATACGGATACTGATCAGGTTTGTCCAATAGGGCATTTTAAACTATCATTGCCTTTAGAAAAAAAACTCAATTAATTGCCCAGACTGTTTTTTTGTCCTCGTTTTAAAATGCTTCAAGTTTTGGGGAATTTTCACAATTCCACGAAATTGAATTTGCCACAATGTTGTACAAACAAACGTATGAATAAATTGATTTCGTTTAATAAATTACATGTTTATTCTGGCATTTATGTAGGCCTATGGCCATGAACAGGTGCCGCCATTAATGCAATTATTAAAATATTCACATACAACATTTATGTGTTTGCATTTAATTTATTGCGGTCAACCGCGAAATCATTTTTGTTTGCGAGCAATGCAGCCTTTGGTTGGTTCGCGCAGCCTTCAAGTGTTTATCTGTTGACACCATTTTTTGTGAATGGATTTCGGTTGAGGTGGTAGGCCGAGAGAGATTTACCCAAAAAAAAAAATTCCTCAAAAAATCTGAAAAATGTTCCAATTTAGAATCGACCCTTCTAATAAAGTGGTTTAGCGAGTCGGGCCTATGAGATTTTCTGAGCCAAAATTCCCCAAATGATGAATTCCCAAAAAAATCAATGAAAAATTCCCCAAAAAGATCATCATTGAAAATTTCCCCAAAAAATTTTTAAAAATTCCGCAATTTAAAATCGGCCCTTCCACATTAAAGCGGTGGCGCGGGTGCATCAAAATTTTGCTCTACACCTTCGAAAATCAAGTATTTGTACAAGGAAGCTTGGAAAACAATTTTTTTGGTTTTATTTTTGCCGATATCTTTCGCATTTACAGTCGGATCTTAAAGTGTCTTAAAGGAGATAATTTTTTCTGCTTTTGAAGTCATTGACCCGAAGTCTGGTACTCCCCATCACATCTCAGTTGTTATTACCCTAATGTACCATCCTAATATCAGAAAATTAAAGATCCCTTTGTGGGGATCATTAAACTCTTGCAAAGGAAGTATGTCGATAATCCCAGCACTAAATTTTTTTAAAAATGTTTTTGCTTGTTTTGCCGGTGCTAGGGTTTTTCTTTTATTTTTGTCTTTTGTTGTCGTATCTTTGTACGCTTATTTTGCATATTTACGGGTTATCAGTTACTTTTCCCTTTATTTCCATTAAGCTAATGCCCACTGTCACACACCTTCACTTTACATAGATGTTCTTTAATATTCAATTTCAAAATGTTCAATTAAATATTTTGAAGAATTTCATTTCAATTTGGCTTCGGTATCAGTAAAATAAAAAAAAAATGTGTTCCCGGAAAAGTGTACAAGTCTCAAAATAGAATTCGAGGAAAACTTCACATACATGTGTAAACATTTTCCTTTTGCAATAAAAAAAAAACACTTTTTTTCTACAAGTATTGCTTTCTGGCAAAATGTAATATTATTTCAGTAGAATTCAACATTAAATTAAAATAATCCATTTTGTATGGTTTTCCGTCTATTCTCCATTTTCTTTGTGAAGCTCTACCGAATGACTGGTAGACTGAGATCTTACAAGTACTTGTACATTTGTATTTATTTATTTTATTCTTAAGCCTAAGGCACTTGGTGTAGGGGATTTTCAAATATTAGGTAAGAGTACTTCTTGGTGATGCGACATGATGAGAGTGTTTGTGAGGGATGTTTGCAAATAAAACATTCTCGAGTTACTATTATTAGAATATGTTAAAGGATGTAAGGTAGTCAAGGGGGGAATGACTTAGGGGGGTTAATTGTAGGTGAATGTCTGTGATGCAACTCAAGCCGTCTCACAGACCTCCAGGTGTCGGAGAGAGGTGAAACCTTCTTCAGTTTAAATAGGTTGAGTTTGGATTTGTCGGTCGCTTTCATAGAAAATAAATTACTATGAAAACTGAGAGAAATTTAATAAAACTGACTTCTCAAAATGTTAGGGTGTATCGCCAAAGCTTGAAAGACCATGATTTAGGGACGTACGACCACTCCTAAGGCCAGGGGTCCCTATTCAACCGACGGATGCAAAAAATCTCCCCAATAGACCAATATGAGTATGAAGACAAACGAAAATTTGAGGTGATTTTTCATGATAAATAAAAATGAAAAACAAACCCAAACAAAAGTGAAAAATTCATAATCTCACACAAAATTGGAGAAATTATGAAAAAATGCCCCAACAAATGAAAAATAAAAAATTCCCCAAATTTTGAATTTTGGGGATTTTTCTGTTTTTTTTTTTGGATATTTTTAAAACGAGAGACATGGTCCAGAGTATTTACGCCTAGATAATAAAAAATATTGTTTGTAATTTAGAAAAAAGCACCAAAAATATTGACATATTGTTTATTGTTATTTATTTAGGGAACACGATTCCATTCCAGTGGCTGTCTCAGCTGGGTTCGCAGTAGGTGACTTTTTTTTGTGTGTTGACATCGTCGAGATGGCCGATCACACGTTTAACGAACTCGGGGCAGAAAGGATCGAATCAGCTGAAACAAAAGTTGTTTATCAGCACTCACTGTCAAACGAACTGACGTTTTCATATTCATTCTCAAAGAAAAATGGGCCAATGATTCCAACGCTCAAAAATTCTCTCCGAACAGCCATGATCATGTGCGGGTTTGTCATAGCCGATGAGATTAAAAATGCGCCTTTTCAGAAAATATAATTTTTCAAGTAAAATAGTTGTCCATTTCGAGCTGATCCACGGCCTGAGAAGTGTTAACGAAGCGAATGGTCGTGTGCCTTAAATTTCTGAGTCAATTAAAGCTTGTAAGCGAATAATGCGAGGCCCTTGAACTACGTTCACATCAGGCCGATGCGTGAAATGTTGATTTTTATAGCTTATGGTTTTAAGTATTTTTGAGAATTTTTTTTTTCAGATTTTTTGGATAAGGTGCCACAAGCCGTTTTTGGGAAAAAAAATTCGGGTTTTCTGAGTTTTTCATATTTCAAGTACAAGTCATAATTTCAAAAGAAAAATGTTCGAGCTTTAATTTGATGTATATAAGTCATAAGTCATCTCATTTTGCTCCTCTATGTTGCACCTTAATCTCCCCGCCTAATCTACCTTCTTTCTTTGGTTTCATGCCATTTTTCTCCTGCAGGGTGCATTCAATTCTAAACGATTTATATCATTTGATACGGCTCAAAAGTGTAATACATAGAAATATTCACATTACACCCCACGCGTCTTTGAATCAAATTCGATTTATGAATTTCTAAATCGTTTGAGCCATGTCCGTCTGTCTGTCCTGCTGGTACGCACGATAACTTATGACAGAGTTAAATAATCGCTTTGAAATTTGGCATGGGCTAATATTTTCTCCAAACTGCTTATGGGATTGCATATGGGCTATATGGCCACACCCCTTTGGGTACCTCCCATACAAATCTGCTATTTCGCCCACTTTAGAAATCGTGTAATAATAGCAATATGCCCAACGCGATCTTGTCCAAACTCTGTATTTAGTAAAGCTATAGCAAGACAAAGTTTCGGATAAAACCTTGGAAGTCTGGCAACTCCCCTTCTGGTACCTCCCATACCAGAGCTGGGCAATAAGGATTACGATTACCACACGATTACGATTGCAGTAATCCTAAAACAACAAAAAATCCGATTAAGATTAAAGTAATCCTTCATCGAAGGCATTAAGATTACGATTGCAGCAATCGTAATTCTGAAAAAGTCGAAATTGCAATTACAGTAATCGTAATCCTAATGTCTTCGATGAAGCATTACTGTAATTGTAATCACGTGTTTTTTTTATAAGGATTAAGTAATCCTAAGGCATGGATTACTTTTTATTTTATTTAAAAAAAAACCTTTTGCTTACTACATTAGCTTTCGCTAACTTCTTTAAATAACTAAGATTACGATTACTCAAAAAATCGTTATTTAAAAAAAATTAAATTAGGATTATTGTAATCCTTCATCGAAGACATTAGGATTACGATTACTGTAATTGTAATTTCAAATTTTTCGAAATTACGATTACTGCAATCGTAATCATAATGACTCCGATGAAGGATTACAATAATCCTAATTTTAAAAAATGTTAAATTGCAATTAAAATAATCGTAATTCAAACCGCAATCCATTACACATGTAATTCTTAGCGCCCAGCTCTGTCCCATACAAATGTACCACCCCGCACCATTATAAATCGTGTAATAATACCAATATGACCAATGCGATCTTGCCCAAATTCTGTATTTAGTAAAGCTATAGCAAGACAAAGTCTTGAACAACCAGTGGAAAAGTTGCAGTCGGGTAAACCGACTTATATATACCCTCACCCTCAGTAAAAACATACAAGTCTCATACTTATAAGTATCGGAAAGTCAAAAGTGACCGTAGATACCATCATTTGATGTAACATCTGATGAAAAGTCATAATAGCAAACTAAAATACCGAATGCTATAGAAAAAAATATTGGATGGTACATTTGTATGGGAGGTACCAGAAGGGGAGTTGCCAGACTTCCAAGTTTTTGTCCAAAACTTTATCTAGCGATAACTGTACTAAATACAAAATGTGGGCAAGATAGCGTTGGTCATACTGATAGTATTAGACGGTTTATCAGGGGCGGGGTGGTACATTTGTATGGGAGGTACCAGAAGGGGAGTTGCCAGACTTCCAAGTTTTTGTCCAAAACTTTGTCCACTTATACCTTTACTAAATACGGAATTTGGGCAAGATCGATTTGGTGATATTGATAGTATTACAGGGTTTTTAAGGGGTGGGATGGTAAATTTGTATGGGAGGTACCAGAAGCGGAGTTGCCAGACTTCCAAATTTTTGTCCAAAACTTAGTCTAGCTATAGATTTACTAAATACAGAATTTGGGCAAGATCGCGTTGGTCATATTGGTGTTACTACACGATTTCTAAGGTAGGCGGGATGGTACATTTGTATGGGAGGTACCAGAAGGGGAGTTGCCAGACTTCCAAGTTTTTGTCCGAAACTTTGTCCACTTATACCTTTACTAAATACGGAATTTGGGCAAGATCGCGTCGGTGATATTGATAGTATTACAGGTTTTTTAAAGGGTGGGATGGTACATTTGTATGGGAGGTACCAGAAGGGGAGTTGCCAGACTTCCAAGTTTTTGTCCAAAACTTTGTCTAGCTATAGCTTTACTAAATTCAAAATTTGGGCAAGATAGCGTTGGCCATACTGATAGTTTTAGACGGTTTATCAGGGGCGGGATGGTACATTTGTATGGGAGGTACCAGAATGGGAGTTGCCAGACTTCAAAGTTTTTGTCCGAAACTTTATCCAGTTGTACTTTTACCAAATACGTAATTTGGCCAAGATGGGTGTGGGCGTATTGATATTATTACACGATTTCTAAAGTGGGCGAAATAGCAGATTTGTATGGGAGGTACCCGAAGGGGTATGGCCATATAGCTCATATGCAATCCCATAAGCAGTTTTGGGAAAATATTAACCCATGCCAAATTTCAGAGCGATTGTTTAACTCTTTCGAAAGTTATCGTGCGTACCAGCAGGACAGACAGACATACAGACGGACGGACAGACGGACATGGCTCAAACGATTTAGAAAGTCATGAATCGAATTTGGTTCAAAGAGACTTGGGTTCTAATGTGAATATTTCTAGGTGTTACACTTTTCAGCCGTATCAAATGATATATACCCTCCTACCCGTAGGGTGAGGGTATAAATATTGGATGGTACATTTGTATGGGAGGTACCAGAAGGGGAGTTGCCAGACTTCCAAGTTTTTGTCCAAAATTTTGTGTAGCTATAACTTTACTAAATACAAAATTTTGGCAAGATAGCGTTGGTCATACTGATAGTATTAGACGGTTTATCAGGGGCGGGATGGTACATTTGTATGGTAGGTACCAGAAGGGGAGTTGCCAGACTTCCAAGTTTTTGTCCAAAATTTTGTGTAGCTATAACTTTACTAAATACAAAATTTTGGCAAGATAGCGTTGGTCATACTGATAGTATTAGACGGTTTATCAGGGGCGGGATGGTACATTTGTATGGGAGGTACCAGAAGGGGAGTTGCCAGACTTCCAAGTTTTTGTCAGAAACTTTGTTCAGTTATACTTTTACTAAATACGGATTTTTGCCAAGATCGGAGTGGGCATATTGATATTATTACACGATTACTAAAGTGGGCGAAATAGCAGATTTGTATGGGAGGTACCCGAAGGGGTGTGGCCATATAGCTCATATGCAATCCCATAAGCAGTTTTGGGAAAATATTAACCCATGCCAAATTTCAGAGCGATTGTTTAACTCTTTCGAAAGTTATCGTGCGTACCAGCAGGACAGACATACGGACAGACGGACGGACAGACGGACAGACGGACAGACGGACATGGCTCAAACGATTTAGAAAGTCATGAATCGAATTTGGTTCAAAGACACCTGGGGTCTAATGTGAATATTTCTAGGTGTTACACTTTTGGGTCGTATCAAATGATATATACCCTCCTACCCGTAGGGTGAGGGTATAAAAACTGGGAACTCTGGGAACTCCAACTCCCCTTCTGGTACTTACATACAATTTTCGAGAAGAAACTCTACAATTTTTTGGTCTATTTTGAGGTTTGGCGGTATTTTGAGGTTGCTAGTATGGAATATAAGACTTGTATGCTTTTACTGAAGGGTGAGGGTATATATAAGTCGGTTTACCCGACTGCAACTTTTTCACTGGTTTTTCCCTTATTTGCATTCAATTGTTTTAAATACATAATAGTTCAGTCTAAACTCGATTAAATAAAAAAGCGATGTGTAAATTACAAATAATAACACAGTGATACAAAATCGAACTGGAAATAAAACCATTTGCAAATGAAAGTTGACATTGTTCATAACAAAACGTTCAAGGGTTTTTTTTTATAGTTCAATGGGAGATTTTCTTTTAAATGCATTTGATCATTGAATATTTAATAAGGTAATGCTTATTTATTTCAGTCTAAACACGATTAAATAAAAATATCGCTCTTAACTAAAAAACAAAAATTGTTTTTATGATAATGTCAACATTTTTTTGTAATTCGTTTCATCCCCTTTGAATTTTCGTTGTTGCACTGTGTAATAAAAAAAAAACTCGTATTTTGTTTTATTGATTATATCAAAATATACGGCATGGACGACTGGTTGCTGATATGTGTCAGCTGTTTTTTTTTTTATTTTTCTAAATTTACAAATCAATTTTAGGAAATGTAAATCAGCATTCACTTACGTGGAAACCAATTAAAAATCAAACAATTAAATACAGTCTGTGATACCAATAAAAAGAATTGGAAAAAAAACCGTGTTCTATTTATGCAACAGAAGTTAATGAAATTGTATTTTTATATTCGCAGTATGGTGTGTTTGAAATGTGTGCTTATAATGTAATCTTTAATATATATAGAATTACTCTATATTAATATTTGTTTTAAATTATATTACATTACAACCCTCAACTCCACCGCACATGCACCACCGCATCAGTCAGTGATTTCTCGGCGCTCTCGTTTATGTTTATTAGTTTTCTATGCTAAAATGGCTTCGTGTAGCAAACAACAGGAGATAAACTATTCGGACATGGATATAGAAGGTAAGTACTATATACTGAAGTATATTTTATTACATTTCTCCCAAATTCTCTACTCGTATAGCCATAAATAAACAGCGGCACTTTTTGAATCGTTTTTTTAAAGAAATTTGAAATAAAAAACTAATGTATCGCGCCTTATCGCCTCAAAGTTTTTATGTGGGCATAAAATGTAGACTCTAAGAAAGTAGAACAATTAATAAAAACTCTCTCCAACGTACCTCATATTTTCTACTGTATGGGGATGATTATAATTATATTGAGAAAGCAAATTTTTTTTTGTCGTAGATCCTTCGAAAAGAGTGAAAAACATCACCAAAATGGTGCTTTATAATATTATTAAAGAGTTCAAAGGAAAGATGATTGAAGAAAAGTTTTCGTTGTTGGAAGAAAGACTTGCGCAACTTCATTTCCACCCGAAGAAACAAATGTTCTTACCCCTTCTTTGAAATATTTCAATACCAGTTTCAAAGAAAGTGGTCGACAGTCCGTAATACTTATATTTTTTTTTTAATTATTCGTTCTTCGTTGAAGAACATCATCAGGCAGTACAATAACAATCATAAATAAATTGAACACACGTAGGTGTCTCTTCTTCATAGGAAGTTGTCGTACTCATTATATTGCTTGAAAAGCCACTGTTCGATATTTCCAGTCGACAGTCTTAGGTGCTCAGGAAAACTATACACTAGACCGGCCGTTAAAAATAAATTTTGAAGCGCCGGGCAGATTCTGTTTCCTTTTGGTCTAAAACCATTAAATTTAAAATTTGGGGCTGATCGGATAATATTTAGTGGCCGCGCCCATCAACCAAAAATTTAAATACATGAAATATATGTAAAAAATATATGAATGAAAATAAAGGATAAAGACTCAAAATAAATATATTTTGTGTACTGAGCTATTCGCAACGGTACTTTTTTGTTTTGCTTTGCAACAGCAAGAGAAATATTTCAAAACGATATATATAGCCTTTTCATAAGTGTTTAAAATAAATAATTATGTTACTTGCTTCAACTTTCTTATTAACCAATTTTTGAAATTGATGACTTATTAGAAAGATAATTTCATTGCTAATCGTAATCAATTAGAATATTCTCTTTTGTGCACTTAATTTGAAGAATATTGGGTAAATATAAATTTTTTCCATATATTTCATGTATTTAAATTTTTGGTTGATGGGCGCGGCCACTAAATATAATCCGATCAGTCCCAAATTTTAAATTTAATGGTTTTAGACCAAAAGGAAATAAAATCTGCCCGGCACTTCAAAATCAGACACTTTTTTGGAAAATAACGACCGGTCTACTATACACTTTAGTAAATAAACAATTAAAGGAGTGAACACTAGGGTGGAGTGAAAACATGTTTTTTTTTAATTTGAAAAAGTTAACCTCGGAAAGAGATGTAGTCTGGGGTCCTAATGAGGGGGAAAATAAAGAAAAAAAATTTAAAAAATTTTAGGGGTCGCGCCACTCCCTCGAAATTTGGAAATTATCGCCATTTCGGCGTTGACTTTAGAAAAATCCTAAAAATTAACGACTTAACTTATTCGAAATTTAAAAGCTTATTTAAAATTTGAGCTTGTTCAGTGCCCAAACAAAAGTATTTGAGTCAAATATGAGGATAATCGACTAATATTTGTAGCATTGGTGGCGATTTCATTGTTCAGTCAATTTTCTGAAGAAGGGACGATTTGACTTATTTTACTTTTTGAAATTTTTGAACAATGAGAAAATTTTTTCATGCCCTTATTTCATTGTTTACGCAATTGCAAACATTTGTTGACATAAAACTTTTTAGGATTTTTCTAAAATCAACGCCAAAATAGCGATAATTTCCAAATTTCGAGGGAGTGGCGCGACACCTAAAAATTTTTTAATATTTTTTTCTTTATTTTTCACCTCATTAGGACCCCAGACTACATCTCTTTCCGAGGTTAACTTTTTTTTTTTGAATTTACTCCACCCTAGTGAACACCAAAAATTACTCCCTTTTTTCGCTATATCTACTTAGAATTACTACCTTAACCTTTTGAATCAGCCTGTTCCCCCTTGTTCTCAAAACAAAAATAGAAAAATGAATTTCAAAAGAATACTTTCAAAGTAGTTGCTCTCTTTCCATTTCAGCATCGTTTCCTTTCTTAGTTGTCGACTATATAAAGGCATTCCGAAATACACTTTCCTCAAGTACCAAAAACCACCAAGTTCTCCGTCGTTCCCCGAGCACTTTCAAAGTGTGCCAGCTTCCTTGAGGTGATCTCGTTTTCATTTGATTTTTTCACTTTCATCGAATATTTTCTTTGAAGTTGTTTTGCAGCTTTTCAGCCCTGTGTTCAGTCACTGTGACAAATTGAAATCACTCTAATCCTTAAAATATCAACGGGATTAACTATGCCAGATTGCGGTTTTTACAAATACTCGTTTGAGTACAAAAGTGTTTAATACAAAATTACATCGTGCGATTTATTTCTGTAACGATAGGGCCTACTATGATGTGTCCTATTTTTGTATGATTTTTTTGAAGTGTTACGGGTGCCATAAATTAATAACAAAGAATTTGTGGCAGCGGTTGGCCACATGCGTGAGAAGACAAGTTCGACAGAAGTTGTCAGTGTTTGGCGACGAGTAGTTGAACAAACTGACCAATTGACAGTAGTTATAGAGTGAACATAATGAGATTGATTGGCATTCCGTTTTCCATTCTGAATTCGTCGTCCTGTTCTCTTCCTCCTTCGCCATAGGGAGACATTTTTTTGTGGAATTGTTTTAGATTAGGGATTGGCAAATATACAACGCAAGACTACCAAACATTTTCTTCAGCGGCTCTTTTATAATATATAAATAGGTGATCCCATAAATGTATCTACAGACAGGTTTTAACCAGATGAGAGAGAGATTTCGATAACCTGAGCTGTGGTTTATACCCAAATCGAGGGGAGAGTTTCGGGTGGGTGTGGTGTTGCATTGCAACCGGGTCAGCAGAGGTGTTAGATAGACCTCGACCCCAAACCAAGAGGTGAGTCATAATCCATATATATTATGCTTCGAATTGGTACCGGCGATGGTACTAAAAATGTCTCAAATCATTTCCCATAATAAAATTTAAGAATATAAAGGTGAACTAGTTAACACATAAACACGCTCATACACTTAACATTGTGGCAATGTCTTTGTGATGTCCATTAGCCGATTGAATGTAATTCCTTAGACTGCGGTAGAAATGTTAAAGCGTTACATGAACTGTTGTGAAAATGAAAAATCAGCAGTTGGTCATGGGCCAACAAAGAAGTCAACAAATTCTATAATCTGACAAAGGAATCCATGACCTCCAAACAGACATGTCAGTAAAGAACCAAATGCCAACTTAAAAGCATGTGTGGCACGTTTGGTATGCACCCCGACTCCGACCCCGACCCCAACTCAAACCCGAAACCATCAAAGTGAAACATTGACTGACAGTCTCCCCTCGTAAATAGCAATCTCCAATACATTCATAACAAATCACTTGAATTTTTATTAATTTGTTTAAACGAATTGTTCAAGTTAAGGGATGTTGGAGTCTTTTATGTCCAAATAACGATAACTTCCAATGTAACTAAAAGACATGAGTTCGTTTGGCAAACGAGGCTACGATGGGGGGCGCGTGCAAACATCAAAGACAGATTTTAAAGAAATCCGTTTAAAAGAGGGTTCTTTTGCCGTTCATTTGACATTGTGGGCTATGTGGGCATTCCTACTTTGCTGTGGTGGCTGAGGATTACTCACATTAGTTTTGCATAGAGTATGCGTACACCGATTGAATTCGTGTGTATGATTTCTAGACAGTTTTGCATGGTAAAAATTCATATGTGTAAAATATAAAATCTTATAAAAAAAAAATGGTCGAAACCCATGTTTTATGGGATTTAAAATAAAATAAAAATAACATAACTCAAAATTGTTTAAAAGTATAATTTTACACATGATTGCGATTGTTGGAAAAACTCGCACATTTTTGTTACTGGCAGGCCGACTGCCAACGAACATTTTAAGAGTTTCCCAACACATTTTTTGTGTGTCAATTTATGCGATAATTTTATTGTTGTAGTTATGTAATGATATGTAATGTTTGTAAATAAAGAATTCTTCGAATGTGTTTGAAGTTTAAAAAACAAAATGTTGACGTATTTATGATAACAGATTTGCTTGTCCATAATTTCCCCCAAATGCTTTAAGAATTTGTGGGTTGTGTTTTGGTTTATAGCGGCGTAGAGCAACAATTGTTGCGACGTCATTTTTCAAATGAACATGCACGTGCACATGTAAACTCTCATTTTTTTCAGCAGATTTTTCAAATTTCTCTTTTGTTTCGTAGAGAATATGTGTACTCAACTGGCAACAAATTAATTGTAACAGGTGGCGCAAAAGTAAACTTCCGATGTCTTTTGGCTGTAATTAAAAAAAAAATGAAAAACTTTGATTCTTCTTGTGGATTTTTTTTATTTGGTCTTTTATTATACCCTCACCCTACGGGTAGGAGGGTATATATCATTTGATACGACCCAAAAGTGTAACACCTAGAAATATTCAGATTAGAACCCAGGTGTCTTTTAAACAAATTCGATTTATGACTTTCTGAATCGTTTGAGCCATGTCCGTCCGTCCGTCCGTCCGTCTGTCCTGCTGGTACGCACGATAACTTTCGAAAGAGTGAAGCAATCACTCTGAATTTTGGCATGGCTTAATATTTTCCCAAAACTGCTTATGGGATTGCATATGGGCTATATGGCCACACCCCTTCGGGTACCTCCCATACAAATCTGATATTTCTCCCACTTTATAAATCGTGTAATAATATCAACACGCGCATGTTCGATCTTGTCCAAATTCCGTATTTAGTAATGGTATAACTGGACAAAGTTTCGGACAAAAACTTGGCAGTCTGGCAACTCCCCTTCTGGCACCTCCCATACAAATGTACCATCCCGCCTACCTTAGAAATCGTGTAATAACACCAATACGCCCAATGCGATCTTGCCCAAATTTTGTAGTTAGTAAACGTATAGTTGGACTAAGTTTTGGACAAAAACTTGGCAGTCTGGCAACTCTCCTTCTGGTACCCGCCATACAAATGTACCATCCCGCCTACATTAGAAATCGTGTAATTATATCAATATGCCCAACGCGATCCTGCCCAAATTTTGTATTTAGTAAAGCTATAGCTAGACAAAGTTTTGGACAAAAACTTGGAAGTCTGGCAACTCCGCTTCTGGTACCTCCCATATAAATGTACCATCCCGCCCATTATAAACCGTGTAGTATTATAAATATGACCAATTAGATCTTGCCCAAATTCTGTATTTAGTAAAGCTATAGCTAGACACAGTTTCGGACAAAAACTTGGAAGTCTGGCAACTCCCCTTCTGGTACCTGTCATACAAATGTACCATCCCGCCTACCTTAGAAATCGTGTAATAATATCAATATGCCATACGCGATCTTGCCCACATTTTGTATTTAGTAAAGCTATAGCAGGACAAAGTTTTGGACAAAAACTTGGAAGTCTGGCAACTCTCCTTCTGGTACCTCCCATACAAATGTACCATTCCACCCACTTTAGAAATCTAGTAATTATATAATTTCGCTCAACGAATCTTTCCGAAATTTTATATTTAGTAAAGCTTTAGCTATATACAATTTTCTAGTAAAAACTCTGCTTTATATTCCGCCCGTTTTGTAAAAACGTGTAATACAATATTTGTTTCTATAACATTCGGTATTTTGAGGTTGCTATTATGGAATATGAGACTTGTATTTTTTTACTGAGGTGAGGGTCGGTTTACCCGACTGCAACTTTTTCACTGGTTTTTTTTTACATCAAGTCGAGAATATGATGTCATGTAAATGGCCGCCGCCAGAGTTGCCACTGACATTAGGGGCCAATCGCAAAATTTATAGCATTTTCTGTTAGGAGGATTACTTTTGCGCCACCCGTTATGTGTAATGGCAGAGTTAGTACAAACAATATTTAACATTGTTTTCAGTTGGTGTTGCTTCAATTGGTAATTTTGAAATTTGTTATGTTTATTATAATTATTTAAAATGGAGCGCTTTACGAAAGAACAACACGTTACAATTGTGAAAAGATGTTACACAAATTTGGAAAGTTATGCTGAGATCGCTCGCATGCTTTGAATAATTTTCAGTCGAGAAAGTCACCCATTCGAAGAGTAGTCAAAGACAGTAAGACACTTGTAACAGTGCTGCAGTTAACGGGAGTATGGTCGGAAACCCGATACCATTAATTCATCATCGTCTTGAAAACTGCAAATTTCACGAAGTGCTAATTTTGAGAAAACACCTTCACCTTCATGCGTACAAAATTCAGATTACTCAGGAGTTGAATACTCGGCTATCCAGGGTCTCTCATTCGTTCATTGTCAAATGGTCGGTTGACCGGACGACGCACTATAGAGAAAATTCGTTCTTCAGTCGGACTGTTCGTTTGTGGAATAATCTTCCTGCAATTGTTTTTCCTGCCTGCTATGACATTACCAAATTCAAGGCCAACGTCAACTAACACAACTCCCTTCCAAACACTCTGTCGCCGACTGTATGGTACCACGTTCATGTCCACTATGACGCCAACGAAAGTGTGTCAATGTCAATGGCTATTATGTCACTTTTGACGATTATGACCCTGGGCATAAAACAAATTTATGGAAATGACTGTTGTGACCGCCAGAAATCTCTCACGAAATGTCTACTTCATCTTACATTTAAATCGTCTGTCTCTTTGCGCCATCTTCAAAGAAAAACAGCTGGTAAGGCTGACATTTATTTATCTTTTTCAACAAATTTGTTATTATTTCAAAACATTTTATGCTTGGCATAAAATAATATATGCTGTCGCAGAAGAATATTCCTAGGACTGGCAAAGTTCGCAGACAAGTGGCATCTGACATGGACTGAAAGCGGCAACAACAACAACCGCCCCATTGTTCACCACCACGTGTCTGCAATTTATTGATTTAGTGTCTGAAATATTTATGTTCATTGTAGTTTGTTTTATGGATCTTATCCACATATTTTTTGCCCAAGTATCGGCAGACACATTAACCAACGAAACCCAATAAACCACAATTGGTCGCAGAGGGGCCGAACAGACAGTTTTCAATATTCGGTTAAACGAAATTGCCAATTGTTGGCAACAAGAACGCTATTAAATTCAACGAAAGAAATATTTACTTGTCGAAGGAGAATGCGAAGGAGAAAGACAGCGGAGTAGTCTGTGGCTCAGATTTTGTTATGACTGAAAGTTGACGAATTCCCCAGAGTGTTTTAAGAAAACAATTTTAAATTTTGGTTTCAAATTCATTCAACCGTATGCAATATTAATTAATATTTTCACTACTCCATCGTCCTACACAAATTGACTGCTTTTGTAGTTACTTTTACTTTTCGAAACATTTTCCATACCTCTTTAGGTTTGCTAGTACATTTTTGCCCGGGGCTGTTTTGTGTCTTTACTCACATTGACTTTTGCAACTGTTTGATTTTCAATTCGTTCTATCGTTTCTAATTAGAATATTCCCCTTTAGGTTTGTGCTACGATGTAAATGATTTTGTTGGTTCTAGTTATTAACTTCTAATTAGAAGCTGTAAGGGAAAAATGAAACCAAGGCAGTGTAGAAGTGTATACAGGGACAGTTGGAAATACAATCGGACTTGGGGCCATCTACGACAAAGAATCGATAATATTTATTCTAGACTTTGTTCTTGGGTACTTCCATGTCAATTCAACAAATAAAATGTAATTTTTGACCTCACCCCTTTCGATTTTTCTGCAATTTGGTGAGAATGTTCTACCATATAAGACAACTAGTTATGTCAAGTTTTAGACCTGTAGCCCTGTTAGTTCGGGATATATAACATCGTGAAAAATGGAGAAAAACCAAAAAATAGTCGAAAGTGTTTATGTATAAAAATTGATATCTCTGGGGTTATTTGTAGTACCGAGCTGGAAGATATGTTATTTTGAAGGTATTGAAAATACCTTTAGAACTGTATGAGAAAAAAAATATTTGTCGAAAGGTCAAAGGTCATTTTTCTTGACCTATTACTCTTTAACGCATATCTCAGAAAGTGACCTTTTTAAAATTCCGAAAAAAATATATTTTAGACCCAACATACTTTTGTCCCTATGTGCCAAGTCTCAAGATGGCGTTTTTTCCCTATCTCGAGAAATAAACGAATTGGTGACCCAAGATAAAAATTTTGAATACAATTTTTCACTGAAGCCTACAATGCTTTGTTATACAATCCAGCATTAATGTTGTATATCTTTTAAGTCAATTGGACAATGGACTAAAAGTGTTTTTGAATACGTTTTGGGGTTATCCAGCTTAGAAAAGGAAGCGTATCTTCGCTAATTTCCGAAAAGATCGTCATATCTTAACTTTACAAATTTAGACCAGAGTATATTCGCAGACTGAGAGAATTTTTGCTTTTGGTTTTTCTTTTGCACATAATAGAAATAAAAATATTTTATTTTTCCAGTGTGCACAGAAAAGTGATAATTTCTATTTCAAAATATTCTTCTGTATTGTTATATTCAATTTACACTGAGAGTACATTGACATTTTTAATTTTTTCTCAGAAACTAAACAAAACGCCATCTGGAAACTTTCACAAATTTTTTTACTAGTTCCAATGAATAATATATATTTTTTTAATTTTTTTAAAAAGGTCACTTTTTGAGATATGGCTTTTAGAAATTTCTTTGGGTTTATAATGACCTTTGACCTCGAGAAAATATTTCAAATTTTGTATGCTGTTTTATTGGTGCTGTGATTACCTTCAAAATGATACATAAACGAAAATACTGATATGAGTACTTTGGAAGATACAGTCTATTTTATTAAGGCACTTTACCTCATTTTTGTGTCTTTTTCCAATATTGAAAGGGCCGTTACAAGCGAGCCATAAGCCCGATCGCTTTAATATTACACAAATTGATGTTTCTTACCAATATGAATATCTGTGCAAACTTTGGTAGAAATCGGCGAAGGTGAGGTAAATCCATTTGTCGAAATGACATGGACGTACCCTCTTCAAACTTCGGCATGCCAGCAATTGAAAGCAAACAACCTCTAGAATAAAAATAATTGCACATTAAATGGCCAAGGGAATAACATTACAAACCAAAAAAATAACCATTTACAGTTCAAAGAAACAATTGATTCAGAATGTGGCCACAATTAGTCCTGTTTATCAAATACAACTAAGAGGGTGGGGGGTCAGCCACAAAAAGACTAATTACCAAAAATTATTGAGGTTCGGGCAAATTTAGTCACCAATGATAATTAAACCACCCTTCGATTTCTTTTATAAACATTTTTTTTTTTTGAGGATGTCACTGAAGGTAATGGGAGCGTAGGTGGGAGAAAATTATTGAATTCTAGGGACGGCGCAAATTCTAAATAATTCCCAAAAAAAAATGGCCGTTACTTCATCTATTTTGGGGGTATTTTAGTAAACATTGGGGGATTATTTCAAAATGCTTTTTTTTAATATGCGCAAATTCTAAATAATCCCGAAAAAATGGCCGTTATTTCATCTATTTTGGGGGTATTTTAGTAAACATTGGGGGTTTATTTCATAATGTTTTTTTTTTTAATATGCGCAAATTCTAAATAATCCCCAAAAAGTTTTTCATTTGTTTGTCGACTTTAATTTACAGATGGGGATTTAGATGAATTATTACTTATTTGGCGATTTTACGAATTTTTATGGACTAACGAAAACGTCTCAGAAGATTGTAATAGACTATGATTAAGACTGCGTATATGATTGTTTATTTCATGAATAGAAAATCTGGCTTCCAAGAAATGTTAAGTGGGTTCCCTTTTTTTTCTGGGGGATGTCCCTGTAAATGCAATGTACAGGACTCGCTAAAAAATACCACAAATGAAAAATGGCCCAAAAATAAAATGAAGAATTTCCCAAAATAAATGACCAATAAGAAAATTTCCCCAAAAATTCTGGAAAATTATGAAAAATTCATCAAAAAACCACAGTAGATTTTCATAATTTGGAAAAAGTGTATTTTTTAACAAAAAAAACAAAAGTATGAAGAGTTGCCCCAAATTTGGGGTGATTTCTCATTATGCAATATCACCCCAACCAAAAATGTGCATAAACTCCCAAATAAAAATGAAAACCTACCGCAAACAAAAGAGATAAAAAATTCCCCAAAAATATTTTTTGTAATTTTCCGTTGTTTAATTTTTGGGGAATTTTTCATATAAAAAACAACAAATGATAATTCTTTTTTTTTTTTGGGTAATTTTTCATAGAGCCATGTTTTTTTTGTACAGCCATGCAATAGAAAAAAAAGGGTATTGAAGGGAGAAAAGCAGGAGTAGTGTCTGGTGATATTTATTTTGAATTTGAGCCGAACAATTCGGCTGACTAACCAAAAAAAAAATGAAGAATTCTCCAAAAAAATCTAATGAAAATTGGGGAATTTTGCATTGTTCAAAAATGAAATAATACCTAAAAATTATGAAAAATTACCCAATTTTTATTAGATTTTTTTGGAGAATTCTTCAGTTTTTTTTGGACATTTTTCATAGAGCCATGTTGTTTCTCCCCGAAGAGACAATTTAATTATCCTTATAAAACTAGTCCAGTAAGGTCACATCGTTCAATTGACAGTTCCAACAAACTCCTCTCAGAATTACCTACTTACCTAAGTAGGCACAACCTCCACTTGTTGGTCTTGACAAGACCGAGGTGCTCGTGTGCGCTTCCTCCAGTTCGTCATACCAATTGGTCCATTAACCGGAATCGGTCTTTCCTGTCTGCGCCTTCCGTGGTAGTTCTCAAAGAGAATTTTTCATCCAAAGCCTTTCTGGCTGGTCTCTCGGTTCAGGGTCGGTGTGGCAGTTGAAACCACGTGTCAACCACCATATACTCGTCCTAGCCCTCTTTTCTGACATGGTTCTTTAAGTTGAACAAATCTTTCGACTTTTATTTGTTAGCCACCTGTCAAGGTAATTCCAGGATTTTCTTGCAAATATTTTAGACGATACGAGAGCGTTTGTGGTTGAGCAGTCAAAGTTGCCTGAACTTCAACCACAAATGAATTATCACATAAAGTCTAATAAAAGAAAACATATTTTCAGTTATTTTACAATTTTTACTTTTTTTGTTATTATGTCTAGCGGGCACTGGCCTAAAATGTGTTTGAAAATAAAATCTACAAGTTCGAACACACAGATTGTTAGATAATTTTGTTTATGAGTTTCGAATTACATAAAGTTGAATAATATTCCAAAGTTTCAACACCACAACACAACCATACCGAATTTCTCGTGCCAAAAAGACAAGTAAGTCAAAAGTCAGTACACATCCTAAACTCAGAAATAATAAAAACCATCATAAATTATATTTTTTATCAGAATATCAGATGGTACATAAAATGTATCTAACTGGCATTGAATTTAATGACTGCTGCTGATAATAAACTCGAAAACGAAAAAAGAAAAATCACAAAGAAATAATAAATGATATTAGAAAACTTTAATATTAAGCATTTCGCAGAAATGAAATTCAAATGAAATTGTAGCATTTCGTACTAAATTAAAATTTAAAAAAAATGCAAAAGGGTTTTCTCATAACTAATAATTGCAATTGTTAATTTAAAAAGCCGTCCTTAAGTTGGGTGAATATCCCTTAAAAACTAAAACAAGTAATAGTGGTTAATATTGAAAACGAAAACTGTCCTAATATTTGATAATTTTTTATAATTTCAATTCCGAAATTATTATCCTGTTCAATTCGGATCTTTTAAAGCATTTCTTTAAACCTTTCCATGGATTTATCGAACATATTTGACACTTCCTACGATTTTAAGCTCACCATAAAAATGTATTTGCGACGAAAAGGTTTAAAGAACCATCATAGCTGAATTTTTAAATTAACTCATATTTATATTTAGCTCACGAAGAAGTCTTTTTACTGCACGTGTTGCTCAAAAATTACTTTTACACATCGATTTGCATTTGGTTATTGAACTTTGGCGGGCTGCTGCTAAGACAGAAATATTTTCCCGCATCGCTAACAGACCAAAGCGAATACCCACGCATTTAACCCCATCATCACGTATGATGCAGAGAAAGCAGCTGCAATATTTCTGGGAAATGCAGTTATCTGCCATTGACTCTAGTGAACTAACTGAGGTACAATAAATGACGCAGGAATAAATACAAAATTCATAGAAATCTGTAATATTGAAATAAATGCAATTTTGTGTACTTTCTCTGATAGCACCGTGTTACACACATTCTGTCCTATGAACCAAATTTACTTTTTTGGAAAGGGGATAAAAAATAAAAATACACGTGTATCGGCGATTTTCATGTACACGTCCAATTTTTTTTTTTAAGTTTGAAGTATGAAGCTCGTAGGGGCTGTGTGAAAGCCTTTTGTCCGATTTTTAACCCTTTTTCAGCGATCCAATCGAGCTGATTTTTTGCAGGCAATGGAAATGTCCGTATCACGTGAAATTTTTTAAAAAATAGATTTTTATCAATTCTCAGATTTTCCTTAAATTTTTTTTTTTTATTAAATGGTTATCGTTTTTTTTTAAGGTTTCAGTCAAAAAACATTTTTTTTTCGTAACGCTTAAGTAGTTTAAAAATTTGGAGTCTCTTCAAGTTATGCTAAGAAAAGTGAAAAAAATAATTTTTTTTTTCAAAAATAATAAAAATTGGGGAAAATCCGATAATTGATACAATTTCATGAAAAGGATATGGTCCTGTAAGCGTGGTCATGGTGGCCATTTGGCTTTCATTATTGACGGCATACCTTCCTCTTCATAATGAAATAAACATCCGTACATTTATTTATTGGTTTTCCATGAATTTCTAATTGAATTAGTTACAATGTCATAGCATAATTGTGTCGCTTCATTTATACGGAAAGGATTGTTTTTATGTTTTAATAAGAAGTTGAACGTTAATGAGATTTCCGGGGAAATTATTAGGATATAATTAATCTGCTACGATAGACTACAGATAGATTAATGAAATGTAATGACAGGCAATAGCACCACAGGCAATATGATGGAATGTTGTAAGCAAAATTAGAACTTTTTAAGAATCCTTTGCAAAATCTATGGCCCTATCTGTGTTAACGAGGAGTATAGACGTCGAACGAACCATGAGCTGTATAATCGACATTAACGTCATCAAAATACAGCGATGTCGCTGGCTAGGACAGGTCGGTCGAATGAATCCAAACGCTTCAGCCAGAACGGCGTTGGAGGACAACTACCATGGAATGGGCAAACAGGGAAGACCGAGAGTCTGGTTGATGGACCAAGTGGAAGAAAAACATGGATATGTTTGGTATCATGAACTGGAGAAGCCAGGCAGAATACCGACGTGCTTGGAAATCGCTCATTTATGAGGACAAGATCAACGACAGGTTGTAGAGCCAACCTAACTGCGAATTTGTTCGTTCGTTACAAATTGTCAAAATTGAAGGCTCAATAAAACGGATTTCGATCAGTGATGAGAGCTTATTCGCCTGGGATTGTATTCCATATGTCGATATCTACAATATATCTGAAAATCACAATTCTTTAATGTATGAAACCCGTGTTATAAAGCTTCCAATATTGACGATTTGTAACGAGTATATATAATTTTTTTTTGTCATATATAATTATAAAATAAATTGTTTAAACTGATTTAAATCGTTTTTATTTATTGGGGTGACTAATTGAATGGGATTTTGCACTACAAGAAAAAATGGTGGAAATATGACAACGTACAGTTGCCATATCATCAACAACTCGTTGAAAGTGTACCCAAATTATGATCATCTTGTTGCCAATTTTTACACAAATCGTTCACCAAACCTTGTTGACAAAATGTTAACATCGTTGACGATTTGGCCGTATACGTGTAACAATAGACTTTCGTGACCGTATGTTGTCAGTTCATGTACATTTGGTCATACTTTTTCTATGAGTGTATTAATGTATATAGTTTATTGATTCTTCGTATGGCGCAATCGATGTAAATATGTTGAATATATGCTGACAGTGGCATTTCCTAAACGGATTTTCAAAATCTATTTTATTTAAGTGAGTGTTTCGTTTTGGAGAGTAGAAAAAGTGTCTTACAAGCACTCAACATTTTAAGAGTTTTATTTCTGATATTAGGCCTTAACATTTGGTCCTTCGATCTGACCCTCTTTATATTTGGTACTTCGAACCGGATCCCCTTTATATTTGGTCCTTCGAACCGGATCCTCTTTACACTAAGTAATTAAGAAAGGGCTATTATTTTTTTTTTTAAATTCCGTATATATCACCGTGTTACAAAAAATAGATTTTTTTCTGTCCTATGAACCAAATGCACATATTCGGAAAGAGGGGAAAAAATAAAAATACACGTGTATCGGCGATTTTCATGTACACACTCGTGGAAATGTCTGTATCACGTCAAATTTTTTAAAAAATATATTTTTATCAATTCTCAGATTTTCCTAAATTTTTATTATTTTTAATACGCTCGATTGGATCACTGAAAAAGGGTTAAAAATCGGTCCAAAGGCTTTCACACAGGCCACAACGGGCTTCATACTTCAAACTTAAAAAAAAAATCTGACTTGTACTTGAAAATCGCCGATACACGTGTATTTTTATTTTTTATCCCCTTTCCGAAAAAGTAAATTTGGTTCATAGGACAGAATGAGTGTAACACGGTGTATATTTTTATACACTCCATCATAGGATGGAGTATATACTAAGTTTGTCATTCCGTTTGCAACACCTCGAAAGAGTGATCTGCGACCCTATAAAGTATATATATTATTGGTCAGTGTAACATTCTAAGACATTCTAGCGATGTCCGTCTGTCCGTCCGTCCGTCCGTCCGTCCGTCCGTCTGTTGTCTGTTGAAATCACGATAGAGGGCGAACGACTAACCCTAAAAAGGAAGATGTTTTTTGCCCATAAGCAGGTTAAGTTCGAGAATGGGCCATATCGGACCAAAGGGGGAAAAGTTCTCCTTTACGGGACTAAATATATTCCGGCCATAATCAAATTTTGCAAATATTTTTTTTCACTACATCTAAGTTCTAAGTGTATATAATTTATAGATGGAGAAAAAATCCCAAAAATGGGCGTGCTCATGGGTTCCGTGGACCCTTGGGGCCCAAAAAAGGGCCCATGATAAACATGCGCATATGGGTATCGAAGTGCAACGAAATTTACTCACGAACCCAAATATGCCTTTATTTTCACGATTTTACTAAATTTTTTGATCTGGTTTCTGGGACTATCGGGTCACCAGCGGCCCAAAAACCGTCCCTTGACAAACATGGACATATGGGTATCGAAATGCAACGAAATTTTCTCGCGAACCCAAATATGCATTTATTTTCATGATTTGGATAAAATTTGTGATCGGGTTCCTGGGACTATCGGGTCACGAGCGGCCTCACCCTACGGTGGGAGGGTATATATCATTTGATACGGCTCAAAAGTGTAACACATAGAAATATCCACATTAGACCCCAGGTGTCTTTGAACCAAATTCGTTTTATGACTTTCTGAATCGTTTGAGCCATGTCCGTCTGTCCGTCCGTCTGTCCTGCTGGTACGCACGATAACTTTCGAAAGAGTTAAGCAATCACTCTGAAATTTGGCGTGGCTTAATATTTTCCCAAAACTGCTTATGGGATAGCAAATGGGCTATATGGCCACACCCCTTCGGGTACCTCCATACAAATCTGCTATTTCGCCCACTTTAGAAATCGTGTAATAATATCAACACGCCTAGTTGGATCTTGCCCAAATTTTGTATTTAGTAAAAGTATAGCTAGACAAAAACTTGGAAGTCTGGCAACTCCCCTTCTGGTACCTGTCATACAAATTTACCATTCCACCCATTATAAACCACACCCCTTCGGGTACCTCCATACAAATCTGCTATTTCGCCCACTTTAGAAATCGTGTAATAATATCAACACGCCTAGTTGGATCTTGCCCAAATTTTGTATTTAGTAAAAGTATAGCTAGACAAAAACTTGGAAGTCTGGCAACTCCCCTTCTGGTACCTGTCATACAAATTTACCATTCCACCCATTATAAACCGTGTAATACTTTCAATACGACCAACGCGATCTGCCCAAATTCCGTATTTAGTAATGGTATAACTGGACTAAGTTTTGGACAAAAACTTGGCAGTCTGGCAACTCCTTTTCTGGTACCTCCCATACAAATGTACCATTGCACCCACTTTAGAAATCGTGTAATTATATAAACTCGATCAACGATTCTTTCCGAAACTCTATATTTAGTAAAGCTTTAACTACATAAAATTTTTTAGTAAAAACTCTGCTTTATATTCCGTCCTTTTTGTAAAATCATGTAATACAATATTTTTCTAAAACATTCGGTATTCTAGGTTGCTATTATGACTTTTCATCAGATGTTACATCAAATGATGGTAGCTACTCACACATTTAGCTTTCCGATACTTTGAAATATGAGACTTGTATGTTTTTAATGAGGGTGAGGGTATATATACATAAGTCGGTTTACCCGACTGCAACTTTTTCACTGGTTTTCTTATTTATTGACTTTTTAAGGATCCATGATGGAGGGTATATAAGATTCGGCCCGGCCGAACTTACTATTTGTCCACTTGTTTATGATCACATAGTTTCTCGTAAAAAAAGTCGCACATAAAGTCGCAGGCCCAAATTGCAACTTTAGTCGCACAAGGGTAACACTGAACGGACGTACAAGTTTTACACACATATATCGTCGATGTGCTGCAGAAAGAGGACATGTCCACTTTTCTGTGTCCATTTCACACAATGATGCAAAAGTGTCCCAAAGGTGTTAGGCTATGTCCTGTAAAAAAATCCAAAAATTCGGCAAAAACAAAAAAAAAATTTTGGATACGAACCTGAAATTATTGTGAGATTGTCGCATACCCTAAGTCAAAGAGTGCCCTCTGGAGAAGTAGACCCATATCGCCTAATATTTAGATGTATTCCCCTTTTACAAAGTTTCTTCGTGAATTGTCCAGACACTTTTCTTGAAGCCACATATCATTCGCTATCATTATCGAAATATTTGAGTTTGTCACGGATTACACTAGAAACTAATATTTTTTGTAATGAAATACGTACGAATTCACTATGAAGTTATTAACTAATTTTGTGTTGATGTTTTTTTACATCCATTTTGAGAAAGCCAACTCCTCAATGTTAAACAGTTTACCTAAACAAATACTTGTACACGTGATGGCCACACACACGCACTTTATATCATACCACGTACACCAGCATTTGGTTTCCAAAGAATTTGCCACTCATTTGACCCGTATGTAGCAACATTTCCCTGACTTGGCATTACCCATTAACATTTAATGTTGCACAAAGTATTTGTGGCAAATTCGCAGACTAATAAATGTTTATAGACAGACACGAATGATATTTTGATAATACAATTGCCGACAATTCTATAGCACGTTTGTATGGTGATTAAATTGTGAAGTAGGTTCAAAATATTTCCATTCCTACATATGTCATTATAGCGACAAGCACAATTTCCTTCGATGGTGAATATCTATTTTCTTTAATTCTTCACTTTATTTACAGAATATACAAGATGAAATTTGAAATACTAAGAAATATACATAATTTTGTTATATAAATGCTCAGTACATCAGTAGGTTTATTACAAAATGATCTCTTCTTACACACACACTACCTGAAGACAAATGAAGATTAATTTACAATAACAATGAAATCAGGAATAAGTCTCCGCCCGCTGTTCAACGTATGAACTTTAAGGCTCAGGTATATTGGGAATATCAAGAATCCGCCTGTAATCGTTAGGTTGGCAAAAGTAAACTTTGGAGCTTATGAATATTGAATACGAATAATAACAATTTAAATTACCAATATTTCTAGCTGACATGTTATTTATTAATTGGATTCTAGATTTCAAGCATTGTGTTTGCTCTGATTGCAGGCAAGGTATTCGGATCCGTTTCGGAAGCTGCCATACTTCTTCATTGGTAACCAATTGCAATGATTTCTGCAGCAAATCATTGTAGTTGTAGCTATACAGATATATTGTCAGCATTTCCTTTTCATTGGAATATGGTTATCCTAGCCAATTATGGCAAATTCAAATTTAATATTTCCCATTTTAATTTTTTTTAAATATTGACCAAATTTGCCGAATTTGACCCGTCGCACTCCCCAATTCCTTAATTTTCTACACCGAGCCAAAAGTACAACGATTTTTTTAACCATGTGTCTGGTTAATTTTTTCATGGTAAATATTTGATTACAAAGTCAAAATAACGTTATATAAGGTACAATTTACATGAAAAATAGTTGAGTTAATATTATATAAGGTTGATTTTTTCGAGAGAGAGGCTGAAAAATGTGCGAAATAAACAACAATTCAAAGATCATTCGGCTCTGTTGTGTCGAGGTTCTTGAACTGCTTTGTGTTAGACGAAGATCAGTATTATGTTACACGAAGTTGCAACAAATGCGATTATCTCCCCCACTCTTCCTTTTCTCTCAAAATGTGAGCACCTCTTTCAAAAAAACCACCACCAAATGCTATCTTCACTTCTTGTTGAGCTGTATGCTTTGTAATGCACGTGTTTGCATTACTGCTTGATTTTTTGGGGATATGCGCTACTAAACAGTAGTTCTCGTTCACTCGCATAGAGTTAGGACACTTATTATACCAAAAATCATTGCAAATGGGTAACGATGAAGAACTGTAACAGCTTCCGAAACCTTGCCTGCAATCAAAGCAAACACAATTCGTGAAGCTTTTTTGGAAAATTTATATTTCTGCAAAGAAATAGAAATAAATCAACGATCTCGAACAACAGAAACAAACACTGTAGTATTTAATAATATTAATGATTTCGTTGTTAAATTGAGCATGCATTCTTTCAATAAATTAACAATGAAATTTTTAAATTAACAATTTTCATGGTTAAAGAATTCAACAATGCATTGTTGAATCAACAATAATTATTTTTATATCAACCAGTTTCATGGTTAAAAAATTCAGAGCATGCATTCTTTCAATAAATTAACAATGAAATTTTTATATTAACAATTTTCATGGTTAAAGAATTCAACAATGCATTGTTGAATCAACAATAATTATTTTTATATCAACCAGTTTCATGGTTAAAAAATTCAACCAGGGAGTAGTTAAATTAACTATTATTATTGTTAAATACCAGTCATCAAGAAGATGTTCAAATTAACCATATATAACGTAGACTCCAAATCATGTTTATTTATGGTTACGTTAACCTTATATAATGTTAATTTTTTTCTCTGTGTATGTGTAACTAGCAAATACCCGCTATTTCGTATGCGTAAATTTCCCCTATCCAGTTGGTTTACAGAAAAAAAAATTTGTACCGGCTCAAAACAATTATAACATTTTTCCAATTTTTGGCGATAGATAACGGATATGAGAAAGACCAAAAATACCATAAATTTCTTTCTTGTATGTGATTTTTTTCTTATAAACGATTATTGTTTAAAAAGAAAGAAACATACAGTGTTTTTGCCACAGTTTCTTCTTTTTTTTATTAAGATATGTTCTTATGTCCGCTAATTACTGTATTAACTTGAAATATTTGTTCACAATTTTTAATTTTCCCCATTTTGTCCTAATTTTTTACTTTTTTGCAACTGCCGTTGTCAAGCCCGCATCAATTTCCAAAAATCGATTTCCTTTTCTACTTCTCGGTCTTTGTGATTATTTTTAAAACGTTTTCCCACATCTACATTTTACCCGTCTTGGACCGTATTTGTAGTCTTTTCAATTTTCTCGAATTGTTAACTCGTTTTATTAAACTTTTTGGTTTCCTCCCACCTTTTGCCCGCGTTTCCCCACTGTTATACCTTTTACCATCCACTTCCCACTGCAGTTGCCATGCACATTAGGGTGGAGTGAAATTCAAAAAAAAAAGTTAACCTCGGAAAGAGATGTAGTCTGGGGTCCTAATGAGGGGAAAAATAAAGAAAAAAATTTTAAAAAAATTTTAGGGGTCGCGCCACTCCCTCGAAATTTGGAAATTATCGCTATTTTGGCGTTGATTTTAGAAAAATCCTAAAAAGTTTTATGTCAATAAATGTTTGCAATAGCGTAAACAATGAAATAAGGGCATGAAAAAATTTAAAAAAAAATTTGTTCATTGTTCAAAAATTTCAAAAAGTAAAATAAGTCAAATCGTCCCGTCTTCAGAAAATTTACTGAACAATAAAATCGCCACCAAAGCTACAAATATTAGTCGATTATCCTCATATTTGCCTCTAATACTTTTGTTTGGGCACTGAACAAGCTCAAACTTTTAAATTTCGAATAAGTTAGGTCGTTAATTTTTAAGATTTTTTTAAAATCAACGCCAAAATAGCGATTTTTTTTCTCAGCTTTCCATTTGTTGTAAAATTTTAATATTTTTTTCACATATTTCAGTTTTTTCCCTTTTGTAAATTTGTTTTTATCCCATTTTCGTACGTTTTGGCCCCTTTTTCGTTACTTTTCTAACTAGTATACACTTGTTGTTTCGTCGCATCTCAAACTCATTTCTAACAAACAATTTGTTTCACTAAGAATTTGTTATGGACTAAGAATTTAGTTAAATATAATTTAATATGATTTCAATAAACCATGCAAATTGATCATGTATTTCATACAACCAAAGTGGTTGATGATGTCACTCACAGAAAACATGATTTCTTATATTTTCAGTCCAACTAACATTGTCATAAGTTAGAGTATAAGAAAAACATCTTTTAATGTTTCATAAAATTATAAAATACTTTTTCTAGATAACAATGTTTTGGTTTTTTTTTTGGTTTTAGGCGGTAAAGACAATAAACATTTCCTGATTTAAACAAGGATAATTTTGTTCATTACCGCTCGCCTCAAGATTGTCCTTCCTCATTCGGTGTTAGCACACTGGATCTTTATCTTCTCGTCTTTAACTTTTCACAACAGTTTTTGTTTTTATCAAAAGTATCCTCCTCGAGCACCCCACCGCTCTGTGTGAATAAGATTTAGTGTTATTTTATTTAATTCCCAAAAGGTCTGATGGTATCTCAGTGTGTGCCAACGGGCGATGGCAAAGCCCACGTACACGTACTTGTTGAATTAGTGTCAATGGCAAAATGTAAATTATGCAGAATGGGAACGATGAACGGGGAAATTCGGCAAGGTTACTGTAACGAATTTAAACTTTAAGACTCGAATACAACATCAACGCTGATGGTGAGAACAAACAAATAAACTGTTTGATGCATAAACAATAGGGTGGAGTGAAATTCCAAAAAAAAAAGTTAACCTCGGAAAGAGATGTAGTCTGGGGTCCTAATGAGGGGAAAAATAAAGAAAAACATTTTAAAAAATTTTTAGGGGTCGCGCCACTCCCTCGAAATTTGGAAATTATCGCTATTTTGGCGTTGATTTTAGAAAAATCCTAAAAAGTTGTATGTCAATAAATGTTTGCAATAGCGTAAACAATGAAATAAGGTCATGAAAAAATTTAAAAAAATGTTCTCATTGTTCAAAAATTTCAAAAAGTTAAATAAGTCAAATCGTCCCTTCTTCAGAAAATTGACTGAACAATGAAATCGCCACCAAAGCTACAAATATTAGTCGATTATCCTCATATTTGCCTCAAATACTTTTGTTTGGGCACTGAACAAGCTCAAACTTTTAAATTTCGAATAAGTTAAGTCGTTAATTTTTAGGATTTTTCTAAAATCAACGCCAAAATAGCGATAATTTCCAAATTTCGAGGGAGTGGCGCGACCCCTAAAAATTTTTTAAAATGTTTTTCTTTATTTTTCCCCTCATTAGGACCCCAGACTACATCTCTTTCCGAGGTTAACTTTTTCAAATTAAAAAAAAAGCATGTTTTCACTCCACCCTAATAAACAATTCGTACATATTGACATATTGAAAATTGGAATTTAAAATTAGTGTGTCACATGTTGTTAAATTGGGTATCATGAACACTGAGACGGCAGTTATTGTTTACAGATATCCAAGAAAAGAAATGGGAAACATGTCTCCCATAATAATATTTTGTACTCAATTGGATTTTAAAATAAAGGCGGCACACAAAAAATCAAAATTCTGAATAGAAAACAAAATAAATACCACATCATCCAACACATCAATTTCAATGACGATTGCAATTTATTTGCTCTAAACAAAAAACTTTAGTAGAGCAATTTAATAAAATTGAAATTTGTCTTGATGTTCCATCGTTTCTATATGATTCCATGACAGAGGCCATCTGATGCTGTATGTAGATGGCAATTTTAACTTTAAATGAAAGTCTCAACCATATTTTGTAATGTCTCAAATGTCTGGCCTTGTGTCATTTTATTCCCTCCAACATGATAAACAGGATGAAGTGTACGAGTACATTCATTTCTAATACCTACAAATATTGATTGGGAGCCCAAATCCCAGGTCCTTAAGTTTCAATAAATTTCAATGTACTAGAATGAAAAAAAGACTCTCTTCCGAACAGGTGCCTGGCCGAGAATACAGAGCTGACATCGCCATCCCTGAAGAATACACGGTCATCCTGCTTATACAATGGAAAGGACATGGCTTCAATAAAATTAAAAACTGCGGTCTGTATTACAGCTGTCATGAAAGCAAGCAACAGTTCGGCTGCGATTTTGTTGTGAACAAAAAAAAATGGGTATTCTGGCCGCCAGTTTACACCAGTGGACAAACGTCGTCAAGGCTAAATTCAGTGTCGCTCAAACGAGGAACGTGGCTAATAGGGCGGCCACGGAGCGAGTGCGCGCTTATAAAGCAAATCAGGAGTTTAGGAGGAAAGAAGAATTCACTATACCGAAGAGATAGAAGAGAAATGGAAAGTTTGGGGAATAGAAATCACCCTTGAACATTCACTTATGCAGAAGAAAAATAGGATTCTGGTGAACGACACGTCGATGGCGTTGAGTATTTGGAACAGGTGCAGGCAGAACTCTGGTAGAGCTGTACAAGATTGGATGAGATGAGGGAATAAGGAGCATGCAAAAAGTACATACTTATTTCCCTTAACTTTCCATGAAGGATCAGACGTGAACGTTTTCTCGAATAAGTGGACGATATAATTTGTATACCCACTGGCCGGGATATTCTGTTTAAAGCCGTCTCCCAACTGCTAATGCTTTGCTAGATAAGTGTTTTACATGGCTTAGACATTACTCTCTTACTCATAAAGTCGCCTGGTCTTGCAAGGTTTCAAACATGAGTTCTCCTGTGTGACCATCCATGTCGTGTATGATATCCCAGCAAAAAACTCCAAATATGACAAATAAAAAGTACAACAATTATAATCACACTAGTAAGTTGTAATGCGCCTATGGCGCCCGTTAATTTGCTTGAGAAAGTATTTGTTACTTAATTTTAAAAATTTTGTAAAAAAAAATTTCGAAAAAAAATAAAACTTGTGAAAAAAAATGTTTGCTTAAAAAAAAAATTTTGTTGAAAAAAAAAATTTTTGTGGAAAAAAAAAATTTTTGTGGAAAAAAAAAAATTTGTTGAAAAAAAAAATTTTTGCTGTAAAAAATATTTTTGTTGAAAAAAAAAATTTTGCTGAAAAAAAAAAAATTTTGTGGAAAAAAAAAATTTCTTAAAAAAAAAATTTTGCGGAAAAAAAAATTTTTTTGGAAAAAAAAAATTTCTTGAAAAAAAAAATTTGGGAAAACACAATTTCTGTACAAACAAAATATTATTTTTTTTATTATTATTATTTATAGAATTATTATAGAATGCCTATTTAAATTCCTACGTACTGCGTGACAGAGTCAGTGAATCAGGGAATCAGGGAATCAGTGTATCAGTGTATCAGTGAATCAGTGTCGAGGGTAAATATATATTAAGATGCTTGAGCATAACCACTCCGACCATGATTACGAGAATATAATTCATCTCAATTAGTTCTAGATATTGTGACGCACTCACTGATTTCGTTTATTCCGATGATGCGATGATGAAGGAAATATCTTTGTACGTATGGTTTCACTTCATGCTTCAGAAACAGTTCACATCTCCTGACGTTGAAATACTCCGAAGGATGTGTGTGTCATTTGTTGGCAAAACGCGCAGTATTCGCGCAGTGTTTCGATAAGACCAGCAGTGGGAGGATTCACGCACACAAGGAATTCCAAATCATTCCAGTCATTTACCGAGTTTTTTGTCTCTTGTATGTTTTTGTTTGTCAAGTTAGCACCCAAATTCCAGGCAGTAGCCATATTTTATGAGTTACAGCTTATCCGCAGGAGTGTCGCATATGAGGGTCTGTTGAAAATATGAGCCTTGTTGTTGACATGTATGCCGAGGGGACAATGAACGTGTGCCGTGCCGGCTAAGATGGCCTCGCACATGCATCATATTATATTCACTGACATTCGCCATTCATCTACATATTTTCGGCTTACAGCCATAAATATTTTAGATATGAGACAAAGCGGAGACAACACGCTCAACGGGCGCTCGGTCGTTTTGTGTTGTTTCTGTCATTAAAATATGAAATGAAATTAAACGAGGAAATGGAGCATAAAACCGCACATTAAAACTCACACGAGTTTTGGAAGTAAACACGAGAACACATGTGCAAACATTTATAATGATCCACTTTACCAATTTGCCAAGGCTACTTTAATAAAAAGGGCCGTTATCATAATGGATATCACCACGGCCTGTTATATTTTCCAAAAAAAAAAAACAGCGGTTCGTTATCGTAATGGAAATCAATGAACAGCAAAGCTATCGTAATAACAGAAGAGCGTGTATTTAGGATTCATATATGTAATAAATTTGAAGATTTGAAAAATTAAATTAAATAGATCAGCAGAGTCTGTATTGTGTTCTGTAGAAAAAAACACGCAAGAATTTTTCAATATCGACATGGAAACAGATTCATTAGAATAATGCACATTGGTGCAGAATCAGATTCCATCGGCCAAAAGTCAATAACTTTTTGTAATATATTTTTTTTGAAAATTTTTTAAAATTTGAAATTATTTCTGGTCCAAAAATCATTAAAAAAATTTAATATATTTTTTTGAAAATTTTGGAAAATTTTAAATTATTTCTAAATGATTTGAACCTATTCAAAAATCATTAACATTTTTTAATTTAATTTTTTGAATTTTAAAAATATTTGCAAAAGATTTGAAGTTTAACCTCTGTATTCAAAAAAATTTAAAAAACATTTGTTAAGAAAAATTTGTGAAAATGGTTTTTGTATGTTCATAAAATTTTCTTAACAAAGGTTTTTTATATTTTTACTTTAAACCCTGAGTCGTGGTAAACAACCAAACTTGAAAAAGTTTACCCGATCACATTTCACCAATTGACTTGGACCACCAGCCGAAAGTAAAAGTCTGTTATCTAAACTGGATAACCTCTTATGTTATGACAAAATTGTCATGGATCTATGAGGCTGAATGTCACCGGACAGACAATAACTTTTGGTCAACCATCACCGCTTAAAATATCTCAAAATTACTTTTCCCTACACTAAGGTCGCTGGTCTTCAGAATTTGTGAACCTTTGGATGTTCGATGAGGCAAATCCCATCGTTCAGTTGTTCAGTAGTTCTCTGATAGCACCTGTGGAATAGAGCTCGACTTTTGAAGGGAATTAGATCGGTGCTTTATTTTATGTCCTTGTCAAGGGTTGATTTATCGATTTAAGCACCAGCTTGAGATACATCTTCCCACTGAGCCGTTTGTTTTGTTTTGATTTTCCATTCTTTCCTATTCAATTTGTATTCAGATAATGCACGTTTTGTTATCTAAACTTACTTGTTGAAATTACACATTCCTTACTTTACTTTAAATGATTTCCATTTTAAAATCCTTACCGAAAATGTTGTTAACCGTATCCATTTAATTGTATACATGTCCCATTTTTTATTGGCATCCCAATTGAAATGACCCTTGACCCATGTAATTCAATTATCATCCATTATGCATTAGCTCCGGCATAAGTCATTGCCGTAATAATGTTTTAATAGAATGTCTCGTCTGATTGAATTACAGCTCTTTGTCATGTTCATCACGTTTATGGGCGGGCATCGGTTTACTGATTCGCCCTTAAGGTTTCGGTTAATGGCCCATTGTTTGTTGTCCGCTGCTGTAATTTATCATCGTCAGTTATTGAAAAATGTATTGTTATTATGAACTGGACCTTATTGTTTGTGGGGTGTGAAAACGGTATTGTTAACAAATGTAATGCAGAGTTTCAAAAAGGTTTTCATGAGATCTAAAGCACATTAAATGTATTTGCTTGTATTTATTTACAGAGCAGTGGTATATTCGAATGAGAGCACATTAATGGTGTTGTTCAAAGGTATTTTATCCTCTCACCACCCTAGTTGAATTCTATATTCTAAATTAAAAATCCAATGTATTTCAAAAAATAATCTATAGAGCACGTTACTAAACATGATGTTTGACAAGTAGAAACTACGCCATAACTAAAAATGGAACTATACACGATCAACAACTTATTGAAATTATTAAAATTCACTACAAAAATGGTGAAAATCTTGCAGTCACAGTTCGCCAAACTAAAAAGTTTCCGGACCGTGTTATCTCTCGAAGAGGGGATCACATTTGGCCACGGAGGTCTTGGGATTTAACAGCTCGCGGCTTCTTCCTTTGGGGCCACGCGAAAGATAATGTCTACGCCAACAGACCACCGTCGATTCAAGACCTCAAAGATAGAATTCGTGAGGCAGCCACTTTGCGATTGGGTTATGGGAAATTTCTTGAGAAGGATATGGTCCTGTAACCGTGGTCGTGGTGGTCATTTGGCTGATGTTGTTTTTCATTATTAACGACATACCTTCCTCTTTATAATGAAATAAACATCCGATCATTTATCTCAAAATTCATTTTTCTTTGAATATCAAAATAACAACTCTTGTTGGTAAACCTTATAAAAAACACAAGTTTATAACAATGTATCTCCAATTAAAATTTGTAAATTAATGTTGTCATTGGCTATAAATCTAGCCTTGATATTTTCGATTTGAGTAAAATATTCTGAACACCAGCCTGATATGTGTTTCTTCTCAAGTCTGGAATATGGAGCAACCGCAGTTAAGCTGTGAAAGTTCAAAATTTCGAAAACGCGGGTTTTACAAGCCCCTAATTTTTCATTTTAAGTTTTTATTCAAACCATTTTCTATCACATTTTGTGTGTGTAGGCTTTTGTTGTAAATCTGACGAAAAATATAAAGTCTTGATTGCCTGGGTATTTTAGAATCCGAGATATGGGGTGTTGCGAAAACGCATCAAAATTTTTTTTTATTATTTATTATTCTATTCATTTATTTATTTAATATTAATTACAATACGAAATAAATTTATATACACAGACCATATGGCTAGATTTCTGCAGCAACAGACCAATGCCAAATTGTAATTTTTTTATTATTAATTGATATTCCAAATAAATATAAATTATTTAATTTTTTCGAAACACTTGGGGTCGTCGTTGAGCGGCATTCGGAGGTTTCCATACAATGTGTGGAATCATAAGTCTGGGTGTTTTTATTTGTGTTGTGTCGGTTGAACCAGCTCCGTCAGATGAATACGTATGTATGTGTATTCTCGTCAACAGCAACTGAACTTCAGCTGAGACAAAAATAGAGAGCTTTTTTGTACAATCATTTCGATCATCATTGTCCTTTGCAGGATATAAGTTGTTTTCTTGCCAGTTTTTTTTAGTTCTATGAAAATTAAACAGTTTTATCACAAGATATCAACAACACTATTCACAACAAAGCACGTAGGTGCTATCAACACCCGATTGAAAAATGATGCGTTTTCGCAACACCAGTTTTTAGGAACTAGATGCTCGTGACTGGATGGATGGCCGTAGTGTGGTAGGCAGTGTGTGCGACTATTAAACAGAAGAACCCGAGTTCGAAACCGGGTAAGACCGGTTGTTTCCACCTCGTAAATGTTGGCGACTTTACGAGTAAGAGAGTAATCTCTAAGCCATGTACAACTTCTCTAGAAAAGCATTAGCCGTTCGAAGCCGGTTTTAGACAGGAGGTCCCGGTCAGTGAGTATACAAATTATATAGCGCACAGCTCACTGATTCGAGAGAAGTTCCCCGTCTGTTCCTTCATGACTTAGTAAATATTATGGCTTGTGGATACATTTTTTTATAATGATCGTTTGAATATACGTATTTATATATTTTAGAATTTCTTTTATAAATTTTCTTACACTGTGATTGTGAAAAGGCTCTATTTTTGCAACATTGAAACGTATGCTGGATTTTTGTTATCTTATTATTTTTTAAGGCAAAAGCTAGCCTTACGTGCAAAGGCCATTTAATACACAGACTCCCTAAGTCATTTTCTAAATATTTCCAAAAGAGAGTGCGTATGTGGATATTATCAGCATAAAACCAGTATTTTCTCCGATCTCCTTTGTGAAACTGTAATATGGTATCATGCTTATTACTGACATCTAAGATTTACGACGTCTGTCCTCTTTGTTATGTGTACATGTAAATGTTCTGTTAATATTTCATTCTAATATTTAGTTTTGTCATTTTCTTGTTTAGAAAGCTGTTAGAAATTGGTCTTCCCTCCCAAGTAAACTACGACCTGAAATCAACTGATGGTGAGAGTATAAATTTAATGGGACTGAACTTCTGTGTCTGCATACCCTGCAGTGTCACTTCCGCAGATACCGCAATGATATAAGCTCCATTTAATATATTTGATTAATTAAGTTTATCTAAATAATACGATTTTAGTTTAATTTGTTCGTTCATCATGTGGGACAATAGCATTTTTTCGGCTATCACAAATCTTATGGGCGTTGTCTAATTTGTGCACTAAACTTGAAGAACTTTTGCCATTACTGCAAATTGTTCAATATTCCGTGTATGCGTGATAAATTTCGTATTGCAAATGAATGTAAATGTGCGTAGATTAAGTAGATGTCGTCGTAAAACTTTTGCCGAAATACTAAAATATATTTGAAAACTACAGACGTAACTTTGTTGGCAACCTGGGACGGCATGAAACATAAAAACGGTGTCGCAAAAACCTAATAAAGCCGATGCCAATGTTAGTCTCAAATTGCATAAATAATTCATTTTTATGTAACAAAAAGTAAATTTTCCGTTACGATTATTTCCTTGAAACATTTGCAGAGAATGGCAAAGAAACTTTTGCCAATGGCATTGTCAATTCAAGATAGGTGGCATCGAGAAAGTTTGGTGTGTAGCTGATGGGTGGTTTGTCAGACTTAAGGAAACATTAAGTCATCCGGAAGGGTCAATGGTAAGCCGCCAAGTTGCAATATGACACCGAGATCCCTAAATATGCGATTCCCCTTAAAATTGTATTCTGGAATACATAGGCAAATTTGTGCCATAACGGAGACTGCATTACAACAAGTCATGGGACTTGACTAACAGCCCATGACACCTTTTTAACAATTTCTAATTTTGAGAATTCATATCTTTAGCATTATAAGAGATACACTAAATGGTTTATTAATTCGATGAATTCTTACATCAATTTGATGCATTTGGACATCATTTTCAAACCTACTACACTTTTCGTCAATTTGATGTAGAACCATTCATTAATTTTTCTTCAATTTCGATCATCCATTTGACGAACATTGTACACCAATTTCGTGAACATTAGATATGAATCTGATGAACATTGTGTATCAATTTGATGAACATTATACATCAATTTGACGATCATTGTACATTAAATTGATTAATATTGTACATCAATTTAATGAACATTGTACATCAATTTTAATGGACATTGTACACCAATTTGATGAACACTATACATCAATTTGATGAACATTATACATCAATTTGATGAACATTATACATCAATTTGATGAACATAGTACATCAATTTAATGAACATTGTACATAAATTTTGATGGACATTGTCACTAATTTGATGAACATTGTACATCAATTTGATGAACATTGTACATCAATTTGATGAACATAGCACATTGATTTGATGAACATTGCACATTGATTTGATGAACATTGTACATCAATTTGATGAACATTATACATCAATTTTATAAAGATTGTACATTGATTTGATGAACATTGTACACCAATTTGATGAACATTATACATCAATTTGATGAACATTGTACATCAATTTAATGAACATTGTACATAAATTTTGATGGACATTGTACACTAATTTGATGAACATTGTACATCAATTTGATGAACATAGCACATTGATTTGATGAACATTGCACATTGATTTGATGAACATTGTACATCAATTTGATGAACATTATACATCAATTTTATAAAGATTGTACATTGATTTGATGAACATTGTACACCAATTTGATGAACATTATTCATCAATTTGATGAACATTATACATCAATTTGATGAACATTGTACATCAATTTAATGAATATGATACATCAATTTCATGAATTTGATGAACATTTTACTTTAATTTATGTCATAAAACTAATGTACAATTAATCAAATCTATGAACATTATACATAAATTTGATGAACATTGTACACCAATTTGATGAACATTATACATCAATTTGATGAACATTGTACATCAATTTGATGGACATTATACATTAATTTGATGCATATTGTACATCAATTTCATGAATACTGTACATCAATTTGATGAACATTTTACATTAATTTATGTCATCAAATTAATGTACAATTTAATCAAATCTATGAACATTATACATCAATTTGAAGTACATTGCACATCAATTTTATGAACATTGTACAACAATATGATGAACATTGTACATCAATTTGATTAACATTGTACAACAATTTGATGAACATTATTCATCAATTATAATTTCTCGAAAAAAAATAAAACACTTCTATTTTGCAAAAACATTTTTAAAGATTTTGCTATGATTGAAGGCCAAGATTTACGAAACCATTTCGGAAGCTACCTTGTCTACCCTAACGGCGAAAAAGACGTAAGCACCAAAAATTAAATTTTGCAGGAGAAGGTTTTTTTGTGTGGTGTGTAGTGCTTACAATACAATTAAAATTGCTATGTCTTTGTATAAGTTTATATAAGTTTTTAATATTTTGGGATTAAGAGCGTTGGATAATTTTCTGTCGAATTTCATTAAAAGACGTGTTTCGAAAAAAAACTGGCGCTTACGTCTTTTTCGCGGTAGGGGCTATATAAGCAATAGTTTATATCGTTTAAACGAGAATTACTCTTTAGTAGCTCATATCCCCGTGAAATACAAGTAGTAAAGGCAAAACAAACACATGCACATTACTTAATTTACTTATTTAATATAAGTGGGGAAATTCGGGAATAGTGCCTTGACATTTCGTATCTAAGGTGTCAGAAATCGTAATTTTGAAAAAAAAAAATTAAAATGGTTTTTCGAATTTCAACATAAGTTTGTCAATAAAAATTATGACGAGACAGTGGAACATTTCCTCTACCAATACCTAGCGTTCGCTAGAAATAGTTTCCATTTCTTGGGAAATAAGTCTTTAACAGACTTGACCCAACTTAGGGGCGCAGACTAGAAAACAATTAGGGAATATGTCAATAGTTCCTTAAATAACTTCTAGGAAGCAATCCATGGAATGTGCATGTCCAAGGACATGAGGTGGAGTAAATCTGTCTCCTCTACTCAATCTAACGTAACGTAACCTAGATAGTCAAAAGTCTCAACAGAAAGTTCGAAAATATTGTAAATATAAATTCACTCCTCTTTATTGGCTTTGATAATTTCCTAACTAAGCAGTTTTCTACAATACATTTCCTAAATTGACTGATTTCAAAACACAATACAGTCATCAATGACATATTGAACGAGCACATTGCCTTATGTCACCCATCGAACAAGCCTAGTTTGCCTAAACAAAATTACTTAAGCTGCCATATGTTGCCAATAACAATTTTATTGACATGTTAATACTGACAATCCAATTGATGTGGTTACCAGAAATGTTCAGCAGTCTAACAATATTTTGTCAACATATAAAAGAAATATCTTGTTTTAATAAGAATAGAATAAACAAATTGCATTAAATTAAGTCTAAATATACAGCGATCAGAGCAAAAAGGGCCTAAGTCAAATACTTGTAAATACTGAATTGACAATTTTATATGCATTTTGGCAGGCATTTTAAAACAACACATATATTAAAAAAACACACACACTTTACCAGTACAGCACAACTGAGCAACTGTGCGTTCGGCAACCTTTGCGCGGACGCCTTCACATAACGACATGACAGTATGAACATTGTCACATGTGGAATAATCAGCAAAGTATCAACAGAAATGTTGTTGCCACTTTCAACTTGGTGGCTTCCATCGATACAGATTCTTACAGACTCTTTCATTTTGGCAGCCATTTGAATTTACAACGTGACACGCCAATGATTTATCTGACATTGATATGCACATGTGGTTTTTTCCGGTCGGATGGCTGACGATAACATAAAAAGTCTGCTTGAAACTTTGCCGAACGAGGAGTATAGGAGATAACTTCCGTTGCGGGGTAATAATTAAATTCATTTGTGGGAAACGTCTGGGTTATTCTAAAGATTATCCCCCCCATCACCAACTACCGCAAACTGGCATTAAGACGAACAATATCGGTTTAATGAAATTCATTATTGACTTCACTGCGAAAGCTCTTAATGTAATAAGCGTTAAGGTTTATTTAAAGTAATCAAATATGCTGCCAAGTAAGTACGCACACCTACAGGTAGCACGGGACAAATGCATTGGTAATGCGGACCGTTATGTGCGGAATTTTTAAGGCGGATTTGACTGGATGTTAACTTAAACAACACTTCTCTATATTTTCACTTTATTTTAGGCCATTTTGAAAATGATCAATACCGATTGGTCAACACACTCTGAAAAATCTGTTTTTTTAAATGTTTACACACAAGTAAATCGAGATTGTATCGCAAATCGTCGGCAAATCGCGATTAAGTGAGTTGCTGATGATCAAATGAGTACGAATGACAGAGGTTGCTGTCATCCGCAAAGGAGTAGATGAGGTTCACAGTCTGACCCAACAGTTCGCCAAGGGAAATAAGAAATAGAGAGAGAGAGAGGACAGAACCTTGAGGCAATCCTGCAGTAAACCTCGTTGGCGATCTCTGAGAACGAACTTTGGAAAAATTTTATCCGATTGGTCGATGATTTAATATCGCCGTCATACATAGTAAAGGGTGTTTTTTATTGAGGTACAGAACTTCGAATTGAAATAAAACACAAGAAAATCGTTTTAATGTCCATCAATTTCGCTTTATTGGAAGGATAATTTTAAGCCATTAATGTTTAAATATGATTTCGGGCATGTGGCCGCCGCGGCTGGCTCGAATAAAGCCAATTCTACAGGTCCAATTTTCAACCACTTGTTGGAACCACAACTCATCCACATTCATGCCATCCAATTCGGGAACAAAATAGTCGGTTATCATGGCTCTATACCGGTCTCCATTAACGGTAACTGACTCTCCAGCATTATTTCGGAAGAAGTATGGCCCAATGACTCCACCAGCCCATAGAGCACACCAAACAGTCAGTTTTTGTGGATGTAATGGCATAAAATGGACGGAGCTTGCGGTGAACTTCGCGAACTGAACCATTACTTTCGAAATAAATTTGCACGATTTGCAAGCGTTGTTCTTTTGTCAACCTGTTCATGATGAAATGGCAAACCAAACTAAATATTAATCACTTGACAGCTGACAAAATGGCCGCCAGTTAATAAAGTGATGCCAACTTAAAGTTCTATACCCCAATAAAAAACACCCTTTATCACACCCGATCCTCATGTTTAGAGCGAGCATTTTTTCCAATTTGATTTCACATATTGTAAATATGTGGTCATTGGGTGCCACGCTTGGTCAGGAAATATGGGTGAATGAAGGATGAAAGAGGTTGATGATACTGTCCGACATATCTGAAGTATGACACACTAACTGTAGGGTACAAGCATTATCCCCATTAATGGAGCATAATGCTCCACGTTTACCTTTGTGGTCTCGTTTTTGAAATTTCAATTCAAACAATTGAACAAATGAATTATTGTAGTGATATTTTCGGTACACCCTACTGTATGTGTGTCTAGAATTTACAAAGAGATCCATTCTTTGTTGTGCAGCTCAATTTGTGTTTATTGTTATTTAACAAGTATGAGTTATGTGGGTGTGTACGTGTATTGTCTTGGAATGGATGTGCCTGCATGTGTGGGGGGATATTAATGTATCAAAGTGTCTCAGTTGTGGAAATGTAGAGGCCTTCACTTAAGAGGCCTACAAAAAGGCTGAAGAATTCATTTGGCGGACGTAGCGTGAAATGCGAAAGGATCTTTTCGATACACTATTTTCTCACTCGCTGCTTAAGGTAGTCCTGGAAGAGTGCACAATAGTCATTTTAAAAGTAGGAACAATATAGGACTCTAAGGCATTGCATAGCAATGTGTCGTGTAGAAATGCTTCAGCAACTGAAAACTAAGCGTAATACTCGTATTGCCTCATTGTAATGCAAATGCAAATTGAACATTTTTTTAAAAAAAAACTTGTATATAATTTTGGATTCGATTGCTGGATTCGTTACAAAAGCTGGAAGAACGACTACAAAGTTACCAAAACTGATGAGTACCACAGTGCCCAGTGACATGTGCTAACGAAGAATATATCTTCTTTTTTATTTATTTATAATATAATAAACTAAATATAGTTCTGGAAACTGCAATCTTTGTCAATTTTTTTAAAAAAAATTGAATCTAATTGAATCAATTAGATTTTTTTTTAAAAATAATATATGTTTGAAAACCGATTGTCAAAAAAAAACAATTTTAAAAAAAAAAAATTTTAAAAAAAAATTGTTTAAACAAATATTTAATAAAAAAAATTTTAATAAAATTTTTTTAAACAAATAGTTAATAAAAAAAATTTTAATAAAATATTTAATAACAAAATTTTTAATAAAATATAAATTTTCTAGAAAAAAAAATTGTTAAAAAAATATTTTTGTTAATCAATTTTTTTAGAAAATTTATATTTTTTTAAAAAATTGTTTTTTTTTTAAAATTGTGTTTTTTTTTATTTTTTTTGTTTTAAAATATTTTTTTAACAATTTTTCTTTTTTAGAAAATTTATATTTTATTGAAGAAATTTTTATTAAATACTTTTTTAAAACATTTTTTCGGTAAGAAAATGGTAATGACGTTTTTTTACTACACTGGTCTCTAACACATCAGTATTTTTAAAAAAAAATCAAATTGGCAAAGATTTAATTTAAAAAAACAAAAAAAAAATAATATAATTTTATTATTATAATATAAAATAATATTATTTTATTATAATATAATAAAACCAAATGAAAAAAAAAACATTTAAAAAAAATCAATTTAAAAAAAATAATTTTTTAAAAAATATATTTATTCAAATTTTTTTAATAAAATAAAATTTTCTAAAACAAGAAATTTTTTAAAAAAAATACTTTTTTAAATCATTTTTTTAATAATTTTATTTAAAAAAATAATTTTTATAAAAAACAAAATAATTTTTATAAAAAAAAGAATTTTTATAAAAAAAAAAAATTTTTATAAAAAAAAAAAATTAAAAAAATATATTTAATTAAATTTTTTTAATAAAATATACATTTTCTAAAACAAAATTTTTTTTTAAAAAAAATATTTTTTTTAAAAAAAATTATTTTTATAAAAAAAAAACAATTTTCTAAAAATGTACTTGAGCCCAGAGTAGTAAAAAATGTCATTCCCATTTTCTTACCGAATTTTTTTTTTGAAAATCCATTGTAAAAAAAACAATTTAAAAAAAATAATCTTTAAAAAAAAATTAAAAAAAAACAAATCTTAATAAAATATAAATTTTCTAAAAAAAAATATTTTTTAAATCAATTTTTTTTCTAAAAGTGATTAAGATATGAAATTATTATTTTTTAAAAAATGTTTTTTTTTGACAATGGTTTTTCCAAAAAAAAATTCGGTAAGGAAAAGGGAATGAAAATTGTTTACTACTCTGGTCTCTAGTACATCAGAATATATACTGGGTTCTCCAACAAGATATGTTATATTTTGAATAAGCCGGTATTTCGGTAGCTGCCACTTTTGAAGCTTGCAGTCACAGTTCGCCAAGGTAAACAGTTTCCGGACCGTGTTATCTCTGGAAGAGGTGATCACAATTGGCCACCGAGATCTTGTGATTTAACACCGTGCGACTTCTTCCTTTGGGGCCATGTGAAAGATAAGGTTTACGCCAACAGAGTCCAGAGTCGATTCAAGACCTCAAATATAGAATTCGTGAGGCTATCGAGGATATAGAGCAGCAACTTTGCGATTTGGTTATGGAAAATTGCATGAAAAGGATATGGTCCTGTAAGCGTCGTTGTGGTGGCCATTTGGCTGATGTTGTTTTTCATTATAACCTTCCTCTTTATTGTAAAATAAACATCCGATCATTTATCTCAAAAAAAATCATTTTTCTTTGAATACAAATTAACACCTCTTGGAGAACCCGTTATTTTAAAGGGTTGGCCTTCAGAGAACTGCAAGCAGGCACACACAGCCTTTATTTGCTTGTGTCGCATTTCTCGTTCCGCAAGTGTGCTATAAGAATATTATTCGGGAGCTTAGAGCATTATGCCCTTTTTTATGAAATAAATTATACCTGTACCAATTATGAAAATTCATATACCACAAATAGAAATCGGTGTAATCGCTGCAGCGTTTTAAAACTAAAGCAATTTAAATTGTTTTCCAATGACACTTAACATCACCTCAAGTTCACATCGGAGTGCGGGAAATGTATCTCTATAGAAATGAATGAAATAGAATTAATGGAATTTGAACTTACCACACTTCTACAGATATCCATGGATATTCTTCAAATATGGCTAGAATTCATCAGTAGAGTGTTAGCTATTCGAAAATAAAAGAAAACAAAAGTTTTGAATTTTCGTTAAATTTTGAATGGCACAATGGCACAAACAAGGCCAACAAAAAAAAACAATTTTTTTTTTATATTTTGTGCACTAATCGCAGTTCTGATGTAAAAATAATTTCCACGCCATTTATAGCTCACATAATTACTTTTAATTTGATATTTGTATTGTTTGCTCTCACATCTCCTTCCCAAATTATAGTCAACATAATAAAGGTACATCCAAGGAAAAGGGGCAATATTTAAAGAAAATTTGTAAAAAATATTTTTTTTTTTCGAAGAAAAAGCCAATTTTAAATCCTGTTTTTACGATGGTGGTCAACAGTAAAGAGATAAAGGAATCTCCAACAATAATGGAATATGAAATATTGCCGAAAAATGTTTATAACCCGAATTTCTTCTCTACCCCGAAAGCCAACAATACATTAAATTAATTGTGAATAATGTAATAAATGGATTAATCGATTTTCATATGAAACGATTAATTTATTTCATAACAGCAAAAGTATTTTACACCTGGAACTTTCTATGATATTTGATCGCGTGCAGTGCGTTCCAATATGTCAATCCAATCTTGATTGTTCGTATGTTCATAAAATGAGGTCTAAGTGTTCGAGCACCAGTTTCTATCAAACAGACAAGTGCATATTTGAAGTTGTAACAAAATTTCTTCTATTTTTAGAGCCCTCTAACTGCACAGTGGTTCGAAATATTTTGAAATCATATTTGGGCTACGGACGTATGAATGAAAGGACTGGAAATTTCTCTCATATAAGTGGGCAGTACACGATATAATTTGTATACTCACTGACTGGAAGCAACTTTTTAAACACCGCGCAGATAGGAATTATATAGGTGTTTAGAAGGATTGTATTTACCAAGAATTCTAAAAAAAAAATCTAAAATACTTTACCCCATAAGCTTCCAAAAATTGGTCCAGCCACTGTATAATTCGAAAAAATGCACAGTGTGCTGACATTTCGTCGTTCGTAAGTTATAGAGTTCTATAACGCAAAATAGGAAAAATTGAGATAAGACTGATTTTTGGGTCAATTTATCGAGATCTGTCGATCTGTGTAATCAGTTTGCTTTTATTCTTTATAGTTTCCGAAATATTACACATCGACTTTGTGCTATACAATACTTTACTGACTTTTTCCAATAAAGAACTAAACTTTAACATGGATTTCCCAAAAAAACATTTTTGTCATATAGAACACAATAACTTGCGAACGACGATTTGCTCACAGTTCTCCCGATTGTGGACACATTTGTTCGAGTATGCTGGGATATTTATCATAATGAGAATGGGTCGTGTTTCTATTTTCGTTTTAGTCACACTTATTTGGCTTTCTGAAGGAGTATAGCGTTCTATAGCTTGTCGACATATATTCTCACTATTTATACATTCCATATATCAAAGCAGTTGCTGCCAGTTCCTAAATCTACTTGAGTCCTTCGGTCTTTTAAACCTTTTCAACTTACCTACGAATCGTCCGATATTACTGCTGTGAGCTGATGTCGTTTGTCGACCTCAGTGATAGTAGAATTCCCAAACAGGATTTCCATGTTAGGGTCATCGCACAGATTGTAATTCTCCAATAAAGCGTAACATTAGTCGACTTTTCTGCCACATTAAATAATTACATTTTTTAAACCTTCAAAATCTTAGGCCCACATTATCCGCCGAGATCACAAAAACTCATATATATCTCACATAAATCGTCTCATCCACCGAATTTCTTTCTAAATAACCCACTGTGCAATTGACGCACTAATGAACCAACACGAACAAATCAATTAATTTCATCGCAGGTAAACACTTACGAATTAACCGAACATACAACCGGCAAATGCCTGACCTTGGGTGCAGATAATAGCACGTGTATCTTGTTTAATCATGGTTAAACTATATTGTTCTCTGAAGTCAAATGAAAATGAATTACATGCCTGTTTATAAATAATGCATGACAACAAAACTATATGAACATGGAAATGCCGGGGATTAGGGCCGTATTGATTTCGCTGAAGCGGCTTAACATTTGTTTCCCCATCCTTTCCGTCGTTGAGTCGATGTCATTTGTAGCAGTTGTTCAGTAACATTTAACGGACACGATGTATTAGATATTTACGCCAAAAGACAATTACTCTGAAAGTAAGTTTATTATGGGAATTAATTTGCCATGAATTAATTTCAGTAACGATTCCACATTTCATGCAGAGTTTTGTGCGATTATTTATTAACTGAAGACCAAAAAAAAAAATGGAGTGAAAGAATATTAATTTTAAGGGTTAGATGACCAATGATGTAGGCGATTAGCGAAGGCTAAATGCAGGATTTAGGAAGTACTCGTCGGACATGAAGGTACGCATACATTCAAACCATATGATATCAATTTTATGAATTCTTTCATCGATTTGATTAATTTGGACATATTTCTCCAAGCCACTAAATTTTTCTTCAATTTGATGTTGAACTGATTTTTCTTCAATTCCGTACATCAATTTGATGAACATTGTACATTAATTCGATGAACATTGTACATCAGTTTGATGAACATTGTACATTAGTTTGATGATCATTGTACATTAATTTGATGAACATTGTACATTAATTTGATGAACATTGTACATCAATTTGATTGACATTGTACACCAATTTGATGAACATTGTACATTAATTCGATGAACATTGTACATTAATTTGATTGACATTGTACATCAATTTCATAAACATTGTACATCAATTTAATGAGCATTGTACATTAACATTATACATCAATTTGATGAACATTGTACATCAATTTGATGAACATTCTACATCAATTTGATAAACATTGTACACCTATTTGATGAACATTGTACATTAATTTGATGAACATTGTATATAAATTTGATGACCATTGTACATCAATTTAATGAACATTGTACATCAGTTTGATGAACATTGTACATTAATTTGATGAACATTGTACATCAATTTGATGAACATTGTACATTAATTTGATAAACATTGTACATCAATTTGATGAACATTGCACATTAATTTAATGAACATTGTACATCAGTTTGATGAACATTGTTCATCAATTTAATTAACATTGTACATCAGTTTGATGAACATTGTACATTAATTCGATGAACATTGTACATCAATGAAATGAACATTGTCCATAAGTTTGATGAACATTGTACATCAATTTAATGAACATTGTACATCAGTTTGATGAACATTGTTCATCAATTTAATTAACATTGTACATCAGTTTGATGAACATTGTACATTAATTCGATGAACATTGTACATCAATGAAATGAACATTGTCCATAAGTTTGATGAACATTGTACATCAATTTAATGAACATTGTACATCAGTTTGATGAACATTGTACATCAATTTAATGAACATTGTACACCAATTTGATGAACATTGTACATTAATTCGATGAACATTGTACATTAATTTGATTGACATTGTACATCAATTTCATAAACATTGTACATCAATTTAATGAGCATTGTACATTAACATTATACATTAATTTGATGAACATTGTACATTAATTCGATGAACATTGTACATTAATTTGATTGACATTGTACATCAATTTCATAAACATTGTACATCAATTTAATGAGCATTGTACAGTAACATTATACATTAATTTGATGAACATTGTACATTAATTTGATGAACATGGTACATTAATTTGATAAACATTGTACACCTATTTGATGAACATTGTACATTAATTTGATGAACATTGTATATAAATTTGATGACCATTGTACATCAATTTAATGAACATTGTACATCAGTTTGATGAACATTGTACATTAATTTAATGAACATTGTACATCAGTTTGATGAACATTGTTCATCAATTTAATTAACATTGTACATCAGTTTGATGAACATTGTACATTAATTCGATGAACATTGTACATCAATGAAATGAACATTGTCCATAAGTTTGATGAACATTGTACATCAATTTAATGAACATTGTACATCAGTTTGATGAACATTGTACATCAATTTAATGAACATTGTACATCAGTTTGATGAACATTGTACATTAATTCGATGAACATTGTACATTAGAGTGGAGTGAAAACATGCTTTTTTTTTAATTTGAAAAAGTTAACCTCGGAAAGAGATGTAGTCTGGGGTCCTAATGAGGGGAAAAATAAAGAAAAAAATGTTAACAACTTTTTAGGGGTCGCGCCACTCCCTCGAAATTTGGAAATTATCGCTATTTTGGCGTTGATTTTAGAAAAATCCTAAAAATTAACGACTTAACTTATTCGAAATTTAAAAGTTTGAGCTTGTTCAGTGCCCAAACAAAAGTATTTGAGGCAAATGTGAGGATAATCGACTAATATTTGTAGCTTTGGTGGCGATTTCATTGTTCAGTCAATTTTCTGAAGAAGGGACGATTTGACTTATTGTACTTTTTGAAATTTTTGAACAATGAGAAAATTTTTTTTAAATTTTTGCATGCCCTTATTTCATTGTTTACGCTATTGCAAACATTTATTGACATAAAACTTTTTAGGATTTTTCTAAAATCAACGCCAAAATAGCGATAATTTCAAAATTTCGAGGGAGTGGCGCGACCCCTAAAATTTTTTTAAATTTTTTTTCTTTATTTTTCCCCTCATTAGGACCCCAGACTACATCTCTTTCCGAGGTTAACTTTTTTTTTTTGAATTTCACTCCACCCTATTGTACATCAATTAAATGAACATTGTCCATGAGATTGATGAACATTGTACATTAGTTTGATGAACATTGTACATCAGTTTGATGAACATTGTACATTAATTTGATGAACATTGTACATCCATTTGATTGACATTGTACACCAATTTGATGGAAATTTTACACTAATTTAATGAACATTATACATCAATTATTAGTTCTAGAAAATAAATAAAAAAACTTACATTTTATAAAAAAAAAATATCCCTCTATTTCACGGTGTTTTTTCTTTTACAATACTTAGTTCTGCGTTCATCAAACTGAAGAATTTATTCATCAAGTCATTGAATTTATTCATTAATTTGATGTAATACCGTTGAAGAATCGTGTTCATTCATTTGATGTACATTTTTTTAGTCAGTGTACTCTTGTGAAGTTCGCATTTCATCCACAAGTACCCCACCGAACGTTGAAGTCAGTCCGCGAAGGTCGGTATCCACTAGTGATGAAGAAGCTTCCGTTTGCTAACGAAATTTACCAGGTTACAGTCAATTAGTTTGTTATCTGGTCATAGCTTAGCATCTGCAACTTTGCTGCAAAGTTTTATAAACCGAATAACCGACTTAGTAAAGAAACCGTTGCATTCTTCAAATGAATTAACCGACATTCTTTAATGTGGTTTACAAAACCATATACAAATACCGCTCTCCCCTAAAGTTTACATAAATAAGTGTACTACATATCTATGTCTGTGGCAGAGTTTTCCGTGTTTGTATATCTTGAAGTGTGTCTGGATGTAATTTGTATCTGCTGTTTGTGTGCGAGCTTAATTTGCCTTCATTATTATTTAATAAGCAGAAGATGCTCATGTAAATATGCATGCATGCGGCATCCGACTGGCTTTGAGTATTTGTGGAATTGTGCGTGCCACAAGAGTGAATTGTCATTAAAGTCTGGGGGCGTTGGATTAAAAGATATTTACAATAGATGTCACAACAATACATATGCAATGGGCAGGGTCGAGGAGTGTGAGCGAAAAAGTCGAGAATAAGAGTAAATGCAGAAGATGTCATACAGCTCATGTCATTTCAGAGGTGTACAAAGTTCAGCCATCAACAGGTCTTAGAGCAGAGATGACATTTTGAATGAACAATTTAAAACTACTCTTCATAAAAAAACTCAATTAGATTTTAGTACTTTTTATTTCCGAATTGAGCTCGTCAAATATTTTCTTTTGTTAGTTTAAGGAAAGTACAGGGAAATAATTTTACACCCGAACTTGTCTAATGTGCACACACAAATTTACAATAGATTCACTACAAATGTTTCCACAATTAACACCAATTAGGAATTTTAGTTTCACAGAGATTCAAACATGTTTTAACAGACTACGTGCTTTGGAACATGTAAACATACACACGGCTTATTGACTCTCCCCAGATTATAAAATGTGAAAATCAAATTGATCTGAAGCACGCTTTCATTTTATTCCATGTACGTGGGATTAGTGATTCGGATAATTACCTAATGGCAGCGAATATTCAGAGCTCATTAAGTGTACTGAAAGCCGTACATAAAAGAACTTCGAGAAAGCAAGACGTCCTGCTGGATAGCGAAATTGATCAGGATCAATTGATTAGGGGAGCTTGTCTCGCAGTAACATTTCGACAGCAGCCAAAGAAGGAAATACAGCGCATTTGTAAAAATTTCCAATAAATAGTCAAAATTATATTTTTATACACTCCATCATAGGATGGAGTATATACTAAGTTTGTCATTCCGTTTGCAACACCTCGAAAGAGTGATCTGCGACCCTATAAAGTATATATATTATCGGTCAGTGTAACATTCTAAGACATTCTAGCGATGTCCGTCTGTCCGTCCGTCCGTCTGTTGTCTGTTGAAATCACGATAGAGTGCGAACGACCAACGCTAAGAAGCTGACATTTTGTAGGAAGATGTTTTTTGCCCATAAGCAGGTTAAGTTCGAGAATGGGCAATATCGGACCAAAGGGGAAAAAGTTCCCCTTTACGGGATTAAATATATCCCGGCCATAATCAAATTTTTCAAATATTTTTTTTCACTACATCTACACTAAGTTTATATAATTTATAGATGGGAAAAAATCCCAAAAATTGGCGTGCTCATGGGTTCCGTGGACCCTTGGGGCCCAAAAAAGGGCCCATGATAAACATGCGCATATGGGTATCGAAGTGCAACGAAATTTACTCACGAACCCAAATATGCATTTATTTTCATGATTTGCCAAAAAATTTTGATCCGGTTTCTGGGACTATCGGGTCACCAGCGGCCCAAAAACCGTCCCTTGACAAACATGGACATGTGGGTATCGAAATGCAACGAAATTTTCTCGCGAACCCAAATATGCATTTATTTTCATGATTTGGATAAAATTTGTGATCGGGTTCCTGGGACTATCGGGTCACGAGCGGCCCAAAAACTCAGTTAGTTTTCTTATTTATTGACTTTTTAAGGATCCATGATGGAGGGTATATAAGATTCGGCCCGGCCGAACTTACTATTTGTCCACTTGTTTTTATTAGAAAGTGACAAATATTCCCATTATGTATGAAACATGATTTCATTCAGGCTATTTGTCAAAACAATTTACCACAACCTTGGTGATGGTTTCTGTCTGTATCGCACAAATGCCTTTGCTTGACTTTAAAATCATGATTTTCAAGTTTGTTGGCGAAAGGTGTAGAGAAGATTTCGGAGTAGGAAAAAGTCACAAATCACAAATTTGAGGTTTTTTTCTTTTTGACTTCACACATTTTGATTTTTTTTTCAATTTCTTTTTGACTTTACCCAATCTCCCTTTTGACTTTGTTACGAATCATCAAGATTCAACTATAAACGTAAAAAAAAAAAAAATCAAACGGAGTCGCAAGCAAACAGTGAATATATGGCTTTTCGAAGAAAATCTAAAAGGGAATTAGAAAAGTCAAGCCAAAATGTCGTCGTATAAATTGCGACTTGCTCTGTATTCACATGATTCGTCCATTTGGCAAAACCGAGACGTTTGTAGAATGTTTTGCATGTTACGCCATCCTGCTGAAACCAAAGATTGGCCAAGTCCATCATTCCTCTGCGACGCTCACCATTAAGCGAAATGGCGTTTTCAACAGAATTTTCAAATAAAAATTAACTAATCCTGTCCAAAATCCACATTAAAATGTCACTTTTTGAGGGTACATTCGCTTCTCGTGCGCTTCAACACAAAATATGATTTTTCGAGAAAATATCGTTGTTCATTTCGATCTGTTAAGGGCAAACTGACAAGCGCATGGTCGTATGCCTTTATGGCTAAGACATTGGATCTTGTAAGTGGATAGTATGAGGCCTTTGTGCGAAACTCGCATCAGGTTGGTGCATACAATCATATATATGATTGGATGTAATCATACATACGATTGGATGAATCATATATATGATTGGCAGTAATCATATATATGATTGGCAGTAATCAATTGTGTTCAAACATAATATGTTTACACACACAAACATATATAATTGAGCCCGTCTCCAAACATATGTATGATTGCATGCAATCATATTTTTAACATATTTTGTTCTCCATGAAGGATTGCAAAAATCGGCCTTCTATTATTTTCCAGGAACAGGAACCAGGAACCTGTGCCCTCTAAGGCTATCGAAATTAAATATGCAATTATTTTGAAGATTTCACATAATTTTGCAAAAAGGAGTCATGACTTCGAATCCATTGCTGTTTTTAGCTTTACGAAATCCTTTCCTCTGAGCCACATGGCATCGCTGGCTATGAATGGGTTAATAGAATGTAGTACTCATGTAATCTAATTGTTAGGATTGGTATAAATAGTCTGTAGCAATTCTATGTTTTTTTTTAGAATTAATCCCGCATAAATGACTTTCAACCTAGTAGATCTTGTAGATTGATACATACTGTGATTGGAAGCCTGTCTCGGCAGTGCGATTTGATTAGGAATGTGTGGAGCCCAGACTGACTTTAGAACTACCACAAAATTAAGACATCTATGCAGACTGATTTTAATTGACACAAGATCTTCAATTAAAAGAAGAAAATATTCTCTTCTATTTAACAACTGGTGTCAATATTCTGCAGTAAACGATCTGCAGTAAACGATACATTCCATCTACGATGGAAATATAATACACAGCAATGCTAAGCAAAATCAACTCGCAAACCAAACATGTTGAAAGCCTGAAGGATGTTAACCAGCTCCTTGGTTGCTATGGACTTTTATGAAAGACGAACAAGGGGAAGTGGGGTAGTATGGAGTTACTGACAACACTTGGGATGGGCCCATACAACACACACATTGCCTTAATGTATTCACGTGTTTGACATTTTGTGACATATCTGTTCCGGGTCATCAGTTTTGTTTGTCAGGCCATATTGATGGGTGTTTCGTTCATTTGTTGACTAGTGCCAGTTGCCAGCCGAATCCTAAAGTTTCCCCTTTTAAAAACAATAAACATCCTTAGTTTGTTGTCAATTTGCGGCGTGAATATACTTGTTTCAATAGAATAGAAGTAAAGTAAATCAAAGAGAGAATCAGTATCCAACAGAATTATATAAATACCAAAAATTGTCATACAATATGGATACACTAAGTGATGGTATAGTATTTGTAATTCATACAAACCAAAAAAAAGTGTCAACATATCCACACACACACAATAGAATCATCAGCCCATTCATATTCATACTCAATGGCTTTCAGCTAAGGGTGTCGCTTTGAGGTCTTAATACGGTTTCTATTGACACACATTTGCCGAGGCTTCTCCAGTACACCAGTCGATGGAATTTACAAAATAGAAGTATGCATGACTTATTCGTACCCACACAAAAGTATTGTACGTAGCCGGTGCTACGGGGATAACATAAATGAAGCCGCATTTTAAATCCTCTCAGTTCGAAGCTTAAGGGGGGTGTTTATTGGCCGCCAACATCAGTTGCTTGTTCGTGTTGACTACAAAAGCTCTGGATGTTGTTAGCCTTGAGGTGTCATTATTATTACCCACAGACGGACGAACTAGGATATGTAACCGATGAGTGCAAATAATTCCACCGAAATACTTGGGTGATGGCGATAGCAAAGGGTGTTGTAAGCACCCGACACAGTGGACTATAAAGAAAATAGTCAATTGTTAGAGCATGGGATATAATAGGGAAATGTACATGGCTGGTATATTTTTAGATGAAATGGCGCATAAGTGGATCTTTAACCTGGCAGATGCTCGCATTTGGAGCTGTTGATAGCAATGTCAATATTATTTATGCCCAACTGGAAATGTGCCCATTGGGGTTCTCTTTACCATACGAGTATATCGTACGGATTTCAACTAGTTATTCTCATTATTCAGTAAGTATTCCGAAACGATCGAAAGTAATTTTTTTGGAAAAACGTCTACACTATGCAACCAACAAAAATTATGGTAATGTACTATTGTTGTCTATGATAAGATATTTTTAACCCCTTGCGGAACAAGACTAGAAGGGATTGAAAAATTATTATTCACGAAATCTGAATTCGTATGGCATTTTAAAGATCAGTTAGAAATTGGAAAATATCCAAACGGGCCTACAGCTGGTATAATATAAATTAGAAATAATCTACATACGAGTATATAAAATGCTCGCGTGACTGACTGATTCATCCTGCCCTTACCAAAGGGCTGAAACTACATAGAATCATCAAAATTGGGGACTATGCAAATTTGGAAATTCTAATTGAAAGAGCAAACAAATGGGGCAAAACAGGTAAATGTGTCCCCAAAACCCTTCGAAAGACTTACAACTAGAAAATTTTCAAATATCGTGACATTTGTTGGGAAATTGGTCCACAACTACGATTGACAACAACAGGTGGAAATATATTAGAGATGGGACGAAAAACGGCCGAAGTCGAGATAACAATGGGACAAAAAAGGTGGTGGAAATAAAAAAAGGGCCGAATCCAATTTTGACAACAGCATGTGGATAATAGAAATATGCATTGCAACTGCAGTTAGAATTGGGTTGTAAAGGAGTAACAAAAGTACAGAATTGGGACAAGAGAGTGAAATTTACAAAAAAAAAAACAGCGAAAATCTATTACAAATTAATATGGGGCGCCAACAATGTGGAAGAAGGGGATAAAGAGACAAAGAACGAGCCAAGTCAGGCGAAATATAAAAAATTACAGAAATAACCAAAAAGGGCTGAGGTGTACGAAAACGGCACAAAAAGGGACAAAAGATGGGGGAAACCAAAAAATTTAATAAAATGAGCTAACAACTCGAGAATACTGAAAAGACGACAGAAATGCTCGAAGACGGATAAAATGAAAAGGATGTGGGAAAACGTTTTAAAAATAATCATAATATCATAATACTGAAAAGACGACGGATAAAATATAGAGATCATAGTAATCATAAAGCGCGAGAAGTAGAAACGTAGAAATGTTTGGAAATTGCTCTGGGCTTGACAACAATGGAGAAAATTAAAAAAAAGTGAGAACAAATATTTTAAATTAATATCTATAGACAAAAATTGGAAAAATGCTGTAAAGATTTTGAGTCACTACAAAAAGAATATTTGTTTATTATTAAATTCAATACTAAGTAAATTTATATTCTAATTTTGGGTCCGAGGACAAACCGGGTGTCACAGACCATATGGCTAAACCAACGCAATTACACAAATAGATTGTGTTTCATAAGAAAAGGGAAATTTACGCATAGGTAGTTGTTGTGAATAAAATCGAAAAGTACTTCAACGATTGATTGTAAGATATGTGGCTTTATGGTAAACTATGGAAAATGGACACTTGTCGTTTTCTATTTTTTTTATACACTTTCTTTTTTTTTCAGAAAATATCACTCATTCCGAAAAATACATTAATAATTTAAAAATAATTTAGTGATACATTTTTAAAAATGTATTTCAAATACAGCGGACAAGATTTTTTCGAGTATCAAAAAAAATTAGATTTAAAGATAATTAAAAAATCACCTATACAGAAAAAGAAATATAACTCTGTGATAAATTATGGAAAATGGACACTGCCGTTTTCCAATTTTTATTATTAAAACTTTTTTCGGAATAAAAATATGTCATTCAGAAGGCAAACTTAAAAATAATTTTGTGATACATTTTTTTTTTAAATTTATTTCAACTAAAGAGGACTTGACTTTATCGAGTTACAATAATTTAAATATCAAAAAAATTGCATTAAAATAAATTAAATTAAAAATAACTCTAATTTCATTCAGATGAAAAGGGATAATTAAAAAACAAAAAAAAAACTTCATTTAAAAAAAAATTTAAAAAAAACCTAAAAAAGTAATCATTAACGTTTTTGGTGCACTGGCAAATTTATTCCAATTGGTATAAAATTTTGTATTAAGAGAAAAGAAATTTGACGATATTTTCATGTGCGTAACTAGTTTCAAAATGTACTGATTAAAAAACCAATAATTTGCGTTTGCGAACTAAAAAGTTGGAATTTTTGTCAATATTGCGAGCCTTTTCTTTGAATACCAAATTAACACCTCTTGTTGGAAAACCTTGCATATCGCCACCTGAAATCCAAAATGACCAAACATCAAAGAAAAAAAAACAAAATCGTGTTTATGATTGATTCTTGTAAAATGGCCTAAAATACATGTCTCTGCTAAATTTTACATTTCAATAACCAAAATTTACAATTTCAGGGGAGAATTACTAAACGACATAACAAAAGGAGTGTTTAGATTTAAAAACAGTGTTTGGCTTCTCCTGTGAAGTTATGAGAATGCTTGTTAAGTCGTTTTGCATTGTTAATGTAGCCACAGATATATGCGAAGGGTTCTCGTAAACTTTCCCCCGTATTCATAAAAATGTAAAACCTTTGTGTTTTTTTTATTTTCATAAATTATATTTAATAGCAGTTTGTAAAGCTGTTTTCTTTTTTTATGAATCCAGTGGATTGTCTTCAACGTTGTTACCAACGTTTCATTTTCTCTACAATTAATAACATTGCTTTTGTGGCAAATATGTTTTTTTGTTTTGACAAGTGTTATTAAATTTTTCTGTTTTAATCGTACGCTGTCAACAAGTTATCTTTGTCAGTTCAAGCAATAATAGAACGAAGTAATAAGTCTTATTTTTAATATATTTATAAATATAAAGAACATTTTAATTGACATTTCGAGTTTCATAAAATGTTAAACAAAATATAACACTTTGTCAGTTTCTCTGAGTTTTTCTTAACATAACAAATAATTCAATTGTGGCAAATGCAATTTTTCGCTTGTGGCAAATGAATTTGGCGAATGTCACAAAAGTTTTCCATTTGTCGCAAATGGCAATAATCATTTGTCATAAACGGTTTTCCGGGTCTGGGACAAACGCAATAACCGTTTGTCGTAGACGCTTTTCTTGTTAGACAAAACAAGAATGATGTTTAACTTTTCATTTGCCTTTTTACTTTTCATTTAATGCTGAAACCTACCTCAAACTAAGTTCGGTTGTCTGAAATTTCAGTAATGCGGAACGAAATCGTTCTTTGTCGTTGTGAAGAAAATATTGTGCGAGTTGTGTTACATGTGACAAATGGCGCTAATACTTCAACGGTCACTAGGCGTTACATTAAAAGGAAAATATACAAACTAAAAGGGAGGAAAAAAACAAAGATATAATAAATTTATTACTTAATAATTCCCTAAGTTTAAGTATGCAAATGTGTTTTAATCAGTTTGAACCTAATAAAAGAGAAAAAAAGAGAATAATCTTCCTGCAAGTGTTTTTCCTGCCTGCTAGGACATTATCAAATTCAAGGCAAACATCAATAAACCCTACTCCCTCTTTCCTCCTTCCGATACCCTAATTTCCTTCCGCTAACACAATGCATTGCATTTATAGCGTCTTGCTGGCATCGACTCAATTTACATGGTGACTTTTTCTCCAAGGCGTTTCTGTTACAAATGTAAACAATTGTCATGACACTTTATACCGCAAAATTTTATATTTTTTGAAATTGTCAATTAAAAAATCCGAGTTCCCATCAATTTCTGTTGCGTGACTGTTTTGCCAACCCTCTTGCTGCTCTACTCCCTTCGCTAACAGTCGTCTTTAGCGTAGCCTCGTTCTTCCCTGGGCGCAAGTTGCAGCTGCAATCTACCGCCTTTCAAACCTGTGCATCGACCAACATAGCAGCACAATCGCCATTTCGTGTACATCCAGACGATTCGACACCAATTTTAACAAATCCCATAGAATATCAGTCGTGGACGAAACGAATTATTCAAACCAAAATAGATGAACATACATTCAACCTTTGTGTTTACACATTCATTGTTCTAAAGGTCAATAAATATCTAAAATGTGCCTTAGTTCAAAGGCTCTAAAACATGCCCCAAAAATCAAGCCGATGTCAATAACATTTATGGGATGTCAATTAAAAAAAAAAATTGTGTTGAATAAATTTCAAAAAAGTCATGTTTACAGCTGGAAATACATTTGGGGGGATGTGGTTGTCACACAATATTCGAATTACATATTTTTGTATTGGGTTGGGCTCATGTACAAACTTCCCTTTAATGTTGGCACGTCTCCCGTATGTTTTCGACATATTTGCACGAGTGTGGCAGCCATTAGTTTTCAGTTCTGTTTATTTTATTTTATTGAATTTTCCAAAAATAGATTTTTTTTCGCTTATCGATAAAATTTATAAATTTAATAAGTGTGCTGATTCTTTATCCCACCCCCACAAATAATTATAGAAAGAAAATATTATTGTAAATCCTGCTTTATGTGGATCTGTCCCAGAAGTTCGGTTACAGCCAATGGATTTAAGTTGAATGTCGGTGGCATGAAATACAGTGGGGGTATTTTCCTAAAGAGCTTCAAACTAACTTTAAAACAGATCATTTTCAAATTGGTACATCGGTAACTACCATTTTTTGAGATTTTTAGATCTCTATAATTTTGTGTAGAAGTGGAATTATAAATTGCCAATAAATTGTTCCTAAATTTATTTCGACAATCGATTGTCCCAGAATCATTAACATAAGCATTAGCTTTAGGTTTAGGTTTAGGTTTAGGTTTAGGTTTAGGTTTAGGTTTAGGTTTAGGTTTAGGTTTAGGTTTAGGTTTAGGTTTAGGTTTAGGTTTAGGTTTAGGTTTAGCTTTAGCTTTAGCTTTAGCTTTAGCTTTAGCTTTAGCTTTAGCTTTAGCTTTAGCTTTAGCTTTAGCTTTAGCTTTAGCTTTAGCTTTAGCAACAATAACAACAATAACTTTAGAAATAACAAAAAATCATAATAATCTTGCAGATTTAAAAACGTGCAAACTTCTGCTAGGTCCTCAACAAAACTTGAATTTTTTGTTATGAAGAATGTCAACTTTCATTTACTTCATCCCATCTGCATTCGGAAAGCTCGACGTGTAATCGTTTTTGAAATGACCTAAAATCTTTTTGAAGACGTAATAAAATTCTGACGAGTTTGTAACACAATTCGTTTTGAGTCACATAATTCCAAAATAGTTTGAAATCATTCCATGGCGTATCAACTTAAAACATCAGCTATTACATTTCACACAATTAATAAATATATTTTGTGATCAGCGTTTTTCTTCTTCCTTCCTCCAAATCACCCTTTTCCGCCATTAATTATATTTCTCTGCTTATTTCGACAGCAGTTTAATTTAATGTTGCTGTTTTTTCAAGGTCATTGCCAAAGACAAATAGACTGTTTGACACTTGTAAGGCAAATGTAAAACGAAATGGTTTTTCACAACCATGTTGAACGTTTGTAATGAAAACAGATGGCAAGTATTAATCTCCACAATAATTTGGCTTTCAGTATTTAAGCCTGAAAAAATCTAAAAAAAAATATACGAATTTGTAGCAAATGAAATGTTTAATTATTTTAAGAGTGTGGGAAAAGTTGATCCTTTTCAACATTTCAATGTAAATAACTTTTCTTTTTCTTTCTGTTCCACGTCAATGACACTTGTATGTCATTGACACAACCCAGCGACACTGAATTACATTACTTTCAATATAAAATGAATTTTTAAGAACTCTGTATAGTCAAATAATTGATGTGACTGTGAATAAGGCTGGTGTAAATCAAAAAGCTTGGTTTTTTTCATCAAATTTAAATTTGAATTTGTCCAGATTTATTTAAAATATTTTTAAACGAAATCTATAAACAACAGTAAATGGCCGTGATATGTGGGTCTATCACACAGTAAACCGAAGATCAAAACAGTAAATCCACCATCAAACAGTTGTCAGCGGCTGTGTCCACCTCGAACAAGCGGGCGACTTTGAAACATCAGCGTCGGCTAACATAATTCACCTTTTACAAACGACTCATTAGTAATAAACATACGTAGATATAATGGAATTCTTTTTTTTATTGTGAAAAATATTTTGTTTCTCCAAAAACAAAAAAAAAACGTTGAAGGAGCAGCCACATTTCGCATTTGAAGCCACAGGTCATAAATATTTAATGCTTTTCGAAGAATTCTGTTAAATTTGCTGACTCAAGCGTACAAGTCCGCATAACAACTGAACAGATAAAAATAACCTAAAATAGCTGTTATGCTTTGTGAGCATAAAGTTTAATGTTAATTAGTGCTTATTAAAAATAACGTTGAGAAAAAAATGATTTAGGTTGATGATTCAACGACTGTGTGTTGTTTACACCACCTCGGTATTTAAAGTGAAAGTAATGGCAATGACGAGACAGAGAACTTACATTGTTGCTGCTTTGCGAAAGGACTAACAAATTAGTAACTACTGGGAATTTGTTGTGCTTATTTCAAATAAACACATGTTATATCGTTGCTAATTTAGGCCAGACCGAATGTTATACACACTCCATCGTGCATTGAGATCAGTTCCTGGCCGAATTCTACTGTTTCACTTGCGAATTGCCAGTGTTGGTTAAACAAGAGACAGACAGTCTTTCAACAAATATAATTTCCTTCAAGAGATGTCCCGGTCGTCATTGTAAACTTTCATCTCACTTTCTCCTGCAGAAGTACAAGTTATGATCCTTTCGCACTCTAAAATTAATTCAGCTCGTAGCTATTTAAATGAAAATCGAAACATGACTGTGTCCAAAGTAGAATTTTTAAGTACTTTCGCCTACGAATTTGTTTATGTATTTAAGTAGATTATAATTTGCCTTTTTCCTCCCTGATATTATGTGTTTCTAGACACTTCCGCCTTTTACCAGTGTTTATACTGGAAGTATCATGTTTTTTTATTTACCAATTTAATCTACTGACTGACTTAAAATTATTTTAATTTATATTGAAATGTGGAAACCCAACATTGCCCTCATGTGCTTTATGAAATTTCTCGCCGCTGTCTTGGAAAACGCCGTCGTTATGGTCGTTAGAAAAAGTAAACAACTCATCAAGTGTCATCGAAAAAATGGTGGACGATAATATTATCGCTGTCTCGCTCCACAATACATTCATAATGGGAACGAGCGGTTGATGGGTAGTGACGTTAATTGAAATTAATGACGTTGCACGCTCCAGTTGAGGGGGAAGTTCTTGGGAGAACCTGTTGAAGTTCTGTATGTTTTAAATTTATGTGTCACATGTCTTCCTGGTGTAGTTCTACGCAGTCGATTCACTCTACTGTCCTACAATTGTGTCTCAAATACCAGCAATGCATCCTGGGGGGTTTTATGATCAGTCCGAATATTTGTCGACTCGGGCATAAAACGTATGAGAGTTTTTTTTTTAAATTTTTTATTTATAAATACGGCCAGAATACTGAGAAGCCCTAGTGGAAAAATGTCTAAGAATAAACATTTATGTGAAATTCTTGAAAGACTGGCAGCATCTTAAGGGACAATAAGGACTTCTTGAATAACGTACATCAGGCCTAAATGAGAAGTTTTGTTATTACAAAGTGGCAAGCTTATGTTTGTTGGTAAGCGTGTTAGTCTGTGGACGGCCGTGGTGTGTTAAGACCGTCAAACGTTTACCGGCGGCTTTAAACTGTCGATCCCGGAAAGTGTGTAGATAAATTATATAGTAGTATATATACAGCTCACTGATTCGAAAGTAGTTCCCCGTCTGTTCCGGCACGTTGCAGTCTATTGTGATACCATGGAAGCTAGTAAAAAACGTATGTCCAGTTCCTCCAGTTGTGCCATCCTGAGCGCTCCAAAAGTCGTCTAAGTCGGCCAATGCCAATATAGGCCAAGTTATTGTTCAAAACTTTGTCTTGCTATAGCTTTACAAAATACAAAATTTGGACAAGGTCGCGTTGGACATATTGGTATTATTACAGGATGTATGGGAGGTACCAGAAGACTTCCAACTTTTTGTCAGAAACTTTGTCTAGCTATAAATTTACTAAATACGTACAGACGAACATGGCTCAAACGATTTAGAAAGTCATGAATCGAATTTGGTTCAAAGACACTTGGGTTCTAATGTGAATATTTCTAGGTGTTACACTTTTGATATATAAAGGGTGAGGGTACAAAAAAAAGAATACTGAATAATACAATACGCATATGCGAAAGCGAACTTCTTTATATCCCTAGTATAGTTAGCTCTTGCTCTTTGGCGAAGACCCCGTAAACAAGTTGATTACTTTATTTATATCCGTCAATGTATAATCTATCCGGTAGCAGGAGTTCGGCCATTTCATGCATCTCTGTATGGTTGAAGCATACTGGCACTTGCTGTCAAACAGTCCTTCAGCCAGAGAGTAGTCGGTCATCGGTCATCATGTGAATGATTACTTTGTGACCATAATCATTGTTCAAACATTGTGGTATACTAATTATGTCCAGGGGTAGAAACTGCAGAAGTACATGTAGTGCATCGGACGGGGGTGAGGGATATATCCGAGATGGATCGGAAAATGGCTTTGTAGATCTTATAGGGGAGGAGGAATAACAAAAACGACAGCCCGATTTCGATTTTAGTTGAGAACTAACTTTATTTACAATAGAATCTTAACTTGAAACCTACATAAATAAAGAAACTGAAAATACATATGTACATGGATACATGTACCTACCAAACGAACAATACATAAAAACTATATGAATGCACCAATGCACATTCATTCTTCATAAAACGCGGACAGAATGACAATTAAATAAGTACACAAATAGTGGAATATATTTAGATCCTACTAAATAAACATAACATGCTACATTATCACTCCACCGACTCTGTCCATTAACACACAGTGTCATTGACATTATGTTGTTTGGTCATCCAAACAGAATTTATAATTAGATTACCCCACAACTTGGAGCACGAGAAAGTATACATTCAATTGCATTAAACAAGATTGATACCGCATGTATTCATAATAAAATGACAATATTTACGACCTTTAGCATTTATAACAAAAAAGACGAACATATTGTTGGAACTACAAATAGTACCAATCTTACAATGTGTACAGAACTGTACAGGCATTAAAGCTATTTCATAAACCTCCATAAGTGATGTTTAACTAAACCAAGAGATTTCTACCAAATGTTTCCTTCTTATGTTTCATTCCCTATTTCGCTAAGTTTTGGAACCGCCCTCGTATTAGTGTTGAATATACTGCAGTTGTTTGCAATGTTATTGTTGCTGTGTTAAACGATTATAAAACTTGTTCTTCATCGCAAGGAAGGTAACAACGTGTAATGGCCAGTAAACATGAAACCAGATATGTTGAATTGGTAACAAGGACAAGGACAACAACGTGAATGACACGAGTATAGCTGAAATATTTTAGCCGTATAACAAAAATCAATTTCCTATATTTAAACGTAAGGATTTCTATATTCTACCAATTGAAAATTTAAGAAACTCCACACAATTTATTACACTGTGCGACAGCCACAATCGGTTTGGGATGAAACCACCGGGGAAAGTTATATCGGTCAAAAAAAGGTCATACGTGTCCCAGCGTTTCGTTGGGTCTCATCTAGGAATCGAGATATATCGATTTGAAGTTAGTAAGTATCGTATAGGGGAATTTGTCACGTTTTTGGCTCTTTTGTTTGACATAACTTGAGAACCACTCGTCCGATTTAGCTGAAATAAATTTTAAAAAACCAAGAATTACAATTCCCTTAATCTGTTCATATATTATTTTCCTTTACAAGTAATAGTTTCCAAGTTAAAAATAAGCGCATGAAGAAATTTTTTTTTTATTTTTTTTTTAAATACATTTATTTACATTTTTTACCGTTTTGGATTTTTTATGAATTAAAAAAAAAAAAAATTTAATTTTTAGGCAAAAATAATTTTTTTTTTCATACATTTATTTATAATTGCGAAACTGTTGCTTAAGTAGGAAAACGGTTTAAGAACAGATTAGAGGAATTGTAATTCTTAATTTTTCTAAATTTGTTTCAGCTAAATCGGACGAGTGGTTCTCGAGTTATGTCAAACAAAAGAGCCTAAAACTTGACAAATTCCCCTATACGATACTTACTAACTTCAAATCGATATATCTCGATTCCTAGATGAGACCCAGCGAAACGCTGGAACACGTATGACTTTTTTTTTACCAATATAACTTTCCCCGGTGGTTTCATTCCAAACCGATCACTGACCCTTACCATTTGTCGCAGAGTGTTATTTAGAGTCATTTTGTCTTTTTAGAAATATTTGGATTTTTCGCAATTTTATCAAATCAAAGATGAGCCCAATTCAAAGAATTTATCATTTTTGCGAAAAATGTGTATGTGAAAAATGACCAAAAAATGTTCACTTCAGGACGATATATAAGCAAAATTAATTTAATTAATATTCACCGATCAATAGTTACCGACTAACATTGGGAAACCCTTGATTTCTTTAACATCCCCTAACTGTAATATTTCGGGGAGGCCCAAAGACAATTTTTTTTCAAAATCGATATTTGTAAAATAGTTGCTACAACCGAACTGTAGTCGGTAGAAACACAATGACAACATGTTAAAGATAATAAAACATAGTTTTTCCGTAAAAGAGCAATGGCTTAGTTGCTTGTGTAACACGTAGCGCCGACTTGTTGAAAGTAAAAGTTGTCATACAACTCTGACCATAGAAAATCATTAATCGTCAGTCGATAGCGCAATCCATTCACCATAACTATTGATCCAATCTCATTTTCGAAAAAGTAAAGTCCAATGACCTTAAACCGCACCAAACAGTCACACGTTGAGGATGAAGAGGCTTCTCAACAGTAACTCTAGGGTTTTCCGAGGCCCAGATGTGACAATTTTGCTTGTTGACGTAGCCACCGAGGTGGAAATGGGCCTCATCCGTCAAGATGATTTTTCGATGGAATTCCGGATCATTTTCATGCATTTCAAAGGCCCAATCAGCAAAGACATGACGTTGTTGATGATCGGCCGGCTTGAGTTCTTGTGTTGACTGAACTTTGTAATCTTAATGCAAAATACGGTGTAATGACGTTTGTGGAATGCCCTTTTCCAAAGTACGACGAGGAGTGGACAATCGTGGGTTTTCTTCAACACTTTGGGCTACAGCAGCAATATTCTCAGTTGTTCTTGAGCGACTTGCACGGGTTTTATTCGTCACTTCACTTACTTGTCGCAACAGCTCGAATTTGTCCACCAATTTCTGTATTGCGGTCACGACGACCCAAAAATTCTTTAGTTTTGCGAATTTTAATAATTTCAATGCGCTGTTGAAGCGTGTATCGTTCCATTTTTAGTAATGACGTTGTTTTTTCTCGTCCAATGTCAATTAATAAAAGCTTCAAAGGTGACAGCTACCGGTTTTCCTCTTGTTGGAAAACTTTTTATATTATATTGTTGTTCAGATTTCTGTAAATCCTCACATGGTTTTTTATCCTGTTTGTTAAGTTGGCAAAACTGTACTAGATTCGGTAATTTGTATACATTCAATACATCTATGTGTTTTGTAGCTGGGGTTTTAAGATAAGCAGGCAATAAATGATATTTTTAGGAAAAGGAAAGGTGATAACGAGTGGAAATTTCCACAAGATGTTATGCGTTTGTGGGTTGACAAAACAACCCCACGCATGCGTCTATCGCGTTCTCGTTCCTTTTTTAGGATTTAGTTTAGTTTTCGAAAATTTAGGGCAGTTTAAGAAAATATTGGAAAATAAAAAAAACAGTGTCTTACAAACATTCAGACGTGCGGGTCATCTTAACATCTCTTGTCCGTACAATTGTTATTCGTGAAAATCTACAAATACAGGTTTACAGGTTTAATACCCGCGGAATTTGCATACGGAATTTTCCTTAAATATCGCACTTTCCGAAATTAATTTTAAAATAACACAGACCCCCACAGCTTTTAATGAATTCATTATGGTAATGATATCAATCATACGCAGCATGCTTCACTTTTTATTACATCACATTGAATATGAACTGAATTATTAAAGACATTAGAAGATATAATTTGATTAATAATACAAGGACCTTGACTGCAGCAATAAATTGATTGTGATGGAAATACCTAAAACTCACCATGGCAAAAGGGAATTCGGTAACATGTGTTATTTGTTAACATTGTGCGAGTGGTGTTTAATATTATTTGTTTTCAACAGAATTTAATTGAATTTTGTGGCAAAGCTCTTATGAATTTTACTGATAGTAGCCTCTTGACAAACATATTTTCCATAAAATTAAAAAAGTCGATTTTACGTTGAGGCAAACTCATCAGAAATCCTCCATCAATGACAACGAACACAATATTCAACATTCTGATGACCTTAATCATATTCTTTGCATAGAAGCGAACGTTTTTAAATCTTTTAATGCCACAAAATTGTAGGCACTGTCAAACAGTTGTCTCAATGGACTACCGCTTATACGTGAATACCATCCAGCCTCAACAATTCATTTTGCTTTTATCTTCTGGTAAGTCTTATGTTTGACCTACTATTGAAATTATTGAAACATCGATTGGAAGTTAAAGCAGAATGTAAACGTACACAACTTCTATGGCAAACATTCCCATGAGGAGTCGAGAAAGGATTCTTTGTCATCCTCCATGAATGGCGCATTTGTTATTAACGCTTTGTTGGCTACACTAAAGAATTAAAGACTTTGTGAATTTGTGATTATTTATCCCCTCAAAAAAAAAAACATTAAATTTTACACAAGCTGGCATCAATTACCAACCAAAAATTACAACAATTTTCGATCAAAGATGTTTACAGCTTAAAGTTGTTGCCCACAAAAAGTTGTCCCTTCAGACGAATCTTGACGATTTCCAAGTTTTCGGATGCAAGCAAAACTTTTAATTTATCACAGTTGACATTTCACAGCTGTTTACGATAGATTAAAGCTATGTCATTTTCATGCGCATCCCATCAAATGTGGGTGTGTGTGTGTGTTGTGTCTGCTCAAAAACCATCGAACATTATGTAAATTCTGACTTACAATCTTCGTCTAATGATTTTTTAATACAGTTCTGCCCGAAAATCCACCGCAAATGAAATGAAGAAGTGGAAGTGGAAGGCCACACAGAACATGACATTTGTGTGGCAGAGAAATGACCGAAATGAAATTATCCTCAAACCGCAATGATTAGAAAATGATGTCATGATTTCACGAGTGAGAAGAATCTGTTGGAATAAATAAAAGTGAGTGATGACAAGAGCAGAGTTTTTTTTTTTTAATTGAAGTTTATATTAAGAGAATAATGGTGGTTTTAATAAAAAAAATTGTAATTTAATGAAAAATATTGTCCTTTGATATAAAGCATCAACGATTATTTTGCTAATATTTCGGTCTCTGTTACCAGTAACGCTGCAATTGCAATCCAGACGAAGCTATCGTGGGCAAACAGTTTAAATTATGAACTACATCTCCTGAGTCGCCCAACATGTTACAGGACATATGACTCCGGTCAGTCCTTGTAAACAGAAGTTATCTGTGGTTTGATGTTAAAAGAGCCCATGTCAAAATTTTCTCTTTTGAGAATATTGCTATGTGCTATTTGTTAATTAATGGGAGACAAAATTTGACTAGACTTACATTTATGAAGATGTTTTGGGTAAAATTTGGTACACAGAGACAAAAATTAACCTTATATAAGGTTAACTTAACCACTAATAAAAATGATTTGGAGTCTACGTTATATATGGTTAATTTGAACATCTTCTTGTTGACTGGTATTTAACAATAATAATAGTTAATTTAACTACTCCCTGGTTGAATTTTTTAACCATGAAACTTGTTGATATAAAAATAATTATTGTTGTTTTAACAATGCATTGTCGAATTTTTTAACCATGAAAATTGTTAATATAAAAATTTCATTGTTAATTTATTGAAACAATGCATCTTCAATTTAACAACGAAATCGTTAATATTCTAAATACTACAGTTTTTGTTTCTGTTGTTCGAGATCGTTGATTTATTTCTATTTCTTTGCAGAAATATAAATTTTCCAAAAAAAGCTTCACGAATTGTGTTTGCTTTGATTGCAGGCAAGGTTTCGGAAGCTGTTACAGTTCTTCATCGTTACCCATTTGCAATGATTTCTGCAGCAATTTTTGGTATAATAAGTGTCCTAACTCTATGCGAGTGAACGAGAACTACTGTTTAGTAGCGCATATTCCCAAAAAATCAAGCAGTAAAGCAAATACGTGCATTACAAAGCAACAGCTCAACAAGAAGTGAAGATAGCATTTGGTGGTGGTTTTTTTGAAAGAGCGAGATTAGTGCTCACATTTTGAGAGAAAAGGAAGAGTGGAAAAAGAGTGGGGGAGATAATCGCATAATACTGAACTTCGTCTAACACAAAGCAGTTCAAGAACTTCGACACAACAGAGCCGAATGATCTTTGAATTGTTGTTTATTTCGCACATTTTTCAGCCAAATATTTACCATGAAAAAATTAACCAGACACATGGTTAAAAAATCGTTGTAATTTTGGCTCGGTGTATTGACAGTGTTCGACAGTGCTAGAAAACAATTGTAATACTAATATCCTAATACGGGGTCCGCGGTGTATCCTATAGGATAAAACTCATTATTTGTTAATTTTTATAAAAAAAAAAACTGTGAAATTATATAGAATTTTTGGTTGAAACTCATAGTATACTCTGCTCAATTAAGGGTTAAAGTAACACGCTATTGAAAGGAGGTGTGTTTTGAGTTATATGGAAACCAATTTCACCCAAGAAGACACATTAGCATTTGATTCTGAAAATGTGCATCACAATCAAGATGACTCTTAATGTGATTTGTATCGAAACTGCAGGTTTTAATCGCAGTCTCCACTTCTAACGGTTTTTGATTTTGAATAGTTCGAGTAGAGATGTGTTAACGGGAACTAAAAAGACATTCAGGTTCTATGTTGCCCTAAAGTCGCCCCCTAAACCGACACTGTCCTAAGCTTCTGGTTTAACTGGGTGACTGCTTTAATCCAGGGGTTCTTCAAAGTATGGATTCTTAGTCGCCAACGAAGGTTTATATTGTAGCCAAGAAACTAAAAAAATGTGTTACTGGATAGAGTGAGGCAAAGATTCAATCTCCCCAGTCTTTGGGTATAATTCGTTTGACTGGGGAACTGTGTAAAAACAAATGGAAGATAACATAGGTTAATGTCCTCCTATAACGTCGTATAAGACAACAGCATGTTTAGCTGATTATGGTCTGAGTAATCCATGAGCTCCTATCAAGGATGAAGCCTCCGCCGTCGGTTAATATTCTACGCACCCAACTAGAATGAATAGATAATTCACCTAGCGTGCCATTGGCTCACTCTCTCAAGTCTCTGAGTATTCATAAATTGACTTGTGAGATGTGTAGAGGTAAATTGAAGACAACTTGAGTCTTTGTTTTGCATTTGTTTGTGTCTGGGTCTGTGACAGCATCATTCAATGAGATCTTCCCAACGATGGAACCTTCATTGCCATCTCCTTCATAAGTGGATTTTGTAGGCATCGAAATGGAACGATGAGAGATTGGACAGAGCGCGGCTGTGGTTCGGGCTTTTTGGGGGATTTTTCATTTATTTTGAGGAATTCTTTATTTGAGGCATTCTTAATTTTTTTTGGAGAACTTTTACCCAAAAATTGGAACTTTTTTAGCGTGCTATCTGCAGGATTTTATGGGGCATGCATCAAAACGACTGCTTGAGAGTCTTCCTGAATATGAAGTGGAACTTCTTCCTAAGAAACTTAAGTAAATGTGGCTGTGATAGATCATCCGGACAAAGCGTTTATAAGCAAGGGATATCTTCCGATAACGTCACAATATTTTTATGGCATCGTTTGTTCGTATGCCTCTCAAATTTGATGACCAACACTAGAAAAATCCATGGTCGTCATTAGTGCATTATTGCAGACCAATGTTTCAGTTTGCAAGGGCAGAACTCATAAGGACCAGGGTAAACGACATTGAAGAACAAATAAGCAAGATTAAGCCCACAAATCTACAAATTGGAGAAGGAAACTATATTGAATGTAGTTACGAGTTCTTTATATTTTTTCATTAAACTCTCAACGAAATTTCTTCATACATTTAACGAAATGTTTCGAAGATTCAATGATATTTGTTGCTTCAATTCTTTAGGTTGCGACAATGTAATTCTCATTACCGAGTTTTTGAGAGTGTTTGTTTACCTACAGTAACCGGTTCACCAGTTGAAACTTTTGTTCAACGATGACATGAATGATGTTATCAATTCCCATTGAATTAATAAATTTAATTGTTGTCAGTCAAGTGCATCTACGAGTATGACATTTATAACCGACACATAGTTTCTTTGGATTTCATTGTCCATCGCACCACCCCACCACGACAGTATTGTGGCCGATATGTCTCTTTAAGAACTCGATTATATTCTTATCGCCTTGCGAAACCAGACCTCTATCAGAGTATACGATAACAGCGGCTATCATGTATGATTAGACAACTGACAGCTAAATATACAATACACAATTTTATTAAATTCGTTAATGTAAAGCGTCTTATCAGTTCTCTCGGTCAGTGTGACATAGACCACTCTGGCAGTCACTTGATTCCGACTACGCTACAATGGATTTGCGTTTCATTTTGACAATAGCGCTCCTGGTTAGCACAGGTATTGTGGGCACGGCGAAAGGGTCGAAAATTCTCTCAGTCTTCTGTTATCCGGGACCGTCGCAATATATTTTTATTTTGCCTCTACTCAAATCATTAGCTGAAAAAGGTCATGAGGTCACATCGATATCGACGTTTCCTCAAAAGGAGCCGGTGAAAAATTTCCGCGATATTGCAATCATGGAAAATGCTCACATGTTTGATGGTAAGTAAACGAAGAGATTGAACGGTTGTAAATTATCAGGGGATTCCACATATAAACACTAGGAAATAAGGGTAGGAGGGAAAATGTATAACAAAAAAAGCTGGTTCGGTGTGACGAGGTAAATATTATTGTAGTTTGTACAACACTGGAATGTAAAATCTGGAAAAGGAATTAGCTTCTTAAGCTGGGTTTACATTTGACAAATATTTGACCCAAAAATGTTTACATTTGGAAAATATTTGACCCAAAAATGTTTACATTTGGAAAATATTTGACCCAAAAGTTTTTCCGTGTTTGCGCAAAAAACGGCAAATATTTTCATAGTTCACTTTTTGCGCATTTATTTGACACATTTTGTTTTCCCAACGAGCTGTCGAAGAATATCAAATAAAATTGTGTCAAACATAATTTCAAGCCGTTCAGACTTAAAAAAAATGTTTGTCACCTACATTTATTTGACCAATATTGGAAAAAATACAAAATATTTTCCGTATACGAAAATTGGAGAAATGAAAAAGGTAAACATTTATAATTGTTTTAGTTTTAAGTAGAAACCCTAAAAACTAGCACGAAAAATTAATTTGAAAAGGTTATCACGCTCTTTCCTCGAGATATTGACACCTTTATGGAGGTAATTTTAGTCTTCAACTGCCGATATCACGAAACTAGGCGAGATACAAGAAAAATATGTAATTTTTATTCTTATTATAGGCTGATTTATACAAAAAAAAATTTTATAAGGTGAAGGGACCACAGCTGTGTCACCTGTTATTTTCATTGGACGTTTTAAATACTTTCATATTAATTTCGTAACATTCCATGAAGGAACATACGGGGAACGGCTCTCGAATCAGTGAGCTATTAGTTTGTATACTCACTGGCCTAGAAGTTTTAACTGGCTTAGATATTACTATCTTACTCGTAAAGTCGCCATCATTTACGAGGTGGAAAACAGCCTCTGAAAAATGTTTGATGTTGGTGTGATACTTAATGTGTGATACTTGCCAAAAACAAAGTCAAATGTTTTGCGTAAAATATTCTTACTTGTCAAATATTTCTTTGCTGGCAAATAATTGTATTTGTCAAGAATCACTTGATTTCTTGTTTGCCCAATATTTGGTGTTCTGATTGTGGTGACCGAATATTTGAAATTTTTGTCAGTTCGTCAGATCAAAAGTTTTTTTTATTTTGTCTAAATGACATCGGACAATACTTTATAGCAATAAACGCACTAATTCTGGACATACATATATTTGCCATATTTCTTATTGTTTTTGAAACGCACACCATTTAGTTCCTTTGACTTTTAATTTAAAACCGAGACAAGTTGACAGTTTTATACATGTGTTAAGGCAGTAGAGCAGCAAGTTATCTGCAATGCCCATAGCTAATCAACGGAGATTTTCTTGTGGCGCCATCTATATGTCAAGATATGACCGAATGTGAAGACATGGCCCGGTACTACTACAGCTCATTTCTAATATATGTTACTTAAGCATCCTCCAAAGGAGAAGACAATTTGCAAAGAGAGCTAATGAACTTAGAGATAAGAGATTTCTCCAACAGAGGGCAGCTATGAGAAAAATGCTATAAGAAAAGTAGTGGCATCTTCAGATGCTAATACATTTAGATATCCTGCCTTTCCGACTGTTTTTGAGCAACAACACTAATGGCATGGTCCACACTCTCCCCTCCAAGGACAATTTCGAGGGTAGATGACCTGTTTATATTTGCAGAAACCTTTAAACCCCCTAGATGTGCTTATGTCTCAACAAATGCCTCGGTGGCATAAAAATCAAGAGCTGCCCCTCTATTTTCAATATTCGCAAGAGACTTAGGTCGACCCCTCTCGCCTTTGTCCTCTGCGTATTTCTGGTTTGTTGTCAACCAGCTCTATACAAATGTTGGTTCTATTCTTAATGTCCTTCCTCCTACTGGTGCAGGACTGCAAGGCTTGATGCCTGTACAGTTGTAGGACTTCACAAATTTCCCAACAACTAACCTGGATATTTATTTTATTTTATTTTATTTTACAGATTTAATGGCCCAACTCGCTGAAGGTAAAAACAAACCATTGTTGCAGAAATACCGTGAAATGGCCAATGACGGCAAGACGGCCGTGTCCAATGTACTGGAAAATGCCGAGGTAAAAGAAATGATGAAAAACGATAAATTCGACCTGATCATTGTGGAAGTTCTTAGGTCTGAAGCCTTGTTAGGATTGGGTGAATTTTTCAATGCACCTGTCGTTGCCGTCTCTACATTCGGTAGTATAAATTTCATCGATTATCTGGTGGGCAATCCATCGCCACTATCCTATATACCTCACATGGGATCACCGTACGGCACCCATATGACGCTAAAAGAAAGAATGAGCAATGTGCTGACGCACTATACATATGAAATGTTTCTCAAGTATGTTGTCTTACCACCCCAAGAGAAGCTGTATCGAAAGTTCTTGCCGAACACTGCAAAGACCCTTGATGAGACGCGTAAGAATGTTTCGTTGGTTTTGCTGAACGATCACTTTTCTTTGCGTTATGCCCGACCATATGTGCCGAATATGATAGAAGTCGGCGGTATGCACATAAAACAGCAGCCAGATCCACTGCCGCAGGACTTGCAGACGTTTTTGGATGAGGCCACCGAAGGAACTATTTACTTTTCCATGGGTACGAATATAAAAAGCAAAGATTTGTCGGAGGCTACACTGAAGGCGATTTTGGATACCTTTCGCGATTTGAAGGTCAAAGTCTTATGGAAATTTGAAAAAGACGAGTTGCCTAATAAGCCCGAGAATGTTCGCATCAGCAAATGGTATCCTCAGCCATCAGTGCTGGCCCATCCCAACGTAAAGCTGTTCATTTCACATGGTGGCTATTTGAGTACCACTGAGACCATTTTCCATGGAAAACCCATTTTGGGCATACCCATGTTGGGCGATCAATTCATGAATGTCAACAATGCCGTAAAGGCTGGTTATGCCTTGGCTCTGCAGCTGGCAGATCTAAATAAGGAATCGTTTACGTCTGCAATTCGGGAGCTGTTGACAAATCCCGAATATTCACAAGCAGTTCAAAGCCGATCTCGATATTACAGAGATCAACCGATGACACCGCTGGACACAGCCCTCTATTGGGTGGAGTATGTCTTGAGACACGACGGTGCTCCGCATATGCGCAACGCTGGTCAGGATTTGACATTCATGGAATATAATAACATCGATGTTTATATGATCCTTTGTGCAGGTCTCGTGGCAACTATTGGGGTGATTGTGGGATTAGTAATCTTTATAATGAAATGTATAAGAAAATTTGGTAAAATGTCGAAGAAATCGCACAAAAGAAAAGTAAAGAGAAATTAAATAATTATTTCACATAGGATTTTTAAATTTAGGGGTCGATGTAAAAGGTATCTCATTGTACTCGCCTGTCATTGGTTGAACAGTCAAAGTGTGACCGTTGTTCAGTGCTCCGCACTGGGATTTGTGTCGGAAGTAGGTCTATGACTAAGTGAAACTCCGAGGGCAATGTTGCACAAATCCGACTCGACTCCGACTTCACATTTTGTTTACTTACATTTCCCAAAAAATAAATAAAATGTATTAAAAATATGTTACTAACCCCCGCATTACACGTACAACTAATTTGTTGCTAGTTCAGTACAGATATGTATTTTCTTTGAAACAAAACAAAATTATCGATAATCATTTGAAAAATATACTGAGGGTTCACATGTACACGTGCATGTTCATTTGATAAATGTCGTCGCAAGAGTAACTTTTCGCCGTCCTCCGCTGTAAGCAAAAACACAATGTTGGCCAAACATTCGTCTATGCTGCATGTGCCAAAATTTCACTGAAATTGAATTTTCGTTGGTAGTCGACCGGCCTGAAGTAAAATATGTGAGTGGGTTGAGTTTTTTCTGCCCAGTGTAACGGCTGGGTTACAAAAAATATTTTTTAACATCTTAATAAATATTTACCCTCGACACTGATTCACTGATACACTGATTCCCTGATTCACTGATTCACTGACTCTGTCACGCAGTACGTAGGAATTTAAATAGGCATTCTATAATAATTCTATAAATAATAATAATAAAAAAAATAATATTTTTTTTGTACAGAAATTGTGTTTTCCCCAAATTTTTTGTTTACCAAAAAATTTTTTTTTCCAAAATTTTTTTTTCTTACAAATTTTTTTTTTACAATAATTTTTTTTTTCCAAGAAATTTTTTTTCAGCAAAAAATTTTTTTTCAACAAAAATTTTTTTTTCAAAATATTTTTTTTTTCCACAAAAATTTTTTTTTTCAACAAAATTTTTTTTTTCAACAAAAATTTTTTTTTTCAACAAAAATTTTTTTTCCACAAATTTTATTTTTTTTCCAAATTTTTTTTTACAAAATAGTTTTCTCAAAATATTTTTTACAAAATTTTTAAAATTAAGTAACAAATACTTTCTCAAGCAAATTAACGGGCGCCATAGGCGCATTACAACTTACTAGTTTTAAATATTTTCGATTATATGAATCTCAGGAATAGTAAATGGAAATATAATTTTCGAAATTTTGTTATTGAACAGCAGAAGTCGGAGTCAGAATCGGAGTCGCGACATTTAAAAAGTCTGTAGTCGAGCAATTTTGGCCCACAGCCCAGCAATTCCATTTCGTGACTGTACTCCCTTCGCCTGCAAACGTCGAACATCTTGTCTGTTCAATCTAGTTGGAAAATTGTCGTGTAAATCCGGTCATACACTGATAATCCGCTTGGATTAATTTAAGCCCGAATAGATACATGATATTATCGGAAACTGCGATTGATTGAAGAATCAATTTAAATTAAATTGATATAACAATATTCATGTTCTTACTTACTTAAGTTGGCTCTACAACCTATTTTTGGCCTGATTTAATAAGTGATTCACAAGAGTGCTTGGCTTCTCCCGTTCTTGTTCTATGAATATTAAATTCATAGCAGCATGAGTTCGAAATGGATTTAAAGACAGTATATTTAAATCCGATCTCAGTTTTCTCTCTCAAAAATTTTTTTTCTTATCTCACTTTTTTTTCCTAAAAAATATATAACTACCCATATTCAATGAACTCTTCTCCAACCATTGGTTTGTTATGTGCTAAAGTCTTCCGTAATTAAACGAGAACTAATGTTTACTAGCGCATAGTTCGAAAAACGACAAGCAATTTAGTACAAATTTGTATTACTATCGAAGTTTTTAATTTGAATTTTGTAAATCCGGTAAAGCGCAAAATAGTACAAGTGGTACCGTATGGTACCGCCGCAGTGATAGCGTTAAGAATATTCGTCTTGAATTCAGTATGACATTTTTCTTCCTCTATAGTTTATCAAGTGTACGTAAGAAGATGGATACATGGATTCTTATTGTTTGAATTGTTATTTTTGTTGGTGGTGACATTTAGCCGCAATAATCCTAAACTAACCAGGGAATTTTAATTTTACCTGAGTTTGGTCGAGTCATTAAGTGAGATGATGTTTTACCACAGCAACAACAAATGTATTGTTCACAAAGCTTCAATATTAAGGTTTTTAATTTACAGTATTTCAGAGCAATATAACGTCATCGGTGGAGTCCATAATCGAAGTATTTTACCGGAGTCCCCTGAGTGCTTTGTTTTAACCTACAGAAGTCGATCCCTCAACTAAAATGTTTCTGTCAACTGTGTACATTGAGAATGATTTTATCAATTCCCATTGAATTAATAAATTTAATTGTTGTCAGTCAAGTGCATCTACGAGTATGACACATAGTTTCTAACCGACACATATTTTCTTTGGATTTCATTGTCCCCACCACGACAGTATTGTGGCCGATATGTCTCTTTAAGAACTCGATTATATTCTTATCGCCTTGCGGAACCAGACCTCTATCAGAGTATACGATAACAGCGGCTATCATGTATGATTAGACAACTGACAGCTAAATATACAATACACAATTTGATTAAATTCGTTAAATGTAAAGCGTCTTATCAGTTCTCTCGCTCAGTGTGACATAGACCACTCTGGCAGTCACTTGATTCCGACTACGCTACAATGGATTTGCGTTTCATTTTGACAATAGCGCTGCTAGTTAGCACAGGTATTGTGGGCACGGCGAAAGGGGCGAAAATTCTCTCAGTCTTCTGTTATCCGGGACCGTCGCAATACATTTTTATTTTGCCTCTACTCAAATCATTAGCTGAAAAAGGTCATGAGGTCACATCGATATCGACGTTTCCGCAAAAGGAGCCGGTGAAAAATTTCCGCGATATTGCAATCATGGAAAATGCTCACATGTTTGATGGTAAGTAAACGAGGAGATTTACAAGTTCTGCATGAATGACGACTTTGAACATTGGACCAATGGTTCGGTGTGAAGTAGTCAAATAGTATTTTTGTAAATACCTAGAAGATTCGAAATAGACATGAACAAGTTTTGGAATTTTTTTAGACTGTGGGCTATTTTTTAGTTTCGTATCATTTCACATCCCCAGGGGTGCTTTTCTTTATTATTTTTTTTTATTTATTAGAACGCTAAAATAATGTTAATCATAAAATTACAAAGACCTCAGCTTTGTAAGGCATTTGCAAGGTAAGTTAGCATCGGAAATGTGAGCGGCCCCTTAAACACCAGCAAAATCAAGAGATAAGCAAATGAAAGCGACCAATGTCATCACCGAATATCTCAAAATTATCCACGTTATCTTCTGACTAATTAAAGATCGCCACAAGGCATTTTTCCATTGCAACGACAAAATCAACCCGATTAATAGAAAAGTCAATTGTTTATATTAAAAAGACAAATTATTATATCTAAATCTGCTCAAGTAGTCTGCAAACTACAGATGTCACCACGTTTCTCATACGAACTTAATTCATTTTTTCAGATTTAATGACCCAATCCGCTGAAGGCAATGAAAAGCCATTTTTTGAGGAATACCTGGAAATGGCCAGTGCCGGCGAGACAGTGGTATCCAATGTAATGGAAAATGCCGAGGTGAAGGAAATGATGCAACACGATAAATTCGACCTGATCATTGTGGAAGTTCTTATGTCAGAAGCCTTGCTAGGTTGGGGTGAATGGTTCAATGCACCTGTAATTGCCGTCTCTACATTCGGTACCATAAATTTCATCGATTATCTGGTGGGCAATCCATCGCCACTATCCTATCTGCCACACATGGGATCACCGTACGTTAATCAAATGTCGCTGAAGGAAAGGATGGGAAATGTACTGATGCAACTAATGGATGATATGTTTCTGAAGTATATTGTCTTACCACCTCAGGAGAAGCTGTACAGCAAGTTTTTCCCCAAGGCTGTGAAGACATTCGATGAGGCGCGTAAGAATGTTTCGCTGGTTTTGCTAAACGATCACTTCTCGTTACGCCACCCCCGACCATATGTGCCGAATATGATAGAAGTTGGTGGTCTGCATATAAAACAGCAGCCAGATCCTCTGCCGCAGGACTTGCAGACGTTTTTGGATGAGGCCACCGAAGGTGCTATTTACTTTTCCATGGGTTCGAATATAAAAAGTAAAGATTTGCCGGAAGACAAGTTGAAAATGATTTTGCAGACCTTCAGAGAGTTGAACCTGAAAGTCTTGTGGAAGTTCGAAATGGAAGAGCTGCCAAATAAGCCTGATAATGTCCTAATCAGAAAATGGTATCCTCAGCCATCAGTGTTGGCCCATCCCAACGTAAAGCTGTTCATTTCGCATGGCGGCTATTTGAGTACCACTGAGACCATTTTCCATGGAAAACCCATTCTGGGCATACCCTTGCTGGGTGATCAGTACATGAATGTTAGAAATGCCGTGAAGTCTGGCTATGCCTTAACATTGCAACTGGGCGAACTCACCCAGGAATCTTTCACGGCTGCAATACGTGAGCTCTGGACAAACCCGCAATACACGCAAGCTGTTCAACGTCTGTCAAGACATTATCGGGATCAACCGATGACACCGCTGGACACAGCCCTCTACTGGGTGGAGTATGTCTTGAGACACGACGGTGCTTCGCATATGCGCAACGCTGGTCAGGATTTGACATTCATGGAATATAATAACATCGATGTTTATATGATTCTTTGTGCAGGTCTCGTGGCAACTATTGGGGTGATTGTGGGATTAGTAATCTTTATGATGAAATGTATGAGAAAATGTGGTAAAATGTCGAAGAAATCGCACAAAAGAAAAGTAAAGAGAAATTAAATAATTACATCACAAGCATAGGATAATTTCAATAAAATCTTTTTACTCGCCTATCATTTTTAGGACACTGAAGGTGTCACCTTTGCACAGTGGTCCACATTTATTTATTTGATAACAGTAAAGGAATATTTGTATGTTTTTTTTTAAACTATAGTCAGACTTTTAGAAAAGTTCGTCCTATGGGGACTTTGACTTATGGTATTACATATAATATTGTTTGGGGGAATGTGTCTCCTTAACTGCCACTAGAAGTGCTTCGACTTATGGAAGTTCCACTGTACTTGACTTAGTATTTTAATTCATGGTTAGATGGAGATAATTCTGATTAATAATACTAAGCTTTATAAGAACTACAAAACACAAAAATAAAAGCAATAGGAAAAAAATTTCCTCCCGAAAAAAAACAACGAAAAGATTAGCTCTGTGGTTTTCACAAACAACCGCGTATATCGTAAAATCATTTTTTTTCCGAAGAGCCCAAATACATATATTTTTTTTTGAATAATCATGTTGAAGTCGGTTATACAATCAATATTCAATGGAATTCAGTTAAGCGGAAATGAAAAAATTAAGAAATGTTTTTCAATTATGCGGGATTTTTAATAAGAAAAGACGGATAATTTAACCATCTTTCATTTAAGCGAACTGAATTGTTCTATCAACCAAAGATAGAAACTTGTAATACAAGTATTAAAATTGTTTTGTTTTTCCATCAACAATTGGGTAATATTTTTTTTAAGATACGATTTTAACGAGACGGCTCAAAAACAGCGATAGTATGTCTTTACCACTGATATTTTTCCTCCATCGTGGCATAATCACAAATGAGGCGGTGAAATAAAAAGTAGTTCGTCGAGATGAGGATTGTTGCAAGAAACAGACGGCCAGATGACGGATTCGCTGGATCACAATTCATTTTCGTGGGATTTCTTGTAAATGTTACATTTACTAAAGCCGCCACGATAATGGAATTCCTGGTTGGCACTGATGTCAACCCTCTATTCTGCTAGGACATCCACCAGTTGTATGGAGTCACCTTGGTGCATAGCTGTGAATCATGTCTCATGGTCCAAGAATCAATTTTCCAATTGTTATTTGAAAGTTGACTAAACGATTTAAAACGATTAAAATTTTCTAATCGCAGAAGCACTACTAATATTCATTGATAAGAATTTAAAAAAAAAGCAATTTAAATTTCCTTTATCAATACACTTTGGTTCAAAAAACAATTATATGCAAACTAAGATAACCATGAAAATGTTGAACATTGCGAAAACTGTTGTCAGTTACTGATAAATAAATAAAGAATTGGATTTTGTTTGTAAAGCAAGGACGATCTGGCTGGTTTCTTTTTAAAACTGAAATAAAATTAACCAAAATTTAAATATTCTCTTTAGGCAAGAGCTTATCTTACGATGTAATGGTATGGAAGTCAAGTGACAGCTCGAATTGATGCAACGTTTAATTCATTGCCTTGAGAAATCTTTTAAAAAAAATAAAATTTAAATGATTTTTATTAGGCGTTTTTTCGTTTTACCGCCATCTTAATTAATTGCTTAATATTGAATGTATGCCAAGCGATATTAAGCATGGCTAGAAATTATCACTTATCTGTCGTAAGATGGCAGAGCATTGCCAGCCTAAAAAAATAACAAAATACCCAATAAACCATAATCTCCTCTTAAAGCACCAGAATCACCATTTTTGTAGTAGGTTTTAATAATTTTTACGCGTTGTGTGATAATTAAGTGACACAAACATGTATATACATATATATTTGATATTTATCACGTGCAAACATGTTAATGTTTGTGGTATGAAAAAATATATATGTTTGCTGAAATTTGTTAAAATGACCATTTTTTTCAGCATGCAGTCCTATACTTTTGAAACCACGAAATGGATTACCCTGTATAATTGTATTTGTAATATTTTTTCAAACAACACTTACTTGTCATGAATAATATTTCAGATTTTCATGTAAATGTATTGAGATTTTTTCCCAGCATTCTCAGAATGCTGCCCAGTTTGTGTCAAATGCCAATATCGCTATTTTGGCGTTTTCTTTGCAATTAAGCAAGCGATTTTAGCTAGCTTGTAACAAAAAAACACGCCTCATATCTTAATATATATTTACCCTCGACACTGATTCACTGATACACTGATTCACTGACTCTGTCACGCAGTACGTAGGAATTTAAATAGGCATTCTATAATTCTATAATAAATAATAAAAAAAATAATATTTTTTTTTGTACAGAAATTGTGTTTTCCCCAAAGTTTTTTTTTCCAAATTTTTTTTTTCCAAAATTTTTTTTTTACAAATTTTTTTTTTACAAAATTTTTTTTCAACAAATTTTTTTTCCAAATTTTTTTTTTTTCCAAATTTTTTTTTTCCAAATTTTTTTTTTTCAGCAAAATTTTTTTTCCAACAAAATTTTTTTTTTTAACAAAATTTTTTTTTTCAACAACAATTTTTTTTTCAACAAAATTTTTTTTTTTTCAGGAAAAAATTTTTTTTTCAACAACATTTTTTTTCCAAATTTTTTTTTTTTTTCCAAATTTTTTTTTTTCAGCAAAATTTTTTTTCCAACAAAATTTTTTTTTTTACAAAATTTTTTTTCAACAAATTTTTTTTCCAAATTTTTTTTTTTCCAAATTTTTTTTTTTCAGCAAAATTTTTTTTCCAACAAAATTTTTTTTTTTAACAAAATTTTTTTTTTCAACAACAATTTTTTTTTCAACAAATTTTTTTTTTTTCAGGAAAAATTTTTTTTTTCCACAAATTTTTTTTTTTTTCAACAAAATTTTTTTCCCATATTTCAACGGGCGCCATAGGCGCATTACAACTTACTAGTAATAAATATTAGCCAACTAATGCAATTTTTGTGTTGACTTTCGTTTTTGTTCTTCTCCTTAGAGTCTCATCATGAATTTAAATTTTCCAATTGCATTGTAAAGTTTTTATTTACACCTCAAAATTGTGCTTTTTATGGCAATTGGATACTTTTGTTTTATATCCGTTTCATAAACTTCATTGGCGATACATTTTAGCGGGCCAAGCACGGTACACATATATTTTGTTATTGTCGTAAATATTGCCATAATAAAAACAAAATGTTGTGGAACGTGGACATTTATGAATTCATTCAGCATTTTTTTGTATAATGTACAAATTGGCTTTGAAATATCGATATTACTTTGGGAAAAGTTAAACTTTATCGGTCATAATGGCGAATATTTAACATCTGGCACCTTAAAGGGCAATAAAAAACCATTCCGGTGTAGAATATATTTCACATGATATTCCAAAGTCTTTTTCGCATCTTCGTTAAATGCTCCTTGTAATTAATCTGAACATATATTTCCATACAAGCACAAACAATACAAACATCCTTTGTTTTGTTTGAAATGCAAAACTTGTTTCAAAATCAATTTGTCTAAACACGCCTAACCCCTGTGGCCAGCTTGTGCTTTCTGCTTCCTGTTAATTGTTTCACTTCAAGACAGCAAGAAAAACAATAGTTGTAATAGACAAACAGCCACGAGGAATTGTTTCATTGAATTATCATAATTTTTAAATTGGGAAAAATAAAGTTTTTGGTTTTCTGTTTTATGTGAATCTTCAATCAGGAGTTCAGGGGCGTATATGTAACACTTTGGGATGCTGGCAGCCACAGGAAGCTACCAGATTTCAAATTGCGAAATCTTACTGATTTCCAAAGTAAGTAGACCCACCTCTGGAAAAAGTCTTATTTTTGTTGGCATGCAATTAAAGTCAGCTGATTGCTGATTTTGTCAAAATTCGCGGTAAATATCAGTTGACTTTGAATGCTGGTGCCTTGAAATGTGGAAGAAACCTAAAAAGTCTTATTATGGAATCTATTGATATATGTTTATAGAATTATGAATTGATGCCACTTTGGTGGATATAGAACGGCATGCATGCCATCAGTCTATCATTACATGATCGATTTGATTTCTCTTATTTAGCCATTTTGTCTCGTGGCTCTCGCGACTTTGTAATTTGTTGCAGCCAATTCCCATTAGCTCAATTCCGTCAGGAAGTCTTAACTTACAGACGGTCAGGCCACAAAATATCTAAAATGTAAATCCCCAAGTATGAGTTTAGTTGTGTAATTCGTATTGATCGAAAAGGCAATAAATTAAATTTCCTTCCATTATTATTTTGCACAAGTTTTGTTCCGGATTTTTTAAATAATATGGACTTATTCATTCATTCAATGATTTGCTGGTGCTTCAATGTAATACAAGTGAAGTGCTTGACCAGAATGGTTTATTATTTTCACACACACACACATGCACCACACTGACCATGCTGTGACTTTTTGTGCAAATAAATTCACACACAAACCACACATTTGATGTTGTTTATGTGTTGTGTCGTAGTGTGTGTGTACCATTGTGGCATTGGACACAATTGTTAGCGGTCAACCATCAACAGGAGCTGTAGCATTTCCATGGTCCATAAGTAAAGTGCAAAATAACACAAACAACAGAAAAAGAATTTTGTAATTCACAAGTGTTATGGATTCGGTTAAAAATTATAAAATCTGACCAACACGATATTGTGGTAGTGGTGGGGTGGCTTAATCCGAAATATTTCCATGGAAGTCCATTGAATATTATTAAACTGGTAACAGTTCTTAGGAACTCTTGTGGTAGGTTGGTTGCAGAGTTTGTTTAGCAAATCCCGCCTGTGAGAATACGCATGAGTTCTTAATGTCCTTCTTAATATCCATAAAATGCTATTGAGAAGAAAATGGTCCTTAATGGTTATGAACAAGTTACTTAAAAATGTTATGAATTTATGAAAACGTTTCATAGAATATTTTTTAAAGATGCAAAGAGTTGAACTGTCTGTTTCCATAAAACGAATTTGTTCTTTCGTTACAAATTGTCAGAATTGAAGGCGCCATAAAATGTATTTTATCAGAAATGATACCATACTGTCACGTTCTGAGCATGCATCGGCGCTCTTCAAAATGCAAAGGCTTTTACTAGAGCTGGCGCGCGCTCGAGAGTCAATTCAAACACTGGTGGCCATTTTGCTTAACCTTTTTCAATTATTTACATTTAAATGTTCCGAATCTGCACTTATCTAAATTTTTTGCTTTAGGCGATTGGATTACTTGCGATTACTATAAATAATCAGAAATAATCAAAAGTAATCTCGGAAAGTAGTCGGATTATTTTCTGATTACCTTTGATTCTTTTTGATTCATTTTTGTAATCGCAAGTACTCCTTATTAGTTTTAGATTATTTGTAATTGTAATTGTATTATAAGTTTTGAAAAACTGAATATAATCGTAATTTAATTATTACTACACCTCTACAAAAAATGTAATTTAATTAGTAAGCATTACTTAACCGCTATGCTATAAACCTACTCTAATGTACACATTCGTATACTCATTATACTCAATTATCTCAAAGTAAACGTCACTTCCAGAATCAAATGTCACATTCATATATCGAATATAAAATTCTAAACGGGCTACGATAACATAAAATGCAGACACCGTTCAAATGTTTATTATTTTTTCTTTGGAGGAGCTGAACAGTTCAGTTTAAGAGTCTTCTCTCTAAATCTGAATAACTTGTCATATTGTATTTATAGTGTGTATGTTTGGCATCGCTCTCACCTCCCAACTAGTAGTTTGCTTTCATTGCTTCAAGTGTCTAGGAGAAAACGATTCAATTTTTCCTCAGTAAGAGTCTTGGCACGTTTTCAGGCTCCGCCACCCCCCAAAACAAAAACTGAATAAATGAAAGGATGCAATACAAATGCAGTGAAAGTTTTTCAATTGCTTTGCAATTCCAATAGGGGGAATTCGCTCAGCTCTGTTGCAATTGCAAGGAATAGCCATAAATGGAAATTATTCTGCACCAAGAATAATATGCAAATTAAGCAATTTTCTGATTTGAGTAACTGAAAAGAGTAAACGATGGGCAACGCAGTGGCGTAAGGTCAATGCCCGATATTCCCAGATTGTTAATGTCTCTTATGAATTATTCAACTTTCACATTAATCTCATTGTATACAAAGAAAAATTATTATAATTGCAGTTCTTTGAAGAACTTTTGAATGATTTGAATGTCCTTTTTTGCAAATGATTTGCATTGGAACAGCCAGACAGCGCAGCAATTAATTGTCAGTGTCCTGCGGACAATGGCGTAGAAAATAAATGTAGATGACCAACATAGATTAAGGCAAATGTCAAGTTTGACATTTATTTCGTGTAAGATTCATGGCCATGACATTTGCATGATATGGATGGATAATGTTAAAGGGATATGGGCGATTTAAATAGGAAAGGGTAATGGTAAGAACACCCACGGAATCCATAGGACGACCGCAAGTAATAACCCTGCACAATATCCTACAGAAGGTAAGAATGCTGCCCATAACGCATTGCTGCACTCTAGGGCAACCCTACGACATACACTTATGCATTACGGCCATGGCGGGACACAAGTCTTTACTTCGGGGCGTGCTTCATCATTCGTTTGAAGGATGTCCGCCTGATGAAAGAGATGAATGAGTTGTATGTCATGATTCACCATATTCTTTTTGATTATTTATAGTAATCGCAAGTAGTCCTGATTACTTTGAGATTGTTTGTGATTGTAATTCAAATACACTGTGCGACAGCCACAATCGGTTTGGGATGAAACCACCAGGGAAAGTTATATTGGTAAAAAAGTCATACGTGTTCCAGCGTTTCGCTGGGTCTCATCTAGGAATCGAGATATATCGATTTGAAGTTAGTAAGTATCGTATAGGGGAATTTGTCACGTTTTTGGCTCTTTTGTTTGACATAACTTGAGAACCACTCGTCCGATTTAGCTGAAATAAATTTTAAAAAACCAAGAATTACAATTCCCTTTATCTGTTCATATACTATTTTCCTTTACAAGTAATAGTTTCCAAGTTAAAAGCGCTCGCCATGTTCATCCGACTCTGACGCGTGCATCGATTTTCATGATTTATGTCTCATTTTGGTCATAGGTTATGTGACTTTACGTGAAAGTAATAGGACTTGACACTTTTTACCGTTTTGGATTTTTTATGAATTAAAAAAAAAAAATTTTAATTTTTAGGCAAAAATAATTTTTTTTTTTCATACATTTATTTATAATTGCGAAACTGTTGCTTAAGTAGGAAAACGGTTTAAGAACAGATTAGAGGAATTGTAATTCTTAATTTTTCTAAATTTGTTTCAGCTAAATCGGACGAGTGGTTCTCGAGTTATGTCAAACAAAAGAGCCTAAAACGTGACAAATTCCCCTATACGATACTTACTAACTTCAAATCGATATATCTCGATTCCTAGATGAGACCCAGCGAAACGCTGGAACACGTATGACTTTTTTTGTACCAATATAACTTTCCCCGGTGGTTTCATTCCAAACCGATCACTGACCCTTACCATTTGTCGCAGAGTGTTATTTATCACAAATTGTTTAATAGAGGATTATAAACTGAATAAAATTCATAAATCTAATTGATTACTAATCGTAATCGAAATTTAACAGCTCTGGGTGCATCCAAGTTATTCTTCCATTGCATTCAGAGAATTTTCGTACGCTAAGAATGATGCCAGCTGATTTTAACGAAACTTTGTATGCATATTCTACTGAACCAATGCTCTCATACCAATTGTTTAGCATACAATAATTTTGTCCATGTGAGTTGGTCTAGACGCCACTCTATGGCGCGGGATAAACATCACAAGTATATGACGCACTTACAGTGTTCTTCGTCTGTGATTACAATGGAAAATATCAATTGAAATGTTGTCTTTATATGCCCGACAATTCCAGGGAAACTTTTGGAACATTGTATGTGTTGCTGATGCCCCAGAAATTCATTTGTGAAACTTTGTCATATAGAAATTAAGACAAAGAAAGAAATGTTTGTTGTGGTGAACGAACAGTTTTCTTCAGAAAACAATGAAAAACTTTAAATATTAGAGAATGCAAACAAGCAGTAAAGTGTGTAACGTATGGTTAGACACTTACAAAGGAAAACATGTTTGCAGTAAAACGACTGAACAAAGGAACAGAACATATTCGGGGCCGGCTGACTAGGGAAAATAAAAGTTGTCTACTGGAATATTAGAATGATTTTAAAAATAAGAAACGTCTCACCGAATCCTGTTTGCGATGGAGTAAGTCCCACTAGGGGCTGATTAGTATATGTGGAGGGAGTGGTTGTTAATGTGATGTCAATCTAGTCAAGTATTTTAGTGGATAAATCAAGTTGATTACAAGAGTGTTTCGTGCAAGAGTGTTTTTGGGCCGAAACATCCAAAACACAGCCCAATTCGCAACAAGGGAGACAATAGAGTTGGATACTTTAATATCCCCTATCATCATAACTGATCTCCTCTGTACACGGTCCAGAAGCTGCGAAGATGTTTTTGGAGCCCCTGCCCATCCATTTTTGGCCGGATGTAGGTGGTGTAAATATTAACGAGATCAGATGGCGAGAAGTATTTCTTGCACCGCTTGAAAAAGCCTAAACACTTGAATGATTCTTTCGACCCGTCGAATATATGGCTAGCCCAGCGGGCATCACCCTGTATCTGCATGCCCAGAACATCAAGAGCGTCTGAGACGTCGATATCCACGACACCCATAGAGATCGACGACGATGCCAGATCAGTGGAACGTTTGTGTGACAACAAACAGCACTGGGCCATTCGTGCATTAAAATCTACTCTATTCATTTGGCCCCACTCACAAATCGTCGCCAAATCGCGGTTAAGTGAGTCATTCATCATTCGCCTTTTGTCCTCCACCCCCATAGGACCTGGCCGATGTTCAAATGACAGAGGTTGCTGTCATCCTCAAAGGAGTAGATCGGGTTCACAGTCTGACCCAACAGGTCGTCAATGAATATAAGAAATAGAGAAGGAGAGAGGACAGAGCCTTGTGGCACTCCTGCGGCCAACGTATGCTCGCTGGATGAGACCCCATCTATAACAACTCGTATAGAGCGATCCCTGAGAAAACTCGATATGAATCGAGAGAAGGTATTACCGACACCAAATGCAATAAGTTTTAATATGAGTGCTCCGTGCCAGACCCTATCGAACGCCTTGGGAATATCCAGAGCCACGACCTTACTTTCAGCAAGGGCGTAAATAGATCGACTCTGTCGTTCCCACTCTTGAAATAAATGTTCAAAAAATGTTCACTCAATAATTTGTATCTTTGTCTTTAGTGTCTTTTAAAACGAATGATAGTTTCGGAATTACACAAAATGAATTTAAAAAAAAAAATTTCACTCAATAATTTGTATCTTTGTCTTTATTGTCTTTTAAAACGAATGACAGTTTCAGAATTAAAAAAAAATGTAAGTCTATTTTTTTTAATTAGAAAGATTTGCAAGTGAGCAAAAGATTCCACTTTCAAAAGTTTATCCCCATATCTTGCAAACAAAGTAAGGTATAGTTCACTAAAATCTATGGAGGATTTTTGTTTTTATTGACAATTTAGTGGAGGCTCCTCTTGTATCTCACATACAAACTTTTTTATTTCGTTATACACTTTTTTGTATATCCTTGAGCACTTTTTTTTAAAGGCTGTGTACTTTTCTACCCTGTACCAAAGACACTTGAAATAATTGCAACAACCTAAAAAACATTACGTACATAAGTAAAAATAAAATACATACGTTTTTTTCAAAACTTTTGTTTGCCCATATTAATTCTCCGAAAGGTTTAGCCCGTAAAAGGTTCAAAATCTTAATGTTATTCAAATTTTTGAAGTTGTTTGCATTTTTGTTGGGTTAAAAGTGGAAATACCTTTTAAACACTTCCACTTCCGTGTTTCCTATTGCGGTGCGATAGAAATGGAAACACGAACCAACGAAATGTTCTTCAAGTTATTTACATAAATTTAATTTAAATGGGTGAAATCGAAGACAGGGGATGTGTGCCATGGATAACACATGATTCGCTCAAAGAAATTAAAACTATTTGTATGAAAATTGTCAGACACAATTTGTAGGAAAATTTAAATGGGTGTAAGCAGGCCATGTGGAACAGTGAGTTTACTGAAACTAAATGTTTGGCCGAAAGATAGTGGCCGACGTAAAGGAAAGTGTGCAACTCAGTCCTGGAGCATTTACACGCCATCGATCTCAACAACTCAACAGTTCACGCATCAGCCTGATGCAATGATTTTGTACAAAGTCCTATAATTTTCCTACTCAGCTGTTGAGGGCACATGATCATCTCATCCCTGGCTTGAAATGGATAAGGATTTTGCTCGAAGAATCATTTTGATTTCGACGGATACGAGGTATGTTCAAAAAAATATCGCGAATTTTTAATTTCCGCGGGCTACATGTATTTGATTTTTGTTGGTACTCATCTCCCTTACTTATGCTGACAAGGTCGGCCATTTTGAATGATTAGTTAATTTTTGACAGCTGTTGTGCTTGGATGTGTTTTAACTTATCTTCGATTTTTATCTATTTCAGAAAATTGATCAAAGAATCTGCATCAGGTTTTGTGTGAAAAACAAAAAAAAGTGGGCTGACGCATTCCGAATGTTGACGGTGGCATATGGTGAAGCTACCTTGGACCAAAGCAACGTTTATCGGTGGTACAAAATGTTCTTAGAGGGCCGAGAAGATGCGAAGGACGAACAGCGTGCCGGACGCCCGAGCACGTCAACAACAGATGAAAACATTAATGATCTACGAATTTCCATTAGAGATGTGGCTGAGGATCTAAACATATCGATTGGCTCGTCCCATTCGATTTTAACCAAAGGTTTGGGGCATGTGTCGGGTCGCCGCTAAATTCGTGCCAGAATTGCTCAATTTGGACCAAAAACAGCATTGCTGTAAAATTGATCCGGAGATGTTGAACTCGGTCCGTGACGACCCAAATTTGCTCAAGAGGTTTGCTAACTGGTGACGAATCATGGGTTTATGATTACGACGTTTTGCTCACAGTTTTCTTTGATTGCAGGGGCCAATAAAGAAGTTGCGAGAAGCAATCCGCCAAAAACGCCCGGATCTGTGAAAGAACAAAAACTGGCGTTTGCACACACTTCGTTGCTTGTGCGCGAATGTTAGGCCAAAAACAACATAGTAATTCTGCCGCAGCCACCGTATTCCCCTGACCTAGCCCCCTGTGTCTGTTTTTTTTTTCAAAAACGGAAAAGGCCCATGAAAGGACGCCACGATTGAAGAGATAAAGACGGCATCGAAGGAGGAGCTGAACAAGATCACAAAAAATGATTATTTGAAGTGCTTCGAGAATTGGAAAAAAACGTTATATCCAAGGGGAATTACTTTGAAGGGGACAAAGTAGATATTCATGAATAAATAAATACTTTTTGAAAAAATACAAAATTCGCTATATTTTTTGAACCTACGTCGTATGTTAACAAGCAATACTGCCCCATGTGGGACCCGTATGTATTCGTCAGAGATTGACAGTTTTCAATGCAATTTTTTTTTTTGGAAATTCTACTAGAGAAGCCATACTGATGCAACAAATTCGTTAATCGTGTTATCAGCAGTCTCGGTGAATTCAATGGGCCACCTCGGAGTATCGATTTGACGCCAGATAGAGCAAGAAACCATCCTTACCATGGCCTTGGAAAATGAGTACGACTAGCAACGTAAATAAAATCGAGCTCCATTTTTTAACAAATTCATTTAATTTAACGTCCTTTGTTTTTCCAGGTTATGTCTTCAGTTGAGGGTTACTTCCCATTACTTTAAATTACTTTTTTAACGACGTCGTACATTGAATTTGCTAAAACCTACTTTTCACCCACACAATTTCGAGCGAAAGTGAAGCTATTTGTTGGCATTTGTGTTTATTACGTGCTTTGTTTTAAAACAATCCTTTCAGTTATTGTTTTAGAGGTGTTACACTAAACTAATTTACATTTATATACACGTTTTATTAGAAGCAGACTCTGAAAGTAATTAAAAAAAAAAACAAATCAGGGACAAAATGTGTCGGTGTTGGGTTATGCGAACAAATGTTTCTGTTTATAAATATTAGGAAAGCGTCAATATAACAACTTGAAATTGGGTTCGGAAGTCGGAATTTTAATTAATTGTTATTTATTACATGATGGTGTATCCCGTTTATTTGTTGGCAATAGAAAAATGATATGCAAACAGGGAAATATTCGTTGACTTCTTGCACCACATACTTATTTCCCTTAACATTGCCAGAAGGAACAGGCGGGGGGAAGTTCTCTCGAATCAGTGAGCTGTGGTCTTACCGGGTTTCGAAACTGGATTTACTTGTGTGATAGTCGCCTTCTTTTACAAAACTTCCTTTTTAACCACAACTGTCACACAACGAAATAAAACATAAAAAAAGAGGAAAATACGGTTATGTACACAGGATAAGGTCTATTACCATCTTCTGCAACAAAATCCTTCTTTGGACGAACACAATTTTGACTGTGACTTTCCTAATTTTTATTCGATTTTTATGAATTATGGTTTATAAAAAAAAGTGAATTTTTTACCAATTAATATTGTCCATTTTCCAGTGAATCGGATAAGAATTAATGAAAAAATTTGAAAAAAAAATTATTTATTTTTCACGATATCTCGGAAAATATATCAAATTCACATGCAGGATATCATTTTACATAAAGATCTGTGGGCTTTGTCCAAAGAAGGACTCAACACTTAATGTTTGCAGACCAGTGTTATTGGTAGAGTAATGTTTTCTGCCACTACTGTGCTAATAATTGGCGCAGAAACGTTGTTTAACTCCACTTAAAATCCACTAGAGAGCGGCATCTTTTTTTTCGTGAAATTCGTAATTTGCAGCATGACGTGCTAAAAAAATCTGCTCTTTCCACATTAAATCTTTAAATATCTTCAATTATTCTATTCATGTGTTTTAACGCCAGCATCTGTTTCTGCCACTTTGGCGAAGAGAATACATTATCAATTATTAACATTTTGCATAATCATAATTAACAAAGATTCATTTGTGGTTAATTAATTGTGCATGTTTTTGAATGGTTGCCGATTGCCGTCATTATAATCAATTAGCGCATGGATGATATAAGATTGTTTATCTACTTGCAGAATGACAGCTGAATAATATCAGCAGTTTAAGAATGTGTTTAACATGTATACAAATTAGTTTAAATATTTGTATATGTGGAATTTTGTTTTGTCAATCAATTTTAGAGTAGACGAAAATACAGGCTCTTTGGTAGGGGTTAACACGTTTGCGTATAAATATATGATTGAAGGTAAGATAAAATGATATTTTGGTATTAAAAATACATGTACATCAAATTGATGTACAATGTTTATTAAATTGGTGTACAATGTTCATAAAATTGATGTACAATATTTATCAAATCAGTTTAAAATGTTCATCAAAATGATGTACAATGTTCATCAAATTGATTTACAATGTTCATCAAATTGATGTACAATGTTCATCGAATTAATGTATAATGTTCATCAAATTGATGTACAATGTTCATCGAATTAATGTACAATGTTCATCAAATTGATGTACAATATTTATCAAATCAGTGTAAAATGTTCATCAAAATGATGTACAATGTTCATCAAAATGATGTACAATGTTCATCAAATTGATTTACAATGTTCATCAAATTGATGTATGATGTTCATCAAATTGATGTAAAATGTTCATCAAATTGAGGTACAATGTTTATTAAATTGGTGTACAATGTTCATCAAAATGAAGTATAATGTTCATCAAAATGATGTACAATGGTCATGAAATTGATGTACATGTTCATCAAATTGGTGTACAATGTTCATCAAATGGACGTACGGAATTGAAGAAAAATTAGTGGAAAGTTCTACATCAAATAGAAAAATTCATGAAATTAATGTAAGAGTCCATCAAATTGATGAAACCTTTTTTCTCAGTGTATAATTGAAACATGTATTGTTATAAGGGGTGGTTAAATTGTAAGGGCCGATGTTAAATGTGAACCACACCTAATCGTCAAGTTTGTGTTCTGCACAAGTTCCTGGGAATGGTGTTCGCTATCGTGAGATAATAACGAACTTTTTATGGACCGAATTGGAAGATATGGATGTGGACGATATGTGCTTTCAACAGGACGGTGCCACTTGCCGAGGTGGGATAAACGTCCAACAAGTGTTTTTCCTGCCGGCTATGACATTATCAAATTCAAGGCAAACATCATGGAAAAAAATGTTCACGATGCGATTAGCTAAGCCAGAAACAGCACGAATTTCGATACGTACTTTCAGAAATCAAAGTCAAAATAGAGTGCACATTTAACCCACTAAGTGTCGGATTTTTTTGGATTTAAACTGATTTTACCTTGATTTTTTTCACTGTTTCCCGTAGGTTTAAAAGGACGGTGTCGCCAAGTGGGTTAATGACTTCGAAAATGCTGTACTGTGTAATCTTAGATTTTACCTAACTTATCACTAATTCTTCCAACTTCAACTGACCTTGGCTTAGTATTTTAAGTAATGCAGCACTAGGTTTAGCCGAACCAAAGTTCCACAATTATTTCCAAAAGAAGTGAAAGAAATAATATTTTTGCCCAGACAGAGTACGACATTTTCTTTAAGAATGTCACTTGTTGAAATATGGCAAGTGTTTGATCCATTGAATAACTAATCTGAACTTGTCAAAATGTCTGGCACCATGTGACCAAATGAATTTCGTAACTTTTCTCTAGTTTTCGTTCATAAGACATAACTCGTACGTTGACACCGTTATTAAGGAGAATATATTTCAATCCATTTCCAATTACATATTAAAAACGGCATTAACAACACAAGCCGTTGTCTATGGAGAATATTGAAACAGATTAATTCCCTACCTGAAACTTTAAATAATCAATAGAATTTTAGTACCAACTAAAATTTTGCCGTGATAAACGGGATTTAAAAATGACAATTTACTTCAATAACGCACTCTTCACATGTTATTTTTGTTATTCTAACAAATGTCTGGCAGAACATCTAAACAATTTTGAGATCGAAAAAAGTAAATGCGTGGCTTTGCCCTGTCCGAACTTAACAAACATTTGGTAGATAAAAGCCTTAACAAACTTCAAAGAAGAAATACTGAAATGTCTGTGGGGCCAAAACCACTGAAAAAAAAAAACAAAAACATGTTTGTAAATTTCCGTAATGTGAACTGTCAAAAGAAGAAGTTATTTCTGTGTTGCTTTAATCCACATCAGATGTTTGTTAAGTTTTCGTTTATTTTTTTCAAACGTTTGAAAACTTACTTTGCCAAATACTCGTGTGTTTGACAGTTTCTTGAGGTAGTTTTGTTTGTTTGTTGTTGTTTTATTTTATTTGATGTCGTCCAGGAAATGTTTTCATATAATAACAAATTGTTGAGATAAATAAAGAAATGCTTTTGTGTTTATACATACGTACATATGTATGTCTGTATATTCAGATGGTCAGCATAAATAATACAAAATAATAAAACCTTTAGAAAAATACATTTCATAAAAATGTAAAAAAAAACCGAGCTAAGAAAAGCGTATAAAAAAAACACACACAATTTTCACACATTTTTCTTAACAAAGTTTTTTAACATTTTCATAAATACGTGGTTTGAACTTTAGTGTCAATGTACCATTTGCACCTATTAGACTTACTTTTTAATTGATCTTTGGCTTACTATGAATGTAATGAATGTAATTGCCCCGAATCGCAAATATATCAATTAAGAGAATTGGCCTCAATAGCACCTATGATATTTAAGTTTTGAATTTTGAGCTTCGCCCCTTTTTCCTCACTTGATTCCAAAAAGTCTGTGCATACCTCGAGGCCAACTGTTCATATCAGTATAAAAAGGCATTAAAAGGGAGATATGGTCGTTTTAAATATTTGGATGTGTGGACGGGACTAAGCTACTTTTTCGAAACGTTTTTTTCAAATAGCCTTTACTGACCTTTTTTGCCTTTTGAAACATGCGTCTTAAAGAAAAGGCGTGGCAGAATTTTCCAAAAAAGTATTATGAATTAAATGAGTTGCATATGTACTAAACCTCACATTCGTACGGCTAATTGGGTGTGACCATTTCAAGTTTTGTCGAGTGTGTGTGGTGCCGCGCCCCTTTTTCGAATGTTTGTTCCAAAAAGCCTTCTAGGCCAACTGTAACATACTGTGACAATTTCAAGAAAATCCGACAATTATTATGGGTGTTATAACGGTTTCATAAAAAAAGGCGTGTCACCGCCCACTTTTCTATAAAAAAAATTGAAACCCTGTCAGTTGCATATCTTCTTAATATATATTTACCCTCGACACTGATTCACTGACTCTGTCACGCAGTACGTAGGAATTTAAATAGGCATTCTATAATTCTATAAATAATAATAATAAAAAAAAAATATATTTTTTTTGTACAGAAATTGTGTTTTACCAAAATTTTTTTTTCCAAAATTTTTTTTTTACAATTTTTTTTTTTTTAAAAATTTTTTTTTTCAACAAAAATGTTTTTTTTTCAACAAAAGTTATTTTTTCAACAAAAAATTTGTAAAAAAAAATTTTTTTTCAACAAAATTTTTTTTTCAAGAAAAAATTTTTTTTTTTAAGAAAAAAATTGTTTTTCAACACAATTTTTTTTTTCAACATTTTTTTTTCCACAAAATTTTTTTTTCCATATTTCAACGGGCGCCATAGGCGCATTACAACTAACTAGTATTGTGCAAATAAATAAATACTAAATATTGTGCAAATTTCAGGACAATCCGACAATTTTTAACGGTATCCTCAAAAAAAGGCGTGGCACCACCCACTTCTCCAAAAAAAAATTTTACATCAGTTGCATGTGTACAAAACCTCACCTTCGTACCGCTAATAGGCTATCTGCTATGGCATTTGCAAGTTTTGAAGTATATGGGCGGTGCCACGCCCCTTTGTCAGACCCTGACCAAGTGTCGACAATGGCTGTTGTCTGACCGACAGTAACATACTGTGAAAATTTCATGATCGGACAAGTAATGAAGAGGAAATGAAGAAAATCAAGAAATTTTGTTCACTTATGCGGTATGTATTTATAAAATGGACTTTGGCTAACTGAACATTTTGTCATTTAAACTAACTGAGCATGTACTTTTGCAATTGTTCTATGAAACGAAAATAGGAACTGGTGGCACAACTATGCATTCTCTCTTATGGTCCGTCAATTCTCTCTGTAATGGGTAGAATGAAGTAGTATTGAAAGGAGACGGCAGGACATTAATTACATTCATTCATTATATTTCTCTTAAGCGGTAAGTTTGTGTTTGTTTATTAAAAATGTGTTTCACATAAATGATTTTTTAATAAAGCGGATTTTTGTTTAAGCGAAGTAGTGTGCATGCAAAAAACGTCCAATAGTTAGTACAATTTATTTTCAATTAAGCGATTTTTTCAATTAAAATGCGTGCGTTTATCCAAATTAGAATGTATATAGATAATTTCTCTTTCATATCAGTGAGCTGAGCACGATATAATTTGTATGCCTACTGACCGAGACCTACTGTTTAAAGTCGGCTATGAATCGTTAAGGTTTTTTCTAGAGAAGTTTTTACAGGACCCTTACTCGTGTACGAGGTGAAATCAGGCTTTGAAAAATACTTAATAATCTGCTTAGATAAATTTCGAAAGCGATTTTAACTGTATGCTATTCGCACTCACTACCTACCGTACCAGGGCCGTTCCCATTATTTGTGAAACACTGTTTCATTTCTATGACTACCTCGGCTACATGCTGTCAAATGGCGTTCCAACTGCTTGGCGTTCCAACTCCTTGTGTAAACCACTAAGCTTCAACTTTATTCTTATTCCGCAAACGATCAATCTATTTTGTTGAGTGTGTAATTTGAAAAGGTCTCTGCCCTTTCCTCAACCGTAACTTCCGTATTGCCAATGAAACGAACTAATTTATGAACTCCCATTGGAAGCACCTGGACGAAATTGGACAAATCCATTTGGTAGGAATTTCCTAAGTATACTAACATTTTAAATAAGAAGAAATGTTAATTTAATTTATGGTCTGAAATTAACCCACATCCAGACACACATGTTTAGAGGTGAATGTCACCAAAGTATTTTCACAATAAATTCCCAAAGTTTCACATCTGCTGCGAAACATTCTTGGTTTTGCTACGCAGAGAAATGGCGAACGAAAGAAAAAAATCGAATAAAAACTTATTTCTTTATTAGATTTAAATTTCTGAAAGTGAAATAAAATGTAAAAGTTTCTTGCGGGGCGCACACACAACAAACTCAGTCCTGTTCCTAATGAAATAATGCCGCAACTTTATTAGGAATACAATTGTACACACACATACACAGAAAGAAGTTGAGGTATAGAGGCAAAGGCGGAGGTTGGATACTGAGACGCTTGGCAATATTGTGGCTGTGAGCGGCACGTATAAAAAGGAAAGCTGGCGATTATTGTAACCCCAACTAAAGCAAACATGATTTGGAAAATATTTTAAATTTGTCTTCAGTGGTGTAAGTGTGTTAAAGCGGAGGTATACATCGTCCCCTCAATATAATAATAGCGTATAATAGTATACACTATTGTTTAATTGAGGCGACATTATATTGTATAATCTGACCTTACTCTCACCTTCGGTAAGCCTATATCGGTATAAACTATGTAATGTTTTAATATACACTGTGACGTGACATTACATTATTTTAATGCAACGTGGACATTGACCAGCTCTAATGTACAGGAGACCAATATTACATGTGGTTTACAAGAAAAATAATAAATAAATAAATAAATAAAAAGAAGAAAATGTCGCAGTGGATAAAAAAATGCCTTTATAGTTGATCTCAGCAGCACATTCTCATTAAAACCTTTCTGGAAGGCCTTCATTTTAGCTAGAAACTAGAGTCCTTTAGACCTTCGAGTAACAGACATTCTAAAAGGCCATCTTTGCACATAAAACCCTTCTGCACAATTGATCATTTTAGTCCTGCCAGAATGTCTCGTTATTACGTTTTCCAAATGTCCTACTCATGTCTGAGTGGCTTCTTAGAAAACACTTTTCTAAATGACCACTTTAGAAAGATCTGATCACTTCCGCTTACCATTTCGTAGAAGAAATGTTTACTTTAAGTTTAAAAAAGATCTCTTAAACACTCCTGCCTCTATTTTGATAGAAGGCATGCTAACAGACCTACTAAGTGTTCCGTTCATGTTCCCTGGATGATCCAACAAAAATGTCTTTTAGATACAACAAATGTCTTTAAATACAACGAAAGGCCTTCATTTTAACTGAGAGTGAACTTGAAATCAGTTGTTATAAATTAAAAACGAATTACATGTCATTTAATTACGTATGACTATCTCTGGATCCGTAATAGCTGCATGATCTGTTGTTCATGCCTTTTGCCAACATGTTTCCGCTAAATAGTCCTCGACGTCTAAATCTTGTGATATTCGGGGGATTTTTTTAAATCTTATGATATTCGGGGGCTTTTTATTTACCAGGAAAGCGTGTTCTAGGCTAAACAAATATGGACAGACTGTAAAAAATGTTTAACTCCACATTTCTTTCCTTCGAGTACATTTCTGATTTCATATGCACAAGGCCGGTAGGGTTCGCTCAATTCTTTACTGTGGACGGTTTTTTTTTCTCAAAACCTGTTAAGACCATCAAACATTTTCAGCGGCAGTTCTACAACTCGTAAATGTGGGTGACTTTACGAGTAAGTGAGTAATATCTAAGCCATCTAAACTTCTCTAGAAAATACATTAGCCGTTCGGAGCCAGCTTTAAACAGTAGCTCCCGCTCACTGGTGCGTACGAAGTTCCCCGTCTGTTCCTTCATGAAATATTCAGGGAAAACAGATTCGCAAAGTTTAGCCAAACTTTACAACGATGTTCATTTTTTGTTTGAGAGACATTCGAATGGCTCTATAACAAAAGCCCCCACACCCCAAAAAAAAAATGAAGAATGATCCAAATGAAGGATTCCCCAAAAATTCTGAAAAATCCCTCCAACAATTTATGAAAAATTACCCTCTGCAAAATCCCCCAAATATTATGAAAAATGAATTATAAGAAAAAAATCATATGAAAAATGCCCCAAATACAAAAAATTAAATGTTACCAAAAAAATATGAAAAAATCTCCAGTTTTGTTTGGAGGGTTTTTCATAGTGAAAGATTCCCCAATTTTTTATGAAATTTTTTTTCCAACATTACTAAAAATGGAAATATAAACGCTTCAATGCATTGAAAGATAAGGTCTACGCCAACAGCCCAGCGTCGATTCAAGCCCTCAAAGATAGAATTAGTGAAGCTATCGAGGAAAAAGGGCAGACACGAGGAAATAGGGCAGACCGCGATTTGGTAATGGATAATTTCATGAAAAGGATATGGTCCCGTGGTCGTGTTGGCCATTTGGCTGAAGTTGTTTTTCATTATAAACGGCATACCTTCCTCTTTATTATGAAATAAACATCCAATGATTTATCTCAAAAAATTCAATTTTTCTTTGAGAACCCTGTATAAAGGGCACTAGCAACAAAGGCTATCGGACTGTGGTTTATTTCATAAAATTGTTTATTCAAATAAAATGTGTAATAATTCTTAGTTTTTTAAAGAAAAAAAAAACAATAATTTTGTTTGTTACCCCTTACTTTTGACCATTCCAAGCTGGAATATAACAAAGCATACATCATTCGAGTGCCGTTTAGTACTTAAGTGATAACAAACGATCCTAATTTAATTACACTGACAAAATGTTCGATTAAAATCAATAGTATTTCGTCATCCGTGACGTTAAATGGAAACAAAGATATTTAATTTTCTGCCTGGGCGGTTTTAAGGTAAACTTCCTTTGGCCAAACTCAACTTGATTGATGAGCCAACAAGTACCAATTACGTGAACAGAATTAAGTGATGTGATATTCCTCACATGCCCCTCCTTCAAAGACAATGGATTTACTAATACAAGTATGTTTTTTATACTCTGAATGAAAGCATTCACTAATTTCGTCACAGACTGTAGACA